>OU612044.1:178647065-180002226 GCA_914767935.1 Coremacera marginata | reverse complement strand
TAAATATTAAATATTAAATATTATTAATATTATATTAAATATTAAATATTAAATATTAAATATTAAATATTAAATATTAAATATTAAATATTAAATATTAAATATTAAATATTAAATATTAAATATTAAATATTAAATATTAAATATTAAATATTAAATATTAAATATTAAATATTAAATATTAAATATTAAATATTAAATATTAAATATTAAATATTAAATATTAAATATTAAATATTAAATATTAAATATTAAATATTAAATATTAAATATTAAATATTAAATATTAAATATTAAATATTAAATATTAAATATTAAATATTAAATATTAAATATTAAATATTAAATATTAAATATTAAATATTAAATATTAAATATTAAATATTAAATATTAAATATTAAATATTAAATATTAAATATTAAATATTAAATATTAAATATTAAATATTAAATATTAAATATTAAATATTAAATATTAAATATTAAATATTAAATATTAAATATTAAATATTAAATATTAAATATTAAATATTAAATATTAAATATTAAAATATTAAATATTAAATATTAAATATTAAATATTAAATATTAAATATTAAATATTAAATATTAAATATTAAATATTAAATATTAAATATTATTTAAATATTTATTAAATACTAAATATTAAATATAAATATTAAATATAAATTATATATAAACTTAAACCAAAAAAAACCAGAATTGTTTCTCTATTACTTTAAAAAAATTCTACGTCTACACTTGCGATACTATTGATACTATTCTCACTTAAAATAGTATTTCTAAAAAAAATACTTTATGCAGTGATTTCTAATTTTCTGATTGTTTTTGTGGGTAATTGAATAATTTTTTTAGTCATGGTAACAAATATTCATAAAGAAAAATTAGCAATAAAATTTTATTTAACTTTGACATTTAAAAATCCTTTTCTTTCAAATATTAAAAAATCTAAAACGTCGAAGATCTAAAAATTTTATTAATTTTAAATTTTTTTAATACATTCTTTTGAAAATAATTTTACATTTAAATCATCGAAAGAAAAATTTATCAATTTTATTATAAAAGTTACTTTGCAATTCTGCTTATAAAAATTTATTCCGCTGAGAAATCGATTTAAAAAAAGCCATATTTTGATTTTAAGTGATTTTATCTCTAAACCTCTTAAACTTCTATTTCCTAGGTTTTTAATACTCATTCTGTAAAATCACTTTAATTTCAAAAATGACTTTTTTTAAAAAGTATTGGGCAGTAGAAAAAGTTTTTAAAAAAATGTACAATGATTGCTATGAAGATTTGAATGCGTTTTTCAGGAAATGTTTTTGATCTTCGACATTTTTCAAATTTTTCAAATTTTTTTTTACTATCCTGGAAATTTATATAAATGTGAAAATTCAAAAACTTTTCATTATTTAAAAGTTTTTTCTTTTGACTTCAATTTGAATAATTTTGATGTGTCATCTTTTGACTTTTTAGGAATTTACGAAACCCGAAATAAGTTTCGCACAGTGCGAATATCTTGTATATACGGTAGGGATCAAAAAAGGTGTAAGGGAGCTTTAATCGATTGTAAGCAACCCTGGGCGTCGAAGCGAAAGAATACTCAAACTCTATATTTAATATTAAATATTAAATATTAAATATTAAATATTAAATATTAAATATTAAATATTAAATATTAAATATTAAATATTAAATATTAAATATTAAATATTAAATATTAAATATTAAATATTAAATATTAAATATTAAATATTAAATATTAAATATTAAATATTAAATATTAAATATTAAATATTAAATATTAAATATTAAATATTAAATATTAAATATTAAATATTAAATATTAAATATTAAATATTAAATATTAAATATTAAATATTAAATATTAAATATTAAATATTAAATATTAAATATTAAATATTAAATATTAAATATTAAATATTAAATATTAAATATTAAATATTAAATATTAAATATTAAATATTAAATATTAAATATTAAATATTAAATATTAAATATTAAATATTAAATATTAAATATTAAATATTAAATATTAAATATTAAATATTAAATATTAAATATTAAATATTAAATATTAAATATTAAATATTAAATATTAAATATTAAATATTAAATATTAAATATTAAATATTAAATATTAAATATTAAATATTAAATATTAAATATTAAATATTAAATATTAAATATTAAATATTAAATATTAAATATTAAATATTAAATATTAAATATTAAATATTAAATATTAAATATTAAATATTAAATATTAAATATTAAATATTAAATATTAAATATTAAATATTAAATATTAAATATTAAATATTAAATATTAAATATTAAATATTAAATATTAAATATTAAATATTAAATATTAAATATTAAATATTAAATATTAAATATTAAATATTAAATATTAAATATTAAATATTAAATATTAAATATTAAATATTAAATATTAAATATTAATATTAAATATTAAATATTAAATATTAAATATTAAATATTAAATATTAAATATTAAATATTAAATATTAAATATTAAATATTAAATATTAAATATTAAATATTAAATATTAAATATTAAATATTAAATATTAAATATTAAATATTAAATATTAAATATTAAATATTAAATATTAAATATTAAATATTAAATATTAAATATTAAATATTAAATATTAAATATTAAATATTAAATATTAAATATTAAATATTAAATATTAAATATTAAATATTAAATATTAAATATTAAATATTAAATATTAAATATTAAATATTAAATATTAAATATTAAATATTAAATATTAAATATTAAATATTAAATATTAAATATTAAATATTAAATATTAAATATTAAATATTAAATATTAAATATTAAATATTAAATATTAAATATTAAATATTAAATATTAAATATTAAATATTAAATATTAAATATTAAATATTAAATATTAAATATTAAATATTAAATATTAAATATTAAATATTAAATATTAAATATTAAATATTAAATATTAAATATTAAATATTAAATATTAAATATTAAATATTAAATATTAAATATTAAATATTAAATATTAAATATTAAATATTAAATATTAAATATTAAATATTAAATATTAAATATTAAATATTAAATATTAAATATTAAATATTAAATATTAAATATTAAATATTAAATATTAAATATTAAATATTAAATATTAAATATTAAATATTAAATATTAAATATTAAATATTAAATATTAAATATTAAATATTAAATATTAAATATTAAATATTAAATATTAAATATTAAATATTAAATATTAAATATTAAATATTAAATATTAAATATTAAATATTAAATATTAAATATTAAATATTAAATATTAAATATTAAATATTAAATATTAAATATTAAATATTAAATATTTAATATTAAATATTAAATATTAAATATTAAATATTAAATATTAAATATTAAATATTAAATATTAAATATTAAATATTAAATATTAAATATTAAATATTAAATATTAAATATTAAATATTAAATATTAAATATAAAATATTAAATATTAAATATTAAATATTAAATATTAAATATTAAATATTAAATATTAAATATTAAATATTAAATATTAAATATTAAATATTAAATATTAAATATTATTTAAATATTTATTAAATACTAAATATTAAATATAAATATTAAATATAAATTATATATAAACTTAAACCAAAAAAACCAGAATTGTTTCTCTATTACTTTAAAAAAATTCTACGTCTACACTTGCGATACTATTGATACTATTCTCACTTAAAATAGTATTTCTAAAAAAATACTTTATGCAGTGATTTCTAATTTTCTGATTGTTTTTGTGGGTAATTGAATAATTTTTTTAGTCATGGTAACAAATATTCATAAAGAAAAATTAGCAATAAAATTTTATTTAACTTTGACATTTAAAAATCCTTTTCTTTCAAATATTAAAAAATCTAAAACGTCGAAGATCTAAAAATTTTATTAATTTTAAATTTTTTTAATACATTCTTTTGAAAATAATTTTACATTTAAATCATCGAAAGAAAAATTTATCAATTTTATTATAAAAGTTACTTTGCAATTCTGCTTATAAAAATTTATTCCGATGAGAAATCGATTTAAAAAAAGCCATATTTTGATTTTAAGTGATTTTATCTCTAAACCTCTTAAACTTCTATTTCCTAGGTTTTTAATACTCATTCTGTAAAATCACTTTAATTTCAAAAATGACTTTTTTTAAAAAGTATTGGGCAGTAGAAAAAGTTTTTAAAAAAATGTACAATGATTGCTATGAAGATTTGAATGCGTTTTTCAGGAAATGTTTTTGATCTTCGACATTTTTCAAATTTTTCAAATTTTTTTTACTATCCTGGAAATTTATATAAATGTGAAAATTCAAAAACTTTTCATTATTTAAAAGTTTTTTCTTTTGACTTCAATTTGAATAATTTTGATGTGTCATCTTTTGACTTTTTAGGAATTTACGAAACCCGAAATAAGTTTCGCACAGTGCGAATATCTTGTATATACGGTAGGGATCAAAAAAGGTGTAAGGGAGCTTTAATCGATTGTAAGCAACCCTGGGCGTCGAAGCGAAAGAATACTCAAACTCGCTGTTACTGAAAAGAGAGGGGGCAGTTCGTGTTCGCCGCTGGTTAGAGACGGTTGAAATATAATTCGCTGAGATACTGATTTATGTCTTGTATAACTTTCAATTTTCCATATTTATACACTAAATAACTAAATATAAAAACTAGTCTAACACGATGAACTCATACATAAGAAAATTTATTTTTAATAGTTTATTTTAATTTGGATTTTAATTGTCGTTAGAAAGTTTTTAATCTATTTTATATTGGATAAAAATAACCAAATGTTTACTTAAAAATATTTTCTTATTATTTTCAAACATATATTGTTAACATAAGTGAAATTTTGAGAAGAAAATTTTTACTTTTTATGTTATTTTTCGCAGTTATATTTTTTAAAGACAATTAAAAATGCTCAATGACAGCCATTTCTCAAAGTATTATAGACAAAAATACAATCTTTAGTTCTCAAATTTATTCATTAAAAGAATTCAATGAACTCTGGTGATCTCTCTTTTGGTCATTTAAAAACATACATTTAAGAATAATTTTAAAATTAAAGGATTTTGTTTGGGAAAATTAGCTTATCCAGATTTTTCAAGTTTTTTCTGGTATTAACAGATTTTTTTTTTATCAAAACAGTCTGCATGAAAAATCCTGACTACAGGTCTTAATTTATCGGCACTTTTCTCGTCGTGCCGTTCGTAATTTACTCGACTACGGATGCTGTAATTCGGCGCCTGCTTTGAGAATTTTTTGCCAACCAGAGATTCAAGTTTGTCTGGCTAACATACACTAGACGCAACACTGTGCACTGGTTCACCTTCAGTTGATGAGGGTTTTTTTTTTTTTTGCAGGTTTTTGTTTATGTGTCGCTTATACACTCTTACATCAAGCATTTGAGTAAGAGTGTTTTACGTGCTAAATGCTGCTTCGAGGCGCTGTCGTAATTTTACATTTAAACGTTGCCAAATTGCCTGTGGACTGGAAAAATGTTGCAATAAAATAAAAAATGGTGAAAAAACAAAACATAAAATGTAGCCAAACCAAGCCGAACCGAGTAAAAATATAACACAAGGCAAAGTAATGAAATACCGTTCAACATTAATTTCTCTGGCATTGTTACGTGAATGACATGCTTAGGAAATCTATTAAGGATAACGAGAGTGAAAGACACAGACAAGCATGCCGAAAGACTCGGAGTATCACTCACACAAGCACAGAATCATTGATGACCTGGAGCAGTAGATGCTGTCAAAGCCAGAAAAGAATTTTACTTAAAGAACTAAAAAAAAAAAAAAATACACAAACTAAACCGAAGCAGCACATCATGGAGCAGCAGCAGCTGCTGGGCTTCTGGGCGCCTGCATAACACCCTCTTATCAGACTTTCCCTCTTAGTGGCACTTTCCACTCACACCACACAAACGCCGCTAGTCATATCCTTACCTTCAGCACAGCTTAGTTCAACGCAACTCCGTTAGATGCGCAACACTGCCAACAAAGAGCAGAGTCACAGCCACAGCTACAGCTACAGCCAGCCAACCCATTCCAACCCATTCAATTATCATGGCACGCTATGCGCCTTGTTTGTTGTCGCCTTTTTTATTTTGCATACCCTGAGGCGTTCGCACGTTGTTTTTGCAGATTTCTGACGACTTCCTTTCTTTTGATTGTTCTGCTTGTTGTTTTCATTACTGTCCTCTGGTGTTATTATTGTTGTTGTTGTTGTTGTGGGGCATCCTTCGCTACTCATCAGAGTGTGAAGCAAATTCATTTGTAAATTTTATGCATTTATAAATTTGTATTTGTACAAAATGGTTTTTGCCATGGAAACTCTTTTGAAATTAGCTTCATGTCAACGCATTCAAATTTAACCTCATTTTTATCTGTTCTTAACCTCATGCATAAATATTTTTTCCACCTTTCTTCTCCTTGCTTTGCCTTCATTTTTGGGTTGCTTTAGCTGTTTGCTGTTTGGTGTGGATGTAGTTGTTGATGTTGAGGTCCTTAAGCGAATTTATGCTGACATTTGATGAACCGTTTTCATTTTATTTTTCTTCTTCTTCTTCTTGGTTACTTCTTGTTTCTTTTATGTTCACATGTGTGAAATTCTGTCTTATATTTGTTGTTGTTTCTTTGTTGACTGACCTTCGGGCCAGTTTTAAGTTAACCTTTAACATGTTCCTTTATTTAGTTTTTTTTTTTTTGTGTTCACCCATTGTTGACTTAGCAGTCAATTCTTTTATCCGCTTCAATTCATCAGCAGCTCTTTGGCTTCCGTTTTCATACTTCTTCTTTTCTTTATACTGTATAAATTTGGATCCCTTGAGACTTGTTTAGGTTTCTAGTATTTTATATTTTTTTTTTTTTCTGCCTGCGCGCCTTTATTCTTGATACACAATCATTATATCCTGTCATATTTACATTTATGCGCCATCATTGGCTTCATTCACAAAGGATTTGAACAGTATTTTTTTTTTTGTGTTTTTGAACAATGTTTTCGTAGGATTTCGGCAAGCACAACATTATCATAAACAGAATCTTGTATGGAGTATATTAAAGCCATAGAATGTTACTAATATGTATTGAATAGGGGTTCGAACAAGAAAGCGGTTTATTTGAATTAAAGCATTATTTTTCATAGGTAGGAGTGCAGCGAAGGGAAATGATTAGCATAGAATTAATCCAATATAAATATTGGCATTATTTAATGTTGGACTTTTTGTTGAGGTTGTATAGGAAAAGAAAACAAATTTATTATTATAAAATTATAAAAAGTAACTTCTATGGTAGTTATTAATTTTTTGTAACATAACTTGTGTGTAAGTCTTTTAAGAATGTCAGAAAAGGTTTTTAGTATTTTATTTTAGTACAAGCCTGTCATACGACGGGTTGGAAGCATTAATGCTAAACTGTAGTTACACTGTACAACAATTTTCAAAAAAAAAAAAAAAAACCCCCGTCTGGTTTCATGACTTTTTTAATAATATCACAACACCTGCGATTTTGGGTGGAGTCATGTTGAAAAGAGCACGATTGCCATTATATGAAAAAAATGTACACTAACGAAAAGTTGCTTTCCACACTCTAGTCAATAATATTTCACCATCAGAAAATATACTAAATTACAAAAATAATATTTACTCAAATAAACAAGGAAAAATATAGCCTTCAAGACATGACGTGCTTCTTGTGCTTTCCTGTATAAGCTAAAAATACGCTGCTTAAAATAAGTCTTAAGGTGTGGCTCTTTTAAACATTTTTCGATATTTTGATTTTTTTTTTTTTTTTTGTTTTTGCAAATAATACATATAAAATATCAATATAAGGTTGGTAGTTTGGCGACTATTCGGCGTTTTTTAGTAAAAATATAGATTTTTTTTTTTTTTGTTCAAAAACACATTTCATTATTTCATTTATCCAAATACCGCCTATTCTTATCAACTAACTGCTGCCCATTTTTAGGCTACAATGATTCCTTTGTTAGAAAATTCCGGGATTTTATCTTTGAAAAAGTGACACAAGCACTTTTCGCAATTGTTTTTTGAGGCCAACTTTTTCCGAGCAAAAGATTGTTGGAGAGATCGGCACAAATGATAATCTGACGGTGCAGTGTCCGAACTCTACGATGAATGCATCAAAACATTTCATTAAAAGTTTTTTTATAATCTAGTAGCGAGTAGCCAGCAGATTTCATCGGATGATGAAAACTAATTAAGTGAACATTTTAATGATTGCGACGATGATATCGAAGGATAAGATGTGGTATTGAAATAACTGATGTGAATTATAAGTACAGTTTTTTGAAACAATTTCTTTTCTCTCTGTTTTCTCTGTTTTTAACAAATATATGAATTAATGAGCAATACAAATAAACTAACCAATTACGTTTTTTTATCGTAAGAACAAGTTAAGCTAGCTTTAGTCGACATCATCGATTATTATTTACCTACATATGAAATTTTTCCTTTACTTTCCCAAGCAACAATTCTTAAGAGTTGAGTACTGGACGAACAATTTTTTGTTTTTAATTACGTCTTATAACTATCTTCAGCAAGAGCAATGCGCTTAAAGATTATTTACAGCAAAACTAGTTGTCTTTAAGTGTTCTGTTCTCTTTCACATTATCTCATAGTAGTTTAAAAGAGTTGTGTTATAAAGAGCATTACTGCGAAGACGCTGCATCTTACAAGTCATTTCTTACAGACTTCTACAACACTTCAGCTATCAGCGCCAAACTCTGAAGAGTTTTAGCTTTATAGATTAAGTCTTATAGATATCTTAAAGGCTTTTATTTAAAGATGTCTGATCTGATCTGAGCAACGGTCTGACTAGAAGAGTATCACTCTAATTATAAGAGAAACAGTCTGACTAGAAGAGTGTTACTCTGATAATAAGATGTTGGCTCTTATAAGCGGGCAATTGCCCTAAACCAGTGGTTACCAAACACGAGCGCACGCACACGAACATGGCGCATGCTTGTGTGTGTTGGCAGAGGAAAGGCAGAGAGCTGATTAGTTTTACACTCTGAAGAATTTTTATGTGCTAAATAGAAATATTTAATGTGCTGCATACGGCACAACGTTATAAGTGTCATTCCTTGTTACTTTTAAAAATTTTAATATTCACAAAATTTCTAATTCACAAATAAATAATTTAATGGAGAATGTTTTAAAATGCTTTTAAATGAAATTTGAAAAATTTTCATATGTTAAAAAAAACTTTTTGTAAAATTTTTCCTTTCAGCAGGGTTTGTGCCTCTTCCACGTTACCCTTGAGGTTGAATACAACTAACGCGTTTTTTTTTACGAGGTATCCCCAGTAGGCCTAATCCTCAAAAAAAAAAAAAACTGAAAAAATTGGTTATATTTGGTCTGGTCAGTCTATATTCGGGACTGGTCAGTCTGGTTTAATATTTCGTCTACATTTATTTCTTTTTTATATAATTTAATTCTCATTAGGTCTTCTAAATGTTTGTCTGTCAATTGGTTACGATGTTTGTTTTTTATTATTTTTAACATAGAAAAGGCACTTTCACAATTGTAGGTTGATCCATAAATCGAGTACAGTTTATATATTTCATTCGTACAAAAGGGGTATTTATTTTTATCAATTTGTTTCCAGAAGTTACGTCCAGTCGCCAAAGGTAATGTAATATCGTCAAGCATAAGTTTTAGTTCTGCTTGAATTGCAGGATTTTGATTTTGAACTGAGCAAGCAAAAGCGTTGTTGTGCAGATCTATTATGGGTTCTATTTTATTAAAATCTTCAAATCTATTGTTTAAGTTGTTTAATATTGTTTCAATTGTGGTTAAAAATTCTTGCAAAAGAGTATCTGATAATTCCAAATATAGCAATGAAGCTTTTGGCAGTGCTTTTACATCATTATTTTGTAGTCGTTCTTTTAGAATTGTTAATTTTTTATTAAAATGGTTAATTAGAGGGAACAAATCAAAAATGTGTTTATTTTCTCCCTGCAAGGCAAGATTAAGTTCGTTAATCATTTTAGAAATATCACAAAGGAATGCTAATCTTATGACAAAACTGCTGTCGCTTAAATGAGACACAAAAATTTTGCTGTCTGAAGATCCATCCTGCTTTAAAAAATCTAAAACTTCTTGGCGGAGTTCAAAAAACTTCTAAGCTCCTTCCCCGACTAAGCCACCTTACTTCAGTGAAAAGCAGTAAATCACCGTAGTCCGCTTCAACCTCTTCAAGAAATGTCTTAAACTTTCTATGGCTCAGAGCATTGTGCCCCCCTCTAATTTTATTTATAATTTGTACACTTATTTTCATAACCTCATTCAAACAAAGGTCTTTAGCAAACAATGCTTGTTGGTGTATAATGCAATGAAATGATAGCGCGTTAATATTGTTTTTTATTAGTTGACCAATAAAGCCCTTGTTTTTTCCCACCATCACTTTTGCGCCATCTGTACATACAGCACTTAGTTTATTTTTATCCCCATATGTAAAAACTTTTTCATTAACTGCTTCCCATAAAGTTTGTCCATTCACATGCTCATGCATGGCGACTAAAGAAAAGAAATCTTCATGTGTCTGCAAATCTTCATGCACAGTTTTTATAAAAATTACCATTACCAATTGACTGATGTTACAAATGTCAGTGCTCTCATCTAGGCTAATAGAAAAAAACACGCATTCTGTAAGGCGCTTTACTACGCACTTAAACAAGAAACTGCTAATTTCTTCCGAGCGACGAATAACGGTATTGATTGATAAAGGTAACGATTCAACAAGCCGGGCCATATCCTCCCCATGCTGGCCAAAGCATTTCAACATATCTTGACAAACATCTTTTATAAAAATGCCGTCTTTATATGGGCGCAATTGCTTTGCCAATGCAAGAGCAACAACATAAGATGCTTTTTGTTTTTGCATTTGCTCGTCATTTGCAATAAAAAAAGTTGCTTTTAAATATATTTGAGGGATTTTAAGTTTCAATTTTTCAATCCATTTTATTCTTTCCTCATTTTTAAATTTTTCATAATGCATGTGGCAAGAAATAAAATGTCGCCTTATGGAATATTTGTCACAGCGAGCTAATTGCTTTTGACAAATATAGCACTGCGCTTTTTGAAAAGAGTTTTCAAAAACAAAATACAATAGTTCCCAAGAGTTATCAAACATTTTTTTTGTGTAATGCGCTTCAGAGCGACACGATGTTTGCGTCTCGAAATTCATTGAGCAACTGAACGCTCTGCTGTGCTGCGTTTCGCTGCTAGGCCGCATCGTACGTGAGATTTGCCGATCGTGTCTGTGTGAAAAAACCGATAAGTGCCGAACACGCGTGTGTATGAAATGGTAACGACTGCCCTAAACAAAAGATTTAACTGTATTCATGTTCTTAACCCTTTCTTGTAAATGTATCATTTTTCAAAAGAAATGCATTTTTATTTAATTAGGTTAAATTTCAGGGTACCTATATAATAAACGAACAGAATTATGTACAAATTATGTTTAATGAATTTGGTTCTTTCATAAGAAAAATATTCCGTAAGAACACAACAATTTCTAACTGCAATTTACGTATTCACTTCCATTCATAAAATGTTATACTTTCCAGGAAGAAAATGTGCTAAATTTTCATGGTAAAAAATTACCAATCCCATTAAGAATACACGTACGCACTCAAACAATTTGTTCATCTACATCACTGAAATTGTTTATGCCCTGTGACGTATTCAGAATAGTCTAATAAGAAATAAGTCATGGAATTTGTTCTCATGGACTAATTTCAAGTTAGCCCAGCCTGTGATGTAAAATTCATTCAAATAGTATAGTGTATTGTTCAAATTGTGTGGCTCTGTGTCTTCAGAATTGTGCATTTTGAAAATTGTTGTTGTTTTTACTCATGTACTAATATCAAGTAAGCCTAAACTGGGATTAGAAGAGATTTTATTTACAATGCAAAGAGTTTAATTTCTTGTTTGTGAATGTAATGCGGGATGTTTAGAAATACTATAATTCTTGATAAATGCGATGGTTATATAAATATTTTGTATTGTTTTTGAATATAGAGTAGGTCATTGACGAATTTTATAAATGGATAAATAAAATAAAAATAAAAATTGATATGTGAAATTTATAAATTTTACTAGGAATTTTAGGGCGAGCTTAGCCCACTAGAATTCTGATTCGAGTCGACATACAGTCAAAACCGTGACACAACTATTTTTTGCTACATAAAACAACCTTTTGAGGAAGATTTTTTTTATTCTTTATAGCGCAAATTTATTGATAACTCTCAACGCAAAGTAATGAAATTAGTTCGGTAAACCTTGCACTAATGTAATGAAAGGGTTAATTCTGCTTGGCATAAATGAATGCTTTTTAAAAATGGTGGCCCTACAAAATTTCGCTTTCACTCATCTCATAGAGTATACAACTCTTCTATGTGACTTACTTAAGTGTATTACTTTTGTAGTAAGAGCTGTACTCTTGTATGGAGACATCAATTCTTAAAACTGCCTTTTAGTGCATTTATTGAGAGTATAGTATAATTTGTTAATTAAATAAAACTTTTAATGTTGGTTTCTGCGAAAGGGGGACAGCTTCTAACCGAGGTGCAATATGAGATTTTTACGATAAAGTTTCCACCGCACTAAAATTTATTCGTTTATATGATAAAATATTACACCACATATAAAATATTATACACAATATTATTGATATAATAATTTCCTACAAACATAATAAAAAATGGTACATCAAATTTTGTTATATTAAAATAGTGTTGGTAGTATTGTATATATACATAAATTCTTGTAGAACTATCTTATGAGTATATATATCTTAATTTTCTTAAAAGTATATATCTGCAAGAGATCTGTAAGTCTTGTCTAAGACAATGTTTTATAGAGTGTTGATCTTGTTTCAGAGCTCTAAGAGGCCGATATAAGGGCGTTCTGAAAATTGCAACTCACACTTATATAGTGCCAAAATGAGCTTAGAATAGTTTTACAAGTATCTAACAGATATCGTTTAGCGTTAATCGTAAGTGTATCAATCTTAATAATTTCTCTTCAAGAAGTCTTTAGGATATAATAAAGATAATAATTGTTGGTTGGGTTATGTTTATCCGCCACTTGAAACTAGTTTTTTCGACTTAACCCATTAAAGCCTGCCCATAGATCGGCTTGTACAATTTTAAATCAGTTCTGTAGTATGTGAACGGGGGAAATCTATACAAGTTGATAGAAAAAATAAAAAAAAATTTTACCTGAGCACACACCTTAGATATGATATGGGTGAGATTGCCAGGAATATCGAACAATCGCTGTCGGTTTTTTACTTCAATAGAAGACACCTTGGGCTTTTTGGAAAACGTGCGCGTTTTCCGTTTTGCCAGCACTTTTCCTGAGCAATTTGCGGCACAAAAAAAAATGTTGATTTTTACCTGTGACGTTTCACCGGTCAAACTAAAGGTGAACCATGGAAAATTAGACTAATTAGATTAATTTTTTTTTTTTTTTTTGCTTAGATCCATTCTTTCTCTTTACTATAACAAAAAAAATAGCGCAATTTCTCTCATCTAGCACGCGCTAGAATTTTTTACGTGTCAACTCAACTATAAGTTGTTGCTGCGTCAACAAACACGTATGTGTTGTACTCAGTGCATTACATTTATGGTACTTAGTTTATTAGGCACCCAAGCACCGAGCATATTTTTGAAACCAACTTTATGCAAACTATTAAATACTGTTTTGTGCTCGTTTTGCAGTTCCTTACCGATGCGCTCACACGATGGTTTTCTTGAACCTTTCCTGGCAGTTGATTGCAATAGCGTACTTTCACCATAAACAGCACAAATCTTTTCACATACCTGTGACGCATTCTTTCCTTTGTCGTAGTAATATTGTAAAATATACCATATTTTTTTTCTAAAATTTCACCAATTTTTGTTTTGCATTAACTTGAAATACGACTATATAATCAGCTGATTTGTCTCCTGTTAAGCAAAGAAACACGAGTTGCCAGTTGTAGCTAACCGTTTCAAAGTTTTCACACTTTAAAGTCAAACGAACTGGAAACTTAAGCAGTACAAAGTTAAAAAACAAAAAAAAAACAATAAATCGCACTCAAAGTTGAAATCTGTACCAAGTCTTCAACTTTAAAGTTACGAGTATTACATTTTGCTTAGGTATAAGGTACCACAAATTCAATAAAATTTTGGCTGATGTAGTCGATTTTGATTTCAAATCAATATAACGTCGCTTGTTGCACGCAATGAAGCCAACTCGAACCAGCAAACTAAGCCAAATAACATTAGGGAACAATTTCAAAAAAGAAGTTGCGCGGCGGAAGTGACATTCCTAGTTCGAATCAGTATTTTTTTCTGAATAATAAAAATCAGACAAACTTTCAAAAGTTAGTTCGCATTTTCTTTTTTAGAGCGTTATTTTTTTATTAATTTAACTTGTTTGAAATATCTTTCCAGCTATGAGAGTATAACTCAAAAATTATTTAATGATATCACAATTCCGATATACCACCTTGTTCGAAAAGAAAGGTTCACACTGTGAACTGTCCGATTCGAAAATTTTTTTTTAGTAGGTTGCCACATGTGTCTTTGACAAGGCTGCCAAATATCAGCGTCTCTTGTTGAAATTTGGTAAAGTCTTCGAATTTTTTTTTTTTGAAAAATTGAGCAACGAGTTTGTATAAAATTTTGTGTGAAAAAAATGGTTTCAACTGCGCCGATACGCGAAAAATGTTGGTAAAATGTTACGGTGACTTTGCTCAATCGTATCAGAAGGCAAACCGATTTGTGAGTGGCCGAAGTAGAAGACGATCCTCTTACCGGGCTGCCATCGTGTTCGACTACCGTAGAAAGCGTTGAAAAAATCAAAGAAATGTTGGTCCAAAATCGCAAATTGACGATTAGAGAGATAGAAGAGGACGTCGGCATTCCAATTGGATACTTTCAGAACATTTTGAAGAATGCATTGGGCTTGAGACGCGTCGCTGCCAAGATGGTAAGTCTTATTCGTGACTTTTTGGCCAAAAATAACACGATAACCATCCAGCAGCCGGCAAATTCACCTGACCTGGCTCCGTGTGATTTTTTTCTGTTCGGTCGAGTCAAAAAACCACTTTGAGGAACACGTTTCACCAGCAAAGAAGAGGTCATGGAAAAATCGGTGAACGCTCTGAAAGCCATACCAAAAACCGTGTTTCAGAAGGGTTTCCGTGACTGGACCGACGGGGACTACGTTGAAGGCGACAATATTGATTTGGATGAATAAACTCGAACTTTAATTTTTTTTAATAAATGAACCTTTCTTTTTGAACAAGGTGGTATATCCAAAAAATAAGACACTAAAAACTTTAATTTGAACCCTCACTTGTACTATTTCGATAATTTTTTGAAAAGTGTTCTGTCTACTACATTTGTGATTTAAGATTTTAAGATTTTAAAAAAATACAGTTTTTTTAACATTCTCCAAGTATCAACAACGTAAAATATTACACAAACTTAAACTACTCTAATTTTTTTCGTCTTCTAAAAATATTGACAGTACAAGTACCAAGATTGACTTGGGGCACAAAACAAAAAACTTTTTTTTTTTGCCCCAAGCCAATCTTGGTGTACTTTCACTTAAAGAGTTATCAGTAATGTAACCAATCTGATATAACTCTTTCACAAATCTGGTATACAAAAAGTTTGTCTAAAAATCTTAGGAATGGTGTTGCAAGTTTTTGTATATCGTTTTTGTATATTCAATGTATATCGTAATATCATCAAATGATTATAGAGTTTTAGGATGATAGCTCGAAAATTTTTTTAAAAAAAGTTGAAGAAATCGAAATATAGCTCTAAAAAAATGACAGCTTTTAAAAGTTTATATAATTTTTCTTATCTAGAAACAGTATGGAATCCAATAAGCAATGTCGCTTTCGCCGCGCAAAAATCGTGTTTGTTAGTGTAATGGGCGCCATTTTCCTTTTTTTTAATACACAAAAATCTTTGTGTAAATAAATTCCAAAATATACTTAGTCACCAGAGCTGGGTTGTAATGATTCCTTTTGGAATTAATTCCTAATTGGAATTAGGAAATGGTAATTGGTTATCTCAACTTCTAAGGAATGGAAGTGGAAAAAATTGGCAGTTCCATTACAGGAATTGTAATTGGTAATTGAACATTTCAATTCCTCAGGAATAGAATTGAAAAAAATCGTCAATTCCATTACTGAAATTGAAATTGGTAAATGAAACTTTTCAATTCCTCAGGAATAGAATTGGAAAAAAATCGACAATTCGATTACAGGAATTGTAATTGGTAATTGACTGTTTCAATTCCACAGGAATGCAATTGGAAAAAATGTTCAGTTGGGAAAAATATTTTATTCCATTCCTGAGCAATTGAAACGTTCAATTACCGATTACAATTCCTGTAATCGAATTGCCGATTTTTTCCAATTACATTTCTGAGGAATTGAAACGTTCAATTACCAATTACAATTTCTGTATTGGAATTTACAATTTTTTTTTTTTTATTCCACTCCTGAGGAATTGAAATGAATTACCAATTACAGTTCCTGTATTGGAATTAACGATTTTTTTCCAATTTCATTCCTAAGGAATTGAAACGTTCAATTTCCAATTACAATTCCTGTATTTTTCCAATTCCATTTCTGAGGAATTGAGATAATCAATTCCTTAGAATTAGGAATTGGAATTGAATGGTAGTGAATACTTTTCGACCCAGCAAACCTAAAATAGAACCTTTAGTATGTGTTTTCACTGTCTCAAAAAAAGTTGTCAAACATTACTTACGTTTTTTTTTTACCATTTTTTTGGAGAACATCCCCTTAAAGCAGAGTCTATTCTTTGAATATTCTCAAACTTTGTGTAGATATTTTGATAGCTTTAAAGTTAATTGAATTTTGCTTGAAGCTAAGTGAAATCCGAGTTCAGAGTATCCAAAAGGCGGATAAAGTAAATACCTATAAACCTATAAATAAACAAATCGTAAGCTTAAAGAAAAACAAAACTCATCTTAAACAAACTTCATTGACTGCTTTCTATTATGCCAAAAAATAACGCTACTAAAATTTAATGCAAAAATATTGAAGTTTATAGGGCACTCAAGTTCGTTTTGTTTCTGCGGTCACTTCTTCTGCACCTTCAAAGATGTAATCTTATCGTTTTTTGACCGCTGAACATTATGGAATAATTTTTTTGGAGATAGAATCAACACAACGCTGGATATACAAAGCAAAATAAATCACTAAATATAAGAACAAAATTTTAAAATTCTTTAAAATTTTCTTTTCATAAAGGTCCATCATACCTTTGTGGAAGTTTTGTTTTCATTTGGCCAAATCGATACAGAGTCTTAGTGCAATGAAAATGAAAAAATGTGGGAGGTCAGGTCATGTGTGACTCCTTATTACCGAAGATATAACTTGAGAAAGACAAAGTATATTCAATGGAAATCAATGGAATTATATATATGTATTGTTGCGTCACAAGTGTCAGAGGGAGTTCACCGAACATGTTTTTTTATTGTTTGAATATGATGAATCTATTTTCAAATAAGTAACTCCACGAAGTTCAGCGCGCCAAGGTCCAAAGAATAACACCTTTAAATAAAAACAAATACAAAAAAAAATAAAAAAAAACCAACAAAAATGTAGAAGCCTTTTTTAGGCTAAACAAAAGGTATAAATGCTGGTTGTGCGGAAATCCAAGTTGAACCATTTTTTTGTCTGGACAGCCTAATACGCATCTAGCCACTTACCAGAAATAAATAATTATATTTAGTCTTGTTTCTCTTCTTTTCCTCCAGAATGATAAAAAATATACTGATTATAAGGATTGTTCACAAAAAAATTTTACTTTTTTTTTATTTTCGTATTTAACTTTTCCTTTTTCTGTTGTAATTGCTTTAATTAACAGCTGTCACGTTTAAGGTTTATTTTTCATTAAGAGTTAATAAAACAAATAATTAAATAATAAGTATTCATAATGAGCCAAAATGTAGGAAACCACCAGAATACCTTTCCGCACTTTATAAGAATTTGTTTATCCAATCATTTCGCACGGCTGATTTTATTATTTGTATTTACCTACAATTTATCAATATTTTGTTACTTGGTACAATCTAAAGCATATCTGAAGGCAGTTCGAAGGGAAAAGAAACAAAAAAAATTAAATATGCTTCGTTAGGTTGTGACAAAACAAGAACAACAACAAAAATAACAAATAAATGACAATTCATTCACAAGGACTCATGACTTAAGTAAGACATATGGATTATTGTGACAAATAATGACAGTTACAAATGAGAATTTCATCTGCGATTTTTGAATGAAAACTGCAGATCATACAAATAAAGAAATAATATACTTTGCTCTCAATGCGTGTTAGCATAATTTGGATAGATATTCTTGAATATTTTTAATAAAATTTGATTTATTTCTGACATAAGATTTATTTTACTTGCAACTGATGAAAGTGGTTCAGGGAAGAACGAATTAACTTCTATGGAATATAATTGAATTGCTTATTACAAAATCATGATATGACACAAAATAAATATAGCACAGTATAACACGTTATAAAATTACAGACTTCTTTCGACAGATTCTGCTATAAGAGAGATAATATAAAAGTCCAATCATTTAAGTTCGGAACCGCGAAGCTTGAGAACGGCAGGTGATATTTCAATAATTATTTTTCTATTGAATAGCTATGGTACCCAGTTGGGACACAGGTTATATTTAATTTGTCCCGCCTACTTTCGACGCGCAATAAATGCAAAAAATAAAAAATAGCTAGAAATACTCAAGAGATTAGAACGAAAAAAACACCAACCGATGCTATTTTATTAAAAAAATTAAAGTTATACGTAATTGAGCACGCCTATCTGCCACGTCCCCTTTATTGAGAAAACATGAAACACGAGAACGGCTTAGCCGATTTGAACGAAAAAGGTGTCAAAAAGGTGTATCGCTTATCTACAATGCATATACGTATAAAAGCATAATAAGAAATGAACAATTAAATCAATTTGAACAGAATACGAATCAAAAAATTGGAATCTGTATTTAACGAGCACACCTCCCAATTGGCTTAATTTTTCGGGTATACAGACCAAGGGTAATAGTTCATGGAACATACAACCAGCACACATGTGCATACTCCAACAACGGACCCCCGTTTATGCTTTACACAGTAAAAACATACAGACATCCGGCGAAGCAACACGAACTGGAAGCCGTTCCACAAACACAAAGCACTACCCAATGCCCTACTATTGAAAACATTACAACTCCAATATATCATACAATTTTAAAATTGTATAACCATGGTGACACACTGCTCCCAGTAGCAGTACCAGTTAAACTACCGGTATTGACGTTCCTTCATTGTCATCTACTGGTGAAGACGAGACCCATCCAATCTCTTACAAATTAAGCGGATATGTCAGCCCAGTCGTACCACTGCGCGACCCCGCCGGTCAATGTAGACCTGTGTAGCATACACACAACCACAGCCACCACGAGCCTCCCCGAAAGGCCAATCCAGTCAGCTGGGCAATTCGGTCCCGCCAAAAGAAGCTCTAAAACATCCCAGCAAAGAGACAAGAAATGCATTCATGCATGAATATTCTATAATTGGCCGTGCCCAGTTTGAGACCTAAACTGTGCTTGATGGATCTTAAATCCATTTACCGTTGGAAGAAGTGCCTAATACGCCTTGTATTATACAACAAAATACAACCCCAAGTTATCCGTGTCATTGACACCATATTTAACCCCATTTTATACAGCCTTAATTTGTCTCCTTGCCGTGGATAGATAAGGTCGTCCTTCTTTGACGGGTATGCCTATCCTCTTGCTAACAAGCTTTAATAGGTCAATTGCTACACCTTCGCACGCTTTTTTTCATACCGGTGCACCGAATATGACCTGCTACCAAGATGGACGCCACTTTGAGTTCTTGATGGGCTCTATCAGTTTTATGTGAAAAGTACGTATCCTCTCCACAACCAAATTTTTATCCGAAGATACCTTCCCAGGCGGAGTTACGAATCAAACAATTCTGATTGCATTTAGATGGCTATGAACTATACGAAATTTACCACGTCTACCTGGTACGCTCACAATATTAAAAACTATAACAAGCCAAAAACGGCTAAATCGATTTAAATGAAAAAAGGTACCAACTATTTCAGTATTTCACTTGAATTAATAATAACTACACACAGCCTTACACTCATCTTATTTAAAAAAAAAAAAAAACACAATAAGACGTGAACAGTACACCGTATCACCAAAACTAACCTATATTTGACCCCGTCACAATCGGTAGACATTTAAAAGACATTCAAATTCTAAAAATGTTAAATAATTAAAGCTCACAAAAAACTATGGGAACAAATGAGACCATGGGAACAAATGATATCGGGACAATTTATTTTTGGTGCAGTTCCGACCCATTTTATCCCAAAAATAACACCTTCAAAATATTCGTCACCTCATACTCGACTTTTTATTAATTTTCAAAATTTTTACGAGATTCAAGCTGGCTGTAGCGCTCATAGTTGTCAAGCGGCGAGAAAATGTGCCTCAAACGATTTTCGTCAGTGACTCTGTGTCCGACTTGTGCACAATTTGGTATATCCCTCTGCACGCACCGATACATCCGGATCAGTAATCATCGACAGTTGTATATTTTCATGGTGAAAAAAATATGGGTTGTTGTCGATGGTCGGTTTAATGGCTACTTGAACGTAGTTCGGCAAATCGAGAATTCGTGAAATGTTTTTGAACACATTGTGGCTACCATGAATGGCTAGTGGCTGATTTTTAACTAAAAACCAAAATGGCGCATACACTCTCAAGACGAACGTAGCGAGATCTTTCAATATATTGGATGGCTGCGATTGCGTTGCGTACCAACGTAAATTGTGAGATGCTGTTGTTAGCCAACGGGTTGTACTGGTAGCACCGGGCTGTTGGTAGGCTAAATCTTTATAGCAGTGACCACTTTTAACGGTAAGAACCATGCGGTACAAGTAACGCTGATCGCTTCGTAATAACCACCCATCAATGTTTGTAGGCTCGAAATTTAGAAGAGGCTGAGGAAAAACATAGGAAAACATGAGGAAAAAGTAGCTAAAGTACAGTCATTGTATCGTGTAGAGCACCTTTTATAAAAACAGCTGTGATTGAAAAAACAAAGTTATTTGTTTTTACAAATAAAAAGTCGAGTATGAGGTGACGAACATTTCGAAAGTGTTATATTTGGGATAAAATGTGTCGGAACTGCACCAAAAATAAATTTTATCGATATCATTTCTTCCCATGATTTTAACAGTTTTTTGTGAGCTTTAATTATTTGACATTTTTAGAATTTCATAATATAGTAGGAACTGAGATAAGATGGGTGAATATTCGCAAAAAAAAGATTCGAGAAAAAAAATCAGAAAAAATTTACAAAAAATCGAGAAGCACACACATAAAAAATTTTAAGAATCAGACATGAAACACCGAAGATATAGCAAAAACAAGAAAAAAGCACCATAGGCACTTTTAAATGTCTACCGATTGAGGTGGGGTCAAAATATGTTTACTTTTCTGCCATACAAGGTGATACGGTCTAGTGAACAGTCTGTGTTTCATTGCAGCCAACATCCCAGCAAAAAAAAGTACTTCCAAAAGAAGATAAGGTGAAAGGAAATATTAATATAATAGTATTGAATTCCACCACTTCCACTTTCACACTCCGAAGGCATTCTTTTAACGTATGCATGTCATTGGTTGGAATGCTTTTCTTGGTTCTTCTCCAGAAGTGCTTCCAGAATTTTTTCAAGGGAGGATTTCTTTGAGGATTTCTTTCAATGAAAGGATTGATCGTTGCTATCAACCCACCGAAGACTTTTGTTGAGTAAAATCTATCTATATATAGTAGAGTGGCCCCTATTTTGGTTTTTTTTTTTTATATTAGACATGTGCATAGCTCTAGATTGTTTCCTTATGATGCCAAAGTAATATTTGAAAATTTCAGAAAAAACTATAGATATTTAAACGTGCCTGTGGAGACCTCTATATTGAAAATTTGATTTATATGGGAAAATAGTGCTGTTTTCCCCAAAAAAAAATCTCAATTACATATTTTTAAGCTCATATTTTCTAAAAACTGGTAAGCACATCATTTTAGATACTATTATTCTTTAAAATGTATTATCAAACATGTATATAAGACTTAAATTACCAGAGTTATGATTGTTTACTTATGGGAATAAATCTCATTTTTTTCTTGTTGTATTAAAAAAAAATCGCAAAAGTCCAAATTTTAGAAAAATTCAATAAAATGTCATGGAAATATTTTCTAAAGCTATACCTAATACAGATACAAAAAATTCTGTGATTACCCAGCAAAAAATTTCAATGCGCATTACTTGTATGCACATAAAGAGCGCTTTATTCTACTTGCAAGTAGTGCTGTTCGTATAGCGCTTTATTTGTAGCACTTTACGTAATGATAACGTTGCACTTGAAAAGAAAGTATTAGATATTAATGTCAAAAAAAAATTAATTTCAAAAATTTTAAAAATTCATCTCAACGTTTCACGTGAATAAACAAAATTTGATTTGATTTTGTGAAACTTGCTGTTATTTGTTATTAAGAAACAATTTTATGCAACTGAGATGTAGCAGACTTGTTGACGTGTTGGCTTTGTAATCGAAATGCTCCGGTTCAAACCTGGCTGCCGGCGATTATTTTTCGTTTTTGTTTTGTTTTAAAATTATATATATTTTATTATAAACCAAATTTTACACCTAAATTGGTGAGCTTGCTTTGTAAGCGAGAGGCCCGGATACAAAACCGTGGCTGGGTGATTGTTTTTGTTTTGTTTTAAAAATTTTTTAATATCTACGTATAGCGCCCGGTTCTTGCAACGTTTTTATGTCAAATACAAGGAGAACAAAGCGCTCGGCTCTCGCTACGATTTCATATTTTCTACAGCGAGAGCAGAGCGCATACATCTGATGACATGACTATGTTAAAAAATGCGCTTTACACAAGGAGAATGAAGCGCTCTACTGTTTTTTTGGAGCGCTTAAGAAGCGCTAATGGAGCGCTCGCTTTCCTGTTGGGTACGTTTAATAATTTGGTCATTACAAAAATGAAAAATCAAACCAGAAATGAACTAGGAATAGTTTTGAGCTATTTTAAGCAAAAAATAAAACAAAAAACAAAAATCAGATAAAAAAAATTAAAGCTGCTGAAACTAGACGTTTTTTAAAAAATTCTTAAAGTGCTCTTTTCTGGCATATCGAACACAGAAAAAACCATAAAAAATAATTTCTGGAAATTTCTGGATTTAAGCATTATTTGATAACTTAGTTCTCTTAAGCTAAATGTTTTTAAAGAAATACAAACAGAATTTTAATAATTCGGCAGCATAGGCGTTGGTGTTGGATCAACACTCATAACTTCTGACGATTTTTAATATTTTTGTTGACAAAAATATTGCACTAAGAACTCAAAATATAGAAAACAGTTAAAAACTGAGGAATCAAATGCAGACACTTTTTTATTTTTAATACTTAAAACGGCAAAAGCATACACAACACTCTTGACATATTAATCTATACTTACCATAATCTGCTGATTAAATTTTAATAAATACACTAAAATGTCACTTTTTTAGTTAAACTGAAATTGATAAATCATTTTTTTTTTTTTGCAGTTATGCACTTGATGGCATATGAGTAACTTAAAAAATTATTAGAGCATATAAATTAAAACATAACACTTCTCACACGAAGCGGTGATAACACAAATTCTGCAAAAAAAATTATTGCTTTAGAAATTAAAAATACCAACAACTCGTTGGAATTAATGCTGGCGTTGCAAATCAATGCAATTTCTGTATATTTTTCTTTCTTTTCGTTTTCTTTTTCTATATCGAACAACTACAGGTAAGAGTAGGGGACAAATGCTTTTCTGTGAAACAGGTAAGGAAGCGGAGAAAATAATCGCTAGTTAATATAAAACTATGAAATTTGCCACAACTCCAAATGCTTATGTACTGGTGATAACGCCGCAAAAATTGGGTGTTCTTCGCTTTGGAGGTCACACTTTCTCATTCACATTCGAGCGAGTTTGTGTCTTTAGTTTTTTGCCATTTTTTCAACTTTCAACGATATATTTAGTATTGCTGTAGCGTTTGTAGATTTGCTGGAATAAGGGATCTTTAAATATAAATCCTTTAGAAATAAATGTAAGGATTTTTTTATTTTACGACAGTATTTTTTTAGTATACTTTTGTGCTTATTTTTTGAGAGAGAAGATTGGAAAAGCTGGGACAGAGAAAAATCGTTTACTTTAAAACTAACCCATATACCTTTGATATTCCTGATTAATAATAGCTAGAAAAGGTACAGTTTTGATAGACAGTCCAAAAAAGTTAAGCTAATAGCAGTTCATTACTCATAACCAAATGCTCACCGCCCAACAAATGCTCACGCCAATTTCTTTTTTAGCAAAGTGAAATTTTACCAAATTGATTCGGCTATTAAGTGGACACAACAACGATACATCTTCATAAGTCAAGAGCAGTGAAATTCAATTAACACGCATTTTCTACCAAAATAAAAAAAGGCTACTCATAAATCAACGCCAAGTGTGCTCTTTTTTTTTAATGGCAGACCTACACTCAAATTGAAAGAGTACAAAAATTTGTAACCTTTTTTGGACTAGCATTCCATTTAAAATTGTAATCTGCATCAACATGCATAGCAATTTGTTAACAAAACAAATAATAAATAAGAAGGAAAAAACAAAAAAAAAAAAAAAATAAAAACAAATTCATAAATAAAAAAAAAATCTCCCCAACAAAATTGAATTGAAAAATTAACTTACACAAACGAAAGCATATAAAAAGGCGCTGAAAAAACAGGCACTCAACTTTTTGGCCAAAACAAAAAATACAAAAACAAGACAAAACAACAACAATGATAACAACAAAAAGAGTGTTAAAACAGTTTCATGTCAATAAACAGTGATAAATTGAACAATGAATGGTTAAAGGAGTTGGGGAGCCAATGAATCGCTCTACCAAGACGTTGGAGGCACTAAAACAGATGCTTGGGTGGCCAGAGTTTCGGTATTTTTTTTCGTTCCTTTTCGCTTAGGTTTTTGCTAATAGCTTTATATGTGCGTTTGGATAAACATTCAATAAGAAACTTTATACTATTTTTCACTTAAGCCACTAACTCACACACACACATACACATACGCAGTTTAACTTTAAACGCATTTCTTGCTTGCCCTCCATTGCCGCTTAGGTCGAAGGTTGCCACACCAGCAGCTTTTGTATGCTGCCACATTGTGTGGATCACTAAAATGCTCTCGTTCGAACTTTCATAAGTGCCGGTGCTGCCCTCTCTTTCTCTCTCTCGCTCATGCTGTTAACTATCGTTCACACTGCTTTTTACTACGTTTTTTTTTTCCTTGCCACGTTTTGTGTTTTCCATTCAATTTGAATGATTTGAAGTGAAAGGCTTTTTATGGCGTTGTTCGCCACTTCCGCCCAACTAGCACAGCATAAAACTTACGAGTCCTCACGCACACACGCATACACACTTAGCACGCATTTGTGTGGTTATGTCAGCTCAACTTGACATCAATTTTAAAGTGTGTTGCTTAAGGTTGATAATGAAGGATCTAAAAATAAAGAGAATGATGTCGGTTAGCATTTCATCGAGAAGAAATGACATCGAATGAGAAATAAATTAATACCACATAAGCACCATTTGGACACTTCGAAGTGAGAATAAAAAAGCCCCGCCCCTTTCCGCCTATAACGCACACACATAAGTGCGCAATATATTTGAACCCTAAAAATTTTTTGGAAATTTACAAAAATGTCGGTTAGCCTTGTCGACTTTGTGACAAGCTGTAAATTGCTAATTTTACAAAAACATCAACAATGTTGTTAATGACATTTTGTTGTTGTAGTTGTTGTTGTTGGGTTTTTAGCTTACCGCTGCCTTAATGTTGCGGCTAAAGGTGGGCTGTGGAACTTGGTTGTGTTGTATTTCAGCCTGTGAACGCCTTCGAACACACACTTACTCACTCCCATGCATATGTATATCATGTTGGTTGCAGCTTCACATGTTCTCGTGTATTTTTAATTTTTTAACCCATGCTCTCGTTCTGGCTCACCTCAACATGCGGCACTAAATTCGTTAATTTAAATAATCGCATCAGGTGTCTATATCTTGCTTGCGTATGTGTGTGTGTGTGTGTGTGTGTGTGTGTGTCTGTAACTGCTGTTCTAGCTATGTTATTTAACTCTTCAATATTCTCATTTGTGTGGGTGTGTGTGTGTGTGTGTGTGTGTGTGTGTGTGTGTGTGTGGGGACGTGTGTGTTTGCTTACGTATTTTAAGTTTTTGTTTATGTTTGTTAAATGAATTTAATTTTCAAAGTAATCCATCATCATCGACATGCGTTGCCTTGGTGCAAAGTTTGGGTTTTTGGTAATTAAGCACATTTTGTGTTTCTTGATAAATGGCTTTTTTTCTTTAGCCTCCACTTTTTCATGATCTGTGTGTGTTCTTATCTTTTGCTTAACTCCTTTGAGATCTGTTTTTTTTCCTAGGCTTTAATAGTCAAAAGTTTTCATTTTATTAATTAATTGTACCCTAGTGTGTTTTGGAGGTCAAAGTTTATTTTAAGAAAATTAAAACCTGCATTATAATTCAAATCTTATGATACTTTTGGAAAGCTTCTTCATTTTATAATTTAAGAATTACAGGTAGGAAGCCAGTTAAAATAATTTTTGCTTAAGCTGTTTTTTCTTTTCAACAACCAAAAAGAGAGATCAACAGGGTTAAAAGCATTTTTTTTAATTGAACTTATTTTGAGAAGTAAGTTTTAGTTTTGTAGAGACGAACAATTTTTTTTTTTTGTAACACTTTTCGCAAAAATATATTTTTTTAAAGATAATTAAAATTTCTCAATATTGAGCATTTCTTACGAAGTAATAAGCAAAAAACTAAAACTTACTTAGGTGGCCATAACAACCCGTGTTCGGGTTTCGGCCGACCTCATCAGCTCTCGCCAGGCGCCTCTGCTTTGCGCGCGCCATCTCCAATCGGATACACCAAGTGCGGTTAGGGCTTCCTCGGCCTGGTCCATCCATTGGAGGCATTGTCTCCCTCGTCATCGTTGACCAGCGACCCTCGCCCCGAGTACCTTTTTCGCTGGAGCTTCGTCGTCCATACGATGGACATGACCCATCCAGCATAGTCGCTGCACAGTTATACGCCGAACTACGTCAATGTCCTTGTAGAGCTCATACAGATCGTGGTTCATTCGAATGCGATAGTCATCGCCGACCCTCAACAGAAACGAAAATTTTGCGAAGAACTATTCTCTCGAACACTTCCAGAGCGGCTGCGTCAGTTTGTGAAACTACCAATGCTAATCAAAGTCTAATCAACTTTGCAGGTATACCGAACTCAGACATTGTTGCGTATAGGCAATCCCTTCTCGGGCTATCGAACGCAGCATTAAAGTCGACAAAGAGATGATGTGTGACAATTTGATTTTTCTCCAGGATTTGTCGTAGCGTGAAGATCTGGTCTATGGTGGGCTTTCCAGGTCGAAAGTCACACAGATAAGGTCCAATCAGTGTTTTTGTAATCGGCTTAAACCTTTCACACAGTATGCTTGAGAGAATCTTATAAGCGATAGAAATAAGACTGATACCTCTATAGCTGGCGCAGATTGTTGGATCTCCTTTCTTAAGTATAGAGCACAGTACGCTGAGGTACCATATTTTGCTGATTAGCTGATGCATGCGCCTTATCAATTCCTCGCCGCCGGTTTTAAACAATTCAGCTGACAGGCCGTCAGCACCCGCTGCTTTATTGTTTTTGAGTCGTTGAATAGCAACTAGAACCTCTTCATGGCTAGGTAGTGGTACTTCCACTCTGTCATCGTTGATTGGTGGCACTGAACTGCGCTCCCCATGGGCGGCATTGGTGAAATCATCGCCAGTAAGTAAATTGAAGAAGTGCTGTCTTCACAATCTCAGCACACACTGTGTATCTGTCTTCAGATCTCCATTATCGTCTCTACAAGTGGATGCTCCGGGCTTGAAACCTTGGGTTAGACACTTAACCTGTTGATAGAGTTTTCGTGCATCCTTCTTGCCCTGGTATACCTCTAGTTCCTCACGCTCATGCTTTTCCTGCTCTCTTTTCTTGCGTCTGAAAAGGCACCTCTCTTCCTTCCTTCCTCTTTTCGCGGCAGTTTTCTCGCACGGCTCGCGTTGCAGCTGACAGCAGCGTTTCTCTATAAGCAGCGTTTTTCACCGCCGTCGCGATGTGACACTCCTAATCGTACCATTGGTTCCGAGGTTGTGGGCGCCGAAAACCAGTGACTTCTTCAGCGGCTGCGCACATGGAGTGGGATATATGCGCACAAAGTCCGCCGGCGTCGTCGGGTTCAGAGGTTGTTTGGTTGAGCTTAACCGATAGTTGAGCGGAGTAGGACTCGGCAGTCCGTTGTAATTGCAGCTTAGCGACATCTAGCTTTCGTTGCATTCCTGTGCATACGCTCTTCGCATTGCATTATCGCATGCGGATCTTGTCTGCAAAAATATAGTGGTCGGAGTCACTGTTGACACCCAGAAATGTACGCACATCTGGAACACTAGAGGCGTGCCCTCCGTCGATTACAACATGATCACTTTGGTTTCGTGTTTTTTGGTCTGGGAACAGCCAGATGGCCTTGTGGATGTCGAGGTGCTTAAATCTGATGCTGCTAACTACCATGTTTCGCGCCGCGGCGAAGTCGATCAGTTTTAGACCGTTGTTCGTGGAGGTCTCATGAAGACTAAACTGACCGACAGTGGGGCCAAAGATGCCTTCCCATCCGACTTTCGCGTTAAAATTGCCGAGGACTATGGACTATTTCACATCATGGACCGGAAGGTGGTCGTAGACGTCCTCAAGACTAGCGTAGAAAGCGTCCTTGATGGCTTCGTCATTTTGCTCCGTCGGGGCGTGCGCGCAAATAAAGCTGATGAAGAAAAATGTTGCCTTTATGCCGTGGATCGTGGCTAATCTTTCGTTCGAAACAAGGTTGCGTATCCAAATCCAAATACAAATCCATATCCAAATTCGCTCCGCTCCGCATGGCAGCTGTAGTAGATATCGCAGTGTGCTTGCTTAGAGCAGGCTTGCCCTTTCCATCGCATATCCTGGATGGCGGTGATGTCAGCTTTTATTGTTTTGAGGGCTTCCGCCAGTTGCATAATGGCACCTTTCCTATAAAGGGTCCGGACATTCTAGGTGCATATTCGTAAATCATTGTCCGTTTTTCGTTTGCGGTGGTCGTCAACGTGATTCGTCGTCGACGTGGTTCTTATCCAAGGCTGGTTTAGTTTTCATTGGGCAGTAGTAATGTGGCGGGACCCAAACCCTGCGCACATTCCATGTTAAAGGTTTGCGGAGCAACCCGCCGTTCAAATTAGCCGTCAAGCTAACGGATGCCAGTTTGCCATTGCCCAGGGAACACCATGAGGAGGTTTGAGTCGACTTAGGATGATTTCGACATGGATAATGCTGGCCTCGCCAGGTTAAGGCAGTCAGGCACGTTGTAATGTGAAGGTTCGCCCCCTGATCCCCAACATTGTCTTTTTATTTCTTCCAAATAATTCAAGCTCTTAAAATGTGAATTTTTTTCAGTAATGACCTCTTTATTTGATCCAAATCTCCTACTGCTGAGCCATTTCTTGAGGTTTTGAAATAGGATATAGTCGCAAGGGGCTTAATCTGGAAAATATGGTGGGTGGGGTAGCATTTCGTAGCCCAATTTATGGATTTTTGCGGGTTTTCAACGCAAAAAATAGTGCTTGATGAGCACACAAAATTCCATTTTTCCATTTTCACCGAAATTCAATAGGTTTCTGTTTTCAATGGCTGTCAAATACAATTTAAAAATTTGACAGTTGTCTATAAACAGATGGTAGTTGACAGGCCCAGTGTTGGATAAAATTTTACTACGGGAGAAATTAAAATAATCACTGACTTTTCAAATTGTTTACGTAAGGAGTGTTTCATTCTTTTTGCAAAATATTGATGGAATTGTAAAACGAACTTTTGCTATTTAATCCTTACTCATCAAAGGTTTGGCTTGCTACTTCAGGGATTAGTAAGAGTTACGCTCCTCGAGCGAGCAACGGGGCGTATGAGTAACATTAAAAAGTGATTAAATAATGCCCATATTTTGTCAATTCATTTTTTGCTTGCAATTCCTTTTGAATATTAATATGAACTCTCTATCCATCTATCTCTCTCTCTCTGTTTGTCTCTTTCTATATCTATCTATATCTCTCTAACTAAAAGCTTCTCATATAAAAATCTCAAATGAGGTGATTGCGTTCGTTTTAAAAAGTAAGGCTATAAATTAATATAATTCGAAAGCAATGTCAGCAATTCATAATTTCTGTGATCAATCAATAAATCGATAATTTTTAAAAAAAATCTCATTTCGGTTTATTCGAAATCATGCTTTTTCGTGTCGGGTTATTTGACATTGTACATTGTAATACTTCTTTTTTTTTTTTGATATTATATTTTTGGTTTTTTTTTCAAATAATGCTGTCATCATTAAATGGCATAAAAATAAAATTGTCATCAACACAAAAGTACTCAAGAATTTTCAAACTTTTACTAATGCAAACAGCTTTTGATATAAAACTTAAGAAAATCAGATGTTGAAGTTCATTTTTTCTAAGATTTGTTTTTTTTATCTAAGAATTTTTTTATCTAAAAAAGGGAAATATATAAATGCTATTGCTTCTGAAGACTCGAATAAATCAGATATTGAAGCATTAGAAACATTTCATTAAAAATTTAAGAAATTTTTGTTTTTGTCTTTAACACTTTTTCACTGTTCGTGTTAATTATTTCTTTTATTTAAAGTACATTTTTATTTAAAGTAGCATTATATTAATTAAAAGCTCAACGGAATATTTTTAAAATTATTCTATGCAAAGCATACTATTTGCACCAAAGAAAAATTAACAAAAAGCGGTAAAATTAATTAAAACAGTAAAATAGGATTAAAATGCAAGACTAGCTAAAGCACAATAAAAAAGCTTCTTATGTGTATGCAGTGGTAAGTATCTCACAGTCAGCGAAGTGGATAAGTTAACAAAACAAAAAAAAAAAAAAACAAGAATTAAAACTAAACCATGTAATTTGAAGATGAGAGATGCTCTTGACTTGAAGCGCTGACCTCGTTTGAATTGTGTAAATGAATATATTTTCACACGTACATACACAAAAGCACACATGCACACACTCTATATACAAATGTGAGGGCAAAACAAAAACAAAAAAGAGAAGCATTCATATAGCGTTGGTTATGGCGCTAAATGAACTGGTGTGTCGCGGTCGTGTCTAGCAACTGGTAATAAAAAAAGATGTTTTTTGTTTGCTAGGAGTTGTTGTTAGATCTATTAGAGGCTCGTAATAGGTGACGCGTTGTCGTAAAACTTTGACGTGTAAATTTGTTCTATTAACATTTACATTTAATAAAATCTTTTATTGCACTTTTCTGAGACTTGCTGTTAACTAAGAGGGAAAACTTTTATTTATACAATACAGTTACTTCACAAAAGTACACAAAAATCTTCAGGCAATAAATCTAGCATTCAGCTTAAAACTTAAACAAATTAAAATATACATTTAAAGTTGAACAAATTAAATGAACGCACTTCATTAAATTAACACAGATGTGCTGGAAAGCACACAGTTCTACTTACGCACACACAAATACACAAACACCTTTATTAATAGCCTTGCAAATGAAGTCAGAGAAAGTAAAACTTATGCTTTAAGCTTGCTCAGGTGTATTTACGTCGATATAACAACATGCAAACATAGCAACATACAAACACAACAATAACACACAATTACACCAACACAAATTCAACACCACACTTACACAAATAGAATATGTGTGCATGTAAATAAAATGTTGTTTAAACATAGCTATGCTTCAACGACCCACAATGAACCGATTTTCGCCAAACTGTGCTGAACACCAAAAGAGAGCCAAGTCAAGCCAAGCCGAGTCAACCCAAGCAACCCAACCGAACAACAACCAAACTGTTACTGGTTGGCAACCCTGTCATTACTTTATGCATACTCGCACACTCTCAGACATACAAACGCGTGCAAACAAGCAAGCCAACATAAGCAAACGAACAAACAAACACAGTCAAACTCACAAAAGACTTTATTCACTGTTGCGTTGTTTTTGCAGACTTGCACATTTTATTTTACGGCACAATAACTACAAAACTGAATTTTTGTAAACAATCGTTTTTTCTTTTTTAAAGCTGCAATTAAAAATGAACTTTTGTTCTTTTTTATTTTTTTATAAAAATAATTGAGCAATGTTGCCATCTGTCGGCTGTCGGATGAGTTAGTTTGTAGAAAGAAAGGTTAAAAAGTAACTTACGTTTTGTAATGTCTGAACAAAATCTTAAAATATATTTATTTGTTACTCCGTATACTTTGTTATTCCGTTTGTAACGCCAATAAGTAGGCGTTCCAGGTATAGAAAAGTATATATATTGTTGATCAGCATCACCACCTGAGTCGCTTTCCGTGTGTATGTCCGTCTGTCGACACGATTACAGCCGTAATTTTAAGCCTATCGCGATGAAATTCAAAATATAAGAGTTACTTTATTTGTACAGTAAAACCTCTTAAAAATTCACAAAAATTACAGAAATGCCTTCAAAGCTTGTATCTGAACGTTGATCTTCAATATAAATCATGACTATGAAATTTTAAAAAATCGGGTGAAAACCACTTCTACCTCCCATACGAACTGACTTTATATTAACCGTAAAATACCCTGTAGGAAAATCAACTAATTTAAAAGTAGTTAATAAAGTAGTTTTTTGTCAACCACAACTAGTTAAAATTCCGACTTTTTTCCATAGAACGAACTAACATATTTTGTATGGTGATGTCCGCTAAATAAGTCAATTGACTTTCGTCTGCATATATTTTCAACTACTTATTAAATTAGTTATATTTAAACTATTTTTACAATTACTTTAAAATAACCAATTGAACACTATTACTGATGGTCAAAAGTTAATAATATTTGATGAAATAACATGGTTAAATATATATAAACTGGTAATCTAATAAAAATTTGCAATTAAAACATGTCAAAATCAGAGTAGTCGCCGCTTTAATATAATTCAAAGTAGTTTATCAATCACTTGTTTTAAAGTAGTATTTCAATTATTTCATATATAATGCAATAAAAACTATTTAGAACTGAAGTGGATGCCGCCTTAATATAATTCAAAGTAGTTTATATACTGGTTTATTTTAAGTTAGTTTTTTAATTAGTTGTTTTTAAAAACAAGTTAGTTTGTTCCTATAGGGTATCTTAAAAATCTGCTCAAATTAAAGAAAGGTCTTCCGGATGCGGTTACCTCTGCCTTGTCAGAACTGGGGGTGGAGGATTCTCTCGTGAGCTTCATACATCAGATGCTCTTGGGCAGGGTGCTCGCAGGTTCGTAAGAAGAGGTACTCCGCAGGGGGGAGTCTGAGTCTTGTCTCTGCTTCTTTGGTCCGTGACGGTTAACCAACTGTTGCGCATCATGCAGGTAGAAGGCTACATGGTTATTGCTTATGCAGACAATACACAATCGTATTTAACGGAAAATTTCCTCAGACACTCTGTCAACTCATGGGGAGAGCACTCTCAATCCTTTCGAGATGTGCATCCTCTTGTGGTTTAAGTGTTAACCCGGAGAAAACGGATGTCATTCTGTTCACTAGGAAATATAAACTACCCAACTTAATACCTCCGCGTCTAAGCGGCACGAGGTTGATCATTAGTGACAGCACGAAATACCTCAGCACGTTATTCTGGACAGGAAGCTTTTCTTTAATGATAATTTAAAGGAACGTGTTAGGAAGGCAAACATAGCTCTTTTTGACAGTAAAAAATCGATAGGTAAAAAATGGGGTTTTCCCCCAAAATAGTACGCTGGATTTATACAGCAATTGTTCGACCCATACTTGCTTATGGCTCACTGGTGTGGTGGAGGGCCCTTGATAAGACAACGGCACTTCAGAAATTTGCAGGGGTGCAAAGAAGTGCAAGTCTATGTATTATTGGGGCATTGTCCACAACACCAACTAACGCTTTGAATGTCATGCTTCACCTTCCTCCTCTTGATATCTTTGCCAGAGAATGTGCTAACACAGTAGGTCTCAGACTAAGAGAATCACAGAACTATTCTGAACTCCTCTATCACAGACAAAACAGACTACTGTGTACCTCGCTTAAATCTTGAAAAGAACTACGAAGATCTCATCCCTTCGCGGCTGGACGGGGCTTACAAAACCACCCTTAAAACAAACGACATAAAAATCTTTACAGATGGATCAAAACTTCGAGTACAAGTAGGGGGAGGAGGTATTTACTCCCAGGAGCTTAAAATTGAGGTATCCTTTAGACTCCCAAATTATTGTAGTGTCTACCAAGCGGAGATGGTGGCAGTTCACGAAACCGCTAAGATTCTGGGTCAAAAAGACCTTCAAGAAAAAAGTATTTTCATTCACATACTGATAACTCTGAAACTTTGACTGAGTGCCGCAGATCTCTTAACGAGATGGCAAGGCTAGTCAGGATCCACCTCATATGGGTACCCGGACACAGTGATATCCAGGGCAATAACTTGGCAGACGAATTGGCTAGGAAGGGTACGACCTTAAACACCCTCTTAAATGAGGACCTTATTGGTATACCCATATCCACCTATAAACTCCAGTGCAGGAACAAATCCTTAAGTCTTGCACAAGAACACTGGGAGCACCTTGATACATGTAGGACTGCTAAGCTGACGTGGCCTTCCTACGATTTAAAACGCACAAATATAGTAGGAATCCTCACGGGTCACTGCCTAATCGGAACACATGCTCTTCGGTTGGAACTTATAGCAAATGATTTTTGCAGAAGCTGCATATGTGAGGAGGAAGTAGAAAGTGTTCAGCACCTACTCTGCGAATGTCCGGCCCTTGCTAAAAGAAGGATGGCAGCTCTGGCGCATCCCTTTCTAAACGGACTTGCTAAAGTCTCATGCCTGGAAGTTAGGCATATCCTAAAATTCATCTCCCGCACGAACTGGCTTGAGGAGGGAAATCTCCAGGGTTCAAAAGAGATTATGTGATATCACAACGGCCCTGCACTGGCCTAGGTGTCGAGTAGGCTATCGACTTAACTACTTTAACCTAACCTAACCTAAGGAAAGGTCTTGGAATTTTCCACATAGGCTTTGATATTTAATGTAGCCCATCATATATTAATGTTTATATAATGTTTGACAAAATCGGATGAAAACCACGCTTAGCCCCGGAACTAATATATTTTTTTAACGTCAGATCTCTTAAAAATCCACAAAAATTAAAGACATATCTTATAATTTTGCACATAACCTTCGATATATGAATATAAACCATCTCTATGATATTTGGCATAGTCTGATGAAAAGCACGCCTACTTCCCATACAAAAGGCTTTATTTTAAACTAAAATTTCTTAAAAATCCAGAAAAGTTAGAGAAATGTCATGAAATTTTGCACTTTAGCTTTAATATATAATATGAAACACTCTATGATATTTAGTAAAATCGAATGAAAGCCACGCCTACCTCCTATACAAAGTATACCACCTTGTTCAAAAAGAAAGATTCATTTATTGAAAAAAATTAAAGTACAAGTTTAATCATCCAAATCAATATTGTCGCCTTCAAAGTAGTCCCCATCGGCTGCAACGCACTTATGCCAGCGCTTGATCCAGTCACGGAAACCCGGTTTTTGGTATGGCCTTCAGAGCGTTCACCGATTTTTCCATGACCTCTTCTTTGCTGGTGAAACGCGTTCCTCGAAGCGGTTTTTTGACTCGATCGAACAGGAAAAAATCACACAGAGTCAGGTCAGGTGAATTTGCCGGCTACTGGACGGTTATCGAATTGGTTTTGGCCAAAAAGTCATGAATAAGATGAGCATTGTGCGATGGCGCATTATCGTGGTGCAAAATCCATGATTTGTTTTGCCACAACTGCGGTCTTTTTTGGCGAATTGCTTCACGTAAACGTCTCATAACGCCCAAATAATACTTTTTATTGACCGTTTGACCATCTGGCAAAAATTCATGGTGAACTACACCATTGTAGTCTATGAAAACAGTGAGCATCGCCTTCTATTTTGACTGAAAACGACGTGGTTTCTTCGGTCTCGGTTCGTCTGGCGACCGCCATTCACTCGCCTGATGCCTGGTTTGCGTTTCATACTCGTATACCCATGTCTCATCACCAGTAATGATAGATTCGATGAATGATTCGTCGTTTTCGACCATTTCCAGCATGTCTTTCGCGATAGCAACTCGGTCACTTTTTTGCATGAAATTGAGTTTTTTCGGTACCAACTTCGCAGCGACACGTCTCAAACCCAATTCATTCTTTAGATGTTTTGAACGATTCTTTCTAACCGTCAATTTGCGATTTTTGGCCAACATTTCTTTGAGTTTTTCAACGTTTTCTTCGGTAGTCGAACACGATGGCTGCTCGGTACGAGGGTCGTCTTCTACTTCGTGTTGGCCACTCACAAATCACACTTGTTTGTCTTCTGATATGATAGAGCAGAGTCACCGTAATATTTCACCAACATTTTACGCGTATCGGAGTAGTTGAAACCATTTTTCACACAAAATTTGATACAAACTCGTTGCTCAATTTTTTCTTCCATCGTAAAAATCGAAGACACGAAAATAGTTCTTGTAAACAAAACACTGTCACTTTACCAAATGTAAACGAGAAACGCTGATATTTGTCAGCCTTGTCATAGACACATGTGGCAACCTACTAAAAAAAAAATTTTCGAATCGGACAGTTAAGTCCGGTTCACAGTGTGCATGAACCTTTCTTTTTGAACAAGGTGGTATTTACATGCTTACTTACTTAGGTGGCCATCACAATCCGTGTTCGGGTTTTGGCCAACCTCATCAGCTCCCGCCAGGCGCCTCTGCTTTTCGCGCGCCTTCTTCAATCGGATACATCAAGTGCGGTTCATTCAGTAAATATATAAAACAATATGTCATCGTGTCTGTCGAGGCTAAGGACTTCGACTATACTTTAATAGGTGGCGGGGGGGATCTTAGCTCCGGTACCCTGCCGAAGCTCCGTTCCTTACTAGTTTTTTTTTTTTATAAATCTTAATGTGACCTCCCACAATTATGTGTCCTTATTTGTTGCAGAAGGTACGGTTCAAAGTTCAAAATCATTAAAAAAAAATTCTTAAACTCTTGAATCGATATGAGTTTTAAGGTTAAAGCTTAATTGTGTCAAAAATCCACTGGCGTATTTGTATCGCTTTGATGCTTCTGAATATTTGAATGAAAAACATTAAATTATAAGTTCATTAAAATGACGTTTTATAGCGGCACCCTTCCTGTTTTTGGAATTTTTGAATATTTTTTTTTTAACTCACACATTATTATGATATCCAGGTTTCATATTCTGTCCATGCATGGAGATTTTGAAATATAGAAATAAATTGTATCGAACCCGAATATATAACAATATTTATATATTTTTTGCTGTTTTTTTTTTTTGCATTATGGCTCAGTGAACCAGTTTTTATTACAATACATTTATATGAAAGCTTATTTCTGAAATACCGAGAATAAATAAATTTATTATAACTTCACAGAGGTACCAACAGTTACTAAACATAATTTTTTTCTTTTTTGTAGTAGTAAATGTCCACAAAAATGACCGCAAACTTTAAAATCTGGCACTACTGCTCAAAGTTTCCAAACACTCACATCCAGAAACATACACATGCTTACATATATTTTCATACATTTACACAATGGCGACTAAAATGAAGTGATGTGCTTTGCACGTTTTGTCAGCCGCAATTCGGACGCAATTTCGACGCTGTCAAGCTTTCATTCCTTATTCAACACGTTCTTCGTTCATCGCATTCACATGCATGTTTATCATGTTTATCGGCACATTTTGATATTTGCCATCTAAACACCAGCGCATACATGCTATGCATGCCAACGCAGCGGAACACAGAAAAACAACAACAGCTTCTGCAGCTTCATTTCCGTTTCCGTTCACTGTTTGTCGCTGCTTATGTTCGTATTGTAGTTGTTGTTCGTGATGATGTGCTTATTTTTGCCCAATGATGTCGTCAGGTTTTTCTGCACACATCAAAAATACTGCAACTCAGAATCCGACGACTATGATGGCGCTGCTTAACTCACTGTTCTTCCGTTGTGATACTGAATCGTATCTGTTTGTGTACATATTTGTGTGAATGTGTGTGTGCGTGTGTGTATGTTCATGTATTTACACAGCTTTTGAATGTATATATTTATAACACAAGATCAAAAATAAAACAAAAACTCACGTGTTTTCATGCCGTGTTTATTTTTATTTCTCATTACTTACATTTTAATTAACAAAACAGCATGAGTTGGCGCAACTCGTCGTTCATGCGGAAATTTGTGCTGATTTAAGGTGTTTTTTTTTTGTATTTTAAACAATTTTTTTGAGAAGTGTTTATAAAATTAAGCTATAGAATGAAGTGGCTTTTTTTCTGATTAGGGTTGCCACAGCTCTTCAGTTTTTAATTGAAATCAGCGAGCGAATGTTTTTTTTTTTAATTTCTTTTTCAACAAGATTAGCATTTCATGTGAATCTACATGCTCAAAAAAAAAAAAAATAAACTCTTTTTAAAAAGTGAGGGTAGGCAAATGAACTCAAAAATATATTGTCAACAATTTTAAACAAGATATGCAGATTTGCACAATTTAGACCCTTCGAATTAGAGCAAAGTATTGAGCGTGACGTAAACAAAATAGTAATAAACTTTTAATTTATTCTTTATAGCCCCTTCCCCTCCAACCATTATTTTTTTGTTACTCTTTTTTATTTGAAATATGAATTTATATAATACCTGATAATTATAACTATTTATTTTAAGAATAGAAAAATCGTCCTTTGAGGAATCGCACGTCGAAAACTAATATTAAAGAAGTTTGCACCAATAAATCCGAAAGAATAGGCCTTTAAATTTTTTTACCTTAAATTGTTTGCCTATATTAAAGTCAAGAGATGTACTCCATTGAAAACACACATTTTCTTAGAAGTTTGAGTTTTCTTATTTTATGTTTTATTTTATTTAATTTGCAGTTTCATTATAATTTTTTTTTTTTAATAGTTTTATTTAAAAATCCAAACTTAAAAGTAAAGTGACAATATAGAATATATGCCGAGTGGCAATCTGAGAGTCTTAAATGCGACATGTAGAAATGTGAGAGCTAAACGTATTTGTAGAAAAATCACACAATCAACACAATCTAGTGTTGAAACGTAGAAGTCGCATGCAGTGTTGAAACTCATACCTGATACTCATATCTCGCGTATTGAAATCCCCAACCGTCACGAAAGTTTAGGTTTTCTGTAAGAAATTTAAAAAAATCCTAAGATAAATGTCCGTTTTTCTACATGTCCGCTTCATGTCCGCTTTCCCCTGGTGTTAAAAATAGTGCGATGTTCACATCCCGCATAGTAAAATCACAAAGCTGCACGAAATATTAAAATTTTTCTGCATGAAATTTTACAAAATCATAAACATCATGTAAGTATAGAAAGCTTTATGTTGTATAGAAATTTAGCTGATTGATTGTATATGTGGTTTTATTGTTTCCAAATTTATATGTCTTTGTTGTTTCCAAATCAGTCGTTTTTCAAAATTCAACAACCAATTTCAACAACGGCTTGCGGACAGCGTTTTATTCATTTTTCAGCTTAACTCAAAGTGAAGAAGACACGGCCACCAAAATAGACGAGACAAGACATTAAATTTTTAAAAAGACGAGAGTACATTTAAGCATAAAAATGCTGATAGTTTTGTTTTGCTCCTTACTACAACCCTTACTATAACCCTGAAATTCTGTTTCTGGGCCGCTCAACTCACTATTTTTTGACGAATTTTCTACTAAATGAAAGTTACTTCGTAAATAACTACCTTAAAGTTACTTTACTTTTCGGACTAGTTCCATTTGGACCTGCAGGGCTTTTTTACAGAACAAATGTGTTGTTATAAAATCTCAGCCCTTCGCTAATTTTTTTACAATATTATTTAACTGTTTAGCTTTCCAATATTTAGGGAGGCAGCTGCTATATTATTAATATACCACATTCAAATTTAAAATTGGGGTAAACATGTGTGAGCAAATATTCAAGATGTGACATAAAATGAACAACCAAGTTTATCAAAACGAAAAAACACATTTACACATCTGACGCTAGCATGTGCCGAATTTAATATGAATAAGGGAGCTTATTCATAAGCTTTTGGCTCAAAGAAAAAAATTTTAAATTATTTATATAATGCTAATTCGCATTTATTAATTTCGAAAAATTATTCAAAATATACGACTTAACATTTATTATGCATTTTTTTTTTCCGTTTTTTAATTTTGCGATGAAAAACGGAACGAATAATTCATATTCTTTGCCTTCTTTTCAAAAAATTGTGCCAAATAAAAATAAATTAATATTTATTCATTCATAATCATAACCTTAAATCCGACGTAAGCTGCTGCCTTTAATGGAGCAGGCAAATGGTAATAACGGCAACAACAACAACAACTGCGATCAACATTCATGATAAGTTATGGCGGTTCCATAGACTGTCACGTATTGTTGGTGTTGGCAAGCAATGCATAGGGCGCCACAGAAGTTATTAAAAATAAAAATATACTGATAACGGAAGGTAGGAAGGAAACAAGCTGAGTGTATAAATTTGATGCTTAAGCAGCAGAGGGAATGCTGGAGTAAGAGTAAGGTGAAGAGCTTTAAGCACAGCAGCTCAATTTATGCGAACTCATTGGCAGTTTGTCAGGAATTTGATTGATTTTTTTTGAGGCAAAAAAAAAAAACGAAAAATAAGCAGTGCTCATGCAAGAATAACAATAAAAGCAGTGTGTGTTTGAACGCGCCATGAACATTTAGTAAAGGGAAGTTTGAAGATATTACCTGCGAGCGATTCTATTATTAACATAAGTTAAGCTTTATGTTAATAGAAGAATTTTCATAGGCAGCTGGTTGTGAAACAGGTAAAAAAGAATATGACAAAATTCTCATGGAATTTTTGCAATCCACTCAAACTAACTTCAACTCTTTTAAAAACAATTTAAAAGAAGACTCCGACTCTTTTATGAAGCGCCGCAAGTTCTTTAATTCGGTACATTTTTTTTTAATTTCAAGCAAAATGTTTTCTCTATATATATATATTAAACAACAAAAAAAAATTGCCCCAAGCTGCATTGTCATCCCCTTAAACTGCCAGGTGACAACAATTTGAATGAAATAATCCTTACTTGCATTTTTTCAACATTTCGACAGATTAACACCGACATTTTTAAACTCTTCATTCATGTTTGACTGAAAACTCTCAAATAAGCCACAAATAAAACTTGGATAATAAAATCACATAAAAAATTCACAAAAAAAAAAAAAGACTCAACTTATTAACAACATTTTATGTCATTGAATTAAATATAAAGCAACAGTTGATTAAAATGTTTCAAACTTGCAAAAAAAAAAAAAACCAAAAACAAAAAAATGTATCAACTGCACACAGCATGCAACTGACATCAAATGAAGCGTTGCCACTTATCAGAAAAATGGAAAATGTTAATGGAAAAAGTTTGAAAATTAAAATTGGTAAACTTTTTGTATATTCATGCAACACATTTCTACGTTTTAATGAAATTCAAAAATTTTATGAAATTTTTGCACATTTTCACAAATGTTCATCTTAAAGTGGAAACGACTTTAGCAATTTATAAAAAAAACAAAAAATTAATAAAATCATCAACAACTTCATCAATACCAGATTAACAATATGTAAAACTATGAATAATTATTTTTAAATTGAATGACTTGCACAATCGCGATATCATCACGCTGTTAACGATACTCGTATCATCATGCTGTTAGCGATATCATCACGCTTTTATCTGTACAGCATTGCTTATGCTGTGGTTATGCTAGGCAAACGTGTTTGGTGATCTTTTTACCAAACGATTATCGAACGAATTACCGATTACTGAAGCGATAACCAACCGATTACTGAACAAATTACCGATTACTGAAGCAATTACCTACCGATTACCAATTACCGAAGTGGTAACCAATACATTTCCCATTATCGAAGCGATTACCAACCGAATACCGAAGCTATTATCAACCAATTTCCGATTACCGAAGCAATTACCAACCGAATACCAATAATGGAAGCGATTACCAACCGATTGCCGATTACAAAAGTGGTTTCCAACCAATTACCGAAGCGAATACCAACCCATTTCCGATTACCAAAGCGATTACCAAGAGATTATCAATAACGAAAGCGATAACCAACCGATTGCCGATTACCAAAGTGGTTTCCAAACAATTACCGAAGCGATTAACAACCCATTACCGATTACCAACCTATAATTAATTATCGAACTGATTACCAACCGATTACCGATTACCGAAGCGATAACCAACCGATTACCGAAGCGATTACCAACCATTTACCGAAGCGATTACCAACCGATTACCAATTACCATCCGACTACCAATTACCAAAGCGATTACCAGCCGATTACCGAAGCGATAACCAACCGATTACCGATTACCGAAGTGATTACCAACCGATTACCGACCGATTACCAAAGCGATAACCAACTGATTACCGAGCCAATTACGGAACCAAAGTAATTGTGTTACAAAGATATCTATATATATAAAAGAAAGTGTCCGAATGCGATGTAATCCCATAACTCGAGATCGGCCGAACCGATTTTGATGATTTATACTTTGTTGGAAAGGTATTTTTTCAGTTCGGGTTTTTTAAAAAAAAAAAGAAAAAAAAATCGAAAAAAGAAATGAATGTATGTCTGTATGTCTGTTTGTGCTTTATAGGAGGCCAAACCACTGGGCCGATTTTCCTGAAATTTTCTCAGCGTCTTAATATGACTCTGGAAGGAATATTAGGCTATATACAGTTTTGCTTGGACAAAGGGGCGTGTCCCCGCCCATATAACCCAAAACTTAAAATCGTCATATCTTCGGCATTTTTGGACCCACGGAAATGATATTTAGTACATATAGTATTTTCATGAATAGAAATACGTTCCACAAAAAAAGTGGGCGGAACCACGCCAATTTTTGGAAAAATTAAAAACTGTAATATCTTCTAAACTACTGGACCGGTCGACATGAAATTTTCACAATAGGACATTGTTACGAAATAATAAGTCCTTGGTTACATAATATTTTGATCAGACGAAGGGGTGATGCCACGCCTACACAACCGAAAACATAAAATCCTCATATCTCAGCCAATTGGCATAGAATGATGATATTTGCTACATATCATGTTATCTTAAAAAGGATTATATGCCATGTAAATAGTAGGCGGGCCACGCCACGTTCTTTGCTCTAGAAGCTACACCTCTACACCGACTAAAAACATTGTATATCCTAAAGAATTGCAATAATTAATTCATAATCAAATAAATAAATTTTTTTAATATCTAAATACTTTCTATTTTATCACTATAGGGGTAGCGAAGCACACCGGGTACAGCTAGTTATATATAAAGATTAAAAAAAAGGTGTTTATGCATTCAAAAAATTGATAAAAAGTGTTAGAAAAGTAGAACACATCTGATTTGCTGACTCTAGCTACTTCGGGAAATCATACCAGCTATGTTATTTCAAAGCATTAAGTTTGCACTTCGGTCGGCAGTCCTCCATTGCCTACATTTTTTTATCTCATTTTCTTGCATTTCAACAATTTTTTGATTTAAAAAATCAATGTGTGTAATGTGTGAACTCAAACGACTTTAACGCGAAGACAGCCTTAAACGTCAGGCCATTCTAATGAATTTTTTTTGAAAAATCCATTCAATACCCCTAATTTTTTTTTTCAAAGCCCAAATCAATGCTCAAGACAGCCAATAGACATGCAATCCGAATAAAGCTTCTGGGCGATTGATTTCTTCAGACGGTCCAATTATTCCGGTCTGAATTAAGAGTTTGGCCGTAGGGGAGCAGCTCATAATAGATAATTTCGTGGCAATTCCACTGTCAATCCTGGCTTGGCGAACGTTGGCGTCGGCTTACCGGGACTCGACCGCGACCGTTTCACTTAACTTTGTCGTAAGTGACCCACCAGTCATCATACGCTTCAGAAGTGGGCCGATTTTGTTGCGAGGCCATATTATATTTAAATAACTTTTGAGAAGTTTCTATATAAAAGGGACTTATCTATATTTTTTGTGAAATATATAGGTGTGTTTTGTGGGGGATAACGAAATAGAGGTTAAAAATATAAATTTAAAAATGTTTGTTATTTTTCAAAGAAGTATTTAGTATTTAAATAAGAACATTTTTTGTTTGTAACGTCATTTCTCCGTAATAATAAAATCCATCCATGTGGCACCAAGAAAAAAATCGAAGGGAAAGATTACTCAAAGACTAATTGGTCGATTGACTTGAAATTTTTTGTAGGCCTAAAGCAACTTATTTTTCATTTTTCGAAAAGAGTTTTTTTAAGATCTACACAATCGCATGCACCTACTTTTGCTCTAAATTTACATTTTTTGTATTTCTTTATAAATCAAATTAGATTGAAAGAACTCGATGTCTTTCCCTAGTCTTAAGAGTGTACTTTAAAAGGATTTTTTTTTTAGATTTTCTTAATCCGAATTATCCTGCCCGACAGGAGATCTTTTTTTTTTTTTAGCTCAGGAATTTTATTATTAAGACGAAATAACGTCATAAAATATAAACATTTTTTTTTAAATAAAATCCTTCTTTAAAAATATACACAAATTTTAAAATAAATTTCTTTAACTGCTATTTCGTAGTTCTTTTATAAAAGACACCTACATTTTTCTCAAAAATAGACTTAAGTTCCCTTAAAGACCCATTTTTAACTATGCGGCCATATGTTACGGGTTGAACAAATGAGCACTGTAAGTGTGAATAATTTGTTAATTAAAATTAATTCGATTCATTTTGAAGAACTCACAGAAATACCATTGCATGTATTTCACAAAAAAATTATTGTTTACACTTTTAATAAAAAAGTTATGTTCCTTTTTTATAGTGTTACAGGTGGAACCACAAAAAATGTAATTTAAGAAATTCACTCAAAGAAGATTGAATTTCTGTGAATTCTTACATATTTTCGGAAAAAAATGTAATTATCTGAAAAGTCAAAATAGTTATTATATAGTTATTCATTGATTGTTTTCTTTTTTTAAAATCAAATTTCTTCCCAATAAACATTGTGGCGAGGGCTGATTCGTTAACGAATCGCTTGTGAATCGTTTTTTTAAAGTTTTCGAATAGTTTCATGGCCGACTTCATCAGAGGCTGGCTTGATGCTTAAAGAAAGCCCCGATTGAAATCATGACTTTCCTAAGCTCCATTTAATTTGTTTTGAAATAAAAAACAATTTTTTCCGACTTTTCAATACACAAATTTTTTAAGAAAAGTATTTTTTATTAGCTTTCTAGTGTTAATACGTCACTTACGCGAATATTTGTTTTTTAAGTTTTATGTTTGTTTTTTATAGTTTTAAGTGAAAAAATGACATTAATTTCATAAATTTTTATATGAAAAAAATTTTGCGAAATATTTTTTCTTCTGTTATGTTATTTCGTGCCTTTTCTTTATATAAATAATTTCCACTTATAATTTGTTCAAGATTTTCATATGAATAAGTTCTCGTTAACAAATTGCTTTTTGTTGTTTTGGCGACTCGTTAACGAATTGCTTTTTATAGTTTTTGGCGACTCGTTAACGAATTGCTTTTCATAGTTTTAGCAACTCGTTAACGAACGGCTTTTTTCGGTTTTGGCGAATGTATAACGAAGCCGAAAAAAAGTTGGTCAAAAAATGATAAAAAAAAATAATTTCGAACTTTTGAAAAGCCAAATCATTAAAAAAATACGTAAATAACAAAAAAAACAAAAAAATTTTGGTTTGGACCAAGTTGGGGTTCAAACCCATGTCCGCGAATGGCTGGCTTTTATTATCAAGCAAATTAAGCAAAATAAGCAAGCAAGCAAGGTGCCGGACTAGCATTCAAATGACGTGATTTCAATTCTCGACGTGGTAAGCTTGAAATTAGTCTTTATTTTTTTTTTATTTTTTATTTTTTATATGATTTATATGATTCGTTATCGAATTGCTTTTTTTCGTTTTGGAAACTCGTTAAAGAATTGCTTTTTAAAATTTTGGCGACTCGTTAACGAATTGCTTTTTATAGTTTTGGCGACTCGTTAACGAATTGCTTTTATCGGTTTTGACGATTCATTAACGAAGGAGGAATTTCTCCCGCTCGCGATATTATAAATGAATCGCTACCGATAATTGCTAATGAATGAAATGCACGTGAATGCGATTCGTAAACGATTACATAAAAGAATCATTTTGTTTGTAGGGTTTTTACTAATTTTTATTATAACAAAAATATTTTTAGCGTTATGAGTGGGACATTACGGATGGGATGAAATAAAAAATGAAATGAAAATGAAATGAAATGAAAAATAACATGAAAAATACCTTTTAAATATTCCTTTTATTCAAGATTGTTATCACGTGTGGGGCACTGAAGCAACATAACAAAAAACTCAATGTTTCCTCCTCCATACGATTTTGTTACTTTTTTGGTATGTTAAACCTCTTTACTCTCCAAGTAGTATACAAATATTTGATCCAGTACGAAGTTCAATTTGCGAATTACCATTTTCATAAAATCACCTAAAATCTAAAAATGACTTTTTTCCTAGAAATATTTCTCCGTAGAAAAAAAAAAAGGATTTTTAAAAACTTTTTATTGCCGATTTCACATTGAAGTGTAATATGAGTTGCACTGACCATCTCTGATTTGGCTCAAATTTTGTTCTTAGATTGGTTTATTGTTTAGAAAACCAAATTCAGAGTTTGAGATTTAAAGAATTTTTTTCGCTCACCCACAGCCATGCGAATGCCAAAATAGTGTCTTTATTGTTTGAGATAACGTAGCACAGTCAATTTAAATCCGATTTTCTTAAATAAAGTATCATTGGGAAGGCTATTTCCTCTTTTTTAAGGAAAAAATATAAAACTTTTGAGAAAATTGCAGTAAAATGGTCCATTCTTAATTTCAATGTTTAATACTAAAGGGTGATTCTTTAAGAGCTTGATAACTTTTTTTTAAAAAAAACGCATAAAATTTGCAAAATCTCATCGGTTCTTTATTTGAAACGTTAGATTGGTCCATGACATTTACTTTTTGAAGATAATTTCATTTAAATGTTGACCGCGGCTGCGTCTTAGGTGGTCCATTCGGAAAGTCCAATTTTGGGCAACTTTTTCGAGCATTTCGGCCGGAATAGCCCGAATTTCTTCGGAAATGTTGTCTTCCAAAGCTGGAATAGTTGCTGGCTTATTTCTGTAGACTTTAGACTTGACGTAGCCCCACAAAAAATAGTCTAAAGGCGTCAAATCGCATGATCTTGGTGGCCAACTTACCGGTCCATTTCTTGAGATTAATTGTTCTCCGAAGTTTTCCCTCAAAATGGCCAACTTTTTGTTGCCAAAAATGGAAGAACTGAACTTGGTTGACATGTGGTTTCAACAAGATGGCGCTACATGCCACACAGCTCGCGATTCTATGGCCATTTTCATTACCTTTCCAACCTTGTAAAATAAAGGTGTGCCCTTGAAGGGCTTTGAAGTTATGGCGTTAAACGTGTAGTTGTAATAAATTTTCAATACAAATTCAACAAGCTTACGACTTTTTTTTTTATTTTTGTTTTGTGTGTCGTCAAAAAAAAATGTCGATAGCTAAATATTTTTGAACTTTGACTTTTTTAAATTATTTTTATATCAAAATAACATTATATAAATAAATTTAATAAATTTAATTTTTAATTATAATAAAGTTTATCGCTTTGAATATTATTTGAATTGACAAAATAGTTTTTGGAAATTTTGACATTTTCATATTTTGACATTTTTCTCATACAATCTGACGAAACTCGCAAAATGTTGTACTCAAGCTAGGGACCAATGAAGGTCCCAAAGAAAGCCAAAAAGAACCGAATATTACAAAGAGTGCCGAATTTCGACTTAAGCCAAAATGTCGGCGTCGGTCTGCAATTTTGCAACAGTCCGCACTATTTTTTTTACATCATTGTTACACCACATGAAAAAATGCTTTTCTAAATCTCTCAGAAATCCTTTCATACCTTTGCTCTTTCAAGTATTTCCGACAAATCCTTTAAGCTACTTCTTTGTGATATAGTTGTTTCATTCATGCTTAACTTATGTTTTTTTTTTATTTATTTGCTTGCAGGAACGTTGTACAAGATTGGCGATGTGCTGCCACAGGAAACCGGAAATTGCCTGCAATGTATTTGCATTGATGGCGGCTCAACGAAGGACGACACGCCACGCGTGACTTGCAGTCCACACAATTGTCCACCGCTTGTGCTGCCCGACTTATTCGACGCAACAGGATATTGAATCCATAAAGCAGAAACACACACTGGCACAGACACACACTCTGGCACACACAAGCACACACATAAAAACAACACAACAACACACATAGATAAAGCAGCCAAGCGCATTTGATACCAAAGGTAAATATTTTGGGGGAAAAAAAAGAATCAAACATTAAAACTTGAAATTTTTGGCTTTATTTGAGGGCAGATTTGAGTGAGGTCGGGATTTTTTGGGCACTGCTACTAGTGTTTAATGGGTGTGACGGCAAAATTTATTTATGCATCCACTGTATTTGAAAATACGTTTGATTTATTTGCATTGGCATGTGTGTCTGTGTGTGTGTGTATATGTGTGAGTGCGGCAAGTATTGTGGCTGCTGGTAGAGCTGAGCTATAAATTTAATTTACAGCTGTTGTTGCGTGCTTTGGGACTTCAGTAGCAGCAGATTGCTTTTGTCTGCTGCCATGTCCTGGAAGTAGGTAAATAAATGAACGTTTTTGACTATATATTATAAATATTTTTTATACATTTTTCATGTTTTTCTTGTTAATTTTTAATTATGCGTAACTAAGTGGTTTTTTGTTAGAAGTTTTAATTTCTTTTTTTCTAGCCCAAAATTCAAATGCTATTAAAATATTTATGTCTGAATATTTGCAACAAGTTTTACATATTTGGCTAACGGTACAAATGTTAATTTTTAAATTTTTTTTTTTTTATTATTCCACTAATTGGATTCGGTAACAACAGGAGGCACTTTTTTGCACATGCATGTGGGTGCGTTTGAGTGCCTATGCTTGTGTGCATGTATCCGCTTGTTATATATACCCTATAGGAACAAACTAACTTGTTTTTAAAAACAACTAGTTAAAAAACTAGTTTAAAATAAACCAGTATATGAACTACTTTGAATTATATTAAGGCGGCATCCACTTGAATTCTTAATAGTTTTTATTGCATTATATATGAAGTAATTGAAATACTATTTAAAAACAAGTGATTGATAAACTACTTTGAATTATATTAAGGCGGCAACTACTCTGATTTTGGCATGATTTATTTGCAAATTTTTATTAGATTACAAGTTTATATATATTTAACCATGTTATTTTATCAAATATTATTAATTTTAGGCCTATGGTTCTTTAGGTTCTATGGAAAAAAATCAGAATTTCAACGAGTTGTGGTTGAGTAACTAATTTAACAAGTAGTTGAAAATATATGCAGACGACAGTCAATTGACTTATTTAGCGGACATCACCATACGAAATAAGTTAGTTCGTTCTATGGAAAAAAGTCAGAATTTCAACTAGTTGTGGTTGACAAAAAACTACTTTATCAACTACTTTTAAATTAGTTGATTTTCCTACAGGGTGGTCTACAGCTTCCTTTTGAAAAAAAGTAAGTTTTTAGATACTTACAGTCCGATTCTGTTTACTTGATAAATTCACCATGACAAAAAAAAACGATTTTTCATCGTCAAAGTTGTCAATATATAATTTGCAGTTGTGGACGCTTGAGGTTAATATTAACATAAGTTGTTGTGTGATACAAATTTATAAACTTTTGTGTAAATTTAGGAAAATGGAAGAAGAAATCACTTTATTATTGCTGTTATTTAAAGATGAAGAATATGAATAAACTAGAGCACTTACTTAATTGATGTATCCATATTTGAAAAATTTTATGACATATTTTATAAAATTAGCTGTAAATAGAAATTCACCTCCTCTGGTGAATTTTGAAAGCTTTTTATTTATCAAGTCTGCTGCAGAATAATAATAAAGCTTTCGCTTGATAAAATTCTTTACAAATATAAGGTTTGTTCATTAACAAAGAAATTATTACAAATTGTTACAAGTTTTTGCTAGTAAAGCGTTCACGTACTCGAAAAACTTGCAACGAGAAAAGACAACGAGAGCGTTAAAAAGTGAGCGAGAAAAAAGTACCCAGCAGAAAAGTAGACCAAATTCGAAATAGTTCTGAACTAGTTCCAAAAAGGACCAATACTAGTTACACTACAATACCCTTTAATATTCGACTAACTGACGCTTTTTGCGGGTTGATGTCATAGGAAAAGACAATTATTCCCATAAACACTCCTTTTTCCCCATATTTCAACTAGTTACATTAGGAACATTTTTAAACTGGTTGCTTTCGCAGTAGCCTAAAAGTGGTTGTTTTTAACTTTGTTTTAAAGTCAATATTTTAAAATTGTAAAAATTTAGTGTACTGCAGCAAAGACCCTAAAGACCTGGTTGAACGATCTTTTCCATCCACAAGATTTTCCTAAAGGGTACTATAAATTGTTTTATTGTCAGTTCCACAAAAAAAATTATGTTTTTTTTTTTTGTTCTCTCCCCTTTTTTTGCTGGTTGTAGTTATATATTGCGTAAAAACCTTAACAATTTAATTGAATTTTAACGAGTTTTTGTAATTTTGTTATTTGCTGCTGCTTACATTTATTTCAATTATTTTATTTTAAATGTTTGTTAATGAAAATTAAACTGATTTTGAACTGTTTTGTTTGAGCTGTTGCAAAAATTATTCACTTTGTTGTAATTTGTGTGCAAATTGTTTTGGTTTCATGTCAATTTCGTTAGTTTGTAATATTGAGGTAAATGATTTTATATTGCATTTTCCATTATTAATTATAAATAATAAAAGACTGATTACAGTATTTCTGAGCTCAGTGTGTCCATTTTACACTCTAGAGTTGACAGACATTTGACTTTATTATAGTTTTGCATAGTTATTCTTAACAGGTATTTGAAAATGTTGGTAAAATTTAAGTAATTTTCTAGGAATCTTTTAGTGTAGATAATTTTATTCCTTTGACTACTTGTATTCCTTTACAGCACAATAAAACAGAAGAAGGTTAAAACTAGCATATTTAGAAATGTTAACAATTGTAGACACACTTTTTATTGTTTTGCGTATAACCTGTAATTAAAGCTTATTTTTGACTTTTGCCAAACGAATTTTAAGGTATATAAATAAAAGTTTTTGCTTTTTCGTTTTTGTAGATTTATTTTTAATATATTTTTAATTATATTATTTTATACTAGGACTTATGTTTAATTACTTAGTTAATGTTTTGCAAATTCATTATACTAAAATTTATTATATGTAGGAAAATATGCAGTATTTAACTGTAAAAAACAAATAAAATTTCATCATATTTTCAAGTCAAATTTGTAAGATTTACATTTCTACATCAAAGAAGATAACACAGAATCCACTTGAATTCACGTTAAAAAGAGAATTGATTCTGTATATTTAACCCTTCGTGGGACCCTAAGTAAATTATACGTCAAAGGTCCCTAAGGTCCGCTGGGACATAATATGAAAATTGCCTATAAAATGCACTAAAAATGATTGAACACGGGCAAATTTTGGTTTTAAATTAAATATAAATTATTTTTATTGAGATATAGTCTTGATCTAATATTATTTTATTGTTCTGCTCGCTGAATCCTGGACGTTTTGCAAGGCATGCAACGGTGCATCTCCTCTGAATGCTCCATACAAACAAACTTCCTGCAATCGCAGCATGCAAATCTTGTTTTACGTTGCCTGTTGTTGTGTTGTTGACATAAATAGCAAGTTTTCCGTTGATCCCTGTGTTGGATTGGTGGTGCTTCGCTTGTAATGCTCTCTTCTAGTGGTATGACGTTGTAGTCCATCATAGCTCTCTTGATATGGGGGTAGCGGGTTATACGATTATTGAGCGCCCTTTCTTCGATTTCGGGAGTAGCCAACTGCTGAACTAATTTGTATAAGAACGACCGCCTCCTGTCGCTTTTCTGGCTCGGATTGAGGTCATTATAGGCGATAAATGACGCCAATGCAGCAACGTCCACAATATTATAAAACATGGCCAGTGGCCAGCGTTTAGTACCTCTTTTACACGTGTATGTACCTAGCATTTGGTCCATCGTGTCCACTCCAGCTTTATTTTTGTTGTAATCCACAATGGCCATTGGTTTTTTATGTGCTCCTTCGACGGCGTTTGTATAATGTGCTGTTGAAATGAGTACCACTGCTTTATTTTTCTTCGGCACATATGAGCATAGCGCAACGTTGTTGTCATGGTAGCCGAACAATGTAGTATCAATTGGGCGATTGCGATTCTTCCTAAACTCACTGGGAATACAAGCTTTATTTGTGCGTAAGGTACCAACATATGCTGTTCATTGGGTAATCAAGTTTTCAGCCAATTCAAGAGACGAAAAGAAGTTGTCTGAATACACAATGCGGCCAGTAAATAAGTATTTCTGCGCGAGCTTCATTGTCACTTTGTAGCCCAGCTGGGTTTCACGCTCCTGTCCTGGTGCTTTTCCAGAGTATATGATACCTTTGAGCGGATATTTGGTTTTTGCATCACATATCCACCACACCTTTATTCCATATTTTGCAGGCTTTGATGGAATGTACTGTGTAAATGATGTCCGTCCTCTATATGGAAACAGTTGTTCATCTACTGTTAGAGCATCATGTGTGGAATGACATTACAGCTCTGAAGATTGGTGGATGATTTGTATCAAACAGGCAGCAAGCTGGTTCATTGTTTGACTTATATAGGCCAGAAGCTATAAGCATTGCCAGGAATGCATCAAACTCCTTGGGTGTCAGTGGTTGCCATTCTTTGGGTCGTGTTGGATTAGCTTCATTCCACGCTTCAATAGTTTTTTTGGCTTTTCGGTTAGTTTCTCTTACGATTATGTGTGACATTTCCTCGGTAAAAATTGTTTTGAATATGCTCAATGGATCATCCGAAGTCATTATTGGTCCTATTCCTCTACTTCTCATGGTGAAGATATTGTGCGATCTTACACGTGAAGTTGGTGGCGGCGCTTTCTTCCATTTCATACCATTTTTGCCAACGTAATAGTCATCTGAAGTTGTTTCTTGATTTGGCGGCGTTTCATCATCATCGTCACTTATATCTTCGTCCCAGTATTCAATAGTGGCTCCACTTTCGCAATCAGAGGCTTCTTCATTTATTTGGAACGATGGATCACTTATTTCATCATCGAAATCACAACTTGGTTCATTTAGTATTTCATTTATATTGATATTTGCTTCGCACATTTTTCTTTAGCTCAATTCAATTCAAAAGTTAGTACACAACTGTTGAATATTCTTGAAGCAACTGGTTTATATACCTTTTTTTCCCCCAACATTCAGGTAGGCACGCAGGTATAAGACAAATGCATCAGGGATGAACAAAGCAATAAAACAAGCAATCTTATACCTCCCCCTGCTCATTTCTTGGAAAACCCAATTAGCAAAAATATTTATTTTACCTTGAAACTAAACGCAGTTGCAATTTTGAGCCATAAAACAATGAATTCCACGAAGTAATACCGTTAATTTGCTTAATTTTCATACTATGTCCCAGGGGACTTTAGGGACCTTTCTCGTAAGCAGTAAAAATAAATCCTTAGATCTCGGTAACCACTGGTCCGATTTTAATGATCGAACCCGTAAAAGACGCAGAACTAAATGTTCCCGGAATACATGGTAACTTTGGGAGGGGGTCGAGTGGCCAAAATAGGAGTAATTTGCGATTCAAAATCGAAAAAGTCCCTACGGACCTTAGGGTCCCACGAAGGGTTAATTGAGACCTGCATGAATATATTCATCAAGTGAATATACCCTGATTCTCTGCTGTAGCAGTCACTGCAAGCAATAAATATAAGCGAATAAATGTAAACAACAGGTCGTGTAGCGTAAGAGAATAACTTTTTATTTGTTCTCTGTTCTTTTTTCATACACTCTTGCACTGAGGTGAGCTTGCGATCTACGCGTTGTTTCAGTTTTTTCTCTGAATACTTAATAAACTACACGAATACTCAGGTATCTGCTGCAATGACCTGAATAAGAGTTATTTTGTTGGGTTTTCCATTCAATAAGCTTTTTGTTATTCTTAATGCATATTTGTGTTATTTTTTGTTGCTTTATTCGCTACCTTCCATACAAATAACACAAACACTGTCAGAAATAGCTTATATCGGCCGTAACTGAACTCCTAGAGGGGTGAAATATAAGAGTAGGTCCTATTATTCCGAAGACACCTGCCCCCTATCTACCAACCTTCTTTGGGTCTGCATACAAAAAACACAAAAGCCGTCGAAAATAGATTATATCGGCCGTAGCTGAACTCCTAGAGGGGTCAAATATATGAAATGGTCCTATTATTTTTTGCCCCTCAACATTTCTTCTGAACTCACCTACCCCCCTATCTGCCACTCTTCTTTGGGTCCCCATACAAAAAACACAAAAGCTGTCAAAAATAGCTTATATCGGCCGTTGCTGAACTCCTAGTGGGGTCAAATATATGAATTGATCCTATTATTTTTTGCCCCTCAACATTTCTCCCGAACTCACCTACCCCCTATCTACCAGCCATCTTTGGGTCCCAATACAAAAAACATCTATTTTTTTCTACGAACGAACGAATAAAAAAAATTCGCTAAATATTCAGGGTATGAACACTGATATTTTTTCTTATTCTTATTTTTAATCGACTTCAAAAAGGAGGAGGTTCGTCGGATTCTGTGTTTTTTTTTTTTTTTTTTTTTTTTTTTAAATAGATGTACATCGATAACTCCTAAACCATATGCCTGAATGCCATAACTTTTGGGGAACAGATAGATATGATAAGCATGGAGGTGCCCGTAAGTGGGCGGTATTCGATAACTGGGCGTGGCAATAATAGATCTCGCAATATTAAATACTACTGTATCTCGAATAATATTGACACTAGGGTACTGCAATTTAGTGTAGGGGTAGGCACAATTATTACAAATAAAGTTCAAGAAAATGGGCGTAATTCGACAAATGGGCGTGGCAGTATTAGAAAAACAGTGTATCTTGAATAATTTTGAGACTAGAGTACTGCAATTTAGTATAGGGGTAGGCATTATTATTACAAATTATGGTCAATAAAGTGGGCGTTATTTGACAAATGGGCGTGTCAATATTATAAAAACACTGTATCTCGAATAATATGGACACTAGGGAAATGAAATTTAGTGTAGGGGTAGACACAGTTAATACAAATTACGGTCAAGAAAATGGGCGTTATTTGACAAATGGGCGTGGCAATATTAGAAAAAGAGTATATCTCGAATAATATTGATACTATGGTACTGCAATTTGGGATAGGGGTAGGCATTTTTAATAATAATTACGGTGAAGAAAGTGAGCGGCTTTCGACTACTGGGCGTGGCAATATTAGAAAAACAGTGTATCTTGAATAATATTGACACTAGGGCACTGAAATTTATTGTAGTACAGGGGTAGGCAGAATTATTAAAAATTATGGTCAATAAAGTATGCGTTATTCGATAAATGGGCGTGGCAATACTAGATAAACACTATCGCAGTTAATATTGACGCTGGGGTACTGAAATAAAGTACAGGGGTAAGCACAATTATTGGAAATAATGCTCAAGAAAGTGGGCGCTTATATAACAAAGGGGCGTGGAAATATTAAAAAAACACAATATCTCGAATAATATTGACACTAGGGTAATAAAACTCGTTACAAAAATGGGTATAATAATTTCAAAACATGTGACATCTCATTTAAATTTAAGAGGCAGATATTTGAAATAACCAACAAACTTTCAGAATTTAATAGAACAAATTTTTTCGGAACAATTGTACTAATGTTGTTTATACTCTTTTTTTCGAAAATTTATCATATTCTCTAAAAAGGAAGAAATAAAATTTGTTTAAAAAAAAAAAAACAACCGACTACAAAATCACTACAAAGTAAAAAATAATTTTAATAAAAATACTTTTCCTTTCAATTTCTTGGTCATATTTGATAATTTATTTAAACATATTATTATATATGAAATTTTATTATCTTAATTTTTTTTCTTATTTGTTTTATTATCATAAATATATTAATTTCTTGATGAATACAAATGCTTTGAAGTTGGCGCTTCTGATTAACAGTCTGATTATATTAGCGCCAACCTGAAAAGCTTTTGTATTCATCAAGTAATTAATATATTTATGATAATAAAACAAATAAGAAAAAAATTAAGATAATAAGATTTCATATATAATATAATATAATATAATGCGATATCTACTACAGCTGCCATGCGGAGAAGCGCGAATTCGGATGTGGATTCGTCGTTAGCCGGAAACTACGCCACCTTGTTTCCCGGTTCACACCTGTGAACGAAAGATTGGCCACGATTCGCATCAAGGCAAAATTTTTCTACATAAGCCTTATTTGCGCGCACGCCCCGACGGAGGAAAAGGACGAAGCCGTCAAGGACGCTTTCTACGCTAGTCTTGAGGACGTATATGACCACCTTCCGGTCCATGACGTGAAAATAGTCCTCGGCGATTTTAATGCGAAAGTCGGAAGGGAAGGCATCTTTGGCCCCACTGTCGGTCAGTTCAGTCTTCACGAGACCTCCACAAACAACGGTCTAAGACTGATCGACTTCGCCGCGGCACGAAACATGGTAGTTAGTAGCACCAGATTTAAGCACCTCGACATCCACAAGGCCACCTGGCTGTCCCCGGATCAAAAAACGCGAAACCAAATTGATCATGTTGTAATCGACGGAAGGCATGCCTCTAGTGTTCTAGATGTGCGTACATTTCGGGGGGTCAACATTGACTCCGACCATTATCTTGTTGCAGCCAAGATCCGCATGCGATTATGCAATGCCAAGAACATACGCACAGGAATGCAACGAAAGCTAGATGTCGCTAAGCTGCAATTACAACGGACTGCCGAAGCCTACTCCGCTCAACTCTCGGTTAAGCTCAACCGACCAACCTCTGGACTCGACGACGCCGGCGGACTTTGGGCGCATATATCCCACTCCATGCGCGCTGCCGCTGAAGAAGTCATTGGTTTCCGGCGCCCGCAACCTCGAAACCAATGGTATGATCAGGAGTGTCGCATTGCGACTGCAGTAAAAAACGCCGCTTATAGAAAAACGCTGCAGTCAGCTGCTACGCGAGCCGTGCGAGAAAACTACCGCGAAAAGAGGAAGGAAGAGAGGCGCCTTTTCAGACGCAAGAAAAGAGAGCAGGAAAAGCGTGAGCGTGAGGAACTAGAGGTATACCAGGGCAAGAAGGATGCACGAAAATTCTATCAACAGGTTAAGCGTCTAACCCAAGGTTTCAAGCCCGGAGCATCCACTTGTAGAGACGAAAATGGAGATCTGAATACGGATACACAGTGTGTGCTTAGATTGTGGAGACAGCACTTCTCCAATTTACTTAATGGCGACGATTCCACCAATGCCGCCCATCGAGAGCACAGTGCAGTGCCACCAATCGACGATGACGGAGTGGAAGTATCACCACCTAGCCATGAAGAGGTTCGAGTTGCTATCCAACGACTCAAAAACAATAAAGCAGCGGGTGCTGACGGCCTGTCAGCTGAATTGTTTAAAACCGGCGGCGATGAATTGATAAGGCGCATGCATCAGCTCATCAGCAAAATATGGCTAGCAGAAAGCATGCCCGACGATTGGAACCTCAGTGTACTGTGCCCTATACTTAAGAAAGGAGACCCTACAATCTGCGCAAGTTATAGAGGTATCAGTCTTATTTCCATCGCATATAAGGTTCTCTCAAGCGTACTGTGTGAAAGATTAAAGCCAATTACAAAAACACTGATTGGACCTTATCAGTGTGGCTTTCGACCTGGTAAGTCTACCATAGACCAGATTTTCACGCTACGACAAATCCTGGAGAAAACCCACGAAAATCAAATTGACACACACCATCTCTTTGTCGACTTTAAAGCTGCGTTCGATAGCCCGAGAAGGGATTGCCTATACGCAACAATGTCTGAGTTCGGTATACCTGCAAAGTTGATTAGACTTTGCAGAATGACGTTGAGCAACACACGCAGCTCCGTCAAGGTAGGAAATGACCTCTCCGAAACCTTCAATACCGAAAGAGGTTTCAGGCAAGGCGATCCACTGTCTTGCGATCTCTTCAACATCATCATGGAGGGGATTGTACGAAAGGCCGGTGTGCATCGTAATGGCACCATTTTCTATAAAGGTGTCCAGCTCCTTGCTTACGCTGATGATATTGATATTGTTGGCAGAACCAAGAGAGATGTTACCGCTGCTTTCGCCGCTATCGAAAAGGAATCAGCCAAAGTGGGTTTGACGATAAATGAGGGCAAAACAAAATTATGCTGTCTACAAACAAGGGAGCTCGGCGTTTAGACTCCCACGTTTCATCCGGCAGCTATAACTTTGAAGTAGTCAAGGAGTTTGTATACCTTGGCACCGCCATTAATACTAACAACGAAATCAGCCTGGAGATAAAGCGAAGAACAATAATTGCTAATAGGTGCTACTACGGGCTCAGTAAGCAACTAAGTTCCAGAGCCCTCTCTCGATCGACAAAACTAACACTCTACAAGACGCTCGTTCTACCTGTGCTGCTTTATGGCGCTGAGGCATGGGTAGTTTCGCAAACTGACGCAGCCGCTCTGGGGGTGTTCGAGAGAAAAGTCCTTCGCAAAATCTTCGGTCCTGTTCGAGTCGGCGATGACTATCGCATCCGAATGAACCACGAGCTGTATGAGCTCTACGGAGACATTGACGTAGTTCGGCGTATAACTGTGCAGCGACTACGCTGGCTGGGTCATGTCCATCGTATGGACGACGAAGCTCCAGCGAAAAAGGTGCTCGAAGCGAGGGTCGCTGGTCAACGACGACGAGGGAGACCATGCCTCCGATGGATGGACCAGGCTGAGGAAGCCCTAACCGCACTTGGTGTATCCAATTGGAGAAGGCGCGCGCAAAGCAGAGGCGCCTGGCGAGAGCTGATGAGGTCGGTCGAAATCCGGACACGGGTTGTCACGGCCACCTAAGTAAGTAAGTAAGTAATATAATAATATGTTATCAATAAATAAATTATCAAATATGACCAAGAAATTAAAAGGAAAAGTATTTTTAAAATTATTTTTTACTTTGTAGTGATTTTGTAGTCGGTTGTTTTTTTTTTTTTATTCTATAGTAAGAGAATATATTCAGGTAGGCGAAAAAGCATACTCATACAGGGCTCTAATATTTAAATTAACAAATTAACTACATTTTTTACCTAATTTTGTCCACTCGCATTACATTTTTCGCAAGGTCTGTTATTTTAAATTTCTTTTTTTTTATTTCTCATTTTAGATGGCTTCTTAAAAGGAACGGAAAGCTCATGGAAAAGAAAATCATCCCATACTTCATGACTAAAGTATCCAAAGAAAGCATATCCGACTTAAAACTATATCAACTATCTACAATATCAATGTACATTTTTCTGTTAAAAAAAAAAAAAAAAATTTAATTTTAAGCTGACATTTTTGTAGTGTTTGAATAAAACACCCAAAGAAAAAGATAAACAATTTCTACTTTAAATATTTATTTTGTAGTTTAGATTTCTTCTAAGATTTTAGCAATATATATCAGATTGGCAAAAATTTCTTCAGACCAAAGACAAATAATAAATATTTTATTATTTTATAATAAAGTGTATTTGCATTCAATGTTTAATTATTCTCATTGAATATAATGAATAAGACATTTTTATTAAAACAACATAAAATGGCGTATTTATAGTAACAACAATATACATAATGTAACGAAACAATTTAAATTAATACAAATATAATAATAAAAAATCATAAACATTTTAATGTGGATTGGACACTGTTAATAATTAAAATTAACAATAAATCATGATAAAACTCGCAAATTGCATGAAAATTTAATAAAAATTTAATGAAAACAATAAAAACAATAAAAACACGAATTAAAACCAAATCATAAAAGAGCACCAGTTAATTTATTTTAATTAAACGAGAAAAGAAACAAAAACACGTATAAAAAATGCAAGGTAAACAGTATTTGCCACTGTACTTAAATATTTACAGTTGCGTGATTGTTGTATAACGATAAGTTTATTATAAATATTTATTTTCATTATTATTATTATTATGGTTATTAATGTACAACAATAAGCATTGTAGTAATGTTTGTTGTGGAAAATAAGGGAGAAAAAAAAAATGAAATTATAAATTAAAGCCAGAGCTTCAGGCTTTTTTTAGCTACTCTGTTATTAACACTTTTAAACATCTCTTAAGAGCTAAGAACTTCTAAGTTTGAAAAACTAAGGGTTAATAAAGGATTAAATATTTATAAATTTCGTTTGCATAACTTTTATAACTCTCGACCTTTAAGAAAATTTGGTTTAATGAAGGAAACATAACAGTTTTTAATTACAAAAAAATTAAAACCTATCTATATATAATTTAATCATTTTAGTGGTTTTCTGCAAAGTTTTACGAAAACTTTTTAGATTTTATTAAGAATTTAGCGGTGATAAAAATTTAATTATATAACTATTTTTATGTTAACTTATATAAAAGAAGTTACTATAAAAAGAAATACATAATACAGTGTAAAACGAATATGATATATGTATGTATTTATTTAAGACTTAATTGCATATAACAACTAAAAGAAAAAATTGAATATATTTAGGTAAGCACTATATAGAAGCCTACATATATTATATATATATATAAATAAAAAAACTATATAAGCATATATCAAAACAAAAACAAAACATAAATAATAGTTTACAGTTATTTAATATTATTTACCATGTATAATTATTTAGAAATCTATGTTTAACGATATTAAACATTGAAATAAAATAAAAATGTAACAAAGAAAAAAAACTGCCTTTTATAAATATCAACAGATTAAAAAATCTAATGCAGAACTGTTTCTTTATTCAATTAGATAGAGTTATTAGGTCAATATACATACGTTTGATAGCTTAATTGAATGATTGATGTATGGAGTGACTAAAAATTTTTAAAATTAACAAAATATTAATCTGAGAGGAAACACAAATGGGGATTCTCAAAAAATCTTACTTGTAGTACAAACAAAAAATAACTTCCATCTATAATGTGAGATTTTCGTATACTATACTAGATTTTTGGAATGAACTTGCGTGTAAGCCGTACGAGCTAGTTTAGAAAATATTTCATTGGATGTGCAATTGTCACCTTTATTTTTGATCACCTATTTGAAAAATTTTAAAATTAGTTAAATTTTACTTCAGTTTTTCAACTAGAATTTAAAAAATCTAAGCTTTTAACCCCAGTTTTAGGAAACTTAGTTGAAATCAAAAAGTTTTGCATATTTTGGTCATCTTTCGTTACGGCTGTAACGAATTTTCAAAGTTTCTGTCTAGAACTTTTAATAAAAGATCTAAAAAAAACTTCATAAAGTATCAGTCTATTCCCTATTCTAATCAGTCTTAATTCTTTTGATCGGTTCATACATTTTTTTTTATGTGGTTTGAGCTCTTGGCTCATGTTAGGTCATATGTCATGTCAAATGCTCAAAGCACAAAAAATTACATCATCATAAGTCTCAATGACCTCTTTTTATGCCCAAAATTCTGAAAAGCTCTGAAGGTAATTTTTGTGGTCACTGATTTTAGATTTAATGTCAAAATTTTAAAATTCAAAATGATAGGCCCAATATGCAGGCCAAAATTTAAAAACCTCATCGTAAGAGTACGAAATTGGATACAAGGTATTTCAAATCTAATGTTAAATGTTCAAAATGGCGAATTCAACATGGCGGCAAAAATTAACAGATTTTATAGATTTTATAAATTTTACAGATTTTGTAGATATGTTAGATTTTTTAGATCTTATAGATTTTATAGATTGTATAGAATTTATAGATTTTAAAGATTTTATAGATTTTATAGTTTTTCTAGATTTAACAGATTTTATAGATTTTATACATTTTATAGAATTTATAGATTTTAAAGATTTTATAGATTTTATAGATTTTATACATTTTATAGATTTTATAAATTTTATAGATTTTATAGATTTTATAGATTTTATAGATTTTATAGATTTTATAGATTTTATAGATTTTATAGATTTTATAGATTTTATAGATTTTATAGATTTTATAGATTTTATAGATTTTATAGATTTTATAGATTTTATAGATTTTATAGATTTTATAGATTTTATAGATTTTATAGATTTTATAGATTTTATAGATTTTAGAGATTTTATAGATTTTATAGATTTTATAGATTTTATAGATTTTATAGATTTTATAGATTTTATAGATTTTATAGATTTTATAGATTTTATAGATTTTATAGATTTTATAGATTTTATAGATTTTATAGATTTTATAGATTTTATAGATTTTATAGATTTTATAGATTTTATAGATTTTATAGATTTTATAGATTTTATAGATTTTATAGATTTTATAGATTTTATAGATTTTATAGATTTTATAGATTTTATAGATTTTATAGATTTTATAGATTTTATAGATTTTATAGATTTTATAGATTTTATAGATTTTATAGATTTTATAGATTTTATAGATTTTATAGATTTTATAGACTTTATAGATTTTATAGATTTTATAGATTTTATAGATTTTATAGATTTTATAGATTTTATAGATTTTATAGATTTTATAGATTTTATAGATTTTATAGATTTTATAGATTTTATAGATTTTATAGATTTTATAGATTTTATAGATTTTATAGATTTTATAGATTTTATAGATTTTATAGATTTTATAGATTTTATAGATTTTATAGATTTTATAGATTTTATAGATTTTATAGATTTTATAGATTTTATATATTTTATAGATTTTATAGATTTTATAGCTTTTATAGATTTTATAGATTTTATAGATTTTATAGATTTTATAGATTTTATAGATTTTATAGATTTTATAGATTTTATAGATTTTATAGATTTTATAGATTTTATAGATTTTATAGATTTTATAGATTTTATAGATTTTATAGATTTTAAAGATTTTATAGATTTTATAGATTTTATAGATTTTATAGATTTTATAGATTTTATAGATTTTATAGATTTTATAGATTTTATAGATTTTATAGATTTTATAGATTTTATAGATTTTATAGATTTTATAGATTTTATAGATTTTATAGATTTTATAGATTTTATAGATTTTATAGATTTTATAGATTTTATAGATTTTATAGATTTTATGGATTTTATAGATTTTATAGATTTTATAGATTTTATAGATTTTATAGATTTTATAGATTTTATAGATTTTATAGATTTTATAGATTTTATAGATTTTATAGATTTTATAGATTTTATTGATTTTATAGCTTTTATAGATTTTATAGATTTTATAGATTTTATAGATTTTATAGATTTTATAGATTTTATAGATTTTATAGATTTTATAGATTTTATAGATTTTATAGATTTTATAGATTTTATAGATTTTATAGATTTTATAGATTTTATAGATTTTATAGATTTTATAGATTTTATAGATTTTATAGATTTTATAGATTTTATAGATTTTATAGATTTTATAGATTTTATAGATTTTATAGATTTTATTGATTTTATATCTTTTATAGATTTTATAGATTTTATAGATTTTATAGATTTTATTGATTTTATAGCTTTAATAGATTTTATAGATTTTATAGATTTTATAGATTTTATAGATTTTATAGATTTTATAGATTTTATAGATTTTATAGATTTTATAGATTTTATAGATCTTATAGATTTTATAGATTTTATAGATTTTATAGATTTTATAGATTTTATAGATTTTATAGATTGTATAGATTTTATAGATTTTATAGATTTTATAGATTTTATAGATTTTATAGATTTTATAGATTTTATAGATTTTATAGATTTTAAAGATTTTATAGATTTTATAGATTTTATAGATTTTATAGTTTTTATATATTTTATAGATTTTGTAGACTTTATAGATTTTATAGATTTTATAGATTTTATAGATTTTATAAATTTTATAGATTTTATAGATTTTATAGATTTTATAGATTTTATAGATTTTATAGATTCTATAGATTTTATAGATTTTATAGATTTTAAAGATTTTATAGATTTTATAGATTTTATAGATTTTATAGATTTTATAGATTTTATAGATTTTATAGATTTTATAGATTTTATAGATTTTATAGATTTTATAGATCTTATAGATTTTATAGATTTTATAGATTTTATAGATTTTAAAGATTTTATAGATTTTATAGATTTTATAGATTTTATAGATTTTATAGATTGTATAGATTTTATAGATTTTATAGATTTTATAGATTTTATACATTTTAAAGATTTTATAGTTTTTTTTTAGATTTTATAGATTTTATAGATATTCTATAGATTTTATAGAGGTTCTATAGATCTTATAGATTTTATAGATTTTATAGACTTAATAGATTTTATAGATTTAATAGATTTTATAGATTTTATATATTTTATAGATATTATAGATTTTTTAGATTTTATAGATTTTATAGATTTTATAGATTTTATAGATTTTATAGATTTTATAGATTTTATAGATTTTATAGATTTTATAAATTTTATTGATTTTATAGATTTTATAGATTTTATAGATTTTATAGATTTTATAGATTTTATAGATTTTATAGATTTTATAGATTTTATAGATTTTATAGATTTTATAGATTTTATAGATTTTATAGATTTTATAGATTTTATAGATTTTATAGATTTTATAGATTTTATAGATTTTATAGATTTTATAGATTTTATAGATTTTATAGATTTTATAGATTTTATAGATTTTATAGATTTTATAGATTTTATAGATTTTATAGATTTTATAGATTTTATAGATTTTATAGATTTTATAGATTTTATAGATTTTATACATTTTAAAGATTTTATAGTTTTTTTAGATTTTATAGATTTTATAGATATTCTATAGATTTTATAGAGGTTCTATAGATCTTATAGATTTTATAGATTTTATAGACTTAATAGATTTATAGATTTTATTGGTTTTATAGATCTTATAGATTTTATAGGTTAGATAGATAGATAAACATAAGATTTTATGTAATTTTTAGATTTTATTTATTTTAATAGATATTATAGTTTTTTAGACTTTAGGTTTTAAGAGTATCAACCGAGAACGTGAGAAAAATGGATGGCTATATCGAAATATGAAAACCAAATTTAAAAAAAAAAAATTAATGTTTAGATAGTGCTAGCAGCGGTTTTCTGTTTTCATTGGAGAAAATCTTTATTCAATTTTTCAAGATTTCTCCAATGAAAACAGAAAACTGCTGGTAGCACTATCTAAAAAAAATGTTTTTTTAGTTTTGGCTATCATATTTCGATATTACTTACTTATTTAGGTGGTCGTAACAACCCGTGTCCGGATTTCGGCCGACCTCATCAGCTCTCGCCAGGCTCCTCTGCTTTGCGCGCGCCTTCTTCAATCGCATACACCAAGTGCGGTGTATTTCGATATAACCATCCATTTTTCGCACGATCTCGGTTGATTTGCGAAAAAATGGTTTTTTTTTAATTACCCTACTATAGGCCCAACCTAAATAGACGAGTTGCTCCTTAACGAATAGAGACGAAAATGTTCGCTTTAATGCAATTTCAACGAAACTAAACGAAACAACTTGTCTGGTCAAGTTTCGTGTTGTTTCGTCTATTTTGGTAAGGCCTTATAGCCTTAATAGCTTTTTTATTTCATTTGAATCTTAAAAATAAGTGTATTATTTTTGTAAATACTGTTGCTTTAATTTTACTGTTACTCACTTTTTCACTCATAATTTATGCTTCATAATTTGTGATCTCATAATTTCCGCACTGTTAAATATGCTGACATCGTTTAACAACTATATTTTTCCAAGGATTATTGATGCAATACTGTCTAGCAGCACTGTTACAAATTAATTCCATTAAATCCGCCGAACACAGACTTCCCGGAATTTGCACATATTCTCAGCTGTGACAGCAAATTTTTAAATAAAAGAACTTATAATTAATTATGCCACTAAGGATGCGATGAGCATCCTTATCGGTATCACCGTTATTGTCAGCATCAGCGTTATCCTTATTCCTCCCGCCTGCCATGCGAGGCTTATCAGCCACGCAATGTTGACTCAATTTTCTGCAAAACGAACAGATAATTTTCAGCTTTGCTGACAGTTCGAAGCAAGGCTGCGCCATAGCAAGCAAAGATCAATGGTTGCAGTTGACACTGCAATTTTTTTTTTGCATGGCTGCATTTAAATTAAGTCATGTTATGTTCTCTTTGCTTTTAAGCTGTTTATAATGCATCAGGATAATGGTGGGTGGCTGAAATACAGCAGTTTGTTCAAGTTGACAAATAGGCATGATGGTGTAGGTAGGTATTTACTCATATATTATATAATAAGCATACAATATTATGCTCATCATATTTTGTGGCAATAATGTTGAATAGAAAAACCATATTGCGTAAACTTTTATCAATTTCATGCAGGCTATTCACTATACTACGTTCACTCGACCATCTTGAAATCCTTTTCTACTCTAATAAATATGACAAAGAATTTGAAAACCATTTGCGCTATAATGATGTTATAACACAGACACACACAAACACACAATCAGCACGAAATTATTTGAAAGACCATAGAAGTTAAAGCCACAGTCAGAGTGGTCAGGAATTTTTTTTACTTGCGACTTTTTGCTTGTTGTGTGAACGAGTTTTTGTCAGGAATCAAAAATATTGTTGTAGTTAAGAACGTACGCAGGGGAAATGGGAGGAGCATGCTTCCCCCCTAGAATTCAGAGCTGCTCTCTCAAGCCTCTTTGTCTCATAAATTTAGGTTCTTGTAGGTTCTAATGACTTCAATGTATTCTTAAAAAAAAGCCATGCATCCCCTATCAAATAGCAAAATCTAAGTAAATAAATATTGGTGAGCCACAAGATCATTAAGGCCAAAAAGACCTTACACAGGTCTGATAACAAAAAGGATCATAAAGTATATTGCTTAAAAAAAGGAAATTCTTTCATTGTTTTTTTTTTATTTTAAGATCTGTGGGTTTAATAATAAAGAATGCGATTTAATTTTAGTATTTTAGGATAAAAACGAAGTTTAAGGATTTTCTTTATTAAAAAATAAATTGTATTTTGTTTTGCAAAAAAATGAGTGAAACGCATTACATAACATAGCAAAGAATCAATACGCAATTTAAAAATATTTCTGATCTGATGCAAGGAAACTGCGATACACGGATTTCTTTAAAAATACCCATGTAAGCCCATTCCCCTTCCCCTTCCCCAAGCCCTTCTTTAAAACTATTTAAATTTTTTTATATGCACAATAATGTCTCGAACGGTATAATATTCAGTGCATCAAGAAATAAGTCGGACACATGAATAATACAAGTGTAAGTGAAAGAATAATGTTAGAGGCAAACAAATTTTCTACTTTTATATTTTTATATTTAAATATTCAAATATACTTTTAATAATTAAATTAAAAATATTATAAATATTTATTTCCATTACTTTTTAAAAAAACAAAAATGTAATTTTCGAAGAAAATTCATACCAAAAAAGAAACTTGGACATTTATATTTAACAAAAGTTATAAAGAATTTTATAAATGAAAAATTAAGTCAGTCAGTAAAGTCTCATCGTTTTGGCATTGACTGCTCTAAATTTCTTCAAGCCAGGGACTCTATTTTAGACCACTCCTCCTTAATCTCAGTTTCCAAGTTCGTTTTGTTTCTAATGCTACAAAGGTTGCTGCATATATTTTGGGGAGTAAATATAAAGACCAAATTTTTTTATTGAAAATAGCATTATTGTTTTGCAAAATATTCTCTTTTATAAATTATATTTTTTTGCATGCATTCGAACCATTTGTCATAGCATTTATCCCATTCCGCTTAAAACACCTCCACAACAGGTTTCATCAATTTCTACTGGGTTGAAAATCGTTGTCCACGCAGTTTTTTGTTGATGTGCGGCAACAAAAAAGAAGTCATTGGTTGCCAAATCTGGACTGTACGTCGGACGACTTATTAATTCGATGGTTTCAGTGCTCAAAAACGCCATTGTTTGAGCTAATGTGTGGAAGCTCGCATTGTCTTGATGAAAAATAGTTCTGCGGCTGTTTTTTGTTTTCCTAATTTCACTTCTGGCAAGGAAATGGTTGTGTACCATTCCAAATTGATCATTCTACGTGTCTCAAGTGGTGCCGTGGCTACATGGTTTCGTTGAATTATAATATTTTACGAAATTTTTTTAATTTCTTTCATTCTTTCATTTTTTACAATAATTCAGTTAATTTTCCATTTCGTTTGAATTTAAATATAAGTAAGAATTGTTAGTTTTTAGATTTTTTTTTTTAAATTTTTTTTTAATTCTTATTTTTAAAATTTTGAAAATTTCAAATTTTTTCTTTTCAAACTTTTTTAAACTTACTCTACTGTACATTCGCTGATTACCAAAAAAAAATTCCGTAGGCTATATTTTGTTCATGCACATTCCTAAATCATTCTCAAAAAAGTACATTTTTAACAGGTCATTCAATAAGTCCGTAGGATAAGTAAGAAAAAAAAAATATTTTTGATAAAAATCGATTATATTATTCAACATAGTTGCCTTCGAGAACGATACAACGAGTATAGCGATTTTTCGAGTAGGATTTCTCTTTCTCGTCAAAATAGGCCTCAGTTTCAGCGATTACTTCATCATTGGACTAGAATTTCTTCCCAGCAAGTATTCTCTTGCAATCTGTAAACAGGAAAAAGCCGCTAGGGACTAAATCTGAAGAATACGTTGGGTGGGTAAGCAATTCGAAGTCCAATTCATTCAATTTTGCCAACGATTTGTGACACGGTGCATTGCCTTGGTGAAACAACACTTTTTTCTATTGCAAATGTGGCCTTCTCTTGGCGATTTCAGCCTTCTATTGATCCAAAAGTGCACAATAATAGTGCACAATAAATTATCGACTGGTGTCCACTCGGCTGACTGTCTTTTGGATTCTTTTGTGTAATAGTGAAGCCATGCTTCATCCATTGTCACATATCAATAAAAGAATTAGATTTTATTGCGGTTTAACAGCGCCAGACACTCCTCTGAAACATCAATTCGTTGTTGTTTTTGGTCGACTGTGAGCTCACGCGGCACCCACTTTGCACAGAGCTTTCGCATGCCCAAGTGTTCGTGTAAAAGGTAAAAACACTACCATCTGATATCTTTACAATGTCAGCTAGCTCGTACACCTTCAATTTGCGATCGTTCATAACCAATTTGTGGATTTTATTGATGTTTTGTGGAATAATAGTCTAATTTGGGCGTACACTGCGCTCTGCATCATTTGTGCTGGTACGACCACGTTTAAATTCAGCAATCCACTTTTCTACCATTTATCTCGATGGAGCAGAGTCCGGATAATGTTTATCAAGCCATTGTTTGGTTTCCACTGTATTTTTTTTCATCAAAAAGCAATGCTTTATCAAAACTCGAAACTCACTTTTTTCCATTTTTTTTTTTTCAACAACAATAGTTGCACACAAAATGCTATAACTCACGAATCAATTGTCAGATTGTTGTCAAATTTTATAAGTATCGTTTGAAGGTTGGTACTAAATAAAAATCATATGAAAAAAATCTAGTAACGCCATCTATGCGTCATCATATGGACTTTTTTAACGTACTGTTCTACTTTTTCATCCTAAAAAAAATCCTGCAGACGCCCATGGCTTCAGTTAAAATTGTTGTTGTTTTTCTCTTTGTTTAATTCTGCTCTAGCAGGCAGTGTGCTGCTGTTCTTTGTGTGGTATTAAGTTGTTATCACAACGTGTCGCAAGCGTCATTTAAAAAATCAACAAAAACCACAACAATGCGAGCGAAACCAAACTTTACAATCTAAATGCTGCTGACTGTACTGATATTGTCTGTAGAAAATATTTGTTGTAAGCCGAAAAAATAAACATCACAAAAATGGTTTTTAAGCCATTATGATTGGCAATAGAAATTTTCATATTCGATATTAACATAAAAAATAAGGTTTTATTTTGTGGATTGGGGTCAATAATATGCCTTTTCTGTGAAATTGTTTAAAAAGTATTATAAAAATTCTTTTTAATTTAAAAAAATTAATTTTTTATTAATCTAATCTGAAATCTTGGCATTGCTTTTAATATGATGACCTCATAATGACCAAATTTTTCCATTATATTATAGAATATGTTTAAGTAAACCCTAAAACCAAAGTCCAAATTATACTCAACTCCCCTATGATTGTCCATGAAGCATAACTTTTTGCTTACATGCAAGCATATTCATACTTACATGTGTAAATATTTAGGTCAACTTTAACTTTATTTCAACTTTTAATTCAAAAGCAAATATGTTCTGCTTCTGTCCTCTATCAGACAAAGATGTTATATTATGCTATCATGACCCCAACAGAGACTTTTCACCACTCCCAATTTTTTTTTTTTTTTTTTTTGTTGACATTTTCATGCAGTGCCATTTTATTGTTTTTATCTTTTACTGCTTGTGCTTCGCATGCAAAATAGTCACAAGCATGCTCAAACCACAGAATCTTAATTTTACTGATGTTTGACTTGTTTTTTTGCTAATATGTTCATTTTAAATTAAGTGCAGCTTTCTGCTGCAAGAACTCAGCTTTTGCCGTAAGCATTTTACAAAGCACATATTTTATTATTTTTTTTTTTTAGGAATTAAAAAAATGCCTACCTCCATACCTCCGCTCATTGTGATTACAATTTCAAACTTATGAAAAGCTAGTTCTATATGTTAAGTTATAATTTGAATATAATTCCCCACATTGAGAAAATCGTATGGAAAATACTCGCATTGTCACAATATATTTTTTGTTCATTATTCGTAGTGGATTATATAGAAAAATATTTGTCCCAAGGACCTATTGTCTGCAGTCAACCAAAGTTAACTTTTAAGAATATTATTTTTTATTACTAAAAACATTTTATTATCAGTAATAATGAATGTGCCAATTACATCCTAGATATACTCTGTGAGCAAAAAATATCGGTAATTTGCTTATATATCAAAAAATCTTTATTTAGTCTTCTAAATTTCTAGTCTTCTAATTAGATTTATCCTCCTCACAGAAGTCCCCCTCGGATGCAATACATTTGTGCCAACGTTTTTCAAATTTTCAAAGCATGCTGCAAAGTCCTCTTCCGGTATAATCTTCAATTCCTTCTTCGCTCGGTTTCTATCTCTTCTATCGATTCAAAAAACTTTAACCGTCTAAATATATCGTTTGTCACCGATGAAAATGACAACTACAGCCGTGGACACATAAATAGCACAAAAATACATGTAGGGTGTTTCACATAAATTTAAATAAAATACATAGAGGAAAACAAGAATTTATTTCATGGTATTTGAGTTTAAACATTAAAAACATAAAATCAATTGTAACTTTGTAATTACGAATTAAGAATTAGAGAATTAATGAATAATCTGAAATTGCCCCTTAGCTGAGGTGGACGTATAAATAGCACAATTTGGATTCTGAAAAAAAGACATAGTGATTTATTTTTATTTTAAAATGAGCTTGCGAATATGCCTACTAGTACTTGCAACTGTATCCTGAATTGTCCAAAACAGCCCGACATCTTCGTCTCATACTCTCCAGAAACTTCCCAATACTATCCTTCGGAATAGAGTACCAAGCTCTCAATTCCACTCTATTACTCTTCTTAATTTCGAAAATTTTGGTTGCTTATGCTGACCTTCACATCATCCCATAAATTTTCTATGGGATTGAGGTCTGGGCTTTGAGCCGGCCAATTCAAAATATTTATTATTTCCTTTCATAGCCAATCAATCACAACCTTTGCTGTGTGTTTTGGATCATTATCGTGCATAAAAGTCGACCTAATAGGCATGTTCTCAAATGCAAATGGTTCCATCTGGTTATTAAGAATATCTAAATGCATATATTTGTCCATTATTCCTGGTATACGAAAAATTGGCTCAACGCCGTGCCAGGAAAAAGCTCCAAAGCCATTAAATTCCCTTCTCCATGCCTTAATGATTTTTTTTGTATACTTTGGATTCAACTCTTGGCGTTTTGGGCGCCGAATTTTTTTGGAAAATTGGAAAACGTTTTCCATCTGGTCCAACCCTATTGAATTTAGTTTCGTCAGTACAGAGCACGTTCTTTCAAAATAGGTCTTCTTTATTTACATGGGCCATTGCAAACGCTAAACGATCCTTTAAATTTTTTTTTTATTAAGAGTGGCTTTCTTCGGCAAATGCGTCCATAAAGATTAGCTTCATGTAGTCTCCTAGATACTAGTTTTCTTGCAACATTAAGGTTATTTTACCATTTATTTCCCTCATAATTTGCTTTGCTGACTTGTAAAGATCAGCCTTACTTTTGCGAACTATAAGTCTATCAGTAGAAGCGGTGGTTTTACGAGGTCTAGGATTGCGCGGTTTATTCTCGAAATTATTTGAACCATTTGATGTAACTAGTTTGAGTGCATTATAGACCATTTTTCGCGAAATTTTGAGAATATCCGCGATTTCAGATGGTTTTTGCATTTTTGACTTAGTTCTTTGTTCTTTGGTTCAATGTTTACCACTACCCATTTTATTTAGAATCGGCAAAATTAACTGAATAAAACTCTAAAATTTTTACAAACACCTGATCTTAACAAACTTGTTTGTTAAGTTAACCCGATTAACTTTTATTCACCAACATGTGTGCTATTTATATGACCACGGCAGATCGTACATGTCTATACAGAAAGAGATGGCCTGAGCAAATAAAAGTAAGTAACGGTACATCTCTCTCGGAGTTTTAAACAACGTCACACTGGAGTCTCAAAAAATTATAACTACAATTAATGAATGCATTATTAGGTTTAAACGAAACGTTTAAAAAATAAGTTGATATTTGTGCTATTTATGTGTCCATGGCTATATCTTCTACCTGTTAACCTTTCAAATATCATAGATTTCACATTGCTAAGTACCTTTTATGGCAGTGACCTGCAGCAAGTTTCTTCTGTACAAAATCAAAATGGCAGCTGGTTGGACATAGTCTTTACTAACGCATATGAGGAAATGAAAGTTAGCCCATGCAGTGATGCAGAAAATTTGTTAGCTAACTCTGTTCACCATACAGCCTTAACGGTTGCTTTGTCTTCTAATGAAGTTACCTTTGCCCAATCTTATAATAACTCCATTGCGTACGATTACCTCAATTATCTTCCTCCTTATCTTAATGCTCTAAACTAGAATTATATTCTTTCCAACTTAGACGTAGATAGCGCTGTCTCTAGATTTTATCAGCACATTTTTACAGCTATCGAAAGTTATGTGCCAAAAATAAAGAAAAAGAATAAGCTTTCAGAGCCATGGCTAGATAGAAATCTCAGATTTTTGAGGAATCAAAGAAATAAAATCCATAAACTTCTCAAAAACACTGATAATGTAAACGATGAACTCAAGCTAAGGTATGACGAGCTATCAAAAGAGTTCTCTATGAAGTCCGAGGAAGCGTACAAGTTGTACACTAACCTTATCGGTGAGAAAATCAGCCAAGAGCCGAAAAAATTTGTTGACTTTGTTAACTTGAAGCGTAAATCTAGCGGGTATCCATCGTCTATGTTTAAAGGTATTGTCAATTCGTTCAACCCTCATGAAATCAGCAACTTATATGCGGATCGTTTTAAGGAGGTCTTTTGTCAATTTTGTCAAAACCCAATTTGAAGCGTCTTCTCCCAGCTCAAATATTGTGGTGGATAGTATAAATTTGACGCAGGAAGATATTTCTAATGCCATAAAACAACTGGATTTATTTAAGGGACCTGGACCGGACCTTATTTCTACAAGCTTCCTGGTGCGATGTTTAGACCAACTACTTCTGCCATTATACATAATTTTTAACGAACCACTGTCTTGTGGGACTTTTCCTTCATATTGGAAATCATCCCATCATCTAACACCAATTTACAAGAGTGGTGATAAAAGGTCTGTTGAAAATTATAGAGGCATAGCAATTTTAGCAACCATTCCAAAACTTTTTGAAAAAATTATTTGTGATAAGCTAACAAGTATAATGAACCCACGTCTAAATGAGCAGCAACACGGCTTCCGTAAGGGACGATCTACAATATCCAATCTCATGGTCATGGTAGTAAAGCCTTCGATAGAGTTGATCACAGCATGCTAACATGTAAATTAGAAAAATTCGGTATTACGGGACCCATACTAAGTTGGCTAAAATCATATCTCGATGGCAGATCCCAGCATGTTAAATTCCAAGGAATTCTGTCAAAAAAATTTGCAGTCTCCTCAGGAGTTCCGCCACCTTGGTCCTCTTCTTTTTAACATATTTATATCAGACTTGTCAGAAGTCCTGAACGATATCCCACACCTTATGTATGCAGATGATTTAAAAATGTACTATGCAATCAAATCAGAGACAGCTGTAAATTTTTTACGGTTAAAACTGTTGTCTCTGGAGCAATGGTGTATCCAAAATAAACTGCATCTTAATGTCAATAAATGCAATGTTCTAAGTTTTTCTCGTAAGAACAACATGGCACTACATACCTACCACCTCAATAGTACCGAGCATAAAAGAGTCAATCATGTAGTGGATTTTGGAGCAGTCTTGGATTGCAAGATGCGCTTTAATTTGCACTATGACAAAATTTTGTCCAGAGCCAGCAAACAGCTTGGTTTTATAAAAAGGCGAGCAAATGAATTCAAGAATATTTGGGTCTACTACATCCTTATACTGTGCGTTAGTGCGGCCAATACTTGAATATGCCTGCATAGTTTGGAAAGAATCAAGTCTATTCAAAAGCTTCTATTAAAAAGCTCTATTAAATTATTCTATTAAAAGTCTATTCAAAAGCAATTCTTACTATACAGGGTTGCCCAAGGTTGATTTATAAGGTTGTCGCAAGGGAGAGAGCGAGTACCCATAATTGTCAAATCGAAGTTGACAGCTCATAGAAAATCTGCAAGTGCTCTCTATTATCATCCGTTTTTCTTTCGTAGTCATTCGCCAAATTGGCTGGTTTTGACAATTATGGGAACTGAGACGAGAGTGCGATCAGCCCTGCGACAACCTTATAAATCAACCTTGGGGTTGCCCATATTCAAAGCGCCCATTTTATTAAAAATCGATTATAAATCGATTAAATCGATTGTAGTGCGGCTTGTGTGTGGTGGCGCGCCGTCTTGTTGAAACCAGTAGTGCCTGATACGCTTTCAACGAACGATTGGCATGAAAAAATTGTTTATCATATCGTGATAACGCTCCTGATTGACAGTAACTCTGTGGCCATTATCATCTCCGAAAAAGAACGGCCGATCGCCTTGGTCGCTTTTTATTTGGCCTCTTTGGGTTACCAAGAGTATTACCAGTTGTAAATCTTTCATACAAACGATAAATTGTTTTCTTGGAAGGCGCACTTTTCACTTTATTTATTTTTTTGAAAGCACGTTGAGTTTTCACTATTGACTTGTTTTGTTGAATGTAAATTTCAACAATTTTAGAGCGTTCGCGTGGCGTGTACTGTTCCATTTGCTTGGAATGACGCTTCAAACGCGGTATGTCCTTAGTCGATTTGGCATCACTGCGGAAAGTTACAGTATTGCCAGATGGGCGCTTCGAATATTGACAACCCTGTACACGTTGAGAGACATGTACAACCCCCGTGATTATAATAGCCTTCCTTCATATGAATACAGAGTCAGCCTTTTAAACTTGATGCCATTATCATCAAGAAGATCATTATTGGGCTCATGTTTCACATTCGATGTTATTAATGGTGCTATTGACAGCGAATATATTTCTAGTATGATATGTCTCAACGATCCAATTAGACGTACTAGGCGTACTCGGCTGTTAACTGAATATCAGCACCAAACTACATACGTAAACAATGAACCCATCAATCGATGCTGTAGAGAATTCAATAACGTTTCCGTATACTTCTCACCTTCCATGTCCAAATCCTCTTTCAAGCAAACCCTGTATAAGTTCCTCGTTAACCAAAATTAACTCAGGCTTAAATTAAATTACCTGTATATAGTTACTCGCATGTATACCACATTTAAGCATACCCTCTCTAAATTTGTTGGATATAAGCAAGGTTGATTTATAAGGTTGTCGCAGGGCTGATCGCACTCTCTTCTCAGTACCCATAATTGCCAAAACCAGCCAATTTTGCGAATGACTGCGAAAGAAAAACGGATGATAATGGAGAGCACTTGCAGATTTTCTATAAGCTGTCAACTTCGATTTGACAATTATGGGTACTCGCTCTCTCCCTTGCGACAACCTTATAAATCAACCTTGGATATAAGTACTATCAAAGTCTCTCTCTCTCTTACTAGTTAACCCAGACTTTTATCTTCTCCCCTTTCTTCTCCTCTTTCTACAATAGTATGTAAGTACCTTTTACTCTTACTTTTAATTTTTTTTCTGCCCCTTCTTTTTGACGTGTTCATGAAATCGTGTCATTTAGGTGGGCGGATTACGCCCACTTCAATTCGAACATTTTCGAACACCAAAACATGGAAAGGGGAGAAGAAATATAATAAAATTAAAATGAAATTAGTTTAAATTAAGTTAGAATACGTAAATTCCCTTGTTTGGCCAATAAATAAATAAATAAATAAATAAAACGGTGTCCATGGACGGGTCTCTTGAGTTTAGCGAATAACCACAAATCTCATAGTGTAAAGTCAGGCTAACGATGTGTTTCATTTTGTCTTGATTTGATTTTTTGTCTTGAAAAATTGATTTTTTTCAAAATTCTACACTAGAATACTGCCTTAAAGCAGAATTGAGGAAAAGGATACTTTCCTAAAAAGAGTGATTATTATGAGGTGAAAGGGAAAACACCATAATTGATTAAAGCAATTAGGCCTAAGGGTTGGGATACTTTGTTGTTGAAATTTATAGCTACACAATAAAACAATTAGTTAATAATTTCCGAATTCTCTACCAAATAATATGGTAGATTGCAATAAAACCAACCAAATTTTTTCTTTCTAATTATTTATTAATGATTATTAATTTTGGTTATGGCATTGAAGACCTTAAATCTATTGACTTCCAGCATCACACTTTTAATGCCGCTCGTCACTAAAGACGCTTTAAAGTTGTTGACACAGAGTGAACACATAGCTGCTAAGTACTCCAGACTGATAACCTCCAAGAATCGATTTTGAGTTTGAGTTTGATTAGAATTTCTTAGGCAAAATTTGAGCCTAAAATCAACTTAAGCGAACTGTCTAGAATTACAAATTAAAAACAAATTCCTTGACACCGTAAGTAAAATAAAGCAATGCAGAGTAAAGAGAAGGACTAACTTTGAAGTAACTACCACCACCCACTCCTTATTTTCCTTTATTTTCCACATATCAGTTCTCATTAAAAGCGGTGTTGTGATATTTTATACCATTTTGTTCTGAAATGTCCTTTAAACTTCGACAGCTACGAAAAGTTTTTAAAGTACTTTGAAACAATTTTTTTTTTTCTTTTGTTTTTTTTTTTAATTTGTTGCGCTTTTACTTTGTAGCCAAAGTCAATAAAACTTGGAAAATTTAAACATTTATCGATGAAAATAATCGCTTTTCTTCGATGAAGCTAACTCTCTGTCGACTGGCAACACGTAACTGAATGTTGAATGCTCATTCTTCTTATTGCGTCAACTTAATTAGTGTCAACGTCGGCTAAAATAAAATTAAAACCTTTTGATTTGGGTGCCTTCGGTTCAAATCCGCCTGATTGCCAGCATTTTTTTTTTCTTTTTAATAGTTAATTTGAGCTTTTCTCGATGTTGTTTTTATTTTTATTTTATACACCCTCTTTGTATTGAGTGTATCGTATACTATCTTACTTCAACGGTTTTCATTCACAGATCTAGAGTTTTACTGTATTTTTTTTTTTTTTTTTTTTTTTTTTTTATTAATTGCGTGCGACTTGGCGTGCAAGTAATGAATAATGAAAAGTTATTTTTTGCTAATTTAATTCATTTTGCCTGTAGATGGCCACATTGGCAGCACATCAGGATATTTACTGCAGTAGCATTTTCACGCTGTTAATTTTTTCGGGAAAGGAAAGGCAAAGCTCTATTTTTTTATTTTTTTTTTTTTATTTTAATGCCCATGAAACAAAAATAGCAATAAAATATTTTGTTTCACATAAGCTCATAAAGCTTATTAAATCAATGCTATTTTAAAATTTAAATAGCAATTTGAGCTACTTGCTCATTGGCAGCCTTAAAATGTTGTCCTTTTTCTGCGACCTTAAGTTTTGTTATTTTTTTTTTTTTTTTGTTTCTGAATTTTTAATTAAAATTATTAATTAAAAGTATAGTGTTTTTCAAAAAAGTACAAAAACTTATAATGGCCAAAACATCTACATGCATTAATTTGCAAATAAGTTAAAAATAATGAAGGGCCTCTCGTTGACGTTAATCTTATAGAAAAGGTTAGAAAATAATATTTTGTATCTTTTCTTGCTGGTATAAAGCAGCTTCTTGACTAAAAACTTTTAAGGTTGCCCATTTTTAATTGTGTTTGTTTTGTTTATTTTATTTTTGCCCGTGTTGTGGATGATAATATTACAGCTACACAAACCGGATCTTGGTTTAATGACAACAAATTGTAAGCAGATGGCAATTAAAGTAGGCGGTAAAAAGAACAAATGACTAAAAATTTCATCCCCAACCTAGCTGAAATTTATTGAAGTTAATTATTTAACCCAAACTTGTCACAAGCAATTTTATCAAACAGAAAATCTTCAGCTCAATAAAAAATTCATTAAAATCAAATTAAATATGAAAAGAAAATTTTGTGAGTTCCATTGAAATAAAGATGTATCTGAGTTAATTTGGACATTTCTGAATTTTATACTTTTAACTAAGAAATTGAAAAAACAAATTCGCCAATTACCAGTTTGTGACAAGGAAAATCGGGGCTATTCTAAAATGTATTGAATGTATTCTAGAAAAAGCTTTGAATATAGTTTGTTGATTTATTTTAGCCAATTTAATAGATATTTTATTGCAGATGCAGTAATTAATTTAAGTACAAAAGCATTAAAATAACTTCCTAACTAATGGTTAACGTTGATACCTGACGTGTAGTTAGGTGGATCGTTTTGTTCAGGGGCAAAAAAAAAATTTTTTCGACACCCATATTCTGAATTCTATATTCAAGATGATCTTAAATCCGAAAGGATATCGAAATCGGTGGAACTGTCTGCCAGCGGTTTTGATTTAAAAAAAATCACTTTTTCGCCAAACATCAACGGGTTTTCGCCGTAAATTTTTATCAATCAGAAATAACACAATATAACTTCTCTACTTGGTGCGTAGGAATGAAGTCTATTCAGAGCCAATCCATTTTAAAAATGCTAAATTTTCTGAAATTTGCTGAAAAGAAGCGAATTTATAACGATTTTTGTGAAAAATACTCTTCCAAAAATACTATTTAATGAAAATTAATTAAAAAAATAAATTCCACTATTTTGAACTTTATTGATACATCAATATTATATCAAGTCTTTTTTAACAATACTTAATTTTTTAAAATTTACGTGAAAATAGGGGATTTATAGTGCTTTTTGTGAAAAAACCTAAAATTTTGACCAAACTCTGAACACTATTGTACTAAAAATGTTCTCGAATCTTACAATCTTTCTATTCACAACTTTGGGTTCCTAGATAGCTTTCATTTGCACCCTACTTTTGCGTATTTATTTCTGATTGATAAAAACTTACGGCGAAAAACCCGTTGATTTTTGGCGAAAAAGTGATTTTTTTTTAACCAAAACCCCTGTCAGACGGTTCCACCGATTTCGATATCCTTTTGGATTTAAGATCTACTTGAATCCAGCTACCAGAATATGATTGTCGAAAAAAGTGTTTTTTTTTTTTTGACCCACCTTAAAGTGTAGTCTTAATTCAACGTTCCCCATGGCAAGAAGTCAAAGTTTCAAGAAGCGACACCTAACAGTTGAAACCTTTCAGGGGCCTTCAAAGCTCCCTTCCAGTTACTCTCTCATGTGTCGCTTCCTTAAATACGAATGTGACCAGCGCCGCATTTAGAAAATTTTAACATTGAAAAGTGTTCGACAAATTCCAGTTTTTTACGCCGATATCGATGTTCTGTCTATTTTAAAAACCAATACAGTTGCCGATATCTGATCCGATACTTATGCCAATATTGATACCTATGCCGACGCAGTTAGTGAATCAGAGTGAATCAAACTGTCAATTTTTTTTTTTATATGCTTTTCCACCTAACCTTCATTTTACTCATTAAGCTCTATATCATATATTATAACTTTAAGGGCGGAGATACGTTAATAATTTTGGAAAAATACAAAATTTTTTTTATTTTTCGATGTATAGCATGTTCGAAATATACTGTGAAAAGGAAAAAGCGAAATATTGAATATTTACGAAACTATGGTCAAAAATTCCGAGTCCGTAAACGACACTTTTCAGATAGTCGGAGCGCTTGAGGCAGAGCAATGCTTCTTTCACAATAGATTGTAAACTGCTTTGTTCCGTAATTCTGGGTAAAATTGGTGAAATATCGCAGTTTATCTACAAAACCGCACAACTCAAAATTAACGAATTTTTAATGTTAAACTATTCGTAGTGATTGCCTCAATTAAAGAGGTATTCCTGGTTGGCAGAAATTTTGAAGCAACCACCGAACTTCGTTCAACGCGTTCTTTAGTACGTAATAACTTGTTTGTATACGCATTTTAAAAAATAAATGAATACACATTTTAGAGTTTAGGTATTCGAATGTTGGCAGCGTTTAGTTCACTTTAAATTGAGTTATAAACCGGATGCGCGCGCGCATACAGTTTTGAAAAATACAATTTTGATGAAAGTTTTTGTTTCTTCTAAAGACAATGGATAGAAAAAGTAATAATAGAAATACAAATAAAAGAAACGCTGGTAGCAATCGAAAAACTCCCTTAAAACGTCAGTTTCGTGGTAACCAACACGAAAGAGATGAGAACACCGAATTCACAAGTACATCGGCAAAAAAATTTAAAAATAATGAAAACGAAGACATAAGCATTGCCAACAAAACGGAGAATTGCATTTTGGAGTTTTATACAGTTTTCTCAAAGAACGTTTGAAAAGGTCCGAAGCCAGAGATCTGGCCGCATTAAAAGAAGGTAGAACTGCCCGAAGAGCACAACGAGCCGCTGAGTCCTCATTTTTTGAAGAAGAGGAAGGAGTTCTTTATGGGGCTGGCATTGCAGATTGATATCTTTAAGTATTTCACAAAGAAAAAATGTTTTATTGCCTAAAATTTTCTTTGAGTTTTTTCAAAATCACGTTCTTGAACTTCGAATTCACTTTTCTCCGGTTCAACTGAACCGATTTTGATAAAACCAAGTGCAATCGACGCAGAATTGTCGAATTTCTAAAACTGCATGCTGAAATTTTTCATTTCAATTTTTTTTTTTTTTTTTGATGCAAAAAAATAACTTTAAACTTAAACGCGTTTATCTCGTTTATCTTGCGACCCATATTGCGCCCGTAGTTCTGAACCGATCTTGATGAAACGAAGTGCAATCGACGCAGAATTGTCACCATTCTGGTCCCAACCTCAATCACAATTTTAAACAATTTTTTACTATTTTTTTTACACTAACTACAAAAGAGCCAAAATCGGTTTTTCATTTTTCAATGGCTGCGATTTTGTAAAAAAAAATCGAAAAACTATAATTGAGGTAGGGATCAGAATTGCATCTGTACTGAATCTAACGCTGTTTACTTTTTCCATTTCAGATGATTCGAAGCCGAGTTATTCGGGCCGCAAGCAGCATACCCTTTTTTTTGACAGCCAACTTTGAAGGCCGAACTTTGAGAAGTTTTTCAAAGAAGGTCTAAAACCAGCCTTCCAACCAGGAATACTCCCTTAACTATCCAAATTATTCATTCATCTTCTTGCACTTTGATTAAAAAAAAAACAACATTATTTTGTCCCTTTGTATAGAGTTCTTTGAAATAAAAAATATTTTTTTGCTTCTGAAATTTTTAAAATTTTGAATTGTAGAGTAAATAAAACTACTCTGAATTTTTTTTTTAGATCCTTAAATTGAGCCTAAATCTTCCTAATGGACCGTTTGTCCGTCTCCATACAAAATATGTCAATAAGTAAATAGAAATAATTGTCGCACAGAAATTAAATTTTGCATGTGAGTTGTTGTTAAGAATATAAACACACATACCAAAAAAAAAAAAACAAATCCGCCCAGAACCACGCCATCTTTTCAAAAAATTTCAAACGCCATACTTTCCTTCATATTGGACCGATTTCAAAATAACTCGGTACGGAAATATATATTTATCAGAGCTGTAAAAGAATGCAAACATTTGTGATTTAAAATCATTGATTGGGACTTGAAATTTCAAATCACAATCAATGAGCGCATTCAGCGTAGTCAACAGTTGGCAACAGTTGCGTAAAAGTTCGCTGAATGTTACAATTATTTGAGCGCTCACTTAAACTGATCAGGTAGCGGACGCCATCCCACATATTTTTTTTTTATTTTGTATGGAAGCGGACAAATGGGCAAATAGATAGACTTAGGTCTCAATGTAAAAATCTGAAAAAATACACAGTACTTTTTTTGTCATTTTCAACCAATCAAAAACCATCCATCATTGAAATTTTAAAAAAGGCATATAACGACCAGCCTAATATACACATTATATGAGTTTTTTTGCAAATTTGTTTCTGATTCAAGGAGAAGGAAGTAAATATGAAGAAGCATATTAATTGGATCAGAAATGAGAAATTTTGAGTTCAACATCTCTCTTAAACCGAGTGCGTTCAAAGCAAAAAACCATTTTTACTGTATCTTTGTATAGAGCATTTCAAATTTATTTTTTAAGGTATTAAATTTCAAAAAAAAAAAAAAAACTAAACATACCGCTTCCAAAATGAAATGAATGGCTTATTCGAATGACATTATCTGCAGGCAGAGAAAAATATGTTAATATTTGTTTGGGTTCAAAAACAAAATATTCAGAGGGAACCAAATAATGATTAAGAACTTTCCTTCAATAGCATTATTTTTAACACTTAAACAAAAATGATGACCAAATGAATATTGGTGACTTTAACGAAGGTCATTTTCTTTTCAAACATCCCAATTAGAAAGTGGTTTTAATGTTTACTCTTGTTATAACTGTGAAATTTTATATTAAAATGTATTCGCTATTTTGAAAATTTTTCAGATTCATCTCGAATTCGAATCGTATAAGAGATATCTGACCCGAGTTCTCGGTTTCGTTACTAATTCGAAACTAACCCGAGTTCGTTTTGTGGTTTATTGGGATGGTACTGATGTGGAATTGTTTCTGCAGTCGTTAGTCTTGTAAAAGCTAGTGATGTTGATGCTTCAATTATATTTACTGCTTTATTTTGTATATCGAAAACGCAAACAAACAGTAAGACACGAGCAGCATTACTTCTTTAAATACAAAATTCTATTGCTTCTCGTGTTTTGCTGGTCGTTGGTTTGCGTTTTTGATATACAAAATGAGGCTGTTACTAGCGTAGGTCACCGTTATCGTATTTATCATTGTAGAACACAGAACTGGGGCCGAATCGCCGCTTCCGTGAACGTACAACTCGTCATAGAATCGTTTCCAACTAATCATTGATTTGCATTCAATTAACACAATTTTACAGAAGCGGTGATTCGATCCCTGATTACAAATTTGTTTTTTTCTTTCATGCTAAATTTATCAACTAAATTTTTTTAAAAAAATTCAAAAATGCTTAGATTTTAAAAAAGGTTGTTGCAACACATGAGAAAAGCCGGCATATTTTCATTTGACTTTTTTTTGCTTTTCCTTTTCTCGCCAAATCATTGAAAGTGTTCTCTTTTTATTCGAAAATTTCGAATGATCTGCATTTCATTCACACCCAAATGGTTGGCAAATTTTTGTAAAGTCTCTTTGTATAAAAAACGCAATATTTTTTTAATTTTTTTTATTAAATTTTATTGTTTCACTATAAAAAATTTAATAAATGTCAAAAGTTTGAAAACAGAAAAAAAAATCCTTACAAACTACAGTCAAACTTCCATAACTCGAAAATGTGCCATAAGTCAAAGATTTAGGAGAAATCTCCGATAATGTGCTGGATTATATTCGTTTTTGTTTTTAATTTTATTGAATTTTATTGATGGACGCATGACAAAGATTGATTAATATAACTTCCAGCGCTACTCCTGATTGTTATAATACGGCAAGAATTTTCCAATTTATATTTGTAAACGATTGAAAACACAACTGTTGATCAATATAAGGCTTTGAACAAATAAGAAACTCTTTTTACTGAAAACAAAATAAAAAGTCATTTTCAGGCACTTCTTACTAAGTTTATTGAACCAGTTTATTTGTACTGAATTTGTAGTTAATTAAAATGTATTGAATTTTGCCGTCTTTCAATAAAACTACTAGCTTTTTTTAAAAATTTCTACAACTCAAAGTCTCCATAAGACGAACTTTTTTTTTTTTGGATAATGGTGATTCAAGTTATGGAAGTACGACTATATTAAGTTTATGTGTGGTCTTTGTTTATTTTTACAAAATAATTAAATAAAAAACGGTTACAATTTCAAACTATAAATTACAAACACCAAAAATTTATATTAAACAAAAACGCTTAAAAAAAATGCTTAGAACTATATTTGGACTTAGATTTGTATATGTTCTGTGTACAATATATGGAGACATTTATTAAAATGACGAAAGCAATAAGGAAACGCTATTAAAAACACAAAGGCAAAAAACATAAAAACAAAAAATTAAAAAAAAAAAAACAAAGAATATGATTAAGTAGTGAAAAATGTTAGTTGGTACTGATATAAAATTAAGATAAAATGTGCTTTGGGATTTTTACATACTGTTTTTATTACTAGAACTAAATATTTGTAAAGGCTTAAAGTACTTAAAATAGGTTATTTTAATATAAATGTTATACAATGACTGAAGAAGAACTCGAACGTTAAGAACTTAATTTTAAAAATAAGAAATTAATTTTAAGTGCCAACAAACTGGTTGGATAGGTAAAAACATAAATTTCATTTAAATTTAAGATTAATAAAATACAATATTTTTATGTTTTTCCTAAATGAAAAAAAAAAAGGTTAAAAGATATAGAAAAATTTTACATACGTATTATTACAGATGCTAAAGTTTTAAATGGCAAGCAAAGGTAGGATGGATTTGGTTATAATTTAGTACATTTTATATAAAGTTAAGTAGACAAAATTAAGCTTTTTTCTTTGTATGATTTTGAAAACTAAAGATATTCACATAATATCAATTTTTGAGCAAAAAAGATACAAAACTTTAACTAAACTTTGCAATAAATAAATCGTGCTTACATTTTATGAAACCTTAATAACGAGGTCTTGAGTTAGATACATAAAAGAAAAGTTGTTTGACAAAAACTGAAGTCAAGACAACTCTTGAGGTAAAAGATCATATTTTATAAAGGTTAGTAAAAATGTTTAAAGAATATTAATGTTTAATGATGGTTATTAACGAAAAATTGTTGCTGTTTGTATTATTTGCTACTTGTTATAAAAAAGGCATGTCAAGGAATACATTAGTAGATATATTGTGTTATTTGTAAGTAGGAACTTGTTAGTAATTGGTTAAATTTCTCAAATTATATTTAAGGGGTTACATGACATTGGCAGTTTTTTGAAATCGACTTTTTTTTTAACAATTTTGTATTTTAGTAAATATTCTTAAGATTCTAAGAAAAAAAATTCCTACGTGTTCAAAAGTTACACCCGGATTAGTGAGAGCGCATTTTTAATTTTTGCGCTACCTACGTACGGCAGCTGGTATATACTTGTTTTACTTGCTACCTGACTTTTGGTGGTTGTTATTTCGTACCTACTTGAAGGGTGAAGCCCGAATTGCTAAACGATTGCAAAAAACTATAAGAAAGGGTAAAAACACAAGATAACGAAGGCATCATACAGTACGAAGCAGGCATGGCAGATTGAAGGTAACCTTTTTTTTCTTTGTTCACAAACTTTGAACGCGTTTATCTTGAAACCATGTTTTTCGTACTGGTTGCGGCACTAGCAGGTTAATTTTTTGACGAAATTTTTTTTTTTTGTATTTTTTTTAAACTTGATTCGCTATCGTATGACACGAGCTTTTTTTGTTACATTTTTTTTTCGATTTTTTATGAATTTTTAAAGTCAATATTTGTTTCGAAAAAGCACACTTTCAAATTTGGAACATCACCAAAAATTGAAAAAAAATTTAAAAAAAGCTCGTGTCACACGATAACCAATTTTGTTAAGATTTAAAAAAGTAATTTTTTCCAGATCGGACTATTTTTGCAACTCCCAGCGCTGCAACCACGAGGCCCCGTTTTTTTCTCTGCCGCCAGTTTGGCGCTCTATAAAATGTTGGAGTGAAAAATATATTTGGAAAAATGTTTGTTTTTGACTGAGTTATGAATTTTTAAAAAAAAGGTCTGTTTTCTCTGCCGCGAATGTCTTGTCTCACCTTAAGTTCAAAGCAAATTTATTGTAAACATATTTCTTAAAACAAAAGTGGTTAGAACTAAGCAAATAGTGATGTAGATTTGAGAACTTAAAACTAATACAAATATAGTGTTGTAAAAGAATTGCTTGAAAAAAATATTATTAATTATTATTGCAAATAATTCAATGTTGACTGGCTTAAATACTGGTAGCTGTAATAAAAGAATATTTAATCATTAAACCAAAGTGAAAGCAATTTTCATTTAACTGCTGCTAAGTAACATGGACTATTCAAATTTAATAAATAAACATTGCATTTCATACACATTTAACTTATACGTAAGGAAAAAAAAAAAAAAAAACAACTTTATACTATATACAGGCCTAAGTTTTCTAAATGTTGTAGTTTACGTATTTTAGTAACAAATAATAAGCAGCTCTTGTGTACATTCATGCATGCGTTTTATTGTTTAATTTAATTCACTGAGTAAAGTTATTGTTTGTTGCAAGTTAGTGTCGTGTTGTCTTAAGGCACATTATTTACATATTTACTTAAAATTAATTAAATTTATATTTATACTTTATAAATCTTATTATAGCGTACAACTTATTGCTAGCCTAGTAATTGACTTGATTTTTAACTTTGCACATTACGCTGCTGGCGGCTTGCCATGTACTCGAAATCTATACAAGCACGTATACGCCGGATGTCCATGATTCGATTCGATACGCAGCTCCACAATTTCATAGGGACGCTTGATTTGCTTATTTTGCAGCGGAAAATATTGCAGCGAGGCATCATTATCGGCATATTCATACTCACCAAATAGCACGGGCTCCTGATCCTTTTCATGCTCGAGACCCTAGCGAATAAAAATGTATTATTTGGTGATTTTAGATAACTTTGTGAAATGTTTTCTTTTCATTATAGTCACAAAATCACTAAGGTGTGAAATTTTTTTTTAATCTAAATTCTGTTCATTATTTTCAACATATTAAAAATCAGACAATATATTGCTGTTAAGATGAAATCTTAAAAATAAAGTCGTTCAGGGAACAACGCCACAATAATAATAATAAATGTATACATAACATTGACGTTAGTGTCCGACCGAAACTGAAATTTTGGACGAAACCGAATTTCGGCCCTTTTTATAATATTCTGCAATCGAAACTGAGTATATCAAAATGGAAATTTTTTTAAATAAATTTTTTTTATTAAAAACAGTAACAGTTTAATAAGCAGTAACAGTCCATACATTTAAGAATAAATATTTTTTTATTAATTGAATTTTTTCCATAACTTTTTATCATATGTCACAAAAAATAAAAAATAAAGAAACAGTCGACAAAAAGAACTGAAACTGGCCGAAACCGAATACCGAAGGATGTCCTACCTAAATGATGTAACTGATGATAGACGCGGGATTATTTTAAATCGGTATATACTTCTAGTCCCCCAGTCTCTGGTCCTCCCTCTCCTAATCCACTCTTGGACATCGGCTCCATTTGCGTTGAAGAATCGGAGGTGTTTGCCGTTCTAAATAGCATAAAAATCAATACCAATGAGGGCCCTGATGGCATCGCACCTATAACACTAAGAAAATGTGCGTCATCGATCGCACTACCATTTTCGCTAATCTTTGCTAAATCTTTATAATCAGGAGTTTTCCTCGATACTTGGAAATTATCCCACATAGTACCTATCCATAAATCTGGCCCTAAACACGATATCGTAAATTATAGACCAATCTGCAAATTAGCCGCTATTCCGAAACTGTTTGAAAAAATAGTTAATTGTAACATAGCTTTCCTTGTTAAAAATATTATGTCCCCCTTCCAACATGGCTTCATGTGCGGGAGACCCACAACCACCAACAGGTTCTCTTCTTAAATAATATTATTCATAATATGGAGAATCACTTACAAACAGATGTATGCCCCTATCACAGTCAGCGAATCGAATTTTCTACTCGATTCGACTCAGTTGGCGAACTTTCAATTCTGCCGTATCATGGTTTGCGACTTTACTTATTCGCCGCAGATTCAATGCTGCCAAAGCATAAAACCATAAAAGTAAACAAAGTTACGTCAAAAAATTAAATTTCGAAGAAAACAAATTCAATTCGTTCGGGTTTTTTCTTAAGTAAATAGTAAAACAAAAATTGTAACCACCTTCGAGTAATTTTTGAATTAATTGTGTAGACGCCAACAGTCAACATCAAGTGAACTTGAATTTTTAAAATATTTTTGATGGAACATTTATTTCCTGCTCCAATAGCAGCTATTTACCTACCAATAACACTATTTCATGTAGCTGCTGAGTGTTGGTGCTTTTTATAACGTGTATATTAGTGTAAAATTATAAAGATTAGATTAGAAATAAATGCACTTAATGTGATTTGATAATAAAAAAAGATAAAAAGAATTTGCATTGGAATAAAAGAAATAAATTGCAAGCAAATCCTGCATTCGCCGGCTACTCACAAAGTTTTTTCATTCGCCTGCTTTTGACGTGTAGGTCGAATGATATTTGGAAAGTTCGCACACTGTGATACCGCGCCGGCGAATTCGACTAGTTTTTTATTCGACTCGCTGACGGTGATAGGGGCAGTAATCTTTATAGATTTTGCTAAAGCCTTTGATAAAGTAAACCATAACATCTTATTATCTAAACTTTCGGCTATCGGAATCCATTCCAACGGAATCGTCGTCAACGTGTTCAAATCAACTATATTACATCTAACCTAGTTAATGTAACGTCTGGTGTGCCGCAGGGTAGTCACCTTGGCCCATTACTATTCCTGTTGTTTATTAATGATCTCCCGCTAGTAATTAAATACTCCCGTTGTCTTATCTTTGCAGACGATCTTAAATTATTTCGCAAAATTAGCTCAAAGCTCGACCGTTACCTCCTTCAAGACGATCTAAAAAACACAATATTTGCTTGGTGTGAAACAAACCAATTGCCACTTAACATCTCAAAATGTAACTATTTAGTTTTTGCGAGAATTTTGACCCCTCTTATGGGCAGCTACCACATTAACTCTATACTGCTAGAAAGAATTTTCACTAAAAAAGACTTGGGAATTATTTTAGACCCGCATCTTAACTTTGGTGATCATATTGATTACATTGTAATTGTAATTGTTACATTGTTAACGACCCGTACACTCTTAAATCGCTTTTTTCATCGCTTGTAAGGCCGCACTTGGAATATTGCTCCATTATCTGGAACCCTTCAACAACCTTACATTCTGAACGTATCGAAAAAGTTCAACGTAAATTCATACGATTTATGTTCAATCAACTAAGACGGAATCTGCCTACCTCCCCTCCGTATAGAACAGGATGTGCCTTAATTGGATTAAGCACTCTTAGCTGTGGAAGAAGGGCATCTGCAATAATTTTTCTTAGAGACATTCTTCACCATAACTTAGATTGCACGGAACTATTGGATACGCTTAACCTCCACATACCCTCGAGATTTCTTCGTAGTCACTTCCACTTTTGTGAAACTTTTCATAGAACTGTCTATGCACAAAATTAACCCCAGTCACGTTGCATCAGAGAAGTTAACAAGGTCATAAACTTAATTGATATATTAGTAGATAATTCTAAAGATATATTTAAGATTTCATTGTATAATGTTCTTAGGTGCCAAGTCACGTAATCTAACTACTGTATATCTCATGCTCATTAAAAAATAATCTGCTTTGTATTATATCCGCAACATAAACATAAATTGATTTGAATTTAACTCGGGCCTTGTGATTGAAGATTAGACTTTATTTTTAATTGTAAATATTATAGTAGTCTATAAGAGCTTGTACTCTGCTTGGTGAAATGAAATAAATGTTAACGGTTATTTTGAGCTAACCGGCCTATACCGGACTTTTCCAGAATTTCAAGCTACCCGAACAATGTGACGAAAATAATTCAAAGCTTCCCCGGATAATCCCTATATAGGGATAAAATATATCACCAAGTCCTATTATTTTTCGCCCCCAACATTCTTATCAACATACCCACCCTCTATATGGCACCCTTCTCGGGGTCCCGCTACAAAAAAGAAAACTGAAGAAAATGGTTAAATAGTTAACGAGTCATTCTCTGCTAATGGGAAAATCGTGGTTCAATTTCGGTTTATCGTTATGGATAATATGCTACCTATCCTTGCCAGGCCATATCTCACATACTGTGACATAATAAAAAATTCAATTAAACATTCAAAATAGACAGTCACCTGTGTGCCATAGTTATTTGCCGAACAACACCAGTCAAACAACCCATAGTTAATTGCCGAATTAAAAGAAAAACAATCAATACTAGAATTCATTAAGAGAGCTTATATAGTAAAATAATAGTTTTAAATCATGTTTTGATATAAAAAAAAGTGACATTTGGATGTTGTCTCTAAAGTTTTTCGAACAGTCCTCTGTCATCATTTTAAAATTACGATAAAATCATACTTTGCATAGTTGGCAACATTTACGAGTATATCGTTAAACTAAATGCAAATAACTTAAGTTTGTATCACATTTTTGCACAGTCCCCTGAATTATAAAGCAGTCCACTGGTGCTAAATTTCACAAAATTGTCCAAAACTCTCCAAATGGAAGGAAAATTAATTAGTTTTTAGATATTTCAGGTTTAATTAATTAGTACCTTTTGTTCTTTTTACATTACTCCTCAATTTTCTATAAAAATATGCTGAGTCTCTGCTGAATTGACCCCTAGAGGGGAGAAATGTATCAGCTAGTTCTATTATTTTCTTTTAACCACTGCCACTGAACCTATATGCCATCCTTCCGGGGATCACCCTCCAAAAAACACAAATTTTTTGTGCATGGTTTTTGCATTTACATTGCGCACGAACTTGAAAGCTTGAAACTATCTGGGCATTGATTATTCTCTTATATGATATAATAATCATTAGAAAAAAAATTGTTTCAGTTTTACATAGATCTGTTTTACACTGATCAAGACTTGACGTCAATTATTTGCTATTCTCTTTTAAACTTACCCTCTCCCACGTTGATGTCCGCGTCTCTTATCCACAAATGCAAGACTTGATTGTCAAATCTTGACCAATATAAGCCGAGACTTAATATTATGTAAACTGTGAAAATGTATTCTTATTTATTAAGAAACCACGACTCATAAAAATTTTGAGGTGACAAGACAATTTTATTTTAATCGTTTCACATTACATTGACGCTTGTGTCCCTATCTCTAATCTACCAAATATATAACAAGAAGATGAGTGCCTTATATAGAACTAGTGAACTAATTTACGCTCGCGTGGTTCATAAGAAATAGCGATATCAAGGAAATTTTACAAACCAAACCCCATGTAGTTCCGGGTACTTATTACAAATTCTTATGTATAATTTTTGGTTTTCCTTTTCTTTTTTGTTGCTAAAAAATTATAAGAATCAATTGGTGTGAGTTCACACTAGTATGTCATTTAAGGTAACTCAGTTAAAGTGTTTCGTTTAAGGGTTAATAATGCTTAGCTGTCAACTTCAAAAAATGCTTAGTGACTTCACTGCAAACACATAACCAGTTGTAATTTTCTGCAAAAACTCAAACTTGAAATTCGGTAACTTGTTGATTTTGTGACTAATATTGAGAAAATTAAACACTTTTTGTTACCCAAACTGTAAAATTCCTGGGCGCTGAATCTATGCGCGCATTTGGTGCCAGACTCTTGGGTATGTGTTCCAATGTAAAACCGGTCACATAAACCAAAGAGTTTAATTTTAAAACTGTGGAGAATAAAAGAAAAATGCAGAGCTTAAAGAGTAGCTACTTTATTACTCACCTAAAAATCCGGGAAAACCCTGAAAAGCCCAACATTCACCTGGCTGCACATTTGGGGAGATGGCCACGCGTGGTGTATTCGTTGGATACCATAGCGGTATGCCAAATACTGATATTTGTGCGCTTTTTGTCTGATAGTTTTCGGTACAACGTGTTGAAAGTATTTGACCACCTGCCGACTCCAAAGCAAAGTCAACTAGCCCCGTCTTGTCTGCATCGTAAATGGCCAAAACATTCTTGACCAGCTGCTTTACCTCCTCCTCAGAGAGAGCAGCATTTATATGACCCTTAATAACAGCCTGACTCTCATTCTGTTTGGCATCTACGGCGATTAGGATTTCATGTTTTAGGCGTTCACTTATATCGCGCATTAGAAGCATGCCGGAGCGATCTATTTCCTCTTTGATTTTATCATTGGTGCGCGCATTAATTTCAAGCAGCCGCTGTTCGAGAAATTCTTTGGCAACGAACATGTTGCTCACCCAATTCTGCAAGTCGACATCATCCAGTTTTGCGCCCGTTGCCTGTTTGAAGCCTAGAATATCGATGAGTGATAATTTTATCTGCTGGTTGAGTAGAGTAAATTGTTCATTTCGAAGTGTGGCCAGCTTGCTTTCAATTTCCGCTAGTAGCTCACTAAAGCGTTTATCGGTGGACAACTCATGGGACTGCATGCGCTGTAGCAGATCGTCTTGACCCAGCTTCAAGTTGCTGATTGATTGATGCAAATCTTGATTTTCGGATAGTTTATCAGCCAGCGTGAGTTTGATGAAAGCTATTTCATTGTTTAGCTCATTGATGAGCAGATTTTGGCGGTCCAACTGGGCTCCTGTTCCGCCCGAACCTTCAGTTGTTTCCTGTAAAAGCGACAATTTGCCATCCACAATCGACATGATGCGCGTATCTATAAATTTAGCCAGCTGCGGCGCGGCTAAAATGCGCGCCAACAATGCCTCCAAGTCCACGTGCTCCAAAGTGGTATAGTAGTGATTGTTATTGACCTCGATGCGTTCTTGTATTAACTGCCGTATTTGCGCCAAATGAGCTGAGGTGAGTGGCATTTGCTCAGCAGCCGGCGACATGGCTGCTTCTAGCTTGAGCTGCACCTTCTGAGCAATTTGCTGCACCTCCACATCGCTGAGTTCAGGCTTCTCTGACTGCACATAATTGTGTTGTGCCAGCTGCTCACGCACCACATTCGCTATATTGAGGGCCATTTGCGGCGTCAACTGCGCTTTTGACTCCTGCTCCTGTTGTTGCTTCAACAACTTTATTTCCACCAGTTGTTGCACATAGCTGTTGATATGCTGCAGAATGTTTTCGTATTCCTCGGGCGTGAGCGATTTTTGTATATTTTCTTGAATATTGTAGAGGTTGAGATTAGCTTCATGGTCGGCTGCTTTGGTGTGACTAGAAGTGGTGGTTATTAGAAATGCGGGCAGTTGAAAGAAGCCTCTTAAACTGTTGCCAGTTGAGGTGAGGGTTTGACTAAGACTGGCAAGCAACGTCGTTACGGGCAGCAATGATTGTGAGCGCTGAATGTATGCGATACGCTCTGATTCATCTAGCAGCTGCCAGGCTGTAAGAGAGAAGAGGTGATTTTTAAGAAATTCTTGCAAAACTTTGGAATAAAAGCTACAGCTGCCAGGCTTTACAATTTTAAGCAAACTTATTTGGAAAAAACAATTTAGAAAATAAAGCTGAGGCAGCGTGGCTATAGCCTCCACCTTCTTCATTTGTGATAAGAAAAAAGTAGAAATTTTGTCAGAACCAAAAAAAAAAAAAACAATTAAAGAAAATTTTAAGCACTCGAAAAATGCGCATTTTGACCTTAAAAGTTGTTAAGCTTTTAGGAGGAAACTAATAAAAAAAAATAAAAATCACTTACAGAATTTGGCACAAATGAAGAAGGATAGAGTAGCATGTTTTTTTTTTTAATTTTAACGAAAACCAACCTCAACCAAACAAAAGATTTTGGTACGAAATACTCACCGCTTACTGTCAAAAGTTACAAATTTAAAGAAAATCCGTTAATTTGTTGTGTTAAAAATGTTCAAACTTTTTTAATTAGATTTACTTTTTCTATAACATTTTATAATTTTTTTTTTTTATGCTACAAGTTACAATATTTTGTTGTTTTACAACACTTTTTTTGTGATAGTGAACTTATAGAGAAGATATTGTGTGATTATACAAACGATGGTACTGTTGTACAACAAAACAAATACAGATTGTGTTACAATATTTTTTTTATTTTTTTTTTTTTTGTGTAAATTAATATTGATTGAAATTTAATTTAATAAAAAATTATTTGCAGCTGTCTCTATCCTTCTCCGCTCTGCATCAAATATCCGTTGTACGTTTTTTTAGTTTCTTTAATATTGAGGATATTTATTTTTACTGAATTTCCCAGCCTGTGGGAAACTCTATTAAATGCACATATAAAGTTGTGGTGGGGTGTGTATGTAGGATATTAAGTAATGAAGGTTAATTAGTTATGAAGGAATTTGTTTGTGAGGAAAAAAATCAACGACACGTTATATTAGACTAACAAAAAAAAAATGAAAAATTTGTACGTTTTCAAAAAACCTAAAATATGCTAAAATTGAGAAAAAAAATTATGTCTCGAATCTGAAGCCAACTTAAAAGCATTTCAATTATTTTAATTCAACTCATGTTTATAAAAAATAAAAATATGTAAATCTACTTTATATCTAGAGATTAATGTGAGCGGTGGAATTTATAGCAACTTTTATAAACCAAGATTATTAGAATTAGTTCTTAGAAAAAAATTAAATCAATTATAAGATAATCTATGAGTTACAGTCAATGTTTGAAGGTTTTTTCGAAACAAAATTTGAGCAAAAAAGTTGAACTGGTTACTAACGAAAAAGAACTAGTTACTTTAACGTATTTCTGTGAAATGAAATGACTTGGCACGCAGAGATCATATCAACTCCAGTGACAAAAACAATTTAATAAGTAAACAATTTATTATTTTAATGAATTTTTTTTTTTAGCTACTTGAAAGTGTACATTTTAAAGTGGTATAGTTTATATAGCCAAAAAATTAGATTTAGTATGTTAAAAAATGTAATTGCAGGCCCATTTTTTTCTACCATTTGGTACTAGAATTTATGAAATATGGACGTGAGTAGCATATGATCCCAGTAGGCCGTATGGGAGTTAAACCTCAATTATGCAGGGCAAATTTGAAAAAAAAACTGCATTTAATGCATCAAAAATAAATGCTTATTCAAGTATTTTTAGCTATTATTAAATTATTTCATTGTGATATCTACAACAACTTTTAAATTATTATTAACGTATTGATTCAAAGAATAACATATTTATAAACTATGTTCATATTTAAATGTGTCAAATGCGCAAAGCTTTTGATTTGATTCTAATAACATGCCTCTTTAAAAAATAATGGGTTCCTTAAACGAAAAGGTGTTGTATACAAAAAATTTTCTGAATTTTCTCATATACATATAAGCAATAATTTTGCTGGATATAATAAAAATTGAAAGAGGTAGAATGAATAGCGTGCAACAATCCAGTAGTTCTTACTTAATGTAAGATTTGTGAAAAAAATTCCGTTACAGTGAATTCCCCTTTGTTTAGAGTTATATAAACACACAAAATGTGTTTCAAGGTAAACAGATGGCCAATTATCTCTTTGTAGTTGAGAGAAGTGAAGTACGCGACGTGTATATTCCATCACATAAAACAGCTGTTTATTGACCATCTGCCATAAGTGAGAAACTGCATTTTTATAAGCTGCGTAAGCTTGAACCATGGAATTTGATCTAAGATGTAGAAACATAATTGCGTTGTCATCACATAGAATCTCGCTCCATGAATAAGAATACTATTTGTTCGTATTTAAGGGTTTATTTGGGAAATTTCGTCAACAACGGCCAAATTTGTTCTAAAAATTCTTAATCCAAAATTCTAAAAATCTGTAGATTTTACACAAAAAATTCTGAGTTGGCACCTAAGCCCAGCCCTAATGTATCAGTGAAATGCACTAACTCAATTGCGCCATGTCATTTGAAATGACATGATTTCTACATCAACAAGACGTTAATCAACTCAGTGAGTTAGTGAGTTATGTGGTCCGTTTTGTGAGTGCGGTGAGTTGGATAGCACATTGAGTCATATGGTAAAGTACTTAGCGCATTTTGGCCTCATCTCGGAAAAATAATTTAAATCAAGAAATAACATCTAAAGATGATGAAGACATTTTATGAACCATGACTGAACGAAACTTAAAGAGCTCAGCATCCTTTTTAACTTTTATTAAAATAAGTCTATTAACGCAGTAGCTGAGTTAAATTTTTCAACTCAACAATGCAACGCAGCGCTGTGTTACCTGTGTCAACTCAATACTATTCAGTTATATAATTTCGCCATACAAAATTGGATCCATTTAACTTCTTTAAGTTGCCATCACTAAAATTGCCACGACGGAGTATCAGTTTCAAATCGTTTGAAGCCCTAAGGCAAAATTAATAGAATGAGCCGAAAGTCATAGCGGAAAGCGCCATAAAAATTATAAACTGTGTTACGAAAATATCAAATTGGAACAACTTTAGAGGTGACAAAATAAATATATTTCGAAAACGCAAAGATTTCGGGCTATCGAGATGAGGTTTGAGATAAGGTTTGTTAAGCAGCGACCACCTGCATTGAATCGTTGCCTACGATTTCAAGAATTATTTGGATATGTAGATGTCTCATAGGAACTTTGGGGCTTTTAAGGGTACATGTACAACTTTGTATGCCTTCGTTAAGCGGAATGAACATCGTTTGTGTAAGAATTATGTTTCTATATCCTATCTTTAGGTTGTTCGATATTAAAGTTCAAATATTTTAAACAATTAAAGGCCAAATATTTTTAAAAACTTGCCGAACTTTGAAAAAAGTTTAAAACAAGTTTCAAAAATTAGATTTTTTTTTTTTCAAAAGTTGTTGTTGATTTCTCACCTAGAAATAGATAACTCATTGAGAGTGAAATTGATCACTTTTGACTTTTGAATTGATCACTTTTGAACGCGTGTAGCTTGTACCAAAAGTTGGTGAAATTAAAGTACAAGTTAGGAGTTGGAGTGAAATTTCTCAAGAAAAACAGAAACAAAAAAGACTTTTGCACTGCATTTTATACTCACTCTAGAATAGGTAAAATGCAATACGAAATTTTAAAAAATTCACAAAATTAATACATTATCGATACTGGAATGGGTAGCACGCTTGCTTGTCAACCAGGGATCTTGAGTTAAAATTCTGGTCATGGCATGGTATAGCTTTTTATATTTTTAAAAATACATCAATATTTATAAATGAATAGTTTTGTTGCTGGAAAAGAAGTTTTAGAGACGATCGTCTAGACACTTAAACTGGCTCAAGTAAAGGCATTACACATGCCTCGGATACTTCAAAATGGTTCATCAATCGCTGAATTTGCAGATTTAATTCTCAAAATTGATGTGTGTCTTTTGGTTTTAAACTTTAGATGCTCATAAAATTGGGAAAAAAAATTTGTAGAAAACAACAAAGACTTGATTATGAAAGCATGGCACAAAACATTAAGAAAATATGTTTTTAGACCAAATTTGAATTTCACACCAGGTAAGTCAAATGTCAATATTTATTTAAAGACTGTTGAAAGCATGATATAATTATACCAAGTAGCCTTGACAACTGCCTATTTTCTCAGAGCGACGACCATCAATTGTCAAAATCAAAACAAAGTGTAACTGTCATCTGTTTTCTGCTAGTTGTTTTAAATTTTTTCCTTTCCAGGAACAATTGTTTTTGATACATGATAGTCGGCAAGAGAACTGTCTCTCCTACCTTGTTATTATTGTATCATGATTGAAAGCATCAACAATATTCTCAGAAAAAACAGGGTATCAGATAAGCTAGTTTAGAAATATATTTTAAAACCTGTGGCTACATGTTATAACTTCGTAAACTTCGACGTCGACAATTTGTCGAAATTTTGGGAACACTTTCGATAGGCAATAATTTCAATAAAACATTACATTGCTTTAATTTGTTCATACAATTTTGTTGTTTTTTATAACATACTGCCACATCGATATTTCGTGACGAAAGTTAACTTATAACATAGCACCACTGAAATACAAACACTTCAGTGATGGTGAAAAATTGGAAAACTTCCAAGATGAAACTTTTATAAAATTTAGAACTAAGTTTCTATAATTTTGTATTGAACCCATTAAATGAGCACGTGTTGTAACCTGGCAAAAACAACTATCATATAAAGGTAATTCTCAAATATAAGCTTATCCTTTCAATTCGACTCAATTAAGTTATTACGAAAACCTTCACAGTCAATGTCTGTAACTCGTGAGCGTAACTTAAAGCAAATACAAAAGTGTAAAAAAATAACACTTCAACTATCAAAAAAAGAAAAACTTAAGATCAACACAAAATAAAATATAATAAGCAAAAACCAAACCAAAAATCAAAACAAAAACAACAAAAGAAAAATATAAGTAAAAAGTTGGACAAAACAAGAATTTACACGAAAAACTGCAGCACTAACTCATAAATAAACTGATAGTAATATTTCTCGAGGGCAAATCTAAATTCGCTCAAAATTGTCTTCGCGCTGAAAAAGCTTACGACCCTCCGCGGCAATATTTTGTGAAACTGTGCGCAAATAGGACAAATAATCATCAGTCCAAATGCGAAAATCTTCAAAGCGTTCAAAGGCGTTGGCTTTAAGAGCGTCGTATTTGGCTTGGTTAACAAATTCGGACAAGTCGATGGTGGGAAATGTAAGTGTTTGGATATGTTGGGAAAAGGAGGTGGGCGGGAAGGGTTCATTAGGATGCAAATAATAGTAAAGACCTGAAAATGGTAAAAGTCAAAAATGAGCAGGGAGTTTTGCGTTAATAATTACACTTACACTTAATTAATGAAATATGACGGGCAAAGTAAAAGATTAAAATAGATACAAAAAATGTAGACATTTGTAAAAACACAGGGTAAACACGGTATTTAAGAATGAAATTAAAATTGGCAGTGAGCAGAAAACTATTTATATATTCAGCACTGCCAGCTATGCCAATCAACACTGTGTGCTTTCAAAGCCTTTCAATTTACCAAATATTTATTTTTTGTTTTTATTAAATTAAGGTGAAAATTTGCTTGACAAGTTTGCAAAAACAAATAAATACACGAGCGCGGATAAATTTCGATATTGAGAAAATGTTCAAGGTCAAGCGTAGAGCATCGTTTCAGATATGTAAGTTGCATTGAGATCAAGGGCGTTGAAAAACACGAAACACATTTCATTTTTAGACAAAAAAAAAATTAGGCAAGCAAAACAATTTTAAAAATTATACTTTTTAGACTACTACTGAACCAAAAGCTACAATTTTTGCAAAGTGAGAGTTTACACACGTTTTTCAATAAGATCGTCAAGGACTCCATAAATCATACTTTTCAGTTAAATTTAAATGAAGGGGAAAATATAAACAAACTTTTTTTGTTTACAAATTAGTCATAAAACATTTGTTTATAAATGTGTTTGTAACTGAATTATAAATGATAATATTTTGCTAATAAAAGAGTTTCTTATTGAATCTGAGTTCTAGCTGAGGTTCTGAGTTCTGAAATTTTCGTTTTTATTTACAAATGAGTTTGCAAATGAAACATAAATCATACTTTCTTTATTCGTAAATAAAGGCATTTTAGTTCAGCGAATGATTTAAGGCAGCTTAGTTTACGTTGCCAAAACTGTGATATTTATCTAACCGAAAAAGTTGACAAATGAATTCGAAAAAGAATTCAGAAGTTTTTTGCCTTAACTATGCGCCATCTTTAACTAATACACCGTCATATTTCATGGGAGGAAACCATATTGTAAGACTTACCGGCCAGCAGCAGCAGAGGCAGCAAGATAAGCAAAAGCAATAAGAAACGCTTTTTGCCCTTGCTCTCAGCATTGGACGATTGCAGTAGCCAAGTATCGAAGCTCAGAACAGAAGATATAAACAAGTAAATGTAACGGAAAAATCCAACAAATGCTGAGGATATACCATGTCCAATGCTGCCAAAGAAACCTTTATGCAAAAAAAAAAATATTTCTTAAATAAATATTCAACCAATAAACTTCAAATACTGCACACAAACCTCTTTCCTCGCTTGAGATTCTGGTGCGATACAAGGCGCTGTCATCTGCACCAGTCACGCTGCCACTCAGTGTCTGCCAAATGCTTGAAAATGTTGTAACCACAGTTGTCAGTATGCGCACAAACCACCATTCATCATTTGTATGCTTCATATAGGATTTGCCATAATCATTAAATTGTGTGACATCAACTTCATCGCCCGAGTCATAGACAAGCTTCGCAGTTTCGCGACTTTTTTGTGAATATTTAGGAGATTCATAGCGACGTCTTATATAGCTCTCCTGGGTAGGATCACGTTGAATCATATAGTTTATGCGTTCGTGATGATTTTCCAAACTGTGACGCGACATATTGGGCATGGCAACAACGCCAGGCGCCAATTCACGACGATGCGGCGATAGCTCCGAATAGGTATAGTCCGTCTTGGGTGTAGTTCTAAACGAGAGAAACAAAAAAAAAAAGTAAGCACAAAAAAGAAAATTTGTAAAATATCTTAAACTAGCACAGCGCTAAATGCATTTGCCAAAAGTTTACGAAGTACTGATTTGAAAATGCATTTTTAAATTTTGTTGCCCAAATGAATGGCTACTCACTTCCAATATTCGCCTGCGCGTTTGTACTCTTTATAAGCGATATGATCGCTTATATCTCTGCTCTGTTCACCACTGCCAAATGAGTTGCTGAAAAAGCGACTAAATGATCTGTTGCTATTGTTTTGACTACGGCGACTGCCACGAGAATCACTGTGGGATGTTTTGTTAGCTGCCGCCAGAGCGATTGCTTCTTCTTCTTCCCGCTGTGTCCGTTCAAATTCTGCATTTATTTCATTTTGTGTCACCTCCTTGAGACGCTGGCGTCCTGTTGATATTTCTATGCCTCCTCCTCCTCCTCCTCCTCCATCTCCTCTTACACCTCCTCCTCTTCCACCACCCCTATTTAAACTGTCACCGGTACTGCTGGCATATTGTGATAGAAAACTTTCGAGTGCATAGTTAGATTTTGGCGTTGAAGTTGCTGCTGCCAAACTATTACCGCCCAATTTTTTACTTTTTAATATGATGTTAGTACTGCTAGTAGTTGTTGTTGTTGTTGTATACATGCTGGACGATGACGCTGACTGTTTGTTTTGATGTGATTCTAGTATAGATCTTGATTTGATTTTATTATAATCCGGACTATTATCCTCGCTAGAGTAGTCGGACGTTTTGATCTTCTGTTGTGACTCTTTCAACGATGGTGTTGAAGATGATGAGGTCACTTCAACGGTTTCCTCTGTCTCGGTTATTGTACTGCAACAAAAAGATTTTTGATGTTTTTAAAAATTTTACTTTTATATAAGAATATTAATAAAATAAATTAAAATTAGAAATAAATTAAAGGTTTTTATTTTAAAACTTCTTTAAAAGACCATAATTTATTAATATATTTTTAAGTAAGTTAATTATTTTATGTTTTCAACAATACATAAATCAGATCTTTTGAAGTCTCAGAAAAAAGTATTTGCAAAAGTTCCTAGGTTTAGGTTTTAAAAAACGTATAGAAAAACAAAATATTTTCAGTGTTTCGTATCTAATATATAAAGTTGAATGTCACCATGTCTGTATGTACCCGCACTCCTACACCGTTTGTCAGATTTCAACCAAATTTTGCACATATATTCTTCGGTATAATAAGCAGTCTTGACTCTAGAAAAGTGGCCGGATTAAGACAAAGGGGCGTAGCACTGCAATTTTAATCGAAATACTTAAACACCGGTTTTTCGATTTCAAGCAAAGTTTGCATATATATTCATTGGAATAACCGAGCAGTCCGTAGTTGAGAAAAGTAAGCATATTTTTCTTGACCACGAATTCCAGATTAGACAAAGGGGCGTGTCACTTTAATTTTATTCGAACACCTTCTACACACTATGTCCGACTTCAATCAAATTTTACACACATAAATTCTATGAAAAAACACAAACCATCTATTTTGATATTAAATTTGGTGAAGAATCTTCCTCTGGACTTGGAATCACCGAATAATTTAGTCCGGTGCCACCAAACTCACTGCAAAAATGAGATTTTTGATTATTTTCATACTATTTTTTGTCATGTTTACCCATTAGGTCGATCCCGATAAAATTTCATAAACTTTTTATGCAATATGAAAAGCGATTTTATATACACAGTAACTAAAATAAAAAGTTTATGAAAAATCATCAGGATCGACCTAATGGGTGGGTACGCTCGAAAATAAATAGTATGAAAATAATCTAAAATACCAATTTTGCAGTGAGTTTGGTGGCACCGGACTAAATAATGCGGTGATTCCAAGTTCAGAAGCTGATTCTTCACCAATTTTAACATTAAAATAGATTTGTTTGTTTTTTTTTTTTGTTTTTGGCAAACACCATTCATTTTTTTTTTAACCTCCAAAAAAACGGATTTTCGAGCAGAACCGGTATCGACAATTTTTAAGCTTTTAATAGCAACCAACCATCGTTTACAATTCCGGGGGGCACGCAGGATCCCAAATATTTAAGCATTTTAAATACAAATCTAACGCAGTCTATATCGCACTCTATCTTCAAAACAGGCACAACTTAAAATTTACAAATTTTTACTTTTTAATGTTATACGATTCGAAGTGATTACCTCCATCAACTATCAAAATTGTTCACTCATTTTCTTACTCTTTAATTAAAAAAAAAAATCATTTTGTCTCTTTGTTTTGTATGGAGTCCGCTGAGAAAAAAAATTGTTTTTGAATTGTTTTTTTAAAATTTTGAGTTGTGTCTCTTTTGTAGATAGTGTGCGATATATATTTTTATATATACATTTTAAATAAATAATATAAAATTTTTATTTTATTTGAAATACACTTGGCGATGCTCCACTTTGGCGGTACGTCAAAACTAATGATTTTACGAAAAAAGGTTATAACATAAATTGTAGGGAATTTCCCAAGTTTTATTTGGTGCATATATGTTTTTATCGTGAAATGAGTCATTTTGCCAATGTGGCAAAGTTGAAATTCGGAAAGAGCACATCGAAATCTATAAAACGTACCAATTTTCAAAACTCGGTAAACATTCCAGGTAAAACTAACAAATGACTGGACTAAAATTGATTTAAAAATTTTTTTGTATTTTTAAAGTATTTTAGTTTTTAAAAAAAAAATTGTTTTTGCGAAGTCATTTCTTTGTAATAATAAAATCCCTGCGGTACCAAGCAAAAAGGTCTCTTTTGGCGGGCAGGATATCTCGGTTTTGAAAAATCTGAAAAAAAAAAAAAAAAAATCTTGTTTAAGTACGCACTTAAGAATAGGAATTAATTTCCCCTTGACATAAAGTTCCCTCATTCTAAAACCAACCAAGAACGGCTAATATAGCAAAAACTAAATAAAACCGAAGAAAACGGTTTAAAGTTTTATTTTTTTTTTTTTCTAATTCTAAGGTTTCAAATTTTATATTTAGTTTTAAAACAAAAACTTTTTAAAATTTATTCAATGGTATGCTAATTATCTGACCAACACTATGTATATATTTATTTAAAGTCGGATGATAAATTCCAACTAGTTTGGCATGAAAACTTAGAATATTATTTTGTTAATTCTTTCGACAAGGTAGTCTTTGCAGTCAAAACTAAAAAAAGTTTTTAGCTTAGACAGAAAATTCTTAGGAGAAATCCGTTCACCGTTGTGGCTATAAAATTTTAACATGAAAACACGTTTTTTTTTCGCTGTTAACTAAGTGCTTTTACATAAAGAGATTTAGATTTTAAGAAAAAAATTCAAACTAAATCATGTGAAATATGACCTTCGGCTAAGACTAGCAAAGCAATTTTTTTGCGTTGATCTTTTAAGCTAAAATAGTTGACCGTCAAACGATGGTGTCGTCATCAAACAAACAGTCAACACATTGGGCGGGAAACTAAAAAAAATAACAGACAGCACAGAGCACAATGTGAACCAGTTGGTGCTGTTGTCATTGTACTAAGCCTCACACTTCACCCTCTAGACAGGCAAGGCGAGGAACATTTGTCATACAACGAGTTTCCACCGTTAAAATTGTTTGAATTTAAAATTTAAGTGAAGTTGATATGAATGATGATGATGATGACGATAAAGTCGTTGCTTGTAGCAGCACGTTGTTAGCGTTATAAGAAGCGCGCCAAAGTGGAAGCGAGTTCGTTTGCTGATGTTGTTGTTGTTATTGTAGAATTATAATGCTTGCTCACGCTAGCTATAGCATGTTTTCGAAGCTTTTATTTTTTATAAAAATAAATAATAGAATTGCCAACATTTGGCGGTATCAGCAACGAGTAATGCTCGAGCATAGCTGGCCGATGACGACATGCTACGTGATTGAGTGTGTTTGTTTGTTTTGATGTTTTTATTTATTTTTAGCGTATTCTAGTTAGCGACCGTCGCCTTGCGTTATATACTTCAAATATTTCTTCAGCTGCTATTAATGCGCGATAAATACATTTACGTTTATGTATATAAATATATGTATTATTAACCTATTGCTTATGTGTTTGTTTTTGATATTAGGCATTTTAACTGATTTTGAATTGGTTAAAAATTTTCCATAAATTTTTATGACACATTTTGGCAACATGAATTCTGAATGAAGCAACTACTAGTCGCTTATCTCTAAAATAAGAAGATTTGTGTAACTCTACAAAGCACTTAAGTGGTTGTTTAGCAACATTTAAGCATCTGGCCTGGAATAGTAGCTATTCCGACTAATCATAAATTTAATTTTAATGCCTTTTTGAAAAAAGTTTCGGTTAGATTAAAATATCTTAAAAATTTACTTTTAATTAAGTATCAACTTACTTTACTTTAGGCGAAGCAGCCGATTTCTTTTTGTGATGATGATGATGACCCTCTTCGCCGGCATGTTCACAGGTCTCATGATCGCATGTGGAACGCAAGAAAGGCGTCTTAGAACGTGAACGACGTCTGGTTTCCATCTGATGTTCATTCATTATTTTTGAAGCTTTAATATATAAATTTTTAATGCTTTTTCAATTTCTTTCTTTCAATCAATTAATGTATTTTTAACTGAAAAAAGAAGAGATGATGTAAATTTTATATGTAAACAAAACTATTTTGTTAAGAAAGAAAAAATAAACCAAAAAGATGTGATAAACAAAACCACCATGTGCTTGCAACAGCAGCGCACTTGAAAATTTGTTGGTTAAACTGAAAAAACACGCAGCCCATATCTATTTCTTGTCTATTTGCTTTACTCAATAACATGTTCACAGTAATTATGGAAAACTGTTGCAATCATCTGAAAATGGGTGTGTGTGAGGCGTCGCAGTGAAATGTGCGCGTTGTCTGCTAAGAAAAGTCAAGCAGTCACAACGCTAAACGAATGAAAATAATGAACAGCTTTGTGTGGAATGTGGCAATACTTGAAGCAGCGAAATGATTAAAGTAACAACGTGATAATAAAAAATTCCAATTTTAAAGGCTTGCTGCTAAGTAGCATTAAATTAAAATTAATTATCTCTGTGGTTAACAAATTTTAATAAGCTCTAGTTTCAATTTTGATAACATGGGCATAACTTAGATATTGGAGCACTATTAAACTTGAAAAGATGTTCATATATTTTAAAGAAAGGTTGGTTGTTTTATTTATAGGGTGAGGTGGGGTAATGTGTACCAAGGGGTAATGTGTAACACGGCGATTTTTCATACAAAATGTTAACATATGAGTGAATGAACAACTGTGATAGGTTTCTCTTGACAACATCTAGTTTTTCATATGTGTTGGAAGTAGGCATACATTTCATAAAAGTTCTTAAAGAAAATAAAATTTTCTTCAGATTTTAAAAGTGAGATGTAAACTGTGGTATAATATCTTTAAATATAATAAAAGATTTTACATTTTTTTAGGGTGTGATAAATTTTCATCAGTGAGAAAAAAGTGGCTTATATTGGGGTGATGTGTAACACTCACGATGGTGTGATGTGTAACACTCTTACACATTATAATTACCATTAAAGAGGCAACAACGTTAAAGTCTGAAATTTAACTGATCGGCTCAGTTCATACTATTCAGCCCAGACCAAAATCCAATCGTAGTAGGAAGTCAATGAAAAGCTGTGTTTTAGCAACGCCACAGAAACGTTTATAGTTGCAGAAGGTGGCAAAAAAAAAAAAAAAATATGGAAAAGAAAACCAAACAAATGACAAAGAAAGCTGCAAGTGTTCGGCCCCAAAACAGTCGCTCTTCGTCGTCATCCGAAGAAGAACGAGATTTTTGCATGATTTGTTGGGATTTGCTGTCAAAACCTTAAAATCACAAAAATTCACTTAAATGCAACAGATGCAAGCGCCTTTCTTATTTTTATGAGATATTTTATTAGTGAGATTTGTCACTCCGATATGGATATTTCCAAAGAATAATCATTTTGCATTTAAAGTTATTTTTAATAATCATTTTGCATTTAAAGTTATTTGTAAAGTTAACGATCAGTTTTCTAATTTCAATGTATGTGATTGTGTTGCATTGAGAACCAGATAGATTTACGAGATATTGCTATTATTTCATTAAGATCTTATCATAATTGCTATAAAGCCATATGTGCTTAGCATTCGAATAAATAATAATAACACTTTTCTTATAATAAAAAGTCAAAATAAACATGAAAAAATTAAAGTTCCTGGTTTTTAAACCAACACTTTGTAGGTGTTACACATCACCCACCGATTTGAAAAAGACCCAAAAACCATTTAAATGGCCATTTCAGCCCTTGTAAGGACTTTGACCGAGCTTCTTATGATCAATTGTGTTGTGTGTGTTGTGAAATGTTTGAACACAAATGATCGAGAACTGGACCTACAAGTTTTATATCGACTCCAAACGGCTTATGTTCTCAAGAAGCTTTTCATGACAGCTTTTTACTCTCTGAGGTTTGCCATTGTCTGCAGAGAGGTGACGGCCGATCAGAAAAATGAATTCAATTGAAAAAAACTTTCTGTGTCAGATGGGGGATTCGAACCTGGGTTCTCTGACGTATGAGCCACACACTCTACCCACTACGCCACATCCGCCACCATATATAAAAAAACCATATATGACATTTTTTAGTTCTACTTCATTAATTTCTCATAATATTCAACAACCATGAAAACACTCACTTGAAAAATTGGTTCACCTGCAAGGGATAGGCCTTTAAAATAATCAAAAATTCAATTTCTTAACACTTTTATTGGAGCAAATAATACAACAGTGGTTCTATTTAAATAATTCTAAGATTACGATAAGTAGGCATATATATAAAAAATTATTTTTCAATATTGTATCAAGAAAATATTTTGTTTAATTTTCAGATTTAGTTATTTTTTATTTTAATAGTTTTTTTTATTATCTATTTTTTATTTATTCTAATTATTTGTTCATTTTATTTTTAGAATTGTCGTTATTTTTATGTTACATGTTACTACTTATTGTTATGTTACTTTATATTCATCGTTTTCTTTTTTTAGTTAACTTTTTTAAATTATTTTATTTCTATATAATTTTTTGAATTATAAACAATGCTCCTTAAATTGTTACCCATATTTTTACGCTATATCTCGAATTTATTTTAAAATATGGAGTTAAAATATTTGTTTTTATAATATACCAAGTTATCATAGTACTCAACAGGCCTGTAGCCCAGAGGTGGAATTATCCCATAGAGTCCGATTATATAAAAAATTAATACAAATAAGAATATAAGAAACAAAAATTTCTCAAAAAAAAATATTCAGGCCTATCGTGAGTAGTTTTTTCGCCCTGAATTGAAGAAGGGAATTTCCGTTTTTAAGATAACAGATAAGAGTTCACCTTTTTATTGCTTACACTCATGAATATTGACGGTTGATGAACAAATTTGCATTAAAATTTTCCAAAAGTTCTTGAGCTTTATCTAAAAAAACGGAAATTCCCTTTTCCGATTCCGGGCGAAAAATTACTCACGATAGGCCTGATTGAGAAAAAAAAATATGAAAAAAGTATTAATAGCTGCAAAAAAGTATTTCTATTGAAAAAAAATAAATGTTGAACTTTACTTTTAGAACCAAATGTTCACCATTTCTAAAAGAAAATTTTAAAAAATAGGCAGTGAGGGACTGCCGACCGAAGTGAGAAAACTTAAAGCTATAAAAAACTTAAAGCTATAAATAACAGTATGTTTTTGCTTTTTTTTTTATTTCTAAATTAATTTTAGTATCAAATTATTAATATTTCAATCATTTCATCATATTTCAAAAAGGATGCAAAAGTATAAAACTAAACTTTTAATAACTAAAAAGAAACAAAAATATTTGATTGGAATTTCTGTAAATATCTTTAGAAATTACATTGATCGTCGTTTTTTATTTGAAAGGTTTTCGATTATTGGACATACTTAAACCTAATGCTTCATTAAAAACATCAGGTAGTTTTAGATTTTTACCATCTGAAAAGTAAATATAGAATCTAAACTAAATATCATAGATACATCATCAAATTTTTCGGTATATCTTTTTTCGAGTATTTTTGAACCTTTTTTTGAATAAATCTTTATATTTTGGAGTAACAAAATATCGCATTGATTGATACCTACAGGCGTCAAATATATGAGCTGATTTTTTTAACTATTTCTTTTGAACACACCTAACCCTTTTATGGGCCACCCTTCTTGGAGTCTCAATACAAAAACAAATGGTAAAATAGAGCTGTAAAATCTGCACATTCAGAATTTTAAGTACAAGTGAATAAGGACATAAGTATCCATTTAATGAATGCAAAATTGATTCATAAATAAAATTCTTAATTCACATTCAATTACAAAAAATTTATTAATTATTCATTTCACAATTATTCATTTTCGTTATTCAGAATAATGAATTAATTCAATTCAAACAATAAATAAGAATTATTATAAATAGAAAAATAAGAATTTTATATCTTTATTCAGTTTTTATTCATTATTTGTTATTTTTTATTCATTATTCATTTTTTATTCATTATTAATTTTTTATTCATTATTCATTTTTATTTATGGCTTAGGCTTAAATGAAAAACAAATGAATAATGAAATACAAATGAATGATAAATAAAATATGAATAATGAAAATAGAATGAATAAGTTACAAATGAATAAAAAATGAATAAAAAATGACATATGAATAAAAAATGAATTATGAATACAAAATTAATAATGAAAAAAAAAATAAATAATAAGTAACAAATGAATAATGAATAAAAAATTAATAATGTATAAAAAATTCTGATATTATTTGTGAATTGCATTCTTTAATTCACTATTCTGAATAAAAAAATTAGTTCATTTTTTTAAATAACGAAAATTAATAATTATTGAATTTTTTAAACTTGAAAGTGAATCGAAAATTTTATTAATTCAATATTGCATTCATTGAATACATTCTTATTTCGTTATTCACTGATTAAACTTTATGTAATTAAAATCAAATTGAATGCATTCCTTTACAGCTCTAATACTCTCCTTAATAAATATTTCGTAATCAGAGTTAAATTTCGGAATTATGGTATTAGACATTTGAAAAAAAGACGGTTGTGTTATTTGTTTAATTATTTAAATTATAATGCAATGCATATCAATATGACATTACTTTTGCGTTACTTTTGCTTCAATTCTTATAATATTTAAACATCAGTTAACAATAAATAATATGGATTTTCCTATCTTTTTGATATAATTAATATACTCAACAACTTAAACCTGTTTTAAAGTATATCCAATCAAATAAATACTTTATCTTCATAGCAAAACAAATAGATATTGTTATTCAAAGTATTGCTGAAAACTATTGTGAGCGTTTAAAGGTGTGTGTTCATAGATATAAAAGTTTAATTTTTGTATTTATGTCGAGTTGTAGTTTGCAGAATTTTGTTATAATTTAAACTTTCAATTTAAAACTGAGCTAATTTATGCTAAGCAAGAAAAAAAATACATTAAAAAAAATTAATTATGTATGTAATTTATGCACAGTTTTTAATTATTGATGTAGTGTTCAAGAAAAAAAGTAATCAGATAATCAATTCAAGATAGTAATTTAAACGTTAGATTTATTAAAAATTGAAACAGGTAAAATCTATTAATTTTCGAGGTTACCTATATATTATCATGATCATCATAAAAAAAACTATCAGAAAAATTATAAGAACATTATTACAAAAGCACATGATTAAAATAAGAGGAAAACTTATACAACTCAAAGATTTCGAAAGAAAAAATACATAAACGGTCCAATTTGATTTTCTTTTCTCTTATTCTTGTTCACTTCTGGCATGTTTCCAGAATTGTTGCGGAACCGCATTTCAATTATTATTGATTGCTCTCCATAATTGCCTGATTATTTTGAAAAGTTAGTGTATTCAACGATCTTTTTCAGCGCCATCAAGAAATGATTTATATGAATCAAAACAGAGCTTTAGTAACAAATGTCAAGTGATCTGATGATCAATCGTGAGGAGTGTTCAATATTAGTTTTAAAAGTTTTATAAAAGATGCTGACGAAAAGTTAGTGACTCAGTCAACGGTGCTTATTTAAATACAGAAAAAATCTTTTTAAAAGCAAACAAAAAGTACTTAAGAATAAGCCTATGTATTTAAATCAGCACTTAATACACTGTAGAAAAATCAACTAATTTAAAAGTAGTTGAAAAAGTAGTTTTTTGTCAACCACAACTCGTTGAAATTCTAACTTTTTTCCATAGAACGAACTAACATATTTTGTATGGTGTTGTCCGCTAAATAAGTCAATTGACTTTCGCCGGATATATTTTCAACTACTTGTTACACTAGTTAAATTTAAATTATTTTTTTAACTACTTTAAAATAAATCAATTGAAAACTAGTTCATATTCCACTTACTGAAGATGAATTTAAAAGCATAAAAATTTTAAATTTCACACATAATAATAAAACACATAAATTCATTACGTGAATGCATAAGGCATCGTAAAAAGTTAAATAAAAAAAGTCTATTTAGAATTGAAGTGGATGCCGCCTTAATATAATTCAAAGTAGTTCATATACTAGTTTATTTTAAATTAGTTTTTTAATTAGTTGTTTTTAAAAATAAGTTAGTTTGTTCCTATAGGGTATGGCAAAAAAAAATTATACACAACAGCTTTGAAAACCACCACTTAAACAAGTGGCTGATAGTCAAGTGCGGAGTTGAATCAGAGTGGGGCACAGTTAAATGATATAAAACATTTTTAAATTTGCAAATAAAAAATTAAAAGTAAACAAGTGCGAAGAAGAAATAAGATAAAAAACCTAAACAAACAAACATTCACAGTAATGCTGCGTGTTAAGAAATTTTAGCTGAAGAGTCACTGCTTCCGTTGAAGATTCAAATTTAACGGAAGAGATAGATGAATAAGCATAAAAAAATTTTAAAACAAAAAGGCAATTTGGAACTTTATACAACAAAATAAGCTATAAATAGCTTTAATTTATTGTAAGACATTTGAAGTCATTTGAGGAATGCTTTTTTAATTTTATTTCACTTATTTAAAATTTTAAACCCAAGTTATTTTTATTCTCCATGTACAGCAAACACGTGTTATGAATTCTGATATAGCTAGTTAATATAGCAAGATACCTAAAACACATGTAAATCTCAGATAAGTTTCCAATAATTTTAAGCTGCGGTTACATTAGGTGTACATATTAGGTGTCAAATATGTAGGTTGTCTGACAGTTTGGATCCATTTTACGTTTATTTTTTCCTAGTTACTTTTAAGAGGAATTTCTATTGCAAAGTACTAAATATAAGAATTTAACATAAAAGCACTTATATTTCGCAATAAAATGAACGTGCAATTCATAGAGTAATAATAAAGAATAACTATGACGAAACCTTTCTTTGGATTCCCGTATATAAGTGCTTCTGAAGACGAAAGCAATCTTCAAAATGCATATGTATAAGAGTTCACCATTTTATGACATCACCTTTTTTAGGATGTGAATACTACAAATGAGATAAATATATTGAGAACTTACGGATATATCAGATATGGCTTAATAGTCTCAAATTATGATTATGGTCAAGAATTTTTTACTTTTTTCTATTGCTGTCTCGCGTCTATATGGGCGTTACGTTGTAATAAAAATCACAGTAGAAATACGCGTGTTATAAATATACGGATATTGATCTGAGTTCCGCAAACTAGACACAAAAGTGTGAAAAATTGCGTCAACAACTTGAATAAGCAGTATAACGTGACGAAAACAAAAAGTTTTTGACAGAGAATAGAAATTTTTTTTTTTTTTTAAATAGTGCAACTCGGTATTATTCATTGCCCGAAGTTTTTTCACTACTTTCTGGAGTACTACTAATGGAGGAGACGCCAAGAAACAAAAAATTAATTCAGTATCCGGTGGAGGTAGATCAACTATAACTTTCTTTGAAGAATCAAGCGTTGGACAAACTGATGTCGTTTAAATTACAACAGCCAAAAAAGAATTACTGTTTTGCTCGCAATCAAGAAGAAGATAAAGAATATCTTCATCTTATAAAATGTCTTTATCAACTTTCAAGACTATTCCATTTCCTATTATTTCAATAATTTTATATGCATTTAATATAATTTATTTTCAATATTATCAATATTCCAGCATAACATAGAATTTTAAATTATTTCAATAGAAAGAAAAAATCCTTGAGATATTCACAATGCTGAAATTCTTTTCTTGGGAAAAAAATTGTTCGAGGGGAAATTGTTTTCACTCGGAATTGCCAATAGGCCTGAATATTAATTTTCGATTCAATGTGAATTATTAAAAAGAAATTAAGCAGGTTTTTTTAGTCACTTGATTATTTTTCAAAAACACTATTTTTTTTATAAAAAGTGAAAGTCGGCTAATGTGGTATATTTGAGATCGTTTAATGTGGTATAGTGTATTTCCATATACATATTTTTATTCGTAAGTTGGTAACAAATGCCCACCACTATACAAAATGACATCAGACCAGAAAAACAAGGAGAAATATGTATATTGGTCACAGCCAGGACATATATATTGTATATTATACTATGTTACAGGTAATATTAAGGAGCGTGATAAATTATTAGCTTCCGTGAACGTGCAATTGTATTCAATTAAGGGGTTACATGACATTGGCAGTTTTCTGAAATAATTTATCTGAAATAATAATAATTTATTTATTTGCAGTTTAATAAGTAATAATTTTGTGTTTTAGTAAATATTCTTAAGATTCTAAGAAAAAAAATTGCATGGAAAAATTCCTACGGGTTCAAAAGTAACAGCCGGATTAGTGAGAGCACATTTTTTATTTTTGCGCTACCTACGTTCGGCAGCTGGTATATACTTGTTTTACTTGCTACCTGACTTTTGGTGGTTGTTATTTCGTACCTACTTGAAGGGTAAAGGGTGAAGCCCGAATTGCTAAACGATTGCTAAACGATTGCAAAAAACTATAAGAAACAGCACAACACAAGATAACGATAACGTACTGTAGTACGAAGCTGGCATGGCAGATTGAGGTAAAATTTTTTTTCCTTTGTTCACAAACTTTGAACGCGTTTATCTCGATACCATGTTTTTCGTACTGGTTGCGACACTAGCGAGTTCATTTCTTGACGAAATTTTTTTGTATTTTTTTAAACTTGATTCGCTATCGTATGACACGAGGTTTTTCTTAAATTTTTTAATGAATGAATTTTTAAAGTCAATATTTTAATCGAAAAAACGCACTTTCAAATTTGGAACATCACCAAAAATTTAAAAAAAATTTGAAAAAAGCTCGTGTCATACGATGTCAACCAATTTTGTTAAGATTTAAAAAAGTAATTTTTTTCCAGATCGGACAATTTTTGCAACTTCCAGCGCTGCAACCACGAGGCCCCGTTTTTTTCTCTGCCGCCAGTTTGGAGCTCTATAAAACCATGTTGGAGTGAAAAAAATATTTTTTTGAATTTTTTTTCTTGTAATTTGTTCAATTCTCTACAATAAAAAAAAAATTTGGAAAAATTTTTGTTTTTGACTGAGTTATGAATTTTTAAAAAAAGGTATGTTTTCTCTGCCGCGAATGTCATGTCCCTCCTTAAAACAATATTAGGCCCGTAACAATCAACATCAGCTTGTAAGCTATCCACTGGACTTGAAGTACAGCCTTACTGTACGTACATAGTACGTAACTATATAGGTAGACGGAATACCACTTCCCTTATTCATATTAATTGAATAATAAATGAAGTTATATGAATAATAAATGCTGCCATATTAACAGTTAAAACTGTTAGATACAGTTTTTTAGACAAGCACGCAGTTTTTAAAATGCCCTCCTAGTGCAAATTATATTTTTTGCTTTTTTCAATTGAATCAATTTTTCTGTTGGACCGTCACCTCTATGCAGACAATGGCAAGCCGCAGAGAGTAAAAACTGTCATGAAAAGCTTCTTGAGAACAAGGTTGATTTATAAGGTTGTCGCAGGGCTGATCTCACTCTCTTCTCAGTACCCATAAATGTCAAAACCAGTAAATTTTGTGAATGACTACGAAAGAAAAATGGATGATAAAAGAAAGCACTTGCAGATTTTCTATGAGCTGTCAAATTCGATTTGACAATTATGGGTATTCGCTCTCTCCCTTGCGACAACCTTATAAATCAACCTTGGTCAAAACATGGCAGAATTATAAGGTAGGGTCGACTCGGAGAGGAATGGAGTAGAAAGCAGAATAAAGCAAGATTGGTGTCAAAATCAGCTGTTCATCGCGAATTTCTTTATGCTCACGTTTCGCAGTTGTTTTTAGGTTAAAACTGTTACAGGTTTTGTTTTTCAATTTTAAGACTTCTTTCACATTTTATAGTTTTTATTACACTTTTTTTATAATATTTTCACTCAAATTAGCACAAATTTAACACCCGCGACCGCACTGTTTGCAACTTGGAAACATAAAATATTTTCTTCATTTGCAATTTCTACGAAATTCGTCGTTTTGACGTATATGTTCATTCTCATTATCCACTCTTTGTTGACGCGTGAGAGCACTCAGCGAAGCGGCCCTACCTTATCATTGTATCATAGGTCAAAACCGTGATACAATAATTGTCAAGGTAGCCTTGACAACCACCTTTTTTCTCACGAGCGGCGATCGGGAGTTGTCAAATCAATACAAGTTTAACTTTTCATCTGTTTTGCTGCTTTTTCGTTTTCTCTTTTTCAATGTCCTTGAAATGTCCTCTTTTTCAATTTTAACAACTCCAAATCACCAAAAGAACTGTCACTCCTACCTTGTAAATCATTATACCATGGTCAAAACCAGCCAATTTTGTGAATGACTACGAAAGAAAAACGGATGATAAAAGAAAGCACTTGCAGATTTTCTATGAGCTGTCAACTTCGATTTGACAATTATGGGTACTCGCTCTCTCCCTTGCGACAGCCTTATAAATCAATCTTGCTTGAGAACATAAGCCGTTCGGAGTCGGAATAAAGCTTGTAGGTCCAGTTATCGATTATTTGTGTTCAAACATTTAAACACACGCACAACAAAATTTACCATAAGAAGCTCGGTCAAAGGTCCTTTCAAGGGCTGAAATGGCCATTTAGTTTATTATTTCGGTTTTTTAATGATACAAATTATTTAAAAAATAATCTAAAACGAGATCTTTCAAAAACTTTTACAAAAGTGATAATATTAATAACTATATGGCTTCTTTTATCAAGAGAAACGTCAAAAACAAGGGATAGTCTACTTCAATATACAGAGGCCCGTGTAATGTCCGGCACTATCTGCTAGTCATCAGTAATTTACTATATAGAAATCCCTATCTACAAAAATGAACTTTTTTTAGCAAAACAACATATTTTCTCAAGATTTATTGCTTTGAATCACACGATGCCGACAAGTTCATAGGTAATAGATAAGAAATATAAAAAATTAATAGTCTCCCATACAGCAAAAATGCAACTGAAGAATTGCAATTATTTGGTTCGGAGTGGAGTGAGAGAGGAGGAAGTTAATATCAGTCTCGACTACTTTCAACAGATTTCAAATAAACACACTCGGCGTGTGATGCATTGAAAATAAAACCAAAAGATAAATATGTATAAATGTGGCGCAAGAGTCAGCCAAGAATAAACATGTAAGATAATGCGTGAGTTTTCTAAATATCTGATAAAATTATGCAACGTGTGTAAATAAATTAGCACAGAGCATTAGCTTAAATTAGAATTAAAATAAAAAATGTACTTATTTAAGAAGTTATTTTGATAAATGGGAACGATGTAGCACAACCGCGGAGGCTTCGACTTGGCGCATAAATATGTACAGCCAGGCAAGTGTTCTTTTAGTGGTGGTGGGAAAAAAAGCCAACGACACTAGAAAATAACATAGAGGTGGTCGCGAGAATTGCTCAGCAATTAGTCAGCATTTGAAGTAAGGAGTTCTTGAAGGGATTTATTGAAAGGCGTCTTTTGAGGATTAAGGCGAAGAAGCATGGGGCTCTAAACTAAATGCATTTCAGTGAAATGCAACTTTTTTTATCAGATTCTTAGCATAAAAATTGCACGAAAGTTGGCAACTATGGCAATTTTTTTTTAATGCTAAAAGAATTTGTTAAAATAAATAAACATAAAAAACATACGATAATATCGCTTATATGTATATAAAAACCTGAAATTGCTGTATTTAGAAAACTTCTATCGCGCAAGCCACAAACTTGAAGCACAAAAAACACCACCTTGAAAAATCCAACAAATTAAATTGCGTGTAAAATGCGCATTTTTCTCTGTTGCCCATAAAATATATTTTCAAATTTTTCACACACAAACTGCGACGCTAACACTGCTAGTGTTTCATCCGAAGGTTGAACAAGTTTTCATGCAGTTATGTTCACATTTTCCAGAGCTGAGGTTTTTATTAGTGCCTGCACAAATTTTCAATAGTATGCCATCACCGTTTAATTACTCACAGCTTTTATTTTTACACTTTATTAGTAATCTCAAATTTTAATCCGTTTTTTCCTCAAGGTTTCTGTATTTTCTTATTCGCAGTTCAAGCACAACGCAGCGCTAGCGCTCCAGACGTTGGCTTTTTTTTTAAATTTTTACAAACAACTCAAGAAATGTGCTTGAAATTTAATAAAATGCACAAGTTTACACTTCCACGAACAAAATGCGAATGAAGTTAAAAAGCAAACGCCAAGAAGCCGCAAATATTTTCGTTCAATATTGAACGTAAAATTGAAAGATAATATTTTGACATTTCTGTTCAAAATAGTGTTTACTCTGTCGCACTTAAAATGTTTGCTTGTAGAACACGTATTGTCATTTCATTTTCAAGAAAACACAAAAGAAGTGCAAAAATAAGTATGACGTCAGGAGAAGAAACAAATATAAGGCCACAGTGTTGCAATTTGCAGTGGTATTTTTTCATATAAAAGAAGTGTTATACGGACGTTATAGAGAATGTCAGGTATTTCGATCATGGTGGAATAATTATAAGGTGTTCTCATCCCATAACATTTTTCAATATATTTTTTGACATGCTGCCTTATTTTGACAAGTCTCATACATGGTTCAATGTTTGATTCTATGAAATTATCAAAATAAGGCAGTTAATTTTTTTCTGACATTCTGGATGAGAACACCTTATATTTATTCAACTATGATTTCGATGTCACATAACATTACAGCACTAAGGATACAATTGAGGTAAACACTTCACGTCGTAACAGAAACAAAAACTTTTGACTGCAACTGTTTTTGTTTCTTTATTCATTCTTGATTATCCGGAACATTAATTTTTGTGTTTCATTATTCATACGGCATATTCCGAACGCGTTCTTTTTGCACCATCAACTGAGGTAGAATAAAAATAATATTCCTTGTGTTTGAGGTTATGTCCAATGGCGTTGTTTAATTGAAGGCAAAAAGGGATAAAATTATATTGGTAAATTTTTGCAATTTAAAGCTTTTAATTGAATTTATTGCAAATTGGCATACATACAAAAAATATATCATACATATTTGTGTACACAAAGTTTGCCGGTAACCAATAACACAAATGTGTTTTTTCTTTTCCAATTTTGTTTCTATATTCAGTCTGTTGTGGATAAACAACAGCCTATTCTATTCCTTCCGTTCTTTATCTGGAATGAATAAAGAAATACAGCCAAACCTCGGAGAGTAAAAACTTCTTGAGAACATAAGCCGTTCGGAGTCGGCATAATGGTCTGATTATGCAAACTTGACGTAACATAGGTTAACATGGCGCAACGTACTATGACTATATGTTGATTATACTAACAACGTAGCAACCACAGCAAGTGTCAAATAAATCACTATATCAATTAGTTCTTCATCGTCTACCATTCTGAAACATATTTCATTTATTAATAAAAAATCAATTGAAATTAAAATACTTAGATTTAACTTCAATAAATTAACGCAAACAAAAAGCTTATTGTATACTGAAATGTCAGTCGAAGTAACACAGAAATCAAAATTCAACAGACTTATACAACGCGTTACGTTTCGGCTAATTATATACACGAAAAACGCGTTCGGTAGATTTGTATGTGACAGAAGCAACGGCTGTGTTGCGTAGATATATGTTTGGCTAATTAGGCCATACAACTTGTAGGACCAGTTCTCGATAATTTGTGTTCAAACATTCCACAACACGCACAACACAATTGATCATAAGAAGCTCGGTCAAAAACCTTTCAAGGGCTGAAATTGACCATTTATATATAACATGGTTCTCATATTTTCAAAAGTTTTAAATACTTTTGATCTACATTCCGGAAGATTTTCTAATACTTAACAATAAGACATATATAAAATGTATTTCAAATTTTTAAAATGTTGGATTTTTGTGGTTCTGCACTTCATTGCATGAAGGGTTGCATTGTATCCCCTGATTGCAACTTCGTTCATAATCTATAACTAATAAACTAAAGGGTAGTTAAATTTTATGGGCCGTGTTGAATGTGAATTACACCTAAAAAGTCAAGTTTTTTCTGCATTTCATTTGACATTTCTCAATTTCAGACCAACTCAAGGTTGATTTATAAGGTTGTCGCAAGGGAGAGAGCTAGTACCCATAATTGTCAAATCGAAGTTGACAGCTCATAGAAAATCTGCAAGTGCTCTCTATTATCATCTGTTTTTCTTTCGTAGTCATTCGCAAAATTGGCTGGTTTTGACAATTATGAGTACTGAGAAGAGAGTGCGATCAGCCCTGCGACAACCTTATAAATCAACCTTGGACCAACTCAATTTGAACCATTGTCTTCGTAAATTTACCATTGCACATTTGTCTCTATTAAAATTATTTCATTTTTTTCATGTAACTTGTAATCTGGCAATGCCACTGAATTCGTTTTATCTCATGTTTATTTTACTGTTTGCTTTATGCTTATTTTGCGAGCTAGCCGTCGGTCATTTTGAATTAATCGTTGAAGAACTGTCAATAGAAAAAAACAAAAATTTCTCCACTGCTTATTTAATAAAAGCATTTACTAAAAAAATAAACAATTTGAATTTAGTTTTCTTTGGACATCTTGACACCATGGAAAGATACACAATCGAGCAACGCGTTAAAGTTGTTCAGGCTTATTATGAAAATGGGCGTTCAAATCAAAATGCATATCGTGCACTTCGTATTTTTTTCGGTCAATCTAATCGTCCAAATGTGCGTACAATTGGAAAAATCGTGCAAAAATTTGAGCAAACCGGGTCTGTAGGAGACGTGAAAACACCAGTGCATGCTCGTAAAGCTCGTACTGCAGAAAATATTGCTGCTGTTCGCGATAGTGTGGCTGAAGAGCCGTCCACCTCAACTCGTCGTCGTGCCCAACAATTGAACCTCTCACGCTCGTCGTTGATGAACATTATGCAGAAAGACTTGCCAAACTTAATCAATCGGGAAACTGAAGATCAGCCAAATAAATAACCGATTATTTAAATGTTATTCATCAGCAGCTCGCAAACATTTTGCCATCCAAAATTAATTTTAAGCCGTTTTTCATGCAGAATATTAAGCAAATCTTTTTAGTTTATACTTTAGTTTATACATTAGTTTATACTGTACAAATAAACACAAAACCATTAATTTTAATCGTTTTTTTTTTCCCAGCTTGCGTGTTTCAAAAACACGCACATCGAATTAAAGCTCAGCTGATTTCAATTGTAAAATGCATCTTCAAATAGATTAATTTCTTTATTTGTGGTTTAAATAAATTAACCAATATAATTAAATCATTTAAGTTGTTTTTTGCTACTGAATTGCTTTCATGATTTGCATGATTAAAAGACTAAAAACCTGATGCTACAATTGTGGAGGAGGAAGAGGAAGGAAGCTAGGGTTGAACAGCTAAGCTTGATTAATCCCTTTCCTTCTTAAATAAAGCAGCTGTATCCATCTTGGGTGATGGTTTACGCGACAAACCGGCTAACAATTTTTTGATCTCAGCAATAGCACGACCAGGATTTAAGCCCTTCGGGCAGGTGCGAGTGCAATTCATAATTGTATGACACCTGTAGAGTTTAAATGGATCATTTAAATTTTGCAAACGCTCCCTAGTGCATTCATCGCGCGAATCGATTATCCAGCGATAGGCCTGCATAAGCACAGCAGGTCCCAAATACTTTTCCGGATTCCACCAATACGATGGACAAGCTGTGGAGCAACAGGCGCATAGAATACACTCATATAAGCCATCCAACTTGTTGCGATCTTCAATCGATTGTAAGTACTGAGCTTGACCCTTGCGATCGGCATCGGAGCCCCTGAAAAAAATATCGAGAGATATTGAGAAAAGTAGTATAAATAAAATGGAGAAAACTGCAACTAAACTCACTTTCGCTGCAGCCAGGGTTCGATTGAGGTATATTGATCATAAAAGTTCTTTAGATCGGGCACCAAATCGCGAATTACATACATGTGAGGTAAAGGATAGATCTTTAACGGCTTTGCAGTATTGGTGTCAATTGAGCTATACAAAAATTAAATGAAAAAGCATTGTTTAAAAGTATCCATGCAACCGCACTTTTTTTTTCTTACCTGATACAAGCCAACGTATTGACACCACCAATGTTCATTGAGCAAGAGCCACAGATTCCTTCGCGACATGAACGACGGAAGGTCAATGTTGGATCTATTTCATTTTTGATTTTAATTAAAGCATCCAAGACCATGGGAGCACATTCGTTGAGATCGATTTGGTAGGTTTGCATGTGTGGCTTCTCGCCTGGCTTGTCTGGACTCCAACGGTAGACCATAACCTTCTTCATTCTTGGAGTTTTTGGACCACCCTTTGGAGTTGCTGGTGGTGGTGCACCACCCGCTGCTTGACCTGCACCTCCAGGTGGTGGTGGAGGACTTGCCTGAGGTGAGCCTGTTGTAGCTGTTTGACCTGCATCTCCACCTGGTGCTGTAGCCTTTTCTGCCGAATTCAGCTGAGATGCGGTGTACAGCGAACGCAGCTAAAATAAAAACAGATTTCATTGATGATTAAGAAGCAGCATAAGCAGGATATGAATAAAAAAATATGACAATCTGGAATCAGCTGCCCACCCATTGCGCAGTAGTGTGCATTGGCGTCACAGCTGTGGCGCATTTTCTAAATTGTTGTGAAATTCCCAAAATGTTCATTTATGTAACAAAAGCAAGTTAGGGTCGTTTGAATGCAATAATTTAGGGAATTTCAGAAAAAGGTTCATATCACAAATTTCACAAACGATAAATATTATGTAATCGGCAAAATTTTCCTTTAGATAAATCCAAAACTATCCCACCTGAACGGTTAGACATTTGTCAGTTGCCAAATGCTGTGGTGTGGTTTCTGATTGTTTTGGAACTTTTCTTAGCTGGCTTTCTTTCCAAATGCTTTAAAGTTGGACAATGAATGCCTTTTTCTTACCTGCTGACGTCCGACACGACTAAGGATAATCCTTCCCTCATTGACCATAGCAGCCATCGTGTTGCTCTTTATTTCCTTTGATTAAACCAGTTATTCAAAAATTTATTGAAACGTCACTGCGTTTGCAAATGTTCTCGTCGAAAATATTAAATTTTGTTTTAAGTTTTTGACGTGCACGAAATATATTTAGAAAAAAAATTAGTGTTCAACGTAGTAGCAGCGACTGAAAACGTCAGCGGCTAATTTTTTCACTCAGCGTTGCAGTTTGGCAGCACTGCCAGACTACAAGAATTATTCTTAACCCTGCGTCCACACGTGTAAGTAATAACTTGCAAGTAGGGAATATGTGTTGGCTTCGAAAAAGTTCGAAATTAGCTGCAAGTTTCTTCAGCGTCCATATGTGCAAGTTCATTTAAACATGTCGTTGAATTCGAAGGTTCTCCCTGCAATTGCAGTATTGCTTGAAATGAAAAAGTTAAAAAACGAGGAAAACATGTTACCAGTGCTGCTTCTTATATAAAGTTGCGGAAATCCCGGAAAAATTCACAAAAAACATCACTTTAATTCCCCTTTTTGGCATTTATTTCCACCAAGTGCCAAAATTCACTGCCTCTGAAATTTCCTTGCGAGTAGCACGGCAAGTAGGCAGCAAGTCCGAAAATGTGAGTGTGTTATTAAAAATGTTTGGATGAATTGACTTTTTCGAACTTGCATTTGCACGTGTGGACGCTGGGTAATACATGTTTTTCAAATGCTCTTAATAGAGGGTTCACATTGTCAAACAAATTGCCAAGATTGGTATTAAGGTAGCATAATTGTAGTTTAAGATTTTCGATTAAACTATGAAGGCAACAATTACAATTTACGGGGCGCCATAATTCAAACATTTTTTTTTATAAAGAACAAAACAGACATTTTTTTCGAGCTAATTATCGATATTTCGGTTAGTTATTGAATTAACGAATTTGGCTCAGTGTAAACATACTATAATCTTTGCATATGTGCTACCAATCTAAGCAATTAAAGTGCTATATGAGAGATAATTTATTTAGCTTTCATATGCAATAACAGCAAAGAGTATGATTTGCATTGTAAAAGCAAAATAATTGGATATGTTAATTTTTTTTCCCAAAGCCTCTTTATTAGTATGCAAAAGAAAAGTCATATAAATATGTCCTTTTTTACTATTCGCAGGAAAAATCATATATAAAATGCACTCTACGTAATGTAAGGGTTTCAAAAGTTATTTTTGAGGATAGAAAATTTTGAAAATAACAATTGAATTGCATTTTAGGCAATATATATATTTAAAAATAAATATCGTAAAAGAGAAATATTTAATCTAAATGCCTCATTTTTGAATGAGTTATATATATATATCTTGAATTATGAAATTATTTTAACAGAGAATAAGTAAAAAATTCTACATAACAAATAGCAGATAACATATTAAACTTTAAGAAGTTTCTTTAATTTTACTATTTTAATGATAATAGTGGTATTCTAATAACGTCGTATTAGTGGTGTAAGTAGCGTATTTGCAGTTAGTTTACAGAAGCGTATTTTGTAACAACAAAACTGTACGTGAGTAAATATACTCAGCTTACTGCATAAAATCGTGGTGTAAACAGCACGTATAATTCCTTAATGAAACTCTGGTCTTATGTGGCATTTTAAATAACTTTGTGCTAGCGAAAAAAATTCTAGAATTGGAAAAGTCTTGACATATGTTAAAAATGTATATATGGACTTAAACACATTTCTTAATGGCAACTTATTTTCTATACAATTACACAGTTTAATCGATATTTATTCAGGGTATGTTCGTGGAAACAGTCAGCATAAACTTATAGCTTTACGCCTCAGTATATATACGATATTCATTGACTAATTTTTTAATAGAAAAAAAAAAAAAATTTCCGCAAACGTATTTTCCGTGGTATTATTTATTATATATATATAAAATACTCAACTTTATCATTCAATTAAACATTTTTAAAAGGTGATCTTATGTACTGAAAAATTATATATCATTTGCCTTGATCGGTTGTATGATAAAAAAGTTATAGGTTTTTTTTTTAAATATCATTACAAAAACTCAAAAAAAAAACCAAAAAAAACGAGATTAAGATATTTTCTCCGATCATTCCAATTTTTATTAACAATCAAATTGTGGTACCCCGGAAATCATTATTTCCTTCTTGGTGGCATGTTGTCACATCTCATTAGCCATCAAAGAGTGACATTAAAAATGGACCAAATTTAGCCATTTTGGTGGACGTATAATTTTAAATAAAAATATGTATTAGTTCCAAATGAAAGTGTACGATGAAACACTACACTCAGAGAGTGTAATACTACGTTCACACTGAGAGTTAAATGCGCATTTATAAAATCGAATGTATATATTTGTCTCTTTTACTCCTACAAGGAGCATACGGCCACGCATTCTTAATTGCTAATGCGCATTTCGTTAAATGCGCATTTAGCTCTCAGTGTGAACGTAGTATAAGAATATAATAAAATATACAAACAAAATATATAAAAGTATAAATATACAAACATTTTGAAATCAATACCTATAATCGGTATTCCATAATTCTCTCGTAAGACACAGGTAAAATTTTTATAAAAATCGATATAGGTTTCCTTAACCATTCACGCCCTCAATTTCATGTGTTTTTCAATCGTTGTGCTCAGTATAAAAAAATTTTTCAATTTGATAGTCCAATATAATTCAATATGGCGGATTCAAGCTTGTGGCTAAAACCAGGTAAAACAATTTTTTGTTCCAAAAATCAACCGTTTAGCACCAAATTTGTTATATATATGATTTCGGGGTCGTTGATCACGAATCTGGAGTCAGATTTATGCGATTAAGAAAATACGGACGAAATTTTCAAAACTCAAATTTCAAATGTAGACGTGTATAGAGGTGTTCTGAGATTCGAGAGAAATCACAAATATTATATTATGTTTTCAAATTAGCGTACCGGAGGGTGAGTTTTGGAATTTATTGAAATTCAGTCTGATAAGTGTATTTTTTGTTTTCATCCGCCTATTTGCCGCATCTTACAAATACGTGGTTCAGCCCATACCAACGTGGAGGTCGATGATCTAATAAGTCTTTTATTTTCTGGTTTTTTTTTAGTTTTTTCCAGTTTTTTTTTTTTGCTTATAATTTTTATTATAATTTACTGAACTGATTAATATTTTATTATTGTACAGAGTTTTCTAAATGCAATATTGTAAAACAATTGACACAGTGATATTCACTGCTTTTCAAGGAATATCGTGCCCCTCTCTTTTTGAAGCTAAACAAGTTTGTCTATCTTTAAATGCGTATTTGTGTAATGCGTCATAGGTAGAATCTTTCGAGTTTGATCTTTCATTGATCATAAATATCATATTTTCACTTCTTTCGCAGCATTTTTCTGGCAGATGTTCCATAGTACTGATACATTTAAAATGATTGCAAAAGCCGAATAAAAACAGATCACATTAATTTTTTTTCGATTTTATACAAGATGTAACTTTTTTAGATCCGAAGCAGTGATGAGAAAACTAACTCATAAACCCGCATACTTGTGTGTGTGACCGAGAGAGCGAGGCAGCTCTGCTTCAACTTTTTTGAAAAAAATTGTTCAGCGAGGTCTTGCATTCATGAATGCTTAACGGCAAGTGACATGCTTTGTGCCATGGCAGAATTATAAGGTAAGGTCATCACGGAGAGGAATGGAGTAGAAAGCAGAATAAAGCTACATTGATGTCAAAATCAGCTGTTCATCGCGAATTTCTTTATGCTCACGTTTCGCAGTTGTTTTTAGGTTAAAACTGTTACAGGTTTTTTTTTTTGCAATTTTAAGACTTCTTGCACATTTTATAGTTTTTATTATACTTTTTATATAATATTTTCACTCAAATTAGCACAAATTTAACACCCGCGACCGCACTGTTTGCAACTTGGAAACATAAAATATTTTCTTCATTTGCAATTTCTACGAAATTCGTCGTTTTGACATTAATGTTGCTTCTCATTATCCACTCTTCGTTGACGCGTGAGAGCACTCAGCGCAGCGGGCCTACCTTATCATTGTATCATGCTTTGTGCTGAGCGATTTGATCTCACTGTGCGCCAGAATGCCAATGTTCGTTCATTGCTCGTACGTTTGACGAAGTTGCTTATAGCGTAGATGTGATAGCATTCGACAGTCGGCAGCGAAAATCGGCCAATGCACATGTGCATAGGAAATTCGAAAATGCCCATCACTAATCTAAAGCAGTGGTCCCCAAACACATACTATTAGAATTTTCATATTTTGTGCATGTGTTAGTAGCTCTCTCGCTCTCTGCACTGATAAAAACTAATCAGCATAAAATAATTATGAGAAATAAATTGTGGCATTTTTTAATTTATATTTAGTTCTAAGCAATACTTAAAAAAAAATAATTTTTAAGAATTACACTTGAGAGCTTTATGCCAAGTAATTTCATGAAGCAACAGGTTGCCACAACAACAATGTTCTTTACAGAACAACCACCAGCAGACTAGACAGCTGTTTCGTTGGTCGCTACACCAAATCATCAGTAATCTTCTGTGGCTCATGTAGTCTATTAACTTAGAACTTCGTGCGTGTGATCGTGTCGGTGAAATGTTCGAATTCGAACTCGAATACGCATACTATGAAATGGAGACCACTGATCTAAAGTCATGCAAGTCGATTCCACCCATTAACTTATTTTATATCGAAAAGCTAATGGAAATTTTAATTTAACCTTATCATGAATTAGAGATATTTGTTGAAGAAATTTTCTCTTCGTCTGATTCTTCATTATCTGCGAAATCGTTTACATTAGAATTGCCTGATTGTGTTATTGGTAATTCGCTATTGTACCACGTATCCAAACATTTGTTCTTATTGTTGGCTTTATATTGTAAATTTAATTGAATTACTTAAAACAGTGTGGGTCAGCGCCTATTTACGCGTGCATCGTAAACTCTGTCTGTTAATGTCGCTCCCATATGTGCGCGCATTAGCATATAACTGAAAGAACAGTGCAAGCATGGCAGAATTATAAGGTAGGGTCGACTCGGAGAAGAATGAAGTAGACAGCAGAGAAAATACCGACTAGTTGTCAAAATCAGCTGTTCATCTCGTTTCTCGTTCAGCTGTTTCTTTGTGCTCACGTTTCGTAGTTGATTTAAGGTTAGAATCGCTACAAGTTTTCTTGCCTTTTTAAGACTGCTGTCACATTTAATAGTTTGTATTACATTGTTTTTTATTGTTTTTATAATATTTTCACTCTATTTTCACAAATTTAACACACACGACAGCACAGTTTACAACTTGGACACATTATTTATTTACTTCGTTTGCAATTTCTACGAAATTCGTCGCTTTGACAACTAGCCGGCATTTTCATTATGCACTATTCGTTGACGCGTGAGGACACCAAGCGAGGTGTGTGTGGAGTGTGTTTTGGCTCACACTGATTTAAAAAACTTTTCGGTGGCAATATAGCTGAAAGAAGTGATGCCAAATCTTTTATGTCAAATCAAAGGTTCGTGTCTACGATAGAAATGTATAATTAACCCTTTTAGGCTTGTTGTTTCTTGGTGGTCGGCTTCGCTAGAGAAAATTAATCTATATATATAAAACAAAGTGGTGGCAAAAAGCGTTTATTTTCCTCTGTTGCCCGTAATATTCAACCAGTTTAGTTGATTTTTTTTTAAATGTAGATAATTTTGATGTTTCTACATAATATAATTAAGGGCAGCAGAGGAGAACAAACGTTTTTATTTTTTGTTTAAGGTTTAAGGCTAAAAAAATTAGGTTGCTACTTAGATTTTTTATTTTTACGAATATTTGGTGGGCGAACACTAGGTAAAAATGGGCCACTGAATCCGAATCCATTGTCAGAATTTCAAAAATGATGTAATTTTTTTTAGATAGATAAAAAAAAGCGTTTGTTTCCCTCTGCTGCACCTAATTTTCAAGCAGTTTAGTTGATTTTTTTTTCTTTTAAATGTAGATAACAATGTAGATAAAGTATAGTTCTTCTAGAGTGTTCAGCACATTGCAAAATAATTCTTTAAAGAGTTAAAAATTATTTCAAACTGCTATAAGAATCTTGAAAAATTTTAAAGTAATTATTTATAAGCTCAAAAAAATAAAATTTCTAAAGCAAGTCCACTCAAGTATAACAATAAATCGGTTCAATAGAACTTTTGAAAACTTATAATATCATCAACTGACTGACCTAAAGGACTGGTCCATATGATGGGTATGTGTATCGGGACATATTTTTAAAACAATTTTGTTCTTAAAGAAAAAATATACACTCCGAATGTTGACCCAGTTACTTTACTTGTACACGTTTTTGCATCTCTTTATGCCTGATTTAGTTACATGTTAATCATACGCCGTGTTGCACGAAAGTAAGCTGATTCACGACATCCTGTTCTGGCAGAATGCCAGACTAGCATTTGGAGCAAGAACTGTCATACGTAGATTTTGTTTTGTTATTTTAGGGATTTTTTTTTTTAACAATGAACACTGTTCTTGAAACATTTTACTTACACAATTTTTTGCATATTTTGTTCTGCAAAAAACATCCTTTGAGCACATAAAAAAGAATTTGCTGCTTGCTTGACTTGGTACCAAAAAAAGTTGCAATGACACATTTTTAATCAAAACCAAATCATGACCTAGTCGAGATATAAAGCCAGGAGGTATATACAAATAAAAGATTTGCAGAACCATTGCTAAGCAACTTTTTGCAAAGTTTAAGAATTTATTTTTTTTTTAATTTAAAAATCAACAGAACAGTTCAACGTTTTAGCCTGCTTAACAAACGTTGCTATATAAAAAAAAAAATATCTCAATTTAAACAATTTTAATGCGCTGCTTCAGGGATGTGTTGAGTCAACATTTGCTCGACATTTTCTGGCAAAACAATTGCGCCTGCGAAGGAATGAAATTGCTGGCAGCTATTTTAAAAACTCGAAATGCACGCAAAGTGCTGCAAGTAGTACGGAGCTCTACAAACTATTTCCGGAGAAGCCATATTGTGCTCGCGCCATTTTCAAAATAATTTAAATTGCAGAATAAAGTGCAGAATCGTGTCATGGCAGGACGGGGTGCGACACGAGTTGTCGTCGTCGACAAACGAGTAAATGAATGAATGCAAGGCAAACAATGATGATGCCTGACAAGCAGAGCAAAGCAAATTTCAAGGTTTGACTTAAGTTGGCGCTACACAAAACAGTGCCAAGTGTTTGAAATATAGCTATAAATTTTGTGGAAAGAAAATTAAGCGCATTATGAAAATTGCATCAACTTGTAGTATAGTTTATATGAAGTTTTTGCGTTATGCTGCACATTTCACAATAAGCAACAGTGTAGCCATTTTTATTTGCGCAAACGGAAGTGACTGGCGAAAGTTTGAATGTTGCGTTTTTAATGCCTAAGTTGAAATTATATTTATCTATTTGTTAAATAGCTAAACTAAAGCAGTGAAATTGTAAAATTTTTATTTTTAAAATAAATAGAAGCGTAAGGAAAATAGTCGATAGTACTAAAACGTTACAACGTATCCTTATACTTCTCCCTGCCGCAGTCATTATCCAATTCTTTATCTTAATCGTGGAATAATTTTTTGAAGTAGTTCTTGTTCTAATATTTCTGCAAGTTCTTGTTCTAATCCTTACCCTATCCTTATCTTAATCATTGCTTTTATCTTTGTCATAATCCTTATCTAAATTCATATCATAATCAACTTTCAAGTCCCTGCCCTAGCTATTTTTTATACTTTTTTCCATATACTATCCCTAACTCTTGTCTTGATCCTTGTCCAAATCCTTGACTAAGCCTTTTTCAAATACTTCTATAAATCCTTATCCAAATCTTTGCCCTAATCCTTGTCTTAATCTTTGTTGGAATCCTTGTTTCAATCCTTATTGTAATAATTGCCCTCTGCTTTGTCCTAGAACTTGTCCCAATTTTTGTCCTAATCATTGTTCTATTTCTTGTCCTAATTCTTGTCCAAATCCTTGTTCTTAAGCTTGCCCAAATCTTTATGTTTATCCTTGTCCTAATCATTGTTCTTTACCTTGTTTCAATCCTTGGCAAAACTTTGTCCTAATTCTTGTCCTTATATTTGTTCAAATCCTTGTCTTGATCCTTATTGTATTCCTTGTTCTAATTCTTGTTCCAAACCTTGTCCAAATTCATGTACTAATCTTTGTCCTAATGCTTGTTGTAATTCTTGTCTTAATCCTTGTCCTATTCCTTGTCCAAATCATTGCCCTTAACTTTTTTCTGATCCTTGTCCTAATTTTTGTCTTTATTTTTGTTCCAATACTTGTCCCAATCTTTCAAATCTTTGTCCTAATCCTTGTCCTAGTTCTGTTTCTAATCCTTGTCAAGTCCTGATCCTAGTCCTTGTCCTTATCCTTGTTCATAGCCTTGTCCTAGTTCTTGCCCAAATATTTATTCTAATACTTGTCCAAATCCTCATCTTTATCCTTGTCCCAATCCACATCCTAATACTTAACCTCATCCTATTTCTGGTCCTAATAATTGTCCTAGTCCATGTCTTAGGCTTGGTCGCAATCCTTGTTAAAATCCTTGTTGCAATTTTTGTCCCAATTCTTGTTTCAATCCTTGTCTTAAGGCTTGTCCCAATTCTTGTCGAAATTATTGTCATAAGCCTTGTCCAAAATTCTTATCCAAATCTTTGTCCTAGTCCTTTTTGGTCCTTGTCTTAATGCTTGTCTTAGTTCTTGCCATAGTCCTTGTCCCAATCCTTGTCTTAATCTTTTTCCCAATCTTTTTCTTAGTGCTTGACTCAATTATTGTCCAAGTCCTAGCCCTAATCCTTGCCCTAAGTCTTTTCCAAATTCTCTTGGAATTTTCTTAATTCTACTTCTTTTTCTTGTTCAATTCTTTTTGTAATCCTTGTCCTAATATTGTCCTAATCTTGGAATTATTGTTATTTATTGCTAATTATTGAATTATCCTAACACGCATTATTATTCTAATCTTTTTGCCTATCCTTCTCCTAAGCTTTTGCTTATGTTTTGCTTATGTCTTTGATTTTTTTACTTAAGACTTAAGCGCCAACTCTTTCTGTGGTTCACTTATATTGGTCTTAGTGCCTTGCAATATTTCAATGAAACGATGGTGCATTTATGTTATTTTTTCATGAGGCTAGGGTACCAACCTCTTCTATCCCACCATAAACTTGACCATAGTGTCTATAGTCACGGAGATATAATTCCATGTAACGGTTTTGTATTTTTGTTGCCCTTTTGATGTATTAAGTGGCTACCACCGCAGTCTCATAACTTTATTTGTATATTTTTGTTAAGAGGGCAAAGAACCAGCCTTTACTATCGCATAAAAATTTTTACCGTAGCACCTAGACTCAGCGAGTAAAAATTGCGTGCAACGATTATGAGTTTGTATTGCATTAGCTGCTACATTTGCGTTCTGATGACGTCTTAATTTTTTATTTTTACTTTTGTCGTGAGCCATGTAACCATTCTTTATTTTCCAATAACAATATTAGCCTTAGCGTATATACCCACCGATTATTAATTCAATGCAACGCCGTTGCAGGCTTGTTGCATTTTCGATCTTGAAGCTGCTCTCTCCGCGGTCTCATGACGTCATAACTTTTTTGTCAGGAGGGCATTTACTGGCGCATAATAATTTTTTTTCCGTAATACTTCCACGCAACAATTTTGCAGTTTCGTTGCATAAGCTTCTCCTTCGGTGATTCTGATGAAGTCAATAATATTTTTTATTTTTATCATCTGTTCTTATCAGAACTTTTCATATTTTTGGATAACAGCAAGGTAAAACGGAACGGTGTCAGGTCAAAACAAAAATTAAAATATTTATACTTAAAAAAAGCTCGTTAAATTGCATTGCAACGAATTGAGCTTGATTTTACCCTGAAGTGCAAAAAGTTTTCAAATATGTTGATATAAAAACTATATATTATTTTTAGTGATTTGAAAAAAAACCGGAATCTTCGAAAATTTATTAGCACAAAAAAAAAATTAATTAATAAACACAGTTTCTTAGTTGCAAGCATAAAGTAGTTTACAGGATCTGGAATTTGTAAAATGGTTTTGGAAATGTTACAGAGAATGAAAATAACTGTTTTTTTAAAACTTTAAAGGGAACAGAAATCAATAATTTAGGGCACTATCAAGTATACCAATTAGGCCCAAAGCCAGGATTGTCCAAGGGAGAAAATTGTTCCAAGCGAAATAGGTTACTTTTAAAATTATCCTGAGTATGCCTTTATTAAAAACTAAAATAGCGATCACTGGAGTTGATTTTATGGAATTAATTTTGAGAACAAAATTTTTGATTTTTGCCCAAAATTTTTTGTGAAATGGTTCAAATTGAGAATTTTTCAAAACATATATCATAATTGTGAAAATGAATGCAACAAGTAAAAATTTTTCTCACAAAATTTTACTAACACAAAAATTTAAGTTTAAAACAAAAAGGCAATAAATAATTTAATAAAAAAATATAATAAAAACTTTGTAACGGCTTAGTTTATAAAAATTAAAATGAAAACTAACAAAAAAAAAAATTTTTCTAATTCAGTTTAATGGTTGAAGTTTTGAATCCAAAGTATACATATATGGGGCATTTCACATGAAGAGGACATTCAACAAAATTATGTCCTTAAGATTTTGTTCCATTTTCGCTATCTTACACCTAATTCGAGTTTTTTGAAATCGATTACTAAAACGATTACGATCGATTTTATCACTAAAACGATTTAGTGAAAATAATTAAAAATAAATTTTTTTAAGTTTTTAAATAAATTTTAATTTTTTGTTATAAATAAAAAATAATTAAAAACTAAATTTTTAAAGTTTTTTAAATAATAAAAAATAATTTTAAAAATGTCGACATTTAAGAATATTAACTGAAAAAAAATCATTCAATTCTTCATAAGAAGCCCTTTAAAATACATTTTTTTATTAAAAACTTTCAGCTTTCAGGAATTGCTTTCGAGGAAATTCATATTAAAATTTAGGTGATTTTAACCAAACTGTATTTGGAAATTAGGATTCACACTGGACTACTAAATATTTTATACGATCGAGATTTATGTTGAGTCAAAATATATTTGTTCAGCTTAACTTTAAAAAAAAAGTTAAGAAAAATATTAATAATTAAATTTTTTGAACAATGACATTTTGAAATTTTTTGAAATAGTTAAAAAAATAATTTTAAGAATGACGAAATTTAATAAATACAAGGATTTTATTTTGCTAATTTTCTTGTGATAACTTAATACGTTATCATGGCTAAAAAAATTCAATAATTACCCAACGAAATCACTTTTAAAGAATTTTAAAAAAATATTTTTTTCAACTAAGAAATCTTCGAAAAAGTCATGTGTAAATTTGAGGTGTGCTTACGAAGTAAGTAATTTTGAAACTTGACATTGCACAGGACAAAATTTTTGTATTATCTTGTGTTAAGAGGTCTAACGTATCAAAAATTATGTACGAATGGGTAAAATTTGTAGTTGTCCGCTTCACGTGAAATACACGCTATTTTTTTTTTTGAATTTCCTGGAATATTTTTTTTTTGTCTATAACATTTCAAAATTTAAATAAACAATTGGATATTTTCTTAAACAATTGAAGTCCTATAAGCTTGCGAATACACTTAAAAAATCAATCTTATATTCAACAATTTAAAATGTAGGTACGTTCGACTTATAATTACATAGATTTTTTTCACATATCAGAGACCTTTTGAGCATTGAAAGCCTTTGTCGAAAAATGGTACTCAAAGAAATATTTGTTAATATTGTCCAATTCCAAAGTTAAGTTGATACATTTTTTGTCAATATAGAGTCAACAAAGCTTGTGTCGATTTCATTTTAGATCATTGTTGCTCAGAGGCGTACAAATGTGCACAAAAGTTTTTGTGCTTTCACACGTATATAAAGCTCACGCATATAAAAAATCACCTCAGTTCGCTTTGGCACTGCAAGCGGTGAGAATGCGTTGCTTAGTTTTATTAATGCACGCAAAAATAATACCTATTTTTCGTGTATTTAATATTGTTCAAAATGATTTCTTGTAGTGATCAGATAAAATATTTATTTATAATGAACGCTTTTAATGAAGCGCAATGTTTACTTTGGTATACTTCACTAGTAAAAACAAAAAAATTTTTCCTACAAAGGCATTACAGAAAAGCACATGAAGTGTATGATTCTTATTGCGAGGAAGAGAGAACAAAATTGTTTCATAAATTACCATAACATATGCTATGATAACATAAGACTAATTAAAACATATGTTATAGTGACATAAGATTCATTAAACAATAACAAAACAAAATATGGCATCATATGTTGTAAAAATCAGCCCAATTACACGTAAGCGTTAACACATTCACGGTAAATAGTTTTGATCAATTCAAGTCTTAACAATTTAAAAGTTTCACTTGTATTTTAATAAGAAATTGAAACATCAAAGAACTGTCAACAGAGAGCTTACACAACATATTTCTCTCAGTGAAGAAGCTTAAAGCTCTCTTACACAGACGCAAAAATGTCTATGCTGTAGAATGAGCACCACTGTTTTTTGGATGGATAGTTGTAATCATATTGACAAAATTTTATTTTGTTTATTTGATAAATGGATTTTGCGAGTTTATAAAAGCTTTTATCAAAAATATCACATTTACATTGTAAATTTGACAAAAAAAAAAAAATTGTCAGTATGAATAAAGACTATTTCAACATGAAAAAATTGTTTGTTGAAAAGAAAAATGCTTTTATGTTCAATACATATTTTGTTTTTTTTTATCAATCATATAAAAATGGTTTGCAGTGCTGACAAAAAATTTATTGTTTTCAAAGATATTGTTTTCATACATATTGTGCAGTTTTACAAAATTATATTATAAATTAAATGACAAATCAATAAATATAAAAATTATTAAATTTAATTTCGACTGAATGACGATTTTGTTAGCGTGAATAAGTTTATATCAAGCTGATAAAAGGGTTTTTCAAACCCTCTGTTTAATAGAGATGTTTAATAGAAAGAATTTAATATAGTTTAATATATATATTTTAGATACAATAACTTCTTGCATCGTGTTATTTTCTAACACTTTTTCTTGCCATTTATAAAAAGCTTAATTTTATTTTTGCTAATTTTTTTTCGCCTAAAAGTATGCACGTTTATACTTTGTACATAAGTAAATTATTTGACATGTTGTAAAAAACGTTGACCACAATTCAAGAGCAAATTGCTTGCCAAACTCATATGCATATAAATAACTCGGTTGCAAAAACCAAATTTTAAATAAACCCAGCAATGTCCACAAGCACGCAAGCACACACACACACACTTACACACATAAGCAGCGACACATTGTCACGTACTTGGAGTTCATTGCAAGCAAACTGAATGTTAAAATATTTTTTTTAAAACAATTTTCTTGCATATTTTTTGACGCCGCACAATGTCAGCATCGTCAATCAGACCCAGCCATCATGGTGCAACGCTCAAAACTTTCATTCTTATCCACACAGATACGACATACATACATGCAGTCAACCAGGCAGCATTCAGCCAGACAGCAGCTCAAGGTTTCCGAAGCAGCGAGGGTCACCGGAATATACTTAGTTGAAAACATGCAACCTTGCTGCAAGATTCTGGAATATGCAACTGTAAGTATGTGTGTGTTAGTGCAATAGTGTCTCTAGTGTGTGTTGTATGTGTGTGACAGTGCCATGTAGGAAAATCAACTAATTTAAAAGTAGTTGATAAAGTAGTTTTTTGTCAACCACAACTAGTTGAAATTCTGACTTTTTTCCATAGAACGAACTAACATAATTTTGTATGGTGATGTCCGCTAAATAAGTCAATTGACTTTCGTCTGCATATATTTTCAACTACTTGTTAAACTAGTTATATTTAAATTATTTTTGAATTACTTTAAAATAACCAATTGAAAACTATTACTGATGGCCTAAAGTTAATAATATTTTATGAAATAACGTGGTTAAATACGTATATATATAAACTTGTAATCTAATAAAAATTTGCAATAAAAACATGTCAAAATCAGAGTAGTTGCCGCCTTAATATAATTCAAAGTAGTTCATATACTGGTTTATTTTAAATTAGTTTTTTAGTTAGTTGTTTTTAAAAACAAGTTAGTTTGTTCCTATAGGGTGGATTGTGCCTGTCGTCTGTCTTTAAATATTTATTTAAGTTTGTTTAGCGAAGGTTTCTTTTGACTGACGCCTTGGTGTTGGTTGTAGCGTCTTTATTGCTTGTTACTACAAAAAAAAAAAAAAAATAAAAAAAAATTACAACCTTAAACGAGTTGTTGCTCTTTGTTGATGCAACTGAGTCTGCTTAAATTAAATGAGCCGAAGTAGCTTTTAATTTGTCACAAAAAAAAAAAATGAAGTATTATTTCAGCATGTCTTCGCTTGGCAACGACTTTGGCGCCAATCGTGTCAGCAGTAATAATAAGCTAGGTTAAGCCAAACCCAAGCAATTAGTTGGTGCCAGCAAGCATCTATGAATAAACCTTTACTTTGACTCACAAAGCAGCAAGTTGGAAAATTTTTGTGTTTCAAAATTTTTCAAATATTGATAGAGGTGTGAAGATTACAAAAAAGTAACAGTATGTTAATTTACAGTAATCAGAGCTGTAAAAGAATGCAATCATGTGTGATTTATGTTCAAAATGAATGCATTCATTTTTTCAAATCATTGATTGGGAATTAAATGATTTTAAATCACAAATGATTGCAATCTTTAACAGCTCTGTCAGTAATGTTATGTTAAATGTTGAATGTTTAATGGTACATATTATATCGCCGTTGGGCGTGCAATACCGCGTATATGGCAAAAAGGCCAAAATTAAAATTTGGATTTTAACTCAATTTGATTTAAATAATAAAGGGCGGATTTTCCATTAAATGCTGATTTCAGAACAAAGAAAGTGTCTACAATAATTTCAATAAATGTTTTTAGTTTAGTTGAAAATGACTTCAATAGTTAAAAAGTAAGCAGTTTTTCTGCACTCCTTTAGAATTTTACTATCACCGTGTGTGTGTGTGTGTATGAGCAAGTGGCGGATACGCCGCATTGCAAGTCCAACGACGTTTTATAAGATGTTAAATGTTAAAAGTTAAATATTAAATGTGTTAATTTTAAATATTAAATGCTAAATGGTAAATGCTAAATGCTAAATGTTAACGAGAATTTAAACATGCTTCGTTCTCTACTCCTTATGCCGTGATTATGCTAGCTAGGTAAGCATGTTTGGTGAGCTTTTTTGTTATAACCCTATAGGAACAAACTAACTTGTTTTTAAAAACAACTAATTAAAAAACTAATTTAAAATAAACTAGTATAGGAAATACTTTGATTTATATTAAGGCGGCATCCACTTCAATTCAAAATAGTTTTTATTGCATTATATATGAAGTAATTGAAATACTACTTAAAAACAAGTGATACACTACTTTGAAACATTGATACACTACTTTGAATTATACTAAGGCGGCAACTACTCTGATTTTGACATGTTTTAATTGCAAATTTTTATTAGATTACAAGTTTATATATATATAACCATGTTATTTCATCAAATATTATTAACTTTAGACCATCAGTAATAGGTTTCAATTGGTTATTTAAAAACAATTAAAAAAATAATTTAAATATAACTAATTTAACAAGTAGTTGAAAATATATGCAGACGAAAGTCAATTGACTTATTTAGCGGACATCACCATACAAAATATGTTAGTTCGTTCTATGGAAAAAAGTCAGCATTTCAACTAGTTGTGGTTGACAAAAAACTACTTTATCAACTACTTTTTAATTAGTTGATTTTCCTACAGGGAAGTGTTTTACACATAAGAGAGAAAAGCTTATTTCTCATTTTATGCGTAAAATACTAACACTAACAAAACTTCACCGAACATGTTTGCCTAGCATAACCACGAAATAATTGGCTAGTCATCTTCGTTCGTGAAATTCTGTTAATATAACATTTTATAGGTCTTCTCTTTTTTTATGTTAAAAAGTCAAATGTTAAATATTTTAAAAGTCAAATTTTTATGTCAAATGTTAAACATAAAAACTCGTTTTTGTTTTTTAAAGTTAAATGTTCAATATTAAATGTTTTAAAGGGGGAGTAAGGGTTTGTACTTTTGAAATGTCGATATTTTTTGTTTTGTCTTTTCTTATAGTTAAACATCTAAAGAATATGGTGGTTAAATTTTAAGGGCCGATGTTGATTTTGAATAAAACACAAATTATTTAGGAAATTATTGTCATTTCTTTTATTATTATTGGCGACCTCGGCGGCACACCTCCATCCGATGGTCCAAATTTTCGATGACGCTGAGGCATAGTGAGGTTCTATGCCGTTAATGTGCCGAATTATCTTATCCTTTAGGTTTTAAATTGTTGCTGGCTTATCGACGTACACCTTTTCTTTCAAATGACCCTAAAGAAAGAAGTCCAACGGTGTCAAATCACATGATCTTGGCGGCCAATTGACATCGCCACCACGTGAGATAACACGGCCATTGAATTTGTCGCGCAAAAGAGCCATTGTTTCGTTAGCTGTGTGGCAAGTGGCACCGTCCTGTTGAAACTACATATCGTCCACATTCATACCTTCCAATTCGGGCCATAAAAAGTGTGCAATTGTTGGGCACGACGACGAGTTGAGGCGGACTGCTCTTCAGCGACACTATCACGAACAGCAGCAATATTTTCTGCAGTACGAGCTGTACGAGCATGCACTGGTGTTTTCACATCTCCTACAGACCCGGTTTGCTCAAATTTTTGCACGATTTTTCCGATTGTACGCACATTTGGACGATTAAATTGACCGAAAAAAATCACGAAGAGCACGATATGCATTTTGATATGAACGCCCATTTTCATAATAAGCCTGAATAACTTTAACGCGTTGCACTATTGTGTATCTTTCCATGGTTCAAATTGAGTTAGTCTGAAATTGAGAAATGTCAAATGAAATGCAGAAAATAACTTGATGTTTAGGTGTGGTTCACATTCAACATCGGCCCTTAAAATTTAACCACTCTTTAGTACCAAAATGTAAAGTCAATCAGAGAAAAGCTTTCGAAGTCATTGACTAATCAGTCCCCTCTGCTCTATCGTAAAAAAAAATTCCAATTTTTATATCAAATGACCACCAAAAATATAAAAATGTAAGGAATGAAAATCAGAGAAAGTTGGGTGAAAATTTGATAATACTTCGTGTATATTTTAATATTATTTTATTTCAGATTATTTCCAGCGAAGTTACAGTAAACACCGCAAATCGTCTTTTTCCAAAATAAATACAGTATGTTATTAAACCGATATCTTTTAATATACAAAAGGTTTCCATGAATTTACTCTATCCATATTTCTAAAAAGATTTCGCAAAAAAGTGTTTTTTTTTACGCTGAAACCCTTACTCCCTCCTTAATGTTTAATGTCAAATTGTTTTTAAAAAAAAATTAAAAAATTCTCCTGAATATGTCAACAAATAACTGACGAAAATTTACGAGCAAAAATATAATTTTGTTTTTTATAAAAAAATAGCAATTTAATAAAGCATTGGCCAAAAAATCTTTTAAAGTATCAACATATCAATGTTGAAATAGTTAATGCTAAATGTGAAATGCACATGTCAATTGTAAAGTGTTTAATGTGAAATGTAAACATGAAATTTGTGAATGTTAAGTGTTAAATGTCAGATGTTAAATCGTTATTGTGCTAACGTTAAATGTGTTAATGTAAAATGCAAACATAAAAAGAGAAAATCTCTAAAATCTTTAAATGTTACATGTAGAATGTTAAATTTTATTTGTTAAATGTGAAATGCTTTATGTTCAAATTTTAAATGTTAAAATGTGTTAAATGCTAAATTTGAATGTTGAATGTTATGTGTTAAATGTGAAATGTAAATGTGCAATATTGCATGTGAATTAAGAAATGCGAAATGCTAAATATTAAAATTAAAATGATGATTTTTTTAACGTAATTATTTTAAATGACATTAAATGTTTAATGTGAATGTTAAATGAAAAATGTGATATATAAACATAAATTTTTCATGTTAGATGCTTAATATTATATTTTAAATGTTACATGTGCTGATGTTAAATGCTAAATGTAAAATGTTAAATGTAAAATGTTAAATGAAAAATGTGAAAGTTAAAGGTGAAAAATTAAATATAAAATATCTATGTGATATACTAAATGTAAACATAAAATTCGAGAAGATATGTAATGTTAAAAATTTAATAAGTTTTTTTTGTTATGTTTATAACTCAATAATTAATAATATAATAATTTTTCAATTATTAATTAAGAGTTATATTTTCGAAGAATTATATTACTTTCTGAAGAAAACAACCAACAACAACAACAATACCCTTTGTATAGAGTGGCAATCATACAGCATTTACAAGTTAAATATTTAATGTTGAATGTGTTAATGTAAATTGTTCAAACTTTAAATATGATATTTTAAATGTTGCATGTGTTAATGTTAAATGCTAAATGTTGAAAGTTTAATATTAATTGTTATATGTTAAATGCAAATTATTAAATGTTAAATAAGGAATGTAAAATATAAAATGTAAAATGTAAAATGTAAAATGAAAAATGTTCAATGTGAAATGTTAAATGCTTACAATTAAATGTTAAATTTTTAATGTTAAATGCTAACTGGTTATTGTTTAATATTAAATGTTAGAGATATTAAATCTTAAATGATAAATGTCAAATGTTAAACATCAAATGTGAAATGCAATATGTAAATTGTTAAATGTGACATGTGAAATATTAAATGGTAAATGTAAAATTTGAAACGATAATCTTAAATGTTAAAAGTTAAATGAGTAATGTAAAATGTATGTATGTGGAAAAATTAGACGCTAAAGGTCAAATAGTAATATTAAATCTCAAATGTGTTAACGTGAAATGCTAGATATTTAATGTAATATATTTTATCTTGAATGTTGAATGTAAAATGTTAAATGATAAACGTGAATTGTTAATGTGAAATTTGATATGCTAAATGTTAGATGCTATATGTAAACTATTAAATGTTAAATGTGAAATGTATTGTAAGATCTGTGTATAAATTGAAGAGCATGTGAAATGCAAATTGTAAATTGTTAAATGTGATATAAGAAATCTAAAATGTCAGATGTTAAATGGTAAATGTTAACTTTGAAATGATAAATGTGAAATGTAAATGTTAAGAGTTAAAAGTTAAATGAGTAATGTGAAATGTAAATATGAAATCTAAAATGTTAGATGCTAAATATCAAATGACACTAAAAACAAAGTCTTAAAATTTCATTACGAAACTCCAACGAGTTCTGGTAGCGAACCAAAATGGGTTAATGTAAAATTTGAAATGTTTAATGTTAAATATTAATTGTTAATTGTTTAAATGCTAAATGTAAACTATTAAATGTTATATGTGAAACGTAAAATCCGGAATGTTAAATATGACACGTAAAATGTAAAATGCAAAAATGGTCAATTTTAAATGCTAAATGTTAAAGTGTAAATGTTAAATGCTAAAAATTACATGTTAAATTGTAAATGTAGAATGTGTGTAGTGCTAAATGGTAATGTTAATGTTATTCAAACTCAACAACAACAATATTTCTATTATTGAATTTTTTCTCCTCTTTTCAATTTCTTAACTTGTAACTTAAGTTCTCCCTCAACATGGCCATATTTACCGTATTGCCTGTCACGGATACGGAAATGCAATTTACATTGTAATAAATTTTTTAATATTTGTGCACTTATTTTGCTATCTTATCGCTTGTCTCTTTCTTCCAACAGTTTTAACAAGCTTTAATACGCGTACTCAAAATATTTACATTGTTACAGCTTTTTTTATTATTATTATTTTACTCGATGTTGTGGTTTTTGTTTTTGTTGTTTATTTCTTTCCGTTTTTTTACTCTCTTGTTGCAATCTTTATGGTTGTAAGAGCTTAAAACAAGCTCATCTTGTTGCTGTTGCTGTTGCTGCTGAAGCTTTTATGTTGATCCACTGTTTTTTTTCCTTGGCGGCTCTTTTTTGTGCTTTATTTAAATTCAATTTAAAGTGTTGCTTTCAAGATTTCCGTTTCCGTTTTTGTTTCTGTTCTCAGAATGTAAATGATTTTCTCTGCTACTGCTGATGCTGCTGATGCTGCTTCTGTTGTTGTTGATGCTGTGTTGTTGTTGTTGTTGCTTGTTTTCTGCTGCGTTTCATTCTAAAATGTTATCTTTTTTCTGATTGAATTTCCAGACATGGATTGCATGGTATGATAGAGATGCGTGTTGAATGGTTGGAGGTATGATAGAAGGTGCGACAAGCGGAAAATTAATGACTACGATTGAGATGCTAACACTTCGAGGTATCGAGTTGTCTGCCAGGAAATTCTAGCCGACTGACAAATGATGCGGTGTTGAAGTGATTTATAGCCTCGTAAAATCGAATGCGATCTTAAGTAAATTTCAAATAGGCACTTGAGGTTGAGATACAAATTCATGTAGAAATTCAATAAAAATATTTATTGCTTAAATTAACAAAATAATTTACAAAATAAATGTGAAGCTTATAAAAAGTGCAAGAAATGTGCTTTTAATGCCTAACAATATAAAAAAAAAACAAAACAGTATAAAAAGGTGCTATCGTTAATTTACAGGTTTTACCGCCATTAATAAATCTTAGCTACTTAAGCTGCAAGGATACGCGCTACAAAAACTCAAGCAATAACCACAACAAAATAGCACAAAGTAAACATCTAAAAACAAAGAAAAAGAAGAATCAAAACTCATTAATGTGCCCATTTTTGCAACATAAGTGCTTTTTTCGCTTCCCCGCCCCAAAAAAACAAAAGAGGCATTGTAATAGACACACCCACACACATACGCGCACAAAGCCAACAACACGAGCGCGAAAGTGCTGTGCATGGGTCGAGTTCAAAATTGCAGAAAGTTGTTGGAAGTGTCATTATGAGTTTGGCGCCACAATCTGCAAAGCGGAAACAGAAGTGCTAAAACAAAGTATTAACCAAATTGGGATGGTTTGGTTTGTAAGAAAACCATTATGTTTTATTTTTCTTGGAAGTATATTTTTGTTACATCTCTTGTTCTCTTATTTTATGACTTGTTCACTCTTATTGCACTGCGATTAGGTGAGTTTAAGCATTTCATTGTTTTTTTATTGTTACCTATAGTAACTAATGCACAGTGGGGCACAGTGTATAAGTGACAAGTTTTACGAAATTGTTTCCAGATATTGTTTCCATGGATGCTCTAAAAAAAATTTTTTTTTTTTTATATTCTCGTTATTTTAGGATTAAGTATTTATTCATTTATATGTTAAGTTTTGGTAGTAAGAAAGGGTCTTAGCGCGGTAGATGGAATAAAAATTAAAAAAAAAGAACTAGTAAGGATGGAGCTTCGGGAGGGTACCGAAGCTAAAATACCCCCCCGCTGCCATATTGGAGTATATTCGAAGTCTTTAGCCACGACATACATGATGACATTCAGTTTTATATATTAACGAAAGTTTTCCTATTTTGATGACGTCACTTTGTATGGGAGGTAGGCGTGGTTTTCATTCGATTTTGCCAAATATCATGCTGATGATCTTTTTTATATATCAAAACTTATGTGCAAAATTTCAAGACATTTCTTTAATTTTTGTGGATTTTTAAGAGATTTTACGTTTAAAATAAAGCCACTTTGTATGGGAAGTGGGCGTGGTTTTCATCCAATTTCATAGCCAGGATTTAGATTGAAGAGCAAAGCTTACGTGCCAAATTTTAAGGCATTTCTTTAATTTTTGTGGATTTTAAAGACATTTTACGGTTAATATAAAGTCACTTTGTATGGGAGGTAGGCGTGGTTTTCGTCCGATTTGGCCCATTTTCGAACTTGATCTTCCTTTTTTAAAAATAAACTTATGTATTGAATTCCATCGCGATAACTTTAAAATTGCGGCTGTAATCGTGTCGACAGAAGGACAGACGGACAGACAGACGGACGCACGGAAATCGACTCAGGAGGTGATGCTGATCAAAAATATATACATTTTTCTATACCTGCCACGCCTCCTTCTTGGCGTTACAAACATAATGACAAAGTTAATATACCCTTTACGCATTACGCGTTGGGGTATAAAGATAAATATTACACGAAGGAGCAATCCGCATTATCCAAATGTAGTTGGGACTCTTCGGGCTACCGTTCTAAATATAATGATTATGAACTTCATTTTAAATTTTAAGTTAAACTTTCCATTCGCCAAAAGTTTTTTCATTGCTCATGCGAATTTTTTTAAAATTTGTACAGAAAATTATAACTTTCGTTTCTTCAAGTAAATTAATATTATTATATCAGTTTCCTTTAAAAGGAAAATATCATATGTTTAGACTTTACAAATCTCATTTGTATTGCTTTTTTTTTGACTTTTTGGAGAGGAGGAGTTTTTGAACCTCGCAAACTTCACCTTGGCTATGGGCCTGCATCTATGCATATAATAAAACAAGGTACAATATTATTACTTAAGAATCGTCGAATGATGTAAAATCGATTTATTAATCTCTTGCGTTGTTTTTTTAGCTCTTGTTCTGTATATAGGCAAGAAATGTATATGTCAATAGGCACGAAATGGAGATTTTCTCCCATCATAGTCCGCTGGATTTACACTGCTATCGTCCGACCAATTATATTCCATGGAGTGATTGTCTGGTGGCAGGCCACTCGTAAGTCTTCCGTACTAAATAAGCTTCTCAAAGTACAAAGTAGTGCAGAACTATGTATAACAGGAGCCTTGCGGTCTACTCCTACGGATGCGTTAAATGTCATCCTACACTTACCTCGCTTAGACCTAATTGCCATCGAAGGTGCTACTATCACAGCTCTGAGGCTAAGAGAGTCTGGATCCTGGTTCGGAGATGGTAACGGACACTCAGAGATACTGGCCTCAGCCACTATTCCTTCCAACACAGACTACCGCACACCACAGGTAATCTTTGATAATAAATATAATGTCCGCATTCCTACACGACAGGAATTGAAAATCAGGCCCCACTATATGGAGGGGGCCATAAACATATTTACTTAGGGCTCTAAGCTCGAAGGGCAAGTGTGTGGGGGAGTCTTTTCCCCGGACTTGGGGATTGAGACCTCTTTCCGGCTACCCGATCACTGCAGCGTCTACCAAGCGGAGGCCTTAGCCATCAAGGAAGCAGAACAGCACCTCAACCAGCTGAGCACCTCAAGGAAGGCTATATATATATCTCTCGGACAGTCAAGCGACGCTAAAAGTATTATGCTCCCATACCCAAAACTCTAAATCTCTTGCTGCATGCCGCAAATCTCTCAACGAGATGGCTGAGCAATTCAGGATTCACCTTGTATGGGTGCCTGGGCACCGAGACATAGAAGGCAATTGTAAAGCTGACGAACTGGCTAGAATTGGTACGACCGCCGCCCTTGGCCATCTTTAAACTCCAGTGCAGGCGAAACACGCTGCGCCAGTCCAATGAGCGGTGGTATAACCTTGTCACCTGTACCACGGCCAGACTTATCTGGCGTTCCTACGACAGCAATCGCACCTCCTCCCTACTGGGACTCGGAAGACCGAATCTCTCTGTTCTGGTAGCGGTACTCACCGGACACGCTCTTCGTCTAGGCTGTGAAGCGAACGACTTCTGCAGAAGCTGCATAGATGATGAGGAGGAGGAAACCGTACAACACTTTCTCTGCAACTGCCCCGCTCTAGGTAGAAGGAGACTAAATACCCTCAGTCGACCCCTCTTTCACTCTCTTGCTTCAATCTCAAAGATAGATCCAAAGAAAATCGACAGATTCATTAAGTCCACGGGATGGTTCAACGGAGACAGGACTCTTATAACACCAAGTTAAAGGAGATTATATGGTATCACAAGGGGCGTTTATTGGCCTAAGTTCACGAAACGGGCAGCCGTCTCAACCATACTAACCTAACCTAACCTAACCTTGTTCTGTATAATTAATCTTAAGGGATTCTCTTCCAGATTTCTAAATCATTTCTGCAATGGAACAATTCTTGGAATATTAATAATTCTAATTAATATTTTATTAAAATATAAACTGAAAGGAACAATAAATTGTGCTCAATTACTTTCTCTCATGCTAGATTTTTTTTAATTTTGAAATCTTCTTAGAGGCTCTTGAGCAAATTAAGGCAAAACATTAATTTTTATATTCTGAGAATTCAACCGCAACAACATTATCATGTCGTTTTTCTCGGATTTGTTAGAAAAGTTTTTCATAATGTTGTTTATGGTGTGTAAATAAAAAACTTTTTTTTAATCACCCTGATGCACTGATAAAGTAAAACAACTAAAGAAACTCACAACTACTCTTAGCAACTGCTGACTGTATCTGTATATATGGAGCTATTAATAAAAACTTGGATAAACTTTTTATAAAATGCCAAATTTGCTAAACAAAGCAGCTGTTCAGAAATCGATTTATCGATTATTAAATACGTAAAAAACTGATAACGTTAAAACAAACAAACTTTACGTAAAAAGCTTATCAGCTTAGTGGCTGATGATAGCTTAGTAACACCCATCAAAAAAAAAAAAAATGCCGAAAAAATAATCACCAAAAAAAAAAATATGTAAAGAGGATTGCGGCCGACAAATTCTAATTTGTCGAAGATTATGGAAGATTTTTAAACAACAAAGGTAGACAAACAAAAAAAAAAATCTCAAACAAAACCATGGTGAGCAACAAATTGGAGTTGGAGAAAATATTGAGCATTAAATAAATAAGATTTTCTGGTAAGGAAAAAAAAAAAAAAAAAATCACCCAAAATAAGACACAAAAAAGTGGCTGAAATTTTTGCGGTATATTTTGCCACTTTATAAAACTCTTGCAACACACATATTAAAGTAGCACTTTTTTTGGAAAAATCGCTTAGTGTCAAATCATTAAAATTCAGCCCCATGCCATTAACTTTGTCTGTTGCCAACTTCACTTCATAGCCGCTATGTTATAAGCCATACATTGTGCTACATAAATTTGTCGCGTTTATCAGGTTGCTCTTACTTTGGGCATAAATTTTCTTTTATAACCTTGTGTCACCTGAAGCCAAACTTTGTGCGGTAGCTAAGCAAGGATATGAACCAAGGACCAAGCAGTGCTGTGAGTTCAGAGAATGAAGAAAAGCAATTAAGCAGCAGTAGCTGCAGGCTCAGTTAAGTTCATTAGGCCTTAATTGTGTTGTGTTGTTTTTAAGATTGAGAAAATTTGGTAATGAGGATTTTAGAAAAACATTTCCTTTATTAAAGAAAATATATTAAGGCAATTATTAAAAAAAATATATATATATATATATATGAAGGGATCAACGCAATAAGGCGCTAACCCACACTTAGATCAAAACTAAGTTTTGTATGCAAAAAAAAAAAAGAAGAAAAATCTCAACAACCTCAACAATATTATAAGAGGCTCCTTCAATAATATTCCTTGCATATTGAGAAACATGAAATTCCTTTCATGTTAATTTGTTTAAGTTAATTTGGATATTATTCTACCTTCTATGGTGGTTGGCAACAATAGGTTACCCAAAGCCATAACTTTCAACTTATATGTCATTTTTAAATTTTTATTTTAAGCACAACCTCCTACAATGATATAAATGTGGTTCTTAGTCAGCATATACTATCATAAGCAGTACTTCTAAAATTGAAAATTAAAATATATGAATAAGTCAATTAAAAGTTTTACATATGAAGTTTTTCGGCGAAAAGACGCTAACACACATGCAAATTTCTTTAATATCCTACACTCAGAAAACAGATCAGTTGTGAACTCAACATTTTTAGTTATGCTTTTGGTATAATACGAAGGACTTTCGCCGAGCTTCTTATAATCAATTGTGTTGTGGGTGTTGTGAAATGTTTGACACAAATGACCGAGAACTAGACCTACAAAGCTTTATGCCGACTCTGAACGGCTTGTGTTCTCAATAAGCCGTTTTTACTCTCTAAAGTTTGCCAGTGTCTGCAGAGAGGTGACGGCCGAACAGAAAATAAATTCAATTGAAAAAAAACTTTCTGTGTCAGATGAAACTCGAACCTGGGTTCTATCGCATACCAGCCACACACCTAAACCAGTATGTCACAGCCACCATTTTAGTACACCCAGGGAAAAAATTCGTAAAACCAAAGAAAATGCACTTTGCCACAAAGACTTTTATTGGTTAGATTTTTACTTTTATTGGTGCCCAAAGACAAAACATCGTTAAGGCAAAGAGCAAGAACAATTTACTTTGAATCAAAAACTTAAATTCTTGTGGCAAAGACGTACGTTTTTAAAAAAGCATCGTAAAAGAAAAGAAAATGTACTTTGGCACAAAAACCTTTATTCGTTATGACAAACACGCAGAATGTTACATTCCAAAAAAAAATATACTTTAAACCAAAGACTTAGGTACTTAATTTTAAGCACATGGCTTCATGAAATTAATGGTTTCTTTCGGCTTTTCTTTGCTGCTTGCGTTTATTATAACTTACTTACTTACTTAGGTGGTCGTAACAACCCGTGTCCGAGTTTCAGACTACCTCATCAGCTCTCGCCAGGTGCCTCTGCTTTGCGCGCGCCTTCTCCAATCGCATACACCAAGCACGGTTAGGGCTTCCTCAGCCTGGTCCATCCATCAGAGGCATGGTCTCCCTCGTCGTCGTTGACCAGCGACCCTCGGCTCGAGCACCTTTTTCGCTGGAGCTTCGTCGTCCATACGATGGACATGACCCAGCCAGCGTAGTCGCTGCACAGTTATACGCCGAACTACGTCAATGTCTTCGTAGAGCTCATACAGCTCGTGGTTCGGATGCGTGATTCGGATGCGATAGTCATCGCCGACTCGAACAGGACCGAAGATTTTGCGAAGAACTTTTCTCTCGAACACCCCCAGAGCGGCTGCGTCAGTTTGCGAAACTACCCATGCCTCAGCGCCATAAAGCAGCACAGGTAGAACGAGCGTTTTGTAGAGTGTTAGTTTTGTCGATCGAGAGAGGGCTCTGGAACTTAGTTGCTTGCTGAGCCCGTAGTAGCACCTATTAGCAATTATTGTTCTTCGCTTTATCTCCAGGCTGATTTCGTTGTTGGTATTAATGGCGGTGCCAAGGCAAACGATCTCCTTGACTACTTCAAAGTTATAGCTGCGGGATGAAAGGTGGAAGTCTAAACGCCGCGCTCCCTTGTTTGTAGACAGCATATACTTTGTTTTACCCTCATTTATCGATAAACCCACTTTGGCTGATTACTTTTCGATAGCGGCGAAAGCAGCGGTAGCATCTCTCTTGGTTCTGCCAACAATATCAATATCATCAGCGTACGCAAGGAGCTGGACACCTTTATAGAAAATGGTGCCATTACGATGCACACCGGCTTTTCGTACGATCCCCTCCATGACAAGACAAGACTGATCGCAAGACAGTGGATCGCCTTGCCTGAAACCTTTTTCGGTATTGAAGGTTTCGGAGAGGTCATTTCCTACCTTGACGGAGCTGCGTGTGTTGCTCAACGTCATTCTGCAAAGTCTAATCAACTTTGCAGGTATACCGAACTTAGACATTGTTGAGTATAGGCAATCCCTTCTCGTCAAATCAAAGTCTAATCAACTTTGCAGATATACCGAACTTAGACATTGTTGCGTATAGGCAATCCCTTCTCGAGCTATCTAACGCAGCTTTAAAATCGACAAAGAGATGGTGTGTGCCAATTTGATTTTCGTGGGTTTTCTCCAAGATTTGTCGTAGCGTGAAAATCTGGTCTATGGTGGACTTACCAGGTCGAAAGCCACACTGATAAGGTCCAATCAGTGTTTTTGTAAACGGCTTTAATCTTTCACACAGTACGCTTGAGAGAACCTTATATGCGATGGAAATAAGACTGATACCTCTATAGCTGGCGCAGATTGTTTATTATAACAGGGAACATTAAATTAAATTAAATATCAAATTAAAAATCTTACCTTCGCCTGCCGTGGAGATTTGAACCCACACCCACCGATACTACCGATTAAGAAGTCACTACACTATGCATCGAGCGATTGATTTAATATTAATTACAACTGAAGCTATGGTGCAGCATAACACAATAATCTATTAATAGATTTTTGTTGTATAGCTATCAACAGAATACTGTGACACATTGCATCTGTTAATACATCATCTGTTAACATAGCTGCAGTTATGCCAGCAAACAGTAGCAAGGCTGTTTGGATCAGTGAGTAGAGCGGCACCAAAAATTCCAAGTTCAGTTCCGCACGTCGGGCAAAGACATTTTTTTCTCTTTTTTTTTTTTTCTTTTCTTTTTGTTGATGAAATGTAATGAAATTTACTGGTGTGAATATTCACGTGTGTTTTTTTACAATTACAATTCAATGTTGGCACTCGCACACGATTTCCTTATTCTTCGTATACAAATAAGATTTTGAAGAAAACATTCTTTAAAGGTACAGACTTTGTTTTTGAAACAATGAAGCTTACTCTCATAAAAACAAAGAAAAGTCTTTGATTTTACATGCTTTTTCGATTTCTTATTAACAAAGAACTACATCGTTATAGTAAATAGTTTATCTTCACGGTTTCATTGATTTAGCTTCAAAGAACTTCAGTCTTTTGTTTCGATGATGCAGCACTTGCATAGTTAAAGGATAAATCATTATTGCAACAATCTTTTCATTGTGGTGAAGATATTTTTGTTACAGTTTTACAAGAACTTTTTTCTTTGATTTTAAGGCGTTCAATTTTCTCTGTGTATAATAGTTGTTATAAATGTAGTGCGCTTATTAGTAATTGAATTCGGTATTCAGAATTTATTTGTTTATTCGTTTATGATTGTTGAAACCAAATCAACGCATTTTTTAAGTTGACCTTGAAAATACCAAAAATACATGACCAAATAATTAATTCTCTCAATCGAATATTAGATTTTATAACCGAATAACTTCTCCCACAATCAAATGGCACTTCGAACAAACAATGCGTTTAACATACTATTGTATGTTTCATCTTTCATCTTAATGCAATCCTCATTAAAAAAATTTACATTCAGTTTGAATATTTCAGTTAAGGTCAAATTTGTTTGATTTATTTGAATTTTGATATACTTATGTCCTGATTTGTTTTTTTTTGTTGTCTTGATTGAAACGAACTATTGAAACGAACTGCTTTGGCTTTTCGCGGCCCTCTACTAATAAATACAAAAAAGATAACTTCAGTAAAATTTTACAATATTTTTGTCGAAAAAGTTTTTTGCTGTACATACTTAGTTCAGTTATGATGACCGTGTTTGGCGCATACACAATGAGACAGACAAAAATGCGATAGGGGAAAATTTTGGAAAGACAATTATAAAATATATTATATAGTGTGAATCATAGTCATTGCATAGGGCATTGCATCCTATGTCAAGCAAATTGATACCGTAGACGGTGTAAGGCCAGCCGCCTCTAACTACCTCTACGTCACCTACAATGCCAATCAATATGAAGTAGAATTTCCGGATGGCTTGACAATTGATGTTGGAATTGATTTATCGGTGAAGTTTTATTGATGCACATAATCTAGACAAATTAACTATTATGGATAACTGCTATACCGAAGCTATCTACGGAACTTAACATCAACGAAATCATGGCACAAAACAATGATTTTTGTGATCAAAATAATAAAAATGCGACCAAACACGAGGAGTAGAGAAAAGTTCTAGCTAAACAACGGTTAGAGTTGCATCGAAACGAACTTTTTTTGTTATTTGAGGTACGCTTTTTTATTTTTTTTTACGTAGTTTTCACTTATCGACATAAAATTGTACACTATTCTTCAAATTCTAAACTTAAAAAATGTTGACCTGACCTTAGTCGAGAAAAGAACGGGAAAATTCAAAATTTATTGTAAATAAAATGTAAATGTTTCTTGCGATAATAAAGTATCTATTATGCTAAGCGAGTGGTTGGTTGTATGTTTCGATATTCAGTTAGGAGATAGATATGATTTGATTACGATTATCAATAGCTAGTTCTAGCAATAACAAATTCTGTCACGGCAATAGAAAAGTATGTTCAAAAAACTACAAATTTGAGGTTGCCGCAACTTCAAAAATGTGGTTGGGCATGTTTTTCTTGTTGCCGTTACCAATTTCTTTAATCAGTGTACCACCGACAGGCGACGGATTTTAAAATTATTACTATGCAGATACTATTTTGAGCAAGATATTTAAAAATTAAAACAAGAACTAGTGAAAGGCGTAGCATACGGAGGTCATTGAAAGTTTCACATGTGAATTTTTTCGGCAAAAAGGCGCTAATCCACATCAGAGACCTGCAACGAATCGTATTTTTACGATTCTAAATCACTCGTTAAAAACCGAGTGCGAGTGCGTGCGGTTGCGCACAACAACAACCACTTCCACGCGAAGCATTCTCATAACAGCGATGAGCGACGAGTGCCGCTGCTTTCACTCATCGCACATTAGAAAGGCTGCTGAATTCTAAGCATATGATTCTAAGCACCCTCAATGACTCTAGAGTCATGGAATGGTTTGCGTGCACTTCAGTATTGGCGTGCGTTTTCCTTGTTTTATTTTTGTTTTGTGTTTTACGTGTTGATTAAGATAAATAGCCAGCTTCTAAGTTGGGAATCGCTAGTTCAAAGAATTAAATTGTGGCAAACTTACTTTATACTTGAATGTTGTCTATTAGTTGTCCCGTGTTGTTATTGTATTGTTTTTAATCAATTTTTTAAATCACTTTCACACTTGCAATGGTGAATTGCTGAGAACCTTTATGTTTAGGTATGCCTTAAAGAAAGCTGCAATCCAAAATAAACAGGATTGCCGCTTTTAAAAGCTTTAATAGTGTATATTGCTTCCATTTATTTTAATATAATGTTAATTATAAATGTCATATAAATGTTAATTAAACCCGCCCTTTAAACCAAGATGTTTTTGTTGAAAATATGTTAATATGTAAATCAATCATTTTTATGTATGTATTTATATTGAAGAACTTTTGAATGAATTTTTGAATTATTGTTTTTTTTTTAATAATATTTAAAATGGTTTTAATTTTGAAACAATTTTATTTAATATTTTAATAATTCTTAAAAAATTGTTAATATTGTTTTTCAATAATATTTTCACAATTTTTCACTAATTTCTATCAATAATATTTAAAATTTTTTTTAAAGCATATGCATTTAAATATTTTTTTAATACTGTTTTAAGCTTTATTTTCATACATTTGCCGAGTCCGCTAGTATTATATGTATATAATAATAAATTTATATATTATATGTGTAATAAAATATGTCAGCGGTAACTGCACGCGATTTCCGATAATGACTCTAGAATCATTAGAATCATTGAGCGGCATTCTTATGAGCGATGAGTGAAAGCGGCGGCACTCGTCACTCATCGCTGTTATGAGGATGCTTCGCGTGGAAGTGGTGGTTGTTGTACTCAACCGCACGCACTCGCATTCGGTTTTTGATGGATGATTTATAGTCATTCGTTCGAATCATAGACTCGTTGCAGTTCTCTGATCTACATACAAAATTCTTAAATTTCATAGCACCGACAGGAGAAGGGTTTTAAAATTATGAGTATGCAGATATTATTGTAGGCAGTGGAAAAGTTAAAAGGTGAGGCTTACAGACGCCGTTGTAACTTTCAAAAAAGACTGTTTCTTCGCATAATATTAAGAAATATTCACCAAATTAATTATAGTTAAATGTGTAATAAGCATTCTCCATTGCTAAATTTGCAGATTTAAGAACAAAAGAACTAACTGTCTTTATGGGAAAAATACGAACAATCCAAAATATTCAAAATTGTTTATAGAAGCCGTCAAACTTTCAAATGCGTTTATCTCCAAACTTATAGAATATTCAAAATTGTTTATAGAAACCGTCAAACTTTCAAATGCGTTTATCTCCAAACTTATTTTATGTGGGTTAGCACCTTTTTGCCCCGAACCCTACATATATACTGAGTGAGTGAGATTTCTTGAAGGCATATCATAGACAAATTTTTAACATGACGAGTGAAATTTTTAATATTTCTCAAAAATATATTAAATATAGAAATAATCCATTAAGCAATCCATGTAAACTCTTTTATACAATACTATTTTTTTCCGTTACACAAAAATATGTTTGTTATCTTCTACTAACAGCTCGCACCCATTTGCTTTAATCTTCAGCTAAATATACATAACAGAATTCTTAACAGCTTCCAATCTTGCTTAGCTATTGTATGCTTTCCTTAACATGACAAAACAATCTTGTGGCAAAATCTGTCGCTTTCTACCTTTTATAATATGCATTATAAAGGTTTCTCAAATCCGTGCTAAAGTGAACGTCATAAAATTCAAGATTTTCAGGTCGAAATCAATGTTGGAGGCTTTAAGTGTTTTTTATTTTCTTTTTCACTGCGTAGATTAAATTTTATGTGAGAAAACATAAAGTAATATATATGAAAACCTTAAAAGTGCCCCTTTTAGATTCGTACCCGAAATTTGTAGGTACTAATTTGTAGGCGCACTCAAATGGTTTTAACGGAATTAAAATTTCACACATTTTTGTGGTATCGCTGTTGTGGGTAATTCAATGAAAATCATATTATATGCAAAACAGTGATTTTATAAACATACCTAAAATGAGGATTCAAAGTATCGGCTTACTTTTTTGTTATTATTAGGCAAAATACTTGCAGAGTTTAAGATTGAACGTTTTTTTTTTTAGAACATAACTAGTTCGAGGAAACATACACGCGGAACTTTCTTGTTTTTTTGTTCATTTGAACTACAGAAGTGAAAAATCTGTTAAGCTCCATACATTATTCGATCAGAGTGCTCTGGCTATTTTATTTTATAATAAATATATTAAGAAAATATAAGTATTTATTTTAAAAAATTAACTATAATAAGGTAACAAATTTTATCGAATTGAAATAATAAATAATTATTTATTTAATTAAATATTAATTAATAAAATATAGGTTTTTTATCTATTATATATACAGTATGCATTGATTAAATGGGAATATCAAATGTATTTTTAATGTCGTTCTTGATTATTCTATTTCATTTGGTAAACAATATAACAACAATGGTCATTACAAGATCGGCGATATACAGGGTATCCCGCAATTGAGTGCAACTATTTACGGAGCTGAAAAATCCTATGGGAGGGGGAGGGGTGGGGGGTATATTTTCACATGCTAAGGAGCTACAGTGTTAATTAATATTCCACGACTTTTGTTTACGTTATTGTTTCTAGCAGAAAAACTAACTTACATAAAACTTATTTTGCTAGCATTTTTAAGGCAATTACCTTTCCAACGGTATAACAACAAACCCCACCAACTTAACCATTATTGAGCTGTGATCGTGTGAAGATGAAATCAATCGGTTGAAATTACCAAATTTCAACTTTGGGTGCAAATTTCTTTTAATTTTGCGTAATAAATGAAATTTTTTTAAAATTAATTTTGTAATTTTTTTAATTTTTTTTCAATGACACTAAAGACATAGACATCTTTACATAGACTTCAATAAAGCTTTATAAAAGGAGTTATACTTGAGTAAAAATCTTCTTGAATACTTCAACAAAATGTATGTCTCCTTGAAGAAAGCTTTATATAAGGAATTATACTTGAGTAAACCTTTTCTTGAATACTTCTTAAAATGTATCATTGAATAAAGATTTGTATATGAAATTATAGAAGAAAATGCCATTTTGAAGGCTTTTACAAAGCTCTATCAAGTAAAGCTCGAATAATTACTTTTATACGTGGCCTTTTCAGGTTGAGCTGGAATAACTTCAAATATTGTAGTGAGGTGATACTGGTACAAATATTTCATAATATGCACAACACAATTGATCATAAGAAGCTAGGTTCTTTCAAGTGTTAAAATAGCCAAATCGTTGTTTTCGTTTAATAAAATTTTCAATCTGAAATTTTTGAAATAAATATAAAGTGCTGAAAACAGTTTTACTTTTATTACACTGGACCTGTAGTTTAGCATTTATAAAGTATTTTTGATGTGCTTAAGGTGCTATTGCACGGTGAATCTGAAAAGTTTCGTTTTTATGTAATACACACTGTTTTGACAGTCTAACTCTTGAATATTAATCTTTGTCAGACTGACGCCGCGAATTTTTTAACTTTATATAAGTTGCATGATTGTTTAAATTTATATAAGTTGCATACTTTTTTAAAATGATATGCAGATTATAAAATTAAAATATTTGTTATTTTACTAATTAAAAGTATGAAGTCAGAAGTAAAATCAGCTTCCTAGCTAATACTTTTTTTTTTGTTTAAATAATATAGGAATTTGTTTTCTTGTGCTGATGTCTAGAGGGACAAGTGTCTCCCCTCTTCCCTGTGAACGCTCTTGTTTCACCTTATTGTTTACTTACCGTAATTTTTTCCACTCCTTTTCAAACTCGCCTTCATCAGCTCTAACTTTACGCATTTTGAAATCTAATAAAAACATTATTCAACCCACTCTAATAAAAAAACAATTCAGTTTGATTTCTGACCGCTGAACTTCTCTTATTTAATTCCATTGAAAAAGTTTTTCCATTGAATTCATCACCTTCAAATAACAATTGAAAAACTTTTACCTGTGCTTCCACAAGATCTAAACAAAACATTGCCAGCTTGGAATAGCTCTATTAACATGCTATAAATCATACCCACAACTTGAGCTATATATAAAAATGACCACCCACCCATGGTGCACAGTGGACCAGAAAAATACCGAGGTAAGTAATTCAAGTTGAAGTAATTTTCCTGTAGCACGCTTTCGCTTCCAAGCCAGCATTGCTAAGTAACCCCGACTACTCCCGAGCCGGCTTGTAGGATCACAACAAAATACCATAATAGCAAAATAATAAAAAAACAATAACTGAAAACACGAAAGTTGAAAAAAAATTGGTGTACTGCTTTGCTTCATTATAAATCCGTTACGTTGAAATCCTGCAAGGTAGGCAGGATTATATTACTTGTCCTGCTGCGACTTATTTCTGCAAGGTAGACGACGAACCCAGAATGCGGATGACATTAAAATTATTCCAAGCGGAATTGAGCTTAGAATAAAAGTGAAAATGTAGCAAAATATGAGAAAAAATGATGACAATAAGCAGAAAAATAATTAAAGCAGAGAGCAATAAAATAAAACTCTTTCAGTTACGTTAACCCACTAACCCACCAGGGGGTCGATACCCGCATGGAACCCTTTTTTTTCTTATCAATATTTTTTCTTATATTAGTATTCCTTACGACACACGTACGCAAAACAAATACAAGCAAAACATAGCCATAGCCAACATAAAGTCTCGTGCCAAAGTCCATTACTATTATTTCCTTTCCTTGTATATACATTCCATTACACATCACACCAGAATAACTCTACTGGTGTGGGCACTCGAAACCGGATGTCCTTGTGTTGCAATTTCGCAGCCAGACAATTTGACAACCAGCGCGTTACAAGACGCCTCAAGTCTCTGCCGCAACTCAGGCATAAAAGTGTGACCAAGTTTTTTTTTTTTTTTGTATTTACTTGGTTGGAACAATCTTGGAACTAATGTTTGAGGTGTTTTATATGATTTTTTTTTTATCATTTTATTACACGGCAGGGAATTTTTTCTTAAGTTATGGGAAATTTATATGATTGTTATTATATTTGTTTGAGCATTTATTGAATGTGTATCATGGCGCATGTTCACCACAGCTCAACAGTTGTGAGTTTTTGCGAGTTTGTGTATGTGTGTGTATGCGTGTAGTTTATCATATAACCTCAAAAGAGAAATTACTCTCGGTTTCCGTTTTATTACCCTGTTGCTGAAGTCGGTCGTTGAGCTGCTTTGTTGGGTTCATGGATACAGTGGGATAAAATGAATACAGTACGCATGAAATGGAGATGGATTGATAAGAATGGATATCGACTTTCCATGCGGGGAGGGGGGATAAAATATTTGTAGGTACCAATAAAAAATTAAAAATATGGATATTAGAGTGCCATGAAGAATCGTTTACTATTTTAGATTTTTCAAATTCAGAACCTTTAATTTTTAATTGCTCTTTTAAAAACTTGTCCGCCAAAATTAAGACAATAACTATAAATTTCCATCACAAAATTTCACTAATGCTAATAATAATAAAAAAATTAAAATATTAATACAAATTTACTTAATTTCCCTAAATTTACTAATAAAAACAAAATTATAAAAATTTTTTAACGATTTCTTACAGTTTATCAAATTCAAAATTAAATATGGCAACAAAAATTAACAGTTTATTAAATTAGTACAGCAGTTGAAATTATGAATCAAGAATATGCTAGATATATATACAGGGTGTCCCGCAATTGAGTGCAACTATTTACGGAGCTGAAAGGTTATGTCGAGCTGAGCAAAAAATCGTATGGGAGGGGGGTCTATTTTCACATTCTTAAAAGCTACAGGGTTAATTAATATTTCACGACTTTGGTTCACGTTATTGTCTATAGCAGAAAAACTAACTTACATAAAACTTATTTTGATAGCTGATTGATAAAAACTTACGGGGAAAAACCGTTGATTTTTGGCGAAAAAGTGATTTTTTTAAATCAAAACCGTTGGCAGACGGTTCCACCGATTTTAATATCCTTTCGGACTTAAGATCATCTTGAATATAGAATTCAGAATATGAGGGTCGAAAAAAACAGTTTGCCCCTGAACAAAACGATCCACCTTAATATATAAATAGATATATATATCTCTTATATGAGAAAATTACTTCGACTGCGCTACGCTTACGTGCCGTAATCTTAATATCTTAAAAACGCAAGAATCAAAATATGACTTTTTTTTCAAAAAGATTTCGTGAAATAAAATTATATGCATATTGAAAAATTTTAAAATAGTTCAAAAATAAAATTCTTGAAGTTATACATTTTTGAAATTTTTCGATAATATGAAACAATTTTCAATCATACAAATTCCCATTAAAATCCCTGTACCTATAATATTTATTTATGAATTTTTATTAGCTGAGGAATACCTTTTGAAAAGTTTTATATATACATTTTAGATGATTTAGTGGCGGCCGCGGCGTAGTGCGTAGAGTGTGTGACTCTTACGCCAGAGAACCCAGGTTCGAATCGTCCATCTGACACAGGAAATTTTTTCAATTGAATTAATTTTTCTGTTCGGCTGTCACCTCTGTGCAGACAATGGCAAACCTCAGAGAGGAAAAACTACCATGAAAAGCTTCTTGAGAACATATGCCGTATGGAGTCGGGATAAAACATGTAGGTCCAGTTCTCGATCATTTGTGTGCAAACATTTCGCATCACACACAACACAATTGATCATAAGAAGCTCGGTCAAAGTCCTTTCAAGTGCTGAGATGGCCATTTCGCACTTTATTAAAATTTAATTTTTCGGAGTTGTATATGGGGAAGAGTACACGAAAAAAATTAATATTTAAGTAATAATTAACAATATTTAAATAAAAATGCCTCATAGCAATTTTATCCGAAATTCCAAAACTTTTTGAAAAAATTATTTGTGATAAGCTAACAAGAAACATCAACCCACATCTAAATGAGCAGCAACACGGCTTCCGTATGGGATGATTAACAATATCCAATCTCATGATCATGCAATCGGATGTTTTAAGGCGGTCTTCTCATTCAAAACCCGTTTTTTTGACCCTTTTTAAAAAAATTCTTATTTGAAAACGCAAAAAATAATTGAAAATTTTTTTTATTTATTGTATTACAAAAGGTTCAAAGTAAATAAAAAATTTTTTTTGCCTCGATACGTGGGCTGTTCAAAAAGTAATGAGACTTCAAAGTTGGTGGTGAAAAAAAAGGTGTCGTCACGGCGGCCACGATACCGGGTCTCCGGAGCGTCTGAAATGAAAAAAAAAACGGGGTTATAATCAGTATAGATGTAATTCTCGGGTGAACCTCAAGCTTAATTTTGTGATTTTTTTTGACAAAATGGCGGCCATTCAAAAAAAAAATTTCAATTTCGGGTTTTTTTTTTGTAGTTTAGTGTAAAAAAAAAATAGTAAAAAATTTTTTAAAATTATGGTCGAGGTTCACCCGAGAATGGTGACAATTCTGCGTCGATTCCACTTTGTTTCATGAAAATCGGTTCAGTTGAACTGGAGATATCATGGCCGCCAGTTCGAAAAACGTGGGTTCGAGATAAACGCGCTTAAAGTTTGAAGTAATTTTTTAATAGCTCATTTTGACGAAGACCTTGCTTCACAAAAAAGGCTGTATCTTCTAAAGTATTTCGAATTTCTAAAAATCCTTTTAGGGGCATATTCACAACTACCCAAGCTATAAATAAATGCAAAAAAAAAAGTTGAAAAAAAAGTTGCTCGATGAGAAGACCGCCTTAATCAATTTGAAAAAAGAGCTCCAAATAGATGCCGTTTCTACTGATTTTAGTAAAGCCTTCGATCGAGTTAATCACAGCATGCTAACATGTAAATTAAAAAAATTCGGTATTACGGGCCTATACTAATTTGGCAAAAATCATGCCTCGACGGCAGATCCCAGTATGTTAAATTCTAAGGAATGCTGTCGAAAAAAATTGCAGTCTCCTCAGAAGTACCGCAAGGCAGCCACCTTGGTCGTCTTCTTTTAACATATTTATATCCTACTTGTCAGAAGTCCTTAACGGTATCCCACACCTAGTATATGCAGATGATTTAAAAAGTTACTATGCAATCGAATCAGAGTCAGATGTAAATTTTTTATAGTCAAAACTGTTGAATTTGGAGTAATGGTGTATCCAAAATAAACTGCGTCTTAATGTGAATAAATGCAGTTATAAGATTTTCTCGTAAGAACAACGGGACATTAGCCCCCCAATAGTACCGAGCTTAAAAGAGTCAATCATATAGTGGATCTTGGAGTAGTCTTGGATTGCACTATGACCAAATTTTGTCCAGATCCAGAAAACAGCTCGGTTTTATAAAAAGACGAGCAAAGGAATTCAATAATATTTGGGTCACCTTATCCTTATACTGTGCATTAGTGTAGCCAATACTTGAATATGCCTGCATAATTTGAAATACGTACTTCGATTCCATAGTGAAATAATCGAATCTATTCAAAAGCATGTCTTACTATACACGCTGAGAGACATGTACAACCCCCGCGATTATAATAGCCTTTCTTCATATGAATACAGACTCAGCCTTTTCAACTTGATGCCATTATCATCAAGAAGATCATTATTGGGCAAATGTTTAACTTTGTTTAACTACTCGATGTTGTAAATGGTGCTATTGACAGCGAATAAATTTCTAGTATGATATGTCTCAACGAGCCAATAAGACGTACTAGCCATACTCGGCTGTTAACTGAATATCAGCACCAAACTACATACACAAACAATGAACCCATCAATCGATTCTGTAAAGAATTCAATAACGTCATACATAAGATGTATGATCTACTGTTTTTTGGAGCGCTTCAGATGCGCTAATGGAGCGCTCGCTTTCCTGTTGGGTAGTTATTCGTATGTATACCACATTTAAGCAGGCGCTCTCTAAATTTGTTGGATATAAGTATAACTATTAGACCCTTTTTTCGACTTTCCTTTTCTCTTCTTTTTGACATCTTTTTTAAAAAAACAATTAGAGGAGAAAAAAAGGAGAAAAAATACATACACCCGTTAGCATAAGTTAAATTGCCTTGTAGGGCTAAATAAATAAATAAATTTCACAAAGTTATAAAATCTAAGTAATACTTAATGTTTTTTTCAGTAATTCAATAGTTTTACTGAATTTTAAGAAAAAAATAATGGATTCGCAGTCGTATATGCAGCAAAAAAGTCAAAAAGTACTGAAATGAACTGCAGAAAATTTCGAAACGAAAAGTAAAAAATGTATATGGAAAAGAATACGGGGAAGTTCTGTGGAATTTTCTGTAGGAAACTATACTGTTATATCAGTATACTAAATATCAAATTAAAGTGTTAAAATTTAGTTTCACTGCACTGTTAGCAATTCATAAACATGTTTTACTTCCAATTTTTAACGCAAGCAATGGCTCTGTGGAAGTACGATCGACTGGCATGCGAGACTTGCCGAGGACACGGTTCGTATCTCAGTTTGGATAGAATTTCAATAAGGCATCAATTTATGTATTTGCAATAGCGTTCAAAATTTCTCAACTTAATCGCACTTTATTATAAAAAAACTATAGCTTCATTAAAAAAGAAACGAAAAAAAAAATTGTTTTTTGTTTTAAGTAAATTTTAAATTTTAAATTTTAATTTTAAAACATTAAGTAAATTTTAGGAGTAAACATATTGTAAATATTATTATGTGCCCTTACGGGCGATAGTTTGTTTTTTCCCCCCGAACAACACAGTAAAAAAAACAGACAGCTGTTAATCTGTCAATTTGCTGTTTACTTTGTCCTTTTATTTATTCACTTCAAGCTCCACAAAATTGCTCCACAGTGCAGTTGTATAAAGCTTTGCTTAGTTAAACATTTTTAGCTTTAGCCGTAGTCGAGATATGATAAAAGAACGCAAAACCTAAATAAAACAACTGATAGTAAGGTGCACAATGACAGAGGTGATTATGTGTTAAACAACAACAACAACGTGGTAAAAAAAGGACCAAAATCAAAAATCCCAAAAAAACCTAAAACTCACCTGAAGTGAAAGCATAAAAAAGCTCGTTTGTGAGTTGTATGGAAAATGCGAGTAGGAAAAACAAGGAACAGTTAGTTACTCTTAAGCAGCCGTGCGAAACTGACGTGTTAAGCGGAATGAAAAGCGTGGAGTTAAGATTTCAGCTAAAATAAGAAAAACAATTTTTTATGAAAGATGCTAAAATTGAAAAAAATAAATAATTTGTGAAAAAATCGCAGCAAGAAGAAATTGGGGGGAAAAAAAAAATTAAAAAGCTATAATACAAACAACATCCGCTGGATGCCGTTTGTCCTGAAATCTTGCTCCACTAGTACACTAAAGTGCGGTAGCGGTGTGTTGAGTTGAGTTGAGTTTAGCTGTTGTAGGAAGAAGGAACCGATAGTTAAATCGCAACAAGCAGGCAGCTACAATCAGTCTGCGACGGACACTCTAGCGTTCTAGGTGCGCGTAGGAAATAGTTTTTCTGTGAGTAAAAGTGCGAACTTTAGCACATGGTATTCATGAGTTCGATTTAGATGTTATTAAATTTTTGTTGGTTACAATGTTTAAATAAATCCCCGAAAAATAAGCAAATATTAATAACAAAAACAAAATTTAAAAATCGCAACCAAGTAGCTGCAGCAAGTATCTACAATTGTCTGCGCTAAGTTCGCGACGCATAGCTGTGCAAAACTAAACGTGGGCTAACTTGTTTTGAAGACGCACGCAACTGTCTAGTCGATTTTTGTGCAGTTTTTGTTTTTTTAATATATATATTATCATTTCCTCTTTTGGGCTCTTTTTTTCAATTTAAAACAAAAGTATCTGCAAGATTTTGACTAACTACAAGTGTGCTAAGCGCGTAAATTCAAATAAATTCAACGACCAATTCAAGCAATTGAATTAAATTGAGCGAAATAGCCAACAACAACAATAAATAATAAAAAAAAAAATTAGTTACACGTAGTTATCTGGCAGCTACAAATGTGCATTCATTTATGTGTATGTTTGCGCAAAACAACCCACTCGCCACTCATATCAAAACGTCGTTTTTTAAACTAAGTATGTAAATATTTTTGCGTTGGAGCGCAAGTTTAGCTCAAGTATCTTTTACATCCGCGAGTTAAAATTTATTATAAGTATCAAAATAAAAGAAAAACTACGATTTATGTTTTTCAGTTCAATTCTCGTTTTTATGTTTATGTGTTTTTTGTATTTTTATTTTCCTTGATTTTTAACGCGTTCATCATAAAACTCGCTTAATACATCTAAGCTTTGGTTTGTGTAGCTTAATTTTATGGCAAACGCGTATTTTAGCAGCTCAAATTTTACGCAGATTTTCAACGTGGTAAGAGTTTTCCATTAAATGCATTTTATATTCTTGCTAAGTACTCGCTTAAAAATCTATCTATTGCAAATTTTGTGTAATATAAACAACTTATAAATAGTTTGCTTGAATTTATACTATCAAATTTTTGTATACAAATTATTTTTGTGCAGTTTTAGTTGATCATTTCCATAGTATCCATGAATAATTTTGTGAGTAATTTTCTTATTTAAATACATTATTGAATTAAGGGGAGGTTAAGTTTTGTTTCGTCTAAAAAATACATTTTTTGTTTTTTTTTTAGGTAAAATTTTTACTGCAGGTTTATTTTACATATTATTATATAAAAGTATAACATTTGAAGTATATTTAAAAAAATTTTTGTTCAAAAATAGGGAGATATAACGGATTTATTGTAGATCTCCGCAGGCGCCTCAAAAAAAAAGTTTTTGTGCGGTGACCAGCCTACAGCATCACTGGATCATCTGAAACCAAAAAATCAATATGCTTTCTTTAGTTTCTTACTTTATCTCTCCAGTCTCGTCGAGTTTTTTTAAATTTTTAAATTTTTAGCACCATTTTGCTGCCAAAATGACGATTTTTGACGTAAAAATCTACCTATTTGTTGTGAAATTGTTAGTAGTTAAAAAGTTTTAAAAAACTCGACGTAACTAGAGAGCTATTTACATGCAGAATATGTGTACAAAACTTCAAAAAAGATCGGTTCAGTACTTTTTTTTTCTGTAGGCTAGTCACCGACTTTAAAAATTACATGTTTAGGAAAATCAATTAAAAGTTTTGTGGACTGAAAAAATTAAAATATCTAGAAAAAAACTGGCTTTTCTTATAAAATACGTACATGTCATCATCGATGCCGGGTCCATACAGTACATCACTATTATCCACGTTATCTAAGGCATATTTTTGCTCCTGTCTACGTAAACCTCTACCTTCTTTGGGCTCGCGAGCAGATTACTCGTCCACTCCGCTGATCCGCAAAGAGTCTGTCGCGCGTGCCCATTCATGCGCACTTGGTCCTGAAGTATTGCCCAAATCTTGCAGTAGAGCGTTCGTTAAAAAGTGATGCTGCTACATATCCTGTAATTTCAACGACAGTTGCGTTACCACTCACTGATTTGGGACTAATTTTCCATATGAGTTTGTTGTAGCCTTCCTTGTTGTTCTACATCGAAGGATACAATGTACGTTACACATTTTATTTACCTGAAGATATTAAGATGAAATGAGGGGATAAAAGTAATACAATAGAGACAATAGATAGCTCAGCGCAGGTAGCTGGAAGGCGCACAAAACGAAGTTAGAGGTACACGGTCATTCAACGTACTGTAACTTCGTTAGTTTTGTGCTCCGAATGACCTAAAAATTTAATACAATATCCTTCAGATGTTGTACTTTCGGAAACAAAAATAAAAAAATATGGAAAAAAAAGTTTTCAAACCTTACCTCCCCCTTAAAGAACATATTTTTATGCAACACATATTGAAAATTTTTTGTATTAATATCTCGGCCCTTCCAAGTCAAACGCTAGGCGAATCCAAGGGTACCCCCTTTTTGTTTGTCTATAATTGCGGCTGTTTTTATTCGAAAATTAATACTATAGGTTGGCTGGTTGGTTTGCATGATGATACTACCTCAAGTAGGATCCAATTATAATAGCTCTATTGAGCTACAGAATAACAAGAATTATATATAACAAGAATTTTTCAAAATTCTGCTTTTGCAGTTATATTATTTATGATAACAGTTACATACCATAACAACGACTTTATACAATTATGCTTTAAGTTAAATAAAAAAATTAACATACAAAATTTCATCACAGTATGTGTTCTTTGGTTACTTTTCGAGCTTAATAATAAAAAAATTAAATAAAATTTCATATTAGTAATTTATATGCTTATCTTTTTTTTTAAATAACATGGCTCAGCCGGAATGGTATAGAATTAATCAAGGATTTTAGGGTGAATGGGCTGATATTCTGCCATTCTTACTCTATTGCTATTTTCAACTCCTTAGCTGTCTCAAAGTACCTTCCATCCTTATATACTTTTCCAGAGAGGATTCTCCAAAAATCCTCAATGGGGTTTAAGACTGGACTTATTGCTAGCCATTGCAGTAATGGCATATTTCTGGCGTTTAAAAATTCCTTTGTACACGCAGAGAAAAAATATGTTTATATATGTTTGGTTTCAAAAACAACATATTCAGAGGAAACCACCTAATGATTAATAACTTTCCTTCAATAGCATTATTTTTCGATATAAGAAGATAATAGTTGTGTCCAACATTAATATAATTGCCTTAGCTAAAAAACTAACGTCTACATTAATATGCTTGTGACAAAATAGAATTGTGTGTTTCTACCCAATAAAAATATATTTGCATCACTGTTAAACTCAAAAAAACAGAACTCTGCAAATTTAAAACAAACAGAACTCCTTTCTTTTATGTGTTTCGCCTAGACATAAATATATCTGTTTCTTTTGCACTTGCACGAAAAATAGCGGAAACCTTGTAGTTTTATGCGCTTGCTTTTAACTGTTGCCAAGTCTTGGCGTTATTTTAAGTTTCAAGCAGCCGCGCCAAACGTGTTGAAAAGTTTAGCTCTTGTGAAAAGTGTTTCTGAAAATGTTTGTTTAAATTAAAGTGATTGGCCCTTAGTAATAGAAACGTAAAAACTCACTTCTAAACTCAAACTTAGCTAGGTGATTCTAAGCTACTTTTAAGATTTCGTAGTAATAAAACAAATCTAACAAAAGTCTACTTCAGTGCTTCTACTGTGAACTGATCTTAAATTTTATCTCTGAACGTACCCTTTGTTCGGTTTGCTTAACAGCTGATTTTATTATTTGCTTATTTTTTAAGCACATAGCAAAATAAATGAAAGCCGCTATAAAAGTAAGTTTCTTCTTTTGCCTGCTTATGCTATTGTTTGTTTACTTTATTGCTTATTTATTTAATTGCTTGTTTATGTAATATAGTATATATACCTGTAGTTTTTTTTTAAATTTTACATCATTGTAGAACAAAGCTTTAAAACGGCTTTTGTAGTTTTTCTTTGCACTTGTGCTTCTGGCTCCATTTCTAGATCCCGAAATATTTCATCGTCCATATTCACTACAATTGTTTCAAATGTCAATTTAAAATTGACTTAGAATCAGGCGAGCCACAACTAGATGTTTTCTAACTTAGAAGTGACTTTTTTGTTATTATTACTACCGATTGAAAACTAGAGCCGAGTTTTAGAAAGAATCGACTTAGAATTTCTTTATTACTTAGGGCCATTGGCCCAAAAGTGTTCTCAGTCCATTTATAATTACAATGTATTTTTATGAAAACATATTTTCTTTAAAACATATTTTTTTATATTGTTTTTAAATTCAAACTAAGGTACAATTAAATAATGTTAAGATGCAAATATATACATAAAGAAAAATTCCATTAATTTATCATATTATATGTGGAACCAATTATGATTACTTGTTTCCAAGAAACATGCAGAAACATATTATACTTCCTGAAAATTATGTTTGGGAAGGCCTATTATTTTTAAGAGTGTACAATTTGCACAGTGTATTGGCGCATTAACCTGCTGATAAGTCAATTATCGCCATAAAGTTGGACCTGCAAATTCTATTAGTTCATTGTCCAATAAATAAACATTCATTACAGCATTAATTTTTGTTGATATAAAACATAACGCAGCTCAGATCATTACCGATCCTCCCCAATGGACACGCAAGTGGCAGGTGCACCGCAACTGAACCCTATGCCGCCAATACTTCTTGGAACCATCAGGCCCATCTAAATAGAATTTTTTTCGTCACTAAAGATAATGTTACGCCATTCCACAACCCAAAATTGGATCCTGGTATCGAAGGCCAAACGTGCGTTAATATGTCGAGGCAAAATTTTAGGTAGTTGCGTCATGAAAGTATGTGTAACCTTAGGATTTTCATGTAATATTTAAACTATTCTAGTTCTTGTTATATTAAAGCCCAGTTGACTTTTTATTTGTACGCTACTCATTCCATTGACTACTGCAAGATGCTAAGTTCTCCATTTATACCGAGCGTCGATGTGTGTTTTCATACCACTTCGTCTAACTGTGCCATAACTACTAGGACATTTTAAAAATTTTGTTATTGTGTTACTGTGGCGCTTAAGCCCTTTGGCTATTTATTTTATTTCAGCTCCATTTTCGCCAATTCCCAGTATTATTCCCTGCTCATGTTCAGAAAGGCTCGTTCCGCGAGACATTATTAATATCTAACACGATATAATTAAATTTACTTTTTTGATTATAAAAGAAAAACCTTGTGTTTCGGAATCAATGAAGCAACAAAACACCAACTAAATACGTTGTGCACATATAATTCTTTAAGCCTGTATGATACTTAATTAAATTGATCATTGAAAATTATAACTAGAGCAGTTCAAATAGCACGAATGCCTGCATTCAATTGGTGTGAGTGAGTACGCATATGGTACGAATTGGAGAAAAATTTGTAGGACGGACTGTTTTTTCTTTGCATTTTTTACTACTGATCATTCAATGCACCGCGACATTTTTCATATAACGGTACATTTAATGGATTACGAACTGCATGCTAAAATTTGGTTAACAATGGGCGCATTCAGCGTAGTCAACAGTTGGCAGCAGTTGCGTAAAAGCAAGGAGGGTAGATTCTAAAGAGAATTCACCAGACAATTTTTCCCCTTTTGCAGAAATTTTGAACTGGCCGACTTGGTGGATTCGAAATTATGTTCGAATCTGTGCTCGAATCTCAAAAAGCCGAAGTGCCGAAGCGATGAGAGAGAGCTTACGAATGGTATTTTAAGCAAACTGAGCATGTGTTTTTGTTTGATCTTATTGTTTGCATGTAGGTATGTGTTTATTTTTTAGCTGGACGCAGTGTTTTGTTTTGGTTGGATAAATTTATTGAAATTTTCATTAATTGCTTTGTTCAAACATTTTCTTCTGATTTTGAAGAAAAATTTTTGATCTATAAATTTTAAGCTACTAAAGAAATAATAGAAATTTTTTCTTCGATTTTGAAGACAAATTTTATACCTAATTTTTTAAGCTGCTTAGAAATGATAGCTTTTTTTTAAAAAAATTTTTACTCTGATTTTGAAAAAAAATGTTTCTTCTATAAATTTTAAGCTACTAAAGAAATGATCGACATTTTTACTAGCACAGAAATGTTTCTAATTTTGAATAAAAATTTTTGATCTCCAACTTTTTAACTACCAAAGAAATGAAAGATTTTTGTTAAAAAATTTTTCCTCCGATTTTGATGAAAAATTTTTGATCTATGAATTACTATCCGCTAAAGAAATGATAAGAATTTTTTTTGGTTCAAAAATGTTTCCTCTGATTTGAAGAAAAACTTTTATCTATAAAATTTTAGCTGCGGAAATGGTAGAAATTTTATTCATGTTGAAATCTTTTTGATCAACTCTTTCCTGTTCTTGGACAATTCGAAAAAATATGGATTTCGAAGTGGGCCTAGAGAATAAAATTTTGCTGAGCGCCAGTTTAAACAGGTTTTGCGACAATTGAAAAACGTTGTCTATTTTCTAAAAAAAAAACTATTTGACACAATGTGCATGTGTGTTTGTGTGTGTTTTATTTCTAGCTACTCGTATGGTACGTTTGTTGATGTTTAAAATTTCGTCCAAAAATTTTTCTTCTGATTTTGAAGAAAATTATTCATCTACAATTTTTAAGCGACTTAAGAGATATAATTTTTTTTTGTTCACACCCTCCCATTTTGAACAAACATTTTTGGTACCTAAATTTCTTTCTATGCAAAGAAATGTAATTGACAGAATTTTTGCGGTTATTTATTATATTTCTTTGTGTTTTATTTCTAGAAAAGCTGCGTTTGTTTATGTTTTTACTAAATTTATTGAAATTTATATTATTTCGTTCAAACATTTTTCTTCTCATTCTGAAAAAAAATTTTTGGTATATATTTATGGCTGCTTAAGTCGTTGTTTTTGTTCAGAAGTGTTTTTTCCGAGTTTGAAGAAAAATTAAAAATTGACAATTTTTAAGTTGGTTTGAGTTCGCCAACTTAAAAATTGTTAGATACTTAGTTGTTTAAAAATTGGTTGTCTGATTTTGAAGAAAAATTGTTGATGTCTAATTTTTCGATCTGAAAACATTATTGTAATTATGATTAGAATAAGTTTTGTTCAAATTAATTCTTGATTAAAAAAAAAAACTGTAGAAAATTTACATTGTGTGACATTTTTATTTTAATTTCTTGTTTTTGGTTGTGTTTCCATTTATTTAGAATTTATTTTAATTTGATATTTTGACGTACGTTTGAATTTATTTTAATAAGGTATACCAAACATATGTATTACTTTATGATTAGATGCGAAAATAATAATAAAAATCTTTCTCTTACTGATTATGAATTTAAAGTGCAAAAAATTGAATTTGATTTGTAAAAAAATGACATTTAAAGAATATATTGTATACAATTATTATATACTTAGTGTCTGTACATAAAAACAGTGTTGTTTTTCATAGGTGTACACATGACCAATTTTTTAATTAATTGAATACAATTATTAGACATAATTTTTATACAAAATAACTACAACAGAAAGAAATAAACTTGTGATTTATTCCTATTTGACTTATTTTCTTAACTGAAAAATTGCTTTACAATAATTAGTTTAGCTTTGATTTTCCTTACCAAATACGCAATAAAGTTTTTAAGTAATAAATTATTTTTGTGAATTTACTTTTGAGTTTTGATTTATACTTTTTTACAAAAAACATCTGAGAAAGCAGAAGAGTCTTTGAGAAGAGAGAAAATCAAAGGAAAAATCTTTGAACAAGAAAAAATTTCTATCATTTCCTTAGCAGCTATAATTAAAGGAATAAAAAAATTTTCTTCAGAGAAAAAAATGTTTAATAAAGAAATTTCTATGATTGCTAGTTAGCTAAAAATTTGTAGAAGAAAAATTTTTCTTCAAAGAGAAAAAATTTTTGAAATAAAATTTTTATAACTTTGTTAGTTAAAATTTATAATTTTTGAACAGAAAAAATTTATATCATTTCGTTAGCAGCTAAAATTTTATAGATCAAAAATTTTTCTTTAAAATCAGAGGAAAATTTAAAAAAAAAAAATCAGTTATCAGTTAGCAGATAAAAATGTATAGCTCAGAAATGTTTCAACAAAATCTAAGGAAACATTTTTTGAACATAAAAAATTCTATAAGTTCTTTAGCTGGAAATTTTATAGATAAAAAATATATAGATAAAAAAAATTTTCTAATTAAAAACACAAATTCTATCATTACGATTATCGATTATTAGGGAGTAAACTCTAAAAATGTCACACTTGAAAATCATCCAAGGCATCTTATTAATTTGTAAAGATTTTTTTTAAATTAAGAATAAAATTGAACAAAATTTTTTTAAATCATGTAATAAATTTCGTTCTCAGATCGAAAAAATGTAGATATCAAAATTGAAGACAAAAGTTTTTAAAATATCTATCACCTTTCTATGTTGGTAAAAAATTCTAAATCAACAATTTTTCTTCAAATTCAGACCAACAATTTTTAAACAACTAAGTATCTAACAATTTTTAAGTTGGCGAACTCAAACCAACTTAAAAATTGTCAAATTTTAATTTTTCTTCAAACTCGGAAATAAACACTTCTGAACAAAAAACAACGACTTTAGCACCAATAAATATATACCAAAAATTTTTTTCAGAATGAGAAGAAAAATGTTTGAACGAAATAATATAAATTTCAATAAATTTAGTAAAAACATAAACAAACGCAGCTTTTCTAGAAATAAAACACAATGAAATATAATAAATAACTTCAAAAATTCTGTCAATTACTTTTTTTTGCATAGAAAGAAATTTAGATACCAAAGATGTTTGTTCAAAACGGGAGGGTGTGAACAAAAAAAAAAAATTATCTCTCTTAAGTCGCTTAAAAATTGTAGATGAAAAATTTTCTTCAAAATCAGAAGAAAAATTTTTGGACGAAATTTCAATAAATTTAGCAAAAACATCAACAAATGTACCATACGAGTAGCTAGAAATAAAACACACACACACATGCACATTGTGTCAAATAGTTTTTTTTTAGAAAATAGACAACGTTTCTCAATTGTAGCAAAACCTGTTTAAACTGGCGCTCAGCAAAATTTTATTCTCTCGTACGGCCTCTCCCATCACACTTCGAAATTCATATTTTTTTCGAATTGTCCAAGTACAGGAAGGGGTTGATCAAAAAGTTTTCAACATGAATAAAATTTCTACCATTTCCGCAGCTAAAATTTTATAGATAAAAGTTTTTCTTCAAATCAGAGGAAACATTTTTGAACCAAAAAAAATTCTTATCATTTCTTTAGCGGATAGTAATTCATAGATCAAAAATTTTTCATCAAAATCGGAGGAAAAATTTTTTAACAAAAATCTTTCATTTCTTTGGTAGTTAAAAAGTTGGAGATCAAAAATTTTTATTCAAAATTAGAAACATTTCTGTGCTAGAAAAAATGTCGATCATTTTTTTAGTAGCTTAAAATTTATAGAAGAAACATTTTTTTTTCAAAATCAGAGTAAAAATTTTTTTAAAAAAAAGCTATCATTTCTAAGCAGCTTAAAAAATTAGGTATAAAAAATTTGTCTTCAAAATCGAAGAAAAAATTTCTATTATTTCTTTAGTAGCTTAAAATTTATAGATCAAAAATTTTTCTTCAAAATCAGAAGAAAAATGTTTGAACGAAGCAATTAATGAAAATTTCAATAAACTTATCCATCCAAAACAAAACACTGCGTCCAGCTAAAAAATAAACACATACCTACATGCAAACAATAAGATCAAACAAAAACACATGCTCAGTTTGCTTAAAATACCATTCGTAAGCTCTCTCATCGCTTCGGCACTTCGGCTTTTTGAGATTCGAGCACAGATTCGAACATAATTTCGAATCCACCAAGTCGGCCAGTTCAAAATTTCTGCAAAAGGGGAAAAATTGTCTGGTGAATTCTCTTTAGAATCTACCCTCCTTGGTAAAAGTTCGCTGAATGGTACAATTATTTGAGCGCTCACTTAAACTGATCAGGTAGCGGACGCCATTTAATCGAGCGAAAAAATTCTATGCTACCTGTACTCAACTGTTGAGTGCTTTAACCTTTAACTGGTACACCTCAAAAAATGTAGTTACCAGTTTATGTTTTTTTCAAAGAACGCCTTGAATAAAAACAACACTGATCAATGCGAAAGCATTCACTCACCTGAAAGCTTGAAATATACTGAGCGTTAAAAAATGAATGGTAAAATAATGAGATAAATATAATCTTTTCTTTCTTTGACTCTAAATTCTAAACTTTGACAACTTTTCTGACGCTTAGAATAACAACACATTCAGAGAAAAACATCGCTCACTAAAGTGTCGCTACCATAATAATTCACAACAGTTGACTACGCTGAATGCGCCCAATAACAACGAATAACAAAAACAAACTACATACATAAATATACTGAACTATTCTAGATGGGGAAAAATGCAAGCAAGTTTTTCTGCACATATAATTATTTGTATGAGGTGTAACCTTTTTTTTCTGTATGTTGAATATGTTGCGCGACAGAAAGCTTATGTACTGTTTTACAACCACCCAGGTAGTTAATACCAATAGAACGTTTAATTCTTTGCCGAGAGTTCTTCTAGATTGCTGAAAAACTGCTAAAGTAGATGATATCAAAGCTGAAAAATAGCAAAGTAATAAGAGTGAATTCTTCCCTTCACCGTGTTTAGTGAAATTGCTAGTGGTTCCGCTCTAGAAACGTCAATGGGTGAACCTAGTCTGGCACAGTCTGGAGGTGAATTTTCACGAAGTTTAAAGAGCTGTATCTTCCAAACGAAGCAAATATCAAACTGAAAAGCACAATAATGCTATTATTATGAATACTTAATAATAAAAAATATTATGAATACTTCATAGTGAATAAATTTCAAATTTTTTAACCCGTGCCCACCAGAGATATTTGACCCGAAAGTTAGCAAAATTCTCAATATTCAAATTTTTAAAAGGCTGTAAATAAAAAAATGATGAGTTAGAATAATAAAACAATTTATGTTCAAACAACTAGTTAAAATGTACTCTAGAAACAAAATTTATGATAGCAACTTACTGCTTTCTTACAAAAAGAAAAATTCTTAAAATTGCATGATATCACGTTTTGAATACAAAAATGTAATAATTGTTTTTAATATTAAGAAAATACTTCATATCGTCGGCTAAAGTCGCAAACGTCACAAGTCCACTTTTTCAAATTGTTCAGGAGAGAGGAAAAACCGTTTAAATAATATATTTTCCAATATTTGTGGAAACTGTATATGCAATACATTGTTATTTCGCCCATTGTTTGAATAAATAAACTTTTTAAATCTAAAAAAATCTTTAAACACTTGTTTTTTGCTGTTTTTGGACTTGTCTTATTTTCTGCAAGTAAAGTTTTTTTTTTATTGGACTTGACGCCTTTTATTTTTGAAGCGTCTTCACAACTTGGTTGTGATTTTAATATTTTAAACTTCAATTTGTTAATACATTATGTACATATAAGTATATTACACTTAAATTAAAAATTTCTTATTTGTTTTTATATTATTTCAATGTAAGAAAAACTAAAAACGATAACATTTCAATGTAAAAAAAACTAAAAACGATAACATTTCAGTGTAAAAAAAAACTAAAAACGTTAACATTTCAATGTAAAAAAAACTAAAAACGATAACATTTGAATGTAAAAATGAAAAAAAAAATAATAATAATTATTAAGGAACATGATATATCACTCATCTTTATCATTCATGTGGCAAGTTTTCATAGAAACTATGATAGTCTTTTGCTAATGTCTCTTTCAAAATTTGTAAATCATCATACTTTCTTTTAGATATTTGTCGTTTTTCATTATAAAGTTGTGCTAAATTACACCACTTCAGTATGGCAACTTTTTTATCTAGACGTTGGGGCAGACTGCTCCACGCGTTAGAAAACCTTAACTTGTAAAAAATATCACCATTAGGTGTGTACTTAAGTGCTCGTATGTCCGTGACTTTTGGATCTCCAATTACACGACCAGGACGAATAGTTTTTAAGAATGTTATATTTTTTAAAGACTTAAAACATGTGTAATCTAAATAAGTTACATAATAGGGCTTTGGTTTTTTTCGCGCACCTTTACATAAACTTACATAGTCTGCAGGTACATTTATATTTATATTTTTTAAAGCGCGTTCAATCACCGAGTGGACACTATCGGCTTCCATTTGCGTGTGTCCAACCTCTAATATTTTCTGCTCAATAGTTATATTGTTGCTGATTGCTGCATTTAGTAAAGCGTTTGCCATTGTTGAACTACGATTTTGGTAGGTACAGCCATCACTGTAAAAAATTATCTTGACAGGATCGTTGCTTTCTTGTAAATTAGGTAAAAAAATTGTTTCTATGAACATAACCCAAACACTGGCAAATTCTTCTGATGTTAGTCCACCATCAACTTCGTTCCACAAAAAACAATAGGCGTCTTTGGTTTTCAAATCATAAAAAACTAAATTATGCACCTGTAATTTAGTTCGGTAGTAAAATGAACTAACATTTGATTTTGGTGCCATCAGAACGGATTGCAAATCAACAGTAAAAACATAGCACTCTTCATCTTTATCTTTTGCTTTTTGTTCTCTGGCTTCATTTTTTTTTTCTTGATGTATCAAGAATTCCTCATTTGAATAATTTTGCACATTGTGACGAGAGCAAATTTCACATAAGTCTTTTTTTGGTAAAAATAAGCTTAGATTTTTTAATTTGAAAACGGAATTGAAAGTTGTTATTGACATCGGATCAGTTTCTCGTTCGTGACACCATTGTTCTTTATAAAAGTCATAAAGACTTCTCTTGGACCGCCATTCTGGCAACAGATATTTTTTGGTGGTGGAAGATTGACAGTAATGGGAATCTGTTGATGGAATCGAATCGAAAAATGAATGCAGATCTTGAACAAGCACCGTATGCGGTTGTTGTTTTTCTTGAAAAATGTGGTGATCCAAAGGAGTATCTAACCAATTTAAACAATTATGCCTACCAATGCTTAACGTGTTTAGGAATAGAGTGCGGCACACACGCAATACAATATTGTTAACTCTAAGGTGGTACCACAATGTTTTCTTTCTTTTAGTGACGTTCTCTATTGCGCGATTTCGTGGCCTTTTAGGTTTAATACATTGAATTAATGTCCTCACATATACCTTCTTTTGCTGCCAACTCATTTTCCAAAATTCATTGAAAATTTCTTTCCTTTGAGGTTCTGTTATTTTTCCACATTTCATGATTGCAGTTTTACCTTTATCAATACAGTTGCAAATTTTTTTCATAGATCTTCCACTTTTAACTTTATTATATTGCCAATGCCCACCCTCTTTCGTTTTGCCATAGTATTTTTTTCCATGTTGGCGCAGACTTTTATTTTTTATTGTATACCACGCATCTTTTTTTAGTTGCACTCGCCGTTTTCGCTTTTTGTTCTTAATTGGAAGTTCTATTGAATCATCCGTACTGCTGTGGAATCCATACGGAACTAGACCAACAACTCCATCGTCTTCTTCATTTGCATATTCAACAAGACCATCGTGTTCTTCATCGCCATAATCCATATTGTTAATTTTTAACTAAAAAGCAGATATTATGTTTTCCTAACGCTAAAACAATAATAAAACTCTGAATATATACTTAATATTTACAATTAAATAAATAATTTTACCATTAAAATGAAACTAAGCCTGCAACCAACTAATTTTGCGCCAAAACGAAATATAACAGCTGATGCAATATGTACGTTCAGTGGACTTAGCGCGCGCTTTTTGACAAATGGGACTTGACCCTATTGCATATCATTGCCAAACATGAATAAAAACGAGATTTATAATTACCAAAAAAAATTGAAATTGTGTATTTTTCAAAAAACTATTCAACTGCATTAAAATCTCATTTTTCGAAAAAAGTGGACTTGTCACGTTTGCGACTTTAGCCGACTATATGCATCTCTTATATGTCAGATTAAAGTTCAAAGTGTGCTTAATATTTTGGTCTTTAATTCATCATTCTATATTTAATAGGAGCTGAGGTATAAAAGCTAACACAAATGCATGTAGTTCCTTTGGTGTGACTCACATGGCATTAGTTTAGAAACAATGAGTTAAGCTTAATTTTGGAATTTTTAGGTACTAAACTAAATTTTATTCCATTGTATAAATAAAACGAAAATCAAGAGCATTTTTTCACTCAAGGCCAACAGTTGAAAGTATTATAAAAATTTCAACAATTGCACTTTGCATGAAATATTAAAAGAGAAACAGCTTTTTTAAAGTGGTCTTTCGATAACATCTGTTGGAAATAAATATTTTTATGCGTCAAAACGTAATAAAAAAATCTTCATAAAAATAAACATTTCTATTTAAATAGAAGATTAATATAAGGTTGCATAACTCCAAAAAGGAAAAAAGCAAACAATAAAAAATTTCACATTCTTTCTTGAAAGAAATTTTTTAAAATTTTTTCAAAACACATTTAAACAAATAAAAAATAAATATTTATTCAAGATTTTTGTTCATGCCTTACATTAAAATGCCTCATTAAAATTATATAAAGTTTTCGAGCTTCAAGCATTTGTAATCTATACACTGCTGTGGGCAAAATGTAAGATGAATTTTGTCATAAAATGAAAAATTTTCATGTATTTTTCTAAATTCTTCTAAATCAATTCCATCGCCTTCAAAGTAGTCCCATCCGGCAAAATGCATTTCTGCCAACGTTTTTTTTTTTCAATTCTCGAAACAGTTGCTAAAATCATTTTCTGAAATAGTCTTCAGTTCACGCAGCGATTCACGTTGACTTTCTTCTATGACTCGAAACGGTGAACTATGGGCCAGAAATCGGGTTTGGCGGCATAAACCATATTTTTGAACTTCATAATAAAAAAAAAAAAAAAATGTGATTGTACAAGCACATTTTTCTTGTTCCGAAAAATACCTTTTTTTATACCACATGGCAATCCTCCTCATTTGTCGTTACGCAGAAGTTGTTTCTGCTTTATGACGCAGATACCGGAGTTTTCTGCATTATGACGCTTTTTATTGAAAAAAAATTTATGAAATTTTAAGTACAAAGTTTTTATTATTTATATAAAGTTTTACGTAAAAGGTATTCCGAATAATATTGAAGGTGTGTTACTTAAAATACTTTTGTTATGCTTTTGTTGTTTTTGAGAAATAATGTTACGAATGTGTACAGTTTTTTTTGTTAATTTTAGAAATCTTTTCTATGTTTCAATTAACCTCAAAAATTAAGAAATTTTCAATAAGTGGCGAGAGAATGGAAGGAAGAACAATGCAATTTCCAATTAAATGAAACCATAAATAAAACGTAATCTTTTAATCTTTCATATTCTTCTTATAAATATATTGTTCTTATAAATGTTTAATTAAAATATGCACAATGTTTTGTCAATTTTTAATATTAGACTTCTGTAAAAAATGGGCGTGACAGAAAATTGTTATAGTTTTGGTTAAAGAAAAACGCTATTTGCTAAAATTAAAACACATATTTTTTTATGTATTTCACAAATTTTAAGTAGAAGGTTCAAAGCCCAGTCGTCCAATTTTCAAAATTTTCTGTATGTCTCTTGGTAGTGACTACTTGCTTTTTGTCCCAAATTTTGAACAATACAGCTTATGTAGTTCGTAAGAAATCCACATATTAAATTTTTATTGTTCGAGAGGTAGGCGTGGCAGTCCACCAATTACGCCCATTTTTTAATATATGCTTTTGAATAATAGTGGAATCATACATTGAAAGTTTTAGCGCTCTGTCTTCAGTATTTGGGGTAATGCCGCCAAATCAATTTTCTGGACCATAGTGCGATGTTCTCTTTGAGTTTGTTGAATAGCCAGAAGTCAAACGTAGCTAAATCAGGCGAATGCGGTGGTAAGGATATGCGTTAAGTTTTTGGCGAAATGGTCACGAAGAACAGGTGCAGTGTGAGACGACGCATTATCGTGGTTTTGCGAATATCTTCGCCCTAATGACACAAAACGCTCAAATAATATTTCTTGTGGACAATTTGGCCGGGTGGTAAGAATTCATAATGCACCACACCACGATAATCCAAGAAAACTATCAACATGGCCTACATTTTTGAGCCACTTTGGCGCAATTTTTTCGGTCTTGTCTCACCTTTGGCACGATATTCGCTTGAGTGATCGGCTGTTTCCCCGTAGTAAGCATAGATCCAAGTTTCGTCTCCCGTAATCATGCATTTAAGCTTATTCTGATAGTCAGAAAGCATCGTTTTACACACTTCAACGCGAAGCTGTTTTTCGAAAAATTTAGTACTTTTGGAACCAAATGACATTTGAATTTTTTCAGGCCCAAATGGTCTTTCAAAATGGTTTTCACTGATACTTCTGATATTCCAACCATATTAGTAAGGTCTCTACCAGTCAATCGACGATTTTTGAGCACTGATTCTTTGATTTAATTGACGTGTTGCTCATCAGTTGATGTTGATGGTCGTCCAGGGCGTTCCGAGTCATCAAAACATTCTTTGCCTGTTTTGATGTCTTTGTACCACTTAGAAACATTTTCTTGCAGCATGGTCAAATCACCCAAGGCCTTCTGCAACATTCTGAACGTTTCCGCAGCCGAATTTTCATTCTTCATTAACAATACAATACATTTTGTATTACTTTTTTCTTTTTAATTATTTTTGCTTTAAACTTATATTGTTTTATAAAGATTTTTTGAGGAAAATTTTTATTTCAGTGTTAAACTTCGCAATAATATTTTTTAACAAATAATTAGAAATTCTTGATTCTTGAAATTAAAAATTCTTTGATTTGGAAAAATTATAGACAAACAAAAAAAATTAAACGAAAAAAAAAACGAAACGGCCATTTCAGCCCTTGAAAACACTTTGTCCGTGCTTCTTATGATCAATTATAATTATGTTGTGTGTGTTGTGGAATATTTGACCCAGAGAACGAAAATAAACAATAACAAATCGTTACATTTCGTTACGTTTCGATCTTTCAAGCGTACGAAACAAAAACGATTGAAATTATAAAATAACGATTGAGCGTTTGTCTTGTTTTTCGTTTGCTGTCTAGAGCAAAACCAAAAACAAAACCAAGGTTCATTAATATAGGTTAAGTCACTTGAGAGAAGCTCGGTCGAACTGCCAGAATGGATAAAAGGAAATCAAGAAAAAAAAAACCTGAATCTGTACAATTTTTAGCTTTTTAGCTAACAGCTACACAAGGTTGATTTATAAGGTTGTCACAGGGCTGATCGCACTCTCTTCTCAGTACCCATAATTGTCAAAACCAGCCAATTTCGCGAATGACTACGAAAGAAAAACTGATGATAATGGAGAGCACTTGCAGATTTTCTATGAGCTGTCAACTTCGATTTGACAATTACGGGTACTCGCTCTCTCCCTTGCGACAACCTTATAAATCAACCTTGCTTTGACAGTTCGAGCAAAGGCGGAAAAAGAGTGCTTTTCTCTCAAGTGACTTAACCTCCCTGTAGGAAAATCAACTAATTTAAAAGTAGTTGATAAAGTAGTTTTTTGTCAACTACAACTAGTTGAAATTCTGACTTTTTTCCATAGAACGAACTAACTTATTTTGTATGGTGATGTCCGCTAAATAAGTCAATTGACTGTCGTCTGCATATATTTTCAACTACTTGTTAAATTAGTTACATTTAAATTATTTTTTTAATTGCTTTAAAATAACCAATTGAAAACTATTACTGATGGCCAAAAGTTAATAATATTTGATGAAATAACATGGTTAAATATATATAAGCTTGTAATCTAATAAAAATTTTCAATTAAAACATGCCAACATCAGAGTAGTTGCCGCCTTAATATAATTCAAAGTAGTTTATCAATCACTGGTTTTTAAGTAGTATTTCAATTACTTCATATATTGAAGTGGATGCCGCCTTAATATAATTCAAAGTAGTTCATATACTGGTTTATTTTAAACTAGTTTTTTAATTAGTTGTTTTTAAAAAGAAGTTAGTTTGTTCCTATAGGGCTATATTAATGAACCTTGAAAAAAACAAAAAAATTGTGTAACCAAGAGACACAAATGAAACTGAAACAACGATTCGTTATACGATCGTCGGATAACAACAAAATAAATATTCTCTTCCGCATTCTTTTGCACTCTTTGTATTTTTGCTTCATTTCTTTAGCAAATTCTCAGCAAAATTCTCTCCTTCCATTTTTTTTTAATATCATAATTTGCTGTGAAACAACAAAAACAAAAGCCACGCTCACGCTGTGTACAAGCAAGTCATGTGTTATCGCTCAATGCCTTATGCATAACGAGCGTTACCATATGGGCAGTTAATCCTGTTTTGGGCAGTATTTTGAGCAGGTAGACAGGATCATATTTCTCCCAGGATAAGGGCAGGTTTGTTTTTAATCCAGTTTTTTAATTTTCGTTGAATAAAAAAAAAATATAAATTTTATGTTTATAAATTATATGTAAGTACTTATATAAAAGTAGCAAATAAAGTTGCTACTACTTTTTACATCCTTTCAAAAATTTGATGTGCTACATTCAATGTATATGATCACTACAAATAGTTTAAAATTACAAAGTAACAATTTCTAAATTTTGAGTTGTGACTATTTTGTGTTTAGTGTGCGATATGTTCAATGATCTCAACATTGCGAATGAATTGCTTTAAAAACTTATTATTTAATTTATTTTTGTTAATTTTATTACATACCTTATAAGAAAGTGATAAAATTATAACTTACTTTAAACAAAATCTTAAAAATGTTATAATAAAAAATTTTAAAATATTTGTTTTTAGTCCTTTTATAAGAGCAGTATTTTCTCTAAAAATACAGGATTTTTTTTTTAAAATTACAGGATTTTCAAAAAAACATATGGCAATGCTGTGCATAACAGTGATCATTAATGAAACGTTTTCTATGGTTTTTTTTTTTTTTTTTTGCTATGGTTTAGTTCTTTATACTGACACATTAGCAAAAATTATAAAAATTATGTTAGCTCTCTCTTACACTGAAAGGTTTCGTGTTTCGTTCGCCCTCACTAAAGATTCGAATGAAAAATATCGGCTTTGTATCACTCTCTAAGAGATCGGTTTGGATATCGTTTCGTTTATTTTCGTTCTCTGATTTGAACACAAATGATCAAGAACTGGACCTACAAGCTTTATGCCAACTCAGAACTCTCTAAGGTTGGCCATTCTCTGCAGAGAGGTGACTGCCTACAACATTTTGTGTAAGATGGGATTCGAACTTGAGTTTTATCGCATACAAGTCACGCACCTCAACCAGTATGCTATGGCCGCCACTATAAAAAATTTAGTTCTTAATTATTTTGTCAAAAAAATTCTATGCACCCTCTTACTCTCTCGTTTGGTTATTTAAAAAAAGGCATATTTAAGAATAATTTTAAGAGTAAGCGTAACTTTTAATATTTCCAAGAAATTTTTGCTTGGAAAAATTACCATATCCTTGTTTTTAACTTTTTACTACTACTTTCAAATTATTCTACCAAAATCGCCTCCATTTAAAATTCTGGCTACTGGCCTGGTTATTTTTCCTTTGCAGAAGTCAAAAAAGTTCAGAATTCAACTCATATTAATAGTTCCTTCAGGCCCTATGTGACCTACACCAATAAATATTTCTTAATCATTCCAACTCCGCACAACTATTAAGCGACTATTTCTAGGACATTTCTTCAATATATCAATAAATATACATATATGTAGAACAAATTAATAGTTTTTCTTAATGAAATAAAATTAACAATATTTCATCCAAGAATCGCAAAGTTTTATGTTATGCTGCAAAACTTTTGGGTTCTTTTCCCTGCTCATTAGTGTCAAATTAAATTGCAGTTAGATTTTCATGGATGGGCAGTTTCTCGGGGGATTTTTGAGTGCCATCTAAGAGCAATGCGTGCAAGCAACGGAAGTATTAAAACTTCTTTGCAAAAGCTTTTTAAATTTATGAGTATGCTGGGAATATTAAAATAATGAAAATTCAGACGGAAGCGATTTTTTGGAAGATACCCTTTTTAATATTTTTTAAGGCTTATAAGTTGGGTTTGAAAGTTAATTATTCCTATAGGGTCATTTTTAAGCTCACTTTAAGTTGTCAACAATTTTTATTGAGTTTTCATATAATTACTCAGATCGATTCTTGAAGAATATTAAGCGCAACGCTTGCTTTGCCACAGGCAAAGAACTAAGAGTGCAAAATAAATACCATTATAATAATAATGAAACAGATAATCTGAATTTGCATGTCAATTAAAAGGTAGTATTTGTTATTTTTCTATTTGTATCGATTTTAGCTTTATTGGTCTAAGTACATAAAAAAAAAATATAGAAAAAAAAAAGTAATTAATCAACACATTTACCAACTGCGGTTGTCCTTTCATCAGAAATTGTTTGAAAAAAGCGCAATTAATTTACCCTTTCGTGGTAAATGTTGACCATATGCTCTGCTCTGTCCTCCTTCTACCACTGCCGTGCGTTGTGCACTGCTTCTAAATGCCAAGCATGCAAAAACAGTCATTAAATAAAAAACGAGCGAAACCTACAAAAACAGTTTATTTGCACAAGCAGGCAGCAGTTAGAAAAACCAACACACATGCAAATCGAGAGACCCTCACGTACACACATGCACACATTCGCATTGGGCTAGGCTTGAAGGAGTATCAAACATTCAACAGTCAGCATTAAAATGTTCACTCACGCTACTTGCTCCTCTGTGTGTGATCCAAATAAATATTTTAACGTATTCGAAGCTCGGCTACGAATTCACACAAAAAAAAAAGACAAATTGTAAAGCTACTTTTAGGCGCTCTAAATAACTCACAATACACTAAAGAATGTAAAGAGGACATCAAGTGTTCTGGGCACCCAAATTACTCTTATTGGGTTGCATATGCATGAGTGCGTATGTATGATTGTATGTGTATGTGTGTCTCTGTGTATGTGTGATAAGTTGCATGAATCATATATGCCTTTAATTCATGCCAACAAGCATTTCTTAGAAATTGCAAATATTATTTTTTTGCATATTAATAGTCGCATTTAATAGCCAGACTATTTTTAGAGCTGTGGAGAGCTTCTAATTAATTTTAAAAAAATTTTTATTGCTGTTATTTAAGTTTTTGAAAACTTCAACTTTTTAATATTTAAAGCTGTAAAGTATGCAATGAAAATGATTACACGTACCTCTTCGGGTATGCGTAGTTTCACGCATTCGTTTTAAGTTATGGTCACAGTGGTAAAGAGTTTTGGGAATTTTAAAATGTGAAGTGCATATTAGCAACCGTCACAAGGAAGTTGTTTTCAAGCAATTATTTACCCCCCTGAGCTGATGTTGAACCGTTGACGGTTACCAATTTAAGAAGTTTTAGTAGCTTGCAGCAATTTTACGTGGGCAATTTTTTTGAAGCGTCGGTTTTTGTGAGCTAAAAAAAATATTGTTAAGACATGAAAAGAGAAGACACCCAAAATGTGAGGCGTAAAACATACTTCGTTCCTCGTTCTGTTCTAACGAACGAAGAATATTTCACTTCGACGTTAGCATTGTCCTTGTCGCTTTCGCTCGTGAACGTACAACTCACAATGTTCAATGTTCAAACACTCAATGTTCACGTGAAATTGTGTTAATTGAATACAATTCAAAAACGAGTTGAGAACGATTCCGTGACGAGTTTTACGTTCACGGAAGCGGTTATTCGGCCCCTGATAACTGCATCTTGCTGTGAAACGAAACGAAGATCTATAACGAACGAAGAAACGAGCGGCAATACTTTTAGTTACCTCAGTAGCCTGACATGATCCATTAAGCATGATTTCATAAGCTTACGTGTGTTTAACAGAAACGTCAGATGCTTTGATGCATGCATGCCTTCTGTGTTTTATGGCCTTAAAAGGTGAAAGCTTTACGTGTTTTTTGTACTATTTTAGCTGCAACTGAATTAATTAGTTTTGTAGCCCAAGGGGGGGGGGCCGGGGGCGGGGGATGAAACGGCTTTTAAGGCTTATTTTCATTATTGTCTCATACAAAAACTTCTACAATTGGGGGCTAACGCCCTTTCAAACCGTATGCAGATCTGTCACTGTATGCAATTTTTCAGTATGCTGTTCATCCCGTACTAAAATCCAATGATTTAAAAAAATGCTATTTATCTAAATTTCCATAATTTTTCCTTGAACTTTGAGCTAAAAAAAAAACCAAAATAATTTTTCATTCTCTTCCCTCGGCATTACATACAATTTAAACTTTACTTATATTAACTTTATGAACCCCAACAATATGTTTTGTTGACCGAATGCCTCATATGTAGCTATCAACCTTTCCCCCTTCTTTGCAGGCGTCTGGGACATAATTACAGTTGCACTGCATTGTTGTTGTGTCATTATTTTACCACTCAACTGTATAGTATAGCTTTGTTAAGCTTCCCGGTTACATTGTAAAACACTTCATATAATTGTGAAAATGTGAAAATGTGTTACAGCTATAGTTGTACTTTTCTGCATGCAGGCGTCTGTGTAGCTGTTGCTGTGCGTTTCTATGCACAGCTTTATGTGTGCGTGCGTAGAACAATAATCTAATTAGTAAAAGTATTTAACGTTTGTCCCAGCATGATTTCGAATTTCAAACAATGCATTAAAGTTTTTGTTGGTTTTAATTAAGTATGCAAGTTTGTTGTTATGGTATATATAACTAAATAACTTTGTTTCATTGACAAAGTTCTAAATGTGTTCATTTTTGGGTTACTGATTCAGTAGCAGGGTTCAAACGAATTCTGTTTTGTGATGCAATAGAATAAATCTCTTTTATTACTTTAAGAATTTCAAGTGGCAAGGACCCAATAAGCAATGAAGCTAGGTCTCTTCTAACGAAAGCGTGCATTTACTGCTGCTTTTGGCAGTAAGACACTTGACTTCCTCGCTGCTTCTGCGAGCGCTTCTATAAGGTCTAATTTTTCGCTACCCAGGACAGTACAACAATTATATTTTTCCTACAAAAACTGGATCTGCTTATATTTCAGGGTTACTTTTTCGTTAAAAGTTAAAATATATATTAGTTCAAAAATATTAAATAATAATCAACGTCATGACTTAGAAATATTCTTATCTGACAAAAATATCTATTCTATACTATTAATAAATCTGTAGCCACTTTTTATGTTCACTCATCACGTTTAAACGACAACTCAGATTTTTATAAAATTTTGTACACATATTTATAGGTCAGCAGAGAGTGCAATAGGATACTTTATTTTAACCCATTAACAACCAATGTTACTATATGGAAACATATGCGTCTCGAATTTTCATTAAATACTGCATAATATTTCAAAAGTTTTAGTGCCAGTTTTTTAAAAAAAGTAAAATTAGCATGCAATAATTACTTATTTCTGCTCAATGGCATACATAGTTTTCACCAAAATGTTGCTTCAAGTCTAAAAATGTCTGTTTTTTATGGTTTTCTTTCGGCCCTAATGGATTAAATTGCACTTCGGTTAAACGAGAACAAAATCAATAAACGCTTTTAAATTTCCTTCAATTTGATACCAAAATCATGTATGTAGTTTGAAAACTGTGAAAAATTTTAGTACCAGATCTTTTTAGTATTAATTATAAGCTGAGAATGAGAGAAAAACGACTTGAAATTCACACTTTTAGCTTTGAAGGCAAATATTTCAGTCAGTTTGCAATGGATTTCAATAATTTTTTTTGAAAAATGTTGTTTGTTAAAATATCCTTCAAACATAAGTTGAAATTTTTACTAAACCAAAGTATTAATATTTTTAAAAATTTTTTTAAAAAATGTTCAAAAATTTTTAGTTTAAGCCAAAAAATTGGATAAAAGTTGTTTTTGTTGTAAAAAAAATTAAATCCAAAATTTAGGTTTTCGATTTCCTATCAGATGATATAACAATCTTAAGGTTAATAATTTGTAGTATTACTTAAACAATAAAAAATCGTTTTGGTAGCGAAAAATCAAGCCTACCCACTATCAATTTTTGAATGAAAACTTTTTGAAAACCCGGCGAAGCGGCGGGTTTAAGCTAGTATTAAATAAAATAAAATAAAATCACAGCATAAATTGGTTTGTTTTGGTTAACCCTTTCTTAAAGCGGTTCTAAAGGAGTGCTTATGCAGGCCTCTTTAAAGCAGGGAGAGTGGAAGGCATGGACAATTTGGCCATTTCATATAAAAAAGTATATGGGCTTGGATATGAGTAGGGTAGGCCTCCCCGACATACATTTTAAGGCCTGCTAGTAGCCCTTCGAAGGCCTGCCAATGCCTACTGGGGAAGTAGTTTATTCAAGGAGCAAAAAACTGATGAGTATGTAGTTAGAACAGAGAAATTTCAAATGCTAACTTATATAAAAATGTTATGACTAATATAAATATCAAATAATTACTTTATGGAGTAATTTAAACTTATATATAAATTTAAATTATTTAATAATTTGTTTTTTGTAAAAAATTTATTTCGAGCAGGCGAAATGGTATAAGCTATTAATAGAATATTAATTTTTTAATACTTAAATTACAGTTTAGTAATTAAAATAGTTTTTCTTACTCAATTTAAAACGGTATTTTTTTAATTTTTATCTTCACATGAAAAATCATGATATAAAATTATGTTGTTTTATTGTCATCCTCTCAAAACTAAAAAAATGTTGATCATAAAAAAAAAATTGGAGATGCCGGGGATCGAACCCGGGGCCTTTCACATGCAAAGCGAACGCTCTACCACTGAGCTACATCCCCTACAAAGCACTAAGTGTCAGATATATTTTATATTTTTTATTTTTTCTAGTTAAGCCCAATTAACACACATCGTGTCATAATCATTGCCATGTGCGCCAGTTAAACATGTGCGAAACTTAAGCATGCAGTGCTCAGAAGCCAACAGCAGGTGGCTATCCGAGCCAAAAAACAAGTTAGTCAACAGAAACGTGCAAAAATTAAACAATGACAAATTAGTCACAAACAGACAAACTGAAAAATGTTAGTCAATGATAGAAAAGCATTTTATAACATATAATAGAGGACTAAAAATAAACAAGCAGTAGAGTCATAAATATATTAAGGGGACGTGACACCTTCAAAAAAAACCTTTTTTTTTAATGGTTTAAAATGCGTATAAGTTGAATACAAACTAAGATATTATTTTGAAAAATTACACATATATTTTGAGGTAAGAACACTACACAAAAAAATTTTTTTTGTATTTTTTTAAACACATATGTATGTGGCTACTGGAATTTCTTGAACTGGACTGGCTGGTGGAAATCATTGCGGGCGTGATAAAATGAAAACTACTCTACTGATCGTACTGAAATTTTAATTTGTCGTTTTACACTTGCAAATGCATGGAATGAATTACGGACAGTAACATCGGTAATATACTTTTTGAGTTTTTGGCCGATTTTGGCCTCCAAATATGGTCATTTTCGAAAAAACGCCGCCATTTTGTTATTTGCTTACCAAAATATTTTCTTCTAGTTCATTCCATGGCAATTTTGATGCTGATTAAGACCCCGTTTTTTTTCAGATGTTCCAGTGAGCCGCATTTACGCCCGCAGTGATTTTTTGATGTTTTTGTAAAAAAACTTTAGTAGCCATATATGTGATTAAAAAAATTTAAAAAAATTTTTTTGAGTAGTGTTTTTACCTCAAAATATATGTGTAATTTTTCAAGCCTCTATTGCAAGCTCTACTCTAAATTCTAAAAACTCTACTCTAAACTGCAAACTTCCTGCTTGATATATGAAATAATAAATGCTCAAATAACTATAAAATTTAAAAAAATTTTTAAGCGATTTTTTTTGGCATTTGTATATAAATACTTTTTTCAACCAACTACATATATTAAAAAATTTATATTGCAGATATTCATGCTTAGCAACAATTCAACTTTTTTTTTTATTCAAACCGATTAACTTAACTTGGCTAAAATAGGATTGACCCAAATTGTTAAGACAAATTGCTGTGAAGAAAAATTGACACAAATAAAAAAACCAGCAGAGTGGCGCAGTGGAAGCGTGCTGGGCCCATAACCCAGAGGTCCGAGGATCGAAACCTTGCTCTGCTATTCAGTTGAATTTTTTTTTTTTTTATTATGACATATAAACAGAAATTTTTATTATTATCTAATCTTAAGTACTTTATTTGAGTTTGTGTTCCTACTTATAAAAAAAAAAAAAAAAAAAAAATAAAAATAAAAGTTATAACACAGTCCCACAAATTAACAGCTTTTGATTGCATCTGCGATTAATTAAATATCCATCCGACTTCATCTTTTTCACCAATATTAAAGGTTTCTAGCTCATAAAGTTTTTATATTTTTTTTTTGCAAGATATCATAATACAGTAGAGACTCACAAAAGTTAAGACTCGCAAAAGTTAAATCTACGGAAAAGTTAACCAGGCTTCTGCCACCACAGATGACTCTAAAAAGTTAACATTTTCCTTAAGTTTTCTGGGTTCTTTTTTTTACTCTCTTGTCTATTATTTTTTATTAAGCATTAATTGATTTTGTGTCAATTTTCACTCTCTGGATGCTCACAAGAAAGAGTAAAACGCAAAAACTATCGGGATTCACCGTTATAAAGAACAAAGTTTCAAAAATATGCATGCTCAGTTGAGTTCAGTTCAATTTAAATTGTTTGGCTTCTGTGCACGTGTTTCACTTGATGTGACAATGTCAAAAAAGCAAAAGCAGAAAAGGTTGACAATCGACGAAAAATGCAGCATCTTAAAAAAATGGAGCAAGGCGTACTAGCCAATCGATTAGCCATGGAGTTTGGTGTTTCAAAAGCGGCAATTTCAAAAATTAAAGGAAACAAAGAAAAAATATACAGTGCAGTTTCAAGTACATGTGAGAAAATTTCTAGGAAAACCTTGCATAAGCCAGAATACGGAGATATGGAGAAAAGGTTGTACAAATGGTTCTTGGACCAACGAGAAAGAAATTGTCCAATTAGTAGCTCTATTTTAAAAACTAAGGCGAAAGATATCTTTAAGCAAATCTACCCAAACAAAAATCCGAGTGATTTTATGGCAAGTCAAGGCTGGTTTTTAAAATTCAAGCGCCGGTATGGAATACGCTATCTTAAGGTATGTGGAGAGATTTTATCTAGCGAGACGTCAACAGTCACATCATTTCTTCACTCCCTGCGTGCAAAAATGAATGAAATGGATATCACTTGCCAACAACTTTACAACGCGGATGAGTCAGGACTCTTTTTTCGATGTCTTCCTGATAAAACTTACGTTGCTTTATGTGAAAAAACCGCACCAGGCAGAAAAATACGTAAAGAAAGAATAACCTTTATGTTATGCGCCAATACAGATGGATCACACAAACTTACGCCACTTGTGATCGGAAAAGCTGCTAAGCCGCGCTGTTTTGTAAACTTTAAAAATCCGGTAGACTACCATTCCTCAGCGAACGCATGGATGACATCAACTATTTTTCAAACATGGTTTCATGGATCGTTTGTAAAACAAGTAAGTAAAAAAATCAAGTGTTTTGCATATGACGCTACTTGCTATATGCTTACAGGTGCGTCGTTTCAGTGCTCTAAATAACTTGCCTCCAAAGGCAATTCTTTTATTGGATAATTGTTCAGCGCACTCGCCCATCGAAGAACTTCGCTCTCAAGACGGGAATATTGTTGCTATGCTTTTTCCACCAAATGTCACAGCAGCAATTCAACCAATGGACCAGAATCCAATTAAAGTGACAAAACTTTGTTATCGCAGCAAGTTACTAGCTGCTATTGTCGCTCAAGAAAGTTGTTCGATTCGCGAGTTATTGCAAAAGCACGATCTTCGCAAGGCAATCATGCTTTTAGAACTCGCTTGGAAAGAGTGCCCCCAAAGCGTTTTGCAAAAAGCCTGGCTCAAACTGCTAAACTGGGATGAGTCTCAGTATGAAGACGAAGACGATATCCCTTTATCAGTACTTTTTCCATCGGAACCTGTTTATAATCGCATAGCCGAAGAGGCTCAACAACTGTTTATAGCACTCGCACCTGATTGTGTTGTATCAACCGACTAAATAAGTGCATGGAACGCCGATATACTCGATGAACATGGAATGACCACAGATGATTCAGATGATGAAAATGTAACTGAACATCCAGAGTTTGTTTCATACAACGATGCAATATGTGCGGTTAATACACTGATCAAATGGAACGAGTACAATGAGAAGTTCTCTTATATTTCACAGCTTCTCGAGCTACGATCGGATGTAGTAAAATCGCATTTTGACAAACGGTTTAGCCAAAAAAAGGTTGCAGATTATTTTACTGGTACAAGTACTAATTAAGTGTCATCCGAATAAATTTTTTTATATATTGTTTTGTTTCTTTTTTTATTTTTTAATTTAATGTATGAAATTCACATGAAAAAAGACTGAAATATCAATAAAATATATACATATATGATATGTTTGTAAATATACCGCTTTTTTCTTATATCATGTGCATTTGTACATATAAATTACACTATTGTCCTTAAAAAGTTAAAAATTCATAAAAGTTGACAGAGCCAAAAACAAACAGGTTAAATTTTGTGAATCTCTACTGTAATATAAAAATTTTCAGTGCAAATAAAATGAAACTCAGGCATGTTGAACTATAAATTTCTTCAGCAAAAGTGCATCATACATTAGTTGAAAAGTTGTTTTTTCTAAAACAAATTTCATTCAGCCTTTTAGTGAATTTTTTCCTTTACGTTACTTAAGAATTTTCTAATTAGCACATGATACATAATTATTCTGGAGAAATATTTACAGGTTTCTTGTACAGACGCACAAAAACGCTAGAAAAATGTCGTCAAACGATTTCTATTCTTCGAGAGATTTTACAGACAAAAGAGAAAAATATTGCATTCTGTTTTTTTATCTACTTAAAGAATTATTGAAACACATTTTCGCCTACTTGAAAATAGTTTTTTATTTTTTATATAATTTCTTATTAAAGTCGATATGAAAAAAATTATTGGCAAGCAGAATGTTACTTAATATATAAACGGTGTTTTTTTTTAAGTTGTTCCATTTAAATTTAAATAATAAAACAAATTTTTATTTTCTTAAATTCTTAAAAATAAATTTTTTAAAATAAAAATTTATAAATTCATGAGTTTTATGCCCAATTATTCATGAAGTAATAGCTCATAAACTTTATTCTTAAAAGTTTATATTTTTATTGTAATAAAAAAAATAATTAAAAATAAAAATGTTTAAGAATTCCAAAACATAAAAAATTACATAATTTAATTTTCATGTATTTAAAACAATTTTAAAAGTAATTTTCAAAATAAAGGTAAGAACATTTTCTTTAAAAGAGCTTTTATTAGATATACGACTTACTATGACCGTCTTCATTTAATTTTATTTCTTCGGCTTGAAAATGTGATGAGAGAAACTTTTATTTGAATTCATCAAATTCCTTGGATAACATTTCAAAATATTATTTTAGACACTTAAGTTTTGAATATTTTACTAATATTGAGAAATAAAATACAATAGAATTTAAAAAAAAATTTCGTAGGTTATCCAAATTTTTTTTTACAATTCATTGGAAGGATACAAAATTGCTTAATTCAAAATCAACAATTTTATAAAATCGCAAAACAAGTTTCTATTTGTTCCTTAAAAAAATATTAGTTTTCAGCTATTGGTGTTAATTATAAATAAAAGCCAAATAATAATCTTCCAACAACCTGAAATAAGATTTCGAAGACATCTAGTTTTGCAGTTATTGAATTAAGCCGTTTACCTTAAACCTAATTTTGTATTTTTTTTTTTTTTTAATAGCAAAAGCTGCATATTTGAGTTAAATCATAAAGTCAAGATTTTTCAATCTGAAAAGAACTACCTACTTTCCAGATGCAATGGTTGTAAATGAATTCGAAATGAGGGAACTTTAAAAAATTATTAACCGCAATTATGCAGTTTTGAATGATTTCCATAGACTTATTTAGACTGGATTGATAATAGTTGTGTTTCATATATAAAACATAATAGCATTCAATATTTAATTCCTATTTACATAACACCTTATTATATTTTCACTTAATAAAAAAGAGTTTCTTTTTTAATATAAAGGGTGGTTTAATTTCGTGGACATCGCCACCACGTGAGATAACACGGCCATTGAATTTGTTGCGCTAAAGAGCCATTGTTTCGTTAGCTCTGTGGCAAGTGGCACCGTCCTGTTGAAACCACACATCGTACAAACTCATATCTTCCAATTCGGGCCATCAACGACGAGCGTGAGAGGTGCAATTGACGAGTTGAGGTGGACGGCTCTTTAGCCACACTATCGCGAACAGCAGCAATATTTTCTGCAGTACGAGCTATAGGAGCATGCACTGGTGTTTTCACATCTCCTACAGACCCGGTTTGCTAAAATTTTTGCAAGATTTTTCCGATTGTACGCACATTCAGACGATTAAATTGACCGAAAAAATCACGAAGTGCACGATATGCACTTTGATTTGAACGCCCACTTTCATAATAAGCATGAATAACTTTAATGCGTTGCTCGATTGTGTATCTTTCCATGGTTCAAATTGAGTTACTCTGAAATTGAGAAATGTCAAATGAAATACAGAAAAAAACTTGACGCTTAGGTGTGGTTTACATTCAAGATCGGCCCTTAAAATTTAACCACCCTTTATAGGGAGGTGAACATAACTAGCTTGAATTTTAAATTCGTTAATTTTTGTCAAATATTTTTGAAGTGAAAACTTCAAAACTTTTTAGTATTAGTAAAAATTATGAATTCGCGCTAGCACTGTTAACGCCAGCAATGTTAGCGTCAGCAATGTTAACGCTGAATTTCTGATTCATCTACTAGGCAAGCAGAAAACATAGCAACGTTTTTGTGTCTTTTGTATGGGGACCTCCTGTCGGATGGCTGATAGGGGGTAGGTGTGCTCAGAGGGAATGTTAAGAGTAAACATTAATAGGACCCGCTCATATATTTGATCCTTCTATGAATTCATTTATAGAAGAGATATAAACTAAAGGAGATATATAAACTAAAATCGACAGTTTTTGTGTTTTTTGTATGAACACCCCCAGAAAGGTGGCAGATAGTAATTGGGCAAAAAATAATAGGACCAGATTATATATTTCATCCCTCTAGGGGTCAACTTGGGAGAGATATGAACTATAACTGATTGTTTTTGTGATTTTTATATGGGGACCCCACAGGTGGGTTCAGAAGAAATGTTTAAGGGTTAAAATAATACGACCAATTCTTATAATTGATTAATTCGGAAGAGAATTTTTTATTCGAAAATTTGATGATTTATTCAAAAAAGGTTCTAAAATACTCGAAAAAGATTTTCCGAAAAAATTGACGATGTTGCTATGATACTTAGTGGAGATTTCAATGTTAACTTTGCAGATAATAAAAATCAACCACTAATTGAATTTTTGAATGCAGCATTAGGTTTGGCCATGCCCAATGATAGAAAAATCAGTACTAATATATGAGCTGCTAAAGAACTCAGTTTTGCTTACAAGCTATGTCAAGAGAATAAAAAGATGAACATATTTTTGAAATTTCCTATTTCTGCTGTAGAAATCTAATGTGAGATATTTTAAGAATATTTTGATGAGGAATGATAGCATTTACATAGTTCCAGAAGTTGAACAAAAGTTTCCTCTAGTGATTATCTGTATTATTTAGGGAGATATAAAATGAATGGACTTACGCCACTTGTCCTCTGAAAAAATTATATAATTTGTCAGAACAATAACTAAGTATTGCATTTTATTCAGAGATTACATAAGCTAGGAGTTTCTAACCCGGAGTCATAAATAGGTTTCATATTCCTCTTCACTTCTATGTACTTAGCTCAATTTCCTTAAAAAATGGACTTACGCCATTTGTGCTCTGAGCAGCTCATATATAAAATCCAATCAACAATTTTTGTTTCTTACCATAGTTACCATAGGCCTTTTTTACCTTTTTGGATAATAATAAAATGATTGAAATATAAATGATTTGATACTACAATGGATTTAAAAATAAAAAATAAACTGGTATTTTATTGCTTATTCCATAGCTTTAAGTTTCCACTTCGATCGACAGTCCCACCACTGCCTATTTTTATATCTAATAAATATTTTCTTTTAATTAATATAACCTTTCTTTAAATGTTCGTTACATAAAATGTTTGCTTTTGCCTCATTTTGCTGGAAAATAAATCTGACAATGCTAACTCTGAACCACTAATTTTAACCGTTTATGTTGTTAAAAATTTTGTATGGGATTTGGGAGAAAATATATTGGCCGTTAGTAATAAGGAAATTCTAAGTCGAATCTTTCTTAAAGTCGACTTCAGCTTTTAATCAATGATGGGCTAAAAGTTGAGTTTAAGATAGATTCGACTTAGAAGTCCTTTATTCCTATGGGCAATTGTTTTTACATTCTACCCATATATTTAAGATTTTAATGGTTGAACCTATATCAAATAGGTTGAAAACAAAACAACAATTTGGTATTTCCAATTTTTGTATTATATAAGAAGTAGGCGTGGTTGTAAAAATTTCAAAATATTTTTGTCTGTGATCTAATAAAGCCATTTCCAACTCATATACTTAATTTTAATGGTCTACAATGAATCTTTCTGTCTATTTATAACTTAGAACTATGGAACTCAACCACCGTGCTGCGCTGCAAAAATCTGTTGTATGGACTGTGTAAAGTATTTCTGATTTTATATTCATTGAATCAAAATAATTAAATTTTTTTTAATATCCTATTCAAATGTTGAATTCGAGGACATTCAACAGTAGATACTTTGGAATTTTTTTTTTCACATGCAATTGCTGCATAATTTTTTATATTATTTTTTTTGTTTCTTTCAACAAATTTGTATTCATTATAAAAATTTGCATTCTTATTAAGAACAACTATAGAACAAAGTGAACGCTATACAAACTTTTGCGATAACACAGTAGCTAAAAAATAATCAAAATGTTGAATAAAACATTGAAATTATTATATAAGACAAAAAAAAAAGCATTCAAACGCTTACAGCTGACAAAATTTATTGTAGCGATTTTTTCGTAGCTAAACTCTGACTTATTGCTCCCTGTTGAATTTCAAAAGCTTATGGTGGGCCGTTGTTTTTTTTTAATCATAATTTCTTGTTAAATTTTGGCTTGTTTATATTTTTGTTTCTAAGAAGATGAAAATAAAAAAAATTACACTCTAAGCAGCTTTAAACGGTAATTTTAAGCCAAGACATTCCTCACTTTAATGAGAAATCGGCGCTGAATTACGATGTAGCCAATTTTTCAGCTTAAATCTTTTAGCTTTGGAATAAAAATTTTCAATTTAATACAACATTAGTAAAAAATGTAAATTTAAGTTTTTTTTTCAATCTTCCTGCTTTTTAATAAGTTTTCAACGAGTTCTAAGAACAAAGCTGCGGCGTCAACAACAGGCCACAAACAGCAAGAAGCAGATGCAGAGACGGAAAAAAGTCTCTTCATATTAAATCCCTATCAAAACTATGGATTAACATAAATATAAGCATCATTTAACAAGCGTAAAAGTAGTCACAGAAATCCAAACGAAATGTAGAACGAATTTATTTTGTCAAACCACATAAAGTAGCAAATCAATAAATGTCCAGGAGGACGAATCAAGTCAAATTTTATCTAAGCAATTCTTTACCATTTTTTATTCAAAATAATCCACTTTACTGAATTCATGTGGGAGAAAATGATTTACATTTATGCTTTCAATGCATGCATCAACGCCATTTTGTTTTTGTTTTTTTTTTTATTTTACACAATAGCCACATTTGTGGCCATTATTCAGAATTTGCGGAAAGCATTGTATCTATTTATTTCGATGTTTATTCCATGCCTCCGTCACACACACACATGTTTTGTAAACACATGTTTGTGTAAATGTGTCGTTTTACGGCTGCCATGTTTATCGCTCATCAGGTCATCAGGTCAACGAATACGTTGGTTGCGGTAAAATTGTTGGTTGCATTCATCGTCGAACTGTCAATCAATCGCAATGACTGAACATTTATGTAAATTGGTGAAGCGGCAACAGCACCAACACCATTAACAACAAACAACACAAACACAGGTCGCGAAGTGTTGATGCATCAATTGAAAAATGGGGGAAATGAGCAGAGCGACATTGAGTGAGTTTTCTGGCATTTATTTTAATCGAATGTTGAACAGCAAAAATTGCTTCATTTAAATTTTTTAAATTTTTTTCTTGCTTAAAAGGTAAACATTATTAAAAATAAGCTGCCAAAACAATGTGCATAAAGTAAGGACAAAAATTTATTATAAGGTATGAAGTTAATTTAGCTTTGCCATTAACTTTTTGTAGAAATCCGGATATTGTGCTGTAATGTGCTCTGATTGTGCTGCAGTATGCTCACTAAGAAATTATAAAATTTTCAAATATGAACATTTTTTCGATCTCTCTACATTAAGGGTCTCTACATCTATATTAAGGGCTTTAATTCTAAGCAATATAGAAAAACATATAAGCACAACTTTTAAATGAAGTGAACTACGATATAATTTTTTTTTTCAGAAATTTAGGAACTGTGCTGTGATGTGATCAGGTTCAAAGATGGAATATGGTAAGATGAAATCTTCAAAAATAAATGACACTCTTGAAACTAGCAAATATTACCATCTTTTAATTACTTTATGATACATTGCAGCATAACACAAAAAAATGTCCCACTGAGGTTTAATTTCATATAAAAGTTGGATTTAAATTTAAAAAATCCTCCCAGAATTTTTAGTTTTGGTATTGAGAGAGATTTTTGGTATCACAGATTTATAGAATCTAAAACCACTTCTTTAAAGTGCACTAAATGAACTCTGCCATAGATGTTTTTAAAAATTTTACACTTGTAAAAATCGTTCATGTGCTGTGATGTGCTCTAGTTTTGCTAATGTATGACATGAATTCATTAGAAAAATCTTTGATATTTGCAAATCTAAAAGCGTTACTAGCTTATCATAATGCCGACCCAGCGTATAACTATGGTATATTGTGTCACAAATCGAGCACATCATAGCACATTTCCAAAAGTATTGAAAAAAATGAACCCATCGTAAATAAATCTACTCAGAGAGAACACCACAACAATTAATTTTTGTTTCCAATGCGATATTGGATAGCACACATCGGGCACATTGCAGCACATAATTATTTTGGTTTTTAATTAATGTTTTAAAATAGTGATAAGCTTGATGCACATGTCAAAAGCATTTGCTTTGATTTGCTACGGACTCATCTCAAAAACAGTTCTTTGAAGCAACTTTTATATATATATCTAGTTTATTGAACACATTTTTTAAAGTGCATGAATATTTTAACTTGGTTTTTTTTTAAACTTTTTCCTTGCAATAGAATCTCATCAAAATATGAAGAGCTACACATATGTTCTCTTGTCCTGATTTGCATAATATAAGCAGCTAATCAAGTTTCAAGCTAAAAATTTACTCCAAAATGCAATATCCCGCTCATACAGCATTAGAGTGGCCAGCTGTGCACAATTGCAAATTAGTTGAAAATTCTAGATAACAGGAAAACAAAAAATATAGCATCAAGCTAAATTTAATCAACATCACTGTGCTGATAAATTTTCTGCCCCCCTTACTCCACTTTTCACATTATTTTTTTTTCTATATTGCATGCATTCGTCGTGCACTACCGTTTTCGATATCCGCATTTTATTCATTGGTAAGCATGTCTTGCTTCTTGAACATTGCTTTTTCATTGACACTTTTGCAATGATTGCATGGTGTGCATATTGTGCATGGCACAAAGGAAGTGTGGCGGGAAAGTAGCAGTGTTAAATCTTTTCTGATGCGATAATTCATTGCGCAAGTGTGGAGCACAAATTGAGGATATCACACAGCATCTGCTCAACGCATTACAATCTCACAAACATACGTTGCGTTTGAGTGGATTCTGTCGGATTGCATTTGTCGCTATTGACATTCTGTAATCTTTGGGTGATGCTGATGGCTAGCAAGAAGAAATCTTGATAATGCAATGCAAAATGCATGCCAAGCTTAAAGTGTCACGCGTACGTTGGCAATCAGTATGTTAAGAACAAAATCTACGATTTACATTATAAAATTTTAAGGACGAACGAATTTAACATATTAGTTTTAAAACTTTTTACAAACACATTATTTATGTTATTAAATTTAGTGTAATATTAAAAAATTACTTCCAAAAATACTCAGACGTAAGCTTTTAAATTGCCGATACACTTCTTTTAATCTTTTTTTTTTTGTGCTCTCTACCAGAATACGTTCATTAAATCTATAATTTTGAATTTAGTTGAAAATTTGTCGCAGAGTGTAATAAATACACATATAAAAATCGATAAAAATCTTATTCCGAGGTTTAATTAAAATTGCGGGGAAGAATGAGTGACGTTAGAGTTGCTGAAAATCTAACAAATGCTCAATCACTAAATCACAGTATTGCTTGAGATCTTTTTAAAATTTTACCCCAAGATGTCTTAATTAACTAATATATTAACCAATATTAATCTAAACTATCCAATATATTAAGTTTGGGTCAAAACATGGGTCATCGCCAAATCATACAATATCGATAGTTTTATTATATGTTCTGTGGATAAAATCTATCCAGTGCTTTATTTATTAATATCAAAACAAAATATTTATTCCAAAATATACGAGCACAGTTAAAAAACTTTAAAAATAATATTAAAAAAAAACAAGATTTACATTTTACATTTACATTTTCCAAAATTTTTTTAAGTTTACATTTTCCAAATTTATTGTTAATAAATATAAGTCAAGTTTAGTCAAAAAGTGTTTGATTCTCAAAACAAAAATTCTGAGTTATTCATGCTAAAAGAAATTGCATATTTTTAGAGTTTGGAAAAATATACATATATATATGCATATATATATATATATATATATATGAATTAGCCAATTCAACCTTTATGTGTTATCTTGGGTCCTCCTCTGATAGTACTCCATCTATGTGTAATTTTTTCGCTGATTACTTTAAATCTGTTTACTTGCCTGTTACTAATTCGAATTCTGTGAATCCTTGTATCCCTTTCGATTCCATTTTGGATCTTGGCGACCTGTCATTTTCCCCGTCTGGCATTAAATCTGTTCTAATTAACCTCAAAAATAGCTCATCTGCAGGTCCTGACGGTTTGGCTCAAATTGTTTTAAAGAATTGTGTTCCTTCATTAGCCTATCCTCTTTTTATGATTTTTAAAAAATCAATTTCTGAGGCATATTTTATTAATAATTGAAAAATATCTCATATTGTTCCTATCTATAAATCTGGTGCAAAACAAGACGTTAAAAATTATCGTCTTATCTAATTATCCTCTGATAGTACTCCATCTATGTGTAATTTTTTCGCTGATTACTTTAAATCTGTTTACTTGCCTGTTACTAATTCGAATTCTGTGAATCCTTGTATCCCTTTCGATTCCATTTTGGATCTTGGCGACCTGTCATTTTCCCCGTCTGGCATTAAATCTGTTCTAATTAACCTCAAAAATAGCTCATCTGCAGGTCCTGACGGTTTGGCTCAAATTGTTTTAAAGAATTGTGTTCCTTCATTAGCCTATCCTCTTTTTATGATTTTTAAAAAATCAATTTCTGAGGCATATTTTATTAATAATTGAAAAATATCTCATATTGTTCCTATCTATAAATCTGGTGCAAAACAAGACGTTAAAAATTATAGACCAATTTCTCAATTATTATGCATCCCTAAAGTCTTAGATAAAATTATGTACGACAAATTATCATTTCATGTCAAAAATAAAATGTCATCCGACCAGCATGGATTCTTAACAGGAAAATCTACTACCTCCAACTTAACCCTTTTTTGCAATTTTGTGATGCGTAATTTTGAAGCCGGCCTCCAAACCAGAGATCTGCAACGAGTCACATTTTTGCGACTTATAGTGATTCATGCAAAACCGAGTTGTAGTGCGTGCACTTCAAACAAAAACCACCACTACTACTCGAAGCACTCTTGCTACAGAAAGAAAATCATAGTTCAATGTTTGATTCGTCAATCGAACGTCAAAGTCTACCAAATACCTCAAACCTCAAACTTTTCCGTTCAATAAATTCTTTCGCAGATGCTATTCTTCTTCAGAATGATATTGATTCTATCTTTGCATGGTGCGAGTTGAATAAACTGCATCTTAATATCTCAAAATATCAATGCCTTTCATTTTCTAGAGCTTCATTGCCTTTCATTTTTAGTTATTTAATAAATTCTTGTCAACTACAAAGAGTTTCTTGTAAGAAAGTTTGTTTGACACTCGTATGAATTTTAAAGAACAAATTAATCTCGTTATTAATAAGTCTAACTCTATGTTAGCCTTTTTAATCAGAAACGCAAAAGAATTTAAAGATCCCTACACCCTTAAACTTCTCTACACTTCTCTGGTTCGACCACATTGCTCAGTTGTTTGGAATCCTTGCTCTTCAACCCAAGTTTTAAGAATCGAAAGGGTAAAAAAAAAATTTACAAGGTTTATGGTTTTCCAATTAAACTGGAATCTTCCTGAGCCTCTTCCCTTAAATTCCAGACGCCAAATCCAATCCGTTATTTTTATTCGCGACTTGGTCCACCATCATATTCAAGACCCTACGCTACTTGCAATGCTGGACTTTATTTCACCATTTCGGCATCTTCGAAGTTATTTTAATTTTCGGGTTCCCTTCCATGGATGTGTTTATGCTCGGAACGAACCGATCACTCGGTGCATTATTGAGACGAATCAAGTCCTGCCATTCATTGATATTTTTAACTCGACCTCAAGAATTCGTTTTAAATCTGAACTCATGGCTCTTTCAATATTTTATTCTAGTTAAGTTTACTCAATTGTTGTTTTATCGTTTTCCGCTTTTTTCTGTGAAATTCTTAGTTTAGGGTATATATCAATTTTTTGTATAGTTTTTATTTATATTATTTGATAGTATTATAAATTCTATTTTTTGATAGCTTTATTATATTTCTGTGAAAATTAGTATTTAATGTTTACTTCTAGTTTTTTTCTCAAGACCTATTTGTTTTACTTGATTTTAAATGTTGTTAGTGTAATTAGTGAATTTTAAGCTATATTTATTTTCAAATTGTTAAGAAGTCAGTAAGAGTTTTCTCGGTTTGATGAAAGAAATAAATAAATAAATAAATAAATAAATAAATAAATAAATAAATAAATAAATAAATAAATAAATAAATAAATAAATAAATAAATAAATAAATAAATAAATAAATAAACAAATAAATAAATAAATAAATTGCTTTTGATACACTGTGATCAAATGCGGCACCCATCCCGCGCAGAGCTTCTTCATACCCAAAATATCATGTATCATGCGAATCGTTCAACATAATGTCATGCATTTTTTCGACGCTTTCTGGAGTACTAAATTCTTTTAGGCATCCAGATCGTTGATGCCATCGATGCTTGTGCGGCCACTTTTGAATCAGCTTAATCGACGGTGCAGAGTACGGAAAATACTTTCTAGCTTGGTTTTGGTCTCGGTTATTGTTTTCTTGCTTAAAAATAAGTGTTTAACCAGAACAAAAAATTCTTGTTTTTTCCATTCTTAAAATAAAATAGAAGTTGGTTGCTTCCAATGCTGTAGTAACTTGTAAATGCGTAAGATTGGACCAAATATTACAAATTTAACAGCCAGGTTAAATAGGTTTTACTCAAAGTTCATAGGAAAGTACATAACTCTTTACTTTAATAGAACCAATTCATATGAAAGAAATTATCATCGGTTTGAACCGATATGGTAACAATGACTTTGGTTAGGCTGCGGCCAGAGTGAATGCAGATGCAGACGTACAGACAGGCAGGTTTGCATACAGGCACCAGTACGACATAACTGGCTTCATACAATTTCATATAAACCTGCTCAACGTGTGCTGAGTGACAGCATGCAGACCAGTACAGGTTGTACCAGCTGGCACTGGTTTATCATAACTGATTTTTGTTTTTTGTGCCGTTTTTGTAATTTTTTAAGAAAACTGCTTTTTTAGCACAATTTAAGTTTAAGAAAGCAATAATAATATTCAATTATGATTTTATAACAAATATTCTCATTCTTAACAATGCCTTGTTTCGCGCACCCAACTCTTCAGTTCAAGGAAATTTACAACCTGCTGTTCCTGCTGTTGTTGGTGTGTATGTAATTGCTTTGGATAAGCGTGGCACAGAATCCATGCAGAGAAAATTTTTTTATTGACGACAAAAGATAAGCATGTAAAAAAGAAAACAAATTCAAGCATTAAAAACAATAACCAAATTTTATAAAATACGAGAAATTATTATATAAATATTTTTACACTATTATGAATTGTTTCATAAAAATGTGTTTAGAAACACAGTTTCCTAAAAACATTAAAAAAACGACAGAAAAACCCAAGATCAGCTACGAGAAACCAGTGCCAGCCTGTTTTGTCGTACTGATCGTACGACAACCCGTACTGATCTGTCCGGATTCACTCTGCACGGCTTATTTGCTGTGCAGGTTACTGCATGTGCCTGTCTGCATCTGCATTCACTCTGGCCGCAACCTTACAAAAGTGACAAAAATGATTGCCTCTAAGAGAGCAGGGGACAAAAGAATCTCTTTATATTTTTTTAAGGTGTTTCTATCATTATTCAACTGAGTTTCATTCATAAAATTTCATTGTAAAAAGTAAACTCAAAATACCACGTGATATTGGGAGCAAAATGTTACACGTAGCAAAATTCGTTTCTACATTTATGGGGAGAATTTTCTTGCTAGAACCAGTATATAAGAAGATCAATTCTCATTTTTATTTTACTTTAACATAAGCATTGCTTTTTATTATTTTATTTTAGTGAGTATGCATGTTGTTCGAACAAGGTTGGAGCTTCCACGCAACTTTTAACGCAAAATATTCCACATTGAAGCCAATGTGTGGCAAGTTACAATTTCATCAAGCGTTGATAGCTTTTCCTATTATTACAAATTGAGCCTAACCATAAGCCAAACATGTATTGGTTTGGTTTATTTTTTCCTTTTTTGAGAAACAATATGCGGCAAAAATTAATGATTCCTTTACACACTCTAGCCTATTAAATGTCAAATTATATCACTTAAGGACGGGAAAAAAATTATTTTTAAAGAACATGTGTACAATATTACTGCGTTGTGTTTTTGCTTAAATGTGTCAATTGTTTTTTGTGTCAATTGTCTAAGTATATTTTTGGAATTAACATTTGACTACTTAAATGCGCTGCCTTCTAATGAAAATCAAATTGAATCAGTACTTATTTTAGCTGAAAATTTTGATAAATTTGTTGCAAAATTTCTGGCTTTAAGTTAACATAAATCATTATTTTGAAAGCAGAAACACACATTCAATCTGATAGTATTAAAAACGTTCAATAAAAAATATCAAATGACGCAGTTATACTTTATCGTGGATACAACCACAATGCACATCCTTTGACGTTATTTATTAAAGCTATATATTTTTATTTTATTTTTTCGCTGAGTTCGTCAACATTATCACAGCGTAATAGTTTACTGATATTAAATACGTCAATAACGGTAAAAACTTTCAATGTTGCACAAAGTTGTTAAATAATATTTCATGAACACAAAGAACAATTTCATTGGATGGACTGCATCGATAACGCAAGCAAAAACTTTCGATAAAATAAAATGATAAAAATTGGATATTATTATGACAAACAAAGGAAGTTACAGATAAGAATAGAATAGAATAGAATAGAATGGCCAAAAGTGAAAGTGAGTGAAAAACTAATATCAATAAATATTTAACTTATCAAAGAAGTTTTTTATTTGCATATCAATATAATTGTGTTTTATACAAATATGAGTATACATAGATTTAGTGAAACAGTTTATATGAAATATGAAAAAAACTTTTGTATCTTTCCTGTGCTGATTTAATGATAACAACCATCATAATAAGGCTTACATTTCAATAGATATTCATACATTATTTATGAATTTACACCACTTTTCAAAACAGGTTTTTATTTGATTTTGGTTTTATATTTCACATTTGATAGCATGTATCATGCTTCATTGTTTAATATTCAAAACAATTTTCCATAAAAAGCACCATCAAATCAATACTTTTGAGAAAGTATCAAGGACTAGCAATTAAAGCTATCAATTCAAATACTCAAATAAAATCCTATTTAAAATATAGATATGTATACAAATGTTCAAATTTAAATATTCTCTGCTTAAAGCCATTGAACATTGTTGCTATATAAAAACAAAAATAAAATTTTGCCAAGTGGTTGCACTGTTAAATTATTTCTTCCATCATTTTAAGTGAAGCTGAGAAAATTTATTACAAAATTTGTTTTAGTGCAAATTCTTCCAGCTCATGTGTAGAATGGTTCGGTTGAAGAAACGAAAGCAGCATTATTACCACCATAATCTTTCCATTGATAGCTTCAACCCGTTCATAGATTTGCACCATAGAGTGTGCTGTTCAGAATTCAAGTGTATTTTGCATTTTTGAGCAGCTATGCAAAAAATGCGCATTTTCGCAGCGTATGGAGAATTTTATGGATATTTTATGGTCGTCATTAAAGACTCTACATGCCAAAACTGATGTGCTCATGATTCATTGATGTGCTCATAATTTATTTTAGTATAAAATACTTCAAAACTGTTTCTTAAGTTTTATAATACTTGACTTCAGATACTTAAATCCAGTTTTGATAAAGTGGATTTAAATAAATTAAGATAAAAAATAAAAATACCTGTTTGATGCAGTTACAAAATATAATACAGTTTCGTTAAAAAAGATCTGATACATATAAATCTATATTATAAAAATCATTTTCTATTTGCTTATTTGTTTGTTTGTTTGTTTGTTTGACTTTTATACAAATCTAAGCGGCTAAATGGATTTGTCTCAAACTTAAAACGTGTATTACTTGCGTCCTAGATTAGGTTTTCGCATACTAAGTTTTAACCACACCCCCTTTTAGCGCCATCAAATCAATAAAAATGCAATATTTCAGACTGTTTCGCTTGTTTGAAACTAAAATTTGGTAATTTAGTTTGTATGGTTACTTTCGGCAACTGTACCAAAACTGGGCTTCCACGCCCTCTTTTACCGCCCACAAATCAATGAAAATGCTACATTCCAGACGGTTTGGTCGTATAAGACTGAAATTTGGTAATTAAGTTTGTATGCTCACCGTCGGCAACTGTACTAAAAATGGGCGTGAAGGAGCTATAATTACGCCCACTTTTAACAAATCATTCAGACTCCAAAACTTCCGGGCCGATGGCGCTGAAGTTTTGGCAGTAGATTGCTTTCGAGCACGAGATAGTTTTGCGAAAAGAAATGTTTTCCACACACCTTTTCACCGCCCACGAAGTCGCGGACCACTAGGTCCTGCTAGTATATAGATATACGAGTATTATAATATTATCAAAACTAAGCAAAATATATTATTATTTAATATATTATGAAAATTAAGCAAAAAAATATAAAGTTTATCTCATCAAAATCAAATCAGAATCAGAAGAAAATTAAAATACATATAATAGCAAAATACAAATCTTTGTAAAGTAAAAGCAAAAGTAAGAGTAAGAGTAAGAGTAAGAGTAAGAGTAAGAGTAAGAGTAAGAGTAAGAGTAAGAGTAAGAGTAAGAGTAAGAGTAAGAGTAAGAGTAAGAGTAAGAGTAAGAGTAAGAGTAAGAGTAAGAGTAAGAGTAAGAGTAAGAGTAAGAGTAAGAGTAAGAGTAAGAGTAAGAGTAAGAGTAAGAGTAAGAGTAAGAGTAAGAGTAAGAGTAAGAGTAAGAGTAAGAGTAAGAGTAAGAGTAAGAGTAAGAGTAAGAGTAAGAGTAAGAGTAAGAGTAAGAGTAAGAGTAAGAGTAAGAGTAAGAGTAAGAGTAAGAGTAAGAGTAAGAGTAAGAGTAAGAGTAAGAGTAAGAGTAAGAGTAAGAGTAAGAGTAAGAGTAAGAGTAAGAGTAAGAGTAAGAGTAAGAGTAAGAGTAAGAGTAAGAGTAAGAGTAAGAGTAAGAGTAAGAGTAAGAGTAAGAGTAAGAGTAAGAGTAAGAGTAAGAGTAAGAGTAAGAGTAAGAGTAAGAGTAAGAGTAAGAGTAAGAGTAAGAGTAAGAGTAAGAGTAAGAGTAAGAGTAAGAGTAAGAGTAAGAGTAAGAGTAAGAGTAAGAGTAAGAGTAAGAGTAAGAGTAAGAGTAAGAGTAAGAGTAAGAGTAAGAGTAAGAGTAAGAGTAAGAGTAAGAGTAAGAGTAAGAGTAAGAGTAAGAGTAAGAGTAAGAGTAAGAGTAAGAGTAAGAGTAAGAGTAAGAGTAAGAGTAAGAGTAAGAGTAAGAGTAAGAGTAAGAGTAAGAGTAAGAGTAAGAGTAAGAGTAAGAGTAAGAGTAAGAGTAAGAGTAAGAGTAAGAGTAAGAGTAAGAGTAAGAGTAAGAGTAAGAGTAAGAGTAAGAGTAAGAGTAAGAGTAAGAGTAAGAGTAAGAGTAAGAGTAAGAGTAAGAGTAAGAGTAAGAGTAAGAGTAAGAGTAAGAGTAAGAGTAAGAGTAAGAGTAAGAGTAAGAGTAAGAGTAAGAGTAAGAGTAAGAGTAAGAGTAAGAGTAAGAGTAAGAGTAAGAGTAAGAGTAAGAGTAAGAGTAAGAGTAAGAGTAAGAGTAAGAGTAAGAGTAAGAGTAAGAGTAAGAGTAAGAGTAAGAGTAAGAGTAAGAGTAAGAGTAAGAGTAAGAGTAAGAGTAAGAGTAAGAGTAAGAGTAAGAGTAAGAGTAAGAGTAAGAGTAAGAGTAAGAGTAAGAGTAAGAGTAAGAGTAAGAGTAAGAGTAAGAGTAAGAGTAAGAGTAAGAGTAAGAGTAAGAGTAAGAGTAAGAGTAAGAGTAAGAGTAAGAGTAAGAGTAAGAGTAAGAGTAAGAGTAAGAGTAAGAGTAAGAGTAAGAGTAAGAGTAAGAGTAAGAGTAAGAGTAAGAGTAAGAGTAAGAGTAAGAGTAAGAGTAAGAGTAAGAGTAAGAGTAAGAGTAAGAGTAAGAGTAAGAGTAAGAGTAAGAGTAAGAGTAAGAGTAAGAGTAAGAGTAAGAGTAAGAGTAAGAGTAAGAGTAAGAGTAAGAGTAAGAGTAAGAGTAAGAGTAAGAGTAAGAGTAAGAGTAAGAGTAAGAGTAAGAGTAAGAGTAAGAGTAAGATTAAGAGTAAGAGTAAAGAGTAAAGAGCAAAGAGTAAAGAGTAAAGAGTAAAGAGTAAAAGTAAAGAGTAAAAGAGTAAAGAGTAAAGAGTAAAGAGTAAAGAGTAAAGAGTAAAGAGTAAAGAGTAAAGAGTAAAGAGTAAAGAGTAAAGAGTAAAGAGTAAAGAGTAAAGAGTAAAGAGTAAAGAGTAAAGAGTAAAGAGTAGAGAGTAAAGAGTAGAGAGTAGAGAGTAGAGAGTAGAGAGTAGAGAGTAGAGAGTAGAGAGTAAAGAGTAGAGAGTAGAGAGTAAAGAGTAAAGAGTAAAGAGTAAAGAGTAAAGAGTAAAGAGTAAAGAGTAAAGAGTAAAGAGTAAAGAGTAAAGATTAAATTCATACTTTTGTCATGAATGGGACAGCTTGTCGTCATGAATGGGACACTTTTTTTTGAGTAAAGAGTAGAGAGTAGAGAGTAAAGAGTAAAGAGTAAAGAGTAAAGAGTAAAGAGTAAAGAGTAAAGAGTAAAGAGTAAAGAGTAAAGAGTAAAGAGTAAAGAGTAAAGAGTAAAGAGTAAAGAGTAAAGAGTAAAGAGTAAAGAGTAAAGAGTAAAGAGTAAAGAGTAAAGAGTAAAGAGTAAAGAGTAAAGAGTAAAGAGTAAAGAGTAAAGAGTAAAGAGTAAAGAGTAAAGAGTAAAGAGTAAAGAGTAAAGAGTAAAGAGTAAAGAGTAAAGAGTAAAGAGTAAAGAGTAAAGAGTAAAGAGTAAAGAGTAAAGAGTAAAGAGTAAAGAGTAAAGAGTAAAGAGTAAAGAGTAAAGAGTAAAGAGTAAAGAGTAAAGAGTAAAGAGTAAAGAGTAAAGAGTAAAGATTAAATTCATACTTTTGTCATGAATGGGACAGCTTGTCGTCATGAATGGGACACTTTTTAAAGTTATTTTTCATGTGGGCAACATTTTTATCGTATAAGTACAAGCTTTGTGTAAATTCTGTGTGGTTGCATGTTTTAAATGGCATTTTTTTTAATATCCACAATTGTTACTTTATTTGTGTTAAAAGGGCTTAAAAGTTTTCGCATTTCTTAAATGGATATTGCCTTTAATGGTTTTTGCAATTACGTTAGGAAAATAATAAAAATTTTCAATGATTTAATTTGTCCAATCATAAAATACAAAATTATGTAATTGCTCTTGAAAAAAAACACTAAAAACAACGGCCATTTATTTTGAGATTGCTAAATCAAGCTTTATTGATAATAATTAAACGAAATTTTTTTTGTTTGTGCCAACATTGTTGTCCATGTTTCAGATATTGTTGATGAATCAAATGATTCACATGAATAAACCAATTTTGATTGTTGTGAATTTTATTTTAAATCGAATAAATATTGATGAAATTTTAGTAATATGGCATTTGATCTAGATTTTTGACATTCTTTGGGATATTTTTTTTTTGGGTGTGTATGAGTTTCATATCGATTTTTTTTTTTGAGTGAATAAAATCGAACATCTTTTCAGATTGCCATATTTTTTCATCCTACTCCCAAATAATTTTCTTTTTTCTGCTTGTTGTTGTTTAAGCCTGTAGCTTTCCAATGGATTACAGTATGTTTCGAAATTCTAAACCTAAAGAAAATTTTACTCCTGCCCTGATACTGATATTGATTCTGATACTGATAAAAATTACGTTTTTCTGTAAAAAAAAAAATATTCCCACTTTAATAAAACTCATTTTGATGAATTCTTAAATAAAGAAATAAAGCAAGGCACCCACAATGACGATTTTTTAAGGCGACGTAGCTTGTATTTAAATCTTCAGCTCTCAAACTTTGCAATTTTTATCCTGTAAGTCTTAAGTTGCTTAAATTATTTTTTCAGATTGATTGGAAAAGTTTTTAATTTAGGAACATAAAGAAACCACTTGATTTTTTTTTATACAACATTCATACTATATTGAAATATCTTTCAAACAAAAATTTCACAAATGTCAAAGCTATTAAAATAATGCTGCCACTTGCTAGCAATGATAAACTGAAGTCATTATAAAGTTACATTGCACAGCTGTTGAGAATAAAATTTAAAACATGTTAAGTTTTATGAAAAAAAAAAACACGAGCAAAAATATAAATAAAAAACAGAATTTTAATATTTATATACATATATATTGCAAAACTGGGATTACAGCGGGGATCTGACAGATACTTTCATTGCTTTTCGTGCAGACAACAGTTTTTGAATTACAGGCCTCAAAAAAAAAAAACAATAACAATAATAATAATACTAACTAAGTCAGGGTAATCCTCTTGGGACTACAGGCGATGCCATTATTTTTGTTATTCTTAATGAGACTTGAACGTGACTCAATGTTTTGGAAATTGTGTAATACAATATATTGTATAAACGACAAAGTAAAACGATAGAAAATTGAGGCTAGAAAGACATAAACCAAAATTGATATATAAATAAAAAAAGAAAAAAAAACAAAAACAAAGCATTTACAAAAACAAGTAGCTATACAAGTTCAATTTGAACAACAACAGCGGAAAACAATCTCAACTGCTGCAAGGTCGCACAGGATGCTTGAAGGATAAGGTTGAAGTGTCGTTTGGCTTTTAGTGAAATGGCTGGATAGTAAACTGTTAGCATCGAAAATTTACTAGCAGGAGTCGTTAAAAAAAGTTGTACATCTCATTGGAGTGGTTGGCCACTTGGAGATATTCTCATGAAAGCCTGTCTCTGCCTCGACATGCTGCCGATTTGTCATCATTATGTTGGGAGTCTATACAAAGCCTACGACGATGTGGGTGGTGCTGCTCAATCGTTAACCATTGATCGATCATCATTGCTTTAATGCATTTAATGAGGCGTAAATTATTTGATGTATATAATTAATATTTATGTGCTTAATGTTTCGAATGTTTTTCTTATAAATCCTCTGCTGATAAAACCGAATTTGTTGTTTTTCTCCCGGTCCTCACATTAGCCGCTACCAGTGCAAATAATGATTTGTTGCCTTGGTGTTCATCTGTTTATAGAAGATTTAAATATTTTGGTGTTAAAGTTGATCTAAAATTTTCTCAACTTAAGCATGTACAATAAAATTTAGATGCTCAGATTAAGTGTTTTTTTTTTTTTTTTTTTTAAGGAAGCACTTTGTGGTCATTAACATTTTTATTTCCATAAGAGTGGAAATAAGCTGATACTTCTGAGGTAGTCTTCAACGCAGATAATAACCTTGACAGTAAAGTTCAGTTTATATTTCAAAATTAAATATTGTAATTCGTTACAAAAACAGGTTTTTGCATTTTCAGTTCAAGCAAAATCTTTGAGTTTTTTTCCAAATCATTGAATTGAATTTAATTCCAATAATAGACCAGTTTGTAGTGTCCTTACTATTCTGTTCAGTAACTGTAACTTAAACGGTTTAAATTAGTCACACTCAAATTCCAAAATGGCTGCCGTGGCGCAGTGGGTAAAGTATGTGGCCCATATGCCCGAGAACCCTGGTTCGAATTCCACTTTGTTTGATGCCGTGGCGCAGTGGGTAAAGTATGTGGCCCATATGCCCGAGAACCCTGGTTCGAATTCCACTTTGTTTGAACTAATTTATCTGTTCGGGCGTCACAACTCCGCCAGGTCTAGCTTGCGCTTGCCTGTCCCTAACCAGGATAAAGGAGAAGGGTTGTTTGTAGGATACGTCCTGCAAACGTAAAAACTGATAGGGCCAACCAAGAGCTCGGGGTGGCGCCCATCTTGGTAGCAGGTCATATTCGGCATATCGATATTGAACAAGCCTGCGAAGGTGCAGCAATTGACAGTCTTTACCTGTAAAATGGGGTAGACCTTATCTATCCACCGTATTGCGTATTGCAACAGTTGTGAAGTGTCGGCATGCGTGCATAAAAGTGTCGGATCTTCGGCTTTCCGAAGTGGATTGCTAGTCAAGAGTTTGACTGGCACCCTCAAACTGGCACGGCAGTCACTGAGGGAAGTGTAGAAATGGTTGTGTAAACTAAGGGTTCTCATACTGAGCATGGCAGTCCCTGAGCACAATGGCCAATACTCTATGTCTGGATGGTGAAATCCGAACGGCCAGAGTAAGAGTGGCAATTGCAAAGGTCCTTCAGAGTAGGTACCAGTCATGAGTAATAGTTTTCAGCTGAGTCGGCAACTGCAAATTGTTAGACTAGCCCTTAAGTGCTCATTGAGCACGGTCATGTATAAGAATGCACTTTTTCGTAATTGCATTTGTGTGTTCTTGGTCTTTTTGCGGGGATGTTGTGGATCCTCATTTGACGGGATCGAGTTGCCCAGATGACTGTCGTGGGCTGGCCCTTCGGGGAGTCTCATACTGGTTGTGGTTGTGTGAATGCTACACAGGTCTAGATTGATCGGCGGGGTCGCGCAATGGTACGACCGGGCTGGCATATCTGTCTTAATATGCAAGAGATTGGGTAGGTCTCATCACCACCAGTAGATGGATGGTAAGTACGTCACAACTGAAGTCTAAACTGGTACTGCTATTACGGGCAGTATGTAATTTATTACATAATGCCATAATGCTCCTAATCAGCAGGGCACTGGGTGATGCTTTGTGTTTGTGGAACAGCTTCCATGTTCGTGTTGCCAGACCGGATGCCCCGTATGTTTTACTTGTCTAAAACATAAACGGGTCCGTGTTGTGGTACAACGCAAAGTTCTGGTTGTCTGTTTCATGAACTATTTATTACCCTAGGTTTTTGATGACCCAAGTTGATTAAGCCTTACGGCAGGAGCAACTTATTAATCAAATACTCGTCTGTTCGGGCGTCACCTCTCTGCAGAAAATGGCAAGCCTCAGAGAATAAAAACTGCCATGAAAAGCTTCTTGAGAACATAAGCCAGCAGTTCGGAATTGGTATAAAACATGTAGGTCCGTATTTTTTACAAGGAATCAAGTTAATTTTTCTTAAATAGTATTTTAATGAGCATTATGTCCCACGAATTATTTAAATATTTTTTTTTTCACTGATGGGACTGCTGATCGAAGTGAAAGCTTAAAGCTATGAAATAACAGTTGTTATGAATTACCAAAGTAGCTAGAGTCGGCAAATCAGACGCGTTCTACTTTTTTTATCAATTTATGTGTTTGTGAATGTATAAACTGCTATTTTTTAATGTTTATATATAATTTATTTGTTACACCATTATTGTAGTTGGGTAATGGGTAATTGGCTCGGCAATCGGTTGGTAATCATTTCGGTAATTGGTAATCGGTTGGTAGTCGCGTCGGTAATAGGTAATCGGTTGGTAATCGCTTCTGTAATCTGTTGGTTACAGCTTTGGTAGTGGGTAATCGGTTAATAATCGCTTCGATAATCGGTAATTGGTTCGGTAATCGGTAATTGGTACCGTAATAGGTTGCTAACTGCTTCGGTAATCGGTTATTGGTTCGGTAATTGATTGGTAATCGCTCCGGTAATTGGTTCGGTAATCGGTTGGTAATCACCTCGGTAATCGGTTATCGCTTTAGTCTTCGACTTGGTCGATGCTAGGCAATCCCTAAAAAGAATGCTGTACAGAAATATTTTTAGTTACGCTAACAGCGTGATGCTATCGCTCAACGCGCCTAAAGATGTTTTCACTTCAAAAATTATTTTTATCCATTTTTCGATTTCATAAACTTTACTGCAAGTAATATCATAATCATTTCAGATATTTATCAGAATACCCTCGCTTTGTTTTGAGGTCGATATTGAAATATTTCACTTTCTATATGATTTTTATAACTACGCCAGCAGGCTTAATATGCATCCTTCAACACTTAAGACTTTGTTATTGTTATTGTTATGGTTTGAAATTTATGCCATTTTTCACCTGTACCTGCTCTGAATTGATATTGATTTTTTAACCTACAGTATTCTGAACAGTGCTTGAGAAGCTCATTAGATGTGGTGATGGTAGTAGTGCTACTAACAGTGCAAGGACGAAGTGCTTCAAATGTTTTTTTTTTTTTTTTCATTATCTAGACTGTTATGTGCTGTATGAGGCAGAATATTTAAAGAGTAAATAGAGATTTTTAGCCGACATTAATGAAACTTTATACAAAGTTAATAATATGTTTAGATTATGTTGCGAGTTTTTTAAGGGCAGACATGAAGATGACATTTTTGTGACTGATGGTGGCTCTACATTTTGATATGTATGCAACAGAATAAGTTTAAAATGATGAAGATTTATGAATTAAACTTTTGCTTTAAGCTTATAAAAAATACGTGCTAATCTTCTATATTGTATATTTTCTTTTCATTTCAGTGATTTTTGTGCGAGAAATAAACAAGAAAAACATGCATGTTTTGTAGCACGTTTCCGTGTCAACCTGAAGTCCTTGAAGAAAATGCTACTTATTTTAAGCTGTGCCAGCAAAAGCAACACCTTGTCATACTTTTGACAACTTAACTAAGTGCAGGGAATTTACTGACACACACACGTATTTTATGACTGGATAGAAAACGGGGTGTTCTAGAAAAAGATTGCCTTAAAAAAAAAAACATAAAAACAATAAAAACTTTTCCAGTTGTTGTGCAGAAAATCTTTAAATGTATCTCAGCCTGACAGCTGTAAAGCTTTTGTTAGCAACAACAAGAACAACAAATAAAGCTGCAATAACAAGAGCCCCGTTACTCATAACAGCAATAAAAATAAACAACAAACAAGAAACGTCATAGGATTTGTACGTGACACGTTTTATATAACTTCCGGTTGCTGTTGGATGTGCAAGTAGCTGCCATAATAAAAGTGAAAGTGTCATAGAGAATATAGTGTAGAGTACTCTAGTGGGTTGCATTCATACATACGTCATTACAAATACACATACACAAAAACATAGAGTTGGGGTTTAGTAAGTTTTGACAAAATGTTGTAGCCGAAGGTTGAAATATAAGCTAGAATTTGGATGAAAGCACACAAAAAAAAATTACTGAGTGGTTAAATTTGCTTGAATTGGTCACGCACGTTATGGTAGACTGAGAGAGAGAGACACGCACACTGACGCACAAACAGACAGACAGAGAGACAATAATACAAACGAGTATTAAATCTGGTTCAGTTTTCAGGATAAACATTTCTATAGTGCTCAAAGTAACTGTTTTGTAATTGTTAGCATTGTCATCTGACCGGAAGTTAACGTGCGAGGCGACAACGTAACAACATTTAGAATAACAACAACAACAACAACAACAAAAAACAAAAGCTCAAGCAAATAAAGGAATGTTGTTGGGACAAACTTAATAAGCACAAGAAAAAAAAAAAATAAAAATTATAACCTATAGCGAGCATTTAAGGACGTGCCGGAAAAGCAACGACAAAAATAATAACAATAAAAACAACAACCAAAACACAAACAAAATGGCGATGGAATGGATAACGGCAATGGATAAACGGTTAGTAAAACTCCTCTGTATATCTTAAATTTAAGCCTTTTTGGGTCAGAGTTTTAATAAAGTTTTAAGATTATCAATAAGATTAAAAAAAAAACCTGCCTGGGTTCGCCACGCTTGATGGAAGTAAAGCTGAGAAGAAGTAAAAAATCTTTTAGTGGTTCGATAACTCTCACTCTTTATTATAAAGTCTGGCAAATAGAAAATTCAATTTCGCATATTCATTAGAGTTGGAAAAAAATCTCTTTTTATACAATTTGGATAAATTTTTGACTTATGAAAAACTTCATAGTTACGACATAAGTGATAACAAATAAAAATCTGTTCTTCTCTTATGTAATTTAATATCATCAAATACCGTTTCTAATATTATACATCTATTAAATTTTAAAGACAGTACAATCTTTTTGTACAGGACAACTAGCAAGAAATCAAAATACTTTCCATAACTTTATTATAAGTATGATTATTACTACACGATTATAAATCCTCGAATAAATTTTAAATACAAGCGAAGTATTACAAAGATTTTTAATTCAAAAACTATTACACTTAATATTATTCAATACATTACAAAATTTTTAAATATATTTTATATTAAATTTTAATAGAGTTTTAATTACAATTCCTTTTGGAAAAATTTGATACTATGGTGTATATTATTTTTGAATTTTAAGCCATGCTGTTATATATTTCATCTTTCTTTTATCTTCATTTTCAAATTCTTAAGTTTCAAAAGTTTTATGATTCAAAGTTACTTTTTCGGCAAAAAAGCTTTAAAATTTAATTTATGTAGACAATTTTTTATTTTATTACGGTGCACATGAAACGCTTCCTACTTTCATTTCAATGATGACGTGAGTTGAAAACCTACAATGGAAGATAGTTTAAAAATTTTAGTTTAGTATAATAATAACAAATATTTATTTTCTTTAATACTCATCTGTATTAAATTGTCTTCTCTAGTATGGAGAATAATTTAATGTGCATTTAGTATTGAAACTTACACCAAAGTCAGTAATTAAAAATCACTAGTAATCTCGTGTGGCGTTAAGAGCCCAAAATAAAAAATATGTGATAGGTAATTTTTTTTATATTAATAACTACTTTTACCTTTGAACCAAGGATTTTATAGGAACTTCCCATGTTTCTCTTGAATTGTTTAGTAGCCCAGTTACTACTTATCATAGCATTATAATAAAAATCGATCACATACTTTTTAGAAAATTTTTTCAGCTTTTTTTTTTAAAAGATACACAATATTTAAGAAAAAGTTTGACCTTATTGCACATCTACAGAGCAAGACCATTTAATTGCTACTCTACTTATGAAAATCGTTTCTACATATCCATTAAAATATGCCTATCATACTATACTCATCTTATGATACCCATCACACCATATCATAACCCATTGGGCTGGGCCGATGCTATATGGAAATTTTGTTTTTTTGTTTTTTCGAAACGCAATAGAAATTAAAAGTTGCGTATTTTTACGTAGTTTTAAAATAAACTAACCATCTTTTAATTTCATATAACTTTTGGGTCTCTTCCAGAGCTTTTATGACTGAAACTTCTCTTATTTGTATGCCTTTCTACATAATAACAGAGCTATACAGCAATTCTATTAAAATTCTGTTTGTTTGCGAACTTTTTTCTTAATACTTTAGATAGCTTAGTTCGAAAATCATCATTAAAATTTTTGCTTAAAATGAAAAATAATAAACAAAATACACCACGATATGAAAACGAATAACTCATACGCTTCGAAAACAAAATTTATCGAATTCTGCAAAAACTGTGCTTAAATAACTAAATAAATAAATTTCTTTACAAAATACCTGATAAAAATTAAAAAAGTTTCAGTCAGAAAAGCTCTGGTAGAGGGCCAAAAATTATATTTACCTCAAAACTGGTAAGCGTATTTTAAATCAGTGCAAAAAGACGCAACTTTTGATACCTATAGCTTATTAAAATTAAAGAAAAAAATATCGGCCCAGCCTAATACCCATCATACTAAAACCATTACACCAAATATCCATCGTACAATTCCAATCATACCAAATCCATCATCCCAAACTCATCGTACCATACCCATCATATCATTTACACCACACCACCTCATCCTAATACACTCATCATACAACAATACCAATTCAATTATAATATACCAATCGTATCAAAGCCAATCATACCAAAGCCATAATTCCATACTCATCAAACAATACCAAATCCGTATAATCATATCCGTTATAGCAATCCTGGCATGCCATATCCATCAAAATAAACTTATTATACCATTCCAACCGTCGTACCATTCCAACCATACCATACCATGCTCATCGTACTTCATATCATATACATCTTACCACCACACCATACAACACTTATCATACCATAACCACAATACCAAATTTATCTTGCCATTGCAATCATAACAAAACCTTCATATCAAATCCCATCATACCCACCATACTTTACCCATTATACCATACTTATCATACCATAACCATAATATTACCCATTAAACGAATCTTATCAAAATCATATCAAACTTATCATATCATATGCATACCCTTACCAAAACACCATCATATCTCACCCTTACCATAACAGCCTCTTTTCTTTGAGTGGGCGTGTCAAATTTATTTCTGGTAATTGTTACTTGAAGTACAAAATTTTCACTTAAATAGCTCGTAAAAGACCAAAATTATATCGCTTCATATATATTACGCCTTCTTTTGTATGACTTGTGGCCGTATTGTTCACCTCTGGATATCTTTAACCAGTGGATATTTTCTGGTTTGCTGGTTTCTGAAACTACTGAAAATCTTGTCATTTATTCGCTGGTTAAAGATATCCACAGTTAAACAATACGGCCCTAGGTGTGTCACACTCAGCTTTAACCATGTCTTTTGCTTGAAGACTTAGAGCCATGAACTATATTTTATATAACTAAGTTGTACAGAAATAAAATTGATTATATTTGTATGTATTATGCCTTCTTTTCCTAAAGTCGGCGTACACTGAAAAAAGCCGTAATAAAATCAAACAAGTTGACTTTTGCTAAGAAAAAATGTACTGAGTTGAAGATACTATGCGTAATCACAAAAGTTTTTGTCTATCCAAACATAGTTTTAAAACAAAAAATGTTGTATAAATCATACAAAGGCTTAGGAAACAAATACTTTCTTCTTGAAATCACAAAGACTTGAGTTCGAGTATGGGAATGGGCATGTTTTTAAGTCATTATTAATGTATAATTTAAATAGTGAAAAATATTGAAATATATATATATAGTGATATAGTGATATATAATATATATAGTGAAATATATTGTAATAATATACTGCCAATAATAATTGCAAAGCAAAAAAGTGCCGCTGATCCAACAATGATTATATACAAGATAAGAATGGACTTTTCATAATTTTGATGCGAAAAATTTATACAAGTTAATTGTAAGAATCTAGAAACATATAGTTAGTTTTTCATTCACATAAAATACGATGGTTTAATTATTAAAACTTTGCGGTCTTGCCCAAGAACTAACAGGCTTAAAACGATATGCAAGTTATAAGCTTGCCTAAGTTTATTATTAATTTTTCTTTAGTTTTTTTGTCGGTATAGCATGACCATCTTTTAAACAACCTTCTATAAAGCCCATTAGCTCAAATTAAAGTTTTCATCATCTTTGTGTTGATATAAATCTCATTATAATGTTTTAATGTTTCACTTATCGCTTTAAATTAATCACGACCACTTCTATGCTGTTGGGTGTGTCTTGTTACTGTTGTCTTCAATTTCATTGAGTTTAACTAATTATAGCTTTAAAGCTTTAAGCTCTTTGTCGTTGGACTCCTTATCTAATATTAATTAATTAGTTTTTGACAAACAAAAGGTTAAAAAACAAAAATTTACCAAAACAATCAACCCACCTTTACCTCCATTGTAAGCAAGTAAATTGATTCGAAATAAAGATAAAATTTAATCAAAAACAAAGACTCTCAAACAAAGTTCAGCCCCCATCGTCACTGTACAACTTTAGAATCTTTATTTATTTGCGTTAATTTATCTGAAAGTAACTAAGTAAAAACAACATAAAAGTTTCTATTACGCTCAACTGAAAATATCTTCCATTAGATTTAATCTCTATGGGTGTGTGAGCAAGCAGCAGGAATCAACTCAGCCTAAGGCGTAGCGCAAATAACGGGGGTCATAGTTGCCATGTCTGCCACCCCCACCGTCTCTAGTTAGACTTGTCATTGCTACCAGCAGCTTATTATAAATACGACCTATTATGAAAGATAATAACAATAAATACTAAATCAAAATACATAGCCGAGCTCGTACGACGATGCGATACAATAAAAAGTCGTTAGGATTAACTTTTATATCCTTTAAAGTGTTGGTCTTGCTAATTGCTGACGTTGTAGGAATTGCTTGATTGTAGCTGAAAAATGACACAAATGGAGGGAAATAACATCAAAGGATGTTCGGGCGTGTGTAAGAAGCAAGCTTTCAGTGATTTTCCAACGGATTTGTAAGTCATAAAATTGTAGAAATTGTTTTTTAATGAAGCGGAAAGCTCAAAATCTTGGAAATGTGTAAATTTTTAGAATAAGCATCTTCTCAACAATGTGAGAGCAAAATAAGATTCTTTCTTATTTTGCAAAAAAAGACGACACGATTTTTTGTTGAAACTATATCTCAACTAGCTGAATACCTGGCGTTACTCGGGAGTTGATTTAAATAATTTTTGAACTCATTCGTCGATTTGAAAAACTTTTCACGAATTTTAGAAGAAATGTTGTGTTCATCTTTCAAGCTGGTAACTTTGGTGCAATAAGCAAAATTGTAACTTCATCGTCAGAAGATTATTTGTTTGTAAATTTGAAACATGAAGCTTCCAATAGAATATTTTCAAATTTTATATTTTATTCGGTAGATTGGACATTTGGAAAAAAATTTCGTAAAAATAAGACCAAAAACTTTTTGGCAAGCATTATTGTAAATTTTCTATACATTAATACTATCTTTTGACCATTTGTCATAATATTGCTGTAACGTCCAATCTGTTCAGGCTACTAAACTTATGCATTGGAGCTCATGTGTTATTAGTGGGTAGAGTATGTGGCCCATACGCCAGAGAACCCTAGTTTGATTCCAACCTGACACAGAAAGTTTTTCAATTGAACTCATTTTTTTGTTCGGCCGTCACCTCTCTGCATACAATGGCAAACCTCAGAGAGTAAAAACTGCCACGAAAAGCTTCTTGAGAACATGAGCCGTTCGAAGTCGGCATAAAACTAGCAGGTCCCGTTCTCGATAATTTGTGTTCAAACATTTCACAACACATACACAACACAATTGATCAAGCTCGATCAAAGTCCTTTTAAGGGCTGAAATGACCATTTTATTTTTTATAATTTATTTTAAGCTTTATGTGTTGTTTTTAAAGCTTCATAATAAAAACCAAACATTCTAAGTTTTTCTTATTTTTACAAAAAGAAAAGGCATTAAATATTTTTGATTTTTTTGAAAACTAAATTAGGAGATATAAAAGCTAACCTAACTGAAAGGATATTATTGTTTTTATAGGTACTCTTATTACGTTCCAGACAAATACGTTCAAATCTTAGAATTCTCGATCATTATTTATTGCTTTAGCCAACAATGATATGTTCAAAAATTCATTGTACTAAGAATTTCTATAGTTTTGAAGATACATTAATGCTTTTAAAAGTATATCTATATCTATATCTATATCTATATCTATATCTATATCTATATCTATATCTATATCTATATCTATATCTATATCTATGTCTATATCTATATCTATATCTATATCTATATCTATATCTATATCTATATCTATATCTATATCTATATCTATATCTATATCTATATCTATATCTATATCTATATCTATATCTATATCTATATCTATATCTATATCTATATCTATATCTATATCTATATCTATATCTATATCTATATCTATATCTATATCTATATCTATATCTATATCTATATCTATATCTATATCTATATCTATATCTATATCTATATCTATATCTATATCTATATCTATATCTATATCTATATCTATATCTATATCTATATCTATATCTATATCTATATCTATATCTATATCTATATCTATATCTATATCTATATCTATATCTATATCTATATCTATATCTATATCTATATCTATATCTATATCTATATCTATATCTATATCTATATCTATATCTATATCTATATCTTTATCTATATCTATATCTATATCTATATCTATATCTATATCTATATCTATATCTATATCTATATCTATATCTATATCTATATCTATATCTATATCTATATCTATATCTATATCTATATCTATATCTATATCTATATCTATATCTATATCTATGTCTATATCTATATCTATATCTATATCTATATCTATATCTATGTCTATATCTATATCTATATCTATATCTATATCTATATCTATATCTATATCTATATCTATATCTATATCTATATCTATATCTATATCTATATCTATATCTATATCTATATCTATATCTATATCTATATCTATATCTATATCTATATCTATATCTATATCTATATCTATATCTATATCTATATCTATATCTATATCTATATCTATATCTATATCTATATCTATATCTATATCTATATCTATATCTATATCTATATCTATATCTATATCTATATCTATATCTATATCTATATCTATATCTATATCTATATCTATATCTATATCTATATCTATATTATTATATAAAATTAAAGTGTAAATTTTTGTTTCTAGGTAAACTCCAAAAGTAATAGGTCGATTTCTATGGAATTTAAAATGTAATATTTGTGCTACTTGCGGATGTATTGATACGTATGTCAAATTCCATAGAATCCGAGATTAGCTGTTCAGATATGTGAAAAACTGAAAGTTTCGTATAAATACACATAAAGAAGAAAAGAAGATAATTATCACCCGTAAAGCTTTGCTACGCCTTATTGTATCTTATACTACAGCGCCCTCTGGTGTTCAAGATGAGCAAAATAGATAAATCCTAAACATCACCATACACAAAAAACTCTATAAAGAAATTTAGTGCAAGTCAGATGAACGGTTTAGAAGTTTTTCGTGGTTTTTTAAAATGTTTGTACTATAGAAATAAATAGATAAGTTATAAGCACTCACCGTATCCGAACTCCCTTTATAATCAAATTTTCATGCACTGCATCGGATTAGCAGTTTTGGAAACAAACTATATATAAAAAACATATTTCCTAAAAACCCGATTGCAGCTCCTCTTACCGGATCCTATTGCAATTCTATACCGCCCAGAGACCCACTCAAATTCACCAAAAATTTCACCAAAATCGGTCCACCCGTTTAGGATAACTTCAATAACATAAACATGTACAACAGAACTATGTATATAAAGACCTGGGTGTAGCGATAGTAGGCCAGGGAGAAGCCGTAGCCCTCCTAATTTTTAGAAAAATAAAACTTTTAGTTTTAAAGTTAGAAATTCAAAAGAGTTCTTCTTGTAATAAAAAAAGCATAGACTTGCGGTACAAGTTGTTGTGCAGCTGTTTGCTTAGTTGTTGTTGGAATGCTAACCGATTAATGTTCGATGCAACTTCGAGAAGATTCAACGCAATATAAGCGCTAGAGTAAAAATGAAAAGGAATATTTCCGATCAAAATTTTAAGCATATGTGTAAAAAAACTAATGTGTATGCCTTTACTTAATACCTTCTTCCACCTAACTGCTACGTTTTCACTCCGATTAAAACAAACCTAAGCTTAACATTTTCGCAGTAAAATTGTTTTCAATTTGCAAGCAAAGAAAAAATTATTAAATTTTTTACAGCCAAATAGGGCAAATAAAAATATCAAATTAAAAAAAAATTGGACAAAATTTAATTTTTACTAATTTTTTACTAATTTTTGTAATTCAGCCACATGAAAAAAATATTGAGCCTCCTCTATTATTCGCCTCATTTTTTTGTAATAGTCAACTTTTACTGGAAAAAAGTAACTTATATGTTGACCAGGGCCATAAGGAACCTGTATGTGAAGTTTTATTTAAGTCTATCCAATGGTTTTCACGTGATGCTTTAACAGACAGACAGACAAACAGACAAAGAAAAAGAAATTTTAAAAATTACATTTTTGTATTCCGCGTCACTAGAAATGTCCAGCGCAGTAAGAATTTCAAAAAAATATTACAAGTATAGATTTTTTTCAGTTACAATTGTATTTATATGTGTAGAGATTGTAAAACAGTTCAAAATTTCACTGATATTCTAAAATCTTATTTATAGTCATAAAATATTTCGATACACCAAGATAAACAAAGTTTGCCAAATGATTCCCAATAGCAAAAGTTTAAAGATATCCACTTGACTGTGACTAATCGCGAATAATGGATCGCCTCAAAAAAAAAAAAAAAAAAAAAATTTGATTGCATGAATTTAATGAATGTGATTTCTGTTGGAAAAATTATAATAGCTAGTAGCTTTTTTTTAAAAGCTTTTCGGACAAAAATAGCTTTTTCACTAACTCAGTCTATCAATAAATCAATAAATTTCAAAACAAAATCTGTTCCTTTAATCTGCACCATCCAAACCATCACCAAAAAATGTTCATTTCATCAGAATAAAGTTTAATGCATTAATTAATGGTAATGAAAATGCTTCCCGCGCTATTTTCAGCATAGGACACAAAAAAAAAAAAATTTGAACCCATCGAACGAACGAATGAACGTCAAATTAAATATGTAAATGTGTAAAAAAGCAACAGCACCACCACCAACAACAAAAGATCAACAACATTATGACGTTTACCATACGTAATATTGGCGTAACAAACTAAAATCATCGTATAATATTTGCACTTTAATTGAAAATGACTGGAGCAGCAATCTAAAGAATATGTAGGAGTGATGGCGGAGGAGAAGTGTGCAAACAGCGCCAGGACATGGCCACAGATTCATGAAGCGGAAATCGTTATTCGAATTTAAAATGCAAATTTCAAAATACAAATAAAAAAAAAATAGAACAAAACCAAATTGAAAAAGAAACAAAACGCAAATACTTTGTGGTAATAAAAGTTGAGCGGTAGCTAAAGTTTGCTGGCAACAAATATTATTAACTTTGCCCAAGATAAGCTAGCTACTTAGACAAATATCAAAATTGGCTACTTTGGAGTGTAACTGGGTGTGGAGCTGGAGGGGAGGGGCGGTGGCAAAAGTTTGTGTCTCTAATTATAAGTTGGTTGGACGAAAGAAGAAAAACTGTCATTGAGCGTTTATGTTAAATGAAGTTGTGGGAAGCTACTCAAGGTGTAAACAAAGAGGACAAGTAGAATATTAGTAGTTGGGAGAAATATGTTTAGAGAGAAAGTCTTGGCTTGATGCTATCTTTTTATAAATGACACACTGCGACGGACATAAATAGAAGATGTCGATGATTTCCAATGAAATTTGGTACAAAAACTAATTAAGAACTGTGCTTATTACTAATTAAAAAACCACCAGAAAGTTTTTTCGCATTTGCCTCTAATTCTATTTAAATATATTTTTTAAGTCTTTTAAAAACTTTTTTGGAAAAATACTGCGCAACTTTGAAAATTTTACTTGAATGTTATGTTTAGCTTAGATTTACAAATTTAATTTACAAATTTAGAAACGAACACTAATTAATCATATTTAGAAATGAGATGATTTATCGGAGGTGGTTGCAGTATTTTTTTTTCTCTCAACTATAAAGATAAAATTTTTGGTCAAGAAAATTATTTTTTTTTTAAAAATATATTTTTGGCAAATTCTATGTAAGTGTAAAAAAGCAATGGGATGGCAACCTGCAAGCTTGTTTATATTTTTGGTAGTAATTATTTTTTTTGTGGTAGGCTACACACAACTCTTTGTCAATAAATAATAATTTATAGTTTGACGATTAAACACTCCTGGAATAAAATTATGCACAATGGCTAAGTCTGCATCCAAATTCCTTTACAGGTTCCAAAGGTTGACGAATTCAAGTTTAATTAATAATCTTCACTAGCAGGCCACATTGGTCCGCGGCTTCACCACGGATGTTTTTGTTTATCAACTAAGAGCTCGTACACGGTTTTGTCTCTCTTTGATTGAGTGACGCGTTTATAGTGAACATTAAAGCCGAAACTATTGTAGAATCTGAAAAACTTTTCATGTATAATCATATAGAGAAAGCTAAAGCAAGCTTATTTCGAACTTAAAGCTTGGTGTTCAGTGCAAATATTTCTATCTCGCTCGCTCTCACAGTTTGTATTTTCATTTTATTGTTTTTGTTTACCGTTTTGCATTTTAAAGATGATTTGCGGCGCTTATTGCTTCAATTTTACTTGTTTACATAATTTTCGCTAATGTAGAACATCACTGTGGACTCACTTTTGGCTAGACTAGATGAATCGGGCATACACACGATAGGGTATGCAGATGACATTGCGTTGGTGGTCTGTGGTAAGTTCATTTACACCATTTCTGACATCATGAAGGGAGCACTCCGAATGGTGGAGGTTTGGAGGTGTCGAGAACAAGGCCTCACCGTGAACGCAGGAAAATCAGACAATATTCTCTTTACTAGAAAGAGGGTAGGCCTGAGGAGAGAACCACTCAGACTTTTTGGAGCTGAAATCAACATGTCCATGAAAGTTAAATATATAGGGGTAACTCTCGATAGTAAACTGAACTGGAACGAACATGTAGGAGACAGGATTCAAAAGGCCAAGAGGGTTCTGTTTCAGTGTAGACGCGTTTATGGTCTAAAATGGGTGCTAAGCTCAGAAGCTATGAAATGGATCTACACTATGTTGGTTAGACCTGTCATCACGTATGCTTCGGTGATCTGGTGGACAAAAGTGAGTCAGAAAACCATTAAGAAGCGACTAGACAGAGTCCAACGGCTGGCGTGTGTTGAAATAACAGGGGCAATATGCACCACTCCAACAAGCGCAATGGAGGTTTTGTTAGGTATGCTACCGTTGGATTTAGAAATAAAGAAAACGGCAGCGCTAACAGCCCTCAGGATGTTGCGAAATGCTACGTGGCATGGAGCAACAGCCCTCCATGGTCATATGCGCATCCTGGACATAAAAAAAACGAAATGGCCATTTCAGCCCTTGAAAAGACTTTGACCGAGCTTCTTATGATCAATTGTGTTGTGTGTGATGTGAAATGTTTGCACACAAATGATCGAGAACTGGACCTACATGTTTTACGCCGACTCCGAACGGCTTATGTTCTCAAGAATCTTTTCATGTCAGTTTTTACTCTCTGAGGCTTGCCATTGTCTGCAGAGAGGTGACGGCCGAACAGAAAAATTAATTCAATTGAAAAAACTGTCTGTGTCGGATGGAGGATTCGACTTGGGTTCTCTGGCGTAAGAGTCACACACTCTACCCACTACGCCACGGCCGCCATCCTGGACATGGCACAGCGAAATGTCAGGGAGACGTGTATGCCTATGGACGGAAGGCAGAGAGTGAGAATAACAGAAAAATGTTATAAAACTCTAATAACAGATGGATCCGTTTGTGAAGAAACCGCTGGTAGCATCAGTATATTCACAGACGGCTCTTTGATGAATGGCAGAGCCGGGTCAGGCGTCTACTGAGAAGAGTTCAACCTATCCTGTGTACTGAGGCTGGGGAGGTTCGTGTCTGTATACCAGTCGGAAATGCTTGGTGTAGTGCATGCGCTGGACCACTTGATAGATGGCCGGGTAAATGGCAACAAAATTGTCATTGCCCTTGATAATTAGTCGGTGATTAGGTTCATGCAACGGAGAGATATTATTTCCAGGTTGGCCATAGAATGTCTTACCAAACTCAATAGGTGCGCTCAGCCAAATGAGCTCACACTTATGTGGGTGCGAGGACATTCTGACATAGAACAGAATGGAAAGGCTGATTCTTTAGCAAGAGAAGGATCAGCAGAAGAATTCTGTGGACCAGAACCACGTATCGCCATAGGCGACAACATGGTGGCAGGCCTTATTAAGCAATGGACGGACTCGGAACACCGTACAAGGTGGGAAGAAGCTGGTAATTGCAGGCAATCAAAGACGGCCGTGAAATGGTCAAGTAGGGAGGCAGCAAAAGTCACCCGATACAATCGGAAGACTTTAAGCTGGCTTACTGCACTGGTCACAGAACACGGTCCCTACATGCACCATCTCAGGAAGATGACTCTGACCGAAGACGATGCGTGCAGGTTATGCCTATAGAAGCCGGAAACAGCAGCACACATTCTGTGCCAGTGTCCGGCGGTGGCAAGCATAAGATTGACCGTTCTGGGACGTCCATTTATTGACGAAGCCGAGATTGGTCAACTGACCTACAAGGACATGCTTGAGGTGACAAAGGGTGCTGATATAAGGAGCATGCTCACTTATGAGTGCTCCGAGCAGTAGCATCTTTCGTCAAATAGGGAACGAAAAGGGACCCACTGTGGTCTGATTCGGCCAATCCCCGACTTATTATATATATATATGTATATAATTTTCGCTTATTTCGTTTTATTGTTTTGATAATTTTTGTGCAGAACTTTCGTTTTGTGGTTCTTTTTCAGATATACTCGTATTTCTGCACTTGTGTCTTTGGTTTCGCTTATTTTCATAGTTTTCGTTGTACTTGCTTTTCTACTTGGATATTTTTTATTTTTTTCTGAAGTTTTAAGCTTTGTGTTTGCAAGTTCCTTTTAACGTATTTGCTATTCTTTCGATTATTTGCAATTGTTTTGAGCATTTATTATTAATCATCATTTTGAGCGTGGAGTTAATGACAAAATAAAATTTTAATGCTATTTGGTTTTTTCTTATATTTCTTTTCCACACTCCTAAAAATTTTTAATTAAATTTGCCAAATACCAACACCAATAACCTCACAAACATGCCTTAATATTCAAGCAATAAGCGCGCGCTATGAAAACCAATAAGCTCAATAAGCTGTAAGCAATAAGCGCGACTATGAACAGAATAAGCTCAGAAAAGCTACTTTAGGCGAAAGCGCAAATCAGCTTTGGCATAAGCGTTCACTATAAGCCCGCCCTAAGGCAATATATTTCAAAAGAATGTCTTTTTACGTTTTTTTTTTTTTTTTTTGAAGCGTAGCACTGTATGTATATGTAAAGTATATGTATCTCACTTTTCGCCTTGCTAGAGGCTTGTCTGCTTTTTTTTGTTGTGTTCTGCAGCTAAGCATACAAAAGAGAAGGAAGAGTAGAGAAAGCAACATGGAGCTTATTGAAACTCTCGAAACACAAACACATAAAAAACAATCAAGCAATTCGTGACATCGGCATGATTTTTGAAAAACTTTACACCTTAATACTTATTCTAAAAATTTCGAAAGAAAAATACCCCTATGCTGTGCTGTAGCACAAATATGACATTTTAAAACTTATTTCATAAAAATCAACCCAGTAGTTTTGGAGTTTTCCTGGGAAAAAAAATTTCCATTTCAATTTTATATAATATTATAGATATTGATAAAGATAGATATAGATATATAGTATCGTTATTTTACTATTCGATCCTTAATTTGACTTTGAACTGCTGAATTTCGTTTGAAATTTGCTAGAATGTATTTAAAACTTCTATGATTCAAAATTTCGTAATTTCTTGAGAGGGAAAAATCTGAAAATCTGGAAAAAATCTGTAAATATACAAAGGCTTTTTCTTCATAACGTGAACACACTTTAATTTTGATTTAGTGAAGCTATATCTGTAAGAATTAGAAAAAATTTGCTTCAAATTCGCTGAAGCTCATACATTCTGATATGCGCCCGAAAATCACTTTTAATCTTTTTCTTATCCAATTTGCTCTGTATTGTGTTATATCTTCAAATTAAATTTGAGCGGACTGGCTCATATATTTGGACTAAATAAAGTACTCAGTGGCTCTCAGTATTCAATATAAACATTTATATTATTCCATTCACTTAAGTTTTGCTACGTATTTTATGTTTATAATTTTTTTATTATTATTTTATTAAATTATTATTAAATTTTAGATCTGGTATTACATGTACAATTTGACTTTTCTGGCTCAGTTGTTTTTGGAATTTTTAAACGTAAATTTTTCATTTCACGTTGCCCAAATCAAGTATTTATCTGAATCGCTGAATTTGATCACATAGACGAAATCTCTAGAAAAATTATAAGCTACTATAAAACCTCATAAATTTAACTGTGTGTGTTTAATGTGCATGTCAAATAAAACAACCTTTAATATGACTGACCTATGACTAAGGTTTTATTTTGGTCTTAAATTTATTTCCTTAGTTGTTTGGTCAACAACATCCTCTGCGTGATTAATAGCCAAGAAGGACTCTAACATTGTTAGTTAGGTGAAATTAATTTAATAGCCAAGAAAGATTCTGACATTGTGAGTAGGGTGAAATTAATCTATAACATAAATAATATCTAAGTAAATACACTAAAACAGAAGAAAAAATAAATGCCTATATTTTAGTTATGACTTCTGTGACCTTACCCCAATTTCTTTTTTCTTAATTTTCTATTCCATGGCTTTCTATCCTCATCAACCTTCCTTAACTTCACCATTCGGCTTTCAAAGAACTCCCATCGACACTTACAATTTGCCACTTTGATCCGCCCGTTTTTGGTGAAAGTAATCATGAATAACTTATATTTACACTTACAAGAAAATACTTTCACTAATATTAATACAAGCAAATATGCACACAATCAACGTTGAGAAACATTACCTTGATCTCTACTTAGGGAATAATTTTTCATGCAGTCCGTTCGCACAATTCTTGATAGGGATAGGAAGGACCTTTCAATGAACTGGCAGCCAACAATGCCGGGGTAGCAGCAACTCTTGCTGCTTTTCCTTCCGTTTTTTTTCCAATGCTTTTAATATTCTTCCTGATATGAATTGAGAGATGTAACGGATGGGAGCGCTTATCCGGCATGCATGTTTGTGGCAAAAAAAAAAATATCCTTGCCATTTCTTTCAATGCTTAAAATACTTGCTGGTCACTTGCTGCTAATATTCTCAGTTCTCAGATTAAACATCACAGGACAGACAGGGCGGTAAATAAAAAAAAATTGTAACAAAATCTATGCCAAGTTCGTACAGAATTGAACCCATTGATGAATGAACTAGTAGAGCCACATTGACATGGTGCTTAGAAGCTGCCAGTGAGTGGAAATTTATTACAACAAGGTCTGAGCTTATTATAATGCACAAGCATAACTAGTTTGAGTGTGTGTGTGTGTGCGTATACGTGTTTTTATTAAAGTATAAGCCGCTTACAACGCCTATTCACTACTTCAGGGAGTATCTGAACAATCAACTTGCACATTTATTTGGCATTTCAAGTGATTCAAATTTCAGAAAAACAAAAAGGGTTCAATTCGATTTATTCTGCTTTACCACTTCATTTATTAGATTGGTTTTCTTGATGTGGGCAACGAAATGAAAACTGAAATTTCTCAATTTTCAAGAATAACTATACCGGAAAGGTTCAATTTTATTTGCTTAATGTCAATATTTATTGGTAAGCATGAAATAAATAAACTTATGTAATTTAACAGACGTGTCACTATAAATTTTGTATATGAAAATGAAAATTTAGAAAAATCGTAGTGAACAGATGTGACTAAAAAGTAACTGATATAATTTAAAAAAACCTTACAAGAATTTGAAAAAACTCAAATAAGAAAAAACATTCTGAGAGAACTAATTTTAGACTAATTTAACCTTAATTAAGGTGGGACAAGACATTCGCGGCAGAGAAAACAGACCTTTTTTTAAAAATTCATAACTCAGTCAAAAACAAGCATTTTTCCAAATTTTTACTATTGTAGAGAATTGAAAAAATAACAAGAAAAAAAATTCAAAAAAATTTCCTCAATAAATGAACCCAGTCGCATCCAGTACGAAAAACATGGTTTCGAGATAAACGCGTTCAAAGTTTGTGAAAAAAAAGGTTACCTTCAATCTGCCATGCCTGCTTCGTACTGTATGCCTTCGTTATCTTCTGTTGTGCTGTTTCTTATAGTTTTTTGCAATCGTTTAGCAATTCACCCTTCACCCTTTAAGTAGGTACGAAATAACAACCACCAAAAGTCAAGTAGCAAGTAAAACAAGTTATACCAGCTGCCGTACGTAGGTAGCGCAAAAATGAAAAATGCGATCTCACTAATCCGGCTGTAACTTTTCAACCCATAGGAATTTTTCCATGAAATTTTTTATGGATGAAGAATATTTACTAAAATACAAAATTATTAAAAAAACTGTCCTGTCTTGTAACCCCTTAAATTTAGGACTAATAGGAGAACTAATGAAATGTTCAGGTAACCTGTGTGACACTCTTATGACCAGATTTTTTTGTTGCAATAAATTTACTTTTAAAAGATATATTGGTTTTTAAAAAAACCTAAAACTTTATAAAAATTTGCTTAAATTTGAGTAAAACTGTATTACGGTACGATTTCCCTTTCCCCTCTTCCCCCCTTCCCCTCCTAAATTCATTCAAAATTTTAAATTAAATTTTAAATACTATAAAAAAAAAAACAGAGAGAAATAACAGCAATTTAAATGCCTTGCTTACATGTAACGAATGTGACAATAACTGCGATTACTACAAAAAATTTTATTGGTAAAATTTCGGAAACAGTTTCAAAGATCAAAAATTTTTGGTAGAAATTTTATTCTCACTGTTGTGATAAAAACTAAGTAACGGATGTGATTTCAAAAATATTTATTCACAAAACATTCGGTACAAGCACACACAATTTCGTACAGAATTTTTATATAATTTGTATAAAATATACAAAAAAATTTTTTTGTTTTTTGTAAAATAATCAAAAAAGTTTATAGATTTTTCAAGTGCCTTATGAGACTCTATTATATTGAGGTGTGACTTAAAAATATTTCGATTTCTAGAGAAAATACATGTGAGGTTTAACAAAATAAATTTTATGTATCAAAACATAAACATATTTATATGTTTGCTTTGCATGTAACGTACGTGAACATACAATATTAAAACTTGAATTCAAACTATCTATACAGGGTGTCCCGCAATTGAATGCAACTATTTACGGAGCTGAAAGGTTATGTCGAGCTGAGCAAAAAATCGTAGTGAGGGAGGGGGGGGCGGGGGGTCTATTTTCACATTTTTAGGAGCTACAGGGTTAAATAATGTTTCATGACTTTGATTCACGTTAGTGTTTCTAGCAGAAAAACTAGCATACGTAAAAGTTATTTTGATAGCTCATTACAAAGGCAATGAAATCACCTTTCTTTCAACTTAACCGTTACCGAGCTGTGCTCGTGTGAAGATGAACTCAATCGATTGAAACTACCAAATTTCAATTTTATGTGCAAATTTCTCAGAATTTCGCGTAAAAATTAAATTTTTTTTTATAATCAATTTTGTTATTCATATCAATTTCTTTTCAATGACACCAAAAACATAAATTAATATAAAAAAATAAAAAAGTTGGCCGTACTAAAAAATTATACTTATTAGAAAACAATGATATTATCTACTCCATAACTAATTGTAATGTCATTATTAACATTATTTTCTTATAAGTGTAATTTTTTTAGTACGGCCAACTTTTTTATTTTTAAAGATATGTTTATGTTTTCGTGTCATTGAAAAGAAAATTGAATGAATCACAAAATTGATCTAAAAAAAATTTTATTTATTACGCAAAATTCTGAGAAATTTGTTAAAATTTGGAAGTTTCAACCGATTGATTTTATTTCTTAACACGATCACAGCTCGGTAAAGGTTAAGTTGGTGGAGTTTTTTGATATACCGTTGGAAAGGTTATTTTATTTTCTTTAAAATGAGCTATCAGAATAAGTTTTATGTGAGTTAGTTTTTCTGCTAGAAACATTAACGTGAATCAAAGTCATGAAATATTAATTAACCTTCTAGCTCCTTAGAATGTGAAAATATACCCCTACCCCCACCCCTCCCATACGGGTTTTTGCTCAGCTCAACATAAACTTTCAGCTCCGTAGTTAGTTGCACTCAATTCCGGGACACCCTGTATATAGGCTAAGACATTCAACAAAATAAGAGTTTAATTATAAAAATAAAAAATTAATGTTAATCTAGCTTAAAATGTACCCAAACTTTATAAAATTTATGCTCTGTGCTAATGTTGGCAATGTTGAAGACAAGCAAAAAGATGTGACGAGAATGGAATAATTCGCATCTTAGCTGCCGACATAAATTTTTGATTTTGTTTATAATTTCCCAACATAATTATGTCAGAGTAATAGCTAGCTTAAAAACCACAATAATTAATTAAAATGGCAACACTGTGCAGACTGATGTTTAAGATGTTAATTAGAAAATTTCAACGTAACGAAATAAATAAGGAACACAACATGTCGACGCATTATATGTGTTTTTTTTTTCTTTTATCGTGAGGGTTTTTTTTTATGTTCGTGCAAAATTAACAAAGACAACAACTGTTCATTAATTTCTAATAAAGTGCCACGGACGACGACGTCTCGACTGACTTTGTCTAAAATTCCTGTGGAAAAAGAAAGAAGCTCGGGATGGCATCATCCATCGAGACAAGTAAAATATGCTGACAGTGCCTAACTATTCACAAAATACCAGACGTGCACGCAGGACATTAAAATCTGCTTATACTGCAGATGTCTGGAAGGGTGGGGAGGAATGAGGTGGATAAAAATGCTGCCACGCAATGTTTCGTAATTAAAATTCCGCAAGGAAGCCAAAAAATGTTCTCTCTCTCTCTCTCTGAACGCTATACAACCAATGCAAGTTGACGATGACAATGACAGCAACAGCGACAGACACGAACTTGAGCCATAAAGTTAGGTAAGGTTAGAAAAACAATCAAATGGCAGCTAGGAAGAAAGCAGAAGAGCAGCAGCGTAATGTTAAAGTAGACGGAAAAACGGAAGTCAGTGAATTGGAGCAAATAAGTTGACTTGGAATATTTCTTTTTGTGTTGCGCATACTTTTGTCTTGACTTCTACACACGCGAACCAGGCAAAATTTTGAATACAAATTCTTAAGAACACTGCTTCCAGAAGACATTGCATAGATCCAATTCTGGTCCAAATTATGGAAGCTCTATTGGAGAATACTGTGAATAGGTTTAAAATATGTTTACTGGATATGAAAGGGGAAGGATTGCAATTCAAGACTTTCTCTTCTTTTGAAAGCATTTCTTTTTGCTGGGATGAAGCATTTCGGAATTAATGAATGATGCAAAAGCGCTTATTTATTATGTTCACATAGACACACATTCGCATACATAGAAAACCGAAACTGACCCCTATAGGAACAAACTAACTTGTTTTTAAAAACAACTAATTAAAAAACTAGTTTAAAATAAACCAGTATATGAACTACTTTGAATTATATTAAGGCGGCAATATATGAAGTAATTGAAATACTACTTAAAAACCAGTGATTGATAAACTACTTTGAATTATATTAAGGCGGCAACTACTCTGATGTTGGCATGTTTTAATTGAAAATTTTTATTAGATTACAAGCTTATATATATTTAACCATGTTATTTCATCAAATATTATTAACTTTTGGCCATCAGTAATGTTTTCAATTGGTTATTTTAAAGCAATTAAAAAAATAGTTTAAATGTAACTAATTTAACAAGTAGTTGAAAATATATGCAGACGACAGTCAATTGACTTATTTAGCGGACATCACCATACAAAATAAGTTAGTTCGTTCTATGGAAAAAAGTCAGAATTTCAACTAGTTGTGGTTGACAAAAAACTACTTTATCAACTACTTTTAAATTAGTTGATTTTCCTACAGGGACTCTATGCAACTACTCCACAAGTCGTGAATCATTTAGCAGTTCTGCTAAGTTATGTTAAGAACCTTGTTACAAGAACACAAAAGTAGCTTAAAGCCTTATTAAGATGGTTAAGAGATTTTGAGAATTTTGTAGGCTTCAGCTAAGTGTCTAATGTGCAGGGGTAGCAAGAAATGTTTAATCAGTAAATGAAAAAAGAAAACAAACCATGATAAATATACGAGTAGCCACTTGTTGCCTGGCATAAAGAAGCTTTTAAAGTCGTTAAATTTTATAGCGTAAAAAGCTTTACTTTTTTATTGCCAAAATTTGGCAATAAAAACAAAAAGTTGCTGTATCTCCAGCAGCGTTTTGAAGCGCCTATTAAGCCAGTTGCCAAAAAAAAAGTGGTGGAATAACACCCAGCTGCTGGGTGGTATAAATGAAATACATTTTCTTTTTTATCAATATAAAGCATTTAACTCAAATGCTGAGTTAAACTTTTATTAAGACGGAAACAGAAGTCCTGTGGTTTACCAGACATGTCAAGCTTACTAAACGTCTAGCTTGAACAAAAAAAGTTATAGGCCTCTATATAAATGCCACCCTCACTCACCCTTATAACTTAAAAGTCACCCATATTTATGGCTTCGTTATCACATTCCTGCTGGGTCATTACAACTACACAACCGCTGATTATGAGCTTGATGATCAAAAGGATGCCGATGACAGGAAGCCCAATTTATGCCATTTTGTTAATATATATACATATATACACTTACTCATGCATATAATCACATATGTATCAACTGATTTTACATCTCTTTAACACTCGGCTTGTGCTAAATATTGCATAAGAATCAACCCGCATATAATGTTGTCTACTTGTATTTGTGTTTTTGTATGTCTATGTGAACGTCTGTTTGTAGTTGTTAAGTCTTCATTAGTCGTGTCACTTTAAGGCACTTAGCTCTGCGGTACTAAGATTGTTTGCTCAGCTGCTTAAGAATTAATTGCATTCGAAAATTAAGATATTCGTATCTAGAGCAACTACACCGTATCTTAGAGGTTAAGTTTTACGGCACAACGACAGTTAATCATAATTCATAAAATTACTAAATTTTGTTGAAAATTGTTGCAATTTAATATGTCGAACAAAATTAATTTTGCTGCTTTGATATGCTATATGTGACATGATTGCTACTCTTTTTTTATTAGATGTTCTATATCAATATATGCAGGTTATATATTCGGCGCGGCGCACTATGGTTTATTTTCGGAAAAAAGTCAGGGTTTTTCAACTTCGAAAATGTAAATTTCTTAGAAAAGTATTCCTCAGAGAAATCATTATCGTTTCCTCGAGCTCCTAGGCGGAGTATTGTCCTCAGAGAAATGATCAAGTATAAATAATCCGTTCACAGATTTAAAAAAATTTATTGAATTGAATTCAGTATAAATCATATATTTAAGGTATTTTCATATCATTTTTAATAAAAATAAATGTTTATTTGTAATTAATTCAGCAGAAAAACTTTTATAATAATACGAATGGTTTTTTAAAAAATTCACACATAATTGGTATGCTCAAAAGTAAAAAAAAAAAAAATGCAACTTGCGCGGAGTGTCTCTTTACTAGCGCACTTTGCCGCAGCAGGTTTATTGGTGTCTATTGAAATATTAGAATGTCTTCTATTATTTATGAAAAAAACGAATTGCCAACTTTTGCCAACTAGTGAATTATATTCATTTTTCCTTTTCTACCCAAAAAAAAATAAAGCATTTCAAGCATTTCTGAATAAACTTGTTGAAATAGCATTGCATACTTTTAGGCATATGCTTACCATAATTCAGATGAATGAGTGACAGAGGAAACGCTTATTTTACAATATATGAAAAAAAGTGAACAAGATAAACGTCAACTTGTTTATTTTGCGTTAAGTTACTTTATTTTAGTAAAAATATCTAAACATTTTAAGCTTGTTTGTGTTTCCGAAAGTATTTCTTTAAAGTTTAATAATGTGAAAGAGTTTAGCATATCTTATGAAGTGCTCAGTGAAGAGTTAATTTTACTAACTCAGTTACTCAATTACTCAGTGAGTAAAGAAAGTAAAAGTTTCTTTACTTGCAATCGAATTACTTTACATTACATGAATACAGTGAATAAAATAAAAGTATACATACACGCGTTCATTTCCTAAATCTAGTAATTTACTTGAAATCGTAAAATATATGATGATTACAGCAACATTTATCGCATAGCTATAAGCCAATTTAGGATATTTATTTTATTTACCCTTGTGTTGACACCATAACTGTACTCCTTTAACGGACACCATGGCTCACCGGTGAGCCACTCTGCCCTCTTTACGTTTTGCTTGGGGAACTGAAATATTTCTAACTTTAGGATTCTTATGAGGTATATTATGTTTCGCAAAATGTATAAAAGGTATTATGAGGAGATATACAAACAGGCTTACTCTCAGGGGGAGGGGTTTGGGCATAACCTTCTTTTTTTTCGAGTGTTAATTGTAAGTTTATTTAAAAACATTTTAAGTTTTTCTATCCCCGTGGACATGGGAACTTAAATTATTTTATTTTAAACGAATAAATTGTATTTCATTAGGTACAAAGTTAATGTTTTGAGGAGTAAAATACTAAAAATAATGTATAAAATCCATTTATGTTGTACTGTTTCCATTTCCAGTGGGACAGTTGATGCAGCAGCCGATATTTGCCGAAGTATGAGTGGCACAAATAAATATTTTGCACGCATAGCATTGCTTACGGGCTGACCGCCGTTTGCTTACGCAATACCCGCATTTACCCAATTCTTTAGCTCGTCCCTGGGAATTTCTTTTTAGAGCTTGACAGGGTTCTACTGCTTTGACATTGTCTAATTTTCGCCCAAGCGTACTTTCAAGACCGCTTTGAGTGCTGAATTGGCCTCTCCAAACACATTCATTTTCTGCCCTCTTCATAACTTGTGGCATTACAAGAGAAATGGCTAGCTCCTGAAGAAACTTGCGTCGATCATTCGTTTTTTTTTGTCTAAATGGCACTGTTTCTAAGTTAATCGTACTTATAATAAAGCTTGCCAACGCCGCAATGTCTAACATATTGAAAAAAAGCGCTAGTGGCCAGCGAAGAGTCCTCCGTTTGGTGGAATATTCCGTCAACATTTTATCCATAGTGTCAACACCACCTTTATATTTATTATAGTCCATAATTATATCAGGTTTACGGAAAATATGCCCTGAAATAAATAAAAAAAAAATTAGGAAATGAAGAACCAGAAAATCGCTGTTATTACCTGAGATGGATTTATCATAATGTAGAGTTGAAAGTAAAGCAACTGCTTTTACTGGAGTCTTTTTGGTGACATATGAACAAATGGTAATTGGTTCATTCTCTGAAAACCAAACTCTGTTGAGTGAAGATCTCGATGGCGACTTGGCTTGAACTCTTCCGGCAGGTACGGTTTATTTTTCTTCAAGGTACCGACAACAGATAATCCAAATTCCATCATCAGGCGAGCAAGAGGCAGCGATGTAAAAAAGTTGTCCATGTAAATGTTCCTGCCCGTTCTTTTAAATTGATAACATAGATCTCGGACAACGCGTTCACCTTGATTTACTTCACGGACTTCCGACTATCCAGTGTAAATCTGGCCTGAAATCGGATATGAAGTTTCCGCATCACATACCCACCAAATTTTTATACCATATTTTGCTGGCTTATTTGGCATGTACATCGTAAATTTGGTCCGACCACGATACGGGTACAGCTGTTCATCAACAGTCAAATTGGCCGAAGGTCGATACATTTTCCGCAGATTATCGTTTAACATCAGCCAGACATCAAGGATTGGTGCAGCCTTACTTTCCTTCATTCTTTCAGCTCGAGTGTCCATATTATCAAAACGGATATATCGATTGATCACTCTAAATCGTTGAATGGACATTGATGCACGAAACAATGGATTTGATGTAGCTTTCCACAAATCCTCTACACATTCCTTTTTGGAACGCTGAACTCCTGCCATTAGTTGCAACAGCTAGGTAGGCTTCGAATTCTTGCATGGTAACTAGCGTCCAAGAACGTTTAGAATCATCAGGCACTTCAGCATTAAATTTTGCGAAAGCCCTTTCAGCCCGTCTATTTGTCTCTCGGATGATAATGTGACTAATCTGTGGGGTGAAAATTCGCCGAAATGTGTCTACGATTCCTAGCATTTTTGTTTCAGGAGCAGCTGAAGTCTTTGCGTTTTAGCGCAGAACATTATGAGCCCGTGTTTGGACAGATGGTGGCATTGGATCTATGTTCCAAATTGTCCCGTCCTTTGCCTTGAATGAACCACATTGCGAATCGATTGGCACATTTTCCTCCTCCTGCTCATAATCGCTTTCGCTGTCAGATTCCACTATCTCGATCGATATTTCTTCTCTTTCCACGTCCGAATCTTCATCGTATGCCAAGTTCTTATTCTTAATTGGGCGAGGCACAAATTGTTGTCCACTTGGACCAGCCACAACTGTATCTTCATCCAAATTAATTTTACGTGGAACAGGCAACACATATTCTGGGTCCTCCTCGGAATCATAATCATCAAAATTAAACAGTTCTTCCTCGCTGCTCTCATCGTCCATCAAACTTCGAGTATACTCTTGCTGATCTTCATATGACAATCTGTTATTCATAAGCAAAATCATTATTATTCATAAAAAAAATATAAAAACCACAATATTTTAACTTACTTTGCATATCGACGCGCAGACAACAGGCCATTTCTGGGTAAATTTATATTCTCAGACATTTTTATAGAATTATGTGCACTAAACGCCTTCTAAATGTGAAAACCGAACACAAAATGAAGAACCGACTCAACTGAATGCAAGCTTGTGGATTCCGCGAACTCAATTCTTCGAACTACATATTTGAAAATGCAACGCAAACTATGTGTAATCTATAGAAAATGTGTGGCTCACCGGTGAGCCAGGTGTCCGACAAAGGGGTAAAGTTATTCATGGCCAACTTTTTGATATTTAAAAATTCACTAATAGTGCTTCCTTTGGCTATAATGCTCAAAAAAGGTTTTTAGGAGATGTCACCAAGTTCCAGTACGCTAACTGCAATAATTTGTCTCCTTGACCAGATAAAACACATTATGGCTCACCGGTGAGCCAGCTGTCAACACAAGGGTTAACCTCTGTTATGCCCGTATGATACTTAATTTTTTGTCTAATTTTAAAATCTGAAAACAAGTGGCGCGTGGACAGGACAGACATATTTTGTAAGAAAAGGATAAACGTTGTTACTTTTTTATATCTGGTGTTTTTAAGAGCAGCTGCATTTAATGAATTAATATTAGCTACACACATCACTTCCAATTCAGCATGCATTTATCTTAAATAGTTTTGTTTACTTTAAAAATGTTAAATTAATTATTAACAGCACAGTAAATATTTGATCGAAACTTAACGAAGAACGAATTGAAAGAAACGGCAAAAAAAATGCAAAGAAAATACAGTCCGTCCTACAAATTTTTCTCCAATTCGTACTATATGCCGTACTCACTCACACCAATTGAACTGCTCTAGTTATAATTTTCAATGAGCAATTTAATGAAGTATCATACAGGCTTAAGATCGGAAATTTATACTCATGTTTTTTTTTTACTCATACTTAAACACTCACACTTATATTTCATACCTTTCACAATATCAAAGTATCATTTGTGCCCTTTAAATGAGCTATTTCAATTCTATTGGATATTTCCCACACGAGTTTTCATGACCTATTCCAGCAGCTTCCACGTCATCTTATTTCTATTAAAAAAAAAAACGCTTCAAACATTACTGAATGATAATTTTAAATTTTTATAAAAGAAAATTAATACTTGTTGCTTCCAAAATCTGGCCAAAAACAAATTTTTCCAACATCTCAACTGTATAGAAAGTAAAGACTTTATCCAAAAAAACTACCTTTTTGACCACTGGCGGCGCAATTTTGCTCAAAGAGAAATAGCAAAAAAAAAAGAATAAATATCAGTCAATATTTTTCATACAAATTTTAAAATGTTTTCATATGAAAAATTACCCAAACATTTTGGTAGAAATTCCTCTTTTTGTTTTGTGCGATTTTTAATTTTTTTGGGTAATTTTTTTCTGCCTTGTAGGAAATATTTTTATAGACTTTTAAGCATGATTCATTAAATTTAAAAGGGCCTAAGACGAAAATTCCAAAAAAAGGGGACCTAAAAATTCTTGCATTGGCGATTTTCCTTTTTTTTTTGTGGATTTTGGTTTATTTTTATTTTTGGGAGAATTTTCCGAATATTTTTTGACCTTTTTTCGTTTTTATTGTGTGAAATTGCGTTTTTCATTCAGTTTTTGGTAATTTTTCATTTGGGTGATTTTGCATTTTTTTTAAAAAAAATTTTAAATTTTAGGCCTTTTTCCGTTTTTGTTGGGTAAAATGTAGTTTAGCCATTTTTCATTCATTTTTGTGCTATTTTTAATTTTTCTAATGTAAAAATTTAAAAATATTAGGTAAAATTTCGCTGGCCATTTTTCATAAATATTTGTTTAAACTTAAGCCCTACAAAAACGGAAAAGAATCACAACATTTTTGAAAAAAATGTTGAAATGGCTTCCAAAACTAATGCCCCAAGAACTTATGCCAGGAAAAAATGACAAAAAAAGCCCGAACATTTTTGAAGCATTAAATTTTAGAATTGAGTCCCAAAGTAGGAAATTACGCCCGAATGTTTTGGAAATAAAGCACGAAAGAAAATGGAAACTATGCCCGAAATTTTCATCAGTTTTTCAGACTTTGATTCAATGTTAGATTAGCAAAATATAAAAGAACTGATTTGAGTAGTAAATTAAAGTTTCCCTGTAAAAATACCTGCAGTGATTTCCTTCAATCTATTCGTTTTTGATGTTATTCCATGAACATGGGGTCCTTGGACATTATGTCCGGATAAGGTCCAAACGGTAATTTTTTGTGATAAAATGATTTGCCCTTATACAGAATACTGTTTATTTTACCTTCCGTATAAGGGTAAACCATTTAATCATAACGAGTTTAAAAATTTCTTAACTTTTTGGCAAACAAAAATTCGGACCTCAAATTTATTGGCACAAACACCCCAAAAAATTACATAATCGCCAGGTCGATTTTCTTAGAAAATAATACCCGATTTTGTATGAAAAATTTCGATATTAAAGTTGCAAAGTTTTAAAAAATTTAAAAATTTCTCTGTGATAATCATATTTTTTTAAAAATTCACTCATATATATTTATTCATATATAATTATTATGTTACAAGTGATTAGTAACTTATTTTTTTATGCAGTGGTAACTTTTCTATTGAAAAAATTCTTCAATTAATAAAACGTTTATTTTAAAATAGAGGTTTGTGTTTTTTTTATCTACTATACAAAAATATTTTGATATTATAGAAACTTATATATTAAAATTGCCAATTTTTAGTCTTCCAGTTAATCCCAACATAAAATTCACCACATCTACCATATATGCATATTAGGGTGGTCCTTATTTTTCGACTCTTGAACTATCATCGCGGCATGCCATTATTCGATTATATACATCTAAATATGAAAGATATTTTCTTGGTTTTACTTTTTTTATTTGATTTAGTGGTCGCTATCAGTTGTCAAAGTTTGACCCCCTCACAAGAAAACGTCTTTTGGCGTCATTCGACGATTTGAATGAGCTTCGGATATGTGATAGAGGATACAAATCTAAGGTACCTACACGTATTTTTTTATAGATGCAGAAACTCAGGTTTAAAGGTTCAAAATGGCGTTAGAAAATTTTACATAAGTGCTTTTTTTCATATGCGCCATATTGGAGCGGCCATTTGGAATTTTCAGTTTTTGACTCTAGATTCGTCTTTATCGGCCCCAAAAACCTGCTCATGATACGAGGCCACTTTTAACTAAAATTTAAAAATTTAAAAAATATAAACAATTTACAAGTTTATTATGGTATATATCCGAATAAAGTGTTGCCACGTAAAGAGGAAAAACATTTTTTTTTCTTAGGAATAAGTGCCACCCTAATGTATATAGAAGTACAAAAAACTCCTAAAAAATAAATAATACTAAATAAAATGTGCATCCTAAACTTTCATTATAGAGTGTTATACAGAAAAAACTGCCAAATATGAAAGTTTAATTCTCTCACTTGAGTCAATATAATTCAAACAACAGATCACTTTAAAGAATTATCCAGTCTTCCAAGCCCACATTTATGAAAATACGAAGTGCGTCTATTGACTTTTATGTATTTTTTTGTTCATTGTTATTTTATTTATTAGGTCTACGACATCAAATTAACTATATGGTCAGACAAACAGTGAATCTTAATATTTATATTAAAATTAAACACTCATGGGTAATATTAATTATGATACGTGTATAATTCACACTCATGCATTCAAAGTTTTTGCCGTAAGCTTAAATAACTCACTCAGAATAGAAAGCTGAAGCAAGTACAAATATATTAACAGCTTTTATGTATGCAGAAACTTTTATACTTACAAACATACTTTCGTTTAATTTGCAGATGTCTTCACAGCCATAAACATTAATTATAACAGGCACATGGGTAAACATGAATTAAGGCCATACATTAACTCACAACTACATGAAAAAAAATTAATCTTAGTTAAAAAAGCAGAAAGTTTGTAACAAAATTTGCAAGTTCATGCAATAGATTACTTAGAGTATTATTTACTTTATTAGGTAAAAGTTAAATTCTTAAATTTAGAAATAATTTTTTTCCTAAAAAGCAAAAATTGGTTTCTTATATAAAAGTAGTTTGCCTTAAAATTTCAAGAAAGTTTATAAAACTTATTTTCCATTGAGCTTGTAATGGTAAAATTTTTTTTTATCAAAAATGTTAACTAAACCAATGGTTTTCTTCAGTGTATAAAAGGACTTTCATGCTTTCAACAGAACTACCATAATTTTCGCTTTAAATAAAAAAATCAGTTTTAATAAGTGAGCCAGCTGGGATCATTCGGTATTTTATTTATGTATTACAAAAATGTACGTATTTAAACCTTTTTGTAGTTGTAGCTTTGCAACGTTATAGAATTAAGGAAGGACCTTTAAGGAATTAAGTTAAGAAGGAAGCCAATTAGGGAAGTATTAAAATATTGTTGTTAATTAAGGGTTAATTAGGGGTCCTTGTGTTTTAATAATTTTTTTCAAATAAATTGAACGACAAGCTGTTGATGATTGCTCTTTTTACAAAATTTTGCCCTTATGGTGAGAACTGGTTTTTCAAAGAATTTTTTTTTCTATGTATTTTGAGTCGTAGATATAACACTAGTTTACAAATTTGTACCTTATCTCGAGAACTTGTTTCTCAGAATTTTTTTTTCTAAATATCGTTTTCGAGATATCTTTTAAATATCCCTGTATTTGCTACTTTTTCATTTGTTGTCGATATCTCCATCAATTTGAATTGCAATTTTATCTTCTTTTGTCAAAAATATGTATTAGGCGGATCAAAATTAATGACTCTAATTTTAAAAATTCATATATAAAGCTATTTTTTTTAAAAGAATTTTAAATTTTAAACACCCCAATTGATGGTGTTCAGTTAACGAAATGAATGTTGTTTAGAGGTAGTTTTTATAAAAATTTACCGTTTCGGAGATTTACCGATAATTTACCGACAAAATTATGAAAATGCATGTTAAGAACTTTTGTATTAAAATTATAAAATGCACAAAAAAATAAAAATTGTGGTCTTCATCTGGATCTTAAGAATTATTTAAGTTAGTCAAATTGGTAAAATAATGTTTGATACCACTTCTGATGCCCAAGTTAAAAACCACATGTTGAGCTTTTTAAAAAATGAAGAGATTGTATTTAGTTGACGATTTATCGATAACCGGAAAAGCCATGATAAAAGTTTTTTAGAACTAACATTTCTCTAGATTAGCGGCATTCATTGGCAGCATAGCCAGTAGGACCAAAATTCAAACCATTTCGTGTGCTATCTCGAGTGTGAGTTTTATTTTGAATATCCTTCAAATAAAATAGAACAACTTTAAAAAAATTATAGTAAATACCAGAGTACGGAAAGGTACCTTTATGAACGTACTATTCAAAAAGGTACTCAAGAAATCGTACACGCTCACGGACGTGTACCCTAGAATATATTTTATCGCTCTCGTCCACGAGAACGTACGTTTTGGTGAGACTTTGAAATGAGGTCTCATTACGTGTGCTTACCAAAACCTACGCGCTCGTGGAACGTAAATGAGACTTTCAATGCTCATGAGACAGCTCGTGAGCCGCTCACAGAAATGAAAGGGAAAAATGAATTCTGAGCAGTTTAGTGACAAATTTAGCTCCCAGTAAAATCTTTTATGATTTCTGTAGATTGTAGACAAATTTATAGGTCTCTTTTCAATTATTGCCATGTGCGGCTCATGAACCGTCCCATGAGCATAAATCGTCTCATTTGCCTACACGCTCGTCGACGGGTACGCCATATATTTTTTGTCGTTCAAGTACATGAGCTAGTTTTATCGCTTTGAAAATTTGGCTAACGTACACGGACGTGAGACGTTATAAAAGGTACACGAGCGTTTACAAAAATGAGCTGTGTACTAGCTCGTGTGCGTACACGAGCGGACCTTTCCATACCCTGGTAAATACCAATGTCTCTGTCAGAGTAATGTTTGTTAAATCGTATACTTTCCCCTGTCTTAAAAAAGTCTTGGTTTTTATTTTAAGCAGAAAAGCATAATAAAATCTTTTTTTTTTTACTGTTTACCACAAAAAACTACTTTGTACTTGCGGACTGGTAGGACATCCTTTATTTCTTAAAAATTTTTTTTGGGAGCCCTCTTTGAATGCAGAGTTGTCGTTGTCCTATGGAAACCCCATTTATATATTAAATATCATAATAAATTTGAAATTTTATTAATATTATTATTATATTTATTAAATATTTTTTTGCTAAAATTTTAATTTTTAATTAAATTATATGTAAGTGCTTTGATGCAGAAAAAATAATGAATTCATATTTTTCTGAAATATTTATTTCGATTTATTAAACATAATATTGAATTATAATTGTTTTACCCAATATAAAATTTAACAAGAACAACAAATTCATCACCAAATATATCAAACAAAAAATTCTACGTCTATATTTACGATACTATCGAAGCTGTGTCTTTTTTGTTGTGCTAGCTGATTAAATAGTCTTGAAGTTATGTTTTTTTTTTAAATAGATTTACAACTTTTTCGAAAAAGAAAGCCTCACTTTTCACTTATTCGATCACTCTAAAATTTTCCAATCAGTTCATTTTTGTCAAAAGTAGGGGAGTTAGGGAGCGGCGTTCCACCTCGTCTGGAATCAAAAAATTGGGACCAGCTTAGTATAGCGTGTGCCAGGAATAATGAAACTTCCAAATTGAACCTCAATATTTTACTTTAACCCTTTAGCTCCTAATAAGACTCGTTAAATTTTTTAAAATCATGTAAATGGTTTTTAGTCATTTTTATTGCCACTAAAATAAATAAAACAGAATACCAACTCGTTCCTCCGAGATATGGATGACTCTATTTATGAACCTTTTTATTCAATTTTAATCTTTTGGGAACAAATTTCCAAAAATTCTTCCTTAGTGGTGGTCTACGCCATCAGCAGCAGATGTCTACAAAATTTCATGTTTGTAGGGCCAGTAGTTTGATCTGGCCGTCGATCAGTTAGTTAGTGAGTCAGTCAGTCAGGACAAACTGTTTTATATATCTATATAGATAAGGGGTGCAGCACGCCTTCCCTTTATTCGATCAGCCTTAAACTTTGCAATTAGTTTCTTTTTATTATATATTAAAGCCTTACCATATTTATAACGAGTAAGTATGTTTATTTCTGATTGATAGCTTCAAGCTGTGAACTGATAAAATAAGTTTTCATTTTTTATTGTTATTTTAATTTTGATTTTAATCCAAAGTTTTAATGCCACTTCTTTTATTAAGTTACAAAATTTAAAAAAAAAATACATTTTGTATTACCTTTTCCTTCTTAATCATTTTTGTTTTTAAACTTGTATGTATATTGCTGAATTGGCGAAATATTGTGAATAATATTTTTACTATTTGTGTTAGTTTTCTCAGTTAAAGTTTTCAAAAGACAATAAAAAATTCTCACTGATTTCATTAATTTTAAAAGTAAAAACTAGTTTTGCTTTGAAATATTATCATGTCATTGTTTTTAATGTTATCCCATGGGATATCCTGCTCACGGGCCTGTACTGTGTAATCGATCATCGGTCGGTGATGCCTTTTACGTCGAAGAAAATAAAATTAAATGGTTGTGGGAATATTTAGCGCTTATCTTGAAACTCAAAATTAACTAAATTCAGATAAATATTTAGATTTACCTATTAAAGTTAAGACAACTTTTAAGTCTGTAAATTTTTTTATTTTGACGTAGAATTTCGTCTTACAGCGCAATTTGTGTGTTGTAAATGTTTTTCAAATTTTTTTAAGCACATGCAACAAATTTGTTCACTATTTGGGTTATACCTACAGCATTTAATACTTATCGTACAAAGACAAAATATGTGCCAAAATATTAATTCTATGGCGAATAAAATATATATGAATTTCTGAATTTTTTTCCAGTGAGCATTCTTTTGAGGTCTGCATAGAGGAAAAGGTTACGGGGGGCCAGATCTGGAGAATATGGGTCATGGGGAACAATTCGTAGCCTTATTCATGCAATTTTACCATTATTTGCATGAACTCATCATCATGGATTGATGAAACAATACTTTTTTTTCTTCTTCAAATGACGCCATTTTTTTGTGATTTCATTCTTCAAGCGCTCCTATAACGCTATGTAATAATCGTTGTTGATGGTTTACCCATATTATACCATGCGTATCAGAGAATACTGACCCCATAACTTTGCCAGGCAACTGTTGCGTCTTTTCACGCTTTGGATTCGGTTGATCGCTTGCAGTCTACTCGGCTGACTATGATATCGCTTTTCATATCTTCAAAGTCTCAGATATCTCAATCAACTTAGTTTTACGGTCATCCATAACTATTCTATGAACTTTTTTACTTTTAACTTAGCAAACTGGTGCAGAGTCCGAATAATGTTTATCAAACCGAGCTTTGGCATCAACAGTATTTTTTTACGATAAAGCAATGCTATTTATTATTTTTTTTCACAATAACAAAAGTTGCCTTACTCACAAACTTATCATATATTATAACACCATCTATGTGTCAGCCGACGAACTTTTCAGCCCTACTGATGATATATATATATCTGCTATATATACATAATTGCTTTCGTTTGTTATTGTTTTTGTTTATTTTCAGCAAGATTTATACATTAAATAATATAATATTTTGTTTGCTAAAATTTAAATATTCAACTAAATTTAATATATGTATAAGTATGCCCATATTAATATACAGTACAGTACAGTACAGTTAATATACAGTATAAGTATATACATATATATATATGTATGTATAAGTTCTTTACTGCATTAAAGATAATAAATTCATATTTTAACGAAATGTGTATTTCAATTTATATAGGTATATAACATCGAACTAAATTTATTTTTAACCAACATAAAAATTAAAACAAGAACAACAAAATCTTCAACAAAAAATTGTACCTCTTCACTTACAATATTATCGAAGCAGTGTCTTTTTTTGTTTTCTAGTCATTATTCTTCAGTACCAAAATATTAATTTTATATTATTATTAAAATTTTGCCAGTTTTTTTTTTAGAAAAAATCATTATACATTATTATAAAAAATATATACATTATTCATGACGTTCTAAAATATTTTAATTTTGTTACCATACTTAATTTTTTTTTTTTGATTTTGCTGATGTTCTCATGTACAAAATATCTTCTTATCCCAACTCCCTTAACTCATTGCAATGAAAATGAATAGCAAATAATTCACAATTATTTTGCCTCTTAAAAAAATTAAACTGTTTCGACCTTCAACTTAATTAAAAAAAATCAACCAACCGAGCACTGCGCTGCGCCAAAAAGCAGACTTCAATGACAAAGTCAAAAATGAGCGAATATCTTGTTATGATGATGCATAAACCAAACTCTCAACTTTAGCCATTGAAATATAAACAAATATTTAGAATAAATTTTAAGTTAAAAAAACAACTAAAACACAAATTCAGAAAGAAGCAAAAACAAATACTTAAAAAAAAAAAAATTATTTATGCTTTATCTTTTATCTCTTGTAGACCTTGTGACCGAAATTTGCGCGATGCTGAATTGATTTCGTGTCGTCTGCGTCGCGTGGAGCCGCTGTGCCGGCTGCCTGGCTCCGCTTTACAACAGCTGGCCATGTGCGGCTTCTACGAGGATCTCGAGAAGGGTGTCACACGTAAGTGCAAAAATAAACAACAACAACAAAAACTATATAATTGAAACATTTTAATAATACTTTAATACCTTTGATTTCGGCTGGCTGCATTTATAAGATTGTAAATTGTGGAAACTTTTTCGCAACCGTTTTTCTTTCTTAAACCGTTTATAATGTTGTATTTTTGTTGAATTTGTTTGTAGCTATTGGAAACTGTTTGGGTAGTCCAATGTTATTTGTCCTAAGCCAGTTATACAAATTATTTGTGCCAAAAAATATATAGTTTTCAACCCTTTTCTTTTGTATTTTTTTGCAGTATTTCGTGCTGGTGAACAAGGTCGTTTTTGGTATGCTGTATTGGGCGGCTCACTGGAGGTCAGATATCATGCCCCAGATAACGATGGCAAGGTAAGCAAATACTCGCTATATATATACATATATATATATATAACTTTTCTTTTTCTTCTTCTTTTGTTTTGCTGTTTTTAATTTAAATCTTATTTGTTGCTTTTTTTTCTCCTGTTTCGTGGTGACATTTTTTTGGGTGATCTGAATATTCATTTGTTTTTATAATTTGAATATAATTTAAATTCGGTGACAATTAAGAGAAAGTTTGCAAAATTTAAGCCAAAAGGAGGCACAAAGTTTTGGCAACATGAATCGCTGAGACTTTTTATTAACAGGTCAATTCCAGAAATGTTGATGTGTCAGGGTTTGTTTGTTTTTATGGAGCCTTAAAATCAAGAAAAAAGTGGTCTCTTCTTTTATTTGACCTAAAACTTAGGTTGTATTCATTAAAAGTTTTGTGTGTTAAAAAGTCAAGCAAATAGAAAAAAAAAAATACCAATATAGGAGGTACTAAAAAATTGCGAATAATTTTAATTTTTTTTTTTATCTACTGCACCAAGTGCACCATATCTATTCTCTATTCAATTCTAACTTCATAAATTTGCATAAAATAAATACTCAGTGCAAACTTTATTTTTACATGATTCATGACAAGCATGTCGTAAAAATTTTTGTGACACACTAAAAAATGTGACTTTAATAAAGCCAACTTATTATATATGACCTTCATAAAAGGCTACCCAACCTACTTAGACTTAGAACGCCATGATTTTGGTGGGTGCAAAAATGGTACGACAATTTTTTTTTCTGCAGAAAGCTTCAACACAAGTAAACAAAGTTGATTCGTTAGCATTGCGAAATTACGCAAAAAATATAATAATAGTCGTGGAAAAATATAAACAGCTAAAACTGAGAGCTAGTCATAACTCATAGCTTGTTTAACCAAAAAAAAATATATAAAACATGCATGATTGTCAACCTAGTTTCTGTGTGCTGCATTTTAAAACATGAGCGTCTGTCTCTCTATTGTCCTCACCCGACTGACTCTGACACTGTCAGAGCCTTGTAGCGCACACATGACTGACGCGTTGAATGCGATTTAAATGAAGTCTGAGAGAAGAATATTAAATGAAATGTCAACAATATATGTATGTCAAAAATGGCATGTTTAGTTTTAGCAAGATTTCTCATTGTTGTTGTTATTACATTTTATTTGTTTAGGAAATTGCGGAAATAAAGTAAGAGCAAATATTTTCACCAAACATTAGAGCTAAAAAATACTTTATCTTGTAGTTGCAAGCTAAAAAGTGACAAATGACAGCAACAAAAAAAAAAAAACACACAAAACTCAAAAACTCATAAATATAAAGTTTCGTGTGCGGAAGCGGTAGAAGCGACAAAAATATGGATTTTTTGTCAAATGCGTTTAAATATTTCGCAGTCAAGTTTTTTATACAAGCTTGAATAAAAAAAAAAAAACAGTTTTGGTAACCACAAACCCAAGCGGAAATGCAGACAATCGTCAAATGTATTTTTGTGTTTTATTTTTAATTGTTTTATTTATTACTAGCTTATACCCTAAAAAAAAAACAACCGACTACAAAATCACTACAAAGTAAAAAATAATTTTAAAAATACTTTTCCTTTTCATTTCTTGGTCATATTTGATAATTTATTTAAACATATTATTATATATGAAATCTTATTATCTTAATTTTTTTCTTGTTTGTTTTATTATCATAAATATATTAATTTCTTGATGAATTCAAAAGCTTTTAAGGTTGGCGCTAATATAATCAGACTTTTAATCAGAAGCGCCAACTTCAAAGCATTTGTATTCATCAAGAAATTAATATACATATTTATGATAATAAAACAAATAAGAAAAAAAATTAAGATAATAAGATTTCATATATAATAATATGTTTAAATAAATTATCAAATATGACCAAGAAATTAAAAGTATTTTAAAAATTATTTTTTACTTTGTAGTGATTTTGTAGTCGGTTGTTTTTTTTTTAAAAATTTTTATTTCTTCCTTTTTAGAGAATATGATAAATTTTCGAAACAAGGGTATAAAGAACATAAATAAAATTGTTCCGAAAAAATTTGTTCTATTAAAATCTGAAAGTTTGTTGGTTATTTGAAATATCTGCCTTTTAAATTTAAATTAGATGTCACCTGTTTTGAAATTATTATACCCATTCTTGTAACGAGTTTTATTACCCTAGTGTCAATATTATTCGAGATATAGTGTTTTTCAAATATTGCCACGCCTCTTTGTTAAATAAGCGCCCACTTTCTGGAGCGTAATTTCCAATAATTGTACCTACCCCTGTACTTTATTTCAGTACCCCAGCGTCAATATTAACTGCGTTAGTGTTTATCTAATATTGCCATGCCCATTTGTCAAATAACGCCCATTTTGTTGACGGAAATTTGTAATAATTGTGCCTACCACTACACTAAGTTTCAGTACCCTAGTGTCCATATTATTCGAGAAACAGTGTTTTTATAATATTGCTACGCCCATTTGTCGAATAACGCCCACTTTATTGGCCATAATTTGTAATAGTAATGCCTACCCTTATACTAAATTGTAGTACTATAGTATCAATATTATTCGAGACATACTCTTTCTAATAGTGCCACGCCCATTTTCTTGACCATAATTTGTATTAACTGTGTCTACCCCTACACTAAATTTCAATACCCTAGTGTCCATATTATTCGAGATACAGTGTTTTTATAATATTGCCACGCCCATTTGTCGAATAACGCCCACTTTATTGACGATAATTTGTAATAATAATGCCTACCCCTATACTAAATTGCAGTACTCTAGCCTCAAACTTATTCAAGATACACTGTTTTCTAATATTGCCACGCCCATTCGTCGAATTACTCCCATTTTCTTTCCCGTAATTTGTAATAATTGTGCCTACCCCTACACTAAATTGCAGTACCCTAGTGTCAATATTATTCGAGATACAGTAGTATCTAGTATTGCGAGATCTATTATTGCCACGCCCAGTTCTCAAATACCACCCACTTTTGTACGGGCACCTCCATGCTTATGATATCTATCTGTTCCCCAAAAATTATGGCAATCAGGCATATGGTTTAGGAGTTATCGATGTACATACATTTAAAAAAAAAAAATAAAAAAATAAAAAAATAAAAAAAAAAACAGAGAAACCGACGAACTTGAGAACCTCCTCCTTTTTGAAGTCGGTTAAAAAGAGGGCGTAGCTTTAGTGAAGCCATGCTTTTATATTAAGTTCGCACCCAGTTTCATTGATGTGTGACTTACTTCGAAAGCTATACCAAAAATTTTGGGTGCTGAAAAAGTACCACGCCCCTCGTCCAACCCCCCTAAAATTTTACCAGTTGAACAGCAAGTGTAAATTGAGGTCGAATACTGAATTCCGAGGCTGTACGACCTATAATTCTAAAACTGTTCGATATCGGAAATTAGAGGTGGCACCACACTTCACAGGAGCACTCCCAAGGCTTTGGTATAAAAATTGGCTTAGCGGTTTCAGAGTCTTTACGTGATATACACATATACCCACATACGTATATACATTAAGTCGCCTCACGCTTCTTAGAAAAAAAAGTTGTTCAGTCCAGTTTTTCAAAATAATCCATGGCTTATGTTATGATGATCCTCAAAATATTTCGACTGAAAATATTGGTTGGTATGGTAGTTAAAAAAAAAAAAATCAAACGTTCAGAAATAAGAGTAATGAAAAAGTTCTTTTGCATCAAAAAATCTTAAATTTTTTCCGTTGAACCAAAGATAATGCGGATTTTTATGGGTTGTTTCAACTTTTTTTAATTTATTTCCACTAAAATACAAATAAATTTTTTCCCATACTTCTTTTAGTCAAATAAATTGTAAAATGTAAAACATGTGTAATTTTTTTTGTAAATTCATTTAATTTATTTCTTCACTTTACACTATATTTTATCATCAATCGATAATTTATTTGACTAAAAATAACATGGCAAAACAAAAAAAAAATTTTTTAATTGGAATTTTAGTGAAAATAATATAAAAAAAAGGTAAAAAATTAATGAAAATCCGCATTACCTCTGGTCCGACTGCAAAAATTTAAAATTTATTGGTGCAGATTGGAAAAACTTTTTCATTACTATTATTTCTGATCGTTTGTTATTTTTAACTACCACACCAGTAAATATTTTTACAAAAAACTCGATTTTTAGAGCATATTTCAAACCATTCCGTGGCATACTGGTTGAAGTGCGTGGCTTGTATGTCTTAGAACCCAGGTTCGAATTCCATCTGACACAGAGAGTATTTTCAATTGAATTAATTTTTTTGTTCTGCCGTCATCTCTATGCAGACAATGGCAAACCTTAGAGAGTAAAAACTGCCCTGAAAAGCTTCTTGAGAAAATAAGCCCTCCGAACGGCTTAAAACTTGTAGGTTCGGTTCTCGATCATTTGTGTTTAAACATTTCACAACACGCACAACTCAATTGATCATAAGAAGCTCGGTCAAAGTCTTTTCAAGGGCTGAATTTGCCATTTCGTTTTTGTTTTTTTTTATTTGTGGGTGGTACAAGTGGGCGTGGCAAATTTTATACATATATATATTGAATGTCACTTAGAGCACCTGCACATCATGTGTTACTATCAAAACGTGTACAACTCAGGAACAAGCATGATTTCGAAAAAGTGGGCATAGATATGGTGCGACCACGTCAATTTTTTAACAGTTGGCCACAGTGACCATATGAACTAAATTACCAAACCTTAGTCTTCTAAGGTAAAAACCGTCTGATATAGAGCATTTTTACTGTTTTCTGGGCGGTAAAAGTGGGCGTGACAAAATTTGTCTATAAAAAAGTGACTGCCACTTGGACCCATAGCACCTGCATACCAAGATTCACTATCAAAACGTGCACATGGCAGGAATAAGCATGATTTCGATAAAGCGGGCGTAGATATAGTGCGGCCATGCCCATTTTTTTTGTACATTAGCCGACAGTAACCATATGAACTAAATTACCAAATCTTAGTCTTCTACGGCAAAAGCCGTCTGATATAAAGCATTTTTACTAATTTGTGGGCGGTAAAAGTGGGCGTGACAACATTTATATTTACATAGTGACTACCAGTTGGATCCATAGCACCTGCTTACCAAGATTCGCTATCAAATCTTGAACATCTCAGGAATTAAAATGATTCTGAAACGTGGGCGTAGATATAGTGTGGCTACGCCCATTTTTTGTACAGTCACCGAAAGTATGGTTACTGTAACAAAATTATTAAATTTTAGTTTTATATGATTAAAACCGTCTGATATATAGAATTTCATTTGGATTGTGGGCGATAGAGCCAATTTGGGTTGTATTGGAAATATCACGCCCCCTTGTCCAATCAACACCAAACTTCACAAGAACGCTCTCAGAAAAACAAAAAGAAAACATGACATTTTTCTTCAAAAGTAAAAAAATCTTAACTCTGATAATTTAAGTTCGATAACTCATTTTAATGAACAATCAAATGAGAAACAAAGTTCGTACCAGTTTTTAGAAAGTTTGTGCTTACAAAAATGTAATTTGATTTTTTTTTTTTTTTTGGAAAACATCACTATATTCCTTATAAATCAAATTTTCAAAATAGAGGTCGCTAGATGCACGTTTAAATATCAATATTTTTTCTGAAAGTTTTAGAACTTACTTTTGCATAATAAAGAAATAATCCACAGTTATGCATATGTCAAATATATATATAAATGTAAGGGCTATCTTATATATATTTATAATATTTTTTCTAATATATATAAGTAATATTTTTAATATTTTTATAACATATTTTTGTGCCATTTTTTAAGAAATATACCTATATATATATGTATATTATATATATTTACTTTTCTTCATTATTTTAAAACTATATTTTTTAAAACACTATATAAATATGTAAAATAAATATTCGGCCTTATCATGAATTCCGAGGGAGTTTTTGATCCTACGAAATTTTTCCCTCCCTGGAGAAGAATACTCCTATCACAAATCTCCTCCGAATTCAAATTTCCTTTTGAATTAGTTTTGCCAATACAATAGCCTTGTTCGAAGTATTTGACACTTATGAAATTGTAAAAAAATTCCTTTGATTTTTGCCGCGGAAAAGTGTTTCTTTTTAACACAGTACAGCGTAGCTTTCAGACTGTTTGCTGAAGATGTCGAAGAAAAAATGCAGATAGAAAAGAATAACCAGAGCCATATTAGAAACTCTTCAAATCCGATGCAGTTGGCACTCACTTTGTATGTGTTATTTTTATATAAGAATGTATTTTGTAATATACAGCTTTTTTGTAATATAGCATAAGTAAAAGTTTTCTGCCATTAAAATTTACTGCGGGTCTGTCTTGAAAAAGAAAGTGGAAATTATAATTTTATATATTCCAACATTTTATATTTCTTAGCTCAAAAATCTAAATAAAACATGTTCGATGCGCAAACTCACACTCATCGGGACAACGATTTCGCTATTGTCATGCCTATTTATTTACACTCAGAAAAATATGCTCCCCGAATCCAAAGGAACCGTAGCTTCAATTCATAGGCATGGATTTTTCTATATTTTTTAGAGGTTTCTCCTTAGAAGAGGGAGTTTTTACATGGTTTCCGGAAGTGAGTTCTTGATTTCGAGAAACAGAGGTCTTGATTTTGTGAAGCAACTTCTATGTTTAGAAGACAATGTACCTCATTTTTATAAAATCGGCCATGTCGTTAAATGAAGCCGGATTTTAAACTATTAGGTACTATTATTCTAGATATTCTGGAAATTTATTTCTATGCCGAACACATGGCACATGGTTTATGCAGCGCTTCTAAGGTGAATGCTCCACTTTGCTGACACGAAAAAAGTTGTTGTTGTTCTCGCGGGTGAAAGAAAAAACTGAAATTTGAGAGAGCCTCTCTTTCATACAAAAATTTTTAAGCTACCGCCCAGCAAATTTACGGATTACTCCAATATTTCAGGCAGTAAACTTGTGTTATATTGTTCATATATGAATTTGTACGTGAAGTTGTATATGGGAGAAGGAAGCTCGACTACTTGTTTGCATACTTTGTAATCGATAATGTAGCTTTTGTGCTTGTCTAGGCAGATTGACTACTCGTTGGCATATTTTGTAATCGAAAATGTAGCCCGTCTGCCTACAAAGCGGCCATTGCCCTCTAAAAGTAAGTTAAAAGTAGATACCAACATGTGTACATTACCGCCTACGAGTGTATTGCCTTTCATCGATGAAGTGTATTGCCCATTTGCCGCTGAGTAGTCACTTTCATAATAATTACTTATTTGTCACTTACTTACGTTCTCTTTAAAATAGCCTTTATTTGTCGAATATCACATAATTTTACATAATTTTATCAGATGTTTATCTTAATTAGTGCAGGGCTACAAATTTCCAATAATAATAAGTAATTTTTTTAAATTTATTTCAATTCGCACGAACCCATAATTTAACTTAAATTTTTTTTATGAAATTCTAAAGCTTAATACTAAGGAAAAATTCCGTGGGAGAATCAACAGAATGAACTAGATTTTATTTCTTGTGATACCTACTTTTTTCCGGAGGAAATTTTTCCCTCTTTCGAAAATCATTTGTGATAGAAGAAATGCGTTCTTAAGAAAATATCCGAGAGAGTTTCTTTTCATGATAAGGCCGAATATGTTTTGAGCTAACTCTATTATATTACTAGTTTGTTTTCGGGTTTTCACTGGGTGGGTTTTCACTCAGATTACTGCTGGGATAATAAAAATTTTAATGAATAACAAAAAGGAAATATCGTTTAAAAACGAACTTAAAAAGTTGAAAATTGAACCAAAATATTAACACGATTAAATTTTGTTTTCTTTAATTTTTCATCCATAGACTTATTATACCTTTAGATAAAATATTAAAATTTTAAGCAATTGATTCAACTTAAAATATTTTTATTTCTTAAGGCGGTCTTCTCATTCAAAACCCGTTTTTTGGACCCTTTTTAAAAAAATTCTTATTTGAAAACGCAAAGAATAATTGAAAACTTTTTTTATTTATTGTATTACAAAAGGTTCAAAGTAAATAAAAAAATTTGTTTGCCTCGATACGTGTTCAAAAAGTAATGAGACTTCAAAGTTGGTGGTGAAAAAAAAAGGTGTCGTCACGGCGGCCACGATTCCGGGTCTCCGGAGCGTCTGAAATGAAAAAAAAAACGGGGTTATAATCAGTATAGATGTAATTCTCGGGTGAACCTCAAGCTTAATTTTGTGATTTTTTTTGACAAAATGGCGGCCATTCAAAAAAAAAATTTCAATTTCGGGTTTTTTTTTGTAGTTTAGTGTAAAAAAAAAATAGTAAAAAATTTTTTAAAATTATGGTCAAGGTTCACCCGAGAATGGTGAAAATTCTGCGTCGATTTCATTTTGTTTCATGAAAATCGGTTCAGTTGAACTGGAGATATCATGGCCGCCAGTTCGAAAAACGTGAGTTCGAGATAAACGCGTTTAAAGTTTGAAGTAATTTTTTTGGGGGAAAAAAAAATAAAATCAAAAATGCTTAAATGCAGTTTTAAAGAGCTGACAATTTTTACTTACAAATATTAGTCGGCGATGCCAGCTCCATACAGGCCACCTTCCTCTTTTTCGTAGAAACTGCTTTCTGCTGCCCTCTCTGCTCTGCGAGCCGTTCTGCCAGCTTTTGATGATGCCGCAGCTCGAGTCTCTGATCGGTTCAATCTGTCTTCATTGCGAGATAGTGCGTATTCGTATGCGTTTTTGCCAATCGCAATACCCATCAAACCCATAATTTTAAGTATGGGTATAAAACCGTCGTTGAAGAGGCACGTTGCAATGAAATTGGCCACTTCGATGGTGCGTGCGCCTGAGTTGATGTGTTTGGGCGAAAGTGACCAAAGAACAGAATTGTAGGACTCATTGGAATTCTAAGTTTCAGATCCAAGGCATCTTTAAAGCAAATTATCTGCCGACAGCGCTTCGTAAGCTGGTTTTATTACCTCCATCACCTTCTTGTCCATCAGACCTTGCTTCACAAAAAAGGCTGTATTTTCTAAAGTATTTCGAATTTCTAAAAATCCTATTAGGGGCATATTCACAACTACCCAAGCTATAAATAAATGCAAAAAAAAAGTTGAAAAAAAAAAGTTGCTCAATGAGAAGACCCCCTTAAAACTTGCATAAAATTATGCTTCGAAACTCTCAGAGTAAATTATGATTTATATATTTAACTCCCTTTAAGTTTTTCTTAATTGCTCATTCAGACTTATTAAGATTAAGTCTATAAAAAAAAACCAGCATTTCGTGTCTTAATGAATTTATATTAATGAGAAAAGTTACGAAATTTCAAAATGCTTCCTTAATAAAACTCACACAATTAATGAACAAATGAACAAATTGTTCAGCGCTTTTAAAAGCCAACTGATTGAATTTAAATTGTTTTTAATTAAAATGAATGGCTACAATTTAATAAAAAGCTTATTTATAGATGAGACATTTTTTTATGGCGGCAGAAAGAAAAACAGAATATCAACTAAAAAATTGATTGTGTTGTTGTGGAATTGATTGTGATTATTGTAGACTTGATTGTTATTGTTCTATTAAATGGTTGTTGCTGTTGTTTTTGTTATTGGTATTATAATAGCCCAAGCGTAACGTGAAACACGCAAACCTAATTCCAACAAATGATGAAGTGGGTAGCAACAAAATCAGAAGAAATTGGATAATATATGAAGAGGAGAGCCGAGAAAATCCCACACATGGCAAGAGACAAGACAGCACGCAGTAAAGGAAATCAGTTCCAAAAATACAAACATATATAGAACAGAATTAATGTGGAGAAACCCAAAAATTTAAATTAGAATTTTTTCAAAGTGAAACGCTTAAAATTAAATAAAAATTACTAGCACGCATAGATTATATGACGAAATACACATAGCTACAATGAAAGTATAGACGAATCGAATCAAGTATGGCTCGAGTCAACTAATTAAAAAAAAATTAATTAATTCACCCTTTCTATAGCCGGCTAAATGATTAAGATTGATGAGGGTGAGTTGCTGAACACACAAAAAAAAAAAATCTCACTCCAAAGTGAGGTTGTAATAGCAAAAACCGCACAGAAATCAACAACAGCCAGCAATGCTTAGATACGCGGTAGCTACATGTATCTACTTAAAAGATACGCGATACATTTAATTTATTTGTTGTTTTTACTTTCACCCTATCGCACATGATGCTGATAACATTGAAATTGATGCCCAGCATGACTTCTTCAGCTTCAAATTAGTTCTTCTTTATTAGTGTTGTTCGATTGTATCTCACATAGAAAAGTATCTCAATTGTTAATGATGCCATGTTGTGGCATTATACCCCACTGCTGCATACTTAGATGTCTGCCTGAATGTCTGTCTATCCGTCTGGCTATTTATCTGTTAAAAGCGTCTCTATGTGCTCAAAAATTTTTTACCAGGAAATGTATGAGCAGTATTTTTAACTCAGCTGCATTGTATCTACAACTGTTTTCTTGTATCTGTGTAGCGCATTGATTGGCAAGTCTATTGTAGTTCCTCCTAATAATATCTCATTAGTCACAATTTGCATTTTTTATGACATTTTTTTCATATTTTGCTGACTTCAATAATCAAAGTGATTTATAAGCTATATCTACAAAATCAGTAACATTGATGCATGACTTGGAAATGCGTCCTTCTGTGCCCTTGAGTATCCAACTTAACTGACATGAGGTTTCTTAAGAACCACTCACACATTCCCCAGCTTCATGCACCAGTAGTAGATGGAAATCGTTACTTTTTTTATTGCTGCTAAGATTTTCGGAATGCATATTCCTCAGAATACTTGGAACTATTGTTTTGTTTTGTTTTTACAAAAGATGTTTTTAGTTTTGTTGTTTTTTTTTTTCCTCTTTTTATTTATCATTTTTTTCAGAATTTCATCTTTTTAATATGCATTTTTAATGCTACGAACTCTTTTCAAAGAACAAACAAAAAAATCTTGCATTTGCATGCATATCGTTAACAAAGAAACAAACTGTGCTGACGACATGTGAAAAGAAGCATAAATCTGATAGTTTTCTTTCATAATACTTAGAATGCAAATGTTCAAATATTCGTCGCATTTATTTTGCTTAATGTATGGAACGTGCTTAAGAATCAAAATATGCAATAAAAGCCAGATGTTGCCATTAAACATTGAAAAGCATAAAAAATCGTAACGTAACAATGTTGACGTAGCATAGAAGCTGTGCTGCCCATGCAATATGTCAGCATCCGGAATGCTTACATTTCCGAAATAGTGTGCATGTTATATAATAAATAAACAAAAGTTTCAAATAGGCTTTGATGTTTTATACGAAATGTATGTCAGATTTTATGATAAATACCTATTTATCGTTATGCACAGCCATTTTTAATTTTTAAAAACCAATTCTATCAGAATTTCTAACAATGCTGAACGATTTCTTTGTGGAGAAATTAACTTTATGACTATCGATATATAAACTTTTTTATCAAATCACCTTCTCATATATGTAAATAAAAATGTATATGCAGTTAATTGACCCTCTCTAAGAGTGAGTTAGTTCAAGACGGTTGGTTTTGCAATCCTAGTATAATTGAAATCATAATTCTGAGTCAGACGATACTTAAGGTATAATATACGTGTAACTAAAAAAACGCAGCTTGTTTCAAAAATTTGTTTTAGATACAAGGAGTTATTATTTTTTTTTTAAATTTATACAGCTCTTTGTACATAAAAAGTACTTTAAAAAAACAATTTCTTTTTTTTTAATAATTTTCAGGCTTTTATATAGAGGGCGCTGAAAATGACATTAAAAAAAGACATCCAAAACGGTTCGATGGATATCGCCTTTCCCATGTATCTGAAACATAAAAATCAAATGCCATTTTAAAGTACAGACCACTAATTTTGCATCCACCCTACGCACGTTTTTTAAAAATTATGGCGAAAGTGAAAGTGAAAAGTTTAAAAAAGAGATAGATTTTCGCGCGCTTTTTTGTCTATAAAAAAAGACAAAAAATAGTAGGTAATTTTGAGGGGATGCTTAAAGGACAAAATTACAAACAAAATGCACTAAGATACATTGAAATTGAACCAATAGATTTTGAGATATCTATCGAACCGTTTTAAAAAAATAGTTTCGAAGAAATCGCGTTTAAAGCTTTTGTTTTTCGAAAATTTGCATATATTTTTAAAATTATCGGTTGATAAACTTACTATTATTTATTCTGCAATGCCAGGTATCGTTTTAAAAACATATATGTATGTTCTAGAAACTATGAAAAATATATTAAGCAAAAAAAAAATTTTTTTTTGAGAAATTTACTCGTATATTAACCTTAAGAGAGTAAAATATTGAATGATTTTTGTTATCTAAAATAATCAGGATTAGAACTCGAGTCAGGAGATTTCGGAACAGTTGTGCTAACTTTGTCAATTTGTTTGTAAGGCCTATAAGGGGCGTGGCATGTATAGAAAAGTACATAGGCCTGTCTGTGATCACAATTACAGCCGTAGTTTTTAAGCTATCAGATTGAAATTTCATACATGTAAAAGTTTTTATCCAAAAAATAAGGATCAAGTTTGAAATCGAAATAAATAGAATAAAACCACGCCTATCTCCTACACAAAGACACTTTATTTAAACGGTAAAACCTCCTAAAAATCCACAAACATTAATAAATGACTTGAAATTTTGCACATAAGCTTTGCTTCTTTGAAAACCCTATATTTGAAATTTGGTAAAATTGGTTGAAAACCACGCCTACCTTCCATACAAATAGATTTTTTTTATAAGGTAAACTATTTTCAAATTCCACAGAAGTGAATTTACTTACTTGAAATTAAGCATGTAACAAATCCACACCGACTTCCCATACAATGTGGCTACATGAAAACGATAAAATCTCTTTAAATTGTACAAAAATTAATCTAATTACTTAAAAATTGAGCATACATCTCTGGTATCCCCACTATCACACAAAAAGTACACTCTAAACGTAAACAATAAAACACTTTATATGAAACTACTTTACTTTATATTTAATTTTTATATCTAAATATTTTTATTTTTAAGTATTCAAAAAATTATAAAATTCTTTTTTGTTTGAGTTTGTGAAAATTATTAAACCTAAAATGTTGTGTACGAAATAAAATAAAAAGTTTTTATTTCAAAATAAAATTTATATAAAATATATATTCACCAAACACATACGCCTTTTTAAAATGCACATTTTTAAAATGCACTCTGAGTTTTTGCTTCGCAAAATCGAATTTAAGCTCCCCCTACCTCTAATACAGAGTGACTTCACCGAAATCGAAAAACTTATCTTTTAAGTGAAAATTTCAAAATAATTTTAAATACCACAATAAATAACAAACACGATATCTCGGATTCGCGATGACGAATTCGAAAGGAGTTCGTAACGAGTTCGCAAAAATCCAACTTAGCGAACCCGAGAATTATCCGGTTAAAACTTTTTCGTATGAAAAACTTCAAAAAATTATGTGTGGAATTTATTGAAAATAAAAAATAGTAGAAAAAAATTTACACAAAAATTTATGAAATAAATTACGTCTCTTTTTAATACAAAATTTATAAAATGATGTATTAACTACAGAATGTTAATAGAAAATACTTATTAAAAAAATGTTCATATTAAAAAGTCAACTTCATTGTACATTCGAAACTTATACGAGATCTCGGATTTGCCATCGCAGATTCAAAGCGAGTCCGCTATGGCAAATCCGAGATCTCGTATTCGTTTCGAGTGTATAACGAACCGACTTTTTAATACGAGCATTTTTTAAAGCTTTTAAAAAAAAAAGGATTCTTTTAGTTCGCTATTATTTATGCGTCTTTTAAGTTAATACCAATTTTTTTAAGTCTTATATCAAAGAAGTTGGTCAAAAAATAACAAAAACAAAATGAATTTTGAACTTTTGTAAAGTCGAATCTTTAAAAAATAACTTAAAACAACATAAAAACGGATCAAATTTTAATTTTGGGCCGAGTTGGGTTTCAAACCCGCATCCTTGTGAGTGCTTACATTCATTATGACGCAAATTAGGCAACACATATTCAGCAACTGTAATAGCAGACTGGGTAAGGTGCCGGACTAGCATTCAGATGACGTGGTCTCGATTCTTGGCGTTGTAAGTTTGAAATAAATTTAAAGTAAATAATTATAACATAATATTTATAGTTTCTCAGTGTATAAAATAATTTATAATTTCTCATTGGTTATTAAAAATTTCGAAAATAAATCTTTTATTTTGTTGACAAAATAAAAGTAAATTTAAATTTTATACCTTAGTTCAACAAACTTAAGCAATGTCACTTATTGGGAAATGTCTCATATTGTTGCCAGTTAGGAAACGATCTGATTGTTCCCAAAATATTTTTTTTGAACACGATGCGATTATTTTAAAAATTTCGTTTCGAAAACTATTCGATTAATCCGAAAAACTCGTTTCGAAAACGAAGTGTGAATTTCTTCAGCACTCGGGTTCTTCCGCGATAATAGAACGAATTTCGTTTTCGAATTAAATACTCGAAATCTCAGTTTTACATCGAATTCGAAACGAATCCATTTGGTTTATTGGGTTTTGACGAAACAATTTTTATAAATTATACATAAACATTTTACAGATGGCTTAAGCCTTTGAATATACCAAAATATGGCCGCGGGGTTCTTAATTTTGACACAGTTGAAGATCATTTCTGACTAGTTTTATGAAAAAGAATGATTTTATTGAGAAATTTGTTACTGTTAATTGATAAATTCATGCATTATTGAAACTTTACCCAAGCTGAGCACTTTCACAGAGATACTACTCACGTTAAAAAGATTAAATCAAAAAGTGTTTATGCATTGATAACAGTTTACTTTAGCTAAATTTGTTGAATGTAGTTCGTTATTTGTTGAACTTTAATAATTGGACCCAACGAAATATGATAAAACTTCCCCGTATTTCTCACTATGAAAAATTTTTACTCTAAGTTTCAGAATTTTTTATAGTTCATTTTCATATTTTTTGACATTTAAACTCCATATGTCAGTAGGAATCGATTATTTTTTCCTAAAAACTTAATGCAATGATTGTATTAATGGAACAAACAGTAGTTTTTACTTAAATTTTTAGTACTTTCAGAAGTTTGAACAGTATTTTCTTCCGTTAATTTTTTTCCATGAAATAGTTCAAATGTGTTGGCAAAATTTAGTTTCAAATATAACTATGATGTCTACTATTTTTGCTAAGTCAATAAACATAATACTTATCCGATAAAAAAAATCAATCCTATGTAGATCTGAAACTAATAGAAGCCCAGTTCATTCAGAAGATATCCCTTTTTCGACTTGAGATATGAAATTTCTATCGTGTGTTCCATGAAAATAAAAAGTCGCAGAGTTAAAGAGAATTTTCCAATTTTTTCACGGCTTTAAAAACATGTTGCTGTTCAGATAACACAGATTTCAAGATTTTTTTTCTTGAAATAATTCGAAAATGGAAGAAATGTTGCTGAACGATCTCTAATTAATTACATATATTCTGTTTGAGGATTGGATTGGCCCATCTTGAGGATTGGATCAATAAGAAAAATACCACAATCTTAATTTCAAATTTATGAAGATTTTAGAAAGGCAATATTAAAATTTTAAGATATTTGTTCAAATAATTTGAAAATTGCAAAATGTTGCTGAACGATCTATAATTAATTACATATATTCAGTTTAGGGCCCGACTTGAGAATTGCATCAATAAGTGACAATTTCGAACCTTAGAGAAAATTACCGCAATCAAATGACTTTCTGAAGATTTTAGAAAGAGGAATAGATAAAGGCATAGCACAATTTTTAAATACAATAGATGCAATGCCATCGAGAACTCCAGTTTTTTTTTGTTCTTTAGATCAGTCAAAGCTCTTTCTAAGTTAAGTTGATCAAAATAAAAATTGCTGATATAAGTATAATAATACAATCGCTAATTTCTTAAGTAAACTCAGTGTGTGGGTATTTCTGCCAAAACTTTTAGCTCAGGATTATTTTAGCTAGTTAAACTATAATTTAAAGATTTAATACTTTTTTTTTTAATCCAGTCTACCTACCGTTATATATACATAATTTAATAAAAACAAACTCAATTGCTGAATACGCCACTTCTCTGATGTCAAAGAAAAATAAATCTTCGCTACTCTCCGCTACTGCTATGATGTCGTTAAATTCAAACTAACGGGCTTCTTTTCAGCATCATGTAAAATATACGATTTTATGTAATTAAACTGGGTTAATTAAGGCTTTTTTTGGCACACGAGAGAATGGTAGAAATAAAGCCAACAACATTAACCCGCTGGGAAAAAAAAGTTTAATTTTTGAAAGTCGGCCATAAAGTGTGTTTGAGTGAAGATTGTGAAACTTTAACTCTCTACTCGAAAAATATGCTAGAGGTTGGACAGACAGACACTTACTTCATCTGATTAATTATAAGTTAGTTATGAAGTAAATTATGGTTTTTATTAAAAAAAAAAAACGAATCACGCTTATCTTCAAATATCTTGAAACGCTCACTCTTAAAATTTAACTATTTAATACTTATGAAGGTATAATATACATGTAACAACAAAAAAAAGTTGCTTTTTTAAAAAATATTTTAGATACAAGAAGATATTATGTTTTTTTTTTTAAATTTATACAGGTTACTGTACATAAAAAATATTTTATAAAAACTTTGTTTTTTAAAATAATTTTCGCTGCAGTCAGCTGCAACGCGAGCCGTGCGAGAATCTAAAGCGAAAAGAGGAAGGAAGAGAGGCGTCTTTTCAGACGCAAGAAAAGAGAACAGGAAAGGCGTGAGCGGGAGGAACTAGAGGTATAACAGGGCAAGAAGGAAGCACGAAAATTCTATCAACATGTTAAGCGTCTTTCCCAAGGTTTCAAGCCCGTAGCATCCACTTGTAGAGATGAAAATGGAGAGCTGGTTACAGATACGCAGGGTGCGCTGAAATTATGGAGACAGCATTTCTCCAATCTACTTACTGGCAACGATTCAGCAGTTCAGCACCAACAATCAACGATGGCGGAGTGGAAGTACTACCACCTAGCCATGAAGAAGTTCGAGTGGCTATCCAATGACTTGAAAACAATAAAGCAGCGGGTGCTGACGGCCTGTCAGTAGTCAAGGAGTTTGTATACCTTGGCACCGCCATTAATACTAACAACGAAATCAGCCTGGAGATAAAGCGAAGAACAATAATTGCTAATAGGTGCTACTACGGGCTCAGTAAGCAACTAAGTTCCAGAGCCCTCTCTCGATCGACAAAACTAACACTCTACAAGACGCTCGTTCTACCTGTGCTGCTTTATGGCAATGAGGCATGGGTAGTTTCGCAAACTGACGCAGCTGCTCTGGGGGTGTTCGAGAGAAAAGTTCTTCGCAAAATCTTCGGTCCTGTTTGAGTCGGCGATGACTATCGCATCCGAATGAACCACGAGCTGTATGAGCTCTAAAAAGACATTGACGTAGTTCGGCACATAACTATGCAGCGAGACGCTGGCTGGGTTCGTATGGACGACGAAGCTTCAGCGAAAAAGGTACTCGAGGCGAGGGTCGCTGGTCAACGACGACGGGAGAGACCATTCCTCCGATGGATGGACCAGGCCAAGGAAGCCCTAACCGCACTTGGTGTATCCAATTGGAGAAGGTGCGCGCAAAGCAGAGGCGCCTAGCGAGAGCTGATTAGGTCGGCCGTAACCCGATCACGGGCTGTTACGGCCACCTAAGTAAGTAAGTAAATAAAAAGCAAAAAATATGTCTTTCATAAAAATATTGAGAGCATGTCTTATGAGCACTTTTTGGTAGAGAGCAAAACTATGGATTCGCGATATCATTACGCTGTCAGCGACATCATCACGCTTTCAACAGTTAATTTCTATTGCATTTTAGAGCGTTGGTTATGCCGTGGTTATGCTAGGCAAACGTGTTGGGTGAGCTTTTTTTTATTACCGAGGCGATTACCAACCGATTACCGAAACGGTTACTAGCCAATTACCCAACCAATACCGATTACCGCAGCGATTACCAACCAATTACCGAACTGATTACCAGTTACCGAAGCGATTACTAATCGCCTACAGATTACCGAAGCGATTACCAAACGATTAACGAAGCAATTATCAACCCATTTCCGATTACTGAAGAGATTACCAACCGATTACCAATTACCGAAGCGATTACCAACTGATTACCGAAGCAATAACCAACCGATTATCGAAGCGATAACCAATCAATTACCGATTACCGAATCAATTACCGATTACCGAAGCGATTGCAAACCGATTACTGAACCAATTATCGATTACCGAAGCGATTACCAACTGATTACAAAACCATTAACTGATTATCGAAGCAATTACCAACCCATTAGAAATTGCCAAAGCGATTACCAATTTCTGAAGCAATTACCAACCGATTACTGAAGAGATTACCAACCAATTACCAATTACCGAAGCGATTACCAACCGATCACCGAGCCAATTACCGATTACGCAACCAGAGTAATTGTGTTACAAATATATTATATATATTGATAAAAAGACAAAAATTTACAAAATATTGATAATTGATAAAAAGAGTTAAAAAAATAGAACGCGTTTGATTTGCCGACTCAAGCTGCTCCAGAATATTCATAACAGCTATGTAATTTCCTAGCTTTAAGTTTTCACCTCGGTCGGCAGTCCCCCACCGCCTCCTTTTTTTATTTAAAATTGTTTGCTAAAAAATTAATTTTAATACCGTAATTTCTTAGAAATATTTTTCTATATTTATAAAAAGTTTATTAATTTACCTTTAAAATAATACAATCACTGTTAAAATATTTCAGAAATTTTCAGCAATGTCATATTTTTCAATTTAATATTTTAACCAGAATAACTTGTAACACAAACGTCTAAGGCAATTTTTTTGAAATTTTTAGTAAAAAACTATAGAAATTATAGCAATTTTGTTTCTAAAATTTTTTTTGTTCCAAGCAAATTTATTGCGTCGGGGGGCTTTAGCTCCCATATTATCCCCTGGATCTGCGCTACTCTTTTCTTTATCTAAAAACTCTCAGCTATTAATCGTTTTCGATTGTTATCAGAACAACAATGTTTTGTTGACATTTACTAACAATGAATATTTCTTTCTTATAATTTAATCTGTAACCAACAATCGCAAAACTAACAATATTTGGCAAAAATAACAGAAAAAAAAAATTTCTAGTCACTTGTATATTTGAACAATTTAAATTGTTTCTTTAGAAATTCCGCACTTACCACAAATATTTAAGGATTGATTGTAATCATATTGGTTTTGTTTTAAAGTATCTATTCTTGTTGTTGCTCTTTGGTGGTAATTTTAGCAAGTTTGCCCAACTAACATGCCCTAATGTAAAGATAGCATTTATTAGCAGAGCTACTCTGGTTAGATTGTATCTGTATCTTTAATACATAGGTTACACTCACTCTCAGCCAGACACTCAAAACAAACATTTAATTATTTGCTCTGAATATGTAACGGAAGAGAATACAAGCAAACAAAAAATATAAAACAATCTTCAAACTTTGTTTAGTTTTTGCTCACTCTACCGCTCTATATTTTTCTTAATATTTTACGCTCTCCCTTACTCCCCCGTATCTGGCATTCTTTTGCTCTCACACTAAGTCTTTCGCTCCATAGCTTCTTTCTGTTAAATTCCAGCGGCGGGCGTTTTGGTATTTGCTGTGTTGGTTGGTATCTGAGCGATAGTCTACCGTATCTTTTGGATCTCTTTCTTTAAGTTGATTAGGTTTTTGTCTGTTTTCAACAACAAAAACAAAAAATAATTTAATTCACGTTTGACGCTGAGGCACGTCGCAACATTAACCACACGTTCTGGTAGCGTTTATTTCGATTGAATTCGGTTTGATTTGGTTTTGGTATCGTTGTCGTGGTACCGGTATCGGTAGCAGTATCTGTAGTGTTGAGTATTTGACATCTCAATCAAAAAGTGAAAATTAAAAAAATGTAAACAAGAAATTCTTTAAACGAAAAACAGCAACTGGCTGTCAATCAATAATTTCCGGAGTTTTTTGCCCGCATTTGTGTCGTACGTGTTTTTGTGCTCAATTCTATGTTTTGCTGCAGTGAATTTCGGCCATATTTTCATCCTATCGATTACTAAGAAATATCGGCACCAACTTTGAATGCGCCACCCCTTAAAATGTTTGGCAGTAGTGGGTGGTGGATGTGCGCCTGACTGCCTCGAATACGTATATCTCTTGTTTGTTTGTTTTTTTTTTAAACTGTTGCCAGCTGTACGCGCCAAACAATCGGTAAAAACTCTTTAATTTGCGTTGGTGTCGACGTCGATGTCGGTCATTGATATCTGGTATTTATTGTGTTGTTGTTGTTGTATTGCTGTTGCTGTTATGTGTATGCAAATCGTTACCTGCCTGCATTTGCGTTCGCGTTCACAACGTTTTGTTTACTCAAAGAATTTCATTTGTGTTGTTGAAATTTTCAAAATATATGAATTTTTTCCATGAAATTCTCAGAATTATATTTTTTGATGCCATAAGTTTTCTTAGTGAAAAGAAAAAAAAATTTAATTCGCTCGAATTTAGTGCGTGCACGTTTGTTACTGATTTACATGAGTGTTTTTCAAAAGATTTTCAATACTCTTGCGTTATTTTTATATGATTCACATAAGTTTCAGCCTATAAAAATTTGAGATTTTGTTCAGTTTATTTAAGCAACAACAAAGAACGTGTTTTAAAAATAATCAATTCCCAATCAAGGAACTTTGTTTTTCATTGCGTTACAAAACAATAACGAAGGTAAATAAAACAATTTTAAATTTTAATATTTTTCAATGTATTTCAATGTATTATTTTGATATAATTTTAATAAATATTAAAATAAATATACTAAAGCTCCCATCTTCACGTGAACACGTGCTACTTGTGTAGCACAAAATACACGTGTTCATGTCTTTTTAAGAATTTTTAAAAAAGTTACGAACTATACGTCATTGTTAAAAACGATTCACGTTTTTAGGTATTCACATTTTCACGATTTTCATGCATTCAAGTTCATTCCAATAAATTTTTAGTTCCATTGGAACTGTTTTTAAGGTCTAAACAATCATAAAGCATGAATTCCATGTTGTTCTCTACTCTTCTCTTTTTCTACTTAGCTAGCACAGCACAACATAAAAACATATAAGGAGAAACATATAAATGCAGTGCTGAGTTGCAAAGAATGCCTTAAGGGCTGATATCACACGGTTATCGTTTAAACGGCGCTCAACAGTTTTTGTTGCTTTCAATAGAAACTACCAAAAGAAACAGTGAAAGTGAGAGCGGATAAATACATTGTAGAGCGATCAAAATGTGTTCACTTCTGAACGCAAGGCGATTGACTGAAGACCTTTAGCGTGCTTAGGATTTTTTTTTCTATGTGAAGTTTTTGCGCTCTATCTTTCTCCACACTCATTCAAAGAGTAACAAAAACTTGTTAACGCTTATTTTTTATTGAAAAAAGCGTCCGTGGCGAAGCCGCGGACCACTGTGGCCTGCTATTAAATATATATTGTAATTCTAAAGCCAATGGGATGCGCTCCTATTATCTGAGCTCCTAAATACTTTATTGAAACTTTTAAGAGTTGAGTGGTATCAGGTGAATCATGGGGTTAATTAACCAGCAAATGGAACCTTTGTAATAGATGTATAATTCTATGGCCATGAGTTTCATGGACATTCGTACCTGTTTTTCTTTGATATTATGGCGATACTTGATCCGCCATATAGGATTTAGAAACGATCAATTTTTGATTTCATATTCGTAATTAGCTACCTCAAAAACGTCTGCGTTACAAAATTCAGGCGCCAAAATATTGGGTAAAAAAGAAAGTTTTTGAGGTAAATCGCAAAGTAAGCCACTTTGACTGAATGGGTCAATAGTATAAGCTTTAATCAAAATTCTACAGTATATTTCTACCGACCATTTGAAATTCGATTAGTTTCTTTACTACAAATGTGGTATTTGACGTACATATTATAATGTATATATGATTTCCGAACTAATAAACCGGTACTTTCCGGATATATAGTAAAAATTGTAAAAATTTTTTGCCTGTTATATTTAGTTCAAAATCCAATTTATTTTCGGCTATATTAAGGTTGCCCAAGCTTAACCAAATTGCTGTTGTTTTAAAAAGTCCTTATAAAATTCTAATAAATTCTCACAAAATATTTCGTTGTAACAAAAATTCTTTATCAAATTCTGATCCAGTTATTTTCAGGATCGGGTGACCTGATCAGAATGAATATAAAACATGTTGTATATCAGTATTTTATCAAAATAAGAATTTCCTGAATATTTTCTGATCGATCTATCCTTTACCATATTTCCATTTGGGCACAATATACCCGATATGATAAGTAAAGATAGCCTCAGGAAAACCTGATATCCAACTGATCAGACATTTAGAAGGCTTCCTTAAGAGAGCTAACCATAGCATATCCGGTTCATACCGAGACTTTAATAAGATTTTCCTTAACTAATTTTCTAATTGGGTGTACAAACTTAAAAAATGTTTTTCTTAACTAATTTTCACTCGGGTTCTGCGGACTATTAATGTGTTTTTCTGATCGGTGTGAAATGTTTATTTTGTATTTAATTCGAAATTTTTTCCTTGAATTAAATTTTTTTCGAGTGTAGTCCCACATTAGAATAGCTCAGATTTTGATGTTCTTAAAAACATACAAAAACGTTAAAAAAAAAACATACAAGAAATTACCTAATGCATTAAAAATTCCCTAAAAATCCCATAAAATGCCCTATAAACTATAAGTAATAAATATATTTTTTGATATATATCATAGATTTTTTTCTACTGTCGATATAAACTATTTATTCTATATTGAAAAACTTCTTTCCACTTCAGCAGAGACAAAAGCGTATGTTTAAAAGATGAAATATCGTTTAAATACGAATTTCCTTTTAGTTGCCAAAATATTTAATAATATTTATTAATTATTAAAAAAATTAATAATTTTTAAATTTTTTCACCTAATATTTTACCTTCATACCCGAAATTGGTTGATATGGCTCGTGGGTATGGATTTAAAATTATAATTTTTTTTATTTTTTATTTTGAAAATAATTTTCTTTATTTAATTGTTGGAAAAAATTGTTTTAGTCTCAATTTCTTTGGCTTAAAGGCTTTGAAAAGAATTTACGACATTTTTTACTGTCCCTAAAAATACTAAAATTCCTAAAAATTATAAAAAAAAATGCTTTAATATCTAAAAACTTATAAAAATGTCTCGATAAAATTACCTTAAACGATTAACCGAAAAAAAAATGGCTAAAAATAACCTAAAAATTTTTGGTTTCGGTGCCTGCAGATTATGAACGGTGTTTTTGTTTCATCAGAAAATGTCTATGTTAGAGCAGAAAACATGATGTTAACAAAATCCGAACCCTGGTTATAATCAAAACAATTTCAAGGTTGTGCTGCTGTCTACATACATTTATTGCCCGAAAAAGTTCAATTAAGAAAAATGTCGTAAGCATACACTGACGTAAAACGTAATTGATTGCATTGTTTACATCGTTATTATTAGAATGCTCAATAAATAGCATTTGGTACGGCGCAATCAAAAAGATGTGACCATGACATGACATGACCTTTGCAACAAAGTCTTGCAATGAAAAATAATGCTACGACAGAAATTTGCCGTAATTACATATATATATATATATATATATATATACGTTTATCAAATGAGTGAAACAAAAATAAGCAGAGCAACATTGGCAGTAGTCAAAAAATCAATTAAGCACAAATAATAAAACGAAAAAAAAACCGCAACGTTAATGATATTGATAACTATCTGTTAATTGATTGAAACGAGTAAAAATTATCATAATTGAATACAATTAATAAAAAAACTCTCAACTTCCAAAGTTAAGCATAATTTGAAAAAAATATTCAAAATCCAATAAAAAAATGTTAGTACTAAATTAGTAAAAATATCTAATTATATATTAATGATCTCTTTCAAATGTAAAATATTAAATAAATCGTTCATATCTTGGATATGTCTGAGGCCAAATTAAATGAAATAATTAAAAAAAAAAAACCTACGCTACATTCAACTTCATTACATTATAACAACCTGCATTTATGAAATGATTAAATCTAAAAGCTGTGCCACGTGCGAAAAACTTTAAAATTCCATTCCTCCAAAGTTGCGTAAATATTTTAATATGCCGAGTTTTTTATGTTAAAAATAAGCATTAAGCAGCGTGCCATCAACCGCCCAACCAGCTATAAAAACATATTTCATAAAACACAGACAGACAGACACACAAAAACACACACATTCAGAAACTTTTAAAACGTTCAATGTACTGTTTATGGTGAACATATGACAACTTTGTGGTGCTAACTTCGAGGAGTTGAAAGACGTGCAATTGAGTTCATTGGCGGTGGATAGCATTCATTAATTTCTTCCCTCAGTCATTGATTTCGCTTCGCTTCTGCCTGTTGTCATTCAGCTGATTAGGGTTTCTGTACTCCACAATCGTTGTACTGCTTTGGAGGATTCTATACGATAAAAACATGTCAAAGTTATTGCTGAAGTATTGCTGAAGTAGTAGGTGAGAAACATCTTTGCAATTGATGCTCCGGTGGATTACGTTAGAAAGAGGAATGCAAGATAGGGAAAGTTTTAATTTGATTTTGCACTCTGGTACAACACTGCAGGGGGTTAGCTTAACCCGTTTTCTTCCAGCTTACAGTTTAGGTACCGATTGTAATTCAGCCTATAAAAGAAGTAATCGTTAAAGAAATTGAACATACTTCGACTGTTTCTAGTATATGAAATGCTCTTTTAAAATAAGTCATCAAAATTGCAAAAAAATATGGACCCGGATACAATAAGGCTTCACAAATTTGATTAAAATCGAGAAAAATTTAATAAAAAAGATGGTAACCGTATCATTAGATTTGCCACTGAAGTAAAAAACAATGTGCTCTGAAGCAAAAAAAGTTGTTTTAAAGAATAAATGCATGTAGTTATGTAGTATCGATCTTATAAAACACATAAAAACACTCTGAAATTTATCGCTTTGATCAACCACCGATTTATAGTCCTTTTTAGCCCGAAACTAAATTCGGCCTTACAATGCACCATTGTTTTCCAAATTATACCAAAAAGCGACTATAAAAGGTGTTTTAAAACCTTGGAAAAGAGCAGGTAAATGTGTTTTGTATCAAATAGGATCTAAGGCTGCACAAAAATGCACAAAAAAAAACTTATGTATAAAACTATTAAGGATGGAGCGTCGGCAGGGTAGCTAAAATACCCCTCCCCCTCCCCCCCCCCCCCCCCCGCGATCATATTGAAGTATATTCGAAATTTTTAGCCACGAAATACGCGATGACATTCAGTTTTATATATTTACGAAAGTTCTCCTATTTTGATGCCGTCACTTTGTATGGGAGGTAGGCGTGGTTCATATTATATTTCAAAACTAATGTGCAAAATTTCAAGACATATCTTTAATATTTGTGGATTTTTAAGAGATTTTACGTTTTAAATTAAGCCACTTTGTATGGGAAGTGGGCGTAGTTTTCATTCAATTTTGCCATATATCATAGTGATGGTTTTATATTCAATATCAAAGCTTATGTGCAAAATTTTAAAACATTTCTTTAATTTTTGTGGATTTTAAAGACATTTTACGGTTAAAATAAAGTCATTTTGTATGGGAGGTAGGCGTGTTTTTCATCCGATTTGGCCAATTTTCGAGCTTGGTCTTCCTTTTTTAAAAATAAACTTATATTTTAAATTTCTTCGCGATTGCTTTAAAATTACGACTGTAATCGTGTCGACAGACGGGCGAACGGGTAGACAGACAGACAGACGGACACACGGAAATCGACTCAGGAGGTGATGCTGATCAAAAATATAAATATTTTTCTATACCTTCTACGCCTCCTTCTTGGCGTTACAAACGGATTGACAAAGTTTATATACCCCTTACGCAGTACGCGTTGGGGTATATTATAATTTTGTATAATTGCACAATTGTATAATTTTTTTGAGGACTCATTTAATTTTTTCTTTTTTTACATATTTTATTAGGATAGAATTTCATAGCGCCGAGATCGACTAATGAAAAGTTCTCTTCCTCAATTATTGCCTGAAAACCTACAATTATGCGGAAAATCGATTGGCAGTATGCACAAGCTCCGGTCTATCCTCCTTGGTACTGAAATTTTGGCCGAAGTGCGAGCAAAAGCGATTTTTATATGGAAATTAGATTTTCACACCCTAAAACTGAGCGAAGCCTAGTTCGGGCTTCTAGTTTGAGTTTCGTAAATTCGTAAATAGTCGAAAGTCAAATTATGACTTGGTTTTAATACGATTTCATAGATTCGAAGTATATTCAAAAGGAAAAATGTTAAAATAATTAAAAATTAAATTTTTTAAACTTACAATTTTTTTTTTTAGTTTTTCGAGATAATAAAAATTAGTTTTGATAGTGTTCAAGAAAATTGATTGAAAAAATCATTCAAAAAAAGAGTTGATGCAAAAAATTTTTTTCGAAAACCGCATTAATTGTATAATTTTTTTTTGTGATTTAAAGAAACTAGGCTTTAGGCTTAAAGCTAAAATATGACTTTAAAAAAAAACAACAATTCCTTAGTGTGAATGAAGTTTTACAAAAATAAAATAAAAATAAAAATAAAAACAGTTTGAGAGTTATATTGGTAAAATCTCGTGAAGTTAAAATATGACTTTAAAAAAAAAACATTTTCTTAACTGAATGAAAACTTATAAAAATAATTAAACAGTAATTTCATGGCAAATCTGATGACTATTTCGGTCGTAGATTTCATTTTTAAACTATTTTCAAAAGGAAAAATTAAAGAAATTAATATAAATGTACCTGGACTGGTATATCCCTTATATATATACAAGAGATTGGGTAGGTCTCGTCTACACCAGTAGCTGACAAATGAAGAAACGTCAACTACTGGTACACGCAAAGAAAAAAAAACGTTTATCGCCAGTTTGCCGCAAACGAACTTCGTTTATCATGCTTGAAAACGTTTTTTGCAATAGTTGCAACAGTTACGGGAAACGGAAACAGTTGCGGGAAACGGGTTATTTAGTTGCAGAAAATGAATTTTGTTTGTCATAAGCGCGTGCGATTTTTCAATTGTGGCAAATAAGGAATTTATTTGTTGTAACTTAAAACTTCGTTTGTAGGAAACGAACTTCTTTTCTCATACACGAACATTTTAAATAAGCAGTGCTAGCAGTACTAGCCGACTGAAAATACAATAGACTGTGGTGCAACAGGTTAAACAGAGCGCGCAGTAAACTTGACATCGACGGAGTTGGGGTTCGATTCCCAACGATAGAATTAGAAAGCAGGTGTATTTTTTTTAAATCATATTAAATTTATGAGTTAAAAAATTGTTTCTTTTTTGTATTTTTTTTCGATATTTTTAGTAAATTTTTTTCGTAAGAGACAACTGAATATTCGTTTGCGGTAACTACAGGTGGCAAACGAAGTATAGTTGGTGAATTTTTCAGTTGCGGTGAACGAAAAATTTCTTTGCGTGTAGTACTATTATATATACTTTATACTACTGGTACTATTGAAAATCATATGGAAACTTTTATATAGTTTCGTAAATCTTGTATCAAGTGCGAAATATTATATTTTATTCAATTAATATAGGTGTGAATTTTATATTGTTTTCACATAATACGTCGCAGGCTTCGCTTTGTGTTTGTGAAATTGACATTCAGTAGATTCTCTTGGTGTTATAAATGCTTTACTAGTTGTTACAAACTTGTAAAACAGAGTACAGCTCTGTGTATTACTAGGATTTTATTTCCTTACCAGGAGTGCGTTGTAAGGTTGTGGTTTCATGAACTATCCGCTCCGTTGTAATGTTTATTAAAAAGAATTAAGATGCAATGTCAGGAGTCTACTGAAAACACATATAAGGGAAATCTGTTCAAATTATTGAATATTCCAAATTGTTGAGTTTTAAAGCTATCGCAACTCTACTATGTTATTAAATTTGTTTAACGTAGAGAATTTAGAATTAAATTACATACAATACGTACTGGGTTAAGGTAAAATTAAAAAAAAAAAATTATAATAATGTCATCAGCAATAAACAGCAATTTCAGATAAATATGCGAAGAAAACTTCCATTCGAATATTTAATTTATTTCGAAATTGAAATAATTCGATTTAATAATATATAAAACAAAGACAGAATGTAAAAATACAACAATTTCTATGAAAAATCTAAGTTCCCACACACAAATTTATTCAAAAGCATTTAAAGTGTATTTTTTTCCAAAAAAAAAAAAAAAAGAATCCATTTCGGGTAATAATGACCGGCGCCCACGCACATACATATACGTTAGTTCTTAAACTGCCACACATAGAATTTTTACATCAGACGCTTGCTTTTAGTAGAAATCTAAAATCTATATACAAGTTGATGTCAACAAATGGATCTAAAAAGCTATTTCAGCACTACGTCAATAAAAGAAAACTTTTACAGTTGGCGGCACCTGCTGTCAAATCACCCTTTACAAAATAAAAACAATAACAAAAAAACCCCTAACAGTGTGGCAAAGCAGCCACGTAGTTAGCAATATGTAACAAAAATGTATTTTTAATTCGGATTCTTACGAGACAATAACAATAACAACAACAACCGCAAAGCGCAATGATAAAAAAATCATTTTCGTTAAACGGGCATCTACAGTCAAAATTTTGGGTTAAGAAGGGTGAAAAATGCTCAAAAATAATATAAAATGCGCTTCAAAGCGCTTTACTTGACAAAAATGCGGAAAATTATACATTTTTTTTATGTATGTTCAGCTATATAGTATAAACTTATATTCAGCATCAGTATGTTTGTATTTCCTCAATTCATTTAGATATATTTTTCTTTTAAACAAACAAATATACTTCTACTTTAAGTTGATTATAACTGTATTTAAGCTTTAAAATGATATACTGAAGTCATGTTAAATCCTTTTCCTAGAAGTTACCAATTTAAAATGCGTGTTAGTTAACAATAAAGGTGTTATGCACCATGTATTTTTATAACCTTTCTATTATTTCGTATTTTACGATACCAAGAACGTGCGGATTACTGTGAATTTTTATTTGTTTGAAAATGTTTATGTTGTAGATATAAAAACGAAATTACTCAATAAAGAACAGAATAATATTGTTAATGAAAACATAGGTATAAATAAAATACGATCTTTTTCGTAAAAAAACACAACGAACTGCAGTGACCCATCTATATGTGGCAAGCAGACATGTGCTGGAAACACATTCAATATTAATTGAATGTGGTTAAAGCACCTGTTCCTACAGTGGATGTTGACATGTAGAAGTAGTCAATGGCATATAAGCGTAAATTAAGCGAAATGGAGCCTGAAGACCGACCCATAGGCGCCGAAAGCTCATCTCAACTGGGGGGTCAGAACATTTTTTCACAATAAAAAAATTTGTATTTATTAAAACATATTGCATTATCATAAAAATGTCATTATCATGACAAAAAAGATATCATTAAAAGTTTTGTTCACGTACTCTTTACTTGCAGGGAGAGAGTAAAAGAAGAATTGAGAAGAAATATGTCACAAAGAGAAAAATTGTAGAAAAAGTACGTGAACAGAAAAATATTAGAAACTTGAAAACTAAGAGCTAACGACTAACGACTTGACAGCTTTTTTGCATACCAAAAAATCGAGTTTTTTTTAAATATTTGAAACTATTAAAATAAATAAAGTGTAGCTATATAAAATAAATTTAAATTGTTCGCCAAAGGCTTCTAAGCAAAAATGTTTCTGTCTCCATCTATTTTAATAGGAAATCCACACGAAATAACTTTTGACAGCTTGTTTTTTTTTTGGACATTTTTTTCGTTAGCTGCAAGTTCTTGCAAGTAGAAATTTTGCTAGTAGAAACTTGTAGTGACTTTTTTCTTTCTCACTTTTTTACGTTCTCGATGTCTTATCTCTTTGCAAGTTTCTCGAGTATGTGTACGCTTTACTAGTAAAAACTTGTAACAATTTGTAACAAGTTTTCGTTAGTGAACAAACCTGTTTTTATTCAATATGAAACGAAAAATAATTCGTTCATAATTTTTCTTGTATATTATTAGTTAGGTTATATCAGGCTTGATATATTTCTGTGGACATTTGACAAAATGACTTCTTTCTAAATCGTCCACTTTTCAGGAGAGGCAAAAGAGTGTAAAAATGCCTAACAAAATGTTTTATATATAAATTGAAAGAAATTTTATACTAGATATTATACACAAACTAGCTGACACCTGAAGAGCTTCGGTTCGCTCCGCTCGTAACCTCTAAAAATGTAGTGTAATTTGTTATAGTGATGCCATGCATATTTTTTGTAAAATTTCCAACAGTAACCATGTGAAACAAAATTATCAAATTTTAGTTTTATATGATCAAAACAGTCTGATATATACTTTTTTTAATTTAATTAAATTGAAACACTTGTTGAACTCAATATCCTTTATTAACATGGATGCAATATCAGTGGAGAGATACAACGAAGGATAACTCTTGCCAAGAGGTGTATTGTCCAGCAAATGCATTTTGTATTCACGACATCCTTTTTTTTCGCAGCTAAAATCGCACGCGCACTCAACCAATCGTGGTTGACAAATTTCTGTGCGATGTTTGGGAACACATTTGAAATGAGTTCCTCTTTCGTTGTTGTAAATTGACGGAAATTCTGCGGGAATGAATGAATGAATCTGATGAAAACGTCAACTGGTACTTCTAAATTGCCAATCGACAACAGTTGATTCGAGAAAATCTCGGCAGACGGATCGTTCTGCAACACAACTCGCATATTCGTGATTAGCCTCAGCTTCTTCACATAGCTCCACAGATACGAAAGCGTAAGCAAAGTGTTGATTTCATAGGCAGCTGTTGATCACGGAATGACAGGAAGCGTTATCGAAAATTGCCTGCCAGCAAAACATTGCGCCTCCAGAAAGTCTCGTGTTACCGCGCGGATCTTTCATTGGCCGATCAAGTGCCTCCAACGATCATTTATGTGCCATTGTACATTGTACAATCTGACAACTTTGCAACACTTTCGCCATTGCAGAATTCTTTGAAATATTTTATGTCGGTCCAGTTGAAGATTAAACGGCAGCTTGAACGCAGAATGAGCGGTTCGACCACGTTTCAACAATGTAGCTACAATCCCAGAAGAGGCAACTGCTAGCTTTATTTCTGGCCTTGAACAAGCCGACGCTTACAGTAATGAAATAAGGAATGTTTTTCCAGCTCCGCCAGGCGCATCGAGGAAGAAAATACCTACATTTTAGTCGTCAAAAGCTTTCATCAAAGTGTCCCCGTTGCCCTTTTGCAACGGAACGTTTGTTTGAATTGCCTGACTCAAATCATCTCGATCGTATTCTCTTTCGCGAATCAACTCTCGATTTAGTTGATCGTATATTGCACGATTGGGACAGGCCCAATTGACACAACGATCTGCCGCACATTAACAGAGGCATGTCCTCGATCAAAATAACAAGTTGCTGCCCATCTCATCGTTAATTTGCAGTTCGTAATTCGTAGTACACCGAGAAAATTTAACGCCTTAAAATCAAAGAAAAAAGTTATTGTAAAACTATAACCAAAATATCTTACCACAATGAAAAGATGGTTGCAATAATGATTTGTCCTTTAACTATGCAAGTGCTGCATCATTGAAACAGAAGACTGAAGTTCCTTGAAGCTAACTCAATGGAACAATCTTTTCCGTGAAGATAAAATATTTACTATAACGATTAATTTCTTTGTTAACAAGAACTTGAAAAAAGTATGCAAAATCAACAACTTTTACTTGTTTTTTTGACAATAAGCGTCATTGTTTCAAAGACAAAGTCTGTTACTTTAAGCAATGTTTTCTTCAAAATCATATCTGTATACGAAGAATAAGAAAATCCTGTGCTAGTGCCAACATTGAATTGTAATTGTAAAAACACACGTTAATATTCACACCAGTAAATTGTCTTGCATTTCCTCAACAAAAAGAAAAGAAATAAAATGTTCTTTTCCCGTCGTGCGGAATTGAACTTGGAATTTTTGGTGCCAGTCTATCGCTTTACCCACTGATCCAAAAAGCCGTGCTACTGTTTGCTGACATAACTGCAGCTATGTTAACAAATGCTGTATTAACAGATGCAATATGCCACAGTTTTCTGCTGATAGCTATATAACAAAAATCTATAAATAGATAGAAAATTATTGTGTTATGCTGCAGCATAGCTTCAGTTGTAATTAATATTAATTCAATCACTCTGCGTAACGAAGGTGTTTGGATCGATGCATAGTGTAGTGACTTCTCAATCGGTGGTATCGGTGGGTGTGGGTTGAAATTCCCAAGGCAGGTGAAGGTAAGCTTTCTAATTTGATATTTAATTTAATTTAATTTAATGTGCTTGTTATAATAAACGCAAGCTGCAAAGAGAAGTCGAGAAAAGCCATTAATTTCATAAAACCATGTACTTAAAATCAAGGATCTCTGCGTCTTTGTCGTAACGAATAAAAGTCTTTGTGCCAAAGTATATTTTCTTTACTTTTACGACTTGTCCATGCTTTTTTAAAGACGTACATCTTTGCTACAAAAATTTAAGTTTTTGATACAAAGTATAATGTTCTTGGGAATCTAACGATCTTTGTGTCTTTGCCGTAACGATATTTTGCCTTTGGGCACAATCTAACCAATAAAAGTCTTTGTGGCAAAGTGCACTTTCTTTGGTTTTACGACTTTTTTCTCTGGGTGTAGCTATGCAAATTATAATCAACCATGTCGTCCTCGTATTTGCTCCACACATCGACAGCATTTGATGGAAAACATGTCGCGATGATGATCGCAAAAAGTGTACAAATTTGATTTGCAGGCTCAGTAACCATTGACAGGCGTCTCGATATGTCTCACATGGTTCAGCATACACCATCCGAAGCAACTCAAACCAAGTTGAACTACGAACATTGACCAAAAGCAAACGAATATAAAAGCACTGGTCGTTTTTCGAATGTATAGTATAAATTCGTACAAGTGCTTCAGTAGACGAATCAGTATTGACGAATCCAGGAATTGCATGCCATTGCTTCCGCCGCTGAATCTTTTTGACGACGCATTCCATCTATAATGGCTTGGCATTTCAGAGTATAAAAGCGGTCTGGCTTTTTTGTATACAAAAAAGTGTACAAAAACTCCTATGCACAAAATTTAATGCTAAGCGGGTGGCAGTTTAGGTGTTGTTGTCAATTTACTGAAATATTTCTACTACAACTCCCTCTGATATTTAAAGCGGATCAAAATAAATAGCATCAAAATACTCACCGTACTCAAAATCTCTAATAAACAAATTATTATGCTAATCGGATGATTAGCTTAGCAGTTTTAAGCAATTTTGTAAAATATTTGTGCTACAACGCGCTCTGGTGTTCAAGATGAATCTAAGTAGATAACGCCAAAGATAAATTTGCCGCATTAAAAAACTGTTATACACTAACTTAAATACTAATCAGATGAACAATTTAGGAGTTTTTGGCAGTTTTCTAAAACATTCGTACGACACCACCCTCTGGTGTTCAAGGTGAATTTTAACAAAAAAGCCAAAACAGTTTCCGTATCAAAAAAACTCCTATGTACAAATTTTCATGCTTATCAGATGAACAGTTTAGGTGTTATTAGCAGTTTAGTCAAATATTGTACTACAGCACCCTCTGATGTTTTTAAATTTTTCTTGACGTATAAACCTTCCTTGAGCAAATATATAATAACACAACAAAAAAAAAAAGATTACTCAAATCAAACGGTCCATTCTCGAGTTATTCGCATCGCACGTGTGCCACTGTGTATTATATATAGAAGAAGAAGATGAAGTAAACGTTTTTCAATATTGTTTCCTCTCTAAGAGCAATAGTTTTCTTTCAAATTGGTAATAAAAAAGAAAAGAAAGCTTTAAGCTTTATTCTGTTTTCAGTTGATTATAATGTTTTTAAATTGTTATACTCTAAAAGACTTTTACAGATCTTACTGTTATAATGTTTGGGTTAAATAAAATACAAATATAAACAAACTCATCACCAAATATGTCAAACAGAAAATTCTACGTCTACACTTACGATACTAAGGTGCTTATCAAAACTATACGACACCAAACAAATTTTATTATGCGCTCTCGCCAAATCTATGTTAATAACAGCCCAGCGGCAAATTTATGGAGTACTCCAATATTTCATATATGAAAGGCAATACACTTGTGTTATGTTATTCATATATGAATTTGAACGTGAAGTTGTATATGGGAGAAAGAAGCTCGACTACTTGTTTGCATACTTTGTAATCGAAAATGTAGCTTTTGTGCTTGACTAGGTAGCTTGACTACTCGTTGGCATATTTTGTAATCGAAAATGTTGCCCATCTGCCTACAAAGCGGCCATTGTCTTCTTAAAGTAAGTTAAAAGCGGATACGAACATGTGTACATTACCGCCTACGCCCATTTGCCGCTGGGAGTCAGAAGAAAGCTCAAACACAGAATGAGAGAACAATGATTTGAAGGAGTACCGTTAGTTAGCGCTAAAAAGCACTCATTCTGCTTAACTGCAGTCGTATCAAAACTATACGCCAGTCATTTAAAAGTTCCTCAATAGAGAGTTCATGTCGTTGTCAGCCTGAATATAAACATCAATTGTGATTTCCGGGACTTAGCTATCCAAAGAAGAGAGGGCCAAAATGTAAGCATATAATGACCAGGGGCTAAATTTTTTATAAATTTAAAAAAAAAATTGGTGGTACACGTTGTGTTATTGCCTCCTTATTAAAAAACTCGAAAACTTATGCCAAAAAATACAAAACAGGTCGTTAAGCTATATTGTGGCCAACTTGCAAGCAATCAGTTTCAAAAGTGACCGTTTGGCGAGTCTTAAATAGTTCCGAAGTTTAACAAATGTATGGAGCTATCTCAACGTGGGGCACCACAGTACTTAAAACGCAAGAAAATTCTCACGAGTACATGACAAACGCCGATACACGTGTATTTTTATTTTTCCCCCTTTCCGAAAAAGTATATTTGGTTCATCCTCACACTTCTTGTGAATGGCACCCCACATCATGCCGAAACAACCACCAAGATTTCGTTTGGAAAATATAATAGGATCGTTTTTTAAACCCCTCCATTAGTATCGGTATCCATCTGGATCATCCAAGTTAAACTTTTTATCGTCTGAAAAGATGATTTTGCGAAAAAAAAATTGTTAAAATGATACCCCGAGTTCCAGTTGGTATTCAAACTATTTGATGCAAAATGATGAATTATGGTGGGCAAGTAAAGTAAGAGGTTTCTTAATTATGGATCTAACAATTGCTTCGGAACTGTTTGAGACTCGCCAAACCGTCACTTTCTAAACTGATTGGCTGCATTTGCTTGCAAGTCGGGCACTAGAAAAGGTTGCATTTCTGGCTTTCTTAATAATTATTAGCTTATCACGTTCCGAGAGCTTCGCTTTAAGACTGGTTTTGTACTTTTTGACGTAAATTTTCGGTTTTTTTTTTTAAACGGAGGCATTAACACAAAGTGTGCGACCAATTTTTTCATAAATTTGTGAAAAATTTAGCCCCTGGTCATTATATGCTAAAATGTTGGCCCTTTCTTCTTTGGATAGTAAAGTCCCACACGATATTTTAATCAGCAAGTTCTATGAATCAAAATTGATGTTTATATTCAGACTGACAATGACACGAACTCTCTATTGATAAACTTTTAAATGACTGTCGTATAGTTTTGATACGATTGCAAATAAGCAAAAAACTGGAAAAAAGTGATTAGAGCCGATAAAGATACTAAAGTAGTACAGTTTGTTCTCTAATTCTGTGTTTGAGCTTTCTTCTAACTGTAATCAACAAAGAGTTGCCGAGAATGTATAATAAACTTTGTTTATTGTCATATAGTTTTGATAAGCACCTTATTCAAACTGTGTCCTTATTTTTTTTGTTTAATTTGAGAGGAAAACAAAAAAATAAAAAATATATTCTATTAACTCACGATTATAAAAGAAGTACAAGAAATTTTTGCTTACAACTTTTGTTAATCATATTCTCGAATCCTATTAAGAACTTTCGCAGGAGTTGATTTTTTAGCTAAAGCTTTTAGCTCTTTAAATAACTGTTCCGCACTAAATGTGTTGTTGTTAAATTAAAACTTTATTATAACGTTATTGTAACTTTATAGCATTTTTTTTTTTTTTTAATAAAGCTTTTACGTCGTCTTAATATTTATTGAACAAGTTTTGCTTTTAATTCTTTTAAGCAAAAAAAAAATTTTCATTTCAAACGTTCAGATTTTGTCATGAAACATTATAGCTCTTTGCAATCTGTTAAACTCATAAACATACTTTTAACTGTTTCTTCAAAAAGATAAATATTTTTATGTACATCCATAATTATAGCTACAGCACTTAAAACCATTGATGTTTGAAGTTAAAGAGATTTATGAAGACACCAAATGTTCTGTGCGTCAAAAAAAAAAAAAAAAAAAAAAATGGCCAACAAACAAAGAGGGAAACTTTTTATATATCTGCGATAACGTTTGATAATTTATATTGATTTTTTATAGATGCATAAAACAACGAAAAATATGCGTTACGCTCAAGATACATACGTATAATAACAATACAATAAAAAATAAAGCACGGAAAATCTAAGGCAAGCATTGGTTTTGTTGGTTACGTTAAAGTAAACGTTATTGTTTCGACATTTTTATTATGAAAGCTTTATTTTTATGTTATGGTCGCAGACAGGTTGTGTACGGGGGGCGAAAAAATGGTCCAAAAAATAAGCAACATTTTCTGAGTATTTAAGTGTTTCACGTAAACTATAGCATAGCATAAGGCGCATATAAAATTTTATTAAAGAGAAAAAACAGCACATACCTAGCTCAGGCATCATAAATTTTTCATATACCATATTTTGTTTTTATTGCTTTATGGCATGCATAATTATTACTGTTATTATTTTTATGCCATCGAATGTTTCAATGAATTTTAAAATATTGTCCCTGCAGCGGTCAATAGAGTTCAAGTGCTCATAACATTGTTTTATTACCGTAAATTGCACGAAAATGATAAAAATATAACGGTATTGACAGCGGTATACAAGCGGCAACATGTAAACTGCCCTAGCGACACACATATTCGATCACGTTGACCATTTTGCGCTGTCTGTCAATTCATGCTTTTGGGGTTTTTTCTTTTATTATTATTATATACGCTTCCATAAAATATATTTATTGATTACTCTGTTTTTTTGCGTTGCCCCTAACATGCTGCTTCATTTTATGATTGATGCCCACGCAAGTCTGGAAAAAATAAAATAAACAACAGAAAAAAATGTATTTTGATGGATTGAATATCGTCCCGCATTCGCACGCACTGTTTATATGTTTATATGTCACAGCGTAACTAATTGAGTTTTTTAACCTTTTTTTCCGTCCGTTTCCTCTTTGTAATTTTTTCTAAAATAAGCTCAAATGAAGTAGAATTGCAAAAAAATATGGTCGTTATTGAACTGCAGGTTGTTCCTTTAACCAACAAAGTCACAGTTCAATGTTTATGCAAATGTTATAGTTGTATTACACAGCGAAAAAAAAGCAAACACACACACACTACCATAAACACTGAATTAGCATAAATGCGATAATAGATACAGCCACTACGAAAAAAGTGTGAAATTTTCACAGTTGACGGCATGATAAAAAAATTTGCATTTTTTTACATTGCGTTGAAATATTTTCTACGCTCTCCAAAAGCCTTAAAAAAATTATTTATGTGCAGAATGACGGCTTTATTGTTTTTATTTGTTGAAAATAAGCCATAAAAATAATTTATTTTGCATTTTTATGTCACACAAAAAGTGAAGAAAATATTTACCACAGTAAGCTTGCCAAAAGCTTGAGTAACAATAGAAAAATTTAGTGGCTTAAATAAAATTTTTGTCTACATTAACTTAAAATTCATACATTAACAGTAAATAACAATATATCATAAATGTATTGCGCTTGTTTCTTGTAGTGGCTTGTTTTTTATGTTTAATTTGTTTGCAAATTTTTTTTTTTTGAAACAATATTTTGTTTTTTTCCTTGAAAATTTCTAGAACCTTTCTAAAGAAAATTACACTAAGATGAGCTATAGTGTCCTTAAAATGAGAAAATAAACAAAGATTTAATATCATCAAAATCTTTGGCAGATCTTATGAGCGGTATATTTACAAGTGGATTTCCATATAAATCTAAGCAATTACAGTGAGAGTAAAAAAATTAGTATACAGAGCATAACTTCAACTTCAGTTGGACTTTGTCCATTTATTTTTATTTAAGTTTTTCAAAAAAAAATTGAAGTGCACAAATCAAGGTCATAACATAATGTTTTATAATTCATAAAGTAAAAATAAACGCAACAATGACAAAAAAATGTATACCTAGATAAGAATGTGAGGCAAGTTTTAGTACTTTGTGGATCCACCTTCAGCCTTAATAACTGCTTGCACTCTTCTTGACATTGACTTAGCCAGATTCTGATTCACTGCTGGTGATACATCTTGCTTACATAATATAGCCCTTTTGGGTATATATCTGTCTCAAATTTCCCACAAGTGTTCGATTGGGCTAAGATCTGAAAATTGCGGATTTTATTAAAGATTTAGTGAATTACGCTGTTTAAGGACATTATACAAAAGCAATTCCTTTACTAATAGTCCTGTACGCTTTGGCTCGATATCCAGTTGGAAGACCCAAGGCTTTGTGAGTTCCAGCTTTTGCACACTGAAAATTAAATTTGTTTTTAAAATGTTCAGGTTGGTTGGTTGGTTGGTTGGTTTGAGTGGTGATACTGCTGCAGGCAGTATCCAATTAGCTCCATTGAGCCGTTTTGGTGCCACAACCTCTTATCCTGTGCGTTGACGTGTGTGATGTAGGAAGGCTAAGTTGTATCCGTTATAGCCATGCAGTTCTGTTTAGGAATACAAGGCGGTCATTAATTTTTAGAGTTCAAAGTTCCTCTAGATTGGCGAAGAAGGGTTTCCCCAGTGTGCTTAATCTATATCTTGAAAATGCTGGGCAAGCACATAGAAAATGGGGTAATGTTTCCCTTTCGTTAGGGTCGTTGCAGCTGCGACAGTGGGGGTTAAAGGGTAATCCGATTCTTTCTGCATACACGCCAATGCACTAATGCCCCGTGCTGATTGCCGTGACTCTTGCTATATCATTTCTGGATCTTGTTAGCAGTTCGCGAGTTTTCCCTTGATTGTATGAGGGCCACATTTTTCTTGTTGTTTTACAGGTTGTCAAACTACTCCAGCTGCGATTAGCTATGTCAAGGTAGTGCGAGAGCACCGCTCCCTTTACTGCTTTCAGTGGAGATGAAACCGGTTCCGCTCCTGGATTATCGATGGAAGATCCCAACCTGTCCAATTCGTCCGCCTTTTCATTACCATAAATGTTCCTGTGGCCGCGAACCCAGATTATAGTAATGTCAAGCAGTCGACTTAGTCGGGCTAGTTCCTCCTTACACTGCCTTACAAGCTTGGAGTTGGATCTTACTGCAGCTAATGCTCTAATAGCAGTCTGACTATCCGACAGGATTGCTGCGGTTAGGTTGTTAGTGTTGGCACATCTTATTGTCCGACAAGCTTCCCTTATCGCGAAAATTTCCGCCTGGAAGACACTGGCTGACTCCGGAAGGCGGAAGGAGCTGGATACACCCAGTTTTTCTGAGTATATACCCGCTCCATCTCCACAACCCATCTTGTACCCATCGGTGTAGAAGGTGACGTCATAAACAGCATCCGGACCTCCACAGCGCCATTCCGCTTGGGTCGGGTACTTGCTAGTAAATGTTTTAGTGAAGTCAAGGTTGGGGATTTCATAGTCTTTGTTGCTGTTTGCCAGGCCTGAAGGTAATAAACTAAGGATTTTCCCGTGTCCATAAAGTTTATATCTCCAGCTATTAGACTCCTTAAGTCTGATTGCACTATTGGATGCAGTTAGTTTAATGTGAAGGTCTATTGGTAGTAGGTGGGTTAAAACGTTCAGTGCATCCGTTGGGCATGACCGGATTCCCCCCGTGACGCCTATACATGCAGAACGCTGAACCCTGGATAGTTTTCTAATATTGTATGCTTTAGTCAATGCAGGCCACCACACCATATGTAAGAATGGGGCGCACTACTGCGGTGTAAAGCCATAAGAGTATTTTTGGCTTGAGACCCCATCTCTTGCCAAATGTTTTTTTGCAGGCGTAGAAGGCTATACAGGCCTTATTAACCCTATGCTCAATGTTTGTTTTCCAGCTGAGTTTCGGATCCAGCTTGACTCCCAGATACTTAGCGCTGCTGGATAGGGAAAGTGTTTGACCATTTAATCGCGGTAGGTTGAAGTGCTGCACCTTGGTTATTGTAGTGAAGAGCATCAGTTTCAGTTTCTGTTTTACTAGATGTACTCCTAAGCCGCATCCGGCAGCCCAGTGACTCAGTTTGTCCAAAGCTCTCTTCATGATTTCACTGATAACAGAGGGAAACAGATGCGATGCCACTACAACTACATCATCCGCGTATGCTACCACTTTAATTCCGCTTAATTTTCAGGTAGTCTTGGCTATTCATTGTGGACTTAATAAATACCAGATTTCCGGTCGTAGCAGCCGACATGCAACCCCAAACCATTACTGAACCATCATAACTTGAAGTTATGATCCTCCACCGTGTTTAACTGTTGAAATGAGGTTATGTTAAAGTAGCTCACTGTTAGCTGATCTTTATTAGATCTTCTTACTCGTACCTTTTCTTTTAGCTCCAAATATCTCATATTTACTCTCGTCGCTAAAAATAATGTTGTTCCAAAACGACTAAACGGCAGTTTTCTGCGGCCAGAACGCATGACTTTTTCCTGGGTATTCTTCTGTTCAATCCGCTAGCATTTAAGACTCTACGAATAGTTGAGGCACTTTCATCATTACCACGTTCAAAGGAAAAGTTTTGAGCAATTTCACTGAACCTTATTTTTTATCTTCACTTCTCTTACAACTCTTCGAGCTTCTCCTTCTATCATTACGCTAGGACGTCTGGACTGCAAGAATTTTTCTGTATTTTGTATATAAAATCTGCAGACCTAACGCTATTCCATAAAATGGGTTGCTGTGTAGTGGATTGTATACTAACTTTTCACTGCACTTTTCTAGTGATTTTTTCATTGCTGCGGCATATCTTATAGAAAAATTATAATTTTTATTTTTACTTTTACTTTTACTTTATGAATAACAAAACATTATACGCCAAGAAATTTTATCGCTTATCGCAACTAAAAAATTCACCAACTATACTTCGTTTGGGAGCTGTAGTTGCCGCAAGTGAATATTCAGTTGTCTTTAAAGAAAAATATAGGAAAAATAACGAAAAAATAAGAAAACGCAATGTGTTTTCCTAAAAATAGCATTGCGCTAGCTATTGGAAATTTTAACCGTGCGCAAAAATATATTGTCTTTGACGCGCTGGAGGAGTACTGAACTCCTAACCGTGAAGTCAGTTGTTCGAACCCCACAGCTAGAACAATCTTTTTTTTATAATTAAATTTTTATTTTATTTAAACATTTTTTTAACACATACATTTTAAATACATAAGACATACATTTGAAAAAAAATTTATACTTTCATTGTTAGGACACTCGAATCCTACCGCATCGATGTCTGGTTTACTGTGCTCTCTGCTTAGCCTGTTGACTATGTGGCACTCAATTGTGTTGAAGTAAAGATACACAATTTTTTTCCTTTATGGCAAAAGTTTAACATTTGTTATCAACAAAAGACCGTTTTGCCAGTGCTGCACAATTTTGATATGGCAAAAGTTTAACATTTGGCTTTAACGAAAGCCGACAACAACGAAAACCTTATTTGACTTGAAATCAGTAAATAAAATCGACGTTTAGTTTTTTTATAGTTTTTGTTGTTATTTCAGAAAACAAATCTTTTATCTTTTTCTCTATTAATTCAAAAATCATTTTTAATATAAAATGTTCCTTTCTAATAAAAGAAGTTCGTTTCCTACAAACGAAGTTTAAAGTTGCAACGAACAAATTCTTCATTTGCTGCAATTGAAAAATTGCACGCATTTATAACGAACAGAATTCATTTCCTGCAACTAAATAAACCATTTCCCGCAACTGTTTCCAATTCTCTAACTGTTGAAACGTTTGCAAAATGTTATGTTACACTATGTTGATTTGTGCACTTAAAACTTTTATGTAATACTTAAATTATATTTTAGTTGCTTACCTGACAACGTCCAACTGAACTTGGAGTTCTGCTCTGCATACTAATTTTTGACTCCAACTGTATAAACCCTGTAAGATGTATATCTTCCTCAATGATCTAATCTAAGCATAACAATGGTTTTGAATTCAATTTCTGGTTTATTTTCGCGATTTGATTTAAATATATAACTTTCTTCTTAATATACTATATCAGTCAATTCATATTAAATTTTGGAGCTTTTGCTTAAACTTTTTTAACTGAATCTTGAAAAAAGTTTCAAGATGTTTTTTAAACTTGTCACGAACCATTCAAATTTGGTAAAAATGGAGAAATAAGCGAAATTTTCTACCTTCACAAAAATCATAGATAGGTTCATCAAGACTAGTTCGATTTGCCCTTTTTAGGTATCTTTAGAAAGATAATGCGGCCGGGGCAGACTGGTTGAGGTGTGTGGCTTGTATGTGTTTTTTCACTTGAATTCATTTTTACGGCCGTCACCTCTCTGCAGACAATGGCAAGGCTCAAAGAGTAAAAGCTGCCATAAAAAGCTTCTTGAGAACATGAGCTGTTCGGAGTCGGCATAAAGCTTAAAGCTCCAGTTCTTGATCATTTGTACTCAAACTCAAAGCTCGGTCAAAGCTTGAAATGTGAAGCGTGAAATGTTTGAACACAAATGATCGAGAACTGGACCTTCAAGCTTTATGCCGACTCCGAACGGCTTATGTTCTCAAGAAGCTTTTCATTGTCTGCAGAGAGGTGACAGAGAGAGGTGACAGAGGAGAGGTGCCGAACAGAAAAATTAATTCAATTGTAAAAACTTTCTGTGTCAGCTGGGATTCGAACGTGGGTTCTCTGGCGTATGGGCCACACACTCTACCCACTGTGCCACGGCCTCCACGGCCAACATCATGAATTTGATATTTTATAGGTATTATGTTAATTTTAAAATTACGTCAAAATGCAGGTAGACACCGTTGTTGGCTTGCAGGTTGCTACCTCTCTTTTTCGCTTTTATTTTGAATAAAGTGTGCTTACCTTTACATGTATAAAAGTGTCACTGAGTCAAAGAAAGAAGTTTTATTTTATTTTGGTAATTTTTTGGTGATTTTTTTATATTTTCGTTGTAGTTTTATACGACATAGTGGAGACTGCTGCATTAAAACCGACCGTGGTCTTTAGTATTTGAATACATTGCTCGATTCAATTGAAGCAATCAAAGTTAACAATAAACGAGGAAGAGCACTACAAAATTCATATGAAATTCAATATATTTTTATAAATATTCTAGAAATAAATAAATATTCTTTTCTTTATCTATATAAAGACTGCGTTCGTTGATTCATTAAACAGTTTATTAAAATTAATGAATTTCGCTGTATGAATGTAGTTCGTGCATCAAAATCTTAAAGATTAAAAAAATTTTGAGAAAAAAACTTTTAATAATTTTATGCTTACATCAATTATTTAAGTATTGTCCACGAAATTTTGTGATGCATTGTAAAAGTTATAAATATTTTGCACCCTCTACTTACTTAGGTGGTCGTAACAACCCGTATTCGGGTTTCAGCCGACCTTTTTGCACCCTCACTCACCACAAAATAGCTATTTGATTTGCCTCCACCAGGTTCAGTGCTCCTCATTAAATACCATTTAGCGTTTATTTTTCGATTCTACTTTCATGGCACGTGTTACACTCTAATCACCTCAACGCAAGTGTTAACGCAATGTTTTGGCCTTAAATTGTATTTGATGTGTTATTTATTCAAAAACATTTGAAGCATTTTACTATAAAGCGCGTCACCCTCATTTCTACACTTTCGGATACTCTTTCCCACTTTAGATCAAAAGCAAGTTTATTTTTAGAAATATTTAAAAAAGCTTCCAAGTAAAATGTCGTTCTGGATGCATTCCCGAAAAGTCCTTATAAATAAGGAAGTTTTTATTAGCTACTATTATTACACAGCACAACAGCAAAAAAATTGCAAGAGATTTATAAGTTCATCTTACAAAAATAGACGATGTTTAAGAAGAAGGCGTACTCAGTTTTCACTTAAAAATATTATGTAAAACGAGTCTGTTGACTTCAAAATTTTCATGTAAAAAGCATTTTATACAAAGCAAGCTTAAAGTCTAAAAGTATTTCGATCTGCGCAGAAAACAATTTCACCTAAATATTTAAAGTAATTCAGGCAAAGCTTGAATACATGCTTTTATATAAGTAAATAAATTCTTTCATTCAAGCTTTGCTTGAAAGCGCCTTGTAAGAGCCTTGATATTTCCATTTTCTTGTATAATTTTTTATATAAAGCTTTATCCAAGAAGACATTTTTAGAAAGTATTCAAGAAGATTTTTACTCAAGCATAATTCCTTATATAAAGCTTCATTCAAAGATACATTTTTAGGAAGTATTCAAGAAGATTTCTTTTTAAGATAAAGCCATGACAAAATTTCAATTTGTGATAGCTAAAACATTAGAAATTTCTGAACTGAATAAAAAAAACACTCTCCATCATAAAGATCAACTTGTCACCACACGTTTTTTTTTCAATAATAATAAAAAACATGTATAAAAAATCTTGTTTGTGTTCGGAGTCGAACCACGGATTTCTTGACTGAAAATGTGCTTAGGCCGCAGGGTTACGGAAGCAATTTCGGCCGGCAAATAAAATCTTTTGATGGTTTCAAATGATATTAGTTGAGTCTTTTATAAAGTGTTAATCAAGGAAATTCAAAGAAAATACCAATTAAGTTTTAGCGTTATTCAAGCAAATTCCTTAAAAGACGAGTGGATAGGGTGTGCGGCTGCCGATACAAAGATTCCAAGCTTGATCCACGCTGGGTGACCATGGTACATATACCATATGTAATAAATTAAAGTCTAATTTTATCATAGGAATTAATTAATTTCGTACACCTTTTCTCCTTACATAGACCATGTATAAAACTTGTTTCAAGGATTATTGAAGGCTGTTTAAATTCTGTTCACTACATAAATTCCTTATCTGAAGCTTTACTCAAGGCTTATTTAGCTAAAATTGTAACCGGAGCTTGGCTGAGTCTGACCCCAATTTTTTTCTTATTTGGATCAAAATAGTACATGTATAATATGGTTATACACAGAATTGGAAAATTCTTCTTATGAACGTAATTTTTTTTAAATTTTGGCTATAAGGTCTTCCAAATACTTTTAAAATTATGCATCTTAATACATAAAAGCCAAGCATGCTGCTCCGCACCTAATATCGCTCAAACAGTTGTAACAGCAAACTGCAATTAAAGTATGCTTGTCTTTTATGTATATGCATACTTTTAGGCTGAATATTTCTCAGAACAGTACGTTGTAAAAGCACTCTAATAATGGCCTAAAATAATTACAATTTGAGCGTTAATGCTTCAAACCCGTCGTAGGACGGGCTTTTGTACTAGTATTGTCCATAAATTACAGTACTTTACTTAAAGTTATGAAAATTTAAAAGGAACTAAGTGTACCGTAAAGAAAAAAATTTTACATATTATTAAAAAACGTCTAATCTTTAGTTTTATTAGGTCTATCGATGTATTAAATTTGAACATACTCAAACATTTTTAGGGTATTTGAATCGCTTTGTATTGGAAGCGTTGTCTTACATAAAATTTTGATCTGCCTCAGCTTTGTTCATTTATGTTAAGTAATTTTTTAGAACTTTTTTGGTTAGCTTTGTTGTGCTGTACTTTAAATTTTACTTAGTTTTTAAAGAGTAATTTTTTCCCCTCTTTGGATTGAGCATTAATAAAATCACTCAAAACTTAACAAAAAGTCGCGCCCATTTCCCTTCAACTTTTCTTAGACTTTTTTTATATGATGAAAATAGTCTTAAAATTCCCAATTGTATGATTGCATAAATCTGCTTAAAGAAAAAATTCTAAAAGTGTCAAACTTGAAAAGCAAATAGAAAAAAGCAAATATAACCCTTTTTCGATCTGTTTGTTAAACTTTATCGTACTTCTACAAGACTGATTCAGTCAAGAGTGATTCACAAAGGAATGGTGAAAACTATATCGAAGTTGAAGGTTATTACGATACGAAACGGAGGGGCAAAAAAGCTTTAAGTGGCCGCTTTTGAAGGTTATCTTGGTTTTTTTTTTTTGTTTATATTTATTTTTTAATTTTTTTTTTTTGTTTTTTGTTTTTGCTTTCATTTAAATATTTACTCAAGTAGCTTACAAGGAGCAAACTGATTTATGATATATTTTTCAGACTTACTCGTATGCTGTAAATTAAGGCGTAACGAACAATGATTGAGAAAGTCATGAAGTGAAAAAGCTTTGAACTTGCAGAGAAAAAGTTGTTCATGTTAGTTTTCATGAGCTTGACATGTCTCGACATGCATCTTATCTTTTTGTATAAGATAACTCATCAACTAATCCAAATAGAAAAAATTTCTTCCCTTCTTCTGTTTTTTATACAAGCCTTTAAGAAGCTGGAAACCATTTTTTTCCATTAAAAAAAAAAAAAAATTAAAGCTAACTAAAATTATATTCCTCCATTCTAGCTACTAAATGGCTTGCTTACCTTGCATGCTTTCGAACGTCCTTCACCCTAAGAAACACCTTCTCCCCTTATCAAGCCATTGAATTTTACTGTCAATGCTTTTGAGCTTTTGTGTCGTTAGAAGTAAAGGTTGGCAAAACATATACAAACATATTTGTAAATATATCATTTTTAGCTCTTTAAATTGTTTCCCTTTTTTTCAATTGGTACCTCCTAATCCCGATGTTGCTGCTTCTCGTTTGTATTGTGAATGTTTTTGTTGTTGTTTCCATTGTAGCTGTTGATGCCTAAGTAGGGCGCTTTTGTGTGTCAAGGAGTTGAGCTTTTTTTCGGCTAATGCGGGTATCAAGCACCTGGTGCAGATATTAAAGTTTTTGTGTGCTTAACGTGACTTCTTTCGGGTGTTTTTTTTTTTTCATAGAAAAATGTAGAATTTAATATCTTATTTGCTATATTTGTAAAGCTTCTTTGTGTAATTTACCTTTGAAAACTTAAACAAGACAAAGAAAACTTTTAAGTTTTAAACTTTTGGCTATTTTAATGTTTGCACTTCATTTAAGGGTTTTTAAAATAATATCAGCTTCACATTAAAAATTTTGTAATAAATTTGAATGCATTTAGGCTTACTTATATCATCACACCGAAATTGTCTTAAAGTGAAATACTGGCCAAAATTTAAAATAAATTGAATTTAATTAAATCGTGTTTAATCGTATAAATCGTATACAATTTTAATACCTATTTTGATTTAAATTTCAATGCAAAGTTCGCGTCAAATTTTTTTCCTTAGAACTTTTATTAGCTGAGTTTTAAAGTAAATAGGTGTTTATTATTATTACTATACTATTCTTAAAATATCTCCCATTGTAGGTTTCAAACTCATGTCATCATTCAAATGAAAGTAGTTAGCTTGTTTTTACAACGTAAAATTTTTCACACAAATTGTATTGAAAAGCTTTACTTACCGAAAAATTAACTCTGAATCAGAAGTCTTCTGAATCTTAAGAATCTCAAAATTAAGACGGAAAATATTGAAATCTAATACAGCATGTCTTAAAATTCAAACATACTATTCACCATAGTAGCAAATTTATTGCAATTGGTATAAAATATCGTTATATTTCAAACTGTATTAAAATTTAATAAAAAATTTATTAAAATATTTTGTAAGACTGTGAAACATTTTCGAGGTCATCGAATTCAAACAACTTTTTGACTGTTGTTCTTAAAAGTGCTGGACGTAAACCCCTATCTGTGTCTTGCTAGTTTGGCTACCGATCGAATTTCTTTTTTTATCTTTTGTCTTTTGGCTCAAACTTGAAACTTGATTTGATTTTCTCATGGCTATATTTCGTAAGCCGTTTAGAGTTCTGTTTCCCTTTATTTAGCAAAGTTTAAGCTACAGACTAGGAGAAAAATAGTGCAGAACAAACTAACCTGAAAAAATCTACACCGAAGCGATTTAGAGGCTTCGATTTACGCCCAGCATTTTAAAGAACAGTAGTCAAAAAGTTGATTGAATTTTCCGTGGTGCACCGTGTAATCTCTGATAATATTTAATTTAATACTATTTAAATTTAGAAAACTGCGAAGTAGCTTGTATTTAAATTTATTCCAGGATTTCTAATAGTGTGGCAAAAAGTAAATGTTCACACCTCATTTCAGAGGCAATGAAATTTCCCTCGTAACAGCATTTCCATGCTGTCTTCTGTAAAGATGAAATTATTTCATTTTAACAACTAAAATTTAACTTAACCCTAGGCCCGTCCTTGGGTACAAATGAACCAAAAACCAATTTTAACACAAAATTCAATAGACATCTAAGCCTCTATGTTACTAAATCAATCTTTCTCCGATATGGTAATTTTTTGTGTGTGTGATAGATATATTTCCACACTAATTTTATACATACAGGGTGCCCTGCAATTGAGTGCAACTGATTACGGCGGTGAAAGTTTATGTCGAGCGGAGCATAAAATCATATGGGAGGGAGAGTCTGTTTTCCCATTCTTAGGAACAGGGTTAATAAATATTTCGCGACTTTGATTCACGTTATTGTTTTTAGCAGAAAAATTAATTTACAGAACTTTTTTTGATATCTCATTGCAAAGGCAATGAAATCACCCTTCCAACGGTATATCAACAAACCCAACCGACTTAACTGTTACCGAGCTGTGCTCGTGTGAAGATGAAATCAATCGGTTGAAAAAATGCGACCTTGGCATGGTCTAACAATTAAAAAATTACGCTTTTATTGGTTTTGTTCTTAACGCAGGCGCAAAAAAAAAACAAATTTAGTCAAGGATTTGTTGTCCAACAATCACATGCTCATTTATCGAGTTACGTTGTCATTGAAAAATTTTTAGCAGATATCTCAGTTATGCTTTGACCATAGCAGCACCACCCGAGGGTTTCGCTTGCAAAGTAATAAGCTGACACCGTTCGACGTATCTGGATATTTTTCCTAATTAATCTTACTTTAAACTATATTCCATCAAAGCAGTTGTCAGATGAGCCACTGTTGAGCACATGTAATCGATGTATGATATGATAATCGATAATGTATGATATCTTGGCACACAGTCGGATGAAGTACGTTCAACTGGCATAGCTCATCAACTGGTGATTCGTCCTGCGAATCATTGGCTGAATAAAAGTGTCAACATAACGATGGCTAATATTCAGATTTTCCCCATATAGCTGCACTGGAGGACTTTTGTTTGCTTGTACAAGCAAACTTTTTTATTTTTTTCATCTACGATAATGATTTTGATGTCATATTAAAGAAAATTATATAGAAAATAAATTTTGTATGAAAAACAGGTAGATTATTATACTATCTATACATTTTTTTGCTGTTATTATATAACAGGTCTTGCTTTATTTTTGTTCCACTATTGCACAACTCAACATTGTTTTATTCAAAACCCTTACTTCTAAACTTAAACCTTAATCGAAGTTTAAAAAAAAAAAAATAAAAAAAAAAAAAAATACTAAGTAGCAACAAGACCTGTACATCAGTCAACATGGCACAGCTTGACAAATGCCCTTAATTTAACAAAGTTAATTAGCTCTTTCTATAGCTTTAGTTAAATATTTTAAGCTGATTAATGTCACAAATGAGCGAAAACAACCTGCTCTGTTCTATTAAACAATCCCTTAATAAGTCAAAAATATGACTTTGTTAAACTTACAGCCCATGCTCATGGAACATATAATTAACGTTACCAAAATGGCAACTCTTGATTGAGTGAGTGTGTGCGTGGCGCTCTTGACTGCCATTAGAGGCTTATATTAATAAATATAATTTATACCTTGCCTTATTTAGCATCAACAACAACAACAACACCAACAAGAAACACCGCTAACCACCACTCTTAATACAATATTATTACGAAAAACAAAACAAAGCATGCCACCAACCATTTATGGTCTGATACCATCTCGTGATTCTATACATTCTCTAGAATGTGGGCAGCTTTACAGGTTTTCGACAGCAGAATTTTACAAAATGTGATTTGAACTTGATTTGTTGTCTGCTGACCGCACACAAACATACGAACGTATGTGGGTACATGTTTGCGTAGCATTTTATTGTAACTTTTATGGAAGAATGTCTTCAGTTGACAAACTATCTCGACCGCCCATGTTGAGTTGGTATAACATGAAAAGTAAGAACCTATTAAATAATGCTTTCTATCATTGAAACATTTCTTAATGAACTTGTTACAACAACACTTTTTTTCTCAATATTAAAAAAAAGTAATACGGGACACATATCTCATTTTCCTTAAAAAAACTTTATAAACGTATCAATATAAGCTATATAAATATAAACTTTATAAATATGAATTTTAACGAAAATATGTATGCATTAAAAAGAAACTGTTTTTGAACGCTCAATATAACGAGTTCTTTGCACTAGTGCCGTCACCCGATACAGGCCACTTAAGCAAACTTGTCACATAACTTAATAAATCGTAAGATTTCAGTAGTCGGACTTAAATACTTAAAATGATTTATTACAATAAATCTGATTTGTACAGCATAAATAGTCATTGATTTAATATTTATTCATATATTCAGAGATTTAAAAAATTATAAAACAACATCTTTGTTATAAGGACAGTTAAAGGTTGTAAAGATTGGATTTAAACGTTTTATTACAAATATGCTCTTGAGTTGCCAGTTCAAAAATAAATGAATATTTTAATATAATATTACATTTTATAATTAGGAACAAGCTAAAATCCTCTGAATAAATTTATATAAAAATAGTTGAAATTGTCAGATTTGGTCAACTATTTGGAACTGTTTTCAAAAGAAAATTAAAAAAAGGAAATATGTCTTATATACAATTTTTAATTTTGTGACATAATATGATTTAATAAATATAATTTATATTATGACATAAAAATACCGAAGACTAAAAAATTTCATTGCGCATTTATTTCTTATGATGCATTGCCATGATTGAAAAAATTATATTCCCCGTATAAATCACTGTAAAAATGGGTGTTAAACAGGTTTTAAAAAAAAACAAAAGTCTTTTTTTCGATTTTTTTTTTTTTTTTTTTTGGAAACTACTCCGAGATATTAACAAAAAACCTAGTATAATTTATAAGCTGGCTTTGGCAATTTTCAGCCTCCCAAGTACTTCATTAAAACGCCTTAGTTGTACATGTTAACTCGCGAATTTTTATTTGGTGAATAAATTAACCCACATTCTGTTTTTTTTTTTTTTGAAGCGAAGCTTTTTAAGCTTTGTTTTGTTGATTTGCTTGAGTGAAATCGACACTACACTTTTCTTTCTTCAACACCCTTGTTTTTCTTAGAAATTGTTGGCTTCTTTGTTGCTTGCGTTTATTATAACAAGAACATTAAATATCAAATATAAAAATATCTCCCTCGCCTGCCGTGGGGATTTGAACCCACACCCACCGATTAAGAGTTCACTACACTATGAATCGAGCCAAACTCCTTCGCAACGCAGAGTCATTGATTCAATACTAATTACAACTGAAGCTATGCTGCAGCACAACACAATGATCTATTAATAGATTTTTGTTGTATGGCTATCAACAGATTAACATAGCTGCAGTTATATCAGCAAGGCTGTTTGGATCAGCGAGCAGAGCGCTGTACTAGGCATTGAAACTTCCACGATCGATTCCCACGGCGGGCAAAGAATTTCTTTTTTTCTTTTTTTCTTTACTTTTTGTTGGTGAAACGTAATAAAATTCACTGGTGTGAATATTAACATGTGTTTTTTAATTTACTTTGTTATCTTAAACTTTTATTTAATTATTAAACCATTAAATTATCAAATCTATGAAATAAGTGGTTGCCTATTGCTTTTTTTCTCGGTGTAGGCTTCGCATAGGACCTAACTTTTGTACACAAGTTGAAGAGTTAAAAAGTCTAACATATCAAAAAAGTTAAAGCATCAGAAGTGTGTTGTAAAATACCCCTGTAGGAAAATCAACTAATTTAAAAGTAGTTGAAAAAGTAGTTTTTGTCAACCACAACTAGTTGAAATTCTGACTTTTTTCCATAGAACGAACTAACATATTTTGTATGGTGATGTCCGCTAAATAAGTCAATTGACTTTTGTCTGCATATATTTTCAACTACTTGTTAAATTACTTAAATTTTAATTATTTTTAAACTACTTTAAAATAAACCAATTGAAAACTAGTTAATATTTCACTTACTGAAGATGAATATAAAAGCACAAAAATTTTAAATTTCTATACATCAAAAGAGATCATTTATTTGGCTTTGTATATATTAAAAATATATACATAAATTCATCACGTGAATGCAGTTTACGGAAGCAATTTCCAAAAACGGGCACGTCACCGCTTGGGTACATGAGCAAAGGTGCTGATCCAATTGATCGGAATTGTGTGGATACTGCGCCTGTTATTTAACACAAGACAGCTTTTTAATGCTTCATTTCAAAATATGAGGTAAACAAGTGTGTCGGCGGGATTTTCCACGCTTTGCAACCATCAATCATGGTCGATGGACACACCGATATTTTGCTTAGTGCTTATTTTAAGTGTCAATCAGAGCAGACTGGACGCTACGTAGGGAAAGGCGTGCGTCTTTACTACTGAAGTGATGAGGTGTTTGCTGAATGGTTAAGCAATGCATCAATTTCCGCACAAAGTCCAAATTATCCAATGTTTGCTAAACGCTACCAGTTTGTAATTTGGATATCTTAAATAATAAAGAATTTTTAACGTTTCACAGGGTTTTGAGGCAGCCTATCAGTTTTAAAGTGGGTTTACCACGTCTGTCTTGCAGTTCAATGTCGTAAATAAAAAAAATATGTATTTTTGAAACAAAATGTAAGTGAAGCCTAAAGTTAATAATATTTGATGAAATAACATGGTTAAATACATATAAACTTGCAATCTAATAAAAATTTGTAATTAAAACATGCCAAAATCAGAGTAGTTGCCGCCTTAATATAATTCGAAGTAGTTTCGAAGTAGTATTTTAATTACTTCATAAATAATGCAATAAAAGCTTTTTAGAATTGAAGTGGATGCCGCCTTAATATAATTCAAAGTAGTTCATATACTACTTTATTTTAAATTAGTTTTTTAGTTAGTTGTTTTTAAAAACAAGTTAGTTTGTTCCTATAGGGACTGGTTGCTGTTTCATGAATCATCGACCCCGTGATCATGGGACCAGGAAAATTAAGCCTCAACGGCAGAGGTATACTATAAACAGAAATGAAGTACATATATCAAAAAAGTAACAAAATCAAATGGACAAAAATTTCATATGTCTGCTGGATGTGTTATTCCACATATTATTTTTGATTTTCTGAAAAATATATTTTTTGGATTAGAAAATTTTTCAATATTTAATGAAAGTCCATTCAAACAAATATTTTTTGAATATATTGGGTTCCAATAAGACTTGGAAATTGCATATCAAAATATTAACACAATTTTCTACAACTTATAAAATTGTATTCTTGCGACTCCCCTATAGGAACAAACTAACTTGTTTTTAAAAACAACTAATTAAAAAACTAGTTTAAAATAAATCAGTATATGAACTACTTTGAATTTTATTAAGCCGTCATCCACTTTAATTCTAAATAGTTTTTATTGCATTATTTATAAGTAATTGAAATACTACTTAAAAACACTTTACTTTGAATTATATTAAGGCGGCAACTACTCTGATTTTGACATGTTTTAATTGCAAATTTTTATTAGATTACAAGTTTATATATATTTAACCATGTTATTTCATCAAATATTATTAACTTTAGGCCATCAGTAATAGTTTTCAATTGGTTATTTTATAGTAATTAATAAATAATTTAAATATAACTAATTTAACAAGTAGTTGAAAATATATGCAGACGAAAGTCAATTGACTTATTTAGCGGACATCACCATACAAAATAAGTTAGATCGTTCTATGGAAAAAAGTCAGAATTTCAACTAGTTGTGGTTGACAAAAAACTACTTTATCAACTACTTTTAAATTAGTTGATTTTCCTACAGGGTCTTTAAAGACTTTTTAAGCACTGAAAGCAATTATTTAAAATGGAACACACATACACATCCATTGTATGGTTGTACATACACACACATAGTATAGTTTTTTCAAATATAATGGTTTTGACCTAAATAAGCAAATCTTTCCATTAATTGCTAAAGCAAATTTTTTTAAATTTGTATTGAAAATGATAAATTTTGCTTCTTCAAGTAAATGAACATTATTATCTTGATTTTTTTTAACCCCGAAACCGCTCCTTCTCATTTGGGACTGTATTATGTATATAAGAAAAAAATTAAATGATTTTCATTTTTCAAAACAATGCACTATCACCACTCTTTCTGCTAGATGGATTCAAATTCTGGCTGCATCTTTTGCCTTCAAAGTTCGTTTCTATGCATTTAATTTTAACTTTAACATTGCATCCCACTTCCATTCATTAATCTCTAAACAATTTAATTTTGCATTTATGAAAATTGTGTTAACTTAAAGATTTGTTAACCATTATGTATTTCCATCAAGCTTATATTCTATCAATAGCTATTAAGAACTATCCTGTTGCTTTAATTATTTTTTAAATACACTAATTTTTTTATATCACAAATTATTTGTTGTCCGTTTTTTTTTATATATTTTGGTGACTTTCGAAGAGTGTTTTCTTTTCGGGAGTGGCAATTCTAAACTTAGCCAGGATGCCAAGATTTTTTTCAACCAACTTTGTCTGATACGTCTAGTAAATGTATAAATCTTACCCAAATTTTCAAATTTCAATAAGAAATTTGTACAGAAATAAGCTCCTAGATAAAAATCTTAAAATTTAATCGGCTTAAATTGATTTTATAGCCCATTTTACATACATCAAGTATAAAGTCTAAGCTTGAAAAGGCATAAGCCAAGGAAAATAAGGACTTATCTTGATTTTGTATAAGTCAATTTAACGAATTTTCAACATCAGTGAAAACATCAATATTTCGTTATTTGCTTGGATGCCTTCGATTGAGTGTATTGAACAGGGTTTATTTTTATTTGAATCGATGGGATGAATTTTCATATTATATTTTTTTTTCGGGTTTTTATTTGGAATTACTTTAAGATATTTTTTCCCCTGCTACTTGTTAAGATTTGCTTTGACAGTCAGGTTGATATTTTAGGTGCCTCTGATGTTGGTATTGTGAATCTTGTGTCGAGTTATGTTTATTTGTATACCAATAACTTAAAATGACAGTAGAAGTGACAGATTCTTGAATACTTTAGTGTCGGCTGCACTCTTCTATAATTGTCAATCACCAGAATATGGCTATTAGCCACAAACAAAATCAATGGCTAAATATTTTTTTCTAAAACTTTTTTTATAAATTTTAAATCAAAGGTAATGATTTCAATTTCTTTGTTTATTTTTCTACCTAGAATGAAAAGCATTCATTATTAATTGGATTTTTTTTTTGTATCAGGATTAAAATTGAAAAAATATAGCTTAAAATTTATTTCAAAGCTTCCCAATTCAAATTGTGAAAGCTCTTTATTATGCTGATTTAATATTAATAAAGTTTAATGAGAGAACATATCAATCAATCGAGATAACACCAAAATTATTTCTAAATTCAAGCGAAATTTCAAAAATACATGTCACTAACGGCTGTCATTTGTCAAACACTGTCACAATTTCAGCTTTCCACGAAAAACATACAAATGTTGGATATATAAAAATTGATATTAAGCCAACAACTTCATCATTTATTCCCCACTTTAAGTTAACAACAAGCTCATCGCCGTCATGCATAATAATGTTGTCATCATCATTATTATCGTGACAATGACAAACGTCAAGCCACTGCATGTATGTATTTCACATTGACCCTGAACCGCATGGTAGTTGAAGCCCAATCATTGCCATCAGTGACCAACATTCCCGAGCTCCACACACACAGCATCAACAACAACACCAACAACAAATCAACACCACAACTTTGTACTCAACGCATCTACTGAAATTAGAAAATGCAACACTGGCGTAAAAGTGGAGCAAAAAATACAACAATAACAAAAAGGAAATTGCCATAGCTGCGAAATGCATGTCATGTGTTGCGGAATATGTTGAGATAGAAAGCAAAAAAAAAAAAAAAATTAAAAACATATACGACCAATGCTGCCAACTCATGATGCAGCTGCGTGTCGCCATAAAATTAGTATGGCTGCCGACGCATTTTTTTCATGTTGTTTTGACTTTGCGGTTACTGCATGCTATAATAAATGCGAGTTGATTGTTTTTTTTTTTTAACCCATTCATGTTATTAACTGCGATGACAATAAATGTCAGAAATGCTGTGAATGTGAGAATGGTGTCACATTATTTAATAAACATCAGCAATGTGAAAATATTTTTTTTTTTGAATTTTGAGAATTTTCACTATATAAACATTTTTTTTTTATTAGAAACTATAAAAAAATAGATGTCAAAATGTCTCCGATTTGGTTTATATTTTGAGGGACAATAGTCCAGTATAAGTAATAAAAAATCTCCAAATGTCAATTTTTTTAATGCACCCTGCTATATTTTACAGTACGTTACAGAATTTTATAACACTTTCGTTGCTTTAAAATTACACAGAACTGGTTGGACTAAAAAATTAAAAAAAAACCTCACATATGGTATATTCCACCTTAAGTCTAATTTTATAATTTTTAAAAATAAATTTAATATTTTTGATTTTGACACTGAAAAAAAAAATGTTATTTTTCATAAGAGTTAAATTTCTGAAAAAGACCTATTCATAAAAAATGTTAAAAAAAACTATATGTCAAAGCCATGGGCTTTTAAGCAGATTTTAAGCCATCAATTTGGAAAATACCATTCTTTTTGTAGAAGTTATGGACGTTTTACTCGTTGTATACAGCAAATATCAATATAATATTTTATATTTAATTATTTATTTTTTTGTATTTTAGATATACAAACAATATGATAATAATTTTGTACTTTCTACGTTTTAGCTAAGACAATTATTTTTCTCAAATTTTTTTTATAAAGGGCCTTTTTCAGAAACTTAACTTTTACAAAAAAAAAGGTCTTAAGTGTAAAAATTAAACATATTACATTTATTTTTCAAAATTATAAGACTAGACTCAATGTGAAACAGAAGTGTGTTTTTTTAATCTTTTAGTCTAAACACCCGAGTGGAAATTTTCCTAGGAATACAGTCAGAAAATGACCAAGAGATCCTTACTTTGATAAAGAACTGATTTTAAAGTGACGCACTTTTTGATATTCATCCTGATCAGGTTACCTGTTCCTGGTACTAACCGGATCAGAATTTGAAAAGACTCCTTAAGTAGAGATAGCCTCGGGAAAATTTTATATTCATCTGATTAGATATTGATAAGGGTTCTTTAAAAGGGCTATCCATATCATATCCGGATCATATTAGTTCATTTAGGGTATGGTACTGTTTTAAAACCAAAAAAATGGCATGATTTCATAATTTTTTTTTTGAGACATGTATAATGTTGGTATATTTATTTCATATCCTGAAGTATATTTTCCTGAAGTATATTTTGAAAAAAAAGAAAATAAAAATTATCGATAAATAAATCCGTGGCAGCGATTCTCCGGAGGCGCCTCAAAAAAAAGTTGTTTTGCGGTGATCACGATAGAGGTTAGCGGATCATTTGAAAAAAAAATAAAACACAGGTGCGCCGTTGGACACACGAGAGAAGCGAAGCTTTTTCGCAGTTACATAGATTTGATAGCATAATAATTTTTTCTTTTTAATAAATTATTTGTTAAGCACAAAAATTTAAAATAACATAAAATAAATTACATATATACAGAAAACATATTTACTGCTTATTTTTTATTGTTGAATGTCAAATTTCCACGCCAATGTAATGTACCCGTATGTATATGTAATACGGGTATATAATGCCAGCGACTCTCCATTTTAACTCTCCACACATGGTTGTGAGTTTGGCTGCACTGAACAAATTTTTTCCTTCAACAGCGTACTACCTAGCGAAAAAATCTGTCGAAAATTTTTCAGATTTCACTCCAAGCAAATCACAGAACGAGGATAAAAAAAAATATATATTAAATATATATATATTTATATAAAGAAAGCACACGAAACAAAATTTAACAAACATTTTAGATATCTTGCCGATGTCATGCATGCGTTTGTTAATTCCGTATTTATTGATATCATCTATTTTTTTGACACTTAAAAACGCATTTGTCAACGCACTTGTGGGCATTGCTAATTGTCTTCGTGCCAACAACACCAGAAACGCATTCACAATACAAGCACACCGATGCTGGAGACACCTTGTGGCAAATAAAAGCAAATTTTTGTAAGTTGTAGCATAGCAAATACACAATCCTCTATCTATTGATAGATGGTGAGGATCTACTGCAGCATAGCTTCTGTTATAACTAACATTGAATTAACAATTGTTTCTTACAAGTCTTTGTGGCCTGGTGAATAGTGTGTTGGACTATCATTTAAAAGAACACGGGTTCGATCCACACGCCAACCAAAACCTATTTTTAGTATTTAATATTAAAGTATCAAATTTTGTTGTTATTAGCGCTAGCAACAAAGAAACCATCAAATTTCCAAGAAAAAATCTGTCGAAAATTTTTCAGATTTCACTCTAAGCAAATCACAGAAGGAGGAGTAAAAAGCTTCGCTTCAAAAATCAAATCATTATATGTTTTTTCATTCCGTTTGTAAGGTATTACGTCATTTGCACTGAAACATATAGTGTGTGAAAGCTCTTTTAAAGAAAATTTATTTATTTATGAAATATTTTCACTTTATTTTTTCTTTTCATTTTACTTAATAAGCTTTTTATTCTCTTTCAGGTGAGTTAACTAAAATTTTTGCAGCACATGCATATGAAGCTCCTTGAAATTTTTAAATTCTAAGATAAGGTAAGGTAAAGTAAGTTTAACTAACAAGGAAATGTGCCCAAGTGTCACTCGTCAATTTGAATGATTTTCGGATATGTGATAGCGGACAAAAATCGAAGGTAGACACATTTTTTTATACGTACTCTATCGTTGTCTTAGGCGCTCAAAATGGCGTTCTAAAATCAGCGAAAATTTAATTTCTTCGATAAAAATATTACTATATTCCATGGAAGCGTGTACAAATTTGGTATCAAACTAATTTTAGAGCCATACATGATGACATCCAATTTGTAGAAATACATTTCATTGTAATTTTGTCGTTGCCATTTTTAACAGTTTTTAGTCAATATCATAAAGAGGCCGTACTCGCAATTGTTTCATTTTCACTTGTTTGAAAAATTACTATTTTTAAAGTTAAACTTTTTTTATTTTTTTTTTAAAAAGTTTAACTTTTTATATAAAACTAGTATAAAAGCCCGTCCGTCCGATTGGAAGCATTAACACTAAACTGTTATTACTTTTTGCCATAATTACAGTACTTTTACAACATACTGTTCTGCAAAATGTTCAGTCTAAAAGTATGCACATTAGGGTGCACCTTATCCCTAAAAATCCCCGGGCCTAGAAATGTTTATTTGGGTATAAAAACACGTTTTGCAAAAAATCAGGGTAATCGGATAACAAGAAGAGGTGCCGCATTCGTCGTCCTTTATTTGCCGATATATATCATCCATACAGTACATTATATAAAGAAAGACGACATTTTTTATTTTTACTGTTCTTAATGTATTTATGCGAGCAAAATTTAAATTTAACCATTATATTTTTAACATGCTAAAATTTTGACTCATCGGTTATTAAAACTTATTGCAAAACATAATTTTTACCCCAATGGGCTTTCAAGATTCGGTTTTTTAAGACAGCACTGCTTATTTTGCATTGTAAACAAAAAACAGCTAATGTTTGAAAAAGTGAAAGTTATATAAGAATAAGCAAGAGCGATAACGATAGAATTAATGTAGTTGTTTCCTTTAATGGCACATAGAAGTTACTTGTTACTTGTTTCAGGAAAACAGTGTTTCAAAATTTCATTTTGAAAAATATTGATAAACACATTTTACAACATAATAAATGACCCATGTTTATCCCATTTAAGTTTGGTGCTGTGTCGGCATATAAAGCATCACTGAATAAAAGCAAACAGAATAAAAAAGTGGTCGAACCTTTGGCTTTGACAACATTTTTCAAATGAACATTTACTATCACGTATGGCCGCAGCGTAATTTGTTGATTATTTCGGAATATTTTCGAAGTAAATAAATACATATTCCTTATTGGCATGCCAGTACTATTATGTGTGGCTGCAGCGTTACTTCAATTTCGCACTGGTTGTCAAAATTCACTGTCTCAGTAAAAGTTGCTGCCATTGGACTGCCAGTAATGTCAAGGTGTGAGTGTATTAGTGAAAAGTGAGAAGGTATTGCGTTATTCGAACTGTTAGTGTCTTCGAACTGGCACGTGTGGCTAGGGGGATAGGCAGAGCTCCTCCACAGTTCTCTTTTCGAAAGCCGGGAGCTTATCATCATACCCGATGTATGGCTAAGGCTATTTATTGTTTAAAAACTGTCTTTTTCGAAACGATTTCATATTAACTAAAAATGAGAGGAATAGGATAAGAGATATTTGTGCGTATATTACAAAAAATTTTTTAGTTACAAAGTTGACGAAGATGTTAAACTCGAATTACTGCGAAAATTTTATAATTTTTTGTGGTAGATAACACCATAAAGAAATTAATATATTTATGATAAAAAACAAATTAGAAAAAAATTTAAGTAATAAGATTTCCAATGTTATTACATGTTTAAATAGATATGACAATTATGACCAAGATATATAACATATTAGAAAAATTGATTTCTTTTTATGAAAATTTATTTTTTTGAAAATTTGTTTTTATATTTCTAAATTTGAAATGTTAACTTGAATTTTTAGTTAAAAAATTCGTATAGTTATAGATTTGAATAAAATTTCCTTATGTTATAATTTAAGTTATAGTTTTCAATCATAGTTTTTCTATTATCAAGGGGACAGCTGCCCACCTTTGCCTGCTTGCTACGCCAATGCTTATGAGATAATGCAATAGCTATTGAATTAACACAACTTATTTTTTCCTACTTTTTTTCAAAAGCAAAAACATATTTTCCCTTCAAAACAAGCAACTTTATGTGCTTAATCTTCATTCTTCACAACATTCATCTCTTTTTTTGACCTTCAAGTTTGGTGAGCAAAAAAAAGTGTCGCTCCCTGTAAACAACTCAATGATTAATGAAGTAACCAAATTTATTAATAATGTAGACGCATAATGAATCGGCCAGACAAAGTCGGGTTGATGCTCGATTAAGAGCAGTTGATTTTATAATCAATCAAAGTCGTGGATGAGTATTGACAGAACCACCAATTCAGAGCAGCTCACTTAGTACTGGTGCTGCTAACTGCATCAAAAATAAGATGTGATTGATTGGTTCAGCATAATGTTAATGAGATTTTTCTGATGGTTTTCTGAGAGACAATAACAAGATAATGATACTGAAATTAATTGAAAATTTTATTTTTTATTTTCAAAATAAGTAAACATCTAAGTAAATATAAGAACTTAAGCTGTAATTCATGTACGAGGGTAATTTGAGAAGTCAGTCAGACTTTTTGAATAAAAGATATGTTTTTCTGCAAGAAACGTTTTATTTGTCAACATCGTCTCCTTTTAGATCGATCCATTTATTCCAGCGTTTTTCCAGTTTTTGAATTCCTTCCATATTGAAGGTTTTATCAAGGTCATCACATATGCGTTTGTTCCAATGATGACCTATTCATTTCACCCAAATCTCTTACAGCTGAGTCATTTCATCAGTTTTGGAAATAGTAACAGTGGCCCTCGTACTTCTCAAATTGCCCTCGTATAAGTTGCTCATAAAGTGGCACATCCTTAGAAACTTACTCATACACTAAACTAGATCTCTTTATTATATATTTAAATCACAATTCTAAATTATAATAATAATAAAACAACCTTAATAAAGGTTTCCCCAAATCATTAGACTGTTGCTGATGATGATCGGTAGACACATCCTGTGGCGATGTGCGGCATAAATTAACCCACACAAAATTTCACATACATCACTGCTCTCACAATACACTAAATCCTAAACATATGTATATCTTCAACTAGACTAGAAAATATGCAAATTGAAAGCTCTTTCCAAACCTTAAGTAGCTTGAGCTTTGTGCTCAGGTTGGATGTGAAATGAACCAGATGAAGAAAACTTTAAGTACCAGCCATAAAGGTGCTGTTCTTGGGCCAGCAAAGCAACGGTTCAAAATCCATTGAGGAGGGATAGAATAAAATAAAAGTAAAAGGAATTTGATAGCAGGCAGTACCAGTGCCAGGTGCTAACGAAGCGAAAAGCACGCATAAGCAAAAAAAAAAAAAATTGGTATAAAGGGGTACGCCACAAGATTTTGAGAAAATTTTGCAATTCTTTGGGGAAGCAACAATTGCTATATGGTGTTGTCATGGTGCAGGTGCGTTTGGTGCTGAGTGGTGCTCTTAAGGCAATTGAATATTGCTGGCAGAACTAGTGGCAGCACTAGAGTAGGAGCATCAGTAGCAGCATCAGCATCGACATCTATTGAAATGCAATCGAGTTTGTATTGACGATTACTTCCGCTTCAAGGCTTGTGTGCGTGTGTATATGTGTGGAATACACATACAGCATAACTAGCGCACACATAGATGGCAATAAAAGCCATTGTCATCCAACACACACACATGCACACAACTATCTTCTATACGAATTTTGCTCACAAAGCAGTTTGCAAAAAGTTCATGTCCCTACAGTTTATATGTGTGTCTGATACTGCCTTTACGAAAAACCCGCATAAAACTTCCAAAAATCGATTATAGCTTCTTGACAAACAATATATACGCTGCCACCCACAACCGCACTATAGTGACAACCTGTGTTTATTTTTTTTCATCATGAATTTGTTATTGCTGCCATTTGACAAAATTATTGAATTGTGCCAGACGCAGTTACTTTGGGTGATTTTCTTTTTATTGGTTTTTTTTTTTTCTGGAGTGTCTGGTGCTAGCAAATTCGGGAAATGACTGAATATATGTGTGTATTTCATTTTATTTCAAAATGATTTAGCTTTGATTTCAATATACATGCGTTTCTTTTCTTTTTTTTTTCTTATTTTTGTTTTTTTTTTCTTATTGTCTTTTCTTTTTCTATTTTGATTTGTGACTTAAAATAAATCTGTATTTCTTTTTATGGTTTCCTCTGAAATTTCATCGATGGGCCGCTGGGCCGCTACGTGTAGAGTCTTAAGTGCTGATTTGCAGCTTGTTAGGTTTTTTTTCCCCCTCACATGAACTTATCCACCTATTATGTTTATTTGAGTTTCCGAATGTGTTTTTCTTTGTCATTCTGCGTATTTTCTATTTATTTTTTGCAAACCTAATTGAGCCATTAAAAATTTAAAGTTTTCTTTTGTATGTTTTTTGAGCTTTCTGATAACATATTGATTTCCGCATAGAGCTTTTTATATAATTCATATTAAATAGTATGTAAGGCAATACAATTAGACTTCCTTTAAATTCTCAGGTTGCAAAATGTTTTGTAAATTTGAGTTATTTTTAACTACGTAAAATGTCAAGACTTCCGTAACTACTTTAATAACTTTGATGATTTTGAGGATTAATGTAAGAGATTAAAACTGTACTTCCTGTATTAATTTACTTTTTTAGAAACTAAAGTAGTGTTGTCAACATTTACGAATTTAGATTTATCCAAAAATTACTGACTAAACTTGGTTGATATAAATAATATATAAATAGTAGCAGTAAGTTTCCTTTATCTGATAATTATTTAAAAACTTGAAAGAGTTGAAAGTTTCGTTTTCATAACTACCTAAGCTTGAACATGATTGCTTTTTACATCTTCTCATTCTTAATATCATATTCTTATCTGCAAGAATGCTTCTTTCACTCACTGAGCTAAATTGGATACGGCAATAGATGTAGCACTCGCTATCATTTCAAGTACCTATAATTAAGATAAACATTTGTTTTTCTTTTACTTTATCATTTTTTTCCCGGAAATAAACGGAAATAAGAGGTTTGAACAATCTTATTTCCGTAACAAACAAATTGAAATTTTGCTTCATACTTGCCCAACAGTGGCTCAATTATTATTATATTTTTATAAAAATGACTATATAAATGTTAATTATATAAATTTGGAAATTTAGCAGCGCTTTTACCTTTTTTATTTTATTTTCTCTAAGAGTCAAATTTATTTTATATGACTCGGTTAGACTAAAAAGGCTTTGAATTGTAGAAAATCGCAGTTCCAGATTTATTATGTTTATTTTATGTTTATTAAATTTTATTTTATTTAGTTCGATGTTAGGAACGTTCAGAGATCAGTTTTATTTAACACGAGATATAGTCCAAAGAATCAACATTAACCTAAACCTAATCATCTAATCATCTAAAGCTATAAAGAAAGCGTAATCGTTATGGGACAGTAAACAGAAGTGTTGAAAAAGCACTTCCACATTAATACACCTTTCGTGTCTGCCGGATCATAAGTTCGGCCACTAACAATCGTAAATTTGATGAATTCTAAAAATTTGGTTAAAATGCCATATAACATGGCATATGACATGAAATATAACATAACATATGACATAACATAACCATAACCATAACCATAACCATAACCATAACCATAACCATAACCATAACCATAACCATAACCATAACCATAACCATAACCATAACCATAACCATAACCATAACCATAGCCATAACCATAACCATAACCATAACCATAACCATAACCATAACCATAACCATAACCATAACCATAACCATAACCATAACCATAACCATAACCATAACCATAACCATAACCATAACTATAACCATAACCATAACCATAACCATAACCATAACCATAACCATAACCATAACCATAACCATAACCATAACCATAACCATAACCATAACCATAACCATAACCATAACCATAACCATAACCATAACCATAACCATAACCATAACCATAACCATAACCATAACCATAACCATAACCATAACCATAACCATAACCATAACCATAACCATAACCATAACCATAACCATAACCACAACCATAACCATAACCATAACCATAACCATAACCATAACCATAACCATAACCATAACCATAACCATAACCATAACCATAACCATAACCATAACCATAACCATAACCATAACCATAACCATAACCATAACCATAACCATAACCATAACCATAACCATAACCTTAACCTTAACCATAACCATAACCATAACCATAACCATAACCATAACCATAACTATAACCATAACCATAACCATAACCATAACCATAACCATAACCATAACCATAACCATAACCATAACCATAACCATAACCATAACCATAACCATAACCATAACCATAACCATAACCATAACCATAACCATAACCATAACCATAACCATAACCATAACCATAACCATAACCATAACCATAACCATAACCATAACCATAACCATAACCATAACCATAACCATAACCATAACCATAACCATAACCATAACCATAACCATAACCATAACCATAACCATAACCATAACCATAACCATAACCATAACCATAACCATAACCATAACCATAACCATAACCATAACCATAACCATAACCATAACCATAACCATAACCATAACCATAACCATAACCATAACCATAACCATAACCATAACCATAACCATAACCATAACCATAACCATAACCATAACCATAACCATAACCATAACCATAACCATAACCATAACCATAACCATAACCATAACCATAACCATAACCATAACCATAACCATAACCATAACCATAACCATAACCATAACCATAACCATAACCATAACCATAACCATAACCATAACCATAACCATAAGAATATATGAGGAGGCATTAAAAAGAACAAAATTATTTTTGAAACAAATAGGAATATTTTAGAATTGAAAAAAATTGTGTTGTGTTCCTGTAAATTTAACATATTTGTGGATATTACGTAACAAAGAGTTATTCTTATTATTTATTTAAATTCAATTTGAAAGTTACCACAGCGGAAATTGAACCCGGGCGTTCAATTATGCGTTATTATCGAATAGTGGCGTAATTTACTCTTAAAAAAACTACGTCGACAGAGAGTGTGTCAAACAATTAATAACCTGCGAATACACATACAAAAATGACTATTTTGCGACAGCGCGCAGCATCGACCAGTATGGGACTGTTTTCTTTTTTTTAAAAAGTTAAAAAAAAAACTGGTCGAAAAAATTAGAAAAGTCTTCTACCCCCACGAGGTTTGAACTCACGATCCACAAAGACGAGGTTCTGACTTTCTATGCTGTAGGAAATATAACCATTATCAACAAGTAAGCAAAGAATCATTAATCCATTTTGGTCCACTACTAGAACGCATTGGATTTTCGTAATGAAAATTTCAGGTTTTACTTATATTAGAAAATTCCCGAGCTTAAGAATTTTCCGATCTTCCATTTTCCCGCTACGATTTGGTCGAAAAATCGCCCATTGGCCCAATGTGTATACAAAAATTCGAGAATTTTAAATGAAATGTTTTTTTTATTTTCATTCAATGAAATATTTGATGAAAAAAGATATAAAAATTGACTATTGAAATTGGGCCATTGGTCGAAAAATCGACAACCAATTTTTGTATACAGGTAACACATGGTTTAATTTACCTGAGTTGTCCAAAATCGACTGATTCTCATATTTTAGTCTTTTGGCTGCATGCTCACGTAAATAATTTTATTATATTTGACATATATCTTTTTTGCGATTTTTTCAAAAATGGTATAAAAAAGCTGTTTTCTTGTAGCGCTTACCTAAATAGGTAAAAATAGGAAATTCAAAAATTTATTTTTATTCTGATATATTATTATATTTAACCAAATCGTGTATATTTTGGAAGTGTTTGAACAATTTTGGATATTTTTTCCAGAAATTAATTTAAAAGTTATTTTATCGATTTTTTCGACCAGCGGGCTAAATTGGGTTAAGTCAAACTAGCTATTTCTCTCTTACTCGAAAAACTATTTTTTAAAGAAAATTGGAGTTTTAAATTAAAATTCTTAATTTCTAAAGATAAATGAAAATATGTTTGTTTAATATGTATATTTACATTTGACTAAGTAAATTCAAAATTTTCAAAACAAAAAACTGTTGGTTTTTTATTTTAAAATTGATTTAAAATTGATTTTTTTTTCTGAGTGTATATTTTCATTGCGTTAAAATAGGTTTCTACTCATAATATTTTATTACAAAAATCAAATTACAACTGAACAGAAAGAATCACTAATGTCAATCGCTAAATTTGAAAAATCTGTGAATTTAATTCCAAATCATCTCTAGGAGAAACAAGAAAGGAACTTATTTAATTTTAACTTCTTAACAAGCTGGAGTGGAACCTATTTCATATTTCAAAAAAGTGGTTATGCATTCAGAAAAATATGCTTCCCGCATCCAAAGTAACCGTAGACTCAATTCATAGGCATGGATTTTTCTATATTTTATAGGAGTTTTTCCTTAATAGAGGGAATTTTTACATGGTGTCACGAAGTGAGGTCTTGATTTCGAGACCAGAGCTCTTGATTTCGAAAAGCAGCTTCTTTGTTTTGAAGACGAGCTTACTTCATTCATTTCATATGTATTTCATTTTTACAAAATCGTACATGGCGCTAAATGAAGTCCGATTTTCTAACGATGAGGTGCTATTTTTCTATATATTCCGGAAATTTTTTTCTGAGCATGGGATAAGTTTTAAATGAAACTGCTTCTTTATTTTCAGATTTTCGGGCTTAAGTGATATTTGAAAAGAATGAAAATATTATTGAAACACACTATTACGCACATTTTCACTTTTTTTTTCTTTCTCAAAAACAGTCTAAATAAAAATCAATTTCGGTTATAACAATACTTCCAGCTATTCTGGTTACTGGCAAAAATACCAACACAGTCGCACACAACAGAGTTCGTTGTTATTACAGCTTAATTAGAAGCCTCCGGTCGAAGTGAACCATTCAAAATATGCATATTTGGCAAACCTGCCAGACCGTTAACACAAAAAAAAAAAGATTTTTGCACACATACGTTTGTAGTTGCGTTTGTGTGTGTGCGTGTGTTTGTACAGTATTTTAGTGTAGCAGTGTTTTTGTGTGGAGCATTTGAAATTAAGTGAGCGCTTGGTCGAAACACTTAAGGATCATTGGAGCACATTCAAGCGTGTTGATTGTGCGTTTGTTGAAACTTGAACCGAAAAGTACCAAATCAGCAATTTTAATTTTCATCCTGAACACAAACATGTTAACCACAGATGTTGCCACATGTATGTGAAAAAAAAAATAAATTACTGTATATAGAATATGTTCCTTTTAAGCAGAATACGATGCTTTAGGCCATTGTTTTACAATATGATGGCTAAGGCAGTTTAGATAACAGTCAACCCAAACCAGTCAGTGATTAATTCAATCTTCAATTTGTGCCTTTCTCTTCGTGGTTTCATTTGTTTCACAATCATTCTTGTGGAGATGCACACATGGAAGCTATGGGTCAAGCATTATTCCAAGAATTTTTTGGCAAGCAATTAAAATGTATGGCATTGAGCATCAAAGTGGTTCTACCTTGTTGCCTTGTTTTACGATTTGTTGCTATTGTTTGTTTGTTTGCTCAACGTGGCATCGAACTAATGGAATTTGTCAACGATTTAATGTTGTTTGCATTTTCTGCTTAGAGTTCGTGCGTTGAACTGTTTTGCGTTGATTGCGACCCAAGCTTGTTTGGGTGTTTTTTTTTTTTTTAATTCAATGAAATTGAATTGAAAGCTTTGTTAGTTACTTGGTTAAATTGAAGTTTTGTTGAGTTTTTATTTCCTTTACAGTGGCAAACTTTGCTGATAATAACCGTAAGCAATTTAAAGCTATAATACTCTTTTTTAATGAACAATTTGCTGAAGCAAAAGTCTTAAAATTTAAAATTTTTATATTTTTTGTCCCATTATAAATCTAAAAATTCTTGCTAAGCAATAATATAGAAACCTATGCTATAGGCTTATGCATAGCTCAAAAGAACGATCAAAACGCCCAAAAAAATGGTTATTCAACATTTTGAATCTCTCCAGCGCATAAAAATTATTTACACTGCTTATGGGAAATTTATGTTTTCCTAGATTAGTTGACTTTCAAATGCAGCTTTTAGTTGCGAAGATGATTTTAGCTACACAGAAAAAAAACAAGTTTATACAAGTTGACTTTCGCGAAGAAGATTTGTTCTGACAAGGAAAGGTCTCCAGGTGTTAAAATCAGAAATCTTTTGACAATCATGATTTTTGGAATATATGGTCTTTGCATGATATGAAAATATATATATAGGTTTATCTATATTCATATCCTTCATGTATTTTTAGGGCTCGAATGCTTAAAGCATTTCAGTCGAAATAAGGAAATTCCCTTAAAATAAATTTTTCAAATTATTTTTATTATTGACCTCAGTCTTTTTGATTTATAAAAATTTAGTATTTTTTAAGTTTAAATTTGTCCACTTTTCGCTATTAGTACTTTAGCAATTGAGGCACAACTTACTTCTAGGGCTCATTTTGACAAAACTAAAATGTGAAGCAAGAATTCTGCGAATATTTAAGTAAGTGTAAAAAGAATAGCGGAACAATGTGAAAAGCGAACATAAGCAACAAACAGCACAATCGTTACATGTCGATCTTTTAAGCATTCGTTAAAAGGAAATGAGGATACTGAGACTGAAACTTATCCGCACAATCGATGCATCACGGTCTGAAAGGGCTATGGGAGCAATGGTTAGTAATATAGTAATAGAATAATAAAGTTACAAAAATTCATATTTAAAAATATGGCCTAACAAGGAGAGGTCCCCAGGTGTCACGTTAGAGGACTAAAAAATAAGGTTGAAATATTTTGGTATACGTGCTAAATCGATGATTTAAGGTTTCAAAATGGCGTTTGAAAATCAGCGGAAATTTGGTATCAAGCGAATGGTATCAAACGAGCCACACATAATGGCATCCAAATTGTGGAGTTTAATTTTATTGTAATTTTGTTATTGTAATTTTTAACAGCACTTAGTCGATATCATAAGGATTCCGTTCCTGCAATTGTTCCACTTTTACCTTATGTTTTTACTTTTACTTATGGCAGTTTAAAATGCTACCCTTTTTTTTTTGTTTTTTTTATATTTTTACCTTTTTAGATTAAATTTTTTTTTTTTTTGTTAATTAATTTATTTTCTTAAAAACTCATAGATACACAAAATGTCTATCAAAAAAGTAGTTTTACCTTGGCTTTTCCATATGTGCAGATATTTTATTTGGAAAGTTTATATTTTCCATACCACTTCCATACAAACTTTGTGCTTTTTACTTACTTGTTTGTCTGAAAAAATTAGAAAAAACAACCAAAATTTCAAAGATGTGACTTTCGATGCAAATCCGAATATAAGAATATCTCCGCTGTTTTTGAATATAAGAACTGCGTCGAATGATATTGTCCAATACATTTTTTGTCAGAATCAGCCTAAATGGACGTACGCATAAAAAAACTGTCAAGGCGTTGAAACCTAATGAAAAGAGCGTTTCTAATATAGTAAAAAAATTTAAGGAAGATATGGCTATTGCAAAAAAAAAACGGTTTTGGAAAAAAGAAGGGCTCAAACGACCAGAATAAGGTCATATTAATTCTGGCCGCCTTCAAGAAAGATCCGAGAATTTCTGGAAGAAAATTGGCAAGAAAGTTGGGCTGCTCGGAGTCTTTTCTGCTAAGAGTCAAAAAAAAGAAGGACTGAAGACAAAAAAATTTCAGTGCTGCATAGTTGTCGACAAGACGTACATTCTATCTAGTTTTGGAGGCAATTTGCAGTTGTGGTCAGATGTGCTGATCGTAACATCTGGCTCAATCAACGGTGAGATTTATATAAAAGAATGCCTTTAAATTTAATTGCTGCCATTCATATGCTCAACTGAGGTGTACACTAGAGTGGGTCAAAAAAAAAAGTTTGAAAAGTGCACCTCTTATTTTAAAGATAACGACAACTCAACAAAAAAAATAAAACACTTTTTGAACCCCCGGAAAAACCGCAAAAATGGTCTTTTTTCTATAACTTATGCATTTAATGTCCGATTTTAGAAAATGATATACCATTAAAAAGGTCAAAGCTAGTACTATATTTTCCTTTCAGAGCTTTTGGACTTCTGAAGTTATATTCAACTGGTTAGCCCTGTTACCTCGTTTTACTCCTCTCCCCCTTTCTATCATAAAATTAAACTTCTTTAAAATTTGTTTACATCTTATCCAAAAAGTACTTCCTTTGGCCTTGAAACAAAAATGTTGTAGCAGTTCCAAATTGTAGTATAAGACTTCATTTATAAAATTTCTAAAAACAAACAGGTTTTTATTATTGGTTCTTTAATTTTGTTTTTAAAACGTAAAGGTGATTAAAGTACGCCAAGAAATCATAAACTATGTAATTATATACCAATAGTTACAAAATTTCTTCATGAGTAATGACATCGTGCAAAACATTCCGATAGTGGAAAAAACAACGATTTGGGGGTACATAATTGGTTTTATACATGAACAATACGATGTACAAAAATATCTTTATAAATACAATAAAGTTGAATGATAAAAAATTGTAAATTACATCACATTTTAACGAGAGTCAAGCATAAGAGGAACTAAAATGAGAACATACCTCAATGTGTTCATTCTCTCACTTTTACTCCACTCATTATGTATAAATTAAAGAAACAACAATAAAAAACTATTAGTTTTAATAAATTTTATACTACAATTTGGAACTGATACAACATTTTTGTTTCAAGGCCAAATAAAGTACTTTTTGGACAAGATGTGAACAATTTTTTAAGAAGTTTAATTTTATGATAATAAAAATTGGTTCAGGAAGGGGGTAAATCGAGGTAACACGGCTTACCAGTTGAATATAATTTCAAAAGTCCAAAAGCTCTGAAAGTAAAATATAGTGCTAACTAAGACCTTTTTAACGGTATATTATTTTCTAAAATCAGACATAAAATGCATTAGTTATGGAATAAAGACCATTTTGGCGGTTCTTCTGCGGGTCCAAAAAAAAATTTTTTTTTTTGGAGTTGTTTTGAGGTCATCTTTAAAATAAGTGGTGCACTTTTCAAACCTTTTTTTTTAGTATGGAGACCGACCCACTCTAGTACACACTAGACCGGATCGAAAAAAAAAGTTTACGTGCCGGTGTCTGAAATAAAAGCCTAGATCGAGAAAATAAAAAATATATTATTATTTCTTTTTTTTCTTACAGTGTACTCGCCGTTGGCAAGAATGTTTTGAAGTTCTGGAGTACTCAATATTAAGGGTCATAATAAGATCTAATTTTTATAGGATTTTACTTGGACAACAGGGTGTCCCAAATTAATTTTTTTCTTTAAAAAAATTTTTAAATAAAAAGTAATGAGATTTATTAATGACATATGAAAGAAATTCTTTGAACAAAATTCATTTAGTTTTAACCTTTTACCATATTTAACCTTTCTACATATTGCAATATGTTCATTAATAAGAAAGTTATGATTTTTACAAATTTTTCCATATTCATATAATTTTCCGATATCTGAAGCACAGAGTCATCCTATGTTCGCTACAAGACATTCCTTTTTTTTTTTTTAACTCATGATACTTCATTTTTTTTTTTTTTTTTTTAAAAAAAAAAAAGATTTTTGAGTTGTAAGACCTCAAAGAACCCAAGGAAATTTTTGTTATCCACGATAACAGTTGAAAATCAAAGAATTCCGAATGTAGGTTTTCTAAGAATTTCGAAAGGACGAACAAGAATAGTTGGAAGTTTTCTGTCATTTTGTGTCCCCAACATAAGATACGACTGCAAAAGCTATACCGATATGATTCATTGGGACAGTATTAATATTACTTGACCAACTATTTTGATGTTTCATTGTGATACATACTCGAATTTCAAAACTCAGCGGAAAGTATTTCAACTCCTGAATATTCTGGACTAATAATATACCAAACGTATTAAAGGCATTCTCGCAAAATATAGCAGATCCCAGTCTTGAATAAAAAAAAAGGCCTTTTGTTACACAACAAATAAAATTCTACTAGTAATCCTGTGTGTCATTAAAACGCCCAAATAAAAATATATTTAGTGGCAGTTTTTTCGTTTTTATATTTAGGGGGGTATGGTTTATAAACTTTTATTTTTCTTTTTTATATGAATGCACAATATCTCAGAAATATTGGGTCTAAATTTGAAGTCGATCCGAGTAAGACTAACGGAGATATGAGTTTTTAAATAAGTGTGCCTCGAACGTCCATTCATAAGCTTATATACATACTTTTGAACACGTTTTTCTCAAAACTACTTTTTCAAAGTCCGTGTTCACTGCCCTTTAAAAAGTTCTTGACCGATTCATTTCAAACTTGGTTCACATTTTCTACACATAAAAAACCTTTCCCCATTGTTTAATTAAACATTTTTTTTTACATTAAGGGGGTTTCCACCCCCTAAAAAAATAATCACCCCCTAAATAAAAAAAAAAATAATCATACAACGTTGGGGGAATAGTTCATGAAACTTTGACTAAATTTTAATGGTTTTTGATTTCAGATAATTTCCGACCCAGATATAGTGAACACCGCAAATTGCAAATTGCAATTTTTCTAAGACGTTCTGGGGCAAGCTTTGTCACTGGCTTGTTTTTCAATATCTCCGCATGAAATATTACAGAATATTGCTAAAAGTATACTTAATAATGTACAAAAGGCTTGCATAAAGTTGCTCAATCCATACTCTTAATAAAATTCTCAAAAAGGGGGTTTTTACGCTGAAACCCTTACCGCCCTTTTAAGGACTAGTTTTGCCTTTGAAGCAAGGATTTCAAAGAAACTTTCTATGTTTCTGTTGAATTGTTAAGTTAAAAAATTAAAAAAAAAATTTATTTGGGAAAAAAAAAAAACCTAAAAAATAAGATCTTGTGCGACCCTTAAGACTGTATACTCTTTTTTAGGAGTGCCGATTAAATTTTTTCGACCAGAGTTTCAAAACATTCTTGCTAACGGGGAGTACACTGTAAGAAAAAATAAAACTATATTTTTTATTTTTCCGACCTAAGCTTTTATATCAGACACCGGCACGTGGAATTTTTTTCGATCCGGTCTAGTGTACACTAGAGTTGTATGCAACAAAAAATTTTTTTTTGAACTATATAACTATGCTCCGGGGTTTTGTTCCTTTAGATGACAGAGGTAAAAATATTGATATTTATATAGGCCGCAAGCGGCCTTTATATTGAATATATAATTTATATGGAAAAATAATGCTGTATTTTTATAAGAAAATTAACTATTTTTCGTTATTATATATTAATATTAATCTGAATAAAGAATGATTGAAATAAAATTTTTATGTTCACGAAATGCGGATTTCTTCTACAATACAAAAGATTTTGTCATGAACAATTTTATTCGACGCTGTCCTTATTTCACTCAATTCATTTTTGCCTTAAAGTTCAATACAACTTCATGATAAAAATGATTTCAGCCTTACCGTTAGCTGATCATTTATATTTTTCAAGTCGATTTTTCCAAAATGTTTCAAAAAATTGCATGTTTTCTAAAAAATTGTCACAAAAATTGTTTATATTGTAAAAATAAAATATAAAATCTAAATAGCCTTTTTAACTTCATTTAATATGAGACTATATTCAAGTTTTGGCTATTTCCGTCATAGGAAACAATACACATAATAATATTAAATTTAATATATTTTATAATATATAAAAACAGCTTTTTTAAAAAATAAATTTCACAACTGCACGAGCTCATACTGTGAGTACCAAAGAAGCCATTGCTTTGTGATCGAGAATCCAAGTCTATCGATTTAGTGCTATTGTTATAGCTTAAAAAGCTAGTTATATTTTTAAAATACACTCTTAAAAGTTTTTGTTGAAATTTACTACAATAGTTGTAGGCAACAGTTTAGCTACTATAACTGTAGTAAATTTACACACCTTTATAAAATTCAACATTTGTTGCTTACTATTGGTAAGCATTCAACAGATGGTGTTGAATTTTGCTTAAAATATATGGTAATATTTAAGCTTTAATATATGTATTGTAATTACAACCTTTATATGAATAATATTCAACAACTGTTTTTTACTTCTACTACATTTAACTTCATTTTACTATATTTAACATGTGGTTGGCAATTAAAACTGAAGTAAGCTTCAACTAATTTTATGATTGATTTAATATTTATAAAACACACAAATCTGAATAAAAATAAAGAAAAACTTTCAAGTCAGTTGCACCAAGAAGCTATATCAATTTGTCGTTAGAGTTATAGAAATAAAACAAAGCAGTATCAAAAACAATTTTTAATATTTATTAAGCACTTCTCGCACACATTCCAATATAAATATTGAGTACATTACAAGGCAAAAAATATTTACAATCTTAGCTTTAAATTAAAACGCGTTATTTAACACAATTTTTGTAATTGGAGATAGAGAAGCGGATACAGAACTGAATAATAAGCTGCTTACTTACTCATAACCAAACTTGATTGAGAATGTGATGCAACTTTACAATTGATGTTGAAAATTCAACACACATACATATGTCTATTGGCAATGAAATAAATGATGAAAAAATAGTTTAATATTAATATTGCAGCAAAATTCAACATATGTTGCTTAATTTTACTAAAGTTTGTATATAATTTTAAACATTGAAAATTTACAATGAAACTTGCAGTCAAATTACACTCCAGTTGAATTTTAAACAAAAAATTACTATGATAGTTATAGTAAATTTGTATTTATTTTTTAGAGTGTATGTATATATGGTATATATGTATATATATATAAACACATAAATTGGTAAAGAATTAAGTGAAATTCGTAGCATCAAATAAAAACGAATATCTAGAATTACTTTTACTATTCTATGAGTAAAATATATATTTTTTTGCTAACATTGTTCTGAGTTCAATGGACGAGAATCCTGCGAATTGAGTACAAAAGTTATACAAATGGTTACACAACACTAATAGCAATTTGTTTGTACAGCCATTGTATACGTATATATGTGTGATGAAATGTTTTTTTTTTGTTGTGACTTGAAGGTAGTCGTTTAACTGCATGTAAATTGATACCAACTCATACCAAGCCGCCTATTTGCATCGTTTATCATTTATTGCTCTTGTCTACTTTTTCTTTTATGCTAGAGTTTTCCGTTTTCTTTTTCATTTCTTTTTATGTTATAAATATTTCTTCCTTCTATTTAACTACGTGTAATATTATGCCACTCTACCTTATCTCGACATAATGGTTTTAGCATTTATTCTCATTTTGTCGAATTATTGTTATTATTTTTCCTTAATTTTTTTTTTTTTTCTTGCGTCTATCTAGCTTACCGCTTTCTATGATGATAAAGCAAACCATAATGGTATTATTCATAAAAATCTATACCTAGTCAGCTTCCGCCTCTTTTTCTCTGCAGTCATTCACAGTCTGCTGAACATTCACTTATTTTTTCCTTTTTATATCATATTTACTCAAATTGATGTTAAATGCTTTTGATTCATACAATTTTTTGTCCCTATTACATCCATGTTTGTTTAGGCATATTAAAAAAAAAAAAACAAAACAAGAAAAAGCAAAACATAAATACACAGCTCAGTCAGCATTGACGTTAAGGTTATGTATTTACTTCAAAGGACTTCTTTGTTCATTGGAGTCTGTTTTATTTGTGTTTCTGGCCTATTTCAGACACTTTGTAATTTTATGATAGTCTTGATTGGCAGAGATGTTTTCGGCTTTTGCCACCTACTCGTTTCTTCCTAAAGTCGTTGAGTCTTGAAAATTATTTATGAGCTTGTCATTAATAAAATATTCGACCTTGAAATCAGTTTAACATAGAAATTATTGAGCACAGGATGTGGAAGAACTTTGAGATTGAGGTTAGTAGGCTTAACTCAAATACGATTTTATTCTTATTAAATTTAGCAGAAAAGTGGAAAATCTGAATTTAATTATCTTAAGAAATTAATTTAATAATCTTAAATCACGTTAATATTAGAATTAAAATCATGCTTTATTAGAATGAAAAAAATCCTACAATGATTTGGTGAAAATCTCAAGCCCAACCAAAAACTAAAAATAACCTTAATCTTAAAACAAACTCAAAAAAGTAGACGATTAACAAGAAAACTTTGGTAACACTATAATACTGCCAATCAAACAAAAGATAAACGATGTGAATGAACATGCAAATTTAATGAAATAATGTTGTAGATATTATGTATTATCCATGTCTGTCAAGTAGATATTATGTTTCAAAGTAAATCTAAATATCTATGATAACAAACGAGTTTGGCTGAGAATGTGGCTAACTATGCGGCTATTAACTATTATGTAAAGCACATACTATACAAGAAATAATTTATTCGGATCGTAAAATCTCACATAATTGTTTTGTAAATGATGTGAAATACATGCTATAAAAATCTTTAATTTTTTTTTTTCATTTAAAACTAAAGATGTATATTAACAGCGTTGTGACTATAACGTAATGTAATATACAGTGAATCAAAATAGTTTAGGTACAGAGCTATTCTCAAAGTTTGTATCTAAATAACTTTTTGCACCTAACGAAAAAAAAAAATATTATGGCATCATTTCAATATTGAAAGTTTTTTTCTTATTATTCACTGCTAAAATATTCCATTTTTCATTTTTGTTTTATGTATAATGTTATTAAAAAACAAAAAGTCACAATTTTACATAAAAAAGCTTAGGCGCATGTGTAAAAAATTTTAATATATTTTTGGTTTTCATGCATATAATATTTTGTTATGCCTCATTTGGCTTGAATAACTGTCTGTAAGTGCCTTTGCATACTCCCAACTAGGTTTGATGTCTATTCGGGTGTTATATTTTCCCATTTTTGGCGAAGGGCCTCCTTTAGTGAATATTTTGATGATATGCGACGGCTCCGAATTTTGTTCTACAATAATTGCCAAATATGTTCAATAACATTCATATCTGGCGACTGTGGATGTGTTTTGAGCTGTTCGCAATGGTAAATAAGTCATTTCTGCACAAGGTACGACACATGTTTTTTTTTTTTTTTTTGTTTTTCTCCCCACCTTAGGGTCCAGAAAGTATATAAAAATAAAATATAATCATTAATATGACATTTCTTATATGAGCATACTTAATGGTCCTACGTCTCTCTTCAGTAACAGTATTAACAGTAACAGCAACACGCTTAAGATATCGAATAAAGTTCGATACATTCAATTGAGCCTTGTCCATCACCAGTGATTTAAGAATCTATTGTGTTGGAAAGTATCAAATGAAAGTGAGGAAAAAATGTACCTTTTACAATTGTTTTAATTGTTGTTTTCTAAAATTTAAACCATTGGTGTTAAGTGTTATTCTATTTTATTGATTCTGATATTATTGATTATTTTAATGTGCCAAGTCAGTGCACTGTCAGTGGTTCGAGTAATCTACGATTTAAGCAGTCTTGGTTGAACCGTTGGCATTAGTTAGCTTACTCCAAATTGAAAAACGGAACTTATTGTAAGTTTTGCGTTTTTTTTTTTAGCTCTGACACGGGATCTCAATCTCTTGGGACAACAAACATTTTTAAAAATAAAATTTTCAAACCTTTTGAATGTTGTCGAAAAGTCAATTAAATTTAAAAATTTTGCTAAGTGATCTGTTATAGTTTAGGTGTTGGTTACGGATTTACTTATAAGAAAATATAAGTCTCTTATCGTGGACATTTTTCTGGCAGTTTCTAGAAAATAACGTTTGAAAGGAATTCGCATTGTAGGCCACATTTCTAATGGTGTGGAAAATATTTACAAAATTAATGTTTATATACCTTTCCTTGCATCAACAATTTACAACATGGGAGTACTATTTACAAAGCACAACTGGCTTTTGTCATCGTTCAACTTGATTTTGATGACATCCGAAAACGAGGAACGATCAAAATTTTTAATTAAGCAATATGCAAGAATTTTACCTTGCTCTGGTAATACTACCATACGAATAAATTAAATCAAAATTCAGCAGCGGATACGTGAAGGAGTGCAATTGATATTTGAAATATATTTGTAGAAGATCTATGATCTATGAAGATCTATCTACCGCTTAAATGGTTGTGCATCCTTAAGAGTACATAGGGATAGCAAAGTCACAGAGGATGATGTCTTGTCAGAATTGGCAAAAAAAAGGGAAGACTTAATGCAAACATATAAAAACAAACAAAAGTAAGTTTTATTACAAATTCATTAAAGTTTTATACTAAATTCCTTTGATTCATCGATATCAAAAAATATCGATATATTTTTTATGAAAACCCCCCCTTGGGTAAATCCTGGCTAAGGGCCTGGTTTCCGCCAAAACTTTTTGTGCACCATCTGATCCAAAAAGGTTGAACTTCGATTAATCACTAAATATTACACTGTTCCAGAATGATTCCGATTGATATACATGAAGTTTTGCAAACTCCGGCCTATTTTTCCCTTTCATGAAAACCAGCTCTATGTAGAGTATTGCGTATTGTTTGGGGATCGAAGTTTTTATTGGAACTTTGCTGCATTTCATTGCATAATTTTACAGCCGAAACCCTAGGATTTTGGGCCACTGCAGCTACTACAGTGCGCTCCTGGCGTGGTGTTAATATTTTTGGGCGTCTAGATCTGCTTTCACGCTCTAATTTTCCCGTATTTATGTAATGTTTTATAATGTTTCGCACACTTGTATAGGGCCTCTGCACTATATCACCAATTTCGCGATAAGATTTTTGCTGCATATGAAGGTTTATAATAACTTTTCGAACATCTACCGAAATTTCTGTACGATTGTTCATTTCGCTCATTCAATCACGACATCAAGATCAACATTAACTTAAATCAATTCACAATTGGATGGCTGCGCAATAATTATGTGCAGAAAACGGAATAGATCAAAGAGATCTTATAGATTACAGTTATATTTGCAAAAACAAGGTACACATATAGCCTGTGCCTAAACTTTTTTCATATTAATTTCTTCTTCTTCCGCTTATATTTTGAGTAGTGTATAAAGTAAAGGAATTTTTTTATGTATTTCAATTAAAATTCATCTAATAATACTAACTGCATCAAAAAGTTGGCCAAATTAGTTGCTTTTAAATATTAAAGCAAAGTTCTTCTCAGAAAAATTTACTGTGTCTAAACTTTTTTGATTCACTGTACATATTATATAAGTTTTACTTTTTGAATCAAAACGGTAATATTAATTATTACTGTCTGCGCAACTAATAACATACAATAATATTATTCCTTTTTTTTCTTATTTCTCATTACATATAACTTAGATATGGTTTCCGGAAATCTTATACAGCTCTGACACTGCGGCTTCAAGTAAGACCTATTGTGTCATACTAAATTATTAAAGCAGTTCTTTCGCTTTAAATTTTTTAAGAAAACGTAAGATGTTTTCAGGGTTAAGATCAGCAATATATGTGACTGAGACTATTTCCTTACTTCACTTACATTCACTGAAACTTTGTCTGGATGATTCGTCATCCTTATGGCAGAGTCTACATAGTTAATATATTGACAGATTCATTCTTAGAAGCTAGTTCTTTTAACTTGCATTGCCCAGTTAAAATTTCCATGTCATCCTCATTCATTTTCTCATTTCTCTAGGTCATTTTTATCTAAATTTATTTAGAATTTAGACTCTTGGTGAGATTTCAGGAAATATGTGCTTAGTGCAATTTTGTCCTAGGCTGTTTAATCAGAAATCATTTGATTTTGTTAAGGTTATTGACTGTGTTGGTCCTGTAAAGGGTGTGGTTGCACCCAGTTTAGCCAAGAAATTCACTTTTTCGTTCCCGTGAAAGCCACTATGGCTAAGATCCAACGTAGAATTATTCTATTTTTCGATTCCAAATAATTATTCTATTTTCAAATTTGAGCAAGCATTGACAGTCTCTGGAACTAGTTAAGATTTAATGATAGGCGATTTCAGTGCTTTAATACTAGCTTCACTATCAGAGAATATAAAAATAGTTTTCCCCCCTCCCCCTCCACCCGCGTGATTTTAATTGTTTAGGCTGACACCTCTGTTAATAGCAAGCATCTCCGCTTGGCTGACTGTTGAGTATTGACAGAGGCTGAAGGAGTGGCTCTCGTTGGAGTTTTCTCCCGCCCCGTGCCCTTTTCTATTTTATATCCATCGGCTCACCACACTACGCCATTTCTGAATGGTGTTAGTTTTTTGTGTTCCCAAACACGTGTTTTTCTAACATTTTTCGAAAGGAAATGCACAATTTTGTGTAACAGTTATGTTATCAATATTTTTCTCTATAACATCTAATGTGAACAAGGTATATTATCCCTATACATATTATCTTATTACATATTATATACATATTATCCCAGACTAGCTCTAGAAAACATGATTTTTTTGTGTTTTTATACAAAATATTCTTCTCGTGATTCAATACACTTGTCACAGATAGTTAATAGTAATTAAAATGCCTGCTCTAGTTCATTTTGCTTTCTCTAGTTCTAGTGCCCGTGTCGCTGATCGAAATGTCATAAAAAAGCATTCTTTCAACTATAATTTTAATTTCGGAAATAAAGGGAAGTCGCACGGTACCAAATCAGGTGAATATGGTGAACATTGAGAGATATATGGACAAAACCCTCGCAATCAGGGTTATTGCGAAGTTTGCTTATTTTTGCTATTTTTTATAATGTGGATACATCCCAGCATGCGAAAAACACACTTTGCAAGTAATATGATCCCAAGGATTGGAATATGGTCGTCCAAAGTTGAGCTTCTAAAACCATTTTTTCTTAATTTTTCCGCAATATTTTTTACCTTACTGCGAACGAATGATTGTAAAATTTTTATTTAAGAATAAAATTAACTCAAACTTAAATTTTCAGAATAAATGCACTTTAGACATGTTTTTCAAATAAAAATAGTCCCCCAGTTGCATTTTGTTGGTAAGAAACGGGTTTAACGGCGCCCTTTTTCAAGTTTTTTGTAATATTTTTTTATTTTTGTTGAGCTATAATTTTTCTGATTCCTCAAAGTACTTCAGATCTTATAACTACAAACTTCCACCTTGAAGATGAGAATAAATGTATTTGCAAGTAGTTGCGAGAGTTATAGAATTTTCAAGGCAAATCTGTTAAGTATATCAGTTAAGTATATCAAGTATTAAAAAATGTATATCCTACACTGCTTTTTGTAAAAAAGAAGTGAAGAAGTCTGGTATTTATTTGTTTTAGCAGATTAATAATTTGTGATATTAGGGTAAAACGCTAACCCTTAAGGTGGACAAATTTACTGATGGATTACAGTGTTGCAGTGTTGCCATATGGTTCGACACATCGGATTTGTTACGATATTTAGACTTTAATCCAATGATCCGATATTTGGCCAAAATTTAACGATTTCAAAAAAAGTTGATCCGATGTACAAGTTTGCCTATATTTCTGTAACAAAGCAACGGTATATTACTTTAAATATAATTTTTTTCATTTATATTAAACTAAAAAAAATAAACGTAATGCATGCGAAACCGTACCGTATACGGGCCGCCATTTTACTAACACTTCCATAGTTTTTCAATAAATAAATTTTAATATAATTTTATAAATTATTAATAAATTTAAAATTCAGTGTATTCAATACTTCAACTTATATTTCAATGTAAATTTCTGAATAGCTTGATAAGTTTCTAAAACTCCCCTCACTGTCACAACAAAGCTAAATTGAAACATTTTCTACAAAATTAAAGCCCAAAGCAAAACCTTTGGCAATTTCTTAATTGAATGAATTAAGTGTTGAACTATAGCTTTTGTTCACAAACAACCGAGTAAGAATATGATAGACAAAAACTAAATAATTCTAACATTCTTACATAAATACATAATCTGTGTGAAGACAATGAGAAATATTTTGCATATCATTTGACAGAGCTGAACTGAGAAATTTCAATTCAAGTCAAAACAATTATGAGCTACTAAATTCACTATACACTGGAAAAATTATTATAATGTCGAGAGTATTTTTATAACTCCATACTACAATTTTAGACATGCCGACAGTGTTGCCACTTTTTAAAACAGAAATTCCTCAAAAATTCCTCAAATATAAATAAAATTCCTCAAAAACTTTTTTCTAAAGATATTTTAATGGAATACAAATTTAAGAAAGGGTATTAGTATTTAAAATTTAGTTGTAGGCATAAATTGTTTTTTTGTTTAACCAGTTAAGGCCCAGAAGGACACTCTTCATATTATTTCAGAAAATACCTATTTTTACTATTATCGAATGTATTCTACGCAATGCAATAGTTAAATCATCTCAATAATTTGATTTCTAATTGTTAATTGACAATTAAAAAAAAAAATAATTGTTTTGTTTTGTGATTTATTTTTGTTTTTAATCAAATTTTACAGTAGAAAAGAATTTTTTTACAGTACACAATTTCCCAAATGTGGTTGATAATTTTTACTACGATTTTTCTCTCAAAATGGCGGCTCAAAAAGTAAGATTTAAAATTTTTTATTTTTTCCATGGTGAACCTAGGCAAATTTAAAAAAAGAAGACATTTTTCTCATGAGATAATAAGATAAGATGAAGTCGACTAAGCAGTTTTTTAACAATTTTTCTAACAAAGTTGTAATTTAGGTATTTTGGTTTTCTGGTAATTAATTGTTAAATATTTCAAAAAATCAAAAAAACTGTTCAAAATCACCGAAATGACTGAGCTTCTTTAAATTGTCAATTAAAAATTGAAAATCAAATTTTTGAGATTTTTTAAGTATTGCATCGTGTAAAACACCCTCAAAAATAGTTGGAATTGGTATTTTATAAAATATTTTCCGGGCTTTTCGTTATTTTTCTGCTCAAAGTTTAAAAAAAAAATTGTCATTCTAGGCGTTAAAAAAAAATAAAAGTAATACCTAGTTACATTTGGCACATTCCATTTGTCGTTTTTTGCATTTTTACTCATTAAATCATCAATTGTCAAATTCCTTAAAATTCCTCAAAACAAAATACTTCAAAAATGACTCTGCAAATTTCGCACATTTTTAAGGAATTCCTCACAAAGTGGCAATAATGCAGTATTGCCAATCTAAAATTAATTATTCTCGTTTTTGAGTAATACGTTGGCTAACACAAGATAGAGTAATAGTGGACTTAAGTCAAAGAAGAACTTACACTCATATCTACTCATACTCGTTACTACTCATGACTTAAGTATGCTAATTAAAGGTCTGCAGAGAACCATTCTACTTCCATTCTACTTGTACAAACAGATAAAACAAGTAGGAACTTGATATTATTAGTACAAATACAACAACAAGCAGATTTTAACTTATGCTTACATGTTTTGGATTAAGCAGAGAGCGTATCATCTCTTTCTCTGGCTCTCATTGTAGTATAAGCTTTGTTTCTCTTTATCGGCTCCATTAAGCTGAGTAACTGTTTTAACTCTTTTTTTTTATTGGATATATCCATTCAAAATGGATATTCCAGATAGTTCTCTTTGTGTTAATCTCGTGCTTTTACTTTTTCAATGCTACTAAAAAAAAGTAATGGTGTAATGGATATCGATTCTGTGAATCGATAGCTTTATGTAAGATACTTGTGATACATTTATTAATTTTTAATTACTTCATTTTTAGTTTCATTAAGTTGCCGAAAAAAATGCCTTTGTTCTGTTTATTTTTTTATGAAATAAAATAAAAAACTTGAATGCATTGCACTTATATAAAGTGTTTCTTTTATTGTTTTATTGAAATAATTCGTTTATGCTTTTGACGTCAAATATCCAGTCAAATATTACTGGTATATCTGTTTGTTGCGTATGTTCTCAAACTAGTATTCTTGATGCTTGATAATTTCATTCTCTCGTACATGTTCTATCGTTATGTAAAAGAGAAATATTCCATGCATACTCAATGCTTAGAGAGCGAAACCGATACAAGTTGATATAACAAAAAATAATAACACACAACTAGTATGCTTAGATGGTCCTTTGCAGAGCTTTAATACTAATTTCACTATTACTCATTGCAGATCTCTGGTGCTAAGGGCATTACACAAAATAGTATTATTTTGTAACTCACTCATACACTCATACTAATAACTCACTCATACTTCTTTTTCTCTCACATTATCAAGAGAGTCACTTCAAATTATTAACCCACAATCAACAAAATGATAATTTACCGACACACATATGAGTATTTTTAAGTTTTGGTGGTAATGAGTCAAAGTATTTTGATTAGTTAGTATGAGTACACATTTGCACCAATAGTCATAGCTTATGACTAACAATCCCAACCCAATTTTGTCAAAAAGAAGGACTTTCCTTCCAAATTTTTCAAAAGTGAGCTTTTTTTTATTTCAAACGCAGGATCAATATTTAATGATGTTGGCCACAACGAACAAATTGTTTATATTTCAATTTCGATAAGATTTGGTGAAGCATAACAGGTAGCGATTTGATGAACGGATAGACTTGTAGGCACAATATATTCAAATTCACTTTAATGGTCAGAATAGCCTTTTGATAGTGTTTTGACTTGAAGTGTGCGGCGTAGTTCAAATTTATAGCTTAAACACACTGACGACAACTGCATCCTTACGATATCCGTCAAATTTTCTTTACATGTATTTCTTATGGAGAGAATTTGATCTCATTTCTAATTTGACAGCTTGTCATTGCAGTCGTCATCAATGTGTTCAAGTTTTTACTATAGTTTTACTATAGTGAGCACAACAAGCGACGAACAAAACGTTGCGCGACACGATTATAATGGACGCGACAGCAGCAAACTTCAGAAGCAATTCTTTTTGATATATACAAAGAATTATTTTTGTTGAACTTAATTTGCGTTATTTTCTTTTATTTGCTATATAGTCTATAAAAATGCGTCCCACAAGAAATACATGTAAATTAAAAGTAAAATACGTGCTCGTCGCTTGTTGCACTCAATGTGTTCTGGCTATAGTCGTTGAAAAATTTGTGTTATAATTTGAATATGAAAGGAGGATGGTTGGAGGATAAAAGTAGGGTTGGTTCAAGGCGAAAAATGAGGTTCGGAGGTTTTCGAAATACTTGGCTTAGGACGGAAGATGATCCTCCCAAAAGAAGGATAGATAGATAGATGGTTACTAACGACTTGAATATACTAATAATCATTAGAACTCATTGCAGATCTCTGTTACAAATAAGGAATCGGTGAAGGAAATCGTCGCAACATTGCCATGTCTAAAATAACAGTACCCACGAACAGAAAATTTTTCCCAACAGTCCCAATATCGCCATGTCTGTAATAGAGATATAAAAGCTACTTCAATACTGTATTTGTCGTAATAAATATTGCTTTTTCAGTGTATCTTGCTATCAAAACGTAGTTACGTGTCGCATATCATAATGTTCACACTGAACAAAACGAAACGTGACACTGAATCTGAGTAATTGTTGCAAGATATTCCGTAGTGGTAAAGCTATGTTTGCTTTGGGGGCGGGAGTTTGATGCAGGATGCAGGAAAATAAATTATTTAAATACTTCATCTTCATCTTTCTCTGCATGCACACATACATCGCGTTCTTACGAAACACGTAATGCAACTTGTTTTGCAATTTTTGTTGTAATTTCTAGATTGTTTCAGTGTTATTGCTTTTTTTGCTGTCATGCAGTGTTTGTTACAATCAACTGTTTACTTTGTTGCTGCAGATTATTGAAATTTGTCTTCTTGGTTAGGGTGGTCGTTCTGAGGTTCAGTGATCCTTTTGAAGCTCTAGCCCCCCTCCCCCCAAACAATGAGGATTACGTTATTGCAGAGCATTACACGTTCCTATGCTTTGTTACATTTACATAGAAATAAAAATCTTTTGTGTGTCGAAACTTTGTTTATTTGTTTGTCGCTTAATTCTTTCTTTGTCAGTCTATTTTTTGTCTTACATACTCTCATGGATGCACAAATGCAAGGTTGCATGGAAGCCAAATGTTCTATGTAAATATTGCAACAATAGCTGGGAGAAGAAGAAGTAAGAAAAAATAAACTTTTCGTAATAAAAGTTTTCTTATAAGAAAATTTATTGCATGAATGTTGCAGCTCTGTAGCAACTGTTGCAATATGGTAAAAGTGAGAATTAAAAAAATTGTGTACACATCAAAATTATTGCATCCTTTATGTTGAAGGGCACCATGAATTTTTGTTGTCTATACAAAAAACTTTTAAGCAAATGAAAGTAATCAAGTAGTTTGAATTCAAAACTTTTTAAATGAGTTCTACATTATCTACAGCTTTTTTTAACTATTCTGGAACTGTTTTTGGTTTTGTAAACTATTTGAACAACAATTTATACCTCTGCTGCACATGATTTCTAGGTACGTCTAGCCAAAACTAATCAATTATTACCAAGCTTAAGGTTACAAGTAATTAACAGACAAATTACTATGGAAGTGAAATATTGTAACGTTTGCATAAAAAAAAATCGGTTAATTATTAACATTTGTTTTTTTCAAGCACAAAACTTTATAAAACACATTAACTCATATGCAACGTATGCTGCCATTAGCATTGGCACAACTTGCCATCAAAGTAACGGAAACGGGAAACGGAATGTCGACAGTAACGAATACAAAGAAAGATTGATGAGTGGGTCAAAAAATTAAACAGCATCACAGTAAATAACGAAATTGATATAGCTATGATATTCTTTGGTATAAAATGTCAAAGGACCTTTCTTTACAAGTGCTTTTAGAAACATTTCCTAGAAATATTATTACCATGATAGATACTATCTAAGCACCGAATTTGAAAGCAATAGCGAAAACTAATTTGTTTGCCTTACAGCATATAATATAAATAAGCCCTAAAATTTTCAAACGAAATTCGGCGAAAAAAAGTTTGTTATCGAAAACAAAGTTCAACGAGAAGTTGGAGAAAAACTTCATAAAAGCATTTCGTCATAATTTTATGGCAATCAATTTTAATTGTATGCAACTTTTAAACCAAAGGCTTTTGATATTTTTTAACTTTGTTTTGAGAGATGGGGAAAGGAGTCGTCATGCTAATTTTACGGTTCTACCATACTGCAGCATAAAAATTTGTACTCATTTTAACACTACAGACAGTGACAATTTATCAAATTTAAAGACAAGCGATACTGATAAAAGTTGAGTTACAGATCAAATACAATACAAAATTAATTTGAATTGAAAAAAAAAAAAAAAAAAACAATTTAAACTTAATGAGAATGTTAAGAAGAATAACTTTCTAGAAATATAGTAGGCTGAGATACGAATGATTTTTGTGTAGTTTATGTATCAAATTGAAGCAAAACCACTCAATATTGCGGTAGAGTATAGAAAGTGCTAAATATACATTTACCATTAAGGCCATAAATTTTGTTTTTGACTGATGTAGATAACTTGAAACAGGCCCGTAGCCAGGATTTACCTTAGGGGGGGTTTTGATAAAAAAATATACGTATATAAGTAGATACCAATAAAAAACTAAACGCAAGGATATGGAAATTTTTTTAACAAATCCGTTTTCTCTTAAAACTACTCATGAATATGCCCGTTTTTAAATGACGATAAAAGAGATGGCAAGAGTTTATAGAATTATTTTATGAAATTAATTTCTAGTACTGAGTTATCGATTTTTGCCTATGGTTTTTTGAAAAATAGTCTAAATTGAGAATTTTAAAAAATATAATTCTGAAAATTAGCACAAAAAGTAAAAATGTCTATGACAAAATCTATATTATATATAAAATTGTAAAAAAAAAAAATCTGTACATGAAATATTTTTTCGAAATTCGTTGTGACAAGGAGTCCGAAAATCGCATTTTTAAAATTTTTGTCTGTCTGTCTGTCTGTTAAAGCATCACGCGAAAACCACTGGATGGATTTAAATGAAATTTGGTATCTAGGTTCCTTATACCCCTGGTCATAACATAGGCTACTTTTTATCCAATAAAAATGGTTGGACCCTGTAGGGGGCGCTGCGATCGGGTTCCTGGCATACTTTTTTTAGCTTAACTCCGAAACCGTTCATTCGATTTCCATGAAAATTTGTATGTAGAGTTTCTCGGACAAGCTGAGTTTTTTTGACTTATCTACATTGTTCTATCTTGGACACCAGAGGGTGCTGTAGTACAAATATTTTAAAAAACTTCGAAAAACTCCTAAACCGTGCATCCGATTTACATGAAAATTGGTATATTGAGGTTTTCGGACACGGTGAATTTTCAAGACTTATTTACACTGCTCTATCTTGAACACTAGAGGGCGCTGTAGTACAATTATCTTAAAAAACGTCAAAAAACTCCTAAGTCGCTTATACGATTTGTATGAAAGTTGGCATATAGGATTTTCGAAAACGGTGAGTTTTTATGACTTATAAACTGGGTTCTATCTTGAACACCAGAGGGCGCTGTAGTACAAATATTTTTAAAAAGTCGAAAAAGCCCAAAACCGTTCATTCGATTTGCATGAAATTTTGTATGTAGAGGTTCTCGGTCACGCTGACTTTTTTTGGCTTATCTACTTTTTTCTCTTTCGAACACCAGAGAGCGCTGTAGTACAAATATTTTGAAAAACCTCGAAAAACTCCTTTGCCGTGCATCCGAATTGCATGAAAATTGGAAAATAGGAGTTTTCTGATACGGTGAGTGTATTAGACTTATCTTTTTTGTGCTATCTTGAAAACCAGAGGGCGCTTCAGTACAAATATTAGGAAATCGTCAAAAACTCAAAAACTGCTCATCCGATTTGGACGAAAATTTGGTGGTTCTGGTGATATCTTTTTTGCTCTTTCTCGAAACTAGAGGGCGTTGTTGTCCAATATGTACGTGTGTATGTTATTAAACTGTTCCTTAACGGCTGCACTGATTTTCATGAAATTTTTTGTGTGTGTTTGAGTGGATCCCTAGATGGTTCAGATTCACTATTGGACCCGGTAGGTGGCGCTGCGATAGGGTTCCACGAATTTATTACAGTTTGTTTCCGAAACCATTCATCCTATTTACATGAAAATTTGTATTTAGGAGTTTTCGGGTACGGTAGTTTTTATGACTTATCTATTTTGTTCTATATTGAACACCAGAGGGCACTGCAGTACAAATGTTTTAGAAATGTTGAAAAACTCCTAGCTGTACATCCGATATGCGGGAAAATTTTTACATTTAAGTTTTCGGATACGGTGGGTATTTTGGACTTTTTTTTCTGCGCTATCTTAAACACCAGATGGTGCTGTAGTACAAATCTCTTAAGAAATCGTGAAACACTCAAAAACCGCTCATCCGATTTAGATGAAAATTTGTATATCGGATATACACGATTTGATTATCGAGTATGGAAAAGGTCTTGGCGTTATTATTTATTCTATCTCGAAAACCGGAGGGCCCTGTTGTACAAATACTCAAAAAACTCAAAACAACTCATCCGATAAGTATGCTTTTTATAAGTGGTTTTCGTGTGCGGTGAGTCTTTTGGCGCTATATATTTTGCTATATCTTAGGCAGCTTAGGTAAGGCAAATCGCGAAGGGTGATAAATATCTTCTTTTCTTCTTTATGTGCATTTATATTCGACTTCCTTTCTTCGCAAATCAGGACAGCTGATGCCGAACTCTGTGGTATTTGAGGCAATTTCCTCGCGAGTTGCCAAGAATTCGTTGTTGCTCTAATTTTTTTTCAAAAATGTGCAATCTATCGAATACAATATAAGACTTGAAAAAATATTTTTGTAAGCGATCGGCGGCACGCATAACCAATTCACAATTTTCCTAACTATTTCTCATAATTTTCAGATGTTGAAGCTACATTTTGTTCATTTTGCCGAAGTTACCGGTTTGAAAGATGCACACAAAATTCCTTCTAAAGTTTATATTCTAAAGTTTTCAAACCGACGAATGAGTTCAAAAATTATTCATATCAACTCCCGAGTTAAGCCGAATATTCAGCTAGTTTTACTAATAAAGCAATATTAGTTTAAAAAATAAAAATAGTTAAAATTGAAATTAGCTATGAAAAATTAAAACTTTTTTAAAAAGTGCACATGTTGAAGTTTGATTCACAAAATTTACGGGACATTTTACATAAACGGGAGAACAAAAAAATTTGAATCTTTAGATTTGGTTTCTTTATGGCTATCTTACGCTTTTATTGATAGTATAGTAAGTTCGATTTATAAAACGATTTCGACCATTGGAATTATATTCAAAAGAAAATATTTTAAAATCTTAAGAAATTGAACTGTGCCATTTCCTCATAAAAAAAATTATATCATTCAATTCTAATAACAATTACTATATATTTTTTTTTATTAAAATTTTTTGAGCAGAGGAATCGACTCCGATAAAAATCATATTTAAAGCTCATATTGTTTGTCAAAAGCCGTAATTCGAAAACCCAATATATTATTGAAGTTATCGCATCAAAATAAGTCTTTCTTTGAAAATCATTACTCAGCTGGATAAATTTTTATTAAACAGTTACTTTTTTTTTGATATATAAGAATTTAATCAGTCGTTCTACTATTCGAAGATAGATCAAAGCTTTTCTAAATACTCAAAGATTTTGTTGTGCTAGTTGTTGTTGCTCTTATATTTCACAGTTGATCTTAGCTTCAGCAGTTAGCTGATATTAAACTATGACGACATGAAGCTTTGTTTTTTTGAAAACTTAGATTTTTAATTTATTGTGTGTTATATTATATTTATATTATTATATTATATTTATATTATTTTTATCATATTATTTATATAACAAAATCTTTGAGTATTTATAAAAGCTTTGATCTATCTTCGAACAATAGAACTTACTTTCCCTGAAAGTATGCTTCACAAATTAGAAGAACTTTAAGCTGCTTTTATATCATTTGTATTCTCGTACATGCAATTCAGGGTAATTTACTAATTGCATTCGTGGAACAAGTAGAAAATTAAGAGCTTAGTGGATCACAGCAAGAATCACGAATAAAGGCTATATAGGGTATTGTTGTTGTTAATTGTTTTTTCTTCAGTTGTTTTCTTCGGAAAGCAACATTGACCTTAAGCTCGATAAAATATAACCTTTAATAATTGAAAAATTATTGGAGTTATATAAACAAATAACTAAAAAACTTATGAAAAAAGGTCGTAATTAATTTACAAATAAGTTTTAAAAAAAATTTTTATTGAGAATTTTTTTTGAAAAAATGATATTTAGATTTTAGGTGATTTTTCAAAACCTGTAATTTGGAAAATTTTGGACTTCACGCAGGGCTAAATTTTTAAACCAAGTTTGAGATTTTAGATGTCTTATATACCAAGAAAACAACAAAATAGAATGGGCAAACTTTTTACTCATTCGCTTTACAAGGAATAACCCATAATGTGTTAAATTCCGTGGTTCATAATTTTTTGCATTAAACAGCTTTTAAATATTTTTAAAAAAATCCATTCAAACAAATGGTTTTTAAAAGGATTTTGGGTCCAATAAGCTTAGATATTGCATAAAAAGTGTCAAACTTATTTGCTATAATTTATGAAATTATATTCCTTCTAGACATAATTTCAAATATACATTTTTCCGGCTATCAAGGTCTTTTTGAGCATCAAAATTCACAGCTGAGAACGGTTCTTGAATATACAAGCTTCTTGCGGCTAAATTCCGGTATAATGATTATGACTTTTATAAGCAAAGTTAATCTTTCATTTGGCCAAACAAATTTTTCATTAATTAAGTGAAGTTTTTTAAATTGGCTTTGAAAATGTTTAAACTTTTGCATCTTCAAGTAAATTAACATCATTATCTCAGTTTTTCAGACTTTCTGGACCCTAAGGGGGGGAGTTTGAACACCTAAAACCCCCCTTGGCTACGGGCCTGATTTGAAATTCACTAAAATTCCAAAATTTGTAAAGTCTAACGTGACAAATTAAAACAAACTTCTTGTTTTCAAAACGAAATTACAACATCAATAGTTAGAAGAATTTTATTTCTTTGTACAAGGAATAAAAAAGAACGGCTTAAATTAAGTTAAGTATCTAACATAAACTTAAAAGAAATGTGAAAGCTGTTTATTTTACTTCAGCCGAATTGGTGTATGTTTTCGTATTTATATGAAAGCTTTTTATTGAATTGATAATAAAAGCGCAATTCCTTAGAATCCTTTATTTTTACTGCTCCTTTTTTGTGCTTTATACATTTTTATTAGCAAAATAAGAACTCAAAATAAAAAAATAAAAAAATAAAAACGGGTAGTGTTGCCAACAGCTGTGCACTTTGTTAACAAAAAGTAAAAAAAATATAAAAAGGAAAAAAGGGGGCAAAATAAAAAAAAAAGATTTAAGTACTACGTAAAAAAAAAACATTTCAACAAAAGTTTTGTTTGTTGGCTGGTTGTCTCGCATACTTTATTTGCCTTGCTTTATACTTCTTGTTCATTTTCAAATCTGTTTTCTTTATTTATAATTCTGCTCAAAAATTTTGCATTAGAACAGACACAATAATAACAAAATGTGTGCGTATTTTATCAACGCTTCAATAAGCAAGCTTTTTGTTGTTGCACGAAATCTCCCCCCCCCCCCTCCCCCCATCGCCAATAAAACATCAAGTAAATAAATTTTGCTTTTATTTCATAGCAATACACTTCATTATAAGTGAAACTTGCAAGCGTATATTTTTCTGCGTCAGGATGTGGCCTGAATGCTGCCATGTTTTTTCAACTCAAAATTTTTAACTTCCTTTAAAAAGTTGCTAAAAAGCGCTCTGCTTTTAGCCAGCTTATTTATTTTTTCTTATTTAAATGCGAAAAACATACAAATACTATTCGCTGAATTTTCATCGTTCATTAAAAAGTTAATCAATGTGTATGTTTTTCACATCCTGATTTCCACATCTCATTACCTTGAATTCATTTTCATTGAACGTAGCTTCAATGCGGTTATGTTGATTTACAATTCATGCAACCACTTAAAAAAAAGTTATAAAGTTATAAATGCTATATATCATATACATATATACACCACCACCACCACCACCGCTAGCCACAATGCAACATTTCATATTCGTTGGCTTTAATATTGCTTTATTTTATATCATTATTTTTGTGTCAATTTCAACAGTCAGCTTAATACTGTTTGCTTTTATTGACCACTACTGTGTGGAAAAAAACTGTAAATATGTTCTTCATGTCAAACATCACATGCATACAGCGTTACCATATGTGCAGATTGTAGGTTTCCAGTTTTTTGGTAAAAAATACAGTTTTATTTAACATTATTCAGTTTTTTTTAACTTTTAACTATTAAAGCAATTGTCAACAAAAAACACAAAATAAATTGTATGTTACTCAAAAAAAAATATATCTGTGGTCACAAGTCATAACAGCCTAAATCAAAATATCGTAAATATGGTAGGTTTTTTCCTTACATCGTCTGTTTCCCGGAAGTTAAAGGAACAATCGAACATGGAACTTGTAGATGCATGAATGTCCCTTCATTTTGCACAAATACCAGATAGTTTTTTACGATATTTTGAGTTAGGCTGTTATGACTTGTGTCCACAGATATAAGTAACATTTGAAGCTGCTACTCCTTTCTACTCTCTTTCAAAATTTTCTTCATTTGGCAGCGTTGTTTTTTTATTGGTTTTGTTCAAAATTAATAAATCAGTTATCGAAAATGTTAAAAAAGTGTAATAAAAATAGGTATCATATATAAAATTATATATATTAAATTATCATATAATTTGGTATGATATCAAAAATTAGTGATTTGTTTTTATTATTAATCATTTTGTTTTTTATTTTATATTTTTTTTAGTTTTTTTAATTTTAATAAAAATTTATTAATTGCTTGTTTAGTTATAAATTTAATTTGAAAACTCTATTTTTAAATATAACGTTAAAAATAAGGCGCGTGGCTGGGATTTTCTCTGAGAATAGGTCTTTAATAAAAAAAAAAATCTGTAAGTACCCCAAAAATCTATTATGGATATTTCACATCAAGAGGAAAACCCAAAAAATTGTATCATTCAGATTTTGTTTTTGAAATTAAAAATTCTTTGGGCGCGTTAAGCACTCTTACTTAGAGGTAAAAGTTATGAATTGGCATCAGCACTGTTAACGTCAGCAATGTTAACGTGAACAATGTCACTGTTAACGTCAACACTGTAAAAGCTTGCACTGTTATTGCCTGCATTTCTGATTCAGCTACAAGGCAAGCAGAAAACCATAGCAACATTTTTGTGTATTTTGTATGAGGATCTCTAAAAGGGTGACAGATAGGGTTTGGGTGTGTTCAGAAAAAATGTTAAAGGGTAAAAAATAATAGGACTAGCTCACATATTTGACCTGTCTCAGGTCAATTCGGGAGAGATATGAGCTATAATTGGCGGTTTTTATTTATTTTTTTTTTTTATGGGGACCTCTACATGAACGAACATTTTCTGAAAGGATTGAGATCCGACTTCGGGGTATAATTTCTTATATAATTTTTTTCAGACCTCAGAGTCTTTTTGAGCATTGAAAGCCATAGTCGGTGGTTCTTTATTAAATGTTTAAGAGCTTATTTTTAAGAAATATAAAATTTAAAATGAGCTGTGAACCACCTTTTGCGAAGTTTATACGTATAAAAAAGTTATTTGAGTTTTTTAACAAAAAATTAGCACTTTTTTTCCATATCGCCAAGTACTGACTTGTTTAGATGCAAGTCGGCACCGGTTCCCGTGATCCTAGGTACACGAAATTTTTTTAAATATATTTAAAAAAAAAAAAACACTTCATCTTTTTTGGGACACCCCAATAACGTAAGCGGAATGAAATCTGCACAAATTTTGGAACGTTGGGAAAAAATTACATATATTTTTTCACATTTTTACCGTTATCTGTGCTTTTGTCCAAGCTTTATTAATAATTGAAGTGATTTTTGTGTTGTTTGAAAACAATCCGTCTTAAAAATCTTGAAAAAATAGTTCCAACGTCGAAAAACTATTAATAAATTTGTTGACTCTCATCCACAATGGCCAAAATCAAGAGTCGTTGCTTATTTCACTGAACAGGGAGAAACCCAGAGAACTGTTTATAATTTACTAGCAAGGTATAACAGCTTAAGAACTGACGAAAGAAAACCAGGTTCCGGAAAATTTTGCAGTTTGATGGAATCACATGCGAAAGATCGAAATTACGAAAATTGAAAGGTCGGTGAAAAACTACAATCCAACGGAAAACAGTCAAGAGGTATCTCCAGTCAATGGAGAAAAATAAGAAAGAGACAACCAGCTGTCTCAGAGGCTCAGGAAAGACTTTAAAAAACCCGACTGAAAAGATTTCGTTAAAAATACTTCTTCGCAAAGTACGATGTCGTTTGCATTATGGACTATGTATCGTATTAAAGCTAAATTGTTTTTTTTTATTTTGAGGGTAATAAGGAAGTACATGCCAAAATGAATTATGTGGAGCACACGAAATTCCCTCGTGTTTTTAATTTTTAATTTTATAATTTTATTAAAATTTTATTTTATAGTACCTAAATATTGCTTTCATTGCTTCAAAAAAACGCAGCTAATAAAACGAACAGACCATAAACCGAAAAAATCAGCTAGAACTATGTTTAAACCGAGCAAAGTTATAAAAAGCGTTTGAAACTTGAAACACCTTCAACAAGTCGTCCCTTATCTCACGTAGTATCGTATCTCATTTTGCTACATTTTACAGGGGAGCAATTTTAAGATTTTAGGCGATTTTAAATGACGTTTTGACAACCTTGAACCATATAAGAAGGTACGTGGGATTTTTTTTTTGCTTTAATCTTACCAAACAGAGATAAGATATTAAAAGTTTGAAGAAAATCTCTAAAACTTTATTGAATTTATTAAATTTTTGTAACAGAAAAGTAAAACCGAATTCAAGATCAATTATTAATAAATAAAATACATTGAAATTGCAACGGAAAAGTAAAACAAAATTAAAATACATTGCTCACAACCAAATGGCCTATAAAACAGTTGGTATTCCGCACTCCTTATTGTTGGAGAATCACCAGAACAAAGAGACAACAGATCATTATACTTTCCTTTTGAAATTTTCAAAGATGTTTCGTTAAGTCGTTTCAAAGTGACCTTGCCGACTTAGCGCATCAGAGATATTGAGCGATATTCTTCCTCTATGTCTTTATATTTAAAAAATATTTTCGAAGGATTTTCTTTAAAAACTTTAAATTCTACCATTCGTGGCCAATTCACCACAACCCCTTGGTCTTCTTTCCACACATTTAAAATTCTTAGATCTTTTGATAAAAGTTTAAAATCTAAAAAGTCCGAATGAAAGGGTAAACTTTGTACGGATGCCTTATCCTGGCGAATTGAAAAACTGTATGAAGTTGACTGTGAATTATAAAAATCGAAGAAAAATTTCTTGAATGCTTTTAGAGATATTTAAGAAATTTATCATTATGGCTGGCATGATTGAGTTGCGATTTTGACCAGCGTAGCCATCAGAAAAAAATGCGACTTCTTTAACTTTATTTCCGTCATAGTAATGTAGAGTTTTATATATAGTTAAAGATATTTCAGATGATCCTCTCTTGCTTTGACCTTCGTGCCAAGAATAACAGAAAACGTCTATATCCGCGAGATTATAAACTGTGAAATTGTACACTGAAAGCCGTCTTTTATAAAATAGAGCATTTTCTTTGTATATAGGTATACTTATCACCTGCTGTAAGTCAAATACAGCTGTCAAAATTGATTTGTCGTCTGCAGCCTTTTCTTTCATTTCGTCTTTAAATCTTCGTACCTGTTCTTTAGATATTATGTGAACCTGGAACCTTGATTCCAATTTTTTTTAGTTTCTACGTCCCCTTGCCGATATGTCATGCACGCAAAAATGACAGATTTTTAGTTTTAAAGATTCGCCGATATGTTGTTAAACTTCACATAAATTATTTCCGTTTACCTTAATATACATATTTTACATTTTACGCAATGTAAGATCTGGATGCAGATACTTTCTTTTAGTCTTTTCACGGGCGTAGTGTGGCTCAACGGATGGAAATCGTTTTATATGATTTTCAATGGCAAACCTAACTTCTTTTTCATTCGTAAATTTCACTGAAGATAGTTGCCGACCACCACATTTTTGTTCCTCAAGAAAACCTGTTGAATTTATTTTTTTAAGTACAGTTTTCACAATCTGTTCTGATATACCCAACGTTAACTTCATTATGGGTCAAGTAGTAGGTGTTAGTGATCATGCGCCTTGGCAATTCGATTTGAGAAGATGTTCTCTTAACATCTACGGTTTCAACATGAAGAGCAATGAAGCTCCTTTGCTTTGATAGATCAGCTAGAGAATAGTAGTTCGAAAAAATCGCACTCTTGTGCTTCTCAGTAAAGAGGAGTTTTATTCCTTGCCTGAGTTTCTTAGCTTTTTAGCTAGTTTCTGCTTATTAAGACGAGGCAACTTACTCCTAAGAGACACTAGGGCCGCTTTCAACTTGAAACTCTTCTGGCTCATCATAACAGATTGAATCCTTAGTAGATTGTTTTCTTCTAAGTGTTTTCCTACCAGCGTTTTGTCGACTATTATTAAGGCAAACATTTAAGAAACCCTCATTCGCGTATTCCGAAATGTGGTATTGGCATGTGTCCCACAATTCGGAATGGGTGAAGCAAACCAATATTTGACACCTTCCACATGCACTAAATACTTCGCGATTGAAAATCTTCATTTAATTTTGCACAAACGTCGGCAAGTGGAATAATATCGGACGAGTGCCAAGAATCATCCAGTAAGCTTGGCTCTATCTCTCCGTCGCTCATCCATAAGATTGATGTGAAGATTAACATTTGCAATTAATATTTAGCAAGTTTGGTGTTACCGATTTTTTTTATAAAAAAATTATTTTAAAACAAAATTTTTACTTATTTTGCCAGACTTAGTCGAAATTGCACTTAAAAAGAATACTTTCTGCTTTTATATAAAACGAAAGAGGAGGAGAAATAAAACAAAACAAAAGGAAAATAGAAATAGAAGATCAATTTTATTTTACCGTTTAACAGATTTTTTTTTCATACACACTGCTTCATTTGCGATAGTAAGGCCCATATTAGACGATGTCCGTTTGTCCGACGAAAATGAACACTTTTTACTCTCTTGTCCGCTGGATGGTCACACGACAGAAAATTTAGGGCGGACACATTTGACATTTCATTTAGTTTGAGTACATTTTCTACTGCACTTTATTTTGTGCACTTTGAAAACAATTACTTTTAATAGCAACGTGGCGTAGATACAAAAGTGATCGAAAGTTTTAGAGTTGAAATTGTCATTCTATTGTGTTTTTATTAATACGCGGTATTTCTTTATTTTTTATTCAACATGGAAATCGATTACGACTTAGTAGCTTTAAATATAATAAAATCGGCAAATCAATACGCATCAAACATAAAATGAATATCATTAAATTAATAAATGAGTTCCATTAATATATTTATAATTTTACTTACCAATTCTTCCAACACCACTTTCTTGTCAATATTTTAATAATATAACCTGCCAAAAGTAAGTGTTTCAAGCAACTATTTTTCCTTTATCTTATAGTAGGATATTAGTACTTTTCCTTAGAAAAAGTACTTTTTAGCTGCTAAAGTGTGGCAAAACTTGTATTTCACCACATCGCCACACTGTTGTGGCCGTTGTCTGCTGACATCAACAGTAGACAAAATGAACATATTTTGTCCGCCTTACAAAAAGTTCATCCGCTCTCACTCTCACTGTTTTTTGACAGTTTCACATTGAAAGCAACAACAAAGATCGGACAAACGGACATCGTCTAATATGGGCCTAAGTGAGAACTTTTTTATATAAAATGCAGTTACGATAGGTGTGCAGTTTACAAAATGTGGAAATAATGGTCTAAAATTTTGAGGAAAGATGCAAGAGTATTGGCTTAATACAAATACATTATAATCTCAATTTCGACAAAATGCCGGTTACGATACTACGTGAGGTAAGGGACGAAGTGTAACAGATTCAAAAAGAGTTATTTTTTTCTGAACTGAAGTGTGAATACTTCTCTAAAGCAGTCATCGGAAACAGCTTATAACTCCACGTTGAAAGCGAACATCAAAGTGTTATAAAAAACTAAAACAAACAAAAATGTTCACAATTGTCGAACATAGAATTTATAACTTATCGCCACTGGCTGGTGTTCTTGTTAATATCAGAAAAGCTTTCATTTGTGTTTAGCTCTGTTCACATGGTTAAACTTTCCATAAAATTGTTGGTCAAACACAATAGAATAATGCGAAATTTCCATGCAATTTCCATAATAATAAAACTTTTAATAAATATAACGTGTTCAATGCTTTTTTCATAACAAACTGATAAATTATAAAAAAACGGCATTTTTTTTGGTGTTCGTTCAGTTCGTGTGACACCCATCTTCGACTTTCAAATTTGGCTCAAATGTGCCAAAATTAATCCAATACTTACGCCTAGCTCGCCTGCAAGTTTTCGAAATCGTGCGTGGATTTGCTTCCATCAAAGCCTTCAGAGGGACGTCCGCGACCTTCCTTATCTTCAAGACGGGGGTCCTACTCTCTATTGCGATGTGACACAAAAATACGCAAAATTGATTTGATTGAACGGATTTGCGTACGGATCGCATTTCAATTTCGCATCGCATTGATTGACGCATTGCAATACAGAGTAGGTCCCCTGAAATCATCACGACATAATTATTCAAACCAACATTGTATTGTGCATTCGTTAACACTTCTCTGACTCCAGACATAATTGATGCTGTAAGCCGTTTGCTCTGCACTGCGGCCGAGTTTAAATTCATAAAAGTAAATTTGACAGAATTCTTGTTTTGACATCTTCACTTCAAAGGTCTAAAATAGACAAAAATACAATTCACAATAAAAAAAGATTTTATGCAAAGAAAGATCATAAAATAAGCTTCAAAATGACAATGAATTTTACGCCCTCCCTATAGTTCTTTATTGTTAAAAAATTGTTGAAACAAATAAAAGCATAAAACGCCCATTAATTTCTGAACAACCTATAGTTAATTATATCCAACAAGAGGTTCTTTTAGAAAGGTAAATATTTTCATAATAAAAGTTTTGCAAAAAAAAACAAATATATTTAATATATGTCACCTTTTAATATATGTGCCTTTTCCTTGGGAAAAAAACACCAAGTGTTATGACAAAATCCACCAAACTGCCAAATTCACGCTGAAATTGAAACAATCACAGCATGTTGCAGAAAAATTTAACGTGCGTTTGACACACTTGTATCTAATGTATCTAATATGTATGTATAATGTGTGTATGTTTGCAAGTGGAACATTCTACGCCACATAATTAAAATAACCTCATTATACATATATATGAATTTATATGCCACAATAACGAAGCGCTTACCATTGAAGACCTTCTTCACGCTGTGCCTTTCAATGATTTGAGTCATTTTAATTAAGAAATAAAATGCGTTGCGAGGCAATAGTTAAGGCAAGAAGAAAAAAAAAACACAATGTATGATCTGCAAACATTTGCTTTTGTTGTTTTTGTTGTTGATGTTTCTGTTGTGTGGTAGACACTTATGTAATTAGGCTGATTACACACACATGATTATAACTTGACGTGTCTGCAACGCATTACGTCGTATGCAACGTCTGTGTTTTCTTCAATGATGATAGTGATGATGACGTTAATGATCATAAAGATAAAGTAAGACTAACCTTTGACTCATACAAAGGGTGAGCATTTTATTACAAGCTGTTTGGTGGGTTAAGCAACAGTTGAGGGGGCGGCAGATGGGCGTTGCACTAACACATGTCCTCACTTGCCGCACAGCATAGAGCGAAAAAAGCAATTAAAGAATATGGTGCAGCACGTCATTTTCGAACAGTAAAAAGTTAAAGCAAAGAATAAACAAAGAAAATTTTTAATTAAAGTACTCATAAATAATACGCTGGGAAACTATGATGATGAGCTTGGCTGCAAGGTATTCATTTTTGCCGCACATACAAAAAACATCATTTCTGTGCTTGCCTCAACGCCAACTGTCAATCTTTATAAGTTACCGTTAGCATCTAATATAATTAAGTTGTTGAAAAAATGCCGCTTTGCTTATTAAATCAAATTAAAATAAAATCATATTTAAAGCAAAGAAAATGTTGCATAAAATCAAAGTTAAAGAGTTCATAGTTTGTTTAGACAGGCTTAAAAACAATAAAGCAACATTTGATGCATAAAAAAAAATGTGTGCTGCGTTGTGCCCACTGTGTGCTATCATCTGCTGCATTGAAAACAATAAATTATTTTAATGGTATGCTTTTTGTAAAATTAGCTTTACCATTCTAACTTCTTTAAAATTTGGAAGTTGTGCTGCCATGTGCTCAAGTTGTGCTACAATATGCTGAGTATAAAATTTTAAAAATTCTTGTCTTGCTTATTTCCGGCTCAAAAACATTAGTTTTGGGACATTTTAAACATTTTAAGATAAATATGTACCAAATATGTGCTATCGTGCTGCATATTTTCTTATCTAAATTCAATTCAAGTCTGAAAACATGCGACAACAGGATGATTTAAATTGTTCTTGCCACTAACTATGCGACAAAAGGGCAAACAACAAAAACAGAATTTCGAGCGCTCCAGTGGAGCTCAAATTTATTTCACGCCCTGCTGCCGTTGTCATGACTTGCCGTGTGCAGAATTTAATACATTCTTTTTTCCCCCCCCCCACTCTTGCTATAGTCACTCATGTCTGCATTGGTTTTTGTTGTATGTGGGTTTTGATCCTGCATTCAGTGGTTTCTTGCGTCACGTTCTTAGCGTCGAACTAAACGTAACTTTTACGAATCACGTTAAGAGCCTAACAATTACTTGACAGATTAGCTTAAATGCTGCGTAATACCTACGTAATGCTTTTTGTGAGGTCTGCAAACTTATTTGGTGCAAACTTGCAAAACTTTTACGTGCATCTCTGATTAAAGTGTAAATCACTAATATGCGAAAAATAACATTGAAGCGGCTTTGTTGCGAATCAACTTAAAGTTCAACATAACTCAGACGCATGACTCATTTTTTGAAGGCTAACATTAACATAATTATGCACAAGAGTATCGTTAGGAATAAAATTTATAAAAAATTGTTTTTGGCTGGCTGTGAATTAAGAGTTTTAAACTGAAGATAAACAAGTTATAAAAATAGTGAAAGGAACTTCTTTTGTAATTTGTTTTTAAGTGATTGAAAGAAAATTAACCGTTGTTAAATATTTTGTTGAGCATTGTGAAAAAGCTCAATGAAAGTTAGCTAAAATAAACAAAGGAACTTAAAAGAAACTAGAACTTTTCGTTAGAAACGGCGAAATAAGTGGCCAAAAGTCAAAAAACTAATAGCAATTTTTTAAAGTTTAAATGGTTTAATATTCTATATAAATTAATGAGTACACAAACGAATTTGAAGGCATTGCGATCTTTTATGTAATTTTGTGCTTTTATGTAAAAGCATGTTTTTATGTAATGGTATAAAATATAAAAATAATGTATATTTTTAAGTAATAACACTATGACGCAAAAAAACACTTTGGGCACAGTAACAGGATTAGACAGTAACACGGTATAGATTCAATACTATGATCAAAGGTGAGTAAAACCCTATTTGGATTTTGCGAGCTTGGCGCCCGTTTCTTTTTTATGGCCCATTTAATATTGTAGGTCTTATTGATTTTGTTCAACAGCTCCGTCAGAAATAGAAATATTGGTTTACTCAACACACTTATGTGATCTGACTGTGGGTATTAAATGGGCCATAAAAAAGAAACGGGTGCCAAGCTCGCGAAACCCAGCTAGGGTCTTACTCACCTTTGATCATAGTATTCTACCTATACCATAGAATCCCATAATTTTTTTCACTGCTGCACAGTGTAATAAGAACTGTAAACATTTTTTTAAATAACACCGTTAAAGATATGCTAAAGCACAATTTTTCCAAACCTTTGGTTCAAATCAGATTCAAATTATCAAATAATGTCAGCGATTTGAATTTTATTAAATTTTCAAACGGTGTAGAACGAGTTCGATTAAAGTGTTACGCCCCCTTGTCTAATCCCACCAATTTTTCTATTCTGCGAACTGTCCAAACTACAAAAATATGTGCAAAATTTGATTGAAGTCGTACAAAAGGTGTAGAAAAAGTTCAATTGAAATTAAAGTTACACGCTCCATTGTCTTATATCGTGCAAACTTTAATTGAATTCGGATAATTTGTATAGAAGGATCTCGAAGTAAAGTAGCACACTCCCCTTCATCACTCACTTTTATAAGCTAAAAACTCTTCAATATACCAAAAAATATATTTGCGAAATTTGGTTATAGTCAGAAAAACGGTGTTGAAGGAGTTCGAATAAAATTAAAGTGATTAAAAATAAAAAACAAAAGACTGCTTATTATACTAAGAGCATATGTGAAAAATTTGATTGAAGCCTGACAAACGGTGTAGGTGCAGTTGGGGTTAATATAGACGCGATGATATTCAGTTTTATGTATTAGATGAGAGTTAAAAGTAGACTTCTACTTGTCATAGAACTTACACACCTAGTTTTATAATCAAAATATGTACAACTCTGGAATTATAATGATTTCTGTAAAGTGGGTCTAGTTATAGAGTGACCATGCCCACTAAAGTTTAATTTAAGTGAAGCATTGTTTTAAGAAATCATCTGGCCACGCATTTCAATAAACCCTACTTTTCTCTATTTCTGCTCAGCTATCACAGCTAGCACAGATAGCACAGCACAACATAAAAAACAAATGATCCTCGAGCAAGTAGAAAAGTGAGACACATAAACATGGAATACTGAGCTGCAAAACAAAACAAAGCAAAACAAAACAAAAGAAGAAATGTTTTTTATTCCATTTGACATCCCAATAGGCAATAAAGCTAGGCCTCTTGGAATGAAGGCATGCATTAAGTGCTACTTTTGGCGGCAAGACACATGACTTCGTCGCTGCTCCGGCGAGGGCTTCTATAAGGCCTGGTTTTTCGCGGGCCAAGGCAGTACAACAGCTATAATTTTTCTACAAAAACTGATTCTACTTTCCAGTAGGTATTGGCAGGTGTTCGAAGCGCTACAAGCAGGTCTTCATGGATGACGGAGGCCCACCCTACTCGTAGCCAAGCCCCCATTTACTTTTTTATATGAAATGGGAAAATTGTTCATGCCTTCCGCTCTCTCTGCTCTAAAGAAGCCTGCTAGTAACACTCCTTAAGAATGTCTAAAAGAAGGGCGCGTAGTGGCTCACGTGCCACAGACTCGTTTACGAACTCACTCTCGTGTCTCACATCTATAAACACCGACGAGAAGTTATTTCAATCAGTTGGCGCGGAGACTTCATGCGAGAAGGTCCACGCTGCTTGTTATGCGTGTAATGCACCGAAAAAAATTGAGAGCGAGAGAATTTTTTTTCAATATGTTTTTTTATCCCTTCTTTTGTCATTCTAAAGGAGTGCTTCTAGTAGGCCTCTTTAGAGCAGGAAGGCATGAAAAATTTTCCCATTTCATATAAAAAGTAAATGGGCTTGGCTACGAGTAGGGTAGGCCTCCGTCATCCATTTCAAGGCCTGCTAGTAGCGCTTCGAATACCTGCCAATGCCTACTGGGATGTATTATCATAAGGCGATTCACCGACCACCTTAATCTTTTTCAACATTTTTTTATATGAAGTTTTTGCGGTCTATCTCTCAACACACTCATTCAAAGAGTAACAAGACCGTGTTAGCGCTCTTTATTAATAAAAAGAAAACGTCCGTGGCGAAGGCGCGCACCACTCTAGCCTGCAGGTTTACATATATATAATGACCGCCACTTGGACTTATAGCACCTAAACAGCAAGTTTCACAATCAAAACATGTACAATTTAGGAATTATAATAACAAGAAGAGTCTATTTATAACAATTATAAATCCGCATTCAAGCCGCATGAACGATTATATATATACAGGGTGTCCCGCAATTGAGTGCAACTATTTACGGAGCTGAAAGGATATGTCGAGCTGAGCAAAAAATCGTATGGGAGGGGGGTCGATTTTCGCATTCTTAGGAGCTACAGGGTTAATTAATATTTCACAACTTTGATTCACGTTATTGTTTCTAGCAGAAAACCTAACTTACAAAAAACTTATTTTGATAGCTGAATTTAAGGCAATGAAATCACCTTTCTAACGGTATATCAACAAACCCCACCAACGTAACCGTTACCGAGCTGTGATCGTGTAAAGATGAAATCAATCGGTCGAAACTACCAAATTTCAACTTTGAGTGCAAATTTCTCAGAATTTCGCGTAATAAATGAAATTTTTTCTTCAATCAATTATAAAATTTATTCAATTTCCTTCTCAATGACATAAAAAATATTAACATATCTTAAAAAATGAAAAAGTTGACTGTACTAAAAAAATAAAATAAAACAAACTAAAAAAAAAATACTAAATACTTATTTGAAAATAATGATAAATAATGACTTTACAATTAGTTATGCAGTAGATAATATCATTGTTTTCTAATAAGTATCATTTTTTTAGTACAGCCAACTGTTTTATTTTTGAAGATATGTTTCTGTTTTTGGTGTCATTGAAAAGAAACTTGAATAAATTACAAAATTGATCTAAAAAAAAATTTCATTTATTACGCGAAATTCTGAGAAATTTGCACTCAAAGTATTGGTAGTAATTTGGTAGTTTCAACCGATTGATTTCATCTTCACACGATCACAGCTCGGTAACGGTTAAATTGTTGGGGTTAGTTGTTATACCGTTGGAAAGGTGATCTCATTGCCTTTAAAATGAGCTATCAAAATTAGTTTAGTAATAGGTAAGTTAGTTTTTCTGCTAGATTAATTAACTAAATATTAATTAACCCTGTAGCTCCTAAGAATGTGAAAATAGGCCCCCCCCCCCCCCCCTCCCATACAATATTTTGCTCAGCTCGACATAACCTTTCAGCTCCGTAAATAGTTGCACTCAATTGCGGGACATCCTGTACATATATATAAGATATATATGGGGCATATCAAGTGAAGTGGATAACAAATGTGCAAGATTTTGTCCTTGCGTAAAACCAAGTTACCGAGATACGTGCTTCGTCATATCCAATAAAGTAAATATATGGCCATTTCTAGCTTATTTTGTATTTGTATTTCATTATTAAAAAAAAGTTAATTTAAAATTTAAATTTTTGAATTGAAAATTATTTTCCTTAATTATTTGTTTTTCGACTTAAAGTATTGTTGTACGAGTATTCTCAATTTTAACTTAATGCTTAATTTAAATCCATTCGATTTCATTGCAATGCTTTTCCTTTAATTGTGAATTTATTGAATCGCTAATGATGACTGCACTGTTTGTGGTTCATCCCTTGCTCAGCGAGGATTCGCGCCTTCATTATTGTATGTTTTTCACTTCATTGAATAACGCTTGACCACTGCGATGCATTCATGCGTAAACCACAGAATTTTAATTGTTTGCTTTCAATGGCCACGACCACGGTTCGTCGGTGACAATTTTTTTTTTTTTTTTTTTGTTCTTCAACCAAACGTGCAATTCTTAAACTGAACAGTGCTTAACCCAAGCAGTAGTTGCGGCTTAAAATGGTTCAAAAAAAAAAATAGGCAGTGGGGGGCTGCCGACCCAAGTGAAAACTTTAAGCTATGAAAAACTTAAGGCTATGAAATAACAGTGTTATTTTTTAATTTTCAAATTAATAATGGTATCAAATCATTCATATTTCAATCATTTCATTTTATTCCACAAAGGAAACAATAGGCTTACAATAACTTAAGTAAGAAACAAAAATTTTTGATTGGAATTTCTCTAAACATCGTTTAAAAACCGCAGCGGTCGTCATGTTCATAACTTTTAGCCTTACTAAAGGCGCTGCTAACGAAGTCTTTCTTCAAAAATTTTATGTTGCTAGCAAAATAAATATGCTTATCTTCTTTAACATCCATGAAATCATTTTTTTTTTTTCTTGGTAAATTAGCAAAATTATTTAAAATCGCCCTTTTCATGATTGAATGTGAAAATAATAAAGTCTTCAAAGGCGACACAACCACGACAGAATGCTTTCAACTTTGATTTTATATTAGCTTTTAATGGATAGGTTCTCTTAAAAGCTTATAATATTAAAGCTTTGTTCTTTAGCATTCCATTCTTATAATTTTTTTAACATATTTTATTATATGTTATAAACCAAGCTTGTTTTGCAGAATATATCTTTTTTGTAGTTTTTAATAACATAAGCTGTGTATTTATTTTTTTTTTTTTGTTGTATTTTTTATTTTTATATTTTTTTTTTTTTTTTGTTTGCTCTGAGGTCTTTTTGTTAACAAAAAAAACAGAACATGTTAGTATATAATTAAAAGCTTAAACATTCGTATTTGCTTCGCTTGCTTTTGCGGTCTTAAAATCCATTTTACGGCATGTTGTATTTTGGCCAAAAAAAAAAAAAAATTGTGTCTACAAGGTTGCCTTTGGCGGCAGCTCTTACAATGCGATTTGCAGACAATTACATGGTATTAATATAAATAATGGCGCCAAAGTGCAAAACTTACTTGATATATTACTAAATAGCAATGCTTAAGTACTTCATAAAGAAAATTTCATGTAATTGTTCCGTCACGTTTTTATTGATATTTTTAAAACATTATTTACGAAAACTACTAAAGTTAATTGACTTGGCTTCTTTAAACAACATTGGTATTGGTGGGTATTCTAACACTAGGCAGTGATATGTTTGACATACTGCCATAAGAAACACATGGTGGCAGAGAAAGCTATTTACCTGCGGGCGGCAGAATGCCCGACAATGTTATAAAACTACGCAAATAAAGCTTTCAAGCAAACAAAAGATTCTAAATAGGTTTCGTCACATAAGTCTCAGTATACTTTATACAAGAATTAACTTAATATTGACATTTTTTACACTTTTATAATAACCAACTTTTTTTAAAGTATCGAAAGTTTTCATTTTAAAACAATGTATAACTGGCACAAAAATCTTTATCATTTTACGAGTATACACATAACTCAGTAGATTATTTTACAAAAGTCAACTTGCATAATCTTACTACGGCTGTTTTCTCAAAGCTCAACTCTCAAAATAAAAACTTTATTATTATACCAGTATACATATATAACTTCTTCAACATTTCAAACAGTACATTTTTATTTCAAAAGTCAACATGTATAATCTTGCTATGGTTTTTTTTTTCTCTGTGTATAGTGCCGAAACACTTTCGAAAGTAGCTTCCATATTAGGTTATGAGGGCTTAAACTTTTTTACCTGTCATCATCCTAAGTTCAGTTCTTCCCTAGGTTTTTTAGAAATTTAGTTTGTTTAGATGAGAGTATAAAAAAAGGTGCTTAGTACAATTACGGCTACTTGTGTTCAACCAAAAATCATTTGATTTTGAATAAACTAAGTCTTCAGTCATGTTATTTGAAGAAACACTTTGGAACGGTTTTAAATTGAAATAACATTGACTGTAAGAAGAAGAACAACTACTAAAATACTATTTTCTACGTTGAAAAGAATTACGACAGATTTACGACAACAGAAGAATGATTGAACGCACTTAAATTATTGTGGTGCAAATAATCGATAGGTTTGCTGAAACAGAAAAACATGTATTAGATTTCGTGTTGTGGTATATTGAAATTTTTAAGTGAATCGTCTTAAACCACGTATACAACAGCACAGCGAATTAGATGGGGAGTAAAACTGATGTTACCAAAAGTTTCTATAACAACATATAACAACAAAAATTCGCCGTACTTCGGCAGTATAAAATATAAGAGCATACTTTTTGGCAAATTGATAAAGCATTCGCAAGTCATGTAGCATGCATGACTTGTACACGATATTCTAATTGTGTTGTTTAGAATCAAAGGAAATGTATTCCACTTTCAGCTTTTTGAAGATATGTATTCGAAAAACATTTCATGACAAGGAAGTTGAATATTTGAATAGTTTTGAATGCATTTTCTTGCGAGTAATGGATTTTATAATTTACCTTGGCATAGTTTGAAATGCAAACAAAATAAATCTTATAATATTTAATTCTTCAACTTTGAGTTGAAATTGCTTTGAATGTGAACACCTTGAATACAGTCGTTTTGATTAATAATTTAATTAAACACAAAACTACTCAGGATATAATTATCATAGGCAAACTTTAAATAGACCATCAAAAGCATTCAAGAGTATAAAACGAAATCATAAATATAATATATTTACTATAAAACTTCTTAAGCCACTTCCAGAAAGTAAAACCAGAAAGGAAGTAAACCCAATAAACCCACTGCCGAGTGCAAAAGTTCAATGCACTCGGCAGTATAAAAACGACAAAATTATTATTTTAAGAGTATTTCGGTAGCAGTGCGATTCGAAACCACAACCTCTCGATCTTTTGATGGATCTACTTATACATAGAGCAACGTCAGTTAAGTTAAGTTAAGTTAAGTTAAGTTAACTTAAGTTAAGTTAAGTTAACTTAAGTTAAGTTAAGTTAAGTTAAGTTAAGTTAAGTTAAGTTAAGTTAAGTTACGTTGAGTTAAGTTAAGTTACGTTGAGTTAAGTTAAGTTAAGTTAAATTAAGTTAAGTTAAGTTAAGTTAAGTTAAGTTAAGTTACGTTGAGTTACGTTGAGTTAAGTTAAGTTAAGTTAAATTAAGTTACGTTGAGTTAGGTTAAGTTAAGTTAAGTTAAGTTAAGTTAAGTTAAGTTAAGTTAAGTTAAGTTAAGTTAAGTTAAGTTAAGTTAAGTTAAGTTAAGGTAAGTTAAGTTAAGTTAAGTTAAGTTAAGTTAAGTTACGTTGAGTTAAGTTAAGTTAAGTTAAGTTAAGTTAAGTTCAGTTAATTTTAGTTAAGTTACGTTGAGTTACGTTGAGTTAAGTTAAGTTAAGATAAGTTAAGTTAAGTTAAGTTAAGTTAAGTTACGTTGAGTTAGGTTAAGTTAAGTTAAGTTAAGTTAAGTTAAGTTAAGTTAAGTTAAGTTAAGTTATGTTAAGTTAAGTTAAGTTAAGTTAAGTTAAGTTAAGTTAAGTTAAGTTAAGTTACGTTGAGTTAAGTTAAGTTAAGTTAAGTTAAGTTAAGTTACGTTGAGTTACGTTGAGTTAAGTTAAGTTAAGTTAAGTTAAGTTAAGTTAAGTTACGTTGAGTTAGGTTAAGTTAAGTTAAGTTAAGTTAAGTTAAGTTAAGTTAAGTTAAGTTAAGTTAAGTTAAGTTAAGTTCAGTTAAGTAAAGTTAAGTAAAGTTAAGTTAAGTTAAGTTAAGTTAAGTTAAGTTACATTGAGTTAAGTTAAGTTAAGTTAAGTTAAGTTAAGTTAAGTTAAGTTATGTTGAGTTACGTTGAGTTAAGTTAAGTTAAGTTAAGTTAAGTTACGTTGAGTTAGGTTAAGTTAAGTTAAGTTAAGTTAAGTTAAGTTAAGTTAAGTTAAGTTAAGTTAAGTTAAGTTAAGTTAAGTTAAGTTAAGTTAAGTTAAGTAAAGTTAAGTTACGTTACGTTGAGTTGAGTTACGTCCATGATTAAAGAGAGATGTCCATTCCTGTAAAATGTAATTTATCAGGTTGGCAACTAAGTAATTGCGGATTTTTTTTAGAAAATAAAAGACAACTTCTTCATGAAACGAAATAACTTTGTTCTGTAATGTATTGCCCATTTTGAGCAATGACCTTTTGCCATCTTTCAGGCAGCATCATAATTCCACGTTCATAAAATTTCTGGTTTTTAGCAGCAAAAAACTGAACCAGGTACTATTTGACATCATCATTATTATTGAAATTTTTACCATTCAAGGAATTTTGCAAAGATCGAAATAAAAAGTAATCAGATGGTGCAAGGTCAGGACTATATGGTGGATGTGGCAAAACATTCCAACCAAGCTCCAATAATTTTTGCTGAGTGGCCAAAGATGTGTGTGGCCTTGCATTGTCATGGTGGAATACAACACCTTTTCGATTTGTCAATTCGGGCCGCTTTTCTTCAACTGCATTGTTCAATTTTTTTAGTTGTTCATTGTACACATCTGAATTGATCGTTCGGTTGGGTGGTAAAAGTTCAAAGCAGACAATTCCTTTGTAATCCCACCAAACTGATAACATAACTTTATTTTGATGAATATCAGCTTTTGATGTTGTTTGAGCTGGTTCACCTGGCTTGCTCCACGATCTTTTGCGATTGACATTGTTGTAAACAACCCATTTTTCATCACCAGCTATCAATCGTTTTAAAAATGGATCATTTTCATTAAGTTTCTTTAACAAACCGCAGATGTTAATGCGCTGTGTTAAATGATTTTCTTTCAGTTCATGAGAAACCCATATATCGAGTTTTCGTACATAGCAAAGTAATTTTAAGCGATTTTCAATGCATGTTTGTGATACATGAAGCTTCTCTGTAATCTCACGTGTTGAACTGTGACGATCCGAATCGATTATTGCTTTGATTTGGTCGTCATCAACTTCAACTGGACGACCAGAGCGTTTTTCATCTTTGAGTAAAAAATCACCGGAACGAAATTTGGCAAACCAATTTTGACACAGCCGTTCTTTTAAAGCTTCGTCGCCATAAACAGCACATAACTTTTTGTGAGCTTGCGATGCGTTTTTTCCTTTCCGGAAATAAAAAAGCAAAATATGACGAAAATGTTTGTTTTGATTGTCCATTTTTCAACAAACGCCAAACAAAAACTACACAACCGATCAAAAATATAGTTTTACTGATTGACAGTTGAAGTACCAACTATCAAATAATAAAATGGTGTTTGACATTTCGATTACGTCAGTAAACCTAAAAATTCAACTAAAGCCATCTATGAGTGAAATCCGCAATTACTTAGTTGCCAACCCAATATATCAATATTTCCTTAGTCGAAGAACCTATATGGGCCTCCATTTCGATAAAGGTATATTTAACCCGGACACACATTTCCCTGCATGTCTTTTTACTCATTCGAAACGCTTATTAGTAGTTACTTAATTTACGATTTCGACAGCCATAATACGAAAGACAAAGTAGGTCTGACAATTAAAATGTACAGAATGCGAATCATCTTAGAGACAAGACTCCAAATTTTAGCACAAACTCTTATGCGGGTACACAATGACGCTGTTGTTGTGCTAACGATGTGGTCTATTTGTAAATATATTCAAGTACCGTTTACTGTCCAGGACGGATCCTAAATGCAACTGAACCTAGTATGTTTCTTCTTTTTCTCAATAGCTCTGCGCATTAATGAGTTGATCATCAAAAAAAAATTTATAATTATTATATTTTCACTGTTAGTAACAACGGTTGCAAGTGGTTGAGACTCAATTGAACTCTTTATCAGTTTTTGGTTTAATGTGCACATAAATCCGAATATAAAAATTAGAAACAAAATTAGGCCATATAAAATAAGCCCAAATAATAGATCCACTTACGTATCATAACGTGCATTATGGTTTAACTAATAAGAAGTAATAAATTGAGTGATAGAGTCAAAATGAAGTGAAGCAAATGGTGGCAAGCTCTACACCGTTCTACAGCCGACATCACAAACTCTAATTTTTAAAATTTAACCCTTAATTCATTCTATTTTATTTGGTATAGGTTAAGTAATATTATAGTTTCGACTAATACCTTTTTTTTTTTTGTTATGATTAAGATTTTAGCAAAATAAATATCACAACACATTTTTAGAGGATTTTTTAATGTTTTTGCCCATCTTATGTCATATACACTATTTTAATTCTCTTTTGACAGAGATTGATGCCAACCTACATTTACTAAATTAATGTTATTTAAATCTAATACCAAATTTTACAAATAATCATCTGTTTGGTGTATTTATTAAAATTTCCTCAACAGAAAATACAAGTAGCTAATTTATCTAGCTTTCTTCACATTACAACATACGTAGTAGCTGTAATAATTAAATCCATGATTATGCATATTTCGATTCATTTGCAATGACAGCAACTCATAAATAATTTCGTGTATTTTTTTTCAGTCACGTGTGAATATTTGACAATCGTTTTTAAAATGATAACATAATAAATTTTGCTTTTATAATTTTAACAGGTCATTAAAATTCGTGCAATTTTAATCAGGTTGATGTTTTAACGTGGTTTGCTTGCAAAATTTTCTATTCAACTTTCACTCAATTTTGCCGCTGCATTAACGTTTTGCATGTTTTTGGTATTTTTCTCACGCTTATATACGTATTGGAATTAATTTCGAACATGTGGTTTGTATTCCTCTGATTGAGTGGGTAAACAATTAATTATAGTTTTATTTTTGTCATAACAATATAACGGAAGCTAAAATATTTGGCTGAACTATGAATAAATTAAGCAATTTATGCAAGTATGTGAACAAAGGTCAAAATCATCCAAATCCAACAAATAATGTTGCTGTAACATATGTTTATGTTTTATTAACTCTTCGAATACTTTTTAATACATTACTTATCAGTGTATTTGCTCTGACTTTCTTTAATGTTGCACATTAATAAATAATAAATTTGAAACTAGTTATACTCAATGGGTGCTAAGGTGCCATGCTCAGATATATCAAAATATAAAATTAATTTATTTCTTTTATTCATTTCTTTCATAGCACATAAAAAGTTATTGATAAACTTGAAGATATTTATTATATTTATTCAAATTTTATTGATATCTTTAAATCTGTTGAATACACTTGGTTGAATTGTTAGTGAATAAAAAAAAAAAAAAAATGGTTCAACTTTGTTGTCGAAATCAACTAGATAAAAGAATATACTTTTAACTTTATCAATGACGGCTATAAACCTTTTATTACTTTTTTCAATAACGTACTTTTTGCAGTAATGTGACAAATATTCCATTCATTAAGTAGATATTGCGCTTTTTCTATGTTCACAAATTTCATTTTTATTTGCATAGAATTTACTGATGCGTCATTTGAACTCCATCAACGGATCGTTGCCCTTAATAGCTTAAAAAAAACTCCAGAAGCACAAAAAGAACAAAGAAACAACTAACGTAAAATCATTAAAATCGCTGATAAGCAACAAAACAATCCCTCATTCCTGTCGGCATCGCATTCGAAACCATTACTCTGCACAGTGTATCATTGGAGATTTGGAAAAATTATTTGGAAAAATTCAATAACAAAATAAAGCTCATAAATTTCAAAAACTTTTATGATTACAGTATTTTTATGTTAATTTTTGAAGTGAACACTTCTTAAGGCGCATTGAGCACTTTTTGGTAGAGAGCAAAACTATAGATTCGCGATATCATCACGCTGTTAGCGTAACAGAAACTATTGCTGTGCAACATTCCTTTTAGGGATTACCTAGCATCGACTAAGCCGAAGACCGAAGCAATTACCCAACCAATTACCAGGCCGATTACCGAAGCGATTACAAACCGATTACCAAACCAATTACCGAGGCGAGTACCAACCGATTACCGAACCAATTAGCTATTACCAACCGATTACAGAACCAATTACCGATTTCCGAAGCGATTACCAACCGATTACCAAACGATTACCGAACCAATTACTGATTACCGAAGCGATTACCAAACAATGATTACCAACCGAATACGAATTACCGAAGTGATTATCAAAAAATTGCCGATTACCGAAGTAATTACTAACCGATTACCGAAGAGATGACCAACAGATTTCTGATTATTGAAGCGATTACCAACCCATTACTGTTTACCGATGGGAATACCAACCGATTACCGATTTACAAAACGATTACCGAAGCGATAACCAACCGATTACTGATTACCGATTACAAAAGTGATTACCAACCAATTACCGAAGCGATTACCAAGCCAATTGTCGATTATACAACCAAAAAAATTGTGTCACAAATATATTAAATATAAACATTAAAAACTAGCAGCTTATACATTCAATAACGCATAAAATGATGAAAAGAGTTAAAAAAGTAGAACGCGTCTGATTTGACGACTCTAGCTACTTACGAAATTGTCAACAGCTATGTTATTTCATAGCTTTAAGTTTTCACTTCGGTCGGCTTTTTATATATGGGATTTCATCAAAATCAAACATCTGCTTCTATTTTTGTCCATCCGTTGCATGCAGACATTACACTGTACCCAGTCACCTTTCTTTCGAATGTATCTCATCACCGGACACAGTCCACCAACCTATGCACTTTTTTATGGTTTTTGTTTTCTATTCCTCTCTCTCTCTCTGTACTCACCTGCATCATCAACAAGTAAAGCGGAATCATGGTCGTGAACGCGTGCAATTCTTTAACGCCTTGCATGTTGAAATAAAGTGGAAGCCCCTTGCGGCGGTTCAGCGTGCCTCTAACTCTGGGCGCGTTAAACACTCGTTGAACGTTGGCCCTATAGAAGAGAAGATGACTGACTGGTTGACTGGCTGGACATTGTTAGCACTCGATGCTTGTTGCAGTTTATGTATTTATTATTGTTGTTATTTTTATTGATGTTGTTGTAATATTTTACACTCTACTCGACCCATTGAAGTGTGTCACATGGTTAGCTGCTCTTGATCACACAATGGTTGCTTGTTGTATTTGTTGCTGGGAGGCCAAAGCAGCATGGTTTTTGCACGCATTGATTACTTGAATGAATTTTTCGATGTTGAAGTTGAGGACGTTGTTGATGTTGATGTTGCTGTTGGTGATGGTCATCAAGTGTTGCCAAGCATGATATTTGATGATTAAATAGAATGCAGTCACACCCAACATAGAGAGGAGAAAAAAAAATGTGTTTTATTGTTGACACAAAAGAATAACTGATTTTAGACCAGTTTTTGTATTTGGTAAATTTAAGATTGTTATGATAAATGATGGAAAGGAATATGTATACTTTTTTAACTCATATAAGCTGGTATAAAACAACAACAATAATATTTAAACGAGTATACATTTCTAAAGAATAAAATCTTTGGCTTGCCTTACCAAAATGTAACAAAATTTATAAAAATTCTTGAAACTGGCATATACACTAGAGACTTGTTTAATCTATATTTATGCTACTATATAAAATTGAAGTAAAATTTTTGTTTCCAGGTAAACTCCATAAGTACAAGGTCGATTTTTAAGAAATAAAATTTAAATTGGCATATTTGTGCTACAGCACAGTATACGGGCATTTTTATTTCGAAATTTTAATAATAAGTATGATCAATTAAAGTTTTAAGTTTCTTAAGAAATCAACTCCGTTCCCAGGAATTGCTTGATCGTTTTCTTTTCACGCGTTTGTGTTGCGAGAGTTTCAATAAACGCCATGTTGCTCTGTTCTCTTTACTTTTTCTGCTCAGCTAGCACAGCACAATATAAAAAACAGATGAGCCTCGCACAAGGTGAAAAATGAGATACATATAAAATCAGTGCTGAGCTGCAAAACAAAACAATGCAAATGAGAGACTTTTTTATTTCGTTTGGCATGCATTGTCTTAAGGGCTGAGGTCACACGATGATCATTTGAACGGCATTCAAAAGTTTTTATTGTTGCCTTGAATGGAAAATTTCAAAAAACAGTGAGAGTGAGAGCGGATAAACACAATGTAGAGCGATCAAAATTTGTTTATTTTTGCACGCAAGTCGATTGACTGACCACCTTTATGTAACAGTGACATGTCTGCAGTTTTATTTTGAAAATTTTAAATCGTTTAGGTTCAGCTTAAAAGTTACTTAAAAGTAGTTTTTAAATAACAAATGGTATAATTTATAATTTGGTATAAGTTGTTTATGTCTGATAACATACTTCATAACATATAAGAATGTCTGATAACATATTTTCGAAACTTCAAATGCTTAAAATATTTCAATATAGCATATTATATATATATATATATATATATATATACTAGTAATCCCGTGAGGCGTTAAAACACCAAAATAAAAAATATCTAGTGACAGGTAATTTTGTTTTTATATAAAGAACTATTTTTACCTTTGAATCAAGGATTTCATAGATATTTTCTATGTTTCTTAAGTAAGTAGCCCAGTTATTACTTATCATATCATTATAATAAAAATTTATCACATACTTTTAGGCATCACAAAGAAATTTGGTTGTTTTTTTTTTATAGAAAATTGTTTCAGCTTTTTTTAAAAAAATACACAGTATTTAAGAAAAATTGCACATCTTCAGAAAAGGACCTTTCAATTGTTACCCCATTTATGAAAACCGCGTCTGCGATACAGATTTGATAGTCATCACAAAGAATGCGCTTGCGTAATAATAATATAGATTCATAGCTGGTCTAAACGGTAGATATAACAGAAACTTAACATTTTATAAAAAATTGCATAAAGATTGTCGCTATAAATACTAAATCAATTGATTTCTAATAGATTCAAAGCTGGTATAATTATTTGGGTATAATTACAGGCATGTGTGACTTATATTTAAAATTCTATATAATATCAAAGCTTAAAATTCCTTAATTTTAAAAAATTTGTTAATAATTGAACCAGTATAAACTGGAAACAACAAAGAACTCTGCAAAGATTAAAAACTTCTCAGGGACTATTTTATCAAAGAAATGTTCGAACCCGATAAGGTTCACACTGCAAAAACTTGTTAAAAAAACTGAATAAAAATTAAGGAAAAAACAGTTTCATTGATGTCATTGATGTTTTGTTTATTCAACGTTATAAACTTTAAAAAGCCTTTAAATTAGGCATAACTAAGAAAAAAATTATTTTGGACTGGTAAAGAAAGAATTTCTAATGTCAATGTTAACTTAATATTCTTACATTTTAAGAAAAAATGCTCCATGAAGCTAGTTCTATTGATAAAATGTTTGATTTGAAAAGTGGTATAAATTGGTATAACTCTTTAATTATATAAATGTACGAGTATTCACACTCAAAGCTAGAAGAAGAAATTAAAATACTCCAGGTATTAAGAAATTACTGGTATAAAAACTGGTATAATGTTAAAGCAAGACCAAAATGTGCTCGAAAGTTTTATTATACATGAAATTTGGTATAGAAGAGGAAAATATTTTAAATAATTAAAACTGTAATTTTACCGCTGATAAAATTTATTAATTCAGTTTATATTTCTTTTTAGTGCTCAACAGAATATTCGGTTTCAGCCCGGTTTTTGGTCAATTATCGCTGTCCGACGTGATTATGGTCGAATTTGAATTTTTATAATGTCGTATTTTGCGCGACATACTATGCGGTAAACAATTATTGGAAAATTTGAAGTTTTTTTGAATTTTTAACGGTTACTCAAAACACTCCAATTTCCACATACGATTTTATTTTGCACGGGCGACGTCTGCAAAAATTATTTTACTACAAAAAACCGAGAAGTTTTTTTATGAAGTCATAAAATCGATAAAAAGATAGTAATCATTTTTTTTTTTTGGACTGGTATAAAATATTGCTAAAGTGCTTATCTGAATATTTAATTAAAAATACAAGAAATGTAACGAACTAATAAGAATTGGTGAATTCTCTTCTTAATTATATCTGAGTATACTCAAAAAAATTTAAGAAAAAAATACGAATAAAATCTTTGTAGAAATACGAACGTAGACTATTTGTAGAGTGTACAAATGCTTCGTACATAGTAAAAACATTTGTAGTGTTTTGAAAAAAACAAAAATTTTTAAATTCGTACACTTTGTACATTTTACAAATGCACGTTTGTACAATCTATAACATATACGAGTAATTATGTAAAATATACGAATATTGTTTGAAAATTTTTAAAGCTTCGGTAAAAGTATTTGTATATTCGTACAATATACAAACGTCATTCGTATATTTAAAAAAAAAATTTTTGAAATATAATAAGTATTTCGTGCATTAAACGAGGTTTTTTTTTTCTTTGAGTGTAAACTGGCATAAATTGCATCCTCCACCATAAAAAATTTTTGTTCGTATTGTAATTTAAGGCAATTAAAAAAAAATACAAATTTCCATAAATACTATACTACAACAAAAATAAATCTACAAACTGGTATAAAAACCAAACAGTTGTAAAACATGGCTGCTTTGAAAATTACAAAGCAGTCAATTAAGACATAAAAACAATAAAAATGCAAACACAAAATTTATGTCCCATGCGACTGTTATAAACTGGCATAAAATTTGCGCAACAATCATGCACATGCAAACTCTTCTTACATGCCACAAAAGTGTTCACTAATTTTCACACAAGTTGCAAAAATTAAAGCAGCAGCAACAACAACAACAACAACTTCTTAACTAACTACAGCTGATTTGTTAACGCGCGAGTCGCTGATCTGTTCAGCGACGTGTTGCCATCGCAAGCTCACTGAGCTCACACAATATGCAACTTCTGGCTTGTTGTTGTTATAATTTTTGTTGTTGTTCATGTTGTTATTTGCTGCTATGGCTGCTGTTGACGGTTTTCTGTTTTTATTTATGTTTACGTCGTTGTTGTAGTTGTTGTCTTTATCGACTAACATCACGTTTGAGCCGCGATGGTTGCGTTAGTTTTTCTTTTACCACAAACGAGTGCGGCCGGGCGACGACAGCTTAAGTTTATCATTTAAAGTTTAAATTTATTTATTTGTCGCTAACAAATCGTGTTGTATTAATTTTCAAAAAGACCTCTAGTATACGGTTCTAAAAAGCTAAAAGCATGAAGCATGTAATTTTTACAAAATTGTCAGTTTTTCATCATCGAATTGACTGCAATTAATTACCGATTACCTTAAGGCGCCAATATTTAATGGCAACCAATTAACACACAATAACTACGGTCGTTAGCGGTAAAGTTAAAAAGTGCGCTGTGTGCTTTGTGTGTTTCGTAAGTTGTGAGCTTAATATGTGCTTAAGTGTCAAAATGATGTAATGCTAAGTTGTGTGCATTTTAATGACAACTTTGCCTTGTGTTGCAGCTGAGTTTGGTTACAAGCTTAACTCTTGTCAAACTTGTTCTAAGTGTGCTTTAACAAATATAATAAAAGTGTACTTAAATAAAACTATGACCATTGCCTAGCTTATAACTCAACCCAACGCCGTCATGACTTTTATGGCTACATAACGTTAAACTTATCGCTATATCTTGAATCCTGTTTAGTATTCAACAAACGTGGCTGTGTGTTCAGTGGCCGACTTACGCGATATGCTACCACGTCGAGGGTGGTACGACGTGCAGCAGTCTACGCGCCGTTATGCAAAGTTATGTCCAGTGAGTTGCATTTTTTAAAATGAAGACGTTTGCTACGTTTGAACCGAACGTTAATATTTATGGCCTTATGAAGCTTTTTAGTTTTATAACATCTATTATCTTTTTGTAACTCATAACATCAGCACTTATATCGCTCAATTTAACACTAATTCGTTTATTTGTGCAATCATTTTAAAATTTTAATCTTTAACTAATTAAGCGAAATTTTAACAAAAATTGAATACAGTGTTTAAATTACTCATTCAATTAATGAGGAACTTTATATGTTTTGTTTTAACATTTTATTAGTTTTTTGCACCTATGAAGTTGTTATTGAACCCCAGTTTAAATTTTCAAAATATCAATATTTATTCGTGCTTACTTGAACATTGTTTTTGTTATCCTTTCACATGAAGCCTTCACACCAATGTTGCCATGCCGCACACAAGATACTTTGAGAATAACATATTAATTATTGCATGGAGGTTAAAAGCAACACGCCTCAACGGCCAGATGTAAGAAAAACGTGCTTAAATTAACAACAAAACTTGTACAATGAATGCTGAAAACGAAAGTTCCGCTTTTAATAAAAGTTGTCGAATGTGTTGTTTTAATTAAAAACTTAAAACTGCTGAAAATTAATTAAAAAATTTGTTTAAGAAATATGTATTTTAAGCTAACGTAGCAACCAAAAAAAAAATAAATATTTATTTGATAATACAGAAACCGAAATATTAATATGAAAAATGAAATTTTTTTTACAAAAGAAAAAGTTTAAAAAACAAATATTTTTTCTTAAGAAAAGTAAGCATAAATAACTTTTACAATTAAGACTGGCGAAGTATTTGAGTACAAAGCTTGATTGACATTAAGGGTATTCACTTCAACTTAATGTCTTAATGGAACTTAATGGAAATTTGCAAAGAAAAGATGTGTTCAGTAATCATAAACGAATCTGTTTAATGAGTGCGAGTCATTGTGAATATGATAATTTTAAAAGAAGAAGAGCATTCCGCCAAATCTCACCTACTTGCTAATGAAATGTCTGCAATTTAGAAAGAAATTCCAATTCAATTAGTTTATTTTAATTGATTTATAGTTTTGATGGCCGCTTATAAAAATGATTAAAGTATAGAGTACATATATGGTATATGTACATGCGACAAGGAGACTCTTTGTCTGCTGACATGCAGCGCATGACTAACAAAATGAAGCGATGGCGATTTTAAGGTTGACAGATGCATGTGAAAAAAGCAAAACATTAAAAACGGTCGCTCACTTCAACTCGTCGGAATTTTCCAATTTCTGAAATTTCAGCAGTGAAATGAATACCCTTATTATTGTCACTATTACTCGTATTATTAACAAAACATCTTTCCAAGAATATCCAAATACACCCTAAAGCAATTTGCAAATCAGGTGTTAGAAAATATTAAGAGTGAGAAAAGTTTTCGGGAAGGGCTGGAGTCCAGAAAACTTCTGAATTATTTTTTTACTAAGCCTACTTTGGAATCTAGGTTTAGTTATAAGTTTAAGTTTACTTATACATAATAAGATAACGGCATAGACCTAGAACTCGAAAAATAGAATTCTTAATAATTTAAAAATTATTAGAGTTATAGAAGACATAACATAAAAGTTATGAAAAGGTTGTAGTTAACTTACAAAAATAAATTTTTATTGTTTTTTGAAAATAAAAATATTTTTTTATGATTTTTGTTAAAAAGCTTTACGAATACCTTTTTCTTTTGTTATTTTTGTAAATGAATATATTGCTGTTGGCCAAAAATTTTAATTATGTGAAATTTTTTATTAATGCTACTTTGCTCTACGTGTATGGGTTCATACATCAAAATACATTTGAAATGGCGTATAGAGCAAAGTGGATTTTTTTTACTGTTAGAACATGTCTTTTTATACTTAAGATCGAGGATTAGGTAATATGTTTTTGTATTGTAATTTTTCGACCATATTTAGGCCGACCATGCTTAGCTAAAACTGGCCGAAACCAAATATTCGGTCGGACACTACTAATTACAACGTATTTCGAACCATTGCAATTTTTACTTGATTTGTAGCTTATTAAAATGTTTTAATTAAATAATTTTGGAGTTTTTCAATAAACCTACATAATAGCTTTCATAAAACTTCTATAACTTGAAGTCTCCATAAGTCCAACTTTTTTTTACATATATTGACGTCTTACTACGCAGTCTCCTTATGGGTCTTTTCCGCAATTTTTTCAAGCACATGGAACGTTTTTGGTCACTTTTTGTGGTATTAGGCAAAATATATGCCGAAATATAAGTTACATGGCAAACGAAACGAATGTTTAACTTATAGATTTTACTTCTTTACACTTCTTTAATAAGGTCAAAAAAAAAGCCAAATCTAAGGAGAAAAATTTCCATTTCCATATGAGAAAAATCATGCATAAAGTGCTTCAGTAGCTTATTATGTTTTTGTTATGGTTGTTGGTTTGGTTCGTACTAAACCAAATGTAATCAAAATAAGTGATGTCAAATCGTATGCTTTTCGAAACTTACATATTTGTAAAAATTTAGTTCTATGCATGTCTACACTGCTTAAAACTTGAAATATTTGGATATTTTTTTTTTTTTAGTTAGGGCTCGTTCATAAGCTACGTTACCAATTTCTTTGTTTTTTACCTCCCCCTCTTCCTTTATTACTTTTCCTTGTATTTTTCAAACCCCCATCCTCCCTACACCGAGAAAAAAAACAATAGGTAAATCACCTAAGTCGGCTTGGGTAAAGAGAATTGTATGGGCATTATAAACTTATGATTATTCACCTAAGCAATTTATTGTTTAATACAATGCTTTGAAAGCACATTCTTCGATACCTTGCCAAAAAAAAATTATTGATTCACCTAAACCCAAAACCCAAAACTACAAAAATAAAATATCTATTTTCTGCAAGCTATTTTCTGCAAAAAAAAAACACAGCTGCATCATTAGGCACACGAGAGAAGGATAGATTTGATGATTGAATGGTTTTTTTTTTGTAATGAAATCACTTTTAAATTCAAAAATAACATAAATTAAATTAAAAAACACACGTTAATATTCACAACAGTAAATTTTATTACATTTCATCAACAAAAAGAAAAGAAAAAAAAAATTTATTTGACTGGCGTGCGGAATCGAACCCTGAAACTTTTGGTGCCAGTCCACCGCACTACCAAGTGATTCAAGCAGGCTTGCTGCTGTTTGCTGACATAACTGCAATTACGTTGATTCACCTAAGCAATCTACTGTTTATTACATTGCTTTGAAAGCACATACTTCAATACCCTGCCAAAAAAAAAAATTTGATTCATGTTAACAGATGCTGTATTAACAGAAGCAGTATGTCGCAGTATTCTATTGATAGTTGCAGCATAGCTTTTGTTGTAATTAATATTGTATAATTCACTCCGCGTAACGAAGGAGCTTGGCTCAATGCGTTGCGTAGTGTCTTCATACACAGTGGTATCGGGTTGATGTGGGTTCGAATCTCAACGGCATGCGAAGGTAAAACTTTTGTATTTGATATTTAATTTAATTTAATTTAATTTAATGTTCTTGTTATAATAGACGTCAAGCTGCAAGAAAAGCCGAGGAGTCATTAAATTTCTAAAAAAAAACAACGGTGTTGATAAAAGAAAAATTTGTGTTGTTGCCGATTTCAGTCAAGCAAATCACAGAACGAGAGGGCGGCAGCTTCAAAAAAAAGGAATATAAAAAAAACCAAAACCCCAAAAAAAGTTATATTTTTGAAATTAAATTTTTTTTTTTAAAGTAGTGTATAAAAAATTACGAAATAATTGGTTAATTTATCACCCAATAAAAATTGGCAAGTCAACATGTAAAACTTACGCGTTTAGATAAAGTACTTGGGTGCCTGGAAACTGCCAAAGCCATCTTATAAATTATACTAGTTTTTTTTTCAATTTAACATAAGCTTTTTTAAGGTGTGTAAAGTAACGTGACATATGAAAAACGCTTTTAAGCTCGCCAATAGTCAACCGTCAATTTAGACGGTCAAACATAAAGATGTACGGATGGCGTATTTTTAATATGAATTTTTTCGACATTTCTTTAAATTTTTGATAACGTTACGATATCTGAAACCTCCACTCCCCCCTCCGTTACTTATCGTTGTAAGTTTCAAAACCTCTTCCGTCCCTAAATTGGTAACGTAGTTTGTGAACGACCCCTTATACACAATAGATAATTTTTTTATTGTTTTTGGAAACTTTTTAGATTCTTTAGTTTTTTCTTTTTTTTATTCGTTGATAACGGAAAAGATGCTGGTACACAGGTTCACTTTTAGCTGAAAAATTAAAAAATACCGCAAGAAATTCAAAAATACTAAAAATCCCATTTTGTAATTATAATATAATTATAATTATGAAATAATAGAAAACATTAATACTCCATCATAAAATTTTGAGAATGCATTTAAAATGAATGCTTTTAAAAAATGAATGAACAAATTAAAATTTTTCATTAAAGTCTTGGTAAAGAAATATACTACAAGGATCAATCTAAGATCTCTAAACTATGCCCCTAACTTATTTTTGTGGGACTAACGGTTTGGAAGATATAGTTTTTTACTTCATGTTCAAATGACAAATTCTGTTTTTATTTTTATCAAAGCCACTGTGTATAACTTATGTACAAAAAAACAAGAAAAAAAAATATAAAAATATATGCAAATATTTCTATTTTTTTAAGTACTATTGACGTGAAAAATTCAATCAATTCAATTCAATCAATTTTTGGAAGCAAACCCTCTTAATTTTTTCGTATATATGAACCTTCTTATATATTTTTTTTTATACTAAACCAACGCTCAGGGGATGCCCCCTATAAATGCGAAAGCATTGTGCTAATTCGGAAGACGGGTGATAGTTAGTTGGAGGGTGGAAAGATGGAGTAGTGTCGACGAAGATTTGTTTTAAATTTACACAGCCCGAAACTGTCGGGAAACAATTATCCAGGTAATGCGATGTTCTATTGGGCAAAGAGGCAATGGTAAAGGGATGGGCTTGGAGAGCTGCCCGGGTGGACCTAGGGAAAATACGAGCTAGTGGCGTAAGGCCCTGTATCTTCCTTGAACACTTCCCATGATAGTACCTGTACAGAAGGCTTAGGCAACCAACATTGCGTCGATGCCCAAGAGAGTTAAAAGAAGATGCAATATTTTCATCTCCTATCATATATATCGCACGACGTTGAATTCGATCCAGAAGCTCCAAATATGATCTTGAAGCCCCTGCCCAAATGTGCTAATTGTACTCCATTTTCGGCCTTATATATGCGGTATAGATCACGCGAAGATCAGATGGAGTGAAGTATTTCTTGCACCGTTTTAAAAATCCTAGACACTTGGCCGCTTCTTTCGACAAATCGAAAATGTGATCATTCTAACGGAGATCTGATTGTATCGATATCACTGGACAGCAGGCAACACTGGGTCTTGCTAGCATTAAATTCTACTTACTCTATTAGCAAGACGCCACTCGGAGATTTTTCTCAAGTCATTGTTAAGTGTGTCATTCATAATTTGCCTTTTTCTCTCAATCTCCAAGGAGTCTGGGCGTTTTTTGAAGGAATATGAATGGCAAATGCTGCAGTCGTCCGCAAAAGAATGAATTGGGTTATAGGTCAACGACAGAAGGTCGTTGATAGAAACCAAGAACAAAGTTGACGATAGTACTCCTGCGTTGATGGCGTGCTTATTTGACGAAATTCCGTCGACAACAACACGGATACTTCGGTCCTTAAGGAAACACGTGATCCACCGAGCAAAGTTATCACCGACACCAAATGCAATTAATTTTGACACAAGCGCTTTATGCCACACTCGGCTCTCACCAAATAAGTGAACGCATTGGTTCCATTTTTCAGAGAGAAACGCCATCAGGTCACCAGTAGAGCGAGCCCTACAAAAACCATACTGGCGATCACTAAGCAATTTTTTGTGCTGCAGATAGTTCATTACGTTAAAGTTAATTGTGCTCTCCATAACTTTGGCAAGCGTGCAGCATATCGCTATGGGCCGGTAGTTTACAGGGTTCGTGGCATCGCCCTTTTTTGGTACCGGCTGGACATTTGCGGCCTTCCAACAAGATGGAAATACTCCCGTCCTGTTGAGGAGATGTTGAAAAGGTTTCGCAAAGGCCGAGCCAGTGTAGAAGCACACGCTTTAAGCACAATTGGTGGTATGCCATCAGGACCAGAAGCTTTGTTTATGTTGAGATTTGTGAGAACTCTTTTTACTGCTCTCGTACGAAAATATATTTCTTGCACTGAAGAAGAACCATTTTCGACATAAAATGGTTATATAAATATGGTAAATATAAATTTGTATATTTATTTTCTCTGAATTTCAATTAGTTTTTTCTGAATTTCAACTGATCTTTTCTTAATTTCGTTTGATGTTTTCTGAATTCTAAATAGAAATTATGGATTGCAATTGATCTCTTCTGAATATAAAATTGAATTCTGAATTTTAATTGATCTTTTCTAAATTTCACATGAAGTTTCTGAATTCTAAATGTTATTTTCTGAACTAGAATTGATATTTTCTGAATTACAAGTGGAAATGGTGTAGATATAAAAGGTGCTACAATTTAAAAAATGTTCTGGTAACACTTCAAAATTTAAGGTAATTTGTTTTCAAGTAGCACAAGTGTTATTCTGTTCACACAAGAGATTTACATATTCGTTAGTAAGTTATTGTATTGGCCATATATTTGGAACAAAGTAAATACAACAATTTGGTACTTTCACTGTCTAAAAGCCTCATAAAATTTTTTCAAACAAGAAAGAAATCAGAAAAACAGTTCATACATAATATATTGATCAGTTAAAATACATCAAATTTAAATCACAAAAGCATTTTTTTTTTCATATTTGCTCCAGTTTCTAGACGTAAAACTTGAAAAACAAACCAAATATGCTTATACATTTTTAGCTATTCTTGAAAAATTTTAATTTATTCTTGAAAACACATTTATTTAAATTTTGTCAACTCTTTTGTTGCCAGCTTAACGACAAACAAAACAACGCCGGCATAATACTCAAAGATGTTAACATTTATATCTGGTGTTTTCTGTTAATAGATCGCTCGTAAAAAATCAACTTAATTCATTTGATACCATTAAGTTTTCAACACAAAATAGCAGGTCACAAATTAAAAAACACAAAAGCACAGAACAAAATAAAAAAATGCTCGTAACTATGTTTTCTTGCTTACGATGTTTTTGACGGCTTTTGCGATTGGCTGTTGTAATTTTTCAACTGTACCCATTGAACCATAAGCGAAGGTTTTGAGTAAGGTGAGAGTTTTGCGAACGTTTTTGGTTAGAATTTTTTTTTTTTAATTTTGTCTTTTTTATTTTGTCGCTTAAAAGTGCTCGCTATAAAAGATTAAATTCGTCAAAAGCTTTTCCCATAAGGAAAAATTGTACATATTTTGCGAAATTCATTAAAAACTTAATTTGAGTCGACAATGAATCATTTTTGTATCATTTCAGTAGGTCAGACTTCCTTGCAAATGAACCATTTTTTGTTCATAAATGAGTTCGGAAATGAATCATTTATGTTTCTTTTTTGCATTCTGAAATGAGTTCAGAAAAGAATAATTTGTTTATCATATCAGTAGGAAAATATTTCTCGTAAACGAAGCATTTTTTGTTCATAAATGAGTTCACAAATGAATCATAAATATTACTTTTAATATTCTAAAATCAGTTGAATAAAGGAACTTAAAATGAAAATGTTAACCTTGGTACAAACGTCATATGAACGTCAGTGCGAGATGGATGGATGTACTGATGGATGAAAATGAAAATTTTCAACATTTCAACATTTCTATCAAAAATTAAAATCAGGCCCAAATAGAATGAAAACCACGAAAAAATTCCATTCAAAAAAGTAATCAAATAAATTCCCCAATTAATAGCTTAACTATTTTGATATTTCATATATAATTTGGAAGTTTGTCAAATTGGAAAACAATCACGCCTTTTCGCCTTTGAAACATCAATATCATGAAAAACACAATGCGTGAATTCCAGCCCAGGTATATTAATTCTATTAACCCAATGATTAATATGATCATTAATTTTAGCAATAATCATTTCTTCTTTAACAAAATATCAATATGTTATAATAAATAGTATTATGCAATAATAAAATTTATAATTCAAAATGGTTCTCTTTTCAACTCATTACTGAACAAAAAAAGGTTTGTTTTTGTGAGGCAATTCAGTCCAAAGATTGATACAAAAAGGGCTCATTTTCGAGTGCCGAAAAATAACTTTTTATGTTTCTTTTTTTAACTCATTTTCGAACAAAAAAAGGATAATTTATGGTTCTTTTTTTAACTCATTTGCGAACAAAATAAGGTTAGTTTTTGAGAGGCATTTTAGTCCGACGAATGATACAAAAAGGGTTCAATTATGAGTGCCGAAAATGAACGTTTCTACCCGAAAAGGTTCATAAATGAATTCAAAAACGGTAGTTTTGGTTCACTGGGTAGTGTTTTAAGCTGAAAAAAAAAATAAAAATAATATAAAAAAAAACAGTTCAGGCATATTAAATGGAGGAATAAACCATGAGAGTAGCAACATGGCAGCAATTTTTTTTATAACTATTCAAAGTCGTTTAGATAATGGAATTAATTCTCTTAGATTGCGCTCAAGGGAGGAGGCAAGGTTTTTATTTTGTAGCTAATATTTAAATTGGACTAAAAGTTTTTGTGGTGTTCAAGTGAACGGTAGCGGAAACTAAATTCAAAAAATAGCTCAAATAAAAAATAACAGATGCGGAGAAAAATAGACAGATGTGAATCATAACGAAAAGTTCTAGTTAAGTTCAAGCTTTTGAATAACGACAAATAGAATAAGAAAATCTGAACACTTAGATCTGTTTGATTTTGAAGCACCGGACTTAAATATATGCAAAAAATACATTAATTGTTGTTCCCAACTAGATTGTCACGTATTGTCATGTTTTGTCATGCGTTGTCATATATTGTCACATATTGGCACAAATTGTCATGTTTTGTCACGTATTGTCATGCATTGTTATGTGAGCTTATTACAATTTCAACTCTTTTCAATTGTTACAAACTAGTTACTTTATGCATAGGATAAAGGTTTTAGTAACTTTATTGTGGGAGCTCTAAGTTTCGTTTAAGATTTAAAAAAAAAAAACGAAATGGCCATTTAAGGCCTTGAAAGTACTTTGACCGAGCTGCTGATGATCAATTGTGTTGTGCGTGTTGTAGAATGTTTGAACACAAATGATAGAGAACTGAGCCTACAAGCTTTATGCCGACTCCGAACGGCTTATGTTCTCAAGCTTATATTCTCTTATGTTCACAAAAAGCTTTTCATAGTTTAAGATTTATTTATATAAAAAACATGAAATTTTGTAGTTAAAAATTTATATATATTAATGAAAACTATTTTATTGACTGATTATAAAAAAAATTATAACAAATTTGATTTTTACCAAACCATATTTAAAATTGTACAACTCTGCAAAACTAATTTATTTTTCATATTGATTTCTCACCATAAATTACACTCAACTCAACTAAATAAAACCTGATATGAGCTGTGGTATGAAAAATTATATGAAAAACTTTAAAGGATTCAATGCAAAAAAAAAAGAAAAATAAAAACATCATAGCTCTATGCATGGTAATAAACACGCAACAGCGTTGAGAAAAAGTTTTGCATAGCTTTTTGTGGTTTTATTTATAGCTTTTTTGTTGTACTCTTCTTTGCCCGTAGTACAAATAAAACATTGCAAAGGTTAAAAAACGCATGCATGACGTAGCGCGGGAAACTTTTATTGATTTTGTAATTAACTAAAAAGCATTGAAAGTTGTTGTTTTCATTTGCAATGTTGTTATTGGTTTTTAATTTGTTATAATATTACTAGACAAGCATACAGTTATACGATATAAATAGGTTTGTTTATTTGGGGTGAAAATATGTACTGTATGCTTGTATTGTAGTAAAAAATAATAAATTTCCATGAAACGCTGCATTAATGCGTGAAATTGCGTGAAGATAATTGATAAAGTTTCAGTATTACTTTTTTTTTTTTTTTCTTTTGTTGCTGTTATGCATCCTTTGGTAAAGTAATTCCACTTAAGTTTATTAAGCTTCTAATGTGTGAATATTGGTTTTGAATAGTATCGTAGAACAACATGTATAGGTGTGCTAGAGATGTCAATCCCGGAACGTTCTCGTAATCCTGGAATTATCGTGATTGAAAATCTTAATCCCAGTAACCGGGGCTATTTCAACAACGGAAGACTGCATAAAGTACATAGTTTTAAATTTTAGTTTTAATCAATTTTTGTTATTATTTATAAACGGAAATAAAAGAATTCAATACAATTTTATTTACTTATAATGAAAAAAATAAGCAAAACATAATAAGGTTGGTTACATTTTAAGGGCCTATGTTGAATGTGAACCACACCTAAACGTCAAGTTTTTTTCTGCATTTCATTTGACATTTCTCAATTTCAGACTAATTCAATTTGAACCATGGAAAGATACACAATCGAGCAAAGTTATTCAGGCTTATTATGAAAATACGCGTTCAAATCAAAATGTATATCGTGCACTTCGTGATTTTTTCGGTCAATTTAATCGTTCAAATGTGCGTACAATCGAAAAAATCGTGCAAAAATTTTAACAAACCGGGTCTGTAGGAGATGTGAAAATACCAGTGCATGCTCGTACTGCAGAAAATATTGCTGCTGTTCGAGATAGTGTGACTGAAGAGCCGTCCACCTCAACTCGTCGTCGTGCCCAACAATTGCACCTCTCACGCTCGTCGTTGATGAACATTATGAATAAAGACTTGCATTTACACGCTTACAAGGTGCAATTGACTCAAGAACTAAAGCCTCTTGACCATTTCAAGCGTTGTCAATGGTCCGAATGGTGGCAAGAAATGGCAACATTGGATAATCAATTTTCGAAGAAAATCATCTTCAGTGATGAGGCACATTTTCACCTCAGTGGATTCGTCAATAAGTTGAATTGCCACACTTGGGCGAATGATAATCCAAAAGTGATTGTCGAAAAACCAATGCACCCACAAAGAGTGACTGTTTGGTGCGGTTTATGGGCTGGCGGCATCATTGGGCCGTATTTTTTCCAAAATTAGGCTGATCAGGCAGTTTCTGTGAATGGTGTTCGCTATCGTGGGATGATAACGAACTTTTTATGGCCCGAATTGGAAGATATGAATGTGGACGATATGAGTTTCAACAGGACGGTGCCACTTGCCCCAGAGCTAATGAAACAATGGCTCTTTTGCACGACAAATTCAATGGCCGTGTTATCTAACGTGGTGACGATGTCAACTGGCCGCCAAGATCATGTGATTTGACACCGTTGGATTTCTTCCTTTGGGGTTATTTGAAAGAAAAGGTGTACGTCGATAAGCCAGCAACAATTCAAGAGCTAAAGGATGAGATAATTCGGCACATTAACGGCATAGAACCTCACTTAAGCCTCAGCGTGATCGAAAATTTGGACCATCGGATTGAGGTGTGCCGCCGAGGTAGCGGCGGTCATTTGGCCGATATTTTATTCCATACATAATTGAACCATACCAATATTATCATAATAAAAAGAAATGACAATAATTTGCTAAATAATTTGTGTTTTATTCAAAATCTTTACCGGCCCATAAAATTTAACCACCCAAACATTTAAAAAATATATGAACTACAATTAATGAGTTCAATAAAGTTTTTAATTAAAAAACAAAAAATAAATAGTAACATTAGCAAAAAATTAAGAAACAAAAATAAAACTAAGTTCAGTTATTATTCATAAATTTAAGGTCGGCAACATAATTAGAGGAGAGTAAAAAGAGTGATATTGAGGTGATGGTTTTTATTAAAAAAAATTTGTTTAGAGTATTAAAATTTTCAAATTTGTTAAAATATACATTGTTTAACGAAATGTTTAACAAAAATTTTTTCTCAAAAACAAAGATGTCGCTGGCTACCACGATTGCTGTAAAAGACTTCTTTTTGCACAGCGGGCATTTTGTTGGCTCCTAGCTTGAACTCAAAAAAAAAAGATTTTTAAATTTTAAAACGTATTGAAAAATATAAAAAATTTTAAGGAAACAAAGTTTACTATATTGGGTTTCAGTGTATTTAATAAACTGTGAAGTTTCTTGAGGAGGAGAAGTGTTTGTACCTTTGTAGCGTATGAGTGCGAGTGTATGTAAAAATCACATATTTTGGACATTTTTTGTTTACAGTGTAGTTAATTTAAACAAAGATGCTCTTTGGCAAATTTTGTCAGAAATATAAAGCCAAAAGATCCAACTTAAAGTTGAACAAATAAAAGCTCCATTTCAAGCAAAAATATAACACATTTACGCCCAACGTTGCTTTGAAGTGACATCCATTTTGCAGAAAACCAGAATTTCCGTTTTTTTTTTTAACTCAAAAATTGCGATCTACACGCAGAGAAAAAATATGTTTACATATGTTTGGTTTCAAAAACAAAATATTCAGAGGGATCCACCTAATGATTAAGAACTTTCCTTCCATAGCATTATTTTCGATTTAAGAAGATATTAGTTGTGTCCAACATTAATATAATTGCATTTGCTAAAAAACTAACGTCTACATTAATATGATTGTGACAAAATAGAATTGTGTATTTCTACCCAATAAAAATATATTTGCATCACTGTCAAACTCAAAAGGAACAGAACTCTGTAAATTTAAAACAAACAGAACTCCTTTCTTTTATGTGTTTCGCCTAGGCATACATATATCTGTTTCTTTTGCACTTGCCTTTAACAGTTGCCAAGTCTTGGCGTCATTTTAAGTTTCAAGCTGCCGCGCCAAACGTGTTGAAAACTTTAGCTCTTGTGAAAAGAGTTTCTGAAAATGTTTGTTTTAATTAAAAGTGCTTGTGTTTTCAAATAAATAAAATAAAAAACAAAATAAAAGAAAAATAAGGCGGTGTTCAGCAGTAAAAATAGGTGAGTTTTGAAGCAACTTTGCTGATAAAGCGGAAAATGTGTGCTTATAAACATTATTGCAGTGTCGGATAAACATAATATGGTTACTTCTCAACATAATTATTTCCGAGAAAAACTTATTTACTGTTTTCTAAACATATTTTGTTTGCTTCAAACCAACAATTACTTCTAAGCAAATATTTTGTAATCACAGTGAAAAACATTTGAGATTTCTTTTGCTAAAATATGTTTCCAAGTAAATATAGTGTAAGCATCGGTAAATATATTATGTTGACTTAATTATCGTTTTGAATATAATTGCTTGACTGCAATTACATTATGTATCAAGCTCGAGGAAACGATGATGATGAATTAAATTATGTATTCTCCAATTAATATATATTTGTCCGTGAAAATTTAATGTTATTCTTGACTATATTATATTTCCAAACCAACAAATAGGAATAGACTAAAAGTGTTCTCAGTCCATTTATAATTACAATATATTTATATGAAAACATATTTTCTTTAAAACAAATTATATTGTTTTTAAATTCAAACAACAAGTGCTAAGATACAATTAAATAATTTTAAGATGCAAATATATATATACAGAAAAATTGCATTAATTAATCATATTATATGTGGAACCAATTACGATTACTTCCTGCAAATTATGTTTGGGAAGGCCTATTATTTTTCAGCGTGTAGGGATCAAAATAAGCAATTCCTGAAAAATGCATCTAAATCGGCTGACAGAATCACACCGCGGCGTTTAATGGGTTAAGAGGCGTCTTAACACAACATTCGGCAAAACCAATGTGGAATCATGGATGGATTTAAAAGAATTCTTGCATTGATTTAATGAATACGTTCTTTGGATGTAAGAAACAATTCTTAATCGATAAGGATTGTTCATTGGAATCTATATACTGTAGATAAATCTGTAGAAGTACAAGAAGAACAAGTTTTTCCGTTTTAAGAAAATGCATTCTTAATTCATGCATTCCAAAAAAAGAAATAGTTTTTATTTTACTGCTCTTATGAATAAATAACTAAATAAAGTATTTGCAACAAGCAACAACCAAAATAAATATAAATTTCAATGAACGCAGATTTCTATAAACAATGAACAGAAACAAATGAAACTTAAGCAATTTGTTCTTTGAGTCAACGGATTTGTTCTTTGAGTTCACAGAAATCAATAAATTTTGTTTAATGAATGGAATTCATTGATTTAAAGAACAATATTTAGTTCAGTGTGTTGTTTAAATAAAATTTGATTTTTCCCAACTTTTTTTAAGATAACAGATTATTACAAATTATTAAATCAACCACTTCTTTATGTTTTTTTTTTTTTTTACTTGCTAAGGTATTAAATAACCAAGACGTGATTGATTTAACAAGCAATGTAAACGAGAATTTTTACTCTTTTACCCTCCATTTTTTCCATTCAACTAATCAAATCACATCTACATAATATTAATCTAATTTATATTTTCTCTCTTGCAGACACCTGTTACGCTGTGTAATCTTGGTGTTGGTGCCACATTTGGTGAATCTATTTTGCATGATTTGCCACGTGACAGTACCGTCGTCACCAAAACCACCTGCGAACTGCTGCGTGTGGAACAACAAGACTTTCGACTAATTTGGGAGGTAAGTGTTGACAAGCACCAATTTAAACAGAATAACACAATGTAAACAAGCAAACAAGCATCCAAATAAACCGAAAAAAACCAACAAACCAGCCAATAACAAACAAGCGCACACTCTCCCACACACTCATACATTAACAAATTAGCATAATGTATACTTTGGAGAAGCTGTTGCACAGTTTGTGTATCTGTGCTAATTTTAAGTACTTTGCGAATGTTTGGTTGATTTTGAAACTGTTTTAATTGTATGCATTAAAATTATTTTGAAAGTGTGACTGGATTTCAGGAGCTTTTACATCAGCTTTTATGTTAAATAAGCTTTGTTAAAACGACACGATAGGAATTTTTAATTTTAATAGAAGATTTCTTAAAATTCCCAGTTAATATGTTATATATCAAAATATTTTCGTCACTACCATTAAACTGACTACATATTTGTCCGAAAATTTTATTTCTTTTAAAGTTTCTGTTTAAAGCTTTCCACATCATTAAGGAATTAATATAAATTCCTCAAACTTAAAGCTTAGCCAAACTTAAAGCTTAGCCTTAGGCAAAGCAAAATAGCTACAAAAATGTAAAGCCAAGAAGTTTTATTTAATTTTCTTTTCACTTTTTTCGCTCAAGTTTTTCATACAAGTCACGTTCATTTTTTTATTGTTCTCACATATAAATAAATACTAAATTAAACCCACTGAAGACCAAAAATAAATCCTTCAAGCTTTTTGTTTTCCCACCACAACAACAACAACTACAACAACCACAGTTTACAATATTGAATTTCAAATCAAATGCAAACAAATTAAGTTTTCATACAAAAGCTTTAGCAACAAGAATGTAAAAAAGTTATAACAAATTCCATAAATATTTAATTTGATTGAAATCCCTGAACCGAAATTTGACAAAATATGTTATAAATGTTATTCGGGAATAAATTATTGAAATACATAAAAACATTACACTGGGGAACAGACGTTTTGGTGCAAGGTCTTCAATATGTTTTTTGGCATACCTTTGGCTCGCTGATTGAGAAAAACACCATAGTTTTCCGTTAATCTTTTCTTTTTGGGATATTTTAAAGAACTGATAAAGAAAAATATCAAATTTACCAAAAAACTTTTTTAACTCCAGGTTGCTTTTGTAGTATGCCACAACTCAATTCAAGTTCAAGCTCAAAGCAAGCTTAATAAAATCAAATCAAATTTTGTTTAAAAAAATTTAAATACGCACAAAAAAAAGTGTTGTAAGGAAAATATTTGATATATCGACATGAATATTTAAATACAATTTGTGCACGGGCGTGGATAATTTTAATATTCGTTATTTCCCTTAGTGTATATTAAAAGAAATATTCACTAAAACAATCCAACAGAAAAGAGAACAAACTTTTAGAACACTTGAAACACGACTGCGGCTAAGCAAATTTCAGGGTCAATTTACTACAAATTTTTACAATTTACAAATTTCGCAAAGTCGTTTGCACAATGAATGCCACTATCCATTTCTCATGCAAAATCGGTTGCTAATTCCGAAAATATAAATTTTTTTTCTGTCACTCCGTTTTCGAGATATTGCCCAATGTAGTTTTTTCTACAAAAAAAAAAAAGTTGGTTCCAATTGATTGCATATATCTCCAGAACCAACAACAGTAATCAAACAAATGATATATCAAATTAAAGCTAATGTAACGTAGCTATACAATTTAGTCCTACAAACAATGTCTACACGCAAAGACAAAAAACGTTTATCGCTAATTTGTCGCAAACAAACTTCGTTTATCGTGCTTGAAAACGTTTTTTGCAATCGTTTAAACAGTTACGAGGAACAGAAACAGTTGCGTGGAACGGGTTATTTAGTTGCAGGAAATGAATTTTGCTTGTCATAAGCGCGTGCGATTTTTAAATTGCGTCAAATGAAGCATTTTTTTGTTGTATTACTGAGCAAATCGTTTATTATTTTCTCGTAAGATTCACTTTTAGTATTCCCAAGGATGCCAGAAAGAGCCATCCTAACAGAAAAACAAAAAAGAGCAAGGAAACATTTCGAAAAAGCCGAAACAAGCTGGAAAGACAAGTCCCTTGAAGTGGCTGGCAGTGGCTGAAAGTGCATTTCTTAAAATTTCTTTCATTTATTAAAAATAGCAAAAAGTTAAGTATTAAGAGGTTATTTTAACTTAGGATAAAGACCTTTTATTATGTTGAAGTAGAGACATACAGTTACGATTGCAGCAATTTTTGTCAAAATTCAGTGAAAATTGTTTGAATTTTAAAATCGCATTATGTAAAATTTTCCTTAAAAATCGTGTTACTTTTAGCTCAAGTGTTTTTTTTTTTTAATTTTATTAGAGAGTATTTAATATGTTTTAAATATTTTTCTTCACACATTTTATGCAAGAGCATATATTCAAAAATAATATGTTTTAAATGCAACAAATAAAAATGTTCTTTGTGATGTTTTGAATTCCAAAAAAACGAAATTTTTGAATTTTTACACATTAAAAATAAAACAGTTTTTTGCGAAATATCCCCAAAACAAGAGAGAACAAAAAAAAATATGGTTATTATTGGCGTCAGCAGCTCATAACACCTCAAAAAACATAATAGAACCTTGCACCAAGAAAAAAGTAAATTTTTGTTTCTTAGTGTTATCTAAAAAAAAAAAAAAAAAACGAAATGGCCATTTCAGCCCTTGAAAGGACTTTGACCGAGCTTCTTATGATCAATTGTGTTGTGTGTAATGTGAAATGTTTACACACAAATGATCGAGAACTGGACCTACATATTTTACGCCGACTCCGAACGGCTTATGTTCTCAAGAAGCTTTTCATGGCAGTTTTTACTCTCTGAGGTTTGTCATTGTCTGCAGAGAGGTGACGGCCGAACAGAAAAATTAATTCTGTGTCGGATGGAGGATTCGAACCTGGGTTCTCTGGCGTAAGAGTCACACACTCTACCCACTACGCCACGGCCGCCACTAGCGCGTTAGTGTTATCTAGCAATGCTAATTCTACCCCCATCCCCTCTCTCTCTCTATCTCTCTCTCTCTCTCTCTAAGCTTTTCATCCAAAATTCATGCAAATGTCAACAAACTTACACTGGATAAAAAATCGACTGTGAATCAAAACAAAATATTTAAATTAAACAACTTGCTCTCATGTATATTTGCATGAAAATTTGAGCTTTTAGAAGCAACAACAACCAGTACTTGTTGTTTACACACAAACACTGCTAAGCCTGCTTCACGCTTTCAGTCTCATTTTATATTCGATTCAGTTTTCCTGTTTGACCTACTGCTACTTCGCATCCTTTCTTTTTTTTTTTCGCCCATTCTTATGTGCTCTGATTTACCGTTTTATCACATCCGCTTGACAAATGTATGCATACACTACAGCTCACCTTAGCTTACCACACCTGCATAGCTGCTTACTAATGTTTGTATGAGTGTGTTTTTTACTTCATTTTGTTTGTTTAATACTAGGTTCGTTATCGCGTTGTATACCCGCAGACGCAGACACAACGGTAGATATAGGGCAATTTTGCTATAAATGCGATACTGTTTTACTTGCAAAAAATGCAAAAAAATTGCTCTCGTCATTTCCGTTACAATTTTTTTGTATCATTTGAAAAGATACGTATGAAAAAGATACGTATTGCGGACGTAACGGTTACTTCGAAAGTGAAGATTCGCTTATGTTTTAAAAAATTATTCGATTATGATTCCAGATTATGATTATATTTTTTATGTTTTTACTGTAAGGTGAACTTTCCGATATATTTTTTTTTTTGCATTTTCAGACTTATTATTATTATAGCTGAAGCGCGGTATCAATGCTATGAAATAACTTTCGATTTTCGATCGTCATTTCGGGAAAAATTCAATATTTTTCTTTGATAACAAACTTTCGCTGTAAACAAGATATGTAACGGGTGGGACCCGGTGAATAACTATAGAATCCGATTTTGATTACGATTCCAAAAAGATACGTTTTGCTTCGTAAGCGAAGGTTCGCTTATTTTTCGAAAATTATTCGCTTATGATTCCAGAGCGATTAATGCTTCGAAACAAATAAGAATAAAATTGTAAAATTTCGGAAACATTTTGTGGAACTTTTAAACTTTTATTATAACTGAAGCGGTAACACTGGCATGAAATAACTTCCGACTTTTGATCGTCATTTAGGAAAACATACATTTTTTTTCTTAAATAAAAGTTCGTTACAAGCGAACATGTAGCATACATGACTCTCACATGCAGCTATTTGAAGATATTCGAAAAATATTTCATGACAAGGGAAGTTGAATAACTAATATCGAAAAGCAGTTATATCGTTAAGGGAGTATTCCTGGTTGGCAAAAACTTTTTTAAATTTTTTTTGCATATTTTTATAGCTTGCATATTTGAGATATGGTCTTTTTTGTCCAGCAATATTTTCGCCCAAATGCGATTTGCTTAATTTGGCTACTTTTTGAATGCAACAGTTTGAAGCAAAAACCGAATTTCGTTCAACGCGTTCTGTAGTAGTTAATAACTTGTTTGTATACGCATTTTAAAAATTAATGAATACACATTTTAGAGCTTAGGTATTCAAATGTTGGCAGAGCTTAGTTCACTTTGAATTGAGTTATAAAACGGACGCGCGTGCGCAAACAGTTTTGAAAGACAATGGATAGAAAAAGTAATAGAAATCATATTGTGAGTGTCATATTTAACGAAGGTTTTTTGCCAATACTTCAAATAATGAACCTAATGGGCATCCCGATTGGCAACGTCACATATGATTTCGTCATGTCTCGCAACGAAGAACGTTTGAAAAGTTCCGAAGCCAAAGCTCTGGCCGCATCAAAAGAAGGTAGAACTGCCCGAAGAGCACAACGAGCCGCTGAGTCCTCATTTTTTGAAGAAGAGGAAGGAATTCTTTATGGGGCTAGCATTGCAGATTGATATATGTAAATATTTCACAAAAAAAAAAAAGTTTTATTGCCTAAAATTTTCTTTGTTTTTTTTTTAAAATCACGTTTTTGAACTTCGAAGTCACTTTTCTCCGGTTCTACTGAACCGATTTTGATGAAACCAAGTGCAATTGGATTAAACGCAAAATCGTCGAATTTTTAAAACTACATGCTCAAATTTTTAATTTCAATTTTTTTTTTTTTAAGCAAAAAAATAACTTCAAACTTAAACGCGTTTATCTCGAAACTACGTTTTTCGAGCTTTCGGCCCAGATTGCGCCCGTAGTTCTGAACCGATTTTTATGAAACAAAGTGCAATCGACGCAAAATTGTCATCGTTTGTGTTTCTAGCTCAATAATAATTTTAAACAATTTTTTACTAATTTTTTTTTACACTAAAATACAAAAAAAAAAGACTCAAAATCGGTTTTTCATTTTTCAATGACCGCCATTTTGTAAAAAAAATCGAAAAATTATGATTGAGGTAGGAACTAGAAAGACATCTGTATTGAATCTAACGCCGTTTACTTTTTCCATTTCAAATGATTCGAAGTCGAGTTATCTGGGCCACAAGCAGCATACCTTTTTTTTCGACGCACAACTTTGAAGGCCGACAACTTTTTGAATAGCTCTTGTATAAAAGAAAAAAAATTTTTTATTTAATTACATACTTATGTTCTTAATAGAATAAAAAAAAAACCGAATTTAAATAACTTTTTCAGTTTTCAAATGAGAAGTTTGTCGAAAAGGGTCCAGAAAACAGCCTTCCAACCAGGAATACCTCCTTAATAAAAATTTGTTGAAACTTTTTTTATACACATTGTACTTATGTTTAACAATTATATACACCGAGATCACATCAATGGCAAAGCACCAAAATTTACTTAATATCCTAATTATCAATTTTGCCAAATTAAAACTTTTCCTATATTCACTAAAGTGTGAAGAAGGTTAAAGTTCTCTACTGCCTCGACTATCAAATTATTTTACACAAGAGAAAATCAACACTTACGCAGGTCCAAGTTACGCAAAATCAATTTTCGATAGGTCAGCAATGTTTTAGTACTGTTTTGCACAAAACATAGGTTCAAAAAATTTACTACATTAATTAGTTATAACCCAATAAATACCAGAAAATTTTGTTGAGCGTTATCTTAAATAATATTTGTAAAACCTTTTCTTCTAAAAATAAAAATCAATGACAACCTCAATCAGCACGCATTAATGTAGCTTTTACAAATATTGCTCTAGTTCGCTCTAATCCATCGTTTCTATAGCCAGATGTCTATAAAGTTCACCCCATTTAATCCATTCTAATCAGCAAAAACTTTGATATTGCAACAACTTATGTTGTTGCTACTGCTGCAAGTTCTGTCAAAGTGGAAATAGTTTGTGCAAATATGCAAGTATTTCGATTACACGAACATCAAGGCAAACGCCCACTTAAAGCAACAATTTACAACTAATTTCCAGCCGTAATTGGCAACTCTATTTGCCATACACGCTAACGAGTGCCCTTTACCACTCAAGCAACAGCAGCAGCAGCTTCTTCTTCTCACAATGACTTTGGCGTGTATTTCTGCCACAACGCGGCGGTAGACAGGTAATCAATTTGAAAACCTTTAACGGTAATTTCTGCATTCTGACTGCAGCAAATTACTGCAGCACATGAATCGAGCACCATGAATTTGTGGTGACTACACAATTTTCATTATGCGGCTGAAAAATGTGGCGAACGCGCGTTTATTAAAGTAACTTAATTATTATATCTTCAGCTTGATAATAATTGGCAACGGTAATGAAAACTTTGCGGTATGTGGGCGCTGCATGTTGAAGGATGACTCAATTGTGTTTATAAAGCAACACAAATTATTGTGCATTGTTATGGTAAAACATGATGATGTGCTTTAGAATTATTTGAAGATGTTTTTGTGAAATTAATTATAAATACTTACACAGAAAAAAATTTGTGCATAATATTTCTGAATTTTGTTCATAAAATCAAAGCACGGATTCACAAAATTTAAAATTCACAAAATTTATTGTGCATTATTATGGTAAAACATGATGATGCGATTTTTGATGTGAATACTTACAATGTAAAAAATTTTTACATAATATTTCTGAATTTCGTTCATAAAACCTTGGTTTATAAAGTCTAAGAACGGATTCACAAAATTTAAGAAAGTACTCATATTATGTGTGAATGCAATTCAGAAATCTCGTGAACTCATTCACAATCATAATATTCTTTAAGAATGCGTTCATAAATAATATATATTATTTCAATCCAGTGGCGGATCTAGCGAACTAACAAATTTTTTCAAAATTAGAAAACACTAAAACTATAATAATAATAAAAACTTTAAGGGGGGTTGGGGGGGTGGGGGGCTTGGAACTTAATTTTTTCTAAAATAATGTTTGTGTTGATATCATACAAATAAATTTTATTTAATTCATCAAAAATATTATTTTTTGATATTTCAAATAATCATATTTAAAATAATTTTAGAAAAAATTTTGTTCCAAGCCCCTCTTAAAATTTTTCATTTTTATTATAATTTAACTGTTTAATAATTTTGAAAAAAAATTTGTTAGTTCTGCAAGCAAGACTTCGCTAGATCTGCCATTGTTGCAATTTATTAAAAAGGCTCTTATTTGAAAATAATAATGTATGTCAATTACCTTAAACCTTACCTAACCTTAACCTTGCTATTTTAAAATTATATACAAAGTGTAAAAGAAAGTCATAAGAAACATGCGTATAATTTTTCATTTCAGAAAGAGAATAGATGCGTAAGTATTATTGAAACAGTTTCTATGAGAAAATACATAAAATATTCGAATTCTTTACGAAATATTATGAATTAATTCTTCATTTTAGTCACATATTCACATATATTATTCATAAAATAATATCATGAGAAAATTCTTTACATTTAGGATAATATTATATTATTAAAATTTTTTTTTTAATGTACTCAACTTAACAGAGAGCAAGAGAAATAATTCTAAAATAAAAAGTTTCCACGCATTTCTAGAATGAAATATTTATTTCTTTTTTTTTTTTGTTTTGCTGTGAGATTTTACTACAATAATTGTAGGAAATCTGCTGCTATCAATTATTGTAGTTAATTGTCGCAACTTTTAGTTAGGGCGTGTTTATAGTGCTCACTGGCTTGTTTAGACCAGCTCGCTTACTTGCATTTTAGTTCCCTGCCATTATTCTTTCCTAAAAAGAAATGTCTGCTATTTTAAACTGCCGTGTTTGTGCAGTTGATATTCTGTCACCTTAACTTTTCTCAATAAATGAAATATATTATATTTATAAACGTTTTGAAAACATGTAAACTTTTTTTTTCTTTTTTTTCAATTAATTCTCACTACAAAATTTATAAAAACACATGCCTTAGAGGTTATATCGGTTATATCTATTTATTTCAATATTATTTTGCAATACAACATAGACTCCAGTTCATTAAGGGGATCAGAATTTCTAATATTAAAGTGTTTATCAAGATCTGTTTAGTGGGTTTTAAGTTTATACCGCACATCACAAGAAATAAACAAAGAATTTTCCTTCCTTTATTTAATACTTTTGAAACTTGCAACATAATTTAAATATTCGGGGAGTATTTTGGCAAATGTTTTTCTGGCAAAAGCCGGAAAAACACCGAAATGGGTCAGAACTGTGCAGTCAAATCTGAAGAATAGTATCTGCTCTGATACCATTTTTATAACAGAGCCCAATTAACGATCTCGGGCTCTTTAAGAAAACTGTTTACAGATATTCAATTTACATTGAAAACACAAAACACTTGCTTTCATCGCATTTTGTTTGTTTAAAATTGTTTTCCTATTTAAAATACATAAACTCAGTAAAGTCTATTTAACTCTATAACCAAAACTGTAATTATGCTATAAATATTATTTAGGAAGTGGGAGTTAAAGTCATTTAAATAAGTTGCAAAACTTTCGAACAGCACTTAAGAGTTTTAAATACAAGAAAAACATGACAACATTCTCAAAATCACTCCATGACGCCCCTATAGGAACAACCTAACTTGTTTTTAATAACAACTAATTAAAAAACTAATTTAAAATAAACCCGTATATGAACTACTTTGAATTATATTAAGGCGTCACCCACTTCAATTCTAAATAGTTTTTATTGCATTAAATATGAAGTAATTGAAATACTACTTAAAAATTTTTATTAGATTACAAGTTTATATATATTTAACCATGTTATTTCATCAAATATTATTAACTTTAGGCCATCAGTAATAGTTTTCAATTGGTTATTTTAAAGTAATTAAAAAAATAACTTCAATATAACTAATTCAACAAGTAGTTGAAAATATATGCAGACAAAAGTCAATTGACTTATTTAGCGGACATCACCATACAAAATATGTTAGTTCGTTCTATGGGAAAAAGTCAGAATTTCAACTAGTTGTGGTTGACAAAAAACTACTTTATCAACTACTTTTAAATTAGTTGATTTTCCTACAGGGGCATTATCAACCTAGCTGCTCACACCGTACACATACAAACACACATAAATCCTTTACAAAACGTTCATCCATGCCTTTAGTTTGCAACAACGTGGCGTATGAGCAACATTTAATTGCAAATAGAAATATTACGACTGACAATAAAAACTTGCCTGTTTGATCTTGTGTTAGAAGATAGTAAATTCATTTAATGATTTATATGCTTTTGATTTTACCTGCTGTTAAGCTTTCAAGTTGTTGATTTAATGCTTTATTATGCCAAAATAATGGATAATACTAAATTTTTATTCAACCCTCAAGCATGTCACAATACAAATACTGCGATGGAAAAATAATATTCAGCGAATTTACATATTATTTATTGTGTGCTATTTATATATACATAAATAAATTTTATTGTGTTTTTATTTGAGTTTTGTATAGAAAATATTTTTACCTTCAGGCGAAGGAAAAGTATTGAAAACATCTCCTTTTTTGTAGATATGCATATGACTATTTTTCTCTCTTATACAAGTGATACGCAATAAATTTTATAAAAACCTTCACTCAAGCTCTCAGGTTTTTTATAATATTATGTTAAATTTTATATGTTAGTTTTTTTATATAGTGTTTTTGTGCTCTACATCTATCTTCACCAGTGCTGTCAGGTGTAGGTGAAAAATTTTCCTTTTTTGCATACAAAATTATTGTCTGCATACAAAATTTTTTAAGTCTTAGTTTACCCGCTTTTTCCCCCCCCCCCCCCTTTTCGAAATAAAAAATAAAAGCCTTAAAAAATAAATACAGTTTTACTGACTTCAACTTATTTCTACTAAATAAAAAACAATACATAAAGAGCAAATCCGTTCGTACCTTGACAAGCAATATTAATAAAGATTCGGTTCATTTCAACCGAATTTATTTCAATATTCAGAAAAAAAAAATATATAAAATCAGCGTAGCAATCACAGATTACCGAAGCAATTACTAACCGATTATCGAAACAACTACCGATTGCCGACCCATTTACCGATTGCCGAAGCGACTACCAACCCATTACCGATTTCCAAAGCGATTACTAACTGATTATCGAGTCATTTACCAAACGATTACCGAAGCGATTACCAACCGATTGACAAAGCGATAACTAACCGATTACCGAAGCGATTAGGAACCAATTACCGATTACCATACCATTACCGATTACCGAAGTGATTACCAACTGATTACCAATTACTAAAGTGATTACCGAAATGATTACCAACCGACCGATTACCGAAGCAATTACCGTCTACCGAAGCGATTACCAACTATTACCGATTACCAAAGTAATAATCAACCGATAACCGATTACCGAAGTGAATACCCACCGATTACCAATTACCGAAGCAATTACCAACCGATGAACGAGCCAATTATCGATTACGCAACCAATGCAATTGTGTTACAAATATCTATATTAATAAAAATCATTTTCTGTTTGTTTATTTGCTTGTTTGACTTTTATACAAATCTAAACGGCAAGACGGATTTCGCTCAAACTTTAAACGTATATTACTTGCGTCCTAGGTTAGGTTTTTGCATACTTAATTTTAACCATTCCTCCTTTTACCGGCCACAAATCAATAAAAATGCAATATATCAGACTGTTTCGATTGTTTGATACTAAAACTTGTTTATTTTATTTGTTTGGTTACTTTGGGCAACTGTACCAAAATTGGGTTTTCACGCCCTCTTTTTCCGCCCACAAATCAATGAAAATGGTTGTATAAGACTTAAATTTGGTAATTAAGTTTGTATGCTCACCGTCGGCAACTGTACTAAAAATGGGCGTGATGGCACTATAATTACGCCCACTTTTAAGAAATTATTAAGACTCCAAAACTTTTGGGCCGATTGCGCTGAAATTTTGGCAGTAGATTGTTTTCGAGCACGGGATGATTTACGGGGGAGAAATGTTTGCCACACCCCCTTTCACAGTCCACAAACAAAAAAGTATGGTTGTTGGAACGTCCGTAGGGAAGCCGTGGACCACTGGGTCCTGCTAGTATTTTAAAAACATTAAAAAATAGCTGTTAATACTATTTATTCAATTACTCATAACTTGATGAGAAGAGTTAGAAAAGTAGAACCCGTCTGATTTGCCGACTCTAGTAACTTCGGAATTTCATAACAGCTATGTTATTTTATAGCTTTAAGTTTTCACTTCGTACTTTTTTGTTTGAAATCTTTGAATTTCAAATAATTTTTTCTTGCTTAAGGTTCGCCGTTAGTGTTATTTTCAAAAATTAATTTTAATAAGACTTTTCAGAGCGTTTAAGTTATAAGAATATTATTATTATATAAATATTATACATATAACTTAAGCTTAAGTTATATTATGAGTAATATAGTGTCAAGCTCACGATAAATTTTTTAAGGGGACATGACACTTTCAAAAAAAAATTGTGTTAAAATGTCTTAAAGTGCGTATAGGTTGAATAAAAAATAGGTATCATTTTGTAAAATGACACATATATTTCAAGCTAAAAAAAATTACACAAAAAAATTGTTTTGGTTTTTTAATCACATATAATGGCTTCTGGAATTAAAAAAAAAAAACATAAAAAAATCATTGCAGAAGTGATTGCGGCTCACTGGAACATCTGAAAAAAAAACACAGGTGCGTCGTTGGGCACACGAGAGAGTGAAGTTTTTTTGCAGTTTCAGAAATTTAATAATTTAATGGATTTTTTGAAGCGAAGCTTTTTACTCCTCGTTCTGTGATTTGCTTAGAGTGAAATCTGAAAAATTTTCGACAGATTTTTTCTTAGAATTTTATAAGATTTTCTTTTAGTTTCTGCGTTTTTTACAACAAGACAATTTAATATATCAAATATAAAAAAAAACATTTCTCCGCCCGCCGTGGGGATTCGAGAACCCGTCAACCTAAGACTGGATTTCTATACCCTATCCACTGAGCCAATCACCCTCTTTATGCAAATGCATTGATTCAGTATTAAGTGCAATTGAAGCTATGTTGCTGCACATCCAATAATATATTAATGTATTTGTATGGTTTGGGTAGCTGCTAAGCCACTTGCTACAAGAGTTGATTGAATGATTTTTATGGCTTGGGTAACTGCTTAACCACTTCATACAAGAATCATCAGTATTGCCACTTTTCCACAATTGTGTAAATCTACCACTTTTTTGGTTTCCACCACTATTTTAATTTTTTTAAAATCTATCACTTTTTCATAACTAATTCAGCGTGAAAAAACTTGCTTTATGGTATATTTCTTATGATTTGTTTTGCTGTAGGATTTCAGTCAAATTTTTCCATAAGAAGAAAAATATATTCCAACGTTTTTTTAAATTCACCACTCACTTTAGACTCAACCTACCACAATCTAAAATTTGTAAGTGACAACACTGGTCATCATCCTCAATTTGGTAACGCCATCTGTTAACAACTGTTAACATAGCTGCAGTTATATATTTAATATTAATTTAACACCAAAATTTAACAGAGTTGCTAGGCTCGGCGGAAAGAAAGTAGGGTTTGTCATCAGAGGGTCATGAGATCGATCCTCGCGAAGGGCGAAGTATTATGTTTTTTTTTTATGTAAATGCGCTTGTGCTGTTGTTGGTACATGCTTTTGTTTTAACAATGACTGTAACATGTAATAAAATAATTAAATAAAAAATATATAGTATATCAAATAATAATGAAATGCAATAAAATTTGCTGGTGTGAATATTAACGTGTGTTTTTTTAAGTTTTTTAATGTTGCTTTAAATTTTTGAATTTAAGTTCTTTAAAAAAAAACATTAAATTATCAAATCTACACACAGAAAAATACCTACGGCGTTTTGTCTACAACGACTTGGGTAACTATTTTTGTATGAAGCCTAAAAAATTTGTGCAAATTTCATAAGTTTTTTGTCATGCCAACATTGTATTAAATGCCAAAAAGTAATAAATGGGCAAAACCAAATTGGGGTTCTTACAATCTTTTCTCTCATTGCAACTCTTTCTGTCATACGCGGTCATTATTTGCTTTCCTTTTCTTATCATTTGTACCAACGTGTATGTATTTCGCAGCAATTTATTCCTTACACTGACGAAGCAAGTAGAACATAAAGCTGAATAGCGTACTACAGCGGGAACCACGCAAGACTAGTGATGAGTTGATATGAAGTAACAATTACGTTGATTAAAAAATTAAAAATAAAAAACTGAAAAAGGTGTTAAACAAAGCTGAAAAGATGAAAAAAACAAACAAATCCTAGGAGAACAACGCAAGCGCTTGTTGCAAAGGGCTTAGGAAATCTTCACTAGTAGTATAAGTATAACATACCCAAGTTTCTTCTTTAATATTGCCTTTAATCTACAGCAACCCATTTTAGCAGAAGGCTTTCAAAAGAACACACAAGTTCTAGCATAAATTGCCTAATGGCAAAATAATGCGATTGCCTAAATTCCCTTTGTTGTATTAAAAAAATACTAAGATAACCCATTCTGGCCGAAGGTCTTAGGCAAATTATACCCGAAAATTTTATAATTTCAAATATTTCCTCTGTGTGTATGAAACTGTGAAAAAGCTTCGCTTCTCTCGTGTGTCCAACGACGAACTTGTATTTTTTTTTTATAAAATAGCTTTTAAATTAAAAAATTAAAAAACACACGTTAATATTCGCACCAGTAAATTTTATTGCATTGCATTATTATTTTATATATTTTATTACGTGCTATATTCATTGTTATTTCAACGTACTTGTGGGCAATTTTTAATTCTTACCGATGCTTAGAAATCTTGTAGCAAGTAGGAGCACTTTTTTGTGGATGTATTTATAATATGTGGAATGTATTTATAGCAAATACACAATCCTCTGCAGCATAGCTTCAGTTATACATACTTGATGTTGAATCAACAACTGTGTTTAACATAGGCTTTTGGATCAGTGGATAGAGTAGTGAACTCCTACTCACAACGGTGCAAGTTCAATTCCCCGCGGAGGATCTAAGAAATATTTTCAATATATTGAAATTACAATTTCTTGTTATAATAGACGCAAGGAACAAAGAAACATCAATTTCTAAGAAAAACGCTGTCGAAAAACTAAAGTGTCGTTTTTGTGATTTCACTCAAGCAAATTACAGAACGAAGCGTAAAACAGTTTCGCTTCAAAAACAAAAAACGTAGTTTTCATCAACATGGAAACCACCGTAGAATGAACTAGAAAAAAATTTTGTTGAAAAATAACGAAATGGCGGCGTTTTTTCGAAAATGGCTAACTTTTGGGGCCAAAATCGACCAAAAACTCTCAAACTATACTTACGATCTTTCTGGCCGAAGTTCATTCCATGCATTAACAAGTGAAAAACAACATAATAAAATGTTAGTACGATCGGTGGAGTAAATTTTATTTTATCGCGCTCGCAACTATTTTTTTGATATTTTTTTAAAAAAATTCCAGCACTCACAATTTATGTGATAAAAAAAAAATCCAAATAAAATGTTTTTACGTAATTTTTTACCTCAAAATATATGTGTAATTTTTCAAAATGATATCTTATTCTTTATACAACTTATACGCATTTTAAAACATTAAATTAAAAGTTTTTTTGAGGTGTCCTGTTTCCTTAAATGAATTATCCTTAAAAAATGTTAAGACTTTAGTATGCATGAACACATATTGAACTGAAATATTCTTATATTGTTTTTGGTAGACAAAAACAAACATGTTCAATGGTCGAGAATTTTTTCATGCATTATTTTTATCTGACTCCAATTTTTAACCTGTTTTTGATAATTTTTAGTCTGCAGCTTTTTGCGAATAAGTCGTCATTTTGAAGACAGTCCACTTTTATTGCTTAAATAGTATCCTATAGTTAGCCTGGGACATAAGGAGCCAACATGCCGAGTTCTATTTAAGTCTATGCAATATTTTTTTTTTTAATGATGCTGGGTCAAATAGATAATATTTTTAAAAATGGCATTTTTGAACTCCAAAGTATATAAAATATTCAGCGTCATAAGAACTTTGAAAAAATTAATAATGTGCATATTTTATTCCGTTACAGTTTTATTATATGTAGGGATTATTCAGACGTAAGCTTTAAAATATCCATTCACGTGTAATTATCTTTGGTTCTTATACAAGAATCTGTTCACATTGTGTGTAATTTTTGAAAAAATAAGCATTTTTCAAACAATGATATTTGCGCTTATTTTCAAGCTAATGCTGATGATTCTATTTTTTAAAAACATGAAGCATTAATTTATGTTTCATTTTGGATTTCCTTAAAGGTATGGTTTTTTAAAAGAGCATGGCAGCTATCCTTTTTCCTTGGCAGTTTCTATTCTACCGCCTAATATGACGATCCTTAAATGAAGTTTGTATGTAAATTTCTTTATATTATTCGCATTGATTTTTATTGTCATTCCAACTATGAAACAAAGCAATACAATGTCACAACTTGAGTAGCTTCATAAAATATACGCACACCAGGCGCGTAGCCAGGATTGACCTTAGGGGGGTTTTGATATAAAAATTTATAAGTAGATACCAGTAAAAATTAAAGTTAAAGTAAATTTTATTCAAAAAGTATAATTCTTTAAATTAGCACAAAAAGTAAAAATTACTATCACAAAATTTTACTAATACAAAAATATTAGTTTGAAAGTTAAAAATAGGCTAGATTTTTGCAGTTTATTAAAATCAATATTAGAAAAATTAAAATTAGAATTTTTTTTTACTAAGTTCACCAGTTGAAGCTTTCACAAATTTATAAACAGGAGAAGCTTAAAATTATAGTCTTTAGATTTGGTTTCTTTGGCAATCTTACGCCTCTATTGATCCCTAGCTTGTGTACAAGTTTATGAACCTATCTGAATCCTAGTTCGAGTTATCGTTAAAGTCCAAAATATTACTTTTCTCGCAAACGATTTTCGACAATTTGAATTATATTCAAAAGAAAATATTGTTAAATCTATAAAAATTTAACTGTTCCGTTTTCTCATAAAAAATTGATATCATGGCTGAGAAAACCATCCAATTCCTAATAACAATCACTATACTACTGTGGGCAAAAAATAACGGGAATTTGTTTATCAAAAATCAAAAAATCTTTATATTATATTCTTCTAAATTCATTTCATCCCCCTCAAAGTAGTGACCCCCCTTCCCCCCCCCACCGGATGCAATGCACTTGTGCCAACGTTTTTACCAATTTTCAAAACACGCTGCAAAGTCCTCTTCCGGTATGGCCTTTAATTCATTGTTCGTTTCGATTTCTATCTCTACTACCGATTCAAAACGGTATTCACGGAGCGGTCTCTTGAGTTTAGCGAATAGCCAAAAGTCACATGGGGCTAAGTCAGGCATATACGGTAGTTGCGGAACGATATGGATCGAGTTTTCGGCGAAATGATCACGAACTACGAGTACATTGTGAGATGGTGCATTATCGTGATGCAAAAACCAAGAATTGTCTCTCCACAAATCCGATCTTTTTTGACGCACACCATTACGCAAACGACGCATAACACCCCAGTAGTAGTTTTTGTTGACAGTTTGGACAGTTAGAAGGAATTCGTAATGCACCACATCACACTAATCGAAAAAAACTGCCAACATGTCTTTTATTTTTGACTTGCTTTGACGTGGTTTTTTTGGTCTTGGCTCATCTTTGGCACGATATTCAACCGATTGATCGGCTGTTTTCGGGTTGTTAGCGTACACCCAAGTCTCATCTCTAGTTATGATGTGTTACTCAATAGTCGGATTTGTCTTAATAGTCGGAAAGCATTGTTTCACACACTTCAACGCAGCGCTGTTTTTCCATGAAACTGAGCGTTTTTGGCACCAATCAAGATTTTACTTATCTGAGATCCAAACGGTCACTCAAAATAGATTTCACTGAAAAAAAAAAAACGAAATGGCCATTTCAGCCCTTGAAAGGACTTTGACCGAGCTTCTAATGACCAATTGTGTTGTGTGTGATGTGAAATGTTTGCACACAAATGATCGATAACTGAACCTACATGTTTTACGCCGACTCCGAACGGCTTATGTTCTCAAGAAGCTTTTCATGGCAGTTTTTACTCTCTGAGGTTTGCCATTGTCTGCAGAGAGGTGATGGCTGAACAGAAAAATTAATTCAATTGAAGAAACTTTGTGTGTCGGATGGAGGATTCGAGCCTGGGTTCTCTGGCGTAAGAGTCACACACTCTACCCACTACGCCACGGCCGCCACACTGAGCTTTCCGATATTCCAACAAGGTCAGTAAGGTCTTGGACTATCAATTGACGATTTTGAAGCACCAATTCTTTGATTCTGTTGAAGTGTAGCTCATCAGTTGATGTTGATGGTCGTTCTGGCCGTGCCTCGTGTTCAACGCTTTCTCGACCCTCTTTGAACATTTTGCACCACTCATAAAATCGTGTTTTCAATAGAGCTTGCTCACCAATGGCTTTTTGCAATATTTTCAAATTTTCAGCAGCAGAAATTTTATTCCACACACAAACTTTAATGGACATTAAAAAAAAACTTAAAATTATTATTAGCTATTTACAAAAGGACGCGTATCTTAACACTAATATATATTTTTTTCTCGATTAATTTGGCCCAAATGTCAGTGACAGTAGTGATAGCTTAAAAATAAAAACACTTGTCCCTATTGGAATCCCCAAAATATGTAAATTTAAATTTCCTGGTATTTTTTTGCCCACAGTATTAAATATGCAAATAGTTCATACATACGTATTAATAACAACAACACAAGCAGTTACCAAAAACTGCTCGTAAAGCGCTTCTTAATTTACATAATGTTTGATATGTAGTATTGCTGCGTTTTTGAAATATCAAATAATTTAACTAGTATAACGAACTATACATCGTTTCTCCGTATTGCAACATTTTATTTTCTGTGTGTATCAGGCGGACAAAGCGGCACCACCCTAACTGATTGGAGTCTGCCAGCGAACTGAAAGCTATTTAGCAGCGCAAGCATTTAATTGCTTGTAAAGCTCTGAGAAATTCAACAAACAACCCGATGTTGCGTTCGAGATTTCGGCACGAACTAAAGCAACACGCAAAAGAACGTCAGCAGCAACTGAAGCATCAATGCATGCTTTCTCATATAAAAATGTGAATTTTTCTCCTTTTCTTGTGACTTTTTTAAAGAAGCAACAAAATCCGAAGTTAAATATTCCTTTTATTAACGATATAACTGATTAAATCTTTTACCCTAAAGTGTCCTCCAAAAACATAAGCAAAAACTTGAAAAAATTTGTCAAAATACCCCCATACAAACGGCGCTAATTCTACGTCAAAATCCATTCAAACCTAATTTCTACAATTTATAAAAATCTTTTGTGATATAATTTCAAATATGGGCATTTCCAAACTGGCGTTACGTACACTTTGTACGAAAAAATAATAAATACATTAATGGAAAAGTCAAATTTTTAAAAATATTTTTTTGTACTTGCGTTATAATTAAGTAGCACTGTATTAAGTAAAAGAATTGCAACAATCGATCCTAAGGATATAAAGATATAATCAAAACTATGCTCTGGCGTGACGTTACAAAATACAGAAGCAGTTTTAGACATCGATTAAAAAATTTACAAGACTCTGCGAATTGGGCAAGACTTTTTGTACAAAACCTTTTTTGAAGGCAAAAGAATCAATTTTAAAAATCTTTTTCCGTTTTTTTGTTATTAGGCTTAGTCATCTGACGTGACGTTACTGGCGTTACGTTACTTAAATTTCCATAGTAATTCAATTGAGTAATTGAGTAGTTAGGTAATAAAGTAATTATGTAATTTAGTAATTAAATAACAAATTTAATATATTCTGTCTCTCCTTGCCTCAACCATTTTCCATTCTTTTTAGCCAATGCCTTCCATTTACTAAAAAGAAAATAACATTTGTGAAACACTGCTGACGTTTTGATCATCATGGTAAATCAATAAAATATAAATGTGCTCAAAGATAATATCATTAAATAATAAGTTTTTAATAACTTTTAATTTTCGTGTTACGGTGGACTTTTTTAGGGAAATGCCCATATATATTCTTTTAGATATCAGAAACTCTTTGAGCATCAAAATCCATAATTGAAAATGGTTCTTTAATATAAAAACTTCTTGCAGTTAAATTTAAATATAACGATTATGATTTTTATAGGCAAAGTAAATGTTTTATTTGGTCAAAAAGATTTTTCACTAATTTAACGAAGTTTCTTAAATTTGCGTTGAAGATTTTGAAGCTTTTGCATCTTTAAGTAAATTTACATTATTATCTCAGATTATCTTAAAAAAATTTCACATTTTGGTTTTTCATACTTTCTAAACCCTAAGAGGGGGCTTAAACCACTAAAATCCCCCTTTGCTACGGGCCTGACACACACATGAAAGCACACACAAGCTTGCAAGGTTACATTAAAGTAAATACACAGGCGTAAAGCCAAAAAACAAATACATTCCGAGAGATCTACCTTTAACAAAAACAAAAACCCAAATAAAAAAAAAAGTCCAAAGTTTTCCTCATATGTAAGTATTTGCTTAACTTTTTTGTTTAGCTGTGTTTGTGTAGTTTTTTATTTATGCTTGCTGTCGTTGGGAGCAGTAGCAAAGGATACATGTTTAGTCCTGTGGCAACTTTTTTGACATTTTCTTTTTATTGTATTTAAATTTTGTTGGCAGGGACACAATGTTTGTTTGATTAAATTTCAAAAAATATCAACTAAAAAGCGGTTTCTCTCCATTCGACCTTTCAACCGTCAGTGCTCTACGTCTGAGTAACAATTTTATGTTTGTATATTCATATATGAAAGCTTTTGTATAACTTTGGGTTCGGTGTATAAGTGGATTAAATTGAATGTTTAACTTGTCGAAAACAAGCTATACAAACTATAGGTGTGTGCCTGTGTGTGTGTGTGTGTTTGTTTGCTTATGTGACCTTCTATTTGTTTACAATTAATTTTGCAATTAACTTGAGATTGTTTGTTATTATCCTTATAGCACTCAATGTCGTTGTTGTTGTTGTTGTTGTTGCTTTTATCGTTATTGTTCCTATTGTTCAAGTAGCTGCAGAAATAATTTTGACCCTTTAAATGTTATTGTAATTTTCTTCATTATTTCTGTGGTTTATATTGTTATTTTGTGTCAATAGGCAACACATGTGAACTCAAACTTAAAGCTTACCTCTTGAACTGTAATTTAACTAATTTCAATGTTATGTGAATTACTTTGTTTACCAAGTTTCAAATGCTACGTTTACAATCTTTTGTTTTTTTTTTAACCCGTAAGTAGCTTGTATCCCTAATTTTTTACGAGCCATTAAAAGCTTTATCTTGTTTATCAAGCTTGTGCAAATTAATTGCGTGCAAGTTTTTGTGGGCTTGAAAGTTAAGCTTATGTTTCAAACAATTAACTTTTGTGCATCAATAAAATACATCTGTTACACATTTGCTGAATTGCAAAAAAAAAAAGAAGAAATTAATTTTAACTTCCACCAAATCTTGTTATGGCTACCTAAACTTACTTTCACACGTTTAAGTTTTCGACTTGCGGGAAATTCAAATATTTACCCAATCCTTTGTTGCCTAAACTTTACTTAGATTAACAAACAAAATCATAGTTTCTCTTTAATAAATATTTTAAAGGTCAGTCAGTATTTTTTTTATTTCAAAACTTTTTCCAAAACAATTTTAATGTTAATTTTTAATTAACAAAAAAAGGATAAAAACTTCATAACGCAGCATAACTACACTGAAGCACTTTCTAAGTTCTGATGAGAAGCTTAAAAGTTTTACAGCTCCAACTGTTGTACAGCTTAAAGCGCACTACGCTGCACAACACTATGCTTCACGTTGCACTCTTTGGCGCCTTATCGGCGTATGTGTGTGTGTGTTTGCTTGACTTTGTATGCGTGTTTTTGTCAGATAAAATAAAGTTTATTCAAAAAAGTTTTACGTTAAACTCTTCCGTTAAATTGCAGTTGCATTAAAGTTGTGCACGGCACAAATTTTGCTACAAACTTGTTGAAAGCTTCAAAGCTTATCAAACTTGAAGTAATTGCGTTGAAAATATTTTGCTGCAATGTTTAAAGTTTAACTGCCATACAAAAAGTCAATCAACTTTATTGTATCGCATTAATAGATTGTCACATTTTTGTTGACTAACTTTTTGTTTTGAGTTAAGGCTAATGATTTGGCTTAAATATTTGTAAATATTTGGTTAATATTGTTAAAATCTTAAATTGAATAATTTAAATGTTCAACAAACCTCAAAATATTTTAGTTCATACATCAAAAAATTATTACATAAATTTCGTTAATTTCAACTAAAAATCTTCAATTCAATACATTTTTGAAGTGAAACTTTTATAGCTGCGTATACAATAATACGGCGAGCTAGATAGGGGGAGGGGAGGAGGAGAGTAAAACCAATGTAACGAAATGGTTCTTTTGAAAACAACAACAAAGCAATTCACCGCACTAGGTGTATAAAAACGAAAAAAATTGCTATTTAAAATTTTAAAATTCTTTTATGCATTTGCTTCCACTGAGGATTGAACACAATACGTTTGTATCCACAGCCGGCTGTTCTAACCACTGGGCCACGTAGATATATATATTTGAGTACCTCATACTTATGTTAAATCACCAATCAGTACTTCTCTCTTTATGATTTATGATTGAATTGAGTCTTTCGTTCAATACCCTGAAAGTACAGTACGGTCTAAAAATTTTAATCTGTACGTAGTTTTTTCAGAACATTAGCATACTTTTAGGCATTCTCAAATTGAGTTTTAATAAATTCAGATTGATCGCATTGATTGATTTGGAAACAGCACATGCTGCGATATTAATGAATGGAACTTTGAATCTAAAATGTGTTTTATTCTTAGATCTGCGAATTTCCATCTAAATACCGTATCTTTCATATAATTCAAATGTAGTTTGCAACTCACATTTCTAACAAAATAAATGTTACAAGTTCTTCCATTACCAACTGATAGGATGTTTACACAGAGAGTTGAGTTGTTTTGTCGCTGAACTCAATATAAACTCAATAGTTTCTAGTACAATTTTGCTGGATTGAACTCAACTGAACTCAGTTTGCTTTGCGAGTTTATCAAAACTCTATTTGAGAAATGCCTAAACGTATGCTAATGTTCTGAAAAAAAGCTACGTTCAGATGCAAATTTTTAGACCGTACTGTACATTCAGAGTATTGAACGATTTTTTCTGCGAAATAGCAAACTCAACTAAACTCAATTCTGTTGACACATCTCTGTGTGAACAGCTTAAATTGAACTCAAATATCTGTGGGAACATGCTATGAGCTGTCAGATTTCCTACGATATACATAAGATAGGTGATAAATGATAAAACATAAGAAGGATAAGAATATGTAACTAAAATATTGTGTCGAAAATTAACACTTGTCAATGCATATGTAACCCAACCGGTGAAAGTTCGTTTGTTTCGTCTTTTTCCCTCGAAAGTTATTTCATACCAGTTTTATTGCGTCCCTAATAATAAAAGTAAGTCTGTAAGTGACAAAAAAGTTACCCGAATGTATGCACCTTACAGTAAAAAAGTAGAAAATATAACTATCTTCACATTTATGTTGAAGAATTAATCGCTTTGGAATTGTAAACGAATAATTTTTCGAAACATAAGTGAACCTTCGTTTACGAAGTAACCGTTACGTCCTTAAAACGTATATTTTTCGAATCGTAATCGATATCAAATTCGATTGTTATCATCGCGAACTATTCTTAATTTTTTAAATTTTAGATATCGAAGTCGGATTTTGGGACAATGAAAGTGACAAAAAAGTTAGCCGAAAGTATGCACCTAACAGTAAAAAAGTAGAAAATATAACTATCTTCACATTTGTGTTGAAGAATTAATCGCTTTGGAATTATAAACGAATAATTTTTCGAAACATAAGTAAACCTTCGTTTACGAAGTAACCGTTACGTCCTTAAAACGTATATTTTTCGAATCGTAATCGATATCAAATTCGATTGTTATCATCGCAAAGTATTCTTAAATTTTTAAATTTTCGATATCGAAGTCGGATTTTGTGACAATGAAAGTGACAATGAAAGTGACAAAAAAGTTGCCCGAAAGTATGCACCTTACAGTAAAAAAGTAGAAAATATAACTATCTTCACATTTGTGTTGAAGAATTAATCGCTTTGGAATTGTAAACGAATAATTTTTCGAAACATAAGTGAACCTTCGTTTACGAAGTAACCGTTACGTCCTTAAAACTTATATCGAATTCGATTGTTATCATCGCCAACTATTCTTAAATTTTTAAATTTTCGATATCGAAGTCGGATTTTGTGCCTGCCGTGTGGGAAATAGCAGAATTTTTGTGATAATGTTGGAGTTTCTTCTATATATATACATGTCTGCATCATTTAGCATTAAATATCGCAAATGCAACATAAAATATGATGCAAATCTTGGAACGAAAAACGCATGTGCATTTTTACTAGTTGTGTAGGCACGGTAAAATAAACCCAAACAAGTATGCGCTGTAGCATAAGATTAAGTGGTCCTAACTGCAATTCAAATTTTGGGATTTTTTTAAATTAAAAATATTTACAATCATACAGGCAGTTTTTATTTTTTTTTTTTTTAAGAAAAATTGAAAATAAATTAAATAAATAAAGCCCAAATTATATAATCGATTGATGATTATTTTGTATAAACAAAAAAATCGTTTTGGCATCAATCCTACGGAATAAATTGGAAGATCTATACTATGATTGCTTTCAGGCTTGTTCGTATTTTGTTCGCTTTGATGCAAGGGATTCAATGGTGAGATGGTAGCACGTTCAACTTGCAGTCGAAATGTACGCGGTTCGATGGGAGTACGGAAAGGGAACAGTGCATTTCTCCCGGCACAGGTTTTTCGACAAATTTTTTCTTTTTAATATTTATAAATAAAAATATAATTAACAAAAAAATAAAACAGCAAGATCTGTCATCTGTGCTATGAGGATTGAACCTGGATACTACTTAAGTCATCAAATTAAAATAATAAATCCTCTTGATAACCAACTGTGTCACGAAAGTAAAAAAAACTGTGATCTATTCATCTGTACGTGAATATTGAACTTTTCAGTAACTGTCCATAAACAAAAGGGACAATTGATATTTCCCATGATATAACTATATTGAATATACTAGTTGGCTTTATCAAAAAGACAGTTCTTCAACTGCTACTGGTACGAAGGCAGACTGCTTTTTAACCACTTAGTTGCACTGAAAGAGGGAATGTTAATAAAATAAATTAGCAATCTTCTCAAGAAATGCAATTTTTGGGTAAAAGTTTCACTTATTCCGTGCGTGGTGGTCAAAAATGATATTTTAATAAACAAACTTCTTAATTTAAAATTCAAATATAATGATTGTTACCTTTGTGCACAAAGTTAAATTTTTCTTTAGTCAAACAACTATTTATTGCTTAAGGCGGGACATGACATTCGCGGCAGAGAAAACAGACCTTGTTTTAAAAATGCATAACTCAGACAAAAACAAACATTTTTTCAAAATTTTCAAATTCAAAAAAATATATTTTTCACTCCAACATGGTTTTATAGAGCTCTAACCTGGCGGCAGAGAAAAAAACGGGGCCTCGTGGTTGCAGCGCTGGGAGTTGGAAAAATTGTCCGATCTGGAAAAAAAATAACTTTTTTAAATCTTAACAAAATTACTTATCGTATGACACGAGCTTTTTTTCTAAATTTTTTTTCAATTTTTGGTGATGTCCCAAATTTGAAAGTGTGTTTTTTCGAAAAAAATATTGACTTTAAAAATTCATAAAAAATTGAAAAAAGCTCGTATCATACGATAGCGAATCAAGTTTAAAAAAATACAAAAAAAAAATTTCGTCAAAAAATGAACCCGCTAGTGCCGCAATCAGTACGAAAAACATGGTTTCGAGATAAACGCGTTCAAAGTTTGTGAACAAAGATAAAAAAGGTTACCTTTAATCTGCCATGCCTGCTTCGTACTGTATGCCTTCGTTATCTTATGTTGTGCTGTTTCTTATAGTTTTTTGCAATCGTTTAGCAATTCGGGCTTCACCCTTCACCCTTCAAGTTGGTACGAAATAACAAACACCAAAAGTGAGGTAGCAAGTAAAATAAGTATATACCAGCTGCCGTACGTAGGTAGCGCAAAAATTAAAAATGCGCTCTCACTAATCCGGCTGTAACTTTTGAACCCGTAGGAATTTTTCCATGAAATTTTTTTCTTAGAATCCTAAGAATATTTACTAAAATATAAAATTATTACAAAAAAGTCGATTTCAAAAAACTGCCAATGTCATATAACCCCTTAAGCGATTTTTTTCAAATTTAAAAAATTTTATATAATGCTTTTTGCTCCTTCAAGTAAAATTACATACCTCATTAGCTCAATTTTTCTTCCAAAGAAAAATATCAAGTTTCGATTTTAAAAGCCTCGTTTGCATTAGTCTTTTATAAATTCTGAATACTATGGAGTTAGCTACCCTGAAAACTCCGCTTAGCTACGGGCCTGGTTTAACATAACAATTTAACAACACACATGCTTGCCAATAAGCTTTTATTGCATGTTGCTAAGAGCTGTTATCATATCACTGTACAAAAGTGGCATTGCCAGCTCAAAGCAAATACTTGACATTTTTAAGCAGGCATTTTTTTTTTTTTTTTGCAACAACTCCTACTTAATTTGCATTTACACAAAGGTGTTGAAGTATACCTTTGAAATTTCATGACACTTTTAAGCGTTCATAAAAACTTCACACGTTGTTGTTAAACTGTTATACTCTCTAATATATTGTTATGTAATTGAAATGTAATGCCTAAGGGCTGCATAAGTCTTTCTTATTCAAATTCTATTGAAAATTTTTAATAATTCCTGCTTATATGTACCTTTATAATTTAAGGAACTAAGCCAGTGACATGGCTTTTTTTTTAATTTTACGCGCCTCCTCCACCCACAGTTGTTTTGTTACCCAGCAATTTAGCTCTTAAATTGGGTATAAAAAAATTCCCCTTCAATAGCTTGCGGCTGCACTGATAAGAGAAACAAAAATAAGTATGTAATAAAAGCAAAAAAGACATAAAGTAAACGTAATGATAATTTTTTTTTTGTTCTTTACTCACTTTGTTCTTGCTGGCATTCACTCGTGCCAGCCACCTTACTTATTTTATTGTATTATTTTATTAAATTTCCTCGCTCCATAACAATATTCGTCATTCGAGCGCGTTTCCGTTAATAGCAAAAAAGCAAATCAGCTGTAGTAGTTGTCATATTTGTTGTTTTTGTATTTTTTTTTTAGCAAGGAGCTTTTATAAAACTTAAACCAGTTTGTGAATTTTGAGTGGCACTTAGTTGAAGAGTGTAAAAGTGCAATTGCTCTCAAAACTGATTTACTGATTTAAAATAAAGTTTTTTTTACAAATATGGCCAATGGCACCGATAATAACAACAACAACAATGGTGATTTCAAGCTACGCAACAAGAAAGCCAATGTCAATAACAACAATAAACGCTGGTCACAAATTATTGCCACTGACGACGTGGAAGTATGTCTGCTGCTTAATTACAAGCAGCGCAGCTGTTCACAGGAGTTTCTTAATGACACAAAGTGCACTGGCGCCGCATCCGTTGGCGCCCATCAGCGTTGGTGCTCGTCTTTGGCAATGGCGACAACATCAAAAATGCCAACAACAACAACAACAACAAAGAGAGCAGTAACAGCCTTGGTTGATCGTTCGAGTGTAAATAACCATCGAACATGCTATAACGTTTTTTTTTGTTTGTTTTCTGTTGAAATAAATTTTCTTGTTTATCGCGTACTAGACGTGGGTGATGGTGTTGGTGTTGATGTGTGTGTGTGTATATGTGTGTGTGCATCAGTAGCTTCCCAATAAGCTAAGCTTTTCGAATTCTCGGACATTTAATTCGTTAACAGATTTGTTGAAGATGCGTTTTCGAATTCGCTTCTGAAAGAAAATCGCACTTCATTAATAAAACAATTATTAAAAGAAACGAATCGTTAATACATCGATAATGAATTTTAAAAAAAACGATTCCTTAATGAATTGTTAATTAAAAAAAAAAAAACATTTGAATCATTAATTTAAACAACTATCGTTAATCAATCAAAAATGAATTTTTAAAAAAGCGAATCGTTTATTAAAAAATGGAATCGTAAATATTAAAAAAAAGAATAGCTTTTAACGAATTCTAACTTTTAGAATTAAAAGAATCGTTTTTGAACTGACGAAAATATGAGATATTTTCGTATGCATGGCATTTCTTATGTTTGTTAAACTATAGTAAACAATTCCAATTAACTTTTATTATTTGTAAGTAAAATTAAAAAAACAATACATTTTTGAGGTTCTAAATGATTAATAAGAAGTTATAAATTATTATACTGACGGAAAAGCTCTAAATATTATAATGTTTAATAATAAATAAATTTCAAACTTACAGTGACAGGAATCGAACCCACATTTTAAAGCAAATCCATCACCTTAACCATTCGGATATTGCAGTTATTGAATATGCCTTGCTTAATTTGTGTTAGTATGAAAGCAGGCATTCGCGAATGTGGGTTTCCAGCCAACTCCAACCAAAAAACTAAAATTTTTCTATATTGTTATGACTTAGCAAAAGTTCGGAACTAATTTTATTTTTTTAGTATTATTTTTTGGCAAACTTAAATAAAATTAAATTTAAAATAAAAAAAAAAATTAAAGAAACAGAAAATTTACAAAATCATACACAAAAGATGCATAAATAACAGCAAACTGAAAAAATATATTTCTATATTAGTGATTCCATATCAATTTGGACGCTTTCGAAATTTAATTATTTGTAAAGTTTTATACCTTGCATGTTGATAGTAGTCAAAGATCTAGAAATATTTGCATATATATTTATTATATATATTTTTTTTTTTTTTGCAAGTTATGCGCAGTGGAAAATTAAAAAAAAAAATCAAAATTTGTCATTCGAACATGTTAGTTAGGACACTTTAGTCCTATAAAAAAATTTTAGGACATTTTAGATATCTTGAATTGATATTTTTTATGGTGTATATTTACCAACACTTTAATGAACCTTTTTATTTTTTTGGCCACTAAAAATTTAATTCACATTTTTTATTGTCATCACCATTATTTTTTTGGGGTTTTATGTGTGAGAATCAATGCCGACTACATTAAATGAATTTTTCAAAAATTGCCTACATAAGTTTAACACGGAAAGAAAAATCAAGCATTCTGTGCTTGAATAAAGCAAATAGACTATCAGTTTACACTCAAGTATTAATTGCTCAGTTCAAGCATTAATTTGGTAGAATTGAGCAAATTATAAACACATGATATTAAGAAAAAAATACTCAATTCAAGAAACATTTGCTAGAATATTTTTTGTGCATTCGAGTCTAACATTTGCTTGAAGTGAGAATAATTTGTTTACTTTAGATTCAATTTGCGGAAAACTAGCATAATTTGCTTAATTTGAGAAATTTATTTTCCTTGAATTGAGAACAATTTGCTTGATTCAGTAAACAATTTGCCGAAAACTAGAATAATTTGTTGGATTTGAGAAATTTATTTTCCTTGAATTGAGACAATTTACTTGATTCAAGTAAATAAGTCTCTTAATTAAGAAATTATTTTTCCAGGTTCCATGTTCTAGAATCAAGTATTCTATGCTTGTTTCAAGCAATAGTTTATTTTACTCAGTTTTAGCGATAAATGTTCATTACAATATTTTTTTGCATTTTAATTTTTAATGCTTGATTTGGACAAATGAGACTTAATTTTAAATTTTCTTAAATCAAGCAAAATATTTGCTTAATATAAAAATATTATTTCCGTGCAATATCACTTTAATTCAATAAAATTTTAAATAACTAACTCTGCGTTTGCTTAAATTTAGAAACAATTTTCTTCAATCAAGTATTGTTCCAGGGTCTAGAATCAAGCATTTTTTGCTTGTTTCAAGCAAAAGTTTATTTTAATCAATGTTAGCAATACATGCTCATTGTAGTTTTATTTTTCTTTATTTTTAGTTTTCAATGCTTAATTTGAGCAAATGAGACTTAATTTTAAACTTTCTGAAATCAAGCAAAATATTTGCTTAATATAAGAATATTATTTACCTCCGTGTTCAAAATACTTTTATTTTTAATTCAAAAAGGGTTTGATTTTATTTTTTGTACTTCTTATCTTATTTTATTATTTTTCAGCTAGTAATAACTTCCGACAGCTTTTCCTTATGCTTAAAAATTTCTTTTTATTGGTTTCTTTTACTCCTTGATAAAGGAAAAGCTGTCGGAGGTATGTATATAAGGTGCACATGTGATATGCATTTGAAACGAATACGAAAAAAAATTATTCAGTTAAATGACGTTTTAACAACAACCAGTTGATAAAAAATACTTTTCTTAAACCTGTATAACCAATTATGGTTATACTATATATAATTATTTTTATGCGATATAATCAATGTTAATCGATTCAACTAAGACACACTTTAAATCTATTCTGAGCAGTTAGTGGTACTTTAAATACATAAAAGGTTACTAAAAAAGGAATGACTTTAATAATTAACCTAAAACAAAAAAAAAAAACATACCCTTTGTGTTACAATCTCACTTAATTATTGTATGAAATGATAAGTCAATAAGGCAAAATATTATCACATCATATCATTTCAAGTTAAAAAAATTATGAACACATTTAAAGGCTCTTACACCATTATGAATATAAAGCATTATTTTTTATAATTAAAGTGAAAAAAAAAATTTAACTGATAGCTCGCACAAAGCACGCTCGCTTCAATTCTGTGCTCGTCACAGAAACTTTTCTTGCATTTTTTCCATATTATCTTTAACATACGGTGTCTCTTAAATGGACAAGAGGAGCAATTCTTTCTTTTGCTCCCTTTTTTAAGGGATATTCTATTTTTGGTGTATCTCTCCTCAACTAATGTCAACACAATATTTGGAATGTGGTGTATCTCGTGTGGTTAAACTGAGACTGCTAATTTTTAAGCGCTCTTCCATATTTTCTGATTTTCAATTTTAAATATTGGCTTAGCGACTTATAATTCCGTCTATGATGAAATTCTTGAACATTTCTAAAGAATCATTAACACCATTAGCCTGTCTTGTTGGACCTAATGTCTAATGCACTATGTTATTTGCTGAACGGTGCCGATTTTCTTTGCTTTCCTTGTTTCTATCATTTCATCGTTAAATCTTTTTTAATAACTTTATTATATATTCCTCTACCTCATAGGCCGGATTAATATGAAATTCTTCAGAGTTGCTTTCAAGATCATCAATTATTGCTTACGAAAGTGTCACTATGTACTACCGCATATGATAAACTCTCTTCTTTGCCGATGTACTAGGCTCCCACTCACTTTCTTCAACAACGAAATCAAAATTCTACTATTACTTACTCATATGAACTGAACTATCGTCAAATTGTTTAATTTCGTCTACAGTTAAAATTTTTGATGAGGGCACATTGAATACGCTTTGCTCACTATAATAAAAAAAAAATGCAATAAAACCAATGCTAGTCGTTTCGACGCACACTCTTTTTTTCGTAAACACATACACACTGTTTAAAAATACGACACACTGTTTAAATATCCGATCTTCACGAGCAACAGATCACAGATAAGCTACAGATACTGCTGTTACCATGTGCAGAGAGATAAGTTCGGAGAAAAAAAAGTTTTGAGCTAAAAGTAAACAATAGGAGTCGAAACGACTAACATTGGTCGTTTGGAAATATTAAAAAATCGACTTCGTTATGCATTCGAAACTAGGATTTATTATTAATATATGCTAATTTACATTTTTACGAATTCGTTTCGAAATGAGTCCGCAATGTCGAATCCGAGATCTCATATTCGTCTCAAATTCGAAATGAATGCGACTACATTTTAAAGTCAACTGGGTTGCTTGTGTGCGCTACTGAGTGTTTGTTTATTTTTTCAGTTATACGCTGCTTAAATTGTTGCTTTTATCGCGTTTTTTATAAGCTTTTAATAACTGTTTAATTTGTGACTTTTTCTCTCTCTCTCTCTCTTTGCAGAAAAATAAAGAGTTGATGAATGACATTATTACAAGCTGCAAACTAAAGAATGGTAAGATTTTATTTCACTTTGAGTTTTGAATTTGAAATGTGGGGCTAACGACTTTTGTTAACTACTCGTATTTTGCTTTGAATCATGTAATTTTGTTCCCTTAACTGTTTTAACGGAGAAAAACAATTTCGACTTCGATTCTTATCGATATTTCCGACGAAACTAAATTGGTTTTGAAACTGTTATTACTTTCGCTGAGCAAGTTTTCATATTATTCTGAAATAATGCCTAACGAACAAAGTTTTTTCTTTCAACCGAGTGTTAAATACTTTTCTTACTAAGTATCTTAATTTTCATGGACTTAAATTAATGCATAAATGTTACAAACGTTACAAAATATAAGCATAAACAAATCAAAAAGCAAGCGAAATATTTAATACTAGTATAAAAGTCCCTCCTACGACAAGTTGAAAGCATTAACGCTCAAACTGTAATTATTTTTTGCCATTATTACAGTGCTTTTACAACATACTGTTCTGGAAAATGTTCAGCCTGAAAGTATGCAAATACATAAAAGGCAAGTATGTTTCTGAGAAGTATCAAATTAAGTTTCTGTGCATACTTTCAGGCTGAACATTTTTCAGAACAGTATATGTTGGGAAGACCACCATAGACCAAATTTTCACGCTACGACAAATCCTGGAGAAAACCCACGAAAATCAAATTGACACACACCATCTCTTTATCGATTTTAAAGCTGCGTTCGATAGCCCGAGAAGGGATTGCCTATACGCAACAATGTCTGAGTTCGGTATACCTGCAAAGTTGATTAGACTTTGCAGAATGACGTTGAGCAACACACGCAGCTCCGTCAAGGTAGGAAATGACCTCTCCGAAACCTTCAATACCGAAAGAGGTTTCAGGCAAGGCGATCCACTGTCTTGCGATCTCTTCAACATCATCATGGAGGGGATCGTACGAAAGGCCGGTGTGCATCGTAATGGCACCATTTTCTATAAAGGTGTCCAGCTCCTTGCGTACGCTGATGATATTGATATTGTCGGCAGAACCAAGAGAGATGTTACCGCTGCTTTCGCCGCTATCGAAAAGGAATCAGCCAAAGTGGGTTTGACGATAAATGAGGGCAAAACAAAATATATGCTGTCTACAAACAAGGGAGCTCGGCGTTTAGACTCCCACGTTTCATCCGGCAGCTATAACTTTGAAGTAGTCAAGGAGTTTGTATACCTTGGCACCGCCATTAATACTAACAACAAAATCAGCCTGGAGATAAAGCGAAGAACAATAATTGCTAATAGGTGCTACTACGGGCTCAGTAAGCAACTAAGTTCCAGAGCCCTCTCTCGATCGACAAAACTAACACTCTACAAGACGCTCGTTCTACCTGTGCTGCTTTATGGCGCTGAGGCATGGGTAGTTTCGCAAACTGACGAAGCCGCTCTGGGGGTGTTCGAGAGAAAAGTTCTTCGCAAAATCTTCGGTCCTGTTCGAGTCGGCGTTGACTATCGCATCCGAATGAGCCACGAGCTGTATGAGCTCTACGAAGACATTGACGTAGTTGCGTATAACTGTGCAGCGACTACGCTGGCTGGGTCATGTCCATCGTATGGACAACGAAGCTTCAGCGAAAAAGGTGCTCGAGGCGAGGGTCGCTGGTCAACGACGACGAGGGAGACCATGCCTCCGATGGATGGACCAGGCTGAGGAAGCCCTAACCGCACTTGGTGTATCCGATTGGAGAAGGCGCGCGCAAAGCAGAGGCGCCTGGCGAGAGCTGATGAGGTCGGTCGAAACCCGGACACGGATTGTTACGGCCACCTAAGTAAGTAAGTAATATGTTGGGAAGAAACTGTAATAATCGCAAGAAATAATTACAGTTTGAGCGATATTAGGTGCAGAGCTATTTGCTTGCCTTTTATATATTAAGATCATATCAGATAGGGAGCATCCCCTGAGTGTTGGTTAAATCTAAAAAAACAAAAAAAAAAACAAAACCCTTTGAATATCATTTTTCGGCATAAAATTTTGTTATATAACAATATTTTGGCAAAATATCTTAAAACTTCTAATAGCCGCTAACTTATCATAAGATAAAAATATTAAGAATCTTAAGCCGATATATAAATATTTTTAACGAGCACGCTTTCCTATTGTTTTCAAAACTAGTTCACTTGTGTTCAAGTTTTTGAATACTTTAGCAGCTAGCTAAATTTTTCAATACTTTAGCCAATAGCCGAAATAGACCGAAGTGAAAACTAGAAACTGAGTCATACCAAATTAACTGATCCAACACTGGTTCTTCAACCAGTTTTAAAAAGGTTGATGTTTTTATTAAATGTTGTCCAATGCATTTGAATCACAAGACAGCTTCCAAAACAATTTTTTTCTTTCAAAATGGCGGCAATATTTTCTTTGCTACCTTTAGCGATAAAAGCGTTTGTGGTAACTTATATTTCGCAGCTCCTGTTACACATAGAATGATGAATTAAAAACCATAGCTTTAAGCACACTACTTAGGCCTTTTATCTCGAATATAAAAGATGCTTATGAAATAGTTTCTTCATATTAAAGACATTTTATTTTTTCTGTTCAAACCATGATATCTTGCAACCTTAGAATTTTTTTTTTATAGAATGCAGTTGCAGTCATAAATTTTTGTCTAGAGTACATTTCTCTAGCAAAACTAAAAGCCATGAAATAAAAGGGTTTTCTTTTAATTTTTAAATTAATTAAAATCTTAGACCATTCATATTGCAATCATTTCATTATATTCCAAAAATGATATAATAGACTTACGGTAACTAAAATAAGAATCAAAAATTTTTTATTGGTATATATCGTGTATTTTAGAATCTTCTTTTGAATTAATCATCATTTCGAATAAAAAAATTGTTTACTATAACAACAGCTTAAGTTAGTTTAGACCCCATTTCTGTAATTTAATATTTAAATTATAAAGCCCATTATTTTCAAAGCCCATAACTTTAAAGGTTAAAAATATATTATTTTTATAATCTTTATTACTTTAACTTTAAAACTTACTTTTCAAATAACACTGGCTGGCAGTCAAATCCTCCAGTGTATTCTTAACTTTTGTTTTTTATTTTATAAATAATTATTTTTTTTTCTATCTATAAATTTGTTTCAATCGATACAAGAATTTGGTGGAATTCCTATTTGTATATTAATACAAGTATTATATGCAAAATGTTTAAAGTCTGTATGAAAACTTTTTCTTATCCAAATTGTGAATTATTTTTAATCCTTCTGTAAATATTTCTTTAACCTTTACTCAATTTTTACTTTGAAAACGCAATTTTAAAAAAAGTTTCTAAAAATTTTTTTGCTTATAACTTTTAAAAAAGTTGAGTTAAGAAAAAAACATGAACATTTATTTTGATCAACATATCCTCAAAATTCTTGAACAACAAGTTAAAGTTAAACAAGTTGATTTTTAGTGTTCCTAGTTCAGAAAACTTGACTCATATACAATCAATACAGAGACACAAAAACAGACACAAACCTATATTTAGATGGTATAAAAACGATTAAATTGATAAACAATTTCTTTTTCACTTGAAAACTTTTTCAAAAAAATGCAAACATCACACGTAAAAGCTTTACATGAGCGAATTGCAAAGAATTGTATAGTAAGCAAAATAAAATATTTATAAAAATATAATATATTAAATAGGATGAAATTTGTTCATAGTATTGTTTTGTTATATTCACACATTTTGATGTGTGAAGAAAATATTTAAGCCGCAAAAAACGACGTACTTTTGTCCTAAATGGGACAATTTCTCGCCATGAGTGGGACACTTTTCAAAGTTGTTTATTTTTTTATGTAAACGTTTCATGTTTATCGTATAGAAAGATTTTTGTGTATATTTTTTGTGTTTGCATGTTAATAAATGGCATTTTATCTAATATTTATTTTATTTATCCATAATTTTTTTTTTAATTTAACATACTCGCTTAAATGTTCATATTTTTAATGCAAACTGCCCTTTCATGTTATTTTTAAATGATATTTAAAATAGAGAATAAATTTTCAAAGATTTTTTAAATAAAATGTCAAAATGTTTAAAATTACGAAACTGCATTTGAATCAATCAAAGCGGTGATTAGTAATAAAAACCACTGAGAAAAACGGCCATTTATTTCGGGATTCCTAAATCAACCTTGTCGCGGTACTTTAGGTAAATTTCAATGGTTTTATTAAGAATATCTTACAAACTAAATAAATATTGAAGAAAGTGTAATAAATACTGCATTTGATCTATATTTTTGAGATATCTTTTGACTATTTTTTCAAGTGTCCCACTCATTAAGACACTTTTTCTTTAAAGCTCAAAAATTAAAATCTCTTGGGTTATCCCTACTGTTTTTTACTCTTTACCCAATCAATATACTTTATTTTATGTCTAGTGCAAGATTGTGTCTTGCGGGTATAATAAACGTGTACATTTAAATAAAAAAATTGTTTTGTTTGCTTAATATGATCTTCATAGTTTGTAGAATATAAATTAAGGTTTTCGAAATAAAAACACTTGATTTAATTGGCACTATGTGCCAGTGTAATAACTTTATTGGATGCTCTTCTTAGACTAACTTAAACAACTCCAAATAAACTTATTATATCTTCCTATACTTGTCGCTTCAGCTGCGCTTTTGTCGTTGATATTGTTGTTGGACTTTTAGCTGCACCTTAGTGGTTGTTGCTATTGTTCTTGTATTGCCTGCACTGCTATTGTTGTTGTTGTTGTTGTACCGGTTGAATCTGCTGTTGCAGCGCTGCCGTTATTTTTGGCTTGCTGCTGTTATATTTTGTTGGCTCAGCATTTGGCTTATGTGGGAATGGAATATGCGGCAAAATTGACAAATTGTCACGTACCATCCTCGTATTACAACTGGAGCGGATACGTGTGTTAACTTCTCCCCCCGTTAAGAGGAGCCGTCCCCGGTTTCTTTTAAAACTCTTTCTAAGGCTATGACGTTGTTAATCTTCTTGCGACGTTTTGTGATTAACAAAACTATAACAATGATTACGACTGTTACTATCGAAGAAATGAAAATTAGTAGCCATTGCGTAGATTGTTGATGGATTAGTTCTTTCAGGCTGGCAATATGGCCAATGTTTTTTATATTAACTTCATGCAAGTACGGAAGTGATAACAGCGTAACATGTTCCGTGATATTGACAAATTTAACTGATGCGGGTTGAGGGTGTGAATGACTGATTTTCTTCCAATTCGTAAAAGTTGTACCGTTTATGGTTATTTCACTTTCGAAAGTTACAAGAAGGGTTCCATGCATCAAGATTGCTGAGTTATTTCCTTCCTGTATCTCAGCTGTCTGATCATTCACAATTACTAGTCCATCATCGATCTCTTCAACTGGTGTTATATGGTACGCCGAAGTGGTCTTGCAGGTTGCGAAATTATTGTTCAGTAATTGTCGCACGCAGGAGTTTCCTTTTAGAGGTTGGCAGAATGTGATTGTGGCTGCATCTCTGCAATTTCCGAGAGGTTCATGTAATATTTTGCAGTTGGCAACGGTATTTGTCTCTAACATTAGGATCTTATGTTTACTTATTACAGGCAATATCTTAATTTTACTACATATTTCTTCAATTTTTGGATACTTGATTACGAAATGGATACTATTGCTATCTTGGAATATTTTCTGTTTTGAAATACTTAAAATATCACTTATACTAATATTTGCAAAGTGTTCCGCGATTAACAAATTTTGTATTTCAGTACTATCTAGTATAATAGGATTTATTACATTAACTTTTCCAAGAATGACCGAATAGATGGTATCCTCAATACTCGTTATTATGGCCTTGTTTCTGGCTATAGCTAGTTCGAATAGGTGTCCGGTATCTATTTCTTTTTTTATTGTAACATTGAGAAGCTTGTTTACCGTCTTTGTTAATTGGTTAATTCTAATCTGCATTTCGGTATTTATAAGGACCTGTCTTTCATTAGCCTCTATTAAAGCTTCCTCCTTAGTGGCCACCTGATTAAAATCATCGAAATCTGGGGTGCCAGCAATGTATTTTAGTGCCGTTCCCAAAAAATTGATGCTTCGCGATTGTCGATGGTGGATTCTGAGCGCGCTAAGTAGGTTAAAGATCTGATCCACATCTGCTTTAAGTAATTTTCTCATGTGCGACTGTGGGAAGTGGTCGAGTAAGTTTTCGGTATCATGGGCTATGGTTTCATAATCGGTCAGGTTTGTTCTATGCAGTAGGAACCCGTAGCTATTGTAAACAGCCACTGCTCCATCGGTTATCGGAATGTAGTGTGAATCGGTGTAATTCAAAAATTTGGCTCGTTTCGCTTGAGCGATTGCCAGTATAAAAAGCCTGAAAATACAAGAATATTACCTTATATTACTTTTATGGACCTCTTTACCCTCAATCAATAAAGTAGTTCCTAAGTCTTTTTCAACTACTTTTTCGATATAGAGCTTTGTAAATTTGTTCCCTATTCTTCTATTCGTTTTAACATAAACCTTTTCCCCTGGTTCGAACTGTCTAGTTTTTTTCCCAGAATTGAGTCTCTGCAATTCTGCGTGTTGCGCTTTAGCTATTCTTGATTCGATTTCTTTTCGCAGAGCTTCGGGCATAGAATGGACAATATCTATCGGTCGTTTATTTGTGGTAGAATGAATTGTCCTGTTGTATTTCGCAGTGGCGAGTAGAATTAAGTCAATCGTGTCGTTTATACCTTGTGTTAATTTTGTACATCTGGCTATTTCTGAAAGCGTACTGTGGAATCGCTCAACCTGTCCGTTCGTAGTGCTATGATGTGGAGGTGTTGTAAATATGTTTATCCCAAAATGGTCTCTTACTAGCGAGCTAATTGTATGTGAATGGAAAGATTTTTCATTATCACAGACAATTGTCTTGGTGTCCTTGAAAAAATTTAAAATTTGTAGTATGGGTTCTTTAATGTCAACTATTGATCTGGAATTTATTGCCGAAACTATGGCAAATTTTGAGAATTTATCAACACAAGTTAGGAAGTGTTGATTGTCAGTAGAGTAGATGTCGATGTGCAAAATTTCACCAGGCCTTTGAGGTAAGGGTGTTTTGCCAATCTCCGGGTTCGGAGGGTGACGCTGATACTTTGCCTCCCTACAGATTCTACAATTTGAAGTTATTTCTTTTAGGCTCTTACGCATGTCAGGGAAATAGTAATCGTCCAGAACTTGTTTAAGGTTTTCTTGCACCGAACGATGGGCTCTATTGTGCTCCGCTTGCAAGATTTCCCTTTGGTCATTTTTATTAAAGATGTCTGTCACCTGCTTTGCTGCACGTAGGAATTTAACAGCAGGGAACATTGAGATAACTTTATCCTGAATCTTGGCCAAGGTAGGTAGGTCACACAATACTCCGTTGACTACGTTGGGATTGACGCATGACCTAAAAGTCTTCAGAAGATTATCTATATTGGAAAAAACAATACGATGTCTAACTTGGGATTTGAAAAGTATTTTTGACGTAGTTGTTTCAGTATTTCCTTCTTCTAGGATAAGCTGATTTCTGAAACAGTTTATGGGATTCTCAACAGTGGGAATTGTTTTTGTCAGTGACTCCTCACTGTGGACCGTGTTTGATGAATTGCTAGAGTTTCCTAAAGCATTGATATGTTGCCTCGACAAGGCGTCGGCTACAACGTTCGCCCTACCAGGTTTATAAAAGAATTTGGGTGAAAATTCCTCAACAAACGCTCTCCACCTTTTCAACTTTGAGTTAGGATTTTTATCTGATATAGCGAACGTGAGAGGCTGATGGTCAGTAAAAATACTCAACTGCTTAACACCATAAAGATAATTTCTGAGCTTTTGTAAAGCCCAAACTATTGCGAGCAGTTCACGTTCATTAGTTGCGTAATTCTCTTCAGTCGAAGAGAGAGTCCTGGAAATCATGGTTATAGGCCGTCCCTCTTGAGAGAGAACTGCTCCTAAAGCATGTGACGATGCATCTGTGGTTAGTTCGAATGGCTTTTCGTAATCAGGATAAAGTAGAAGTACGTCCTCTGACGCCAGTATTTCCTTTATTTTGCTAAAGGCTTTTTGTGCTTCTTGATCGAAATCTATCCGAACGTTTTTTGATTGGTTAGCACCAATATTTCCATTTTCGCCTCGCAAGTATCTTGTTAGCGGTTTAGCAATTAACGCATAGTCCCTGATAAATCGTCTGTAGTAACCAGACAATCCAAGAAATGATCTTAAGCCTCGGAGTGTCTTAGGAACCTCGTAATTAATGATATCCTTTACTTTGTCCGGACAGGTTTTCAGCCCGTTCTTGGAAACAACGAAGCCAAGGAATTCCACCTCTTCTTTGAAGAATTTTGTTTTTTCTAGTGAAATCCTCATGTTAGCTTCAAAAAGTTTCTTCAAGACACGCCTTATATCCTTCGTATGTTGTTCATAGCTAGAGGAGAATATAATTACGTCATCTATGTAAACGTGACAACTTTTGCCTATCTCGTCCCTAAGAATGTCGTCAATTGCTCGCTGAAAAATGCTTGGAGCATTTTTCAATCCAAATGGAAGTCTACAGAACTCGTACTTGCCGTTATTGACAGAAAAAGCTGTCTTTTCTCTGTCACGCTCAGCGAGATTTATCTGGTGGAAGCCAGACTTGAGATCTAGAGTAGTAAAGTAGGAAGATTTCCCTAAATTTGAGAGAATAACCGAGGTGTCCGGAATCGGGTACCTGTCGCTTGTTGTTTTTTCATTGAGTTTCCTAAAGTCAATGACCAAACGCATTTTACGCTCTCCTGTCTCAGTGGTTCCTTTCTTGCCTACGACCCATATTGGATTGTTATACGGAGAGCGAGAAGGCCTAATGATACCGTCTCGTAGTAGTTCGGAAATTTCCTTATTCACAAACTCGGATGCGGCTATTGGGTAAGGATAGGACTTGGAGTAAACTGGTTGGTCATCGTTTGTTCGGATTGTCGCTACGATATTGGTATTATAGGGCAAGGCTTCATTTGGATCTGCAAAAACTCCTGCCTGTTCTTTGATAATGAGAGAGACTTGTTTTTTGTGATTTGGGTTTGATAAAATATTGTTCACCTCGCGGCAAAAAAAATACAAGAGGGCTTCCCGTTTATTATTGTAGCAAATCATTCCTTTTTTCATATCAAGAGTCGCACCAATTTCCTTGAGAAAATCGAAACCGATAATGCCATCGAATGTTTGGAGTGACGGAAGAATAAAAAACTGAGCGTTTGTGTCGAAAATATTCATGGTGCACTTTCTTTGGATTTTTTCGGTACCGTGAATTGATTTAACTAGGAATGGATTTTCAATATGCTTGACACCTTTGAGGGTTTCTAAATTTGTAATGTAATTCTTTGCGGCACCCGTATCTATTAAGAATTTTAATTTCCTCCCTGCCAGTGTTCTGGTGACGTAGGGCAGGAGGGATCCTGTTCTAAAAAATTAATCTCGTCCGTTGCCTCAATCTCCTCGTCCTCTGGGATATCGCCGTCGTCGTCTCCATCTTCGTCCTCGTAATCCCCGGGGAAGTAGAGGTTTTTGGCAACATAAAACCCGGGTGTGTCCCGGTCATCGCGTCCGCGCTGCCTCAAATGGTTCACACGTTGTAGCTTATTGGCTGGCAATCTATCGCTCTCAATAGGTCTTTTCGCTGGTCGGATAGCTTGAGGATTAGGGCTTAGGAAGGGATTTCTGTTGAAGTTTGGCGCAGTGTTGCGGAACAGTCCCTCTGGCTTATTGTGCCTAAAGCGGGATGACGTTGGGTCTGTGTCCATAGGCACTGGTCGAGGATACGCGTTCGTTACTCTTCGATAGTGGGGTGAATTATGAGGGCCATAATTATTAAGTTTTGTGAAAGTACCCACTTGGTTTCGATTTGGGCTTATAAATGCCTGTGCGAAAAGGGATCGTGCATGGTTTGATTCAAGCTCTTGGGCAAGAGCTAGAGCTGTTGGCATGTCTGTCGGTCTGGAGGAGAAAAGAATGTCACAGAGGGGTTTGTTAAGTCCCGAGGTGAACACTCGAAGGGCGTCTTGTCGGTACTTATTATTAAGGGAGTTTATTAGTTCCGTATTACCGTAATGTGTCATAATATTTTTGTTTACTATTAATGACAGTTTCCGTTCCACGTCGTCGTAGAACTGGGAGATTGTGCGTTGCCCTTGCCTTAAGGTAGACATTTCCTGCTCTACCAGGTAGATGGGCCTCTTGTCGGCGTAAGTGAAGTCTAGACGAGCGATTATGGCGTGAAAATTTAAAATGGTATTGAAGGATGACAAAACCATATTTGCCGAGCCCACCACCTTATTTCTCAAAATGGCAACCGCCTGGTAGTGCTTGGAACTACCGTCAAATTCCTCAAAAAGTTTATACGCAGCATGGGCAGCCTGCCTCCATGATACGTAGGTGGCTCTATCGCCACCGAACTCCGGTAGTGATTTTATAAGATCGAGTGATTCCTCACATCTGACGGTCGGGTCAATTGTTACTGGTTCGTATTGCGTAACGGTGGTCGGTGTTTCTAGGGTTTTTAATCTAGCGGTCAACTCGTCGACGGAACCCTGGAATTCTCGTCTTGTTTGTTCCGTTGCAGCCCTTATTGCGGCATTAACGATGGCTTGAAGAGCTTGAGGATCCATCTCAATCGTTACAACTTTCTTTATTACTAACTATTTGTTATCTTTATTTTCAGATTCTAGGTTTTCTTCAACAGTTAATTGACTGAGATTTAGTAAAAGTACAAGGGTTTTTTCTTCAAAAAAAAACTTTTTAATTAATTTAAAATTTTTCTAATTAATTCAAAGACATACAAAACATCTGGAAGAACTCAATTCTTAAGTAAACATTCACTTACATATAAAATATTCTACTCATCATTTCTTAAAATCTCGATTGCTTCGGTGGGTGCAACAAATACGGGATATTCTCTGCAGCTGCGGCAGTAATTGACTCCTTCGTGAATTAACGAACGTTTTTCCTTTCTCGTTTCAGGTAGGTACTGGAAGGTTTTTTCCAATTCAGTTCTTTTCAGAAAAATTTTAGATATTTTTCACTTGTTTTTTCCAGTATTGAAAAATTAAGATTTTTTCACTTCAGTTTTATTTTTCAGAAGATTTTAGATTTTTTTACTTCAGTTTTTTAGTATAGAAAAATTTAGATTTTTTCACTTCAGTTTTATTTTTCATTAGATTTTAGAATTTTTTACTTCAATTTTTTCAGTATAGAAAAATTTAGATTTTTTCACTTCAGTTTTTTCATTAGATTTTAGAATTTTTTACTTCAATTTTTTCAGTATAGAAAAATTTAGATTTTTTCACTTCAGTTTTTTCAAAAAAGAAAAATTTAGATTTTTCCACTTCAGTTCGTTTTTCAGGAGATTTTGGATTTTTTCCACTTCAGTTTTTTCAATATAAAAAATTTTACGTTGTTTTTTTCCAATTTAGAAAATTTTTACGCTGTTTTTTTCAATATAGAAAATTTTTAACGCTGTTTTTTTTCAATATAGAAAATTTTTAACGCGAGTTCGAGCTCACTGGCCACTTTCAATTTTCCTTTTTATAAAGAATTTTTTTAGTGGCCCCACGTTGGGCGCCAATTAAGGTTTTCGAAATAAAAACACTTGATTTAATTGGCACTATGTGCCAGTGTAATAACTTTATTGGATGCTCTTCTTAGACTAACTTAAACAACTCCAAATAAACTTATTATATCTTCCTATACTTGTCGCTTCAGCTGCGCTTTTGTCGTTGATATTGTTGTTGGACTTTTAGCTGCACCTTAGTGGTTGTTGCTATTGTTCTTGTATTGCCTGCACTGCTATTGTTGTTGTTGTTGTTGTACCGGTTGAATCTGCTGTTGCAGCGCTGCCGTTATTTTTGGCTTGCTGCTGTTATATTTTGTTGGCTCAGCATTTGGCTTATGTGGGAATGGAATATGCGGCAAAATTGACAAATTGTCACGTACCATCCTCGTATTACAACTGGAGCGGATACGTGTGTTAACTTATACAAACATGTTTTTAAAACGATACCTGGCATTGCAAATTAAATAATAGTAAGTCTATCAATCGATCATTTTACAAATAAATGCAAATTTTCGAAAAACAAAAGCTTTAAATGCGAATTCCTCGAAACTAGTTTTTTTTTAAACGGTTAGATAGATAACTCAAAATCTATGGGTTCAATTTCAATGAATCTTTTTGCATTTTGTTTCTAATTTCTGCATTAAAGCATTCATTTAATCATCCCCCTTAAATTCAAGTACCCTCTATTTTTTTGTTTTTTGTTATAGACAAAAAATCTCGCGAAAATCTATTTCTTTTTTTTAATTTTTTACTTTAACTTTCGCCATAATTTTAAAAATACCCTCCGGGGGTCGTGTATAGGGGGAATGCCAAATTTGTAGTCTGCACTTTAAAATGTTGTTTGATTTTTTTGTTTCAGAAACATGAGAAAGGCGTTATCCATCGAACCGTTTTGGATGTCTTTTTTTAATGTAATTTTCAGCGCCCTCTATATAAAAGCCTGAAAATTATTTTCAAAAAAAAAATAATTTTTATGTACAATAAGCTATATAAATTTGAAAAAAAATAATAACTCCTTGTATCTAAAAAATTTTTTTGAAAACAGCTGCGTTTTTTTAGTTGCTACACGTATATTAATTAACTTAAGTATGTAGCTTGTCACGGTACGTTAGGAATTTTCAATAGATTTTTCTTAGAATCTCTTTAAAAGTGAATATTGATGAAATTTCAATAATAAAGCATTCAATCTATGTTTCTGAGATTTTTTTTTAGGTGTCCCGCTCATGAAGACACTTTTTTTTTTGAGGTCCAAAAACTTAAAATCTCCTCATTTTCTTTTAGCAAAATAAAGTTCAATATACTTTATATTGCGTCTTATGTATGATTTTGTCTTAAGCATGTTGCTTTTTTTCAACAGAATACAGTTTGTTTTGAAATTCGAAACCCAAAGATAATTATAAACTAAAGTTGTCCCACTCATGACGACTCTCCACTAATAATATAATTTTGTGGTCAAACCCCACTCCACGGCGCTGCTAGAGTCTGCTAGAGTCTTCTAGACCTTTTTTAAATAAAAGAGGATAAGATCAATAAATTTCCATGCCCACTTTGCAAATGCTGGCTAGAAAATTATATGAGTGAAACAATCATGCAGAAATGTTTGCATGCAATAAAAAAAAAGTTTATATATAAAGTTGTATCTAGAATGTAATTTGTGGCGATGTTTAAGGTTTTTAAATTTTTAAGTTTTTTAAATAACTAAAAGTTGGCGTAAAATGGTTGCCTAAGGGTTAAGCACTAGCCTTGCGTTTGTTGAAGCTCGTGTGATTTTTTTTTTTTTTGTTTATAGCAATGCGTGCTTCTGTGCATTTTCCTTATCAGCTTCGATTTCACACTGCGCCACGGTGTGTTTCAAGGTTAGCTTTGTGTGTCAACTAGTCGCTTATTTAATAGATATTTACGCTAAGCGACGCTAAATGAGTTTCTTCACCTCTGATTGTGTTTGAAACGAGGTCGATAAACATTTTTTTTTTCGTTTCAATTAGTATATTAAAACTTATTTCACACAGTTTGAAGATGAACGCTTTGTGCTAAAAAACGAAGAATTTTGCAGAATTTTTAAGTTTGGCAGAGCGTTGGCCTGCCACTATGTAGAATCGACCAAAAATATTTTCTTTAATATTTGCAGTAAATGTTGCTTTTAAATTACTCTAAGTCGGAATTTAATTAGTGTAGCTCGTTTGGGTTAAGTAATGAAATTTTTTGCACTCCATTGAATATCATTCAATATTTATTGAATTCCATGTAAAATCAATTCAAAGTGAAATCAATGCTTATACAAGTATTTATGAAATTTAAATTTTGCTTACCTTTGTAGGCGAACAAAAACTCTGTTCAAAGGTTTTTATTATTAAAATTTAAATAAATGCATTCAAAATTTCGGTGAACACAAAAAATATTATTAATTATCAAAGATGTAAATTATTCTATTATCCTAAAAATATGCTATTCTTTAAGCTTGCGTAATTATCTTCTCTCTAACAATATTTGAATTAAAAAGTTTTATAACTTGTAATAAAATACAATGAATTCTTCAAACTACTCACTTGGCTCTGCAATATTGTGTAGCTAAGTATCTAGCTTCTAAGCTGCATCTACAAATTATCGAAATTATTCGAGCTTTTGTTAAATATAGAGACATGAAAGCCTTATTAAAACTTAGTTATAAGACTCATTAAGATTGAATTATTTATCTATTTGATAAACTAAAATTTTGTTCGTCAGAAATACATCCATTCATCCATCGGATTAGATGATTTTCATGTAGTTCATGCTTTATATTTCAGATAGCATAAATCAAATATTCCAAATTGTTTCATTTAATTTATGCAAACATTTTCAAACTTTGGACATAGTCTGCATGCTATTATATGCTAATGATTATAATAGATGCCAAAATTAATATTCATCAATTTCATTATTTGATAATCTATGAGTAGAAAAACAAAGCATAATATTTGAATATTAATATTGATGATGTTAATGCTATGAAGAAATTTTGAGGCGTTAAAGCTCAACAATGAAACCGTTGATAAGCAAAAACAGCTACAGCAATCAACAGTTACAAAGTTATTAGTATTAACAAAAAAAAAATATATGTATTTTCTTTAAAACAAAAAATTTACGAAACATTTTTTGTTGACTTAAAAAATGCATAATTATGAAAATTGTAGTATTTGAGAAGTGTTCTCTGATCTTTAAATAATCTCAACATTTTACAAATTTATTATTTGAAATGACTTAAAATGCTTTGCACAAATTTCTCACACTTTAGACATATTTTTATCAAAAATATACTTTGAAAAAAATGTTGATGGTTTTGAAAATTAAAAGCATTTTTTTTCAAATGGATTTTTACTCAATATAAACCTACATGCAGTACCTAGAGAAATGTCTCGTTCAAGCTTACTCCCGTTAAATTTAATAAAGGCAGACTCAGATAGCGCTGTTTCTTTATTTTATGAGCACATTTTTACCGCTAACGAAAATTATGTGCCAAAAATAAAGAAAAAAAAAATAAACGCTTAGAGCCATGGCTAGACAAAAATCTCAGATATGATGAGGCTGAGATATGATGAGCTATCGTAAGAGTTCTCTATTAAGGCAGTAGAAGCTTTAAAGTTGCTTACCAAACGTACTGAAGAGAAAATTGTTCAATGCTCGAATAAATTTATTGACTTTGTTAATGTGAAGCGTAAATCGGCCGGCTATTTTTTGTCTATGTTTTAAGGCAATGTTATTTCTTCCAACCCTCATAAAATCAGCTACCTATACGGAGGTCTTTTATTAACCTTTTACTCAATTAAATGTTTATTCTCCCAATTTCCATATAATGGTTGATAATTTAATTTGAGCCAGAAAAATTTTCTTATGCAATAGAACTAGAACTTAACCAGAATTTAACTAAGGTACCAGAACAAGACATTATACCTACAAGCTTTTTTGTGCAATGTTTACATCAACTACGTTTGCCCACTAACATCATTTTTTACTTTGATTCCAAAAAGAACGACATACACTGAACAAAAACTTAAGGCATATTAACAATAAACTTATGTTAATTTATTCAACGGATTCGGCGCCCTTTGGTGCCCTTCAAGTTCTTGGATAAGACAACCAAGTTTTATTTGTTGATCTATCGAATTTGATTTAAAAAACAAATTGTCGCTATTTTGTACAATTTAACACATGTTTGTTTTATACAAGTCTTTTAATATAATTTTACATAAGCTTAAGTGATGATTAATTCAAATTTTATGCCTAGCCTTTGTGTATTTTAACAAGAATTTTTTCAATTTTACATACCTCAGCGTGGCGGCCGTGACGCAGTGGGTAGAGTGTGTGACCCATACGTCAGAGAACCCTGGTTCAAATCCCACCTGACACAGAAAGTTTTTTCAATTGAATTAATTTTTCTGTTCGGCCGTCACCTCTCTGCAGACAATGGCAAACCTCAGAGAGTAAAAACTGCCATGAAAAGCTTCTTGAGAACATAAGCTGTACGGAGTCGGCATAAAGCTGGTTGGTCCAGTTCTCGATCATTTGTGTTCAAACATTTCATAACTATGCACAACAGAGAACTGCAAAACTCACTTTTTGCTTGATTAAATCATTCGCTGGAATTCTTACTCAACTCAACTCATTCAACAAAGTTCAGCATTGAATAAAATCAGCACAATACTGGCGAACGCGTCTTTTGTGTAAGTTTGAGTTTGAGTTCGTCTGATCAAACTCACATGTTTGAGTAAACGAGTGTTGACGTTGAATAAAATAAAATGATGCTGCTGAAGGCGTCGTTTGTGTGAGCTGATTGACGGATTGAATTCACATGTTTGAGTTTTGGCGTTGAAGTGTATACTGATATGTGTTTCGTAAATGAGAACTCAAAGAAATAGTTAAATTAAGTTGTTTGCAGTCAATTGTAATAAAATCTTCACCCTTCTTCTTCTTGTTCTCTCTTTCTCTCACTCTCTCTCTCTCTCTGTATGTAGATGAAGAAACTCATACGTGTTGATTTTTGCTTTTTTCGTTTCATTCTTGATGAAAATAATCGTTGTTGAGCCCAACGAACATGCATGAAATATGTATCCGAAGACGTCCGTTGATTAAAATCACAGAGCCAACAGGAAGCACATGGTTTTATTCATGGTAGAATAAGAGAAGGTAGATGCATTTCGGAGAGGCACTCTGCCATAACTGTCAAAACGAATTTGATAGCTCATAGAAAATCTGAAAGCGATGAGAAAGCTTTAATTGGAAAAATGTAAACAAAAAAGTGATTTGTATTGATTTTGACAATTTTGGCTATGAGAAAGAGAGCGCAGTCCGAAATGCATATACTTTCTTTTATTCTACCATGGTTTTATTGAATTTAACTCGACAGCGAGTATGTGCATTCGAGCAAGTCTGATCGATTGAACGCAGAGGCATGATTTTTACAGTGTTGATTGCATATGAATATTTTTATGTGAGTTTTGCAGTTCTCTGATGCACAACACAATTGATCATAAGAAGCTCGGTCAAAGTCCATTCAAGGGTTGAAAGGGCCATTTTGTTTTGTTTTGTTTGATTTGTTTGAACAAATATTTGATTGAGTGTAGCTAAAAAGAAAAACAAAATAGCCCTTCCAATAACTGTTCAACCAGAATCATGTTGATGTGTTGGCAACAGAAAATATTTGTGACTGACTGACACATATTTGTGGGCATTTTTAAAGTCAGGGATTTTTTAATTTTTGGCTTAACAATTTTAAATGTACACCCAAAAAATAATTCACTAAAATTAAGGAAATTTTGCGCTAAAGTCATCATATCCTATATTTAAAGATGACACTTTTCTTAGTTTAAGTAATTTTTCTTTAATCAAAGTAAATATCCTCAGTTTTATGATAAAACTTAATAAAACTATGGAAAGTGCATCTTTAAATATAGGATATGATGACTTTAGCGCAAAATTTCCTTGATTTTAGTAAATTATTTTATGGGTGTAGCACTGTCCTATTAGCTACCATCTGTCAATAGACTATTGTTCAATTTTGAACAAGCTGCGTCATTTAGTTTGTGCTTGACTGCCATTGAAAGCAGACAACCTCATGAATTTTGACGAATAGGGAAAAAAGTTAATTTCGTATGCTCATCAAGCATTATTTTATGCGTAAAAAAATCATTACCGAAACCAAGGAAAGGCTTGATAACTATAGAGAAACTATGTGGATGCGGCACTATCAATTTCAGTGGTTTACTGAATTGCGTTGTGGTCGTACTAGCACAAATGACACGGAATGTTCAGGTCACCTTAAAGAGGTCGTCATGTATCAGAAATCGTATCGCCAGAATAACATGAAAATAAAATAAAAACTCCAGCGTTCAAACACTTATCAACTTATAAAATTTTGCTGATTTTTTTTCAGACTATTCAGTAATGAGCTGTCGTGTCGTAATGAGTAGTGTTGCGAGAAATTCTGCGTACCTCTGGTACACAAAGGACTTAAAGACTCTTCGCAACAACAGGAATAGGGCATGGAAGAAATACGTCTGTAGCTTAGGCTCAAACGACCTAGGAACTTACAAACTTTTGTTTCTGGAATTTAAAAATCGCCCAGCTACATTATATCACGAATATTTAGATATTGTTAAGCTGAGAATATTGATCCAAAGAATTTTTGCGGATTTATAAACACAAAGAAGAAATCTGATGGATTTTCTTCTTCATTTAGAACTTCTGAGGGATTTACTGACAATCTCGTCAAAATTTGCGGCCTATTCGCCTATATTTTTAAAGAATCATTCTGTTCAGATTCTTTTAATCCTGATGGAGAGTACTTCGAATATATGAATTCCAAACCCAGAGTATCTATGGAACATATTTCCTTCACTCCAGAGGATATTTTAATGTATATTAGATCAATCGATGAGGATTTTGGCACTGGACCCGACGGTGTTCCTGCCGCAGTGTTAACACAATGCGGTTCCGTTTTGAGTCAACCACTTTCTTTATTGTTCAATAAATCTATTAATGAAAGTTATTTTCCTCTTTTATGGAAAAAATCATTTATAAGTCCTATTTTTAAAAAGGGATGCAGGTACGATGTCAGTAACTATAGGCCTATCGCTAAGCTCTGATCGATTCCAAAACTTTTTGAGCGGATCGTGTATGATCGGATGAAAATTCACTGTGGGGAAGTCATAACAACTCGTCAGCATGGTTTTGTGAATGGCGGATTCACTGTGTCTAATCTTCTCGATTTTACAACATACTGCTCAAATTCTATTGATTCTGGTAACCAGGTCGATTGTGTTTACACTGACTTTAGTAAGGCATTTGATAAACTACCACACAATCTAATCTTATTTAAACTTGAGTTGATTGAGATTTCCACAATATTTTGTGAACTGAATTAAATCGTATTTGGTGGAGCGATCTTATCAAATACCTTTCCGAGGCGTATTGTCTTCTGAATTTATTGCTGAATCAGGTGTTCCTCAGGGTAGTCACCTTGGACCACTTCTGTTTATTTTAGCAATCAATGATGTAACTCACATCATAGAACACTCTCTTCTGCTTATCTATGCGGATGATATGAAAATATACAGAACGGTTGATTCCAAAGACAATTCAGACCTACTCCAGTCTGATCTGAAATCCTGTGAAGTTTGGTGTTCTAAAAATAATATGTGTCTAAATCCAGATAAATGCTAAACTATGACCTTTTCGCGAAAAAGGAATAATTTTATTTTGGAGTATAAGATTAAAGATACTGCCTTGAGTCGTGTAGACACCGTCAAAGACCTAGGTATAGGCATGGATTCTAAGCTGTCATTTAACATTCATATTGATAATATTTGTAAAAAAGCATCTTCAATGCTTGGATTTATAAAACCATGGGCCAAAGGATTTAATAGCATTATTACAACTACAACGTTGTATTATGCAATTGTGCGTCCTCATTTAGAGTATGCAAGTCAAGTTTGGTCCCCAAGTTACAATGTACATGTTGATCGAATAGAAAGAATCCAAAAACGTTTTGTTCAGTTTGCTCTAAGGGGCTTAAGTGGAACTGACATATTAGACCTTCCTCCTTATGAGGATCGTTTAAAACTATTAAAAATGCAGTCTTTAGGTGATCGAAGGAAATCGGCAGATATCGTATATTTACACCAGCTCATAACAGGTGTATTCAATTCTCCAGAACTTCTTTCTCACATAAATTTTAACACTAACCGTAGAAGCAGTAGAAACGCTAACAACTTAATTTATTTGCCATTTAGTAGAACAAATTATATGGCTACTGCTCCTTTAAGTCGCATGAGTTCCTTTGTTAACAATTGTAGCGTTTTTGATGTTAATTTGTCAAAAGGTCAACTCGAAAGTAGATTAAAACCGGTTATGTAATTAGATCTATGTATATGCATGGTTAGTTGTTATGTTTTGTGTTGTCCCTGAGCCCAACTCATTCATTAGTGGGTAAATTTTTCCCATATTCACTTTTTTGGGGTCACTGGTATCCAGAACATTGATATTGTTCAATGATTTTGGGGTCGTGGCCTTGAATTGGTTAATGCTGAGGAAGTGCGAAAAAGCTGTAGTAGCTGAACTTTATTGTTATTGCATGTCCACAGCAAAACACCTTTTTTCTGAGGCGCACCCAACAAATTGCTGTCACCACCTTATTTCTTTATATTTTATATAAAAATATCACACAATACTCTTAGAATGCGTTTTCATTATGTCCTCTATTAATAAATTAATTTATACTAACAATATTCTTGAAAACAATTCATAAAAATATGATGTTTTTTCACCGAATTAACTTTATCCACCCCTCTTAAGGAGGGACACGACATTAGCGACAGAGAAAACAGACCTTTTTTTAAAAATTCATAACTCAGTCAAAAATAAACATTTTTCCAAAATTTTTTCTTTATTATTGTATTGAATTGAACAAATTACAAGGAAAAAAATTCAAAAAAATATATTTTTCACTTCAACATGGTTTTATAGAGCTCCAAACTGGCGACAGAGAAAAAAACGGGGCCTCGTGGTTGCAACGCTGGGAGTTGCAAAAATTGTCCGATCTGGAAAAAAAATGTCTTTTTTAAATCTTAACAAAATTTGTTATCGTATGACTCGAGCTTTTTTTAAATTTTTTTTCAATTATTGGTGATGTTCCAAATTTGAAAGTGTGTTTTTTCGAAAAAAATATTGACTTTAAAAATTCATAAAAAATCAAAAAAAAAATTTTAAAAAAAAGCTCGTGTCATACGATAGCGAATCAAGTTTAAAAAAATACAAAAAAAAAAATCGTCAAAAAATTAACCCGCTAGTGCCGCAACCAGTACGAAAAACATGGTTTCGAGATAAGCGCGTTCAAAGTTTGTGAACAAAGAAAAAAAGGTTACCTTCAATCTGCCATGCCTGCTTCGTACTGTATGCCTTCGTTATCTTGTGTTGTGCTGTTTATTATAGTTTTTTGCAATCGATTAGCAATTCGGGCTTCTTTTGAAGCTTCATATGCCTTCACTCTGGCGCATTTCAAACGAATTGCATCATTTCCTTTGGAAAAATTCAATGCTGTAGCTCCTATGGTGATACCAAGTAGTTGAAACATTTACAAATAACTAAAACCCACCCTTCAAGTAGGTACGAAATAACAACCACCAAAAGTAAGGTAGCAAGTAAAACAAGTATATACCAGCTGCCGTACGTAGGTTCCGCAAAAATTAAAAATGCGCTCTCACTAATCCGGCTATAACTTTTGAACCCGTAGGAATTTTACATGAAATTTTTTCTTAGAATCTTAAGAATATTTACTAAAATACAAAATTATTAAAAAAAAGTCCATTTCAAAAAACTGCCAATGTCATGTCCCCCCTTAATAAAATTTAGCCGTTCACAGTTGGCAGTAAAACTTGCAGTTCTAGTTCTCGATGAATTGTTTACAACACAACACAATTGATTCATAAAAGCCTTGATAAAACTCCCTTCAAGTGCTGAAATGATCAATTTTTATTTTTTATGATTAGCTTTAAAACGTATTCAACCAAATGTTGAGTTGTTAAATTAATGCTTTCAACTGCATGACTTCAACTCAACTCAACTCTTCATTGTGAACATCTTTGTGCCACATTTTTTTGTGCCATGATGATTGAATTATTAATAGTGCCCCAAGGAATTGTGCAACGCACACAATGCAATGCTGCACAAGCAATCAATAATAAAAAAAAACCCCAAAAAAAAAACACAATTTTATTATACCTTGGGGAAATTTCCAAAACTAAGAGTGAAATAAAAACAATTAAATAATTTTTGCAGTTTCTATTAATACTATTTTTCTTTTTTTTTACACTTTCAAACAATTACAGGTTTTGGCCCCGGTGTATCACCTGCAGCAACATCACCAACAAAGCGACCGCTGAGCCCGGATCATCCAAATCCTGCGCTTCCCATCACAGAGGTAATAAATATTAACACAAAAAGCAATTCATTTAAAATGTTTGCATATTAAAATTAATCAGAAAAAGACAAAAAATATGCAATATTTTTTTTAAACAAAAAACAAAAAATTGGGTAAACAAATAAAATTGGACAAAATTTAAACCACTTTTGTGCACAAACAAACTTAACCCATAAATGATACTGTTTAATGCGAACTATTATAATTAAGTTATAATTAAGTTAAATTCTTTCATGACTATTCAGTCACTTGAAACAAAGGTTTCGGATGGCTGTCCAGTCAATAATCTAAATAACTTCGAGGCACGTCATACCAAATATGCAAACTTGCATTTGTTTTGTTATTTATAACATTCAACAGTGCTCTTAGCAGCACACAATTTATTTGTTTATACAACTACAATGTATATAAAACTGTTCATCGCGTTATTTTTGTTGTTGTCTTTGTACTGTATGTACAAGACATTTTGGGCTGAAGCAGTTGACGCTGCTCCGCTTTTTAGTTTGTCGCTTTTCAACCGTTTACTGTAACAGACGTGGATCTTGCCTTCAAGTTAATAAAGTGTAACTCCTTTTAATATCTTTTGTTTAATAAATATTTTTAAGTAGAATTTAAAACAAAGTGGTTTTCTGTTATTTATTTGAATTGATTGTTGAGCGAACATTTTTTGGTGCCGAAACCCGGGAACTTAACAGAAATTTAAATGCATTCAAAAGCTTTTGTTTGCATCTTCATAACAACTCTGCTATATTTAATTGGAATATCATCTTGCACTTCCGGGCTGCCCTGCTGTGCGCTACAATTAGCTTGCTGTGCCGCTGCTCTACTGTATTTCCTTGGAACTCTAGTGATTATCAGCACTGTATTTTGTATCTGAAAGATCAACAACGATGGAAAAATTAATTGAAGAACAACGCGATGCGTTTGACGATTTGTCACGCATGATAAAGATGGTACGTGAACGAAGAAGTAAATCTAGAGGATACTCTACCACCGTGTTAAATGAACTGAACAACAACTTTGATAAGGTAAAGAAAAATCATTTCGATATATTAAAAATAGCTCAAGAAACATCATTGGAATCAAAGGATATTCCATACATTACCGAAGAGATATATTATCATTATAGGGAGTTAACCTTCGAATTAAAGGGAGAACTCTTAGACATTATTCAAACTGAAGGCGTTATAGATCCATGCACACCACCCCATTCTAGCACAGTCTATGTGCAACGAGAGGACACAATTTTGGGAGCAGAAACAAGGCTGCCCAAAATTGCTGTTCCAACATTTTCAGGTGATTACCTAGAATGGTTTTCATTTCGAGACCTGTACACATCTCTGGTTCATAACAATAAGTCATTGAACAAAATTGAGAAAATGTTCTATCTTAAGGGCTCCGTCAAGGGAGAGGCAGAACATTTAATAAGACATATATTTGCAACTGAAGCAAATTATGATCTAGCTTGGAAGACATTGGAGGACAGGTTTCACAATAAACGCATTATTGTAGACACGCTTCTTCAAAAGCTCTTCGCTATTCCTAAGTGTAGTAAGCCTTCGCACTCAGCGATCAAAACTTTATTAGATACTACCAAGGAATGTCTATCTTCACTTGCTAATCTAAATATCCCTACTGATAATTGGGACCCAATGATTGTACACCTTACGGTACAAAAGTTTGATACAGAAACTAGAAAAGATTGGGAGCACACTCTCAGAGCTTCAAATGAACTTCCAGAACTTGAAAATCTGTTTCAATTCTTGGAAAGTACCTTCCGAACGTTAGAAACCTTAGGCACAGCTGAAGCTGCCTTTAAACCAAAATCTATGAATGGGCCATCGCGCTCTCAGCTTAAGACATTCAGTCTTAACAAATCATCACTTTGCCTCTGCTGCAAAAAATCTCATTCCCTCTATTCGTGTTGGGCATTCAAATCTTACTCATTGGAAGATAAGATTAAGTTCGTGAAAAGCCAATCAATTTGCATGAATTGCTTAAGTAGCGGACATAAGGCTTGTGATTGCAAATCAAGCTATACTTGCCAAGTGTGTAATCAGAAGCATCACACTCTCCTACATAATACTTCTCCAAGTGAGACAGCTAAAAATATCACAGTCAAGCAAAGCTCAAGCAGTTTACAAAACCATCACGTTTCCACTCTCGATGCGCATCAGCCGCAATACTTAACTAATATTTTACTTGCAACACTTTTGCTGAAAATTGAAACCCCGAATGGTAGAGTTTGGGCAAGAGCACTTCTAGACCAAGGATCTCAAGGATCATTTATCACTGAACAGTTTGTGCAAACATACAAACTTCGCTGTCATTCTACTCACCTCAAAATTCATGGGGTAAATCCTAATCAAGTCAATTATGCACGGAAGTCCACTTATATGCGACTATATTCAAATCATGACACATTCTCTGTTGCTGTTGAAGCTTTTATTTTGCCAAATTTATCAACATACTTACCAAATCGAAGCATTTCGCCTCTAAAAATAACATCAAGCTTACCTTTCAATCTTGCTGACCCTCAATATTTCGAATCACGTCCAATTGATATTATATTAGGCGCTGATGTATATGGTTTAATCTTAAAAGAGGGCCAACATAAAAATGAAAATGGACTACTTTTCCAAGAAACTTATTTCGGTTGGATACTCTCTGGACCAATAAGTTCTTTGAATCAAGAGTTCACCATTAGCACTCATTTTTGCAAAATAGATGATCAATTAAGGCGCTTTTGGGAACAAGAAGAATTGACCCAAAAACGGGTACCTACATTAGAAGAAGTTGCATGTGAGAATCATTTTATTTCGAACTATAAAAGAGACGACAAAGGTCGGTATATAGTATCATTGCCATTCAAAGCTGAAATTGAAGGAAAATCAATTCAAGACTTTGAAGATTCTCATATTGGTGCTAGCATTAGGCTACGTAATATGGAGAAAACTTTTGAGAGAAAACCTGAGTTGTATAAAGAATACAGCAAATTCATGGATGAATATCTTCATCTTGGACACATGCAACTAGTAGGCGAGTACCCACATGACGTAAAGAAAAATGCGTATTATCTTCCTCATCACGGAGTTGAAAAACAAAGTAGTACGACAACAAAACTTCGTGTAGTCTTTGACGGGTCTAGCAAATATCGTAATCAACGGTCGTTGAATGAAGAGTTAGCACCAGGCCCTGCTCTTCAGTGCGATTTGTCTCAAATAATTCTACGATGGCGCAGACACAAAATTGCGTTGAGCTCTGACATTGAGAAAATGTTCAGACAAATACTTATAGAACCAGAACACCAATGGTATCAGCAAATATTGTGGAGGAAATCTAAAAATGAACCAGTTCAAATATATAAATTAAACACTGTAACGTACGGAACTACTTCCGCACCGTTCTTATCAATTCGAACTCTTCAACAACTAGCTAGAGATGAATATAATCGATATCCCGATGCAGCGGATAAGCTCTTGACTGATATTTATGTGGATGACATCATGACTGGAACTGATGATGTTCCAGAAGCCCTCGCTCTACAACAAGAACTGTGCAAATTACTGAATGCTGGTGGATTTAATTTGCGGAAATGGGCCTCAAATTCAATGGATTTACTTCAATTAATACCACATGAGCTAAGGGAATCATCAGATTCTGTTGAACTTAATCAAGATAATTTTATAAAAGCATTAGGTTTATATTGGAAACCATATACTGATTGTTTTTCATTTATAGTTAACTTTGATACATCATCGGCTCCTACTAAGAGAAGCCTGTTGTCTGATGCTTCGAAACTCTTTGATCCACTAGGATGGCTGGCACCGACAACAATTATTGCTAAACTGTTATTCCAAAAATTATGGCTCGCTGGCATCAAATGGGACGATTTGCTCCCCGACAATATACGAATAGAGTGGATGGAGTATCGAAACTCACTTAAGTACTTAGAAGAGGTACAAATTCATAGATATATTGGTATTTCTAAACAAAGAAAATGTTCATTACACGGATTTGGTGATGCTTCACAAGTTGGATTTGCCGCAACCGTTTATTCAAGGACTATAATGGAAAATGGAGACATTATAATACAGTTATTACAAGCAAAAACAAAGGTTGCACCCCTTAAAACATTATCAATACCAAAGCTTGAATTATGTGCAGCACAGTTATTGGCAAAACTAATAAACAAAGTATCAGAATCACTCGAAGGATCCATAGATGAAGTAATTCTATGGAGTGACAGCACAACTGTGTTAGCCTGGATAAGAGCACAACCAATTCGCTGGACTGTTTATGTAGCAAATCGTGTAGCTGAAATTCAACGATTGACTTCAATAAGTCAGTGGCGTTACGTACCTACGAAGGATAACCCAGCTGACTGCGCAACAAAAGGTGTTATGCCGCGAGACCTAGTTAACCATGATCTATGGTGGCATGGTCCACTTTGGCTGAGAGATGTTCCTGCCTCTTGGCCGTCCGATATTGATCCAGCAGTAAACACAAACTTAGAGGAACGTAAATCCGTTCAAGTATCGAATCTTGTTTCGAAGTCATATCCAGATATATTGGTAAAATATTCTACATTGAGAAAAACACTCATCATTACCAGTTACCTGCTTCGATTTCATCATAACTGTCTCAAAAAGGAAGATCGCCGTATAGGGTTTATATCATTTCAAGAAATACAAATGGCAACTAATCATCTTATTCGAATAGCTCAACAGATAGATTTTTCTAGAGAAATCGAAGAGATATCCAATGGTTGCCTACAAAAGGGGCACGCTATTGCAAACCTGTGTCCTTTCTTGGACAAAACTGGAATTTTACGAGTTGGTGGCAGACTTAAACTTGCAGACATTCCGGCATCTATGAAACATCCAATTCTTTTATCAAATAAAAATCCACTTACCTTTCTAATCTTTTCAGATGCTCATGTTAGAACATTACATGGTGGCATTCAATTGATGTTGAACTTCGTTCGTTGTAAATACTGGGTACCAAATGCTCGACATATCGCACAAAACATCTTGAAACGCTGTTTAGTATGTTTTAAGTATACCGCCAAAACTGCTGAGCAACTTATGGGAAATTTGCCATCAATTCGACTTAAGCCAGCTCGACCATTTCTACATAGCGGTGTGGACTATGCAGGACCCATCGATGTTCGACAGTCTTCACTTCGAAATTCGAAAATTTCAAAGGGATATATATGTATATTCTTGTGTATGGTAACTAAAGCCATCCACTTAGAAGCCGTATCGAGCCTCTCCACTGAGGCTTTCATTGCTGCATTCCGAAGATTTGTCTCAAGAAGGGGTAAATGTAGTCAAATATATTCAGATTGCGGCACAAACTTTGTAGGTGCTGATACTGCTTTACAAAAAATGCATTCAAAAAATACTTCTGCGTTAACGAAGGATCTGAGAGAACTTTTGGTTGAAGAAGGTACTACCTGGAATTTTATTCCTCCTGCATCTCCCCATTTTGGTGGTTTATGGGAGGCAGGCGTGAAATCTACCAAGCATCATTTGAAAAGAATCATGCAGGACCATGTTTTAAACTATGAAGAACTAGCTACGCTTCTAGCTGAAATTGAAGCCTGTCTAAACTCACGACCACTAAGTCCACTTAACGAAGATGTTGAAAATTGCGATGCGCTCACACCCGCTCATTTTCTAATTGGTGAGCCTACAATCAACATACCAAATGAGGACCTCCTCGATCTTAAAACAACCGGCAACAATCGCTGGCGATTGATAGAACAGATGAAACAACATTTTTGGTCAAGATGGCGCTCAGAATACCTAAGTCGAATGCAATCGAGACCAAAATGGGCAACTATACGCACGAATGCAAGAATCGGAGATCTGGTTTTACTATACGATGAGAGATGTCCACCTGGAAAATGGCCTTTAGCACGCATTACAGAAGTTCATCCAGGCAAAGATAACTTGGTCCGCGTAGTTACCTTAAAATGCAATGGTAAATTTTTTAAACGACCAATCAGAAAAATTTGTTTTCTTCCGAATATAGATTCCCACGATTCCACTCGAGAAAGCGATGAAAGTAATGGCACATCGGCTGCGAGTCGAGGCGCAGCCAGTCAACCAGGCGACTCACCAATAACCTCCATCGGCCTTACTCCTCATCCTTGAGGTCTACTTACCTAAGCATATCTCTCTGGCTTCGCACATACTTGAAGAACTATCGTCCTTGGGGGGCGGAATGTTTAATGCGAACTATTATAATTAAGTTATAATTAAGTTAAATTCTTTCATGACTATTCAGTCACTTGAAACAAAGGTTTCGGATGGCTGTCCAGTCAATAATCTAAATAACTTCGAGGCACGTCATACCAAATATGCAAACTTGCATTTGTTTTGTTATTTATAACATTCAACAGTGCTCTTAGCAGCACACAATTTATTTGTTTATACAACTACAATGTATATAAAACTGTTCATCGCGTTATTTTTGTTGTTGTCTTTGTACTGTATGTACAAGACATTTTGGGCTGAAGCAGTTGACGCTGCTCCGCTTTTTAGTTTGTCGCTTTTCAACCGTTTACTGTAACAGACGTGGATCTTGCCTTCAAGTTAATAAAGTGTAACTCCTTTTAATATCTTTTGTTTAATAAATATTTTTAAGTAGAATTTAAAACAAAGTGGTTTTCTGTTATTTATTTGAATTGATTGTTGAGCGAACAGATACTATCAAAAACCAACACAACAATTTCACCCAGCATCCTTTACCCTTCTCTTCTCTCACCCAATTCTATAAGTTTTCTCTGAACTTATCCGTTGCTTGAAGAGGGAAAAACTTTTAATATTTATTGCTTGTATCCTTATTTCATACGCTTCGCTGACGTTTGTTTTGACGCATGAATCCAACTCATTATCAATCATGTAGAAAACACCAAGCACAACAATAAGGACATCAAAAACATACACAACAAAAGCAAGTTGCGACCGACCTACCGACTGACTGACGACGACTTACAACAGTTTGTCTATTTAACTGTTTGTCTGCCGTCGGTTTGCTTATATAAATATTACACAAATCCACACAGCGTGAACCGGCAAAGTTTTAATTTGTTCAAATTAGAGTCGAAGTAGTAAAAAGAGCACGCTTCTCCTGCAGCGAGGACTCGATAGCCTGTAGGGACTTGAGAAACGCTGAAATTGTCGGTTATTAAATTAACATTATGAAAGAAGTCATTAAATTGTGTGGGTGTGAGTGTCGCCTAGTAGAAGAACTAGTAATAAAAGATTTTATTAAACCCCTTCACAAAACTTAATGAGTGACAATTAAAGAGGAACAAGATGAAGAAGAAGAAGAAGAAGAAGAATAAGAAGAATAAGAAGAATAAGAGGTAATACTAAGCAAATGACAGAGAAGTAGCAATTATGAACACGTTATGAAAAAAAAAAAAGAAAAAAGCAAAGGTAATGGAAAAGTAAATTGTGCTTAGTTAAAAAAAGGCTCTAAGATTAAATTAGCGCTAACTTGAAATTATTTTAATTGAGAGGAAAAGCAATTTATTTAACTAACAACATTGCATTAAAAAATGTCTGAAAGAAAAGCAAAAAAGTTTTCTATATTCCGCTTTTTAACGTAAAGATTGGCAAAAAAATACAGTAGGTACGTTTATAATTTTTGCAAAAAGTGGTCTTAGAACTTGTGCCTCTAAAATTAGTGAAATAATTTATAGTTTTAAGTTGTTTAATATTTCAATATTCTACAAAAGAAATGGTATATTGGCACAGTATTAAGTATGCGTTAACGGTGGATAACTGTAAAAACAAAAAAAAATTTTTTTAATATTATTTACCCTGAGGAAATTTTAGTTCTTTGTGATAAAGAGTGATTTTATTAAGCAATTTTTAATGCTATTGTTCTTGCAATATGATAAATATATGCATTATTGAAAATTTACCCGAACTGAAATGCGAACCATGTCCTGGGCAAGTTTCGCATGTCAGTTAAAAACGCCCTGAAAAACATGACTCGAGTTTAAATATTGCAAGCAAAATATGTTTATAAATTAGTAATAGTTCACTGAAGCTTAATTTGTTTATTAATCCGCTATTATTCGGAATTTGGCAATAATTGAATAGTGTGCTCAACATAATACCGCAGAACTACCCCGAATTATTTACTATGTCAACTTTTCACTCCTCGTTTCAGAATATTCTACAGTTTATCACCGTACTTTTCGACGTACTTACATGACTGTGGTTCCATTACTTTTTTCCTAAGAATTCTGGAAAATTAATGAATCACTACATCATTTCCAATTTTAGTTCACAAAAGATCAACTGAAATTCAGAAATTTGATTTGAAATTTAAAATTCCATTTGGAATTTTTTTTTTTTAAAACATCAATTGAAATTGAGAAATTCCCTTTGAAATTCAAAAAATAACAATTAAATTTCAGAATTTCACTTGAAATTCAGAAATTTCATTAGAAATTCAGAACATATCAATTTAAATTCAGAAAAGATGAATTGAAATTCAGAATTCCGTTTTAAATTCAGAAAATATCAATTAAAGTTGTGAAATTTCATTTGAAATTCAAAAATGATCAATTGAAATTCGGAAATTTCATTTGATATTTAAAAAAAGATCAATTAAATTCAGAAAATAAGGAGTTAAACTTCAATAACTTCATTTGAAATTCAAAAGACACCAAGTGGAATTCAGAATTTTATTTGAAATTCAGAAATGATCGATTGAATTTTAGAATTAGTATTTGTATTTGTATTTGTATTTATTTATTTATTGGCTTCCATTTGAAATTCAGAAAAGATCAATTGAAATTCAGAAAATCCTTTTGAAATTCAGATTTCCATTTGAAGTTCAGAAATCATCAATTGATATTGAGAAAATTTATTTAAAATTCAGAAAAGATCTGTGGAATTTCCGAATTTCATTTGAAATTCAGAGATTTCATTTGAAATTCAGAAAAGAGCAGTTGGAATTTAGAAAAGATCAATTGAAATTCAGAATTTCATTTGAAATTCAGAAACATCAATTGAAATTGAGAAATTCCATTCAAAACGCAAAAAAAATCAAATAAAATTCTGAAATTTCATTTGAAAATCTGGAAAGAGCATTTAAAATTCAGAAATTCCATTTGAAATTCCAGAAGAGCTTAATTGAAACTCAGAAAATCCATATGAAATTCTGAAAAGATTAATGAAATTCAGAGAATCCATTTGAAATTCAGAAAACATCAATTAAAAATGAGAAATTCCGTTTGAAAAAGTTCAAAAATATCAGTTAAATTTGAGAACTCTTCTATAAATTCAGAAAATCCATTTGAAATTCAGAAAAGATCAGTTAAATTTCAGAACTTGACTTTAAATTCAGAAATTCCGTTCGAAATTCAGAAGATCAGCCGAAATTAAAAAAACAATCAATACAAATTGAGAAAAAAGAAATTAGAATTCAGAAATTTCTTTTGAAATGCAGAAAAGATCAACTGAAATTTAGAATTCAATTTTAAATCCAGAAAATATCAATTAAAATTCAGAAATTCCACTTGAAATTCAGAGAAGATCAATTGAAATTCAAAAAATATCAAAACTCAGAAAATTCAGAGAAAAATCATTTGAAATTCTAAATAATTAATTTGATGTTCAAAAATTCTTATCTAGAGGTCGAACAACACGGTGATGTTCCTGATTTTTTTTTTTTCATAGAAGGAAATAAATGAACACCTTGAGTTTTTTGGCAGTTATTTATTGATTCTTAGAGTGTTGGAAAATACTTGTTTTGGTGAACAATAGAGTGTGGCGGCTGTGGCATACTGGATAAGGCGCGTGGCTAGTATGCGATAGAGCCCAGGTTCGAATCCCATCTGACACAGAATGGTTTTTTCAATTGAGTTAATTTTTTTGTTCGACCATCACCTCTTTGCAGACAATGGCAAACTTCAGAGACTTAAATCTGCCATATAAGGCTTCTCGAGAATATAAGCAGTTCGGAGTCTACATAAAGCTTGTAGGTCCAGTTCTCGATCATTGGTGTTCAAACATTTCACAACACGCACAACACAATTGATCATAGGAGGCTCGGCCAAAGTCCTTTCAAGGGCTGAAATGGCCAATTCATTTTATTTTCGAATTAATGAGAAGTGTCAATACGCCGCCAAACATCACTCTTCATCTCACAGCACGTCCATGTAATCAGAAGTAAAAAACCAAAAAATTTTAAAATCAGTGTTTTTCAGAAAACACGTTTTAAGATTTGGTTAACGATTTTTTCGAGTTAATAGCTTTCCATTCTTTCAACGCCACAGCGCATTTAGCGATATTTGGTGGTGCCTGAGGTCAATATTCTTACCACAGTGCTTACCACATTTCAAAAAGATTGATGTAAGATACTCATAATTTTCATGAAAAAGATGGGTTCCTTTCTTATACGATAACTTTTTTATGAAATCGTTATCGGCCAAGCCTCTTTGGGAACACATACTACATACATCATAAACTATCGAAAAATGGAAAAAAAAATTAGTCTCTTGGTCGAGTTCATGAGAACTATTACCATACCATTGCCATCCTATTGCCATACCATTGCCATACATCACTAAAACCTATGGTAATTATAGCGATTAATTAAAAGTATGGTTTTTACTTTTTACATAATTTCATATTGTTCTATTTATGTAAGAATCTATGTAAGTTTCATCTTAATAATACAAAATTAAAAATATGATTATGTGGTAATGGATTTGGCAGTGATAATGGTTATGATAATGGTTACCCTTGAGATACGACGTAAATTTGAGTTCTTAAATATATTTTCTCAGAATTTCAACTCATTTTTTCTGAATTTCAGTTGATCTTTTCTGAATTCCATTTGATGTTTTCTGAATTCAATTGACATTTTCTAAATTTCAAATGAGCTTTCTGATCATTTCTGAATACATAATGAAATTCTGAATTTCAATTAAACATTTTTGAATTTCAATTGATCTTTTCTGAATATCAAATGGAATTCTGAATTTAAGTTGTTCTTTTCTTAATTTAAATTTATGTTTTTGAATCGCAATTCGGAACAGTAATTTTTGCTTGAATTTTGATTGCTTTGTGAAGTTGGAATATTATTTTATACAGTTCATTTTTTTCCGTGCATGCATTTGCATTATTAGTAAAATGTTTTTGTTTTCAAACATATGCCGCTTTTTTCTTCAACATCAAAATCGGATTTGCAATACGACTTGCAGTACAAAAAATCAAATTCACAGCTGGATGACGTTGTGAGCATATCATGAGCTTGATTTTGTTTTCTATGCAAATCCGATTTGGTCGTTGTAAAAAACGCGACTAATGTAGAAGTGAGTAGTGTTATGAGTGTGTATTGTTAGGTATGGTACGAGTATAATAGGTACAGTTTGATGGGTATTGTATGATGTTTATGGTGAGTATGGCGTGATGGTATAGTATGATGGTTGTGGTATGATGGCATGGTTAGATAGATACGCAGACTCTGTTGAAAAGAGGTTTATTTAATTACTCAAAGATTTCCATTTTGTCGGACTTAAGGGCCTCCTGCAGTTTTTTGAAGGTAAAAATACATATTATAAAAATTTTCATTTTAAGCTATATAGAAGTTAAAACAAAAATTTTTTACATTATTAAAGTATAATTATTAAAGATTTATCCCTGACATTTTGGTCTAAAATATTCGTCGATTTTTTGGTTTTTAAGAGTTTTGGTTGAGCTAAGAGTTTTTGGGCGTTTAATAATTTTTTAAAAATATTAATTTTTGACCAAATGGAGGGCGTAGAAAAAAATTTTCATTTTTTGTACACGAAATTGATGTCGTTTTAAAATCGAACGATTAAACAACACCGAAACAAATTTTTTCAATGAACTAGTCTCCAAATATCTTTGGTTTAAGGTTTTCCACGGCATTGCAAGGTAAAAAACCTTATTGATTAATATTTTTGAACCAAAATGTCAGGCACAAATTTTGAATAGTTATACTTAAAAAATGTAAAAAAAAATTGGTCTAAAATAAAATACAACTTAAAAAAAAAATGTAAAAAAGTGTCTTTTTTTAAAAAAAAAACTACCGGAGGCCCTTAAGTTTTACTTCTACCGTGCGTAGCGTCCACAGTGTGGATTCCACACACACATTTGTTATGCCACTGTTAAGGCGGTCTTCTCATTCAAAACCCGTTTTTTGGACCCTTTTTAAAAAATTCTTATTTGAAAACGCAAAGAATAATTGAAAACTTTTTTTATTTATTGTATTACAAAAGGTTCAAAGTAAATAAAAAAATTTTTTTTGCCTCGATACGTGGGCTGTTCAAAAAGTAATGAGACTTCAAAGTTGGTGGTGAAAAAAAAAGGTGTCGTCACGGCGGCCACGATTCCGGGTCTCCGGAGCGTCTGAAATGAAAAAAAAAACGAGGTTATAATCAGTATAGATGTAATTCTCGGGTGAACTTCAAGCTTAATTTTGTGATTTTTTTTGACAAAATGGCGGCCATTCAAAAAAAAATTTCAATTTCGGGTTTTTTTTTGTAGTTTAGTGTAAAAAAAAAATAGTAAAAAATTTTTTAAAATTATGGTCGAGGTTCACCCGAGAATGGTGACAATTCTGCATCGATTCCATTTTGTTTCATGAAAATCGGTTCAGTTGAACTGGAGATATCATGGCCGCCAGTTCGAAAAACGTGGGTTCGAGATAAACGCGTTTAAAGTTTGAAGTAATTTTTTTGGGAAAAAAAAAAAAAAATCAAAAATGTTTAAATGCAGTTTTAAAGAGCTGACAATTTTTACTTACAAATATTAGTCGGCGATGCCAGCTCCATACAGGCCACCTTCCTCTTTTTCGTAGAAACTGCTTTCTGCTGCCCTCTCTGCTCTGCGAGCCGTTCTGCCAGCTTTTGATGATGCCGCAGCTCGAGTCTCTGATCGGTTCAATCTGTCTTCATTGCGAGATAGTGCGTATTCGTATGCGTTTTTGCCAATCGCAATACCCATCAAACCCATAATTTTAAGTATGGGTATAAAACCGTCGTTGAAGAGGCACGTTGCAATGAAATTGGCCACTTCGATGGTGCGTGCGCCTGAGTTGATGTGTTTGGGCGAAAGTGACCAAAGAACAGAATTGTAGGACTCATTGGAATTCTGAGTTTCAGATCCAAGGCATCTTTCAAGCAAATTATCTGCCGACAGCGCTTCGTAAGATGGTTTTATTACCTCCATCACCTTCTTGTCCATCAGACCTTGCTTCACAAAAAAGGCTGTATCTTCTAAAGTATTTCGAGTTTCTAAAAATCCTTTTAGGGGCATATTCACAACTACCCAAGCTATAAATAAATGCAAAAAAAAAAGTTGAAAAAAAAAGTTGCTCAATGAGAAGACCCCCTTAATGGAAAATTAAGCTCTCTTGGGAGTCATTATGTATATCTTCTATGACTAGATAATGTTTGAGCCATAGCTAAAAACTATATATTATGTACACACAATTCATATGAAAGATAAAACTTATTTGAATACATAATCGCAAATATTAGCATTTTTAGCTATGGTACATTAAACATTTTGTTACATATGGTTTTAATAACTTTATTAAATAAATCCTTACATTTTTAATTTAAAAATATTGTTCAATCTCTTAAACAACCACTTGATTTATAATCTACTTGAAACAGCTCATGAATCTTCAAATTTATTGATTGGTTTTCTAATAGCTTTCAATTCAAATCCTTACTTTGGCTTTCAATACTCTTAAATAAATATGCTACTTTGGCTGTCAATTCGAAGAATGTTGCATCCTTTGTCCTTTCCTTCATACACGCTGACACGCTCTCTAATTCTAAAGCTACCCTGTAGGAAAATCAACTAATTTAAAAGTAGTTGATAAAGTAGTTTTTTGTCAACCACAACTAGTTGAAATTCTGACTTTTTTCCATAGAACGAACTAACTTATTTTGTATGGTGATGTCCGCTAAATAAGTCAATTGACTTTCGTCTGCATATATTTTCAACTACTTGTTAAATTAGTTACATTTAAATTATTTTTTAATTGCTTTTAAATAACCAATTGAAAACTATTACTGATGGCCTAAAGTTAATAATATTTGATGAAATAACATGGTTAAATATATATAAACTTGTAATCTAATAAAAATTTGCAATTAAAACATGTCAACATCAGAGTAGTCTGATGTATTAATATATTTAAAAGTAGTTCATATACTGGTTTATTTTAAATTAGTTTTTTACTTAGTTGTTTTTAAAAACAAGTTAGTTTGTTCCTATAGGGTACCCATAAAGTGACCAACATCAACACTAACCTGATTCTATAACAATTCATCACCACATTGTACAATGTGAAAAAAGAATTCAGTTTTTTTTTCCTGTCTACTCGTTTAAGCTTCACTGTGTAAATTACAACAAAATGAGCTTACAAACATTCATCTTTATACATATACATTTGTGTAGTTAAAAGTTAGAACAGTTCTGACAATGATTGTTACACTTCATTTAAACTGTTGTAAAAATATTTCAACAACTGCAACAATTCGCACAATAGTTCAAAAAAAGGAAATAAAAGCGAAATGGAAGAGAATCTGTCCTTTTTTCCATTTTCTTTTTTATCTAAATTCTACTCTGTCTTGTATTACAGTCGCCGAGTCCTGCTATGAACCGCATGGGTCGAGCTCTACGAACACTGTTGGTTGCTGATAATTCAAGTTGTCTCAAGGATAGAAAAGTAAGTGTTACTTAAATTGGCGTGTGTGTGTGTGTGTATGTGTCTGTAAGTATATGTTAGCTTTTGTAATATTTTGGTGCAAAGTGACCAAAACTAATTAGTACGTGCAAAACAATTGCTTGTTGTATTTCTTCCTTTTTTATGCCATTCAAGGCACATCCTTTCTCATTGTGTTTTTCTCTTTTCCTCAATTTTCCTTTCTCACTTGCTAACAGGTTTCGGGTAAATTGATACGCAAGTGTGCTCCAGGCACCGAATTGGTCGATTGGCTGGTCAACTTGTCACCCATTGTACACACACGTGCCCAGGCGGCTGGCATGTGGCAAGGCCTTCTGGAGGAGGGCGTTTTAACACATGGTAAGTTTGTGAGCTTGATGTGTTGAATCAATAGTATCAATTTTTTTTTTTTTCTTAATTCTCAACTGCATTCACTCCATTGAAACATTGTATTTTAATTACTTGCAGCTATAAATGTGCAATTTTTTGCCCTCCTTGCAAGAACAATTAAAGAAGTTTTAAGCTTCTAAAAATTTTTAGTGCTCAATCAAACTAATTGTTTTTACTTCATTTATATTTTCCTTTTTCTAACTCTCTCTCTCTCTCTCTCTTTTACTGCATGTATTTTACAACTTTAGTTAACAAGGAGCAACCTTTCAAGGATAAATGTTTCTTATATCGATTTCGTGTTGATGAAGACGGTACTGCTGGCGGTTCACCCACAACAGATGATATAAACGCTGCTAATGAACATATACGTGAAGCTTTAGGCAACCTCTTTCAACGTGGTCCAGATGCAACGCTGCGCATGATATTGAGAAAACCGTGAGTTCTTTTTTAAATAACATATGTTTGCATATTGTCAGGTGTAGGTTCGTTGCCAGGAGGGGAGGAGAGGGGGAGGGGTTTTGTGTCAAAAATTGGGTGGAAAAAACTGCAAGAAATGGAAATGTGGAATGATGTAAACCATAGGTTTTAGGTGGCTTACAGACTTATTCTGTAAGACTTCTGACTTCTGACTTCTGACTTGTTCTGTGTATTCTATTGTTATTGTTTGTTATAATTTTTTGATTTTAATACAAAATTCGAAACTCAAAATTCAAAATTTGTCAATATATGAAAAGAAGCTGACAATTTTTATCGAAATTCATTATTTTTGAGCTTCAAATTTTGTTTTGAAATTAAAAAATTGCAACAAACACATAGAAATATAAAAAATACTGGTTTACTATTGTTAATTTGCCAGAATAGGTCTGTCAGACTATTTAAAACAAACCAGTTCGTATGGAAGCAAGGCGTGGTTTTGATCCTATTCAGCTCATTATCGAACTTAATATTTATTTTTTGAATAGAAGTTTATGTCAAATATTTTATTTTATTTCGTGTCATCCTCAGTTTAAACAATCGCATTTGTTTGAAGATTTGAAGCTAAGAATCAATCAAACTTTGGCCGAATCAGTTGAACCGAACCAAACTTAATTCGATTTTTATACAAAACGCCTATTTTTGTTATAGTAGACATGTTTGGCTATTTTTTCCAAACAATATCTACCTGAAGCCCAAAAGTTCAAATTGTAACTTTTATTATCTTACCTATGATATAACTCTTGTTATCGACATTTTAAATCTTTCTTCCGGTTAATTTTTAAGTTTAATATATCAATTCTATATCGCTTTTAAGTGTCTCTCCCTCTTTATTTCTGATTGAAGTTCTGATCTGAAGTTTTTTTTTCTGAGGAACTTAAGGTACTCGTATAATATACATGTAAAATTTTGAAAAAAAAATTTTTTTTGTTTTTTTACATGTTTTTAAATCGATACCTGGCATCACAGCTTAATAATAGTTAGTGTTGTCAACCGATAATTTTTAAATATATGCAAAATTTTGAATAAGAAAAACTTTCAACGCGATTTCCTCGAAACAAGTTTTTTAAAACGGTTCGATAGATAACTCGAAATCTATTGGTTAAATTTCAATTAATCTCAGCGCATTTTGTTTGTAATTTTGTTCTTAAAGCATACCCCTAAATTCAAGTACCTACTTTTTTTACTTTTACTTTTACTCCAACTTTCGTCATTCGGGATGCCGAATTAATGGTCTAGTGTTATCCGTTCTAGTGTTATTGTGTTTTCTCAATATAGGGGGCATGGCAGGTAGTCGTGCTTAGTTTCGATAACTTTTGTTTCTTAATCAATTGGCGTTTTTTCCGTCCAAATTTCTTTGGTATTTCTTGCTATTTTATGTTTTTTGCATTTATTGGGCGTCGAAAATGGGCGTGGCGAATTTAATATAGCCTATGTCGCATCCGGGTACCACAACAATCCAATAGAAAAAGATTTATTTATATAGCGTCTGTCGTTCTCAAGCTTTGTGGTCCCGAACATACTTGATTACCCTTTTATATAATAACTAGCTTAAACCCGCCGCTTCGCCGGGTTTTCAAAAAGTTTTCATTCAAAAATTGATAGTGGGTAGGCTTGATTTTTCGCTACCAAAACGATTTTTTATTGTTTAAGTAATACTACAAATTATTAACCTTAAGATTGTTATATCATCTGATGGGAAATCGAAAACCTAAATTTTGGATTTAATTTTTTTTACAACAAAAACAACTTTTATCCAAATTTTTGGCTTAAACTAAAAATTTTTGAACATTTTTTAAAAAAATTTTTAAAAATATTAATACTTTGGTTTAGTAAAAATTTCAACTTATGTTTGAAGGATATTTTAACAAACAACATTTTTCAAAAAAAATTATTGAAATCCATTGCAAACTGACTGAAATATTTGCCTTCAAAGCTAAAAGTGTGAATTTCAAGTCGTTTTTCTCTCATTCTCAGCTTATAATTAATACTAAAAAGATCTGGTACTAAAATTTTTCACAGTTTTCAAACTACATACATGATTTTGGTATCAAATTGAAGGAAATTTAAAAGCGTTTATTGATTTTGTTCTCGTTTAACCGAAGTGCAATTTAATCCATTAGGGCCGAAAGAAAACCATAAAAAACAGACATTTTTAGACTTGAAGCAACATTTTGGTGAAAACTATGTATGCCATTGAGCAGAAATAAGTTATTATTGCATGCTAATTTTACTTTTTTTAAAAAACTGGCACTAAAACTTTTGAAATATTATGCAGTATTTAATGAAAATTCGAGACGCATATGTTTCCATATAGTAACATTGGTTGTTAATGGGTTAAAATAAAGTATCCTATTGCACTCTCTGCTGACCTATAAATATGTGTACAAAATTTTATAAAAATCTGAGTTGTCGTTTAAACGTGATGAGTGAACATAAAAAGTGGCTACAGATTTATTAATAGTATAGATATAGATAAGAAGAAGATATATAAAATAAGAAATTCATGTTTAAAAATGAACTTTTCACTATGTATATTCAAATAAAATTTGTTTATGTGTTCAAATTTTAAAATTTAAAAAGTTGTGGATAAAATTGTTCCAGTAAGAAATTTTCTTCGAACAAAATACCCTCAACGAAAAATTAGAAGTGATTGAGGCTTCCATTTGGAAGTGATTGAGAAACATTCCTCAAAGTATCTTTTTCAGCTTATGGGGAGTTTTCAATTGATGATGTTTCTAATCCATTTCCTAAAGAATGCATGTGGAATTCATTGTTTCCAAACCGTTTCTTTAAGAATGCATGTGAAAACTTTTGCTTGTTTTGAGACAATGACAAATCCAGCAGAGAGAGATGTTTCCATATCAATTTTTAATACCGTGGAAAGGAATGTTTCTCTCTAATGACATAACGTGTAATGAAATAAATGGAGTCTCAAATGGAAGGTAATGCTTCCCACATTCCATGTTATGTTTCCTGTTAATATCCGGGAATGCTTACAATTCCTAGAGGGTAGTTAATATAAAAGTAAGTAATAAAAGTCCAACGGAAGGGAATGCTTGCTACATTCCATGGAATGTTTCCTCTTAATATCCAAGAATGTTTCCATTTCCTAGAGAGTAGTTAATATAAAAGATTAAAGAGAGAGAAATATAAAAGAGAGTAGTTAATAAATAAATTAAATTTGATTCTAATATTAAATAAAAGTTTTAATGAAGTAGTGAAATATGAAATAAAATTATTGAAAAATTTCAAATTGTTTTTTAAAGGATTTTTATTTTTTATACCTAAATCTACTTTCATTTTAGATCACACGAACGTACACCGGAGGAGTTGGAACTTGTTTTTGAGGAACTATTACACATCGCTGCACTTTCACATCTTTCAACGAGCATCAAACGTGAACTGGCTTCAATCATCGTCTTCGAATCACACGCACAGGCTGGCACCATATGTAAGTTAAACGAGTGTGAAAAAAAGTAACTTTTTTGCGAAGTTTCATTGAAAAGCATCTATAACTTTTTTGTATAACTACGTTTCGTAAAAGAAAAACTAAGTCAAAGTTGAGAATGAAGTTTGAAAATAAACTATGAACCTTATATAAACTTTAGGAACTTCTGATTTCAAAAAACTTCTGATTGGTTATGTAACAAGTAAAAACCATTCATTTACAAAATGTTGAAATCATTCAATCACAACTTAAACCATCAATATATGTTATTACCACCAAATTTTGATTTTATCAAAACTTATAAAATACAACGAAAAAGCTTTTTAATTTCATTAACAAGTATTCTAGTTTTGATAATAAAAACTCATTATTTATCTACAATGTTGCACAAAAGTCTACGAACAGCAAGAGTTAAAATAATAATGATAGCAAAATTACTCCATTTCGAATTTTTTTTTAAAACTTTTAGTTTTACTATAAAATACGTATATAACATTATTATACGAATTATCTAAAATATTTTTAAGCATTAAGTTTTAGGGAAAACTTAAAAAAAACTCCGATTAATGGTTTCTGTAAAGTCTGCGTACACATGCATGCTTATTTTTTCTCTCAATGTTATTCTTGCTTAATATATCGGTAAATTTTGGATTGAACTAAGTTCTCATGTGCTTTTATAGTCAAATAAATTATAGTTTAAAATTATAGTTTTTTTTTAGCCGTGGCGGCCGTGGCGTAGTGGGTAGAGTGTGTGACTCTTACGCCAGAGAACCCAGGTTCGAATCCTCCATCCGACACAGAAAGTTTTTTCAATTGAATTAATTTTTCTGTTCGGCCGTCACCTCTCTGCAGACAATGGCAAACCTCAGAGAGTAAAAAAAACTGCTATGAAAAGCTTCTTGAGAACATAAGCCGTTCGGAGTCGGCGTAAAACATGTAGGTCCAGTTCTCGATCATTTGTGTGCAAACATTTCACATCACACACAACACAATTGATCATAAGAAGCTCGGTCAAAGTCCTTTCAAGGGCTGAAATGGCCATTTCGTTTTTTTTTTTTTTTTAATTATAGTTTTAAAATAGTGTTTCTTCACAACCCTGTATTGCTGTACAACCCTGTAAAGGAATTGCCTATTTCTGAGAGAAAATTAATTATAAATTTGCATGTAAAAAAAAAAACACCAAAGTCGAGTTAAAAACGGCGCTAGAAGTGGACGCGTATAGAAGCTGAATGCAAATAATAAGTGTCTTTTCAAGCATATGGTAGACAAGGATACTTTTGTAAGCGCTGACCTTCTAAAATATTCCAAGAAAGGGGGTCCAACATGAAACCGTGCGAAAGTCCATTGTTAATAGTGGATTTAGGTCTTATACCCCGCGCATAAAGTCTCTTGTAAATGCTAAATACCGAGGAAACCGTTTGGATTTCGCAAGATATATTTAAATGCATCATTGCAGTTTTGGAGCAAGGGGATTTTTTCGATGAATCAAAATATTATGTTTTTGGTTAAGATGAACACTTGCGGGCTTGGAGGACAACCCATTGAAAATGGGTCGTACAAACACCGAAGACGTACCTCGCTCTGAAAGGCCAAAAGAACTATGAATGCGGAAATCGTAAAGCAAGTGTATCGAATCGTTTTGAATGGTCGCAAAATGAAGTTGCGCGAGTTAGATGAGAATGGGCCGGATACATTTTTCGCGACCTTTTGGTTATGAAAATGCTATCAGCGCAATGGGTGCCGATTCTGCTGACTGTCTATAATCTTCATCGATAACCTGCTTTAATTTTTATTTTTGATTAACTTTATTCATTTTTACTTATTTGGTGCTGAAGATAACTATGTAAAAATTAGTCGCTGAATCCCGACCCGTTGTTTGTATTTAAAAATTATGAGGTTCTCTTACCATAGGGGTGCCAGCTCATTTTATTTCCTTTTACTTATACAGTGCTGGGGCGAACACTAGGTAAAAATGAGTCACTGAAACCGCATCCGTTGTCAGAATTTAAAAATTCCTACATTTTTTATCATAGGATTCCTACCTAATTTTTTTTATTTTTACAAATTCGCTGATGAAAAAAGCACTACCGCTACAATTCATATAGACAGACTCAAACCAGCTATTTTGAATACAGAAACTTCACAAACACTATCATCTACACATACATAGCTATATTTATTTTATTTATATATATTAGAGAAGAGAGGAGTACAAATAAGAACATTGTACTGTGGATACTTGATTATAAACAGGAATGGTTACAGATACATGACAGACATTACATGACTTAGAGTTAACGTTAAACCAAATAAATTTAGACAAAATGGCATTTTAACCAAACTTATGACTTCAATACTAAGAAAGAGATAAGAAATATAAAAGAAGAAGGAAGGAAAAAATAAATTAGGTAGCAGAAAAATGAGAGAAAACTGATTGCCTGAAAATTTCTACCCGCTCTATTTCCCTTAATCTACGCGGCAATGCATTCCACAGTCTTACAGCGTTAATGAAAAAAGATTAGAACTATTACGAGAGTTGTGTCTACGGATAATTAACAAGATACATCTTCTGGATAAACTAAACTGTAATTTTTCATAGAGATAATAAGGAGTTTTAGTGTGAATGATTTTATGGAGGAAAATGCAGTTTCAAGCATTCAAATATCCAACCTAGAATTGCACAAGCTACAACCTAGAATTGCATTTCTAAAACCAGAAGGATGTTCAAACTTATGCAACCCATATACAAAACGCGTGGCATAGTTAAAAGCAATATTTAATTTCAGCTGAGAGGATGAATCAAGTCTACTGTAAACTATTTCAGAATAAGTTATGACGGGCAGGACAAGTTGCTTAACAAGCAATTTTTTAATTCAGTATTACATAAGTTGGCTGACATTCTTAAGCTACGTAGGATATAATAAATTTTCTGGACGACATTATTAACATGATCACAACAAGAAAGGGACGAAGTCAGACAAAAACCGAGGTTAACAATTTTTAACACAACATTAAGCTTGCTAGTACCAATAAATAAGTCAGGGGCAGCACCAAGAATAGTTTTATTTTTGCAGATAGGTAAAACGTAAGATTTGACAGTATTAAGTTGAAGGCCATTACTAGAAGCCCATTAATGTAGCCTACTTAAATCAGCATTAAATTTTATTGAAAACTCATCTGAATGTTCGATTCCACTAGAGAGGTAAAGTTGTATATCGTCAGCGTAAGCATGTAAGGAAACATGAGTGCAAACATTGAAGATATCATTAATAAAGATTGTAAAAAGAAGAGGGCCAAGAAAAGAACCTTGTGGAACACCACTTAGGATAGACTTATGGCGTGAGAAGTATTGCCCTACCTTAACTCTCTGTGATCTCGGCGAAAAAAAACTTGAAATAAAACTCACAGCATTAGAGGAAAATCCGGTAAGATACTCAAGTTTATGACAAAGAAAAGAGTGACTTACTTTATCAAAAGCCTTTGAAAAATCGAGCAGGTAAAGCAACGATAATAAACCAGCATCAAATTTTGGACAAGACATCAAGTACTTTCTTTAACAACTGCCGAACCACACCCATGCCCCACCCGAAAACCAGATTGATATGGGGACAATAAATTATTTGCAGAAAGAAATGGAGATCTGAATACGGATACGCAGTGTGTGCTGAGATTGTGGAGACGGCACTTCTCCAATTTACTTACTGGCGACGATTCCACCAATGCCGCCCATGGAGAGCGCAGTTCAGAGCTACCAATCAACAATGACGGAGTGGAAGTACCACCACCTAGCCATGAAGAGGTTCGAGTTGCTATCCAACGACTCAAAAACAACAAAGCAGCGGGTGCTGACGGCCTGTCAGCTTAATTGTTTAAAACCGGCGGCGATGAATTGATATGGCGCATGCATCAGCTCATCAGCAAAATATGGCTAGAAGAAAGCATGCCCGACGATTGGAACCTCAGCGTACTGTGCCCTATGCTTAAGAAAGGAGACCCAACAATCTGCGCTAGTTATAGAGGTATCAGTCTTATTTCCATCGCATATAAGGTTCTCTCAAGCGTACTGTGTGAAAGATTAAAGCCGATTACAAAAACACTGATTGGACCTTATCAGTGTGGCTTTCGACCTGGTAAGTCCACCATTGACCAGATTTTCACGCTACGACAAATCCTGGAGAAAACCCACGAAAATCAAATTGACACACACCATCTCTTTGTCGATTTTAAAGCTGCGTTCGATAACCCGAGAAGGGATTGCCTATACGCAACAATGTCTGAGTTCGGTATACCTGCAAAGTTGATTAGACTTTGCAGAATGACGTTGAGCAACACACGCAGCTCCGTCAAGGTAGGAAATGACCTCTCCGAAACCTTCAATACCGAAAGAGGTTTCAGGCAAGGCGATCCACTGTCTTGCGATCTCTTTAACATCATCATGGAGGGGATCGTACGAAAGGCCGGTGTGCATCGTAATGGCACCATTTTCTACAAAGGCGTCCAGCTCCTTGCGTACGCTGATGATATTGATATTGTCGGCAGAACCAAGAGAGATGTTACCGCTGCTTTCGCCGCTATCGAAAAGGAATCAGCCAAAGTGGGTTTGACGATAAATGAGGGCAAAACAAAATATATGCTGTCTACAAACAAGGGAGCTCGGCGTTTAGACTCCCACGTTTTATCCGGCAGCTATAACTTTGAAGTAGTCAAGGAGTTCGTTTACCTTGGCACCGCCATTAATACAAAAAACGAAATCAGCCTGGAGATAAAGCGAAGAACAATAATTGCTAATAGGTGCTACTACGGGCTCAGTAAGCAACTAAGGTCCAGAGCCCTCTCTCGATCGACAAAACTAACACTCTACAAGACGCTCGTTCTACCTGTGCTGCTTTATGGCGCTGAGGCATGGGTAGTTTCGCAAACTGACGCAGCCGCTCTGGGGGTGTTCGAGAGAAAAGTTCTTCGCAAAATCTTCGGTCCTGTTCGAGTCGGCGATGACTATCGCATCCGAATGAACCACGAGCTGTATGAGCTCTACGATGACATTGACGAAGTTCGGCGTATAACTGTGCAGCGACTACGCTGGCTGGGTCATGTCCATCGTATGAACGACGAAGCTCCAGTGAAAAAGGTGCTCGAGGCGAGGGCCGCTGGTCAACGACGACGAGGGAGACCATGCCTCCGATGGATGGACCAGGCTGAGGAAGCCCTAACCGCACTTGGTGTATCCGATTGGAGAAGGCGCGCGCAAAGCAGAGGCGCCTGGCGAGAGCTGATGAGGTCGGTTGAAACCCGGACACGGGTTGTTACGACCAACTAAGTAAGTAAGTAAGAAATAAATTTATTAATTTGAATGCTAACAAGTTTTTCACACACCTTAGATAAAGGAGATAATATACTTATTGGCCTGCAATTTAGTTGTAATTTTCCAGATGCCAGGGAATGAAGAAGTAGTGAATCAATGGTTAATTATATGTGTTAGAGGAAATATTTTATGAGGCAATACCATCTTCACCCAAAGCATTTCACTTTATTTGCATTACACAATTTCCAACCTCGAGTACACTAACAGGAGTGAACTCAAACAATCTTGTAAAATTATGAGAACTTAGAGGAGTCATAACGTTATTTATAGGAACACTATTGTTAACAAAAAAATCATTTAGTAAGTCCGGGTCAATATTACAAGTTGGAGAAATATTTTTCTTCACTCTAAGAGATATCAATTTTTATAAATGTAAGCCTGTTAAAAAAGTGCGTGGCGAAGCGGGCGGGGGCTCAGCTGCTTAAGTGTAATTATTAAATGAAGAGTATAACTACTTTTTTTCCTAAAACTTAATGTTTAAAAACTTTTTTAATTTTTTTTTTTTTTATTCGTGAAATATATGTGTTTAATGTGTGGTTGGGACAGCAGATATAAAAGTGATATAGAAAAAAACACAATAGAAAGAAAAAGTTTTATTGCCTTCACTTCATGTGAAGCTCGGGATCTTAAAAGTGTTTCTCAAAACAGTGGTAGAAAGGAGTGATGTCCTTAACGCGTTACGTGAAGTTTTCCCACAATTTAGCGGGTGCAAATTGAACGAAGTTTCGTAAAATTTTTCTATCTGACTTTTCTATTCTAACTGATCGACACCGAGGCGTTGGACAAAGTTTTAACTCATAACAAATTGATTGTCTGGCATTCTATGAAAGTAGTCATCGCGAACTTATTAGGTAAAGAACAAGACTGAAGACTATGAAAGCCATTTATGTAAAAATAAATGACAAATTTTCAACATGTCATTAAAAATACACTTTTTGTATCATCATCTAAATCATTTTGATCAACAATTATCTACTGAGTCGGACTAAAAATGGCGAACGTTACCACCAAGTTGCCTAGCCATTTGAAATGAGGTAACGTGGTTAAATATTTTTACTTACAATCCACGCAATTTAATGTTGTTTAAATAAACCAATTGGATAAAATCATCCGATTCAGTAATGGCGGAAATTTTCTGGTGGACTAAGAACACATTTGAAAACAAAACAAAAAAGATAGAAGACAAGAATTATCACAAAGTTAAATGGAAAATGATAGCGATGATTTTGGATAGAACCACCAACACAAAGAGTTTGTACAATGTTAATTTACATAAAATAAACTATCCCAACGCACAACATCCCATAAAAGTATTTATCTTTGGTACTAGAAAAAAATGTTTGATACTGTATATAAGAAAATAACGGAAATAATACAAAAAGTCATCAATATGATTGCAGCCACAGTTTATTTCAAAAGTAATAGATGTTTTTTTTAAGTGTTTTATTATAAAAAGTTAGGTAAAGAGAAATTGTACATAACGAAGCCGTTAATTTTCTGTTGTTGCTTAAACTTTGGCAATACAAAAATATGCACTTTTTGGTGCGTCATTAGAATAGGTTCATCTCATTAATATGATGGAATCGAAAATATTTTTTTATCTTAATTTATTGCTTTTTTTTTTTTTTTGTTTTATTCAACACATTTTTAATAATGAGTGCTACCTTCCTTATTTAAAATATTTTCATAAATCCGATTTGGCATGGAATCATAAAGTTGCTTCAAGTAGTTCAAAGAAATTTCACTCCAAGCCACTTTAATGGCAGAAATGAGTGACTCTTTGTCTTCAAATTGTCGACTGGAATCATACACTTTCCGAACTTATCAACCCCATATATTATCAATAATGTTTAGATCCGGAAAATATGGAGGTCATGACAACAGTTGAACATTTTTGTTCACTAATCTAGCTTGTAACGATACGTGCCGTATGAATAGGAGCGTTATTCTGTTGATAAATCCATTTCAGGGGTCCAAAATTATTCTGAGACTTTGGAAAAGCTTGTTCTAGTATCGCTTTATACAAATTTGCCGTCATTATGCAACTTGGAAACTCCAGCTCAATGGTGCCAAAATATGTTATAGCCCTCCAAACCATTACACCTCCCTTGCAGTTATGGTGACAAGTTAAAAAAGTTCCTCTTTACCTAGATCATGAAAGTAATAGTTGGAACCATCCGGTCCATCCAAATTTAATTTCTTTCCGTTTGACAAAACTAAATACTGCCATTCTCCCTTCCAAGTCATGAGATTCTTACAAAAATTCACCCGATTTTCCTGCAGTTCAGGGTTAAAAGGTTGTTTTTTCATAATCTTACTTCGTGTTAGGTGCTATACGGTTGAAAGACTGGCGCTTACCCCAGCTTTTTGTCTTATTTTTGATGCTGAAAGGCAAGAGTTGGAGGCTTTCCGAATAATTGCTCTCTTATCTGCATATGATGCAGCAGACTATATACACCCTTTTATGTTTTTTCCATAGCCGATCTTATTTTTCAAAAAATTCCATACTACGTTTTGACTTCTTCCGATTTTGCTAGCGATTTCACGAGTACTTAAGTTTTGCTCTTTGCACACCTCAATTTTAACTTTTTCCTTCGAACTTAAAGTTTTTCCGCGTCTCATACTGCCTCAAAATACTGTAACACCTTTATTATTATTTATTTTATTACCGATCTTTCTAAAACTCTGAAAGAAACTGTAGATGTAAAATGTGAACCTATTCTAATGACGCACCAAAAGGTGCAACCTTAAAAGAAAATTAACGGTTTCTTTATGTACAATTTCTCTTTACCTAACTTTTTATAATAAAACACTTAAGAAAAAACGACAACAAAAAATTTTCTCTTACGCTCATTTTAAGAGAAACAATGGTTGGATTTCATTAAAGCAGTGAACCTATTCTGCTGACGCGGAGTGTATGTTTTCTTTAGCTGGGTGCTTAAACCATTATATCCTAAAAATTTTGTCGCATGGTGTCATAATTAACTACTCTCTTGTTCTTACAACTTTTTTCATTTTCTTTTTTTTTAATAATTTCAACTATGTAATATTCTTATTTTTTGAAAAAGCTTTAATTTTCAAAAAAAATTTTAAAAGGATATACATATTTTTTTTTATGTTCATTTTTTTTTTATTGTTGTACGCAGACTTTTGTGAAACAATGTATAAATAAAGTGTAGATTAAGTTATTAATAGCCAAGCCAGCTGTAGTGCAATATATAACTTACTGAGAATTTGGTGGAATGAAATAGCTACTCTATTCTACTTTATTAAGTTTTAATTATATTTTTTTTTACATTTTTTCAACTTTTTCATATTCATACCAATCTTGTTAAGAAACTCTGCCTAATTGCGTTAATATCCTTGCCTTTTCTTGCTATCACAATATTTTCAACGCTTAAGCAAAAAACAGTTTAGCTTTTTTGATCCTTTCGCAATTTCAACCAAATATATAGAAGCAGAACTTATTTGCATTAAATATTATTTGGGCTATTTGACAGGCCGTTCAACATTTTGACCTTTCTTTTGCCTTTCTTTTTTTTATTTTATGTATTTTAACTTTCTTGTTATCCTTCACATAATTTCTTGTTTCAAATAAGAAACTTTCGCACCAAATTATAAAAAGCTTTCTCGAGCATTAATAAAATTAAATTTAAAGCTTAAAATAGAAAAGATTTAAAGCAGTATCCGATAAAAACTTTAGAATAAGCCAAAACAACAAAGATTTGAGTTGAACTGAATTTTGTTCAGTAAAGGACATTTTTAATTGTCCCAACTTCGTACACTATCTTTTTAAATAACAATAATTTTACTTATACTGCCTCTTATTTCTGTTATATGGCTGCTGCCTTTGTTACCACACACACACACACACACGCACGCATGCACAGTATTCAATCAAGGTGATGAAGGACGCTCCTGGTATATTCTGCTCAAGGGTTCTGTTGATGTTGTTATACACGGCAAAGGCACCGTTGCTACCTTAAAGACTGGCGATGATTTTGGCAAGCTTGCTTTGATAAACGACGCACCCAGGTGAGTGAACAACAACAACAACATAATGCAACCTTTCAACCCTTCCTCTCCCCTCGCCCTACACCCACTATTGTACCGTCTTCCACTATCACTCTGCCTTATCATAGATGAGCAAGCTGCATGAACAATCACACGCGGACACAATGTCTCTGCTCACTCTCCCAACCCACTCATCCGCCCACTTTTGCTTAGCAGCTTTAACTCTTATAAGCTTGTAACTTTAATTAAGGCTGTAATCAAAATTATAATTAATACAATATAGTTTTCAATCTCGTTGTCTTATCTGTTTGCTTGTCTATACATATTTATTTTTATGTTCCTGCTTATGATTGATTCGTGTTTGTGTATTATAAGCTGGCAGTGGTCTTTCTTAAGGTGGCTATAATAAAGGGACAAAATCAGAATTTTTATAAAAAAAGAATTTGGTTTTGAAAAATTAAACGGTACATTTTGAAAATATTAATGGTATTTAGAAAAAAGGTTTATTATATAAAAGAAAATATGATAAAGAGTTTTAAATTCAAATTTTATAAGTTTGCCATCTAATATACGTATATAATATTCTAGCAAAAAATTTAATGACTGATCAGTCTGACTTTTTAACCGACTTCAAAAAGGAGGAGGTTCTCAAGTTCGTCGGTTTCTCTGTTTTTTTTTTTTTTTTTTTTTTAAATGTATGTACATCGATAACTCCTAAACCATATGCCTGATTGCCATAATTTGTGGGGATTCGATAGACATCATAAGCATGGAGGTGCCTATGACTGGGCGTGGCAATAATAGATCTCGCAATACTAGATACTACAATATCTCGAATAATATTGACACTAGGGTACTGCAATTTAGTGTAAGAGTAGGCACAACTATTACAAATTACGGGCAAGAAAATGGGCGTAATTTGACAAATGGGCGTGGCTATATTAGAAAAACAGTGTATCTTGAATAATTTTGAGACTAGAGTACTGCAATTTAATATGGGGGTAGGCATTATTATTACAAATTATCGTCAATAAAGTGGGCGTTATTTGACAAATGGGCGTGGCAGTATTATAAAAACACTGTATCTCGAATAACATGGGCACTAGGGTACTGAAATTAAATGTAGTGGTAGACACAGTTAATACAAATTACGGTCAAGAAAATGGGCGTTATTCGACAAATGGGCGTGGCAATATTAGAAAAAGAGTATATCTCGAATAATATTGATGCTATAGTACTGCAATTTAGTATAAGGGTAGGCATTACTATTACAAATTATGACCAATAAAGTGGGCGTTATTCGACAAATGGGCGTGGCAATATTATAGAAACACTATATCTCGAATAATATGGACATTAGGGTACTGAAATTTAGTGTAGTGGTAGGCACAATTATTACAAATTGCCGTCAACAAAATGGGCGTTATTTGGCAAATGGGCGTGGCAATATTAGAAAAAGAGTATATCTCAATAATATTTATACTATGGTACTGCAATTTGGTATAGGGGTAGGCATTATTAGTAAAAATTACGGTGATGAAAGTGGGTGGATTTCGACTACTGGGCGTGGCAATATTAGAAAAACAGTGCATCTCGAATAATATTGACACTAGGGCAGTGAAATTTTTTTTAGTACAGGGGTAGGCAGAATTATTAAAAACTATGGTCAATAAGGCGTTATTCGATAAATGGGCGTGACAATACTAGATAAACACTATCGCAGTTAATATTAATTAATAGGCACAATTATTGGAAATAACGCTCCAGAAAGTGGGCAATTATTTAACAAAGGGGCGTGGCAATATTTGAAAAACACTATATCTCGAATAATATTAAAACTAGGGTAATAAAACTCGTTACAAGAATGGGTATAATAATTTCAAAACATGTGAGATCTAGTTTAAATTTAAGAGGCAGATATTTGAAATAACCAACAAACTTTCAGATTTTAATAGAACAAATTTTTTCGGAACAATTTTATTTATGTTGTTTATACACTTTTTTCAAAAATTTATCATTTTCTCTAAAAAGGAAGAAATAAAAATTTTTTTAAAAAAAAAACAAACGACTACAAAATCACTACAAAGTAAAAAATAATTTTAAAAATACTTTTCCTTTTAATTTCTTGGTCATATTTGATAATTTATTTAAACATATTATTATATATGGAATTTTATTATCTTAATTTTTTTCTTATATGTTTTATTATCATAAATATATTAATTTCTTGATGAATACCAATGCTTTGAAGTTGGCGCTTCTGATTAAAAGTCTGATTATATTAGCGCCGACCTTAAAAGCATTTGTATTCAGCAAGAAATTAATATATTTATGATAATAAAACAAATAAGAAAAAAATTAAGATAATAAGATTTCATATATAATAATATGTTTAAATAAATTATCAAATATGACCAAGAAATTAAAAGGAAAAGTATTTTTAAAATTATTTTTTACTTTGTAGTGATTTTGTAGTCGGTTGTTTCCTTGAAAGGAGCCGTCAGATTTTTAGAAAGTGTCCGTCTATTCAGGACTGAAATTTGCTATGATTTTTTAAATGTTTATCTATGATTTCTGGTCTGAATATAAAATTTTATTTTTAAATTTGTAAGTTAGTTTGTAAGTCATTACCTAAGATAGAAGTGAGAAATATTTAATCAAAAATTTTATAAAAATTTTCCTTTTTACATTATTTATTGTTCTTTTGATATTTTGTATTTTTCTATCTTTAAATTTTAAATAAATAATATTAATTATTTATTTGTATCCACTGAAATGCTTTTACAATAATTTGCATAATAATTCGAATGAATTTTTTAATTACCAACAACTCAGTGCCTGTTCATGAATATGATAACAAAAATAATAACAATAACAAGAGGCAAACATTCCCAACAACTTGAGTTTTAAATTGAAAGCAATTTAAATTATAAAAAGCTTCAAGCTTAAAGTAGCAGCAACAAATTGCTTGTGGCATCCATTCAGTTTATAAAGCTAAAGGCGATTGCAGTACAGCACTGCAAACACTTTCGAGAATGGAAGAGTAGAACGATGTTAATTAAAAACGTAAAATTAAATAATAGAAATTAAGTAAGGACAGTAATGAGTTCATTACAAGAGATATGTACGTGGAAACGGAAAGCATCACATTTAATTCTATCTTTAAACTATAAAACAGTTTGCTGTTTATTTGTTACAAACTGCTGCTCGCGGCTTTGCCTGCAATTCGTTCAAGTAATATTATCGTTTGCATTTATGGAGAGCACCAATAAGTAACTAAAACCATAAAATCGTTACATAAGTAAAATAAAATTATATTAATTAGGCCTGGTCAATTTGTTAAAAAAGAAGAGAAGGGTTTAAAGCTATACTTCTTTAACGTGATTATGATAATTAATATTTATATACCCAATAAGCCAAATGGACTCGTTTAGAATCTGCATTTCTTGATATTTTATTCATTAACGATTAGTTTCCGAATTCGCTATCGGCAGAAAGTCACAATTCATTATGAATCGTTAATTTATAAAAAGAAATCGTTAATGAATAACTAGTTTAAGAAAAACTAGAATCGTAAATTTTAAAAAAAAGTCCATTTTTTACTAAGAAAAAATTTTTAAATGTAAAAAAAAAATTTAAATTTTAAAAAAAAAAAAATTTTTAAATTTTAAAAAAAATAATTTTAATTTTAAAATTAGTTGTATTATCAAATCATTCATATTTTTATAGGGATTTGGGGTCGAAATTTCCGCCTGAAACATAATTTCTTTAAAAAAAAATAGCATTTTACAAAATAGTTTTATGACGTAGAATTACGTCTTACAGCGCCGTTTGTTTGGGGGTATTTTCACAAATTTGTTCAAGGGCATGCTAACGTTTTTTGGTGGACACTTTAGAGTAAAATACAGCCTTTAATATTCATTGTACAAAGCTAAAATGTATGCAAAAATATCAGTTATATTGTGCATAAAAGGAATATCCAAATTTGGATTTTGTCACTTCTTTAACCCATATACAGCTATGGACACAGAAATAGCACAAATGTCAACTTATTTTTTAAACGTTTCGTTTGAACCTAATAATGCATTCATTAACTGTAGTTATCATTTTTTGAGACTCCAGTGTGACGTTATTTGTGTTACTCCGAGAGAGATGTACCGTTACTTACTTTTATTTGCTCAGGCCATCTCTTTCTGTATAGGCATGTACGATATGCTGTGGTCATATAAATAGCACACATGTTAGTTGGTGAATAAAAGTCAGATCGGGTGTTTGTACAAATTTTAGAGTTTTATTTAATTAATTTTGCCGATTCTAAATAAAATGGGTCGTGTCAAACATTGCACTCCGGAAAAAGGTCTATAATTCACGAACCAAGTCCAAAAGGTAAAAACCATCTGAAATCGCTGATAATCTCAAAATTTCGCGATAAATGGTCTATAATACACTCAAGCTGGTTACATCAAATGGTTCAAATAATTTCAAGAATAAGCCGCGTAAAACTTGAATCATAGACCGCGTAAAACCACCGCTTCTACTGATAGACTTATAGTTCGCAAAAGTAAGGCTGATCCTTTCAAGTCAGCAAAGCAAATTATGAGGGAAATAAATGAAAAAATAACCTTAATGTTTCAAGAAAACTAGTATCTAGGAGACAATATAAAGCTAATCTTTATGGACGCATTAGCCGAAGAAAGCCGCTCTTAACAAAAAAAAGTTTAAAGGATCGTTTAAAGCGCCCATGTGAATAAAGAAGACCAATTTTGGAAAAACGTGCTCTGGACTAACGAAACTAAATTTAATAGGGTCGGACCAGATGGAAAAACTTTTGTTCGGCACCCCAAGCGCCAAGAGTTGAATCCGAAGTATACAAAGCATGGAGGAGGAAATTTAATGGCTTGGGGAGCTTTTTCCTGACACGGCGTTGGGCCAATTTTACGTAAGCCAGGAATAATGGACACAAATATGTATTTAGATATTCTGAGTAACTAGATGGAACCATTTGCATTTGAGAACATGCCTATTAGGTGGACTTTTATGCACGATAATGATCCAAAATACACGGCAAAGGTTGTGATTGATTGGCTAAAAAAGAAAAAATAAATATTTTGAATTGGCCGAAAAAAAAAAATTTTAATTTTTAACAAAATTTAAAATATATGGGCATTTCCATCATAACTCACGCGACATGCGTACGACTTAAAGCTTCGTTTTCTCGGACGTCTACGTTATTAATGTAAAAAAATTTCTTATGTACATATGCCTTAGAAGAAATAGTAATGGTATGATATAAAAATATATTGAGTCTCCAAAAAATATTTGCCGTTACTTACGCGGCATAACCCACGCGACAAAGTTTCCGTTAAAAAAACGTGCAATCAAAGAAGAGAGAAAAAAGCTTAAGAAGAGTAACTAACTTAGTTCGATGGTCGAAGCTTACTAGGTTTCATGTCCTATATCTTCAGTAGACTAGGGCTTTAATATTAGTTAAGACATTGCAATTTTCAGAATGCGAAGTTCATATATATCAGTATTTTACTAGATAAAAAATTTAATTTCGAAATACATGAATTTTTTTTTTTTTTTTGTCATTTTTGTGGAAATGCCTTCAGGAAAAATAATAAAATCATATTATTCCGAAATATTTATTTCAGTTTATTAAACAAAAGATTGCATTATATTAATAATTAACCCACACAAAAATTAACAAAAAAGACAAATTCCTCAACAAATATATCAAACAAAAATTGTACTTCCACACTTACGATACTATCGAAACTGTGCCTTTCTTTTTAATTGTCCTTTACAAAACTCCCCCCTCACAAAATTTTTCCTTTACAAAATTCATCTTAACAAAAGTGTTCGATAATAAGCTAAAAAAAATATGTCGATACAGTTCAGAGCCCAGGTTCAGATCCCATCTGGCATACAATGTGATTTCAATTGAATTAGTTTTTCTGTTCGGCCGTCACGTCTCTGCAAACAATGGCAAACCTCAGAGAGTAAAACTGACATGTAAAGCTTCTTCAGAACATAAGCCGTTTGAAGTCGGCATATAGCTTGTAGGTCCAGTTCTCGATCATTTGTGTTTAAACAATTCACAACACGCACAACACAACTGATCATAAGAAGCTCAGTCAAAGTCCTTTCAAAAGCTGAAATGGCCATTTCGACTTTTTTTTAAGTTGATACTTTTTCCGTACACATTGTCGAGTAAAAGTCGAGTAAAGTTAAGTCTGAGAGAGTAAAATTAAATGTAAAGACAGTGTCAAAAGTACGGAAACGACTTCTAGCTAGTCTGAAGCACAAAAACAGCTGATTGGCTATCAAACGTAAACGGTCAATTTTAACTTGATATTTTATATGTATTGATATTTGTTGATATTTAAAAATTTGTGAACTTATTTTTTATAAGCAAAAACCAAACAAAAAATTTACATTTGCTTTTTCTTTTTGATACTTGATACTAAAAAAAATACGGAAACACGTTCTAGCACATTGCAAGTTAATACAATCGAGTACGGAACCAGACCTACTGTAAAGAAGCGTGCGCTTTCTTTTTAATTTATTTTCTCCCCATCATTTCGGTATATCTTTTTTTGAGTATTTTAGAACCTTCTTTTGAATAAGTCATAAAATTTTCAAATAAAAAAATCTCTCCCGTATATACCCTACACCGAGAAAAGAGCTTATGTTAAATTGAAAAAAAGAACCTAGTATAATTTATAAGATGGCTTTGGCAGTTTTCAGCCTCCCAAATACTTCATCAAAACGCCTAAGTTTTACATATTGACTTGCCAATTTTTATTTACGTGATAAATTAACCAAGTATTCGGTAATTTTTTGGTAAAATTTAATTTCAAAAATATAATTTTTTTGGGTTTTGGTATTTTTTATTTTCCTTTTTTTTTTTTGAAGCAGTCAAAAAGCCATTAGTTTGAAGCCGGCGTCTCTTGTTCTGTGATTTGCTTGACTGAAATCGGCAACAACAAAAATTTTCTTTTATTTACACCATATTTTTCTTAGAAATCAATGACTTCTCGGCCTTTATTGCTGCTTGACGTTTATTATAACAAGCACATTAAATTAAATTAAATATCAAATACAAAAATTTTACTTACCTTCACATGCCGTTGAGATTCGAACCCACACCAACCGATATCGCTGTGTATGAAGTCACTACACTACTCACTGAGCCAAACTCCTTCGTTACGCGGAGTGTTTTATTCAATATTAATTTCAACTGAAGGCTATCAACAGAATACTGCGACATACTGCATCTGTTAATACAGTATCTGTTAACATAGCTGCAGTTATGTCAGCAAATAGCAGCAAGGCTGCTTGGATCAATGTGTAGAGCGATGGACTGGCGCCATAAGTTCCAGGTTCGACTCCGCACGGCGGGCAAAGAAATTATTTTTCTTTTCTTTTTGTTGATGAAATGTAATAAAATTTAGTGGAGTGAATATTAACGTATGTTTTTTAATTTACTTTATGTTATTTTTGAATTTAAAAGTGGTTTTATTACAAAAAAAAAAACCATTAAATTATCAAATCTATCCTTCTCTCGTGTGTCTTATGACTCAGCTGTGTTTTTTTTTTTTGCAGAAAATAGCTCAAAACTATGCTTAAGCCTTGGATTTTGGGCTTAGTTAAATCAAATATTTTTTGGCAGGGCATCGAAGTATGTGATTTCAAACCAATGTATTAAACAATAAATTGCTTAGGTGAATAAGCATAAGTTTACAATTCCAATACAATTCTCTTTACCCAAGCTGGCTTAGGTGATTTACCTATTGTTTTTTTTTCTCGGTGTAGAGAGGTTAAATATATGAGCTTGTCATTTTATTTTTTACCCCTTAGCATTTCTTCTAAACAAAACTAACCCTTATCTGTTACCATTCTGTGGGTACCCATTTTTTAAAAAAAAAAAAATGTAACTTATAAATAGTACCATTTATAATAAATAACGCAACAAATAAAAAAAATTCAAAGTGCTTTAACGTAAAATTTCCAATAAAATAAATTTTAAAAAAAAATTTAGGAAATCTTAAAACAGTCATGCACAAATAAAAAGTCACATTTAAATAAACCACAAATAATAAAATTTGCTGAGAGACAACGAACAAGAAAATATTTCTGTAGTAAAGTCATCAATATTAAATTCAACAGATATCATGTTACCACAAAATGTTGTCCAAGACAATGATGTCAACGCATATCTATTAGTTCAAACATTCAAACAGGAAACAAGTTGTAATGAAATTAAAACCAAAATAAAGGATAACCGCAACTAACAGATAATAGTAACCGGGAGTAAACTGCAAGTGTACAAAGATCGCTAGCCAAAGGGCTGAGCTGATGAAAATTTGAGCTCCCAACAATGGCCAAAACAACACAGAAATACAAAACTATGCCAACACCAAAGACTGTGGTTTTCTACTTACCAAAACTTTTTAGCTTAACAAGCTACACAATCCTAACAAACCGCAGCACCATCACCCACACTTGCTCAACTAACGTTTACGCAATTTATCAAAATTCTACTATAACGTTGCTGAAGCCACAAAAAGAAAAAAAAATTACAAATAATAGTGTAACAAGGAAGCGCAAAAATGTTGATGGGATAGTAAAAATAAAAGGCCAAAAAATAGCTTAAATCCGGTAAATGAACATTGCGTGTTTTTATTAAATTACAACTTGAAGAAAATTGAAAAAGTTTCTGTTTTTCTAAGTGATTTCTTTAATTAAGCGCTGCACGTGCAATAGTTTGAGAAGAAAAACACAGGAAGAAAAAAAAATTAAAAACTTGCACATTTTGGCTAATAAAAAACTAAGGCAAGTTTTGACAGAAAAATCTTTTGAAAACTTTTTTGACAAGAAAAAACGAAAAATTGTTCATGGCTAAATAAAAAGCAAGCTTTCAGTAAACAGTGGCAGCCAAAAAATTGCACATTTTGACAAAAAAAAATTCTATCAACTAAACCAAAATGCATGTCAAAAACGTTTCAGGCTAAATGCAAATGCACAACGAAATTTGTATACAATTTCAAAAGTTTTCGCCTGAAAAAGGTAGTCAAAATGAAAGCTTTGCATAGCAATGCAAAACGTGAACGAAAAAAAGGCAATTTTGTATAATTTGACTGTACCCAAAAAAAAAAAATCGGCAAATGCATTCATGTTATTCCATATAAAAAAAAGAAGTTTTTAAAGGCTTTATTCGCAAAACAACCGAAAAGAAAAAATGGTTTGCATTTTTTATTTGCATGCGTTAAACTGTGCAAGTTTTTTTTATATTAATTATTCATTGACAAATAGAATTGAAAAGCAATAATGGCGGCGACAAAACCGTTTCCGCTTCAACGCACTCTTTCACACGCACAAACACAGATCAATACAAGAGTAAAAAAAAAAAACTTTATTGCCATGAGCAAATTTTTTTTTTTTTGTGTTATATTACTTTTATGTTGTTATAGTGTTAAATTTCATAAAAAAAAGGAAACTTCTTCACTCAGCGAATGTGTCAGAGCTTTTAAGCTTCGAGCCAAACTGGTCTTAAAATTCAATTAACAAAATCATTTTGCACTCTTTTCCGCGAAAGAGTTGTAGTTGTTTTTTTTTTTTTTTTTGTTAGCTTATAATTTAAAACATTCTATTTTGAAAAGGATATTTAAAATAAATTAAATTTCATATTAAATAAATATTAGAGCGACATGAGAAAATTAATATGTTTATATAGCAAAGACCTTTAATTTAATTAATATTAGATCATTTTTGAACAGACAGAGCTCTCTTGATTTGCACAAAAAAAGAAAGGCTTAAGGTGGGGCATGACATTCGGGCAAAGAAAACAGACCTTTTTTTAAAAATTCATACATTCAATTCACTCAGTCAAAAACAAACATTTTTCCAAAATTTTTTTTATTATTGTAGAGAATTGAACAAACTACAAGAAAAAAAAATTCAAAAAAATAGCTCCAAACTGGCGGCAGAGAAAAAAACGGGGCCTAGTGGTTGCAGCGCTGGGAGTTGCAAAAATTGTCCGATCTGGAAAAAAAATTACTTTTTTAAATCTTAACAAAATTTGTTATCGTATGACACGAGCTTTTTTTACATTTTTTTTCACTTTTGGGTGATGTTCCAAATTTGAAAGTGTTTTTTAGAAAAAAGTATTGGATTTAAAAATTCATAAAAAATCGAAAAAAAATTAAAAAAAAAAGCTCGTGTCATACGATAGCGAATCAAGCTTAAAAAAATACAAAAAAAAAATATCGTCAAAAAATGAACCCGCTAGTACCGCAACCATTACGAAAAACATGTTTTCGAGATAAACGCATTCAAAGTTTGTGAACAAAGAAAGAAAAGATTACCTTCAATCTGCCATGCCTGCTTCGTACTGTATGCCTTCATTATCTTGTGTTGTGCTGTTTCTTATAGTTTTTTGCAATCGTTTAGCAATTCGAGCATCACACTTCACCCTTCAAGTAGGTACGAAATAACAACCACCAAAAGTCAGGTAGCAAGTAAAACAAGTATATACCAGCTGCCGTACGCAGGTAGCGCAAAAGTTAAAAATGCGCTCTCACTAATCCGGCTGTAACTTTTGAACCTGTGAGAATTTTTCCATGAAATTAGAATCTTAAGAATATTTACTAAAATACAAAATTATTAAAAAAAAAAATTAATTCTTTCGATTCGAAAGATTCGAAAAGATTCGATTTCAAAAAACTGCGAATGTCATGTAACCCCTTAATTCTGCTTTAATGAACGTGCAGAATTTCAAGTGGTGACTTGGGTCGCCGGGGGAATAATGGCTCTTTTTTCAATACCATTATAATCTACGAAAGAAATACTACCTTGTACGCATGATACAATTATTATCCTGACATGCTTTGCACTAAGCATCTTTTTGAAATTTAAGCGGCTTCGTTAAACTAGACTTGTTCCAAAAAAATTAATAAAAATCTATAGAAAACTTTTTTCGTCAAAGACTTTTTTCAAATCATCATTCATTTTATAAATCATTAAAAAATAATTTTTATATTGCTTTTACTAAAAGCTTTTTATAAAAGCCTAAGTCGAGCTTTTTCTAAACTCTTTCACAGAAGAACAAATAATTAATAAATTTAAAAAGCTTTACTTGAGCTTTTGCAAAATTATTTTATTGAAAACTAAAAATTAATATTATACTTCTTAAAAGCTTATGTCGATGTTTGCATACGTTTTTTATAGAAGACTAAAATATATAAACTAAGTTCATTAAAGCTCTATACACATTTTTGCAGAACTCAATTTATAAAAGATCAAATATGGGAATTCATAGTAGGAAGCTTAAGTCGAGTTTGTAGCAAAATGTTTTTTTAAAAAACCCAAAAATTAATAATGACATTCAGCAAAGCTTTAGTTAAATTGATTTCAGAAGTTATTTGTTTTTAGAACATTGTCGAGCATTTTGCCTCTCGCAGGGAAAGAGCTTCCTCTGCCAACATTCTTTTAGAACAGTGGTGATCACTTTTTGTTTTCCCAAGGTTGATTTATAAGGTTGATTTTAAGGGCTGATCGCACTCTCTTCTCAGTTCCCATAATTGTCAAAACCAGCCAATTTTGCGAATGACTACGAAAGAAAAACGGATGATAAAAGAAAGCACTTGCAGATTTTCTATGAGCTGTCAACTTCGATTTGACAATTATGGGTACTCGCTCTCTCCCTTGCGACAACCTTATAAATCAACCTTGTGTTTTCCCATAACACGCGGGCGTCGTGTGTTTTTGTGCGTATGTGCATGAAGTAGCAATCGGCTCGCTGTGTTTGTTCACTGCGTAAAAGTTTGTTTTTTCTGATGAGCTTTAAATTTCATGTTAGTATGCTTTGAGCGATCATGCGATAAGGGTGTTAGTCGCTGTATTATTTATGAATTAAATATTTTGCAATGCTTAGGCAAGGTTGGTGCGTACAATTTTTATTTCCGGAAATTTTTATTGTGAATCACAAACCAATGAACTTGAGAACCTCCTACTTTTTGAAGTTGGTTAAAAAAAAAAAAAACCTTTATAAATTTGGAAAAATAAATTGTGCCATTTTTTTTTTTTTACTTATTTTCTTTTTTAATTTTTTTAACCTTTGCTTTGTGCTAAGAAGTAGAAAAACATTGCTTTTTAAATTTAAGCGCACGCAACTGCAATTCGGCTTTGGTTTTGGCAGAAGTTGTGTCTATTAGATTTTCAAAGTTAATGGACTGCATGAGACACAGAATATTACCGATGAGTTGGTGTAGCAACCAACGAAAGAGCTGTCTAGTCTGCTGTTGGTCGTTCTGTAAAGAACACTGTTGTTGTGTCGACCTGTTGCTTCATGATATAACTTGGCATAAAGCTCACAAATTTAATTCTTAAATATTTACATTTTAAAGAATTGTTAAAAAAAAAAAAAAATTATTCATCACTTCTACATTTTTTTAATCTTTTCTATGTAAAAAAAGCGAAAAGCAAAATAAAACTTTTTGGTCAAAATACAACACTGGACAATATTTCCTTGCACAAAATGTTGTGCGAACTTTTAGCAACTTCTTGTTTCAGTGTAAAGCTGTGCACTCAGAAAGCTCTTTTTGTTGTTGTTTGAACCATGCGTTGATCACCACTGGCTTAGGATGACTGCATAGAAAGCTTTTTGCTTGCTAGTGTTAGAATCCTTGATCAAAAATATACACTTACATGGCGTATGATAAAGTATTTTTGCTTAAAACGTTCGTACATAAAAACCAACGCGAACATTATTTTTCCATAGGGTAGGCACATTGAAATAACCGCATGTAAAGCATTTCTTGAGATACCAAGAAAGCAGAGATCTAAAACTTATACTCTTTTGATAATAGAGAACGATTTAATTTCTCGGTAGATTTTTTATTTTAACTATCGCTAAATCATCGTTAACGATATTAAGAACGATAACTTATCGATAATTTTATAATTTTGGTCTGAAAGTTTTTTTTTCGTTTACTGCAATAAAAATTTACCTTCAAAGTAGACTTTAATTTAATCTTAAAAGTTTAGCTCAATGTGCCATATGAATACAAACTAAACAATTGCTTTTTCTTAAAATACTTATGAATAAAAATAGCGTATAGAGCTCTTAAGCAAGTGGGGCCGTGTTCAAATCCCCACGGAGGCAAAGAAAAATTTTTAATATTTAATATTTAACTATTAAATTTTCTTGTTGTAATAAACGTAAGCTATGATGAAACCATAAAATGCTAAGAAAAAATCTGTCGAAAATTTCTCAGATTTCACTTCAAGCAAATCACAAAACGAGGCGTTAAAATTCGCTTCAATAAAGGCAATTTATTAAATACACATTTTCTACTTATTCTGTTCTGTTGTTTAAAGAGCAATTACAAAAAACTTTGTAAAATTATTTTATCATATATTTTGGTTCTATGTATGTGCAAATTCTTTTTTACAGCTCACTTTAAATGTTGTTGTAATTTTTTAGCTCACTGTTTTATTCAAATCAATTTATTTTAATCTTAGCCGTATTTTGGTTACTAAAAAGTTTCAATATAATTTTTATCAGTTTTTGTTTTGTATAGCTTGTCCAAATCAGGTGGCAAATAAAATACGAAGCTTTTTAACTCTTCACATGCACTGAACATTTTATAAATTGGCAAAAATACATACGAATCTTTCAAACTCTTCACGCTCAATGAGAATTGTCAACTGATTTGGAACAAGCCTTAATTTAAAGTTTGTTTTTTTAAAACCCTTCATATTTAATAAAATATTATAATAAGAAATACTTATCACCTTTCTTTTTATCTACTTGCACTATAACCTGTAGTATGGAATATAATATTTATGATAACGTATTTTATTAAAATTAACTAATTTTTTTTTTTACGGTGTAATTTTATTGTAGAGCTGCTACCATAGTACTAAAAGAAAATAACTGTCATCTATTGCGGGTGGATAAGGAACATTTTAATCGCATCCTACGTGATGTCGAGGCTAATACACTAAGATTACAGGAGCACGGCAAGGATGTGTTAGTGCTGGAAAGGGTTGCTAAACAACGTGGACAGCATTCGGCATTTAAGTATGTTCGTCACCTCTATTTATTTGAGTGTGTGTGTCTGTGTGTTGATGGTGTATGGCATGTAGTTTCGAATTACTTTCTTTCGTACTTATAAATCTTACGTTGTAATTTATTTTTTTTTTTTTTGTGTTATTATTACTTCAATTATGTAACTAAGGCTATAAAGATTTCTTAGAAACTTACAAAGCTTTTAAGAGCTTAGTATACGTATACAATGCATGAATTTATTAATATAAATATAAAAAAAAAAAAATCTTCTCAATCATGACATCAACCTAATACGAGGTACGAGGTCATAAGCTAAGAAAAAATCCGGATTTTAATGATTTTTTTTTTAAAGTACAACCCAAATTCCAATTTAATGTACACTTTAAAGATTTAATGAACTCTTAGTAGTTTTTTTTTCTAATTTTTTTTGTTTTTTTTTGTTCTCTTCACTATCGATATCTTAATCGGAATTGTTCCAACTTTGATTTATAAGGACGATTCAAGATTGAAGTGAACAAGTCATAAAATCTGTGTTTTAAGATAGAATGACAAAAAGTTCATGGTTATATCGAGTTCTAGAAAGGGCTTTCTTATTCCACTCCAATATATATTAATGGTATTCACTTAGAGAACAAAAAAAACAATTAACAATACAGTTTGTTTTAAGGTGAAAAAAATTTAAATAAATCAGTTCTTGTATAGTCCGAAAAACAACGAATTTTTAAATTTTAGAAAGAGAACCAATTTTTCATGATCTAAAATGAAACTTGATAGTAATAAAACAGTCCCGGATTTCAACTTCAGCTTTATCGGTATCATGAATAATTGTAGTATTTTGTTGACGCATAGATCCTGAACATTGAACAGGTAGATTTTTGTAAAGGTTATGACACAGTGCAGATATGAGACTTCAACAAATCCATCATGTCTCTTTTCTTTTCTTCTGTCACAGCACGACGCACGGCTGTTTTTTAACCAAATTTTTAATTAAATGTGCCGACTTTGTACCTTTTCCTTTTCCCAGATTTATTTCATAAAATAAAAAAAAAATTTGACAAGCTTTCCCGTCATTTTTTATTAATATATGGACTTTTTTTCAAACGCACCCACCTAATATCAGTTAAGAAATCCAATATTTCTCCAACAAATGGCTTTAGATGGCACAATGTGACAAAAAGGTTTATTTAATAATTTTAACTCGTTTAAGAGTCACTTTTTTATTAATAAAGACTGAGGCCTTAGCCCTAAAATTCGAAATTTTATAAACAGAAATAATGACAAAAAAATATGTGGTTGAGATTGAACCCATTGATCATTGTGCATTGTGGATTGTATTGCGTTCCGTACATTATGCACACCCTGAATGCTACACCCTCTCCCCCCCCCCGGGTAGTGCCGGGAAAATAAAAACTTGAGAGTATAGTTTTGGAAACTAAGGGCACGCCCAAATAAATCACGAATTTCATAACTTTTTCTCATTATCATCAGATGTTGAATCTCTTGGAAACTGACATTGGAAAAATGGTACTTTATGTTACAAAAGCAGTTGTAAACTCCCATTTCACCACAATTTGTGTACAAAATCTTTGGGTCAAAATCAAACCAAAGGGTCTTTGAAATAAAAAGGCTTTTGGCTTATTAAATTTATAAAATACACCAGATGGTGAAAAAAAATGTTTAAAACAACTCGTGCAAATCAAAAATGTATTAAAGGCAGGTTCTCATCTAGAGTTCGAAAAACACGGTGATGTTCCGGATTTTATTTTTTCATAGCAGGAAATAAATGAATATCTTGAGTTTTTCGGCAGTTATTTATTGATTCTTAAAGTGTAGGAAAATATTTGTTTTGGTGAATAAAAGTGAAATGTGTCAATACGTCATTACATCAATAAAAATAAGGTACCCGAACGTTCTCCATCCCACATCACGTTCATGTTATCAAATATAAAAAAAACAAAATATTTTATAAATTATATTATAATTATTGGAGCTTACACCTATAATATCAACAAATAGCTGAGAACTACAAAAATGGCGGACATGCGAATTTTCAGTAGCGTTTGTTCCACATTTTCGCTCTTTCAAATGTTAAAAATTATAAAGAAAAAACTGGCCTATATATCTGAATTTAAGTATAGGATCCAATAAGTTTGATTTACTTTAAGAATAAAAAAATCAAGTCAATCCATAAAGTAGTTCTCTATATCGTGGACACCAATGGATTTTCTCCATAACTCATATCGTGGAGAACAGTTTCTGTTTCTGATTTGGTTTACGATTTTTTCGAGTTATTAGCTTTCCATTTTTACAACGACACAGTGCATTTAGCTATATCTGGTAGTGCCTGAGATAATTATTCTTACCACAGTATGGTAGGGAATACAGACGTGCATTTCAAAAAGATTAAAGTGTGATACTCATATTTTGTGAGATACTCATAATTTTTGTGAAAAAGATGGGTTCCTTTCTTATGCGATAACTATTTTATGCAATCGTTATGGGCCAAAACGATATCGAAAATTGAAAAAAAACAATTGAGTTTCTTCGCCGAGTTTCATAAAAACCTCCCCTTAAATAAATATCTGTTTTTAATTGAGGAACAGCAGAACAAAACACTTTGAACATAAGTGACTTTTTTCGATATGGCATTTGTAACTATCACCGGATCCACTGACCAAAAATCAGAGATTCAATTTTACTTAAACTCCTTTAAGTTATGCAAAAACTAAGAAATTACATTTATATTTTGGCATCTCCCGCAAAATTAAAAAAAAAATTCTATTGTTGTGAATTGTTTTGTTTTTCCCAATAAACATTGTGGCGAGGGATGATTCGCTAACGAATCGCTTGTGAATCGTTATTTTTAAAGTATTCCAATAGTTTCATACCGACTTCATCAGAGGTTGGCTTGATGCTTAAAGAAAGCACGAATTGAAATCATTACTCTCCTTAACTCCATTTAAGATGTTTTGAAACAAAAAAACAATTTTTTCCGACTTTTCAATATACACATTTTTTTTAATAACGTTATTTTTTATTAACTTTCTATTGTTAATGCGTCATTTAAGCGAATATTTCTTTATTAAATTTTATGTTTGTTTTTTTTTAATTTTAAGTGAAAAATGACAAATATAAATTTTCATAAATTTTTATATGAAAAAAATGTTGTGATACATTTTTTTTTCTGTTATGTTATTTCATGCTTAGTCTTTATATAAATAATTTCCACTTATAATTTGTTCAAGATTGTCATATGAATGAATTCTCGTTACCGAATTGCTTTTTATAGTTTTGGTGACTCGTAAGCGATTTCTTTTTATACTTTTTGGCGACTCGTTTACGAATTGCTTTTTCTAGTTTTGGTGACTCGTTAACGAATTGCTTTTTCATAGTTTTGGCGGCTCGTTAACGAATGGCTTATTGCGGTTTTGACGAATATACAGGGTGTCCCGCAATTGAGTGCAACTATTTACGGAGCTAAAAGGTTATGTCGAGCTGAGGAAAAAATCGTATAGGAGAGGGGCATCTATTTTCGTATTCTTAGGAGCTGCAGGGTTAATATTTTACGACTTTGATTCACGTTATTGTTTCTAGCTGAAAAACGAACTTACATAAATCTTATTTTGATAGCTCATTTTAAAGGCAATGAAATCACCTTTTCAACGGCATATCAATAAATCCCACTAACTTAACCGTTTCCGAGCTGTAATCGTGTGAAGAAGCAATCAATCGGTTGAAATCACCAAATTTGAACTTTGAGTGCAAATTTCTCAGAATTTTGCGTAATAAATTAAATTTTTTTTTTTTTGGGATCAATTTTGTAATTTATTCAATTTTCTTTTTAGTGGCTTCAAAAATATAAACATATATTAAAAAATAAAAAAGTTGGCTGTACTAAAAAAATTATACTCAGCTCGACATAACCTTTTAGCTCCGTAAGTAGTTGCACTCAATTGCGGGACACCCTGTATAAGGAAGCCGAAAAAAAGTAGGTCAAAAAATGATAAACAAAAATAATTTTGAACTTTTGAAAAGCCAAATCTTTAAAAAAATACCTAAATAACAAAAAAAAAACAAAAATTGTTTTTTGGATCAAGTTGGGGTTCGAACCCATGTCCGCGTATGCTGGCTTTTATTATAAAAATATAATTAATATAATAAATATAAAGAAATAGCCGAGTGGGTAAAGTGCCAGACTAGCATTCAGATGGCGTGGTTTCAATTCTTGACGTGGTTAGTTTAAAATTAGTTTTTATTTTTATTTATTTTTTCTTTTTATTTTTTATATGATTTATATGATTCGTTATCGAATTACTTTTTTTAGTTTTGGAAACTCGTTAAAGAATTGCTTTTTATAGTTTTAGCGACTCGTTAACGAATTGCTTTTTTCGGTTTTGACGATTCATTAACGAAGGAGGAATTTCTCCCGCTCGCGACGTTATAAATGAATCGCTACTAATAATTGCTAATGAATGAAATGTACGAGAATGCTATTCGTAAACGATAACATTAGTGAATCATTTTGTGTGTTGGGTTATTATTTAGTTTTCATTTATGATGATATTGCTTATTATTTAGATGCAATTTATGATCATATTGCATATACTTAAGTTGTATGCTTATCAAATACAAACACTAGTACACAAATACGATTTTTTTTTGTTCCGACGACTTATAAGAAATCTCGGAATTTTTTCGACTTGTTCCGACAACACCCTTTCAGGATCTGACAATCCTAATTAGACCCATTATGTTTTTTTCTAATTTTTTTCTTACATAAAGTAGTTTACTATTTCTTATTTTTTAATTGATATTTTAAACATTGTGTTTAATCTTCAAGCATTATATTTACGTTAATTTTTTTATATTTATATATTATTCCTTTGTCACGATATGATCGTTACAATATAAACTTCCAAGTTTATTTAAGTTATAAATAATATAAAAAATGCAGCATTTTCTATTTTTCTAGCTTTAAAGAAAAAAGTATTAAAAATGACATTGCGCATTAAAATGTTTGTCATGAATATGTAGAAATGCAGTTTGTGGTTTTTTGTTGGGCAATAAAATTTTATTTGCAACATAATCCATATAAGCTGCAAGTAAATAAATTTTTCTGAAAAAAATAACATTCTTTTTTTTCTTGCTTTTTTATTTAACCAGTTCTTTTTTCTGCTTTATTTTTAATGCACACAATTTATGTTTATGGATGAATTATAAAAAACATAACTTTTGACAAGTTTAATGATTTTGAAGTGTTCATCAATTTTGAATTTAAAATTAAATATTTACTGCATAAATATTTATTAATATATATATATATATATATACTTTTTTTAATTACAGATACACCGTCATGTCAGGTACACCCTCAAAAATGTTGGAACATCTGCTGGAAACACGCCTGGGCAGTCAGGTTAGCGGTATGGATCCATTTCTTGATGATTTTCTGCTGACGCACATTGTTTTTATGCCAGTGGTGCAGCTGGTAGATGAGCTGGCGAATTAATATCCTTTTTTAAAACAAAATAAATTTTCTTACTATGTAGTCAATTTTACAATTTGCTGCACACAGCCACGCACACACCACGCACACACACACACGGGCACACACGGGCACAGCCAAAGATAATAGAAAGCTGCAAAAAGCTTTGCTAAACTTATTTCAACAAATTTCACTCGAGCTTGTGTTGCATCAAGTTGAGCTCATAAAAATGCAGCTCATGCATCTTAAAGTTGCAAAGCACAATTTTATCGATACAAACAACGTGCATCCATCTCCTTCGCTGCACTACTGTGGTTGTTGTTGTTGTTGTTGTTGTTGTTGGCTGCATTTTCGTTATGAGCTTTAAAAGTTTAGTATTCAGCAGTTTGCCTTTTTGGCATTCTTTAAGTACACGTAGATAGCTGCTGCAACTTTAACATAAATTCAACGGAATTTAACTTAAATATTAATAATGCAGTCATATAGTGCTGATGTTACAAAAAGTATCTAGATGCTTTTATGAAATGCTGGAATTGATAAAAAGAGCATAAGAAATGCACGTTGAACTTATGCGCAGATGTGTTTGAAACCTTTTCAGATGAATGGAATTTTTATTGTTTCATATTTTTAAGTGTGCTTGCATTTTTGAGTTCTGGCTTTAAGACAATTTAGAAAAAAAAAATATTCTTATTATTTGCTCATAGCCAAAAGCAGTAAACCTATATCTCTCCCAAAAATCACTACTACCACTTCTTACTACAACTTTTGATTCAAAATACATTACAGATATACATTCAGTGGTATTGCATTTTTTTTTTCATTTTAAATTGATTCCATTAAATAGAATGGAATACACCTTCAGTAGTTAAAAGCTTTGAAGTTAAATAAGTGGAAAAAGCATTTTTCCGCTTTTCAATCACATTTCACAAGCTCCTTCATATGTATCACTTGCACAACCACCACATCTATTGAACAATTGGCAAAAAAAAAAAAAATTCAATTCTCATGAGCCTAGCTATAAATAATTTACACCACACCAGCAAGTTATAACTTTGAGTGCCAAAAGCTCCCATCGATGGGATTAAAATAAGATGGAATGCGATATCTTGGTCCAATTGAGAAGCTGCCAAACTAATTCCATGAATGCCAAAATCAAACGTGTTAGGAATACAAAATGTCTTGCAAGCAATTCAAGAACGAGATAGCAAATATAAGAGTAGTACCATAGAATGCTATAAAAATTGAATCGAGTTGAATCACACAATGTGAGAATGTCAAGCGATTCTGTTTTTTAAATTTCAATTTACTTTTTGTTATTTAACCGCATTATAACAGGACCCAAGAGACAAAAATTACAACGGAAGTAAATACTTTATCAGCTCAATGACACCAACAACAATGGCGACAACAACAGCAATATGTGTGAAGTTTTCATATATATTTTTGTGCTAATGTTTTGTTGTTGCTGTTGTTTTTATCGAAATAGGCCAAATGTGTGCTCAAGAATTCCTGTGAAGCCATTAAATTTTATTTGCGCAACTTTGGTCACTGAAAAAAAATATATCCTCGAAATACATACATAAATGTACTAGTACTAGTATTCAGGGTGTGTATGTATAATATATGAAAAGTAATACAAGCCACAATGCATAACGATCAGTGGGTCCAATCTCAACCACTTATTTTTGTACCCCAACGCGTACTGCGTAAGGGTTATATTAACTTTGTCATTCCGTTTGTAACGCCAATAAGGAGGCGTGGCAGGTGTAGAAAAGTATATATATTTTTGATCAGCATCACCACCTGAGTCGATTTCTGTGTGTCTGTCCGTCTGTCCGTGATCTGTGATCACGATTACAGTCGTAATTTTAAAGCTACCGCGATGACATTAAAAATACAGGCTTCTCTCTAAAAAAGGGAGATCAAGTTCGAGACTGAGCGAAATCGGATGAAAACCACGCCTACCTCCCACACAAAGTAACTTTATTTTAACCGTAAAATCTCTTAAAAACTCACATAAATTCATGAAATGCCTCGAAATTTTGCACATAAGCTTTGATCTTCAATATAAATCCTAGCTATGAAATTTGAAAAAATCGGATGAAAACCACGCCTATCTCCCATTCGAACTGGCTTTATATTAATAGTAAAATCTCTTAAAAATCTGCTCAAATTACGCAAATGTCTTAGAATTTTGCACATATGCTTTGATATATAACATAGATCATCACTGTGATATTTGAAAAAATCGAGTGAAAACCACGCATACCTCCCATACAAATTGGCTTTATTTAAAACGTGAAATCCCTTAAAAACCTATCTCTATGATGTTTGGCAAAATCGGATGAAAACCACGCCTACTTCCCACACAAAGTGGCTTTATTTTAAACGTAAAATCTCTTAAAAATTTGCAAAAATTAGAGAAATATCTATGATATTCGGCGGTGGCGGATAAAAACTACGCCTACTTCCCATGCAAAGTGGCTTTATTTAAAACGTAAAAACTCACATTAATTAATGAAATGCCTTGAAAGTTTGCACGTAAGCTTTGATATTTAACATAATCCATTTCTATGATATTTGGCAAAATCGGATAAAAACCACGCCTACTTCCCATACAAAGTGACGCCATGAAAATAGAAAAACTTTTGTAAATATATAAAACTGAATGACATCGTGTCTGTATGTACCCAAACTCCGCCCACATCTTTTATCCAACCCATATTCTTCGGTATAATATGGAGTCCTTACATTATGAAAGTGGGTGTGGCATTTTACTTTTGATCAAACTTCTGTTACACCGTGTCTCGGACTTCAACCAAATTTTGCACACATAATCCTTGGTAATTTGAGCAACCTTAAGTTTATAAAATTGGGCGGTACTAGACAGGGGGCGTGGCACTTAATTTTTAAACAAGCTTCTTCTACACTTCTTCTAAATTTCTTACATAAATTCTTAAGTATAATGAGAAGTTTTTAGCCTACAAGAGCTAAAATCAATTTGAACCGATGTACAGCACTTTTCTTAAGTGCTACACCCTATGTATAATCCCAATCACTTTTCTAATGATTCTATCTACCAACCTACCCGCGTACCAAATATTAGTACCATAGTCTTAATATTAACTGAGATGTGTTTTTGAGTGTTTTTCTAATAGTGACACGCCTCTTTGTCGATTTCCGCCCACTTCCTTCATCTTGTAACGTATTTTATTGCCCTAGCGCCAATTTTATTCGAGATAACACCCCTTTGTCGAATAACACTCACTTTCTTGACCCTAATTTGTAATAATAATGTCTATCCCTATACTAAATTGTAGTATCCTAGTATCAATATTATTCGAGATACATGCCCATTTGTCGAATAACGACCATTTTCTTGACCGTAATTTGTAATAATTGTGCCTACCCCTACACTAAATTGCAGTACAATAGTGTCAATATTATATTATTGTCACTCCCCTTTGTCGAATATCCCCCACTTTTTTAGATGGACACCAGGCATATGGTTTAGGAGTTATCGATGTACACACATACAAAAAAAAAAACAAAAAGCCAACGAACTTGAGAACCTCCTCCTTTTTGAAATCGTTTGAAAATATGTTATTCATGCACTCTATTTATAGATGAAAATTGGAAGTGGAGATACATGCAATGAAATTATATGAAATTAAACTTGATTGTAAAAATATCCTTATTAAAATCCTACTAAAAAAAAAAGTGTCTTATAGAGTTGATATTTTAAGATTTTTTTTTTTTAAATTTTGTCAAAAAACGCTTTTTTTCGAAAAATTTCTCAAGATCTTTTCTAGAACTTTTCTCTTGTTCAAATTTTCTAATTTGTATTTATCTATTTTTTCTCCGGAACCTTTTCAAATAATTAAAATTTATAAAAACGATTTTAATAGCATTATGTTGCATATATGTTAGCGAACTTGTTTTAAAAAATTCCTTATTAAAAATTATTGAATATATTAAAATTTATTAAAAATGGTTTTCTTAACCAACTGTGCACTTTTCATTGCGATCCAGTAGATGGAAGTCATACGCTGGATGATCGGGAATACATAATAAACTTCAAAAAACGAGTAATACAATTTATGCAAAAATGGGTGATGGCGGTACGGCATGCCGCTTTCGAGGAACCGAGTGTCTGTGATTTTATTGAGGTAAATCGTTATATTTTATGAACCACATTCTACTTAATAAAGCAATTTTTAAATTTTTGCATGACTTTTATATAAATAAACTCTACATTGATATATTTATAAATAATTTATATTTATCAATAATAAATAATAAAAATATATAATAAAAATATTATTATTGTTATCAGCAACCTGTTGTTTGCTGTATTTTAAAAAAATATTTATTTTATTTTTTAATTTTCTTAAAAAACAAATACTTTTTTTAAGAAAATTAACTAAAATACTAATACAGGGTGTTCCGCAATTGAGTGCAACTATTTATGGAGCTGAAAGGTTATGTCAAGCTGAGCAAAAAAGCGTATGGGAGGAGGGGGGGGGTCTATTTTGATATTCTTAGGAGCTACAGGGTTAATCACGACTTTGATTCACATTATTGTTTCTAGCAGAAAAACTAACTTACATAAAACTTATTTTGATAGCTCATTTTAAGTGCAGGCAATGAAATCACCTTTCCAACAGTTTATCAACAAACCCCACCAACTTAACTATTACCGAGCTGTGATCGTGTGAAGAAGAAATCAATAATAAGAAACGCGAAATTCTGAGAAATTTCCACTCAAAATTGAAATTTGGTAGTTTCAATCGATTGATTTCATGTTCACACGAGCACAGCGGGTAATGGGTTAAGTTGGTGGGGTTTGTTGATATACCGTTGGAAAAGTGATTTCATTGCCTTTAATGAGCTATCAACATAAGTTTTATGTTAGTCAGTTTTTCAGCTAGAAACCATAACGTGGATCAAAGTCGTGAAATATTAATTAACCCTGTAGTTTTTAAGAATGTGAAAATAGACCCCCACCTGCCCCCCCTCCCATATGATTTTTTGCTCAGCTCGACATAACCTTTCAGCTCCGTAAATAATTGAACTCAATTGCGGAGCACCCTGTATACTAATACTAAAAAAACTAAAAAACTAAAATATCTACTAGTAGTAATTGAAATACGTCATCATTTATTTTATATGTTACTTAAAAGTTTATTTGTCACAAAAACTGAAAAATTTTAACTAAATTTAAATTCAATTCATTTCAATCACGCTTCTTTTTGTTGTAAGAGACAACAATTTTAGAATCCCATTAATTTAAATTTTGCTCTTCTTTTCTTTACACACACACACGCACACAGGATTTGGCCGCCGAAGTCGAAGCAGATCCTGAGCTTAACGAGGAGACAAGCACAATACACAACGTGCTCACCCAGATGACACGCTATCAGGAGGATCGCAATACGAATGCGGGACAAAAGTGGAAGCTGCCGCCAAATGGACAGCCAATCTGTTTATTCAGTGGAAATGCGACACCATCGAAAACAGTTATACGACCGGATGACGACAGTAAGTGGCACACTGAAGGCACACACACACAAACACATTTGCATATGACACTTACACACACATACTCACATCATTTGTATGCAAACACATTTGCAAATGTAACTGTGTAGCTGTAAATTGTTCTTAATGTAGTTCCTTTGAAGCTTTTATTATTCTTTTATCACTGTTGCTGCTGGTATAATGAGCCACTTCCGTTTCCGGTTTTCATTTGTTCATACAAATCAGCTTGGACAGCTGAGCTCTGTATGTGTGTGATAAATTGATTGAGTGCCATCTAGTCACTTTTGTTTGCTTTAGCCGTTCATGCGTTTAAACATTCAATCATTTTAACTTCTTTGCTTTTCAGTTATCTTTCGTGTCTACTGCGCCGACCATACGTACTGCACACTCCGCTTTCCCATGCATACTACGGCGGAAATAATTAAGGCATGTGCCGCCGATAAGCTGCAATTAAATCGCGGTCCCGAGGACTTGTGTCTGGTGGAGGTAAAATCGAATGGCGAACGTTCGAAATTTAAGGATAACGATGTCAGCATACCAACCGGCTTGAGTCTGAACGGACGTGTGTTTGTGTCCGTAAAGGATCATTTGGATGCTCTGGTGAGTGTACTATAGATAAGAATTGTTTGTTAAGTTGGAAGTAAAATGATGAAAAAATATTTATTTTTGTCAACCTGCCACAACCTGCCTGCATAACGTTACGATATTCTAATGTATATGACCATCATTTTGCAAAATAAGTCATTTGTATTATTGGTAAACCCAATTCTTTGATAATTTCCTACCTTTACTCCTACACATTCATAACATTCCAGTGTTGAATTTTTAGCAAGAGAAATATATTTCCTGACAACTGCATATATAAGCTTTTTGTGGCCAAATTTCATTTGTGATTTTTGATTTTTGGAACCTAATTTTGTTAGAAAAAATAACCCCACAGAATATTGAAATATGACCCCAAAAGCTGAAATAATACCCCAAATTGTTTTGTTATTCTCTGTATAATTTTTTGGAGCCCGTTTTATTTTTTATGTTTTTTGTCATAATTCATTGGGTTTCATTTCATAACGCCAATTATTTTTTTATAGGATGAGGTGAGGTAATGTGTAACATGGGGTGATGTGTAGCACAGTGATTTCTCGTATAAAATGTAAGCATGTGAGTGAATGAACAACTGTTATATGTTTCTTTTGACAGTATATAGTTTTTCATAAGAGTTTAAAAAGCTTTTTTTCAAATTAACGGATAGCGTTTCGGATGAAATTTTCTTCAGACTTTAAAAGTGAGTAGAAATTAAATGTGGTATTACTTAATATCTTTAAATATAACAAAAGATTTTACATTTTTTCACGTTGTGATTTCATTAAATAGAAAAAAGTGACTTACATTCGGGTGATGTGTAACACTCACGGTGGGGGTGATGTGTAACACATCTTGCACATTATAATTTGGCATTAAAGAGGCAACAACGTCAAACTCTGAAACGCAATCACATCAACGGCATTAAAAAAGATCGGCCCAGTTCCTACTAATCAGCCCAGACTAAAATCCAATCGTGGTAGGAAGTCAATGAAAAGCTGTATTCTAACAACGCCACAGAAACGTTTACAGTTTCAGGAGGTAACAATAAAAAATATAGAAAAGAAAACCAAACAAACTACAAAGAAAGCTGCAGGTGCTCGGCCGAAAAACCGGAGCTATTCGTCGCACAGTTCGGTATTTTCAATTCCAGCGTGCCAAAGGCATATCATAAAAAGGATTATAGGTAGAAACATGAAATTTTGCTCATAACTTAAAAAGGCAAAAAAATTATTTCTACAAAAAATGGGCGCAATCGGTCAGCTGCCACGCCTACCTCCCATACAACTGGAGCATATATAATGACCTAACTTGGGTTGTATACACGCTATGACAATAAAATTTGGTTTCTTCATTTGTTTTGCCACTTACAACCGTTTGTCGAAAAATGGGTGTAATTGGTCAACTGCCACGCCTACCTATCATACCACTTGTGCATGTATAACGATCTAACTTGGGTGGTATACATGATATGACAATAAAATTTGGCTCTTCGTTTGTTTTGCCACTTGAAACCGTTTATCACAAAACGGGCGTAATCGGTCAGCTTCCACGCCTACCTCCCATACCACTGGTGCATATATAACGACTTAACTTGGGTGGTATACATCAGAGAACTGCACAAGCCTACTTGAAATTCAAGCTTTTTCAAGTACTTGAATTCAAGTATGTATCCAAACTTGAAAAAGCAAGCTTTGGCCTGCTTATAAAAATAGCAAACAATTACAAGTCATATCCAAGCTTTTTCGTTGGCTTGCTTGTTGAGGCTTACTATGTCGGGTAAGAAAGTTGAAAAGCTTAAAACGTTCGGCAAAAGCTTGTAAGCTCGCAAGTATCCAATTAATTGAATTTAAAGCAAGTATCCGAAAAAATTCAATTAGCTTGTTTAGGAAAATCTTAAGCGTATTAAGACTTTTAAGGGTTATTTTAGAAAAATATACTAGCATTATTTTGGAATTAAGTAGGCGTTTTATAATTACATGAACATATTTCTGTCCGTTAAAATACTCTTTTTCATCAAATTCGGATTTCAATTTTTTGGGCTTTTGACACGCTATAATTGAAAATACCGCACTGTGCGTCGTCATCCGAAGAAGGTTGACGATTTTCAAAAATTCACTTAAATGCAACAAATGCCTTTTTTATTTTTTGTGAGCCATTCTGTTTGTGAGAATTGTCACTCCGATATAAATATTTCCAACTAATAATCATTTTACATTTGAAATAAGTTTTTTATTTTTTGAAATTAATAAAGCTATTCATATATTCTATTGAAGTTAACGATCAGTTTTTTTAATTTCGACGTACATATATGTGTGTGTGTGTGTGCATTGAAAATCAGATAGATTTACGAGATATTGCTATTATTTCATCAAGTTCTTATCATAATAGTTTTACTAAGCATAAAAAGTCAAAATGAACATAAAAAATTAAAGTTCCTGGTCTTCAAAACAACATTTTGTTGGTGTTACACATCACCCTACCGATTTGAAAAAGACAAAAAAAAAACCATATTTGGAATTTTTGTTCTACATCATTCATTCCTCAAAATATTCAAATATTCACTTCGAATTGGTTCTTCTGCAAGGTATAAGCCTTTAACCCATTTTTGTCCAACGTTGCATATACTTTTCTTATTTAGAATTTATCTAATCGCCCTATTTTCGCTCAAGGCTGAACAGTTTACTTACATTTCCAAGCTTGGGGAATTTGGAGATGTTCCATTTTTTTATCTTTAATTTTAAACCTTTTAAAAATTGTAAAAAAAAAATAAAGTAAAATATTATTCTTATACGATCGTCTTTTCTTGCCTTTATATTTAACTTTTGTTAATTTTTTTAAGTTTGACCGATATACTTGGCTCCCGCGGGTTGACACAACGCTGGTCTTTAACGAAATTTGTATATTTTTTTTATTCTGTGGAAATTCTTGTGATCAATATTGGCGCAAAATGCTCAACTTTGCCTGTAGAATATCGTTCAATATCGTTCAATTCGAAAATTAAAAATCTCGAGGTGGCACATCGATTTTTAAATTTGTTTTTTTTAAATTTTTTATATTTTTTTTTGTTTTTTCTTATTTAGACCAAACTAAATATTTTTTGGAAAGTTTCATCAGTCTAGCTCAACGGGAACATGGGTCAGTCCATAATGGGTTAAGCCCATCAAAAATTAAATTTCCAAATAAAAACATGTTACACATCACCCCACTTCAGCTTATAATTTCATGATTGATATTTGGACAATTTTAAAAAAATTAAAAGAGCGATTTAATCAAAATCCTAGAATGGCTTAAGAAGCTTAAAAGGCTAATATTTTTGCATTACAAAACTATATAAAATAAATTTAAATTTTTAAAATTCAGTTTCAATTGGAAAAATAATCACCCTAAAACTGAAGATTTTTCAAAATATAGTCATTTTTTAAAAACATTTTGAAGAAATAATATAAATATTAAATATTGTTTCAAAAATGAATGCATAGATTATTCTTTAAAGAATTTAATTTTCTTATTCATATTGCAATAATCCTTAGTGCCATATTGAAATACTTTATCCAAATCATTACTAGTCCAACTAGTTCACAGTCTCAATTCATAGTACAACACATAAATTGTTCTTTATTTTCTATAAGTTCTATTCTAATCCTAGTTTAAAAGGTTTCCTTATTCTAGCTATGATTTATATGAAAACCATAAAATAATTGAAAATTTCCAATTTATTTAAAATTCATTAATTCTCTACAAGAAAAACAACTTTTGGCACGTTTTGCAAAAACATCAGTAACCATGTTTATTTTTTGCTTTTAATTATTCAGACGCCTCTGCCGGAACAAGAAGGAGCTACCGAAGGCATCGAAATTGATTTGGAAATTTTGAGCACCAAGGAGCTGGCTTACCACATCACAATCTTTGACTGGGATCTCTTCTGGGCCGTGCATGAGTACGAGTTGCTCTATCATACATTCGGAAGGCATCACTTTGGCAAGGTAGGTGATGAATTTGGTATGGTACTAAAATTTCACAAACAATGTTATTAGCATGAATTGAAGATTCGTGTGTGTGTGTGCGTATGCGTGTGTATGTGTCAAACCTTGTTTGGCCAAGTGTGGCTGAATGCCAAAAACATTTTATGCAACACATACAGCTGCTCTTTTGCCATAGCTTTCAAAGTTTTAAAAGCTTTTCTTGACCAGAACACAATTTGTGGTAAATGCAGTTTGGCAAAAAGCAACACAACTATAAAGTCTACCAACAATAAGATTAAATAAAAAATATAAAAGAAAAATTTTGATAATCAAGACAAAATTTAAATATTAATAAAAGCAAATATTTTAGTAAATTTCGAATTATAAATTAAATCAATTGCATTTCCAAGCAAATAAATATTTTACATATTAAATTGTTTCATAATAAGAGTTTCCTAGAATTTCCATGCAACTTCCCTGCCATGACAACAAATTAGCTTCTTACTCGTAAAACAACAATACGTATACTAATAAAAGTACTTTATTTATAACTAGCAATTTATAGCATTAACAGTATTGTCTTTGACAGCGGTTCCCAACCAGTGGGTGACTATCACAAACCATCGAATAAACCATCAGAAAGGATAAGAAAGGCAAAATTAAAATTGAGTATATGCATGGTTCAATTATAAGGTTGTCGCAGGGCTGACCGTACTCTCTTCTCAGTACCTATAATTTTGTCAAAACCAGCAAATTGTGCGAATAAATACGAAAGAAAAACAGGTGAAAAAGAGAGCATTTGCAGATTTTCTATAAACTATAGAGTTCGATTTGACAATTATGGGCACCCTTGGGCAACCATGAGTAAGTGTATATTGATTGAGCAAAATTTTTTCCGCTAGACGCAATACTTATTTATAAAGAGTTTTTAATATTCAATGAATAACACTAGTTTTCACGAAAAAAGATCTGGTTTCTCTTAAAATTTTTTTTTTTTAAATATTACACTGTGTGACGAAATTAACCAAAAAAAAAAAAACAACCAAACTTTATAGAAATTCTCAAAAAAGGTTATGTTGAGAGTCAGTCGCACCTGGTCTGACCTCTCAATGTCGTCATATTTTTTAAACCCCAACGCGCACTGCATAAGGTATATGTTAACTTTGTCATTCCGTTTGAAACGCCAATAAGGAGGCGTGGCAGGTATAGAAAAGTATACATATTTTTGATCAGCATCACCACCTGGATCGATTTCCGTGTGTCCGTCTGTGATCACGATTACAGCCGTAATTTTACAGTTATCGCAATGAAATTCAAACTATAAGCTTCTTTCAAAAAAATGGTGATCAAATTCGAGAATGAACCAAATCAGATGAAAACCACGCCTACCTCCTAAACAAAGTGGCTTTATTTTAACTGTAAAATCTCTTAAAAATTCACAAAAATTAAAGAAATGCCTTGAAATTTTACACGTGAGCTTTGATCTTCAATATAAATCCTGACTATTAAGTTTTTAAAAAATCGGATAAAAACCACGCCTACCACCCATACAATGTGGCTTTATATTAACGTAAATCTCTTCAAAATCTGCTCAATTTACAGAAATGTCTTGGAATTTTGCACATAGGATTTGATATATAATATAGACCATCACTATGATATTTGGTAAAATCATATGAAAACCACGCCTACCTCACATACAAATCGGCTTTATTTTAACGTGAAATCTCTATGATATTTGGCAAAATTGGATTAAAACCACGCCTACTTCCCATAGAAGAGTGTGTGACTCTTACGGCAGAGAACCCAGGTTCGAATCCTCCATCCGTCACAGAAAGTTTTTTCAATTGAATTAATTTTTCTGTTCGGCCGTCACCTCTCTGCAGACAATGGCAAACCTCAGAGAGTAAAAACTGCCATGAAAAGCTTCTTGCGAACATAAGCCGTTCGGAGTCGGCGTAAAACATGTAGGTCGAGTTCTCGATCATTTGTGTGCAAGCATTGCACATCACACATAACACGATTGGTCATAAGAAGCTCGGTCAAAGTCCTTTCAAGGGCTGAAATGGCCATTTCGTTTTTTTTTTTTTTTTTGTCTTTACTTCCCATACAAAGTGGCTTTATTTTTAACCTAAAATCTCTTGCAAATCCACAAAAATTAAGGAATGCCTTGAAATTTTAAACGTAAGCTTTGATCTTCAATATAAATCCTGACTATGTTATTTGGAAAAATCGAATGAAAACCACGCCTACCTCCCATACAATGTGGCTTCATATTAAGCGTAAAATCTCTTAAAAATCTGCCTAATTTACTGAAATGTCTTGGAACACATAGGTTTTGATTTATAATATGGACCATCACTATGATATTTGGTAAAATGAGATAAAAACCACGCCTACCTCCCATACAAAGTGACGTCATCAAAATAGAAAATCTTTCTTAAATATATTAAACTGAATGACATCGGTTCTTTATGTGCCCAAATTTATGTACCCATACATATATTCTTCGAAAAGTGGGTGTGGCATTTTACTTTTAATCGAACTTCTGTTACACCGTGTGTCTGACTTGCACACCAAATTTTGCACACATAATCCTCGGTCATTTGAGCAGTCTTAAGTTTATAAAATTGGACGGTACTATACGGGGGGCGTGGCACTTAAACTAGCTCCATCTACATCGTTTGTCGGATTTCAAACAAATTTCGTAAATATATTCTTTAGTATAATGAGAAATTTTAATCCTATAAAAGTGTGTGGGATTGGACAATTGGCGTGTCCATTTAATTCTAATCGAATTTGTCCGACTTAAGCCAAATTTTGCACATATGATATTTGACTTAAGGATCAGTCATTAGTTTATAAAACTGAGCGGAGCTAGACAGGGGGTGTGATACTTTATTTTCCTTCTGCACCATTTTTCTGACTTCAACCAATTTTTGCAAATATATTCCTTGAAATAATACACAGTGATTCGTCCAAAAATTTTGGCGGAATTAGATAGAGGCGTGCCACTTAATTTGGATCGAACTCCTTCTATAGCCATTTTCCAACTCCTTCCAAATTTTCCACACATATTCTTTGGAATAATGAGCAGTCAGTAGTATATAAAATTGGGAGGAATTGAACGGGGGGCGTGGCACTTTAGTTTTAAATAAAATAGTTTTTAACATTGGTATGAATTGGCACATACTTACCAAATTTTGCACATATCACACACTAAATACAAAACAGTCACAACTCAAAATTTTTAAATTTCTAGGTGAAGCCTAAAACAATTTTAGTTTTGAAGGAACTCCATACAAAGCAATGAGACAAAACTTTTTTTTTAAACTATAAAGAAGGAAGATGTATACAAAATGTATTTGAAGTGTTACAGTCAAACTAAATGATCACTACGAACAGTTTTACTTGAAAAAGTAAAAATTTGTAAATTTTGAGTTGTGGCTGTTTTGTATTTAGTGTGCGATATATTCCTTAGAATAATGAGCAGTTTACAAATTACTCTATGTGGCAGCAGATTATACATAAACATTTTATAGATGGCTAAAGACTTCCAATATACTTCAATACGGCTGCGGAGAGGTATTTTAGCTTTGGTGCCCTACCGAAGCTCCTTTTCTTACTAGGGTTTTATTAATTTTTAAATTTTAGATGTGAAAATTTTGTTGTGCTGACATTCATTGAATTTTTTTGGCCATTTGCCTTATTGGAGATGAAAAACAAAATCCTTTTTTTTTGTTTAGAACTTCACGTAAAATAAGGTTATGTAAAAATGAAACCGATATAGTACAAAATGAAGCAGGTAGGGAAGAAATTATTGTATTTTTTCTGGAATTTAAAAAAAATTGGTTCCATTAACAACATTTGTTTTTCACAAAAATTAATTTAAAAATAGCATCGAAATCGGTTAAGAATTTGCTCAACGGCGGCAATTTTAAAGTTTCAAATCAATTTTTTTAAAAACATTTAAGTTTCTTAATATTTATCGCCAGTATTTAATGTTTATGTAAAATTGGGCACTGAACTCATACTCGGCATTATTGCAATATTTGATGGTAAATTAGATATGCATGAGGGGGATACGGCACAAATATGGTTTTTACTTTACCAACTATCGATGGACCGCAGAGGTCTTTCGATTAAGAAAGGTGGGTCGCCAGCTATAAAGCGGTTGGGAACTACTGGCCTATGATAATGTTTGACCCAAAGTGCCGCACAATGTTGCATGTGTGTGTAAATTTCCCCTGAGCTTAATTGAGCATTTGAGTTCAAACAAATTTTGTGCTATTGCATAATTTAAATTACATAACATACGAAAGTAAGTATGTTTTGAATGCTATATGATGGATTGCAATTCATAGTTGCATAGTTTTCGGGACGCGTGCTGTGTGCAAAATTGTCAATAATTGCTGCATAACTTAAGGCTATTTGCTTGCTTAATTACGGCAACAGTTAATAAAAGCATTGCAAGCGCCTGCAACTATGCAATGAGAATTAAATGTTATTTACTTTCCTGCATCAACATAGGCGTAACGTGCGGAGAAGGAGGGAGGTATATGTCCCCCCAAGACATCAGGAAAATTAAAACAATAAAATCGTTTAGTAGAAAAATCTTGAAGTTCTGCGATTTTATAACAACACATTTGTCTGTTAAAACTAGGGTCGAAGTTTAAATTAACCCTCCCCCCGCGATAGTACCTAAGTTTATTTGAAGTCTTAAGCCGTCTATAAAATTGTAATGTATAATATGCAAAAATTTAAGCTCCTATTAAATTTTTTTTTTATAAAAAACTGGAATTTTAAAAAATTCATTTATCTAAAAGATATTCTTTAAATATAAAAAAATAAAACTTTTATATTTTGCTGCTTTAAAAACAATTTTTAAATAACGCAATTCAATTATAATTTGTGCTACTTTATTTATTATTTTCAACAGATAACCGCCAACTTAGACGTCTTTCTGAGACGCTTCAACGAACTGCAATACTGGATAGTCACCGAAATTGTGTCCACACCGAGTATGAGCAAACGTGTGGGTCTGCTGAGGAAGTTCATCAAATTGGCCGCCTAGTAAGTTCAAAATGAAACCAACAAATAAACTAACGCTTGATTTAACCGTAAATGTAGTCAAAAGCAGAAGTTGAACAACAATGAACAACAAACTTCACCACAGCCACTTAATGCTTAAGTAAACTTAAGATTAAATTAAAAGTTGTCCTGTTCATGCATTCGCACAGTGACGCACTTCAGACCAAATCAAGCATAAAAATTCAATTAACTTTTCCTCTTGCTGTGTACTAATCTTATTATTTACCACTTTTCTATTTGCAGCTGTAAGGAATACCAAAATCTAAATGCTTTCTTTGCCATCGTCATGGGACTCTCGAATATGGCAGTGTCACGTCTTCAACAGACATGGGATAAAATACCATCGAAGTTTCGTAAACTTTTTCTTGAATTTGAGGCACTCATCGACCCAAGTCGCAATCATCGTGCGTATCGCGTTTTCGTGGGTAAACTGCAACCACCCGTTATACCTTTTATGCCATTACTGCTCAAGGATATGACATTTGCACACGAGGGCAACAAGACAAGCCTGGATGGTCTGGTTAATTTTGAAAAGATGCACATGATGGCGCAAACTATGCGCACCATACGTTTTTGTCGTTCCAGAAGTTTAGGTAAGCGGAAGAAACAAGCGGAAATGCAATTGAAGTGGGTGTGGAGAGAGGACTGAAGTGGGTTAGGTTGTTCAGATGGAATGAGATGAATGGGCATGATGGCATGATGTGACAGATCTACATGAGTATTTAGAATTTTAAGCGAAATGTTGATACAGCGCGTTGTCGTTAAATGTGTTAAACGTAGACGTTATGCATAGAGAAATTGCTACGCTAATCGACTGCTTCTGAGTCGAGAACATGAGCTGAATATCAATGAGCTGATGAAGTCAATTTTTCAATTGAGCCATCTTTGTTCTTTAAGAAACACTCACAGAGCACAGTGGAGCTAAAAACGAGACCAAATTTATCTTTATTCCTAGCGCTCATTTATATTCACTATATCTGTATAATTTTCTTAACCCTGCTGTTAGGTTGGGACCATTTGGTCCAAATTTCAAAAGTAACCAGTTGTTCATCAATGGTCATTAGATCGTATCACAAAAACTAACCTATATTTGACCCCACCTCAATCGTTAGACATTAAAAAAAAATTTTTTTTTTTTTAAATGGCCCCTCTGGTGCTTTTTCGTTTTTTTGTTATATCTTCGGTGTTTCTTGTTCGATTCATAAAATTTTTTTATGTGTGTACTTGTTGGTTTTTTATCAATTTTTTCTGGTTTTTTTTCGAATCTTTTTTTTTGATAATATTCACTCACTTTATCTCAGTTCCTACTATATTATGAAATTCTAAATTTCATATTTTATAATAAAATTTTTATAATAAAAGGAAAAGATGCCCGAACAATAAGCTTGGAATTTAGGCCCGAAAAAAAATTGGGCATTTTTGCAAACTAAAATATGAAAAAAAGCCCAAATTTTTGTTTACCAAAAAGTTAAGAAATTTCAAACTCGTTGTGATAAAATGGTTTACCCTTGTACGGAAAGTTAAAAAAACAAAATGTTGTAAAAGGACAAATCATTTTTTCATCGCAGAAAAAAAAACACCATTTGGAGTCGGGCGTTTAATCCATTTTCTTCCGAGCTTTATTTCCAAACCATTCGGGCGTTATTTCCTTCTTTGGGGCTCAATTGCCATATCAAAATTGGGAGTTTTTTCTAAAATTCAATGCTTCAAAAGTTCTTCGGGCATAAGTTCTAGGAGCCCAAATTACAGTCTGCTCAACAAGAAGGAAATGACGATAATTTATAGTTAAAATATATATTTTCTCCTTCTACATCGTTTGTCCGATTTCAACCGAATTTCACACATACATGCTTTAGTATAATGAATAGTTTTTAGCTTAGAAAATTGGGCGGGATTGGACAAGGAGGGCGTGGAAATTTAATTCTAATCAAACTCCTTCTCCATCATTTGCCCGACTTCAACCAAATTTGGCACATTTACTTTGCTACAATGAGCAGTCCGTAGTTGAGAAAAGTATGCAAGGGGCGTGGCACTTTAATTTTATTCAAATGCTTTCTACAGCGTTTTTCCGAATTTAACTTTATAATGAGCAGTTTTAAGTCTATAAAAGTGGGCGGTTTTAGACAATGGGCGTAATGGACTTAAACCAAAATTTTAATGAGAGTGTCACTTTAATTTTAATCTTACTCCTTCTACATCGTTTGTCCGACTTCAACTAAATTTTGCACATATATTTTACGGTATAATAAGCATTCCGTAGTCAAGAAAATTCGTTGGGATAAGGGTGCGTTTCAATTCAATTTCGATACTTTATTTCAGTGACCACCTACACCATGGTATGAGGCCGTTTGATAATTCAGTGAAAAATGAAAAAAGGAATGATTTTTACGGCAAAAAACGTTTATTTCTCGATATAGTCTCACGCACTTCGTCCAACGTTCCTCCAATTTATTCACCGAAAAATACGTTTTCGAAAGGTCCTCAAAATAGGCTCTTTCCGCCGGGTCATTTTTTCAGGTTTTAAAACAGAAAATAGTCGCTGTGGGCCAAAACTGGAGAATATGTTGGATGAGGACTTCAATTCATGGAACTTTGCCATGGTAGCTTGGCATGTGTGAACGCGTGCATTGTCTTGATGAGAGAGCACTTTTTTCTCCGCCAAATAGGAACGTTTCTCTTTTAAAGCATCGTTAAAACGGTTCAATTCGGCTGCATAGTATTCGCCATTGTTCGTTTTTTCCAGTAAAAGGTAATCGATGTAGATTATACCGCGTTCGTCCCAAAATACTGTCGCCATAACCTTTCCGGCCGATAGCACCGTCTTCGCCTTCTTCGGAGCACGTTCGGTCGGTGAAGTCCACTGTTTCGACTGTTCCTTTGCCTCTGGTGTATAGTGATAGATCCATATTTCATCCACGTTTACTAGTCGACGGAAAAAATCCTTCTTATCTTTGTTCAACATCGCCAAACACTCCTTTCAATCAGTCACACGATCGCGTTTATGGTCAAGAGTGAGCAAACGTGGCACCCATATTGCGGATAATTTTTTCATATCCAAATGATTTCGCAAAATGTTCCACACCCGTTCGTCTGAGATGCCTACGGCCTCAACAATCTCGCGCACTTTAACTCTGCGATCGGCCAACACGATATCGTGAATTTTAGTGACCATTTCTGGTGTGGTGACCTCATTTAGGCGTCCAAAACGTTTGGCGTTACTTGTGCTTGTCCGACCGCATCGGAATTCAGTAAACCACTCGTGAATCATTTCAATGGATAGTGCAGAGTCCCCATTGTATATCTCCAGTCTTTCCTTTGATTGGCTGATGGTTTTTTTGCGCAGAAAATAATACTTGATGAGTACACGAAATTCCCTTTTATCCATTTTTGCTAAAATTCACAAGATCATCTGCTGTCAATGGCTGCCAAACACAAACTAAGGGTCGCAGCAACTTGAAATTTTGACAGTAGTCTATTAGCAGATGGTAGTTGACAGGATCAGTGTTGCATTTAAAGTTACAACGCGGGAAATTTCATTTCTTACAGAATTATCAAACGGTGCTCGTATAGATTTAAAGTACATTGCAGGATATAAATTGATAAGGCAATTATTATTTTTTGACTTTTCAAAATTCGATAGAAAGAACTCAGCAAATAGGTTTGCAATACCAAAACACATTTTTAGAATTCATATTATTTAAAAACATCGATTATAGAATATTGGACAAAACTTTCTTGAATGTAATAGCAATATTAGATAAATTAGATTCGAACTAAGTAATATATTGCCTGCATAATGTCTATATTTAAAAAAAAATTAATTTTGATTAGTTAATAAAAAATTTTTGTAGGACTTGTTTTGAAGTTTTTTTAAAGATTTTAAATAACGAGTGTACCGACGATCTTTATAAACACGTTCCTTGCTAAATTTTATGAATATATTGTAAGCAAACTATATAATAAAACCCAAAATATTGTAAGTCGTTTCCTTTATAAATATTTTGGTTGTTATTTCATTTTCGATTTGGACATTATTTAATTTGCTTGGGCTTTATTTAATTTTTTAGCTTGGACGTTATTTTTCTGATATTGATATACTCTCGTATTTATATTTTATAGGAAATATGTTGCATTTATTTATAAACTTTGTTTTTAATTTTTACAGGACTTGAACCGCCATCGCCGAAAAGCGAAGGCGAGGTGCGTTCCTACATCAGCTGTTTGCGCGTCATCGATAATCAGCGTGTTTTAACCGCCATGTCACAGAAAATTGAGCCGACAAGAAAAACTTAAATTACTTCATCAAAAAGTTATACTTAATTTACAAAAACATTTATCATAAACTAAGCCTGAATGAAGTGTTCAGTAAGAAAAGAAATTTATAATAATTTGTCACATCTGAAGTCTTTATGTTAGACTCTATCATTTATTTAAGTTAATATTTAACATTATTTGCTATTTTATTTTTTTTTTTTTTTGTGATAAAAATTCGTATGAAGCCTATCCTTAGCATGTGTTAGTTTTAAGCTCTTGTTTTTATAGCGACAAAAAATTTCAATATCATTCTGTACATAATTTTGAAAAAATATTTTTAAGAGCACACACAGACCTATATTATATAATATATTGATCACATACAAATTATTTATATAAAATTAAACTCATATTTTTAGTTATTAAATTAAATTGTTATACTTTAAGTTTAAATAAACACAACATCAATTTTTGTGTTATATTTGTAGAAACTACATTTAATTTTTTACAAAAGCATTTACTGTATAAATTAAAATTATGATTTATTAAAATAATTTTGTTTTTTTACTTTTCTTAGATTTGATTTGTTTGTTTTAACTTTCATTTATATGGAAAAATGTTTCCAACATAACAGCCAGAGAAATGTTGTATTTCCCTTTAGTGTGTTAAGACAGAAATCCAAATGAAATAAGTTTTTATAAAAACACAACTAAACAAGTCACAATTATTGCGTTTGAGCGTTCGACAATTTTATGAACAGTTAAAATTATGGTGTCAAATTTCATCTGACATTTGACTCATTTGAATTGTGCATTTGAATTTATTTTTTTTTGATTGTCCTTCACCTCTGTATCACGAAAAAATACACCAACGATAGACACAAAAAAAAATCAATAGATTTTTGTATGAAATTAACTAGTATTTTTAAATTGACGTTCGTGTATTGTATTGTATTATTTCGTGATACTTACCCAATAAATAATGTCATGAAAAACTTCTGAGGAACATCATAAAATATGGATATGACAGAGAAATTTTTTAATTTTTTCAACCTTTATATCGTTTATACTTTAAACGTGGCGACTGTTGTTAAAAAATTAATGTAGAATCCAAAATCAATGTTATGCTCTTTAAAAAATTCTGTTCAATTTATTTTATAAGTTTTTCCAGAAGTGCGTACGAATTTTGTCTTGAGTGTTATATCTCTTAAAATTTCCAAATTTTAGCATTTGATAGTTTATTTGTCTTAAGCTGAAAACTTAAAAAAAAAAATAAGAAAAATGGTTTAGTATTTTGGCGGCATAGACGTTGAAACAATACTCAGGATTTTAATATAATTTTTATTAAATTTTTTTTTAACGAACTTTTAATAGTTTTAATAGTAGTTTTAATAGTAAAAAAAGCAACAAAATACAATTTTTTTATTTTAGTTTAAATACTTAAAACCGCAAAATCATAGATAACACTCTTGACATATTTAACTATACTTACCATAATTTGCTGATTAAATTTTAAAAAATATTTTAAAATGCAATTTATTTAGTAAAATTTAAATCGCTAAATCGTGTATTTTCTCGTAGTTATGCACTTGACGGCATATCAGTAACTAACATAAAGTTTAGAGCAAATAAAGTAATATAACACTCCTGACACGAAGCAAAAAAAATTAATGTTTTGTAAACTTTAAAAATCAAAGACACCAAAAACTCCTTAAAATATGAGCTGGCATTGCCAATCTTTTTATTTTTCTTTCTTTTCATTTTATTTTTCCATATTGAATAACTGCAGGCAAGAATGGGGACAGGCGCTTTTTTATAGAACAGGTAAGAGAGGGGAGAAAATAGTCGCTTGTAAATATTAAACTATAAAATTTACCTTAACTCCAAATGCCTTATTTCTAATAAATTATTTTTATTTTACAACAGTATTGATTTTAGTTTATTTTTGTGCTTATTTTGTAAAAGAAAGGACTGGAGGAAGCGCGAACAGCAAAAACCGTTTATTTTGAAATTCACCCTTATAACACTCACAACACAACTGATCATAAGAAGCTTGTTCAAGGCCCTTAACTTAAAAGTTTGTTGTGCCGGTTTTGAATATTTTTTAAAGAGCCTTTTTTAGATCGAAATACTTTTGCCACCGATACTCTGTTAATAGTGAAAACCGTCAAGTTCTTCGAAATAAACATCAACCATAGACACCCCCCCTTGCAAGTCTTTTGCCACTGATCTCTTTTCCGAATTTGGAAAAATAATACGATAGAAATAATACGTTAATGCTGGATCCCAGGTAGACGAAGTCTTTCACAAACTCGCAGGAAGTGTTGTCAACAGTGGCTTGGGTGCCAAGATGCTGGGACTGTTTGTTTGTTGACACCAGATATTTCGTCTTATCTGCGTTCGCTGCAAGACCCATGTAAGTCGACTCTTTTCTAATTTGGAGAACGCTGCACTGACTTCGCGTGTATTATGGCCAATAATATCAATATCATTAGCATACGCTAGCAGCATATTACTCTCATAAAATATCTTCTCCATAATTAGATTAAAAAAGTCGCACGATAAGGAATCACCTTGTCTGAAACCTCTTTTGGTAACAAATGGGGGGAGAGGTCCTTCCCAATTTTAACTGTGCTGCTGGTGTTGCTCAGTGTTATCCTGCATAGACGGATTAATTCTGCAGGTATACCAAATACAGACATCGTGGAGTATAGGTGATTCTTTATTAAACTGTCGAAGGCGGCTTTGTAATCGACAAAAAGATGGTGTATGTCGATTTGTTTCTCTAGGGTTTTTTTTCCAAGATTTATCGTAGCGTGAATATCTGAGCGGTGGTAGATTTTCCAGGTCTGAAGCCGCATGGATAAGGCCCAATCAGTTGGTTTACGATGGGCTTCAGTCTTTCACATAACACGCTCGACAGGACCTTATATACGATATTTAGGAGGCTTATCCCACGGTAGTTGACGCAAATACTGGGATTGCCTTTCTTGTGGATTGGGCAGAGTACACTGAGGTTCCAACGGCTTGGAATGCATTCTTCCGACCGTATTCTGCATAGAAGCTCATGAATGCATTTAAACAGAGCTTCGCCTCCGTTTTTAAACAGCTCAGCGGGTAAGCCGTCGGCTCCCGCGGGTTTGTTGTTCTTAAGCCGTGTTATGGCTGTCAAGACTTCATTGTAGTCGGGCAGCGCAACTTCAACGCTGTCATCACCAATTGGGGTTTCCGGAATATCATCTCTATTGGCGGGATTGTTGTCATCGTCGCCATTCAAGAGACTAGAGAAGTGTTCCCTCCATAGCGTCAGTGCACTCTGGATATCTGTCACCAGATTCCCCTTTTCATCCTTGCAGGAAGAGGCCCCGGTCTTAAAACCATCGGCCAGGCGTCTTATATTTTCGAAGAATTTTCGGGCGTCATTCCTGTCACCATACATGTCAATCTTCTCGCACTCAAGCTTTTCTACCTCTCTTTTTTCTCTCTATATAGCTCCTAAGCACTGGTTTCGGCTGGTTTCGGCGAGAGCGGGGATAGCCAATAACCTCTTCGGCAGCCGCACACATAGAGTGGGAGATGTGTGCCCACTGCGCGCATATATCGTCGATCGGAGGATTGCTTTCATGAAGCAGGAGTGAGAGTCGAGAGGTGAAGGCTTCGGCTGTCTGTTTTCATTGCAGCTTGTCTACGTCTAGCTTTCTCTGTGTAGGGTTGCGCGCAGAACAGACGTGTACGAATCTTAGCTGCGACAAGATAATGATCCGAGTCCATATTAGCACCACGGATCATGCGTACATCTAATACACTGGAAGAGTGCCTTCCGTCAATCAAAACGTGATCAATTTGGTTGCTCATTCTTTGGTCAGGTGACAGCCAGGTAGCCATATGAATATTAAGATGCTTGATTCTAGTGCTACTTACGATCATGTTTTGTGCTGCGGCAAAGACAATCAGCCTCATTCCATTATCGAATGTGTTGTCGTGGAGGCTGAAATGTCCGACTATTGGACCAAAGATGTTTTCCTTGCCCACCTTAGCGTTGAAGTCAACAAGCACAATTTTTATGTCGTGACGGGGGCAGCGCTCGTAAACGTCTTCACGGCGCTCATAGAAAGTTTCTTTGTTCTCATCGTCCTTGTCCTCTGTCAGAGCATGCGCACATATTATATTAAAGAATTTAGCCTTGATGCGGATTATGGCAAGTCGTTTGTTCACAGGTGTGAATCGCAGGACGTGATGCCGTAATCTCTTGCCAACTACAAATCCGCACCCAAACTCGTGCTTTTCCACATGGCCGCTGTAGTAAATATCACAGGATGCTTGCCGAGACCAACCCTGACGCTTCCATCGCATTTCTTGGATTGCAGTGATATCAGCTTTGTATCTTTCCAAGATATCAATCAGTTGGATAGAGGCACCTTCCCCATTAAGAGTTCGGACATTCCAGGTGCATATCCGTAAATAACTATCAGATATGGGGATAAGAAATAAGAGAAAAATTATTTCTTAAACTTTTCATTAAAATGGTTCTTTTACGTGGAGGGCTTCAAGCCCAACGCACAACCTGTTTAAGGCTAGGTGACCCGCCAATCAAATTAACCGTCAAACTAACGGATGCCAGTTTGCCGTTGCCCAGGCAATACCACGCGAAGTTTTGAGTCGACTTGGGACGATTAGACATGGATAATGCTGGCCTCGCCAGATTGAGGCAGTTAAACCTGTTGCCATGTGAAGGTTCGTCTCCTGTTCCCTTTAATCCCTTTAATACGATTAGTGTTTTATAAACACAGTTTTGTGGCTTTTTTAGTATTTCTGGTAAAAATTTCTTAAATATTATTCAAATATGCTTGAATATTAAAAATACCCTAAAATTTTGAATCTAATTTTTCATTAAACTCAAATTCAAAACCAACTCATAAAAAAACTTTTGAGGGGAACTTATAGTTTTAAATTTTTTTTGTTATACAGGGTGTGTCGGATAAAGAGTTCAGTCGGAATGCTGATGATTCCTTGGGTCGAGACAAAAATTGGTTCGGATTGATCTCTCTATCTGGCCCACCCTGTAATTTAGTAGCCAGGTTTTATAGTTTTTTATTCAATTTGTTTACTTTTACGTTGCTTTACTTTTGTAAATACCAAAAATCCAAAATAACAAATAACAAAAATCATGCCCCCCCCATATTGTATACAAATTATGAACTTTTTAAAATTTCATATATATATATATATAGATATATTTAAGCGATAATATATTAATAATAAATATTATTAAAAATAAGATGATATTGAAAAAAAACAAAACTGGTAAGGGACCTTTTTAGCAATTAAATTTAAAATGAAAACTAATTTGAATAAGTTTTCATAGCTAATAATAAATGTTAATTGTTAAAAGATAGCATAAAAGCACATTTTCTAATATAAACATTTTAACTGATTCTCAATACTGGTTATAATAATAATGTACGATAGTTTTCAACTTTTCCAAAATCACAGATTTCGATCAAAGTATTCTGGTAGATAATAGATGATAAAAAGATGATATAAATAGATTCCACGTGTATCGGTATTTTTAAAGTTAACGTCTCAATCACATTTAATATGGACCTTAGGTTTAGTATACTAAACTTTACAATTTACTAATATACAGAGTAAGAAAATTTGTCAGTATATCCCTTTAACATAGTAACTGTGTTCGCATACCTGTAGTAAAATTGTATGGTCTATATATTTGAAGAATATTTTAACCCTCAAGCACTCTTTTTTATGAGGTTTTCTAACCCATTTTAAAAAAGGTTTTAAAAAGGGTTAAAATATTCCTCGAAAAAATGTCACTATTAGTCTCTGCAGGCAAGATTAGTCTACAGCAGTGTCGACAATATTTGGCTCGGGAGCGAAGAGCTTTACAAGCAAAGTATACGTATATAAATGCTTGCGCTGCTAAAAAGCTTTCAGTCTGCTGGCAGACTCCAATCAGTTGTTTTACGTCGCTTTGTCTGCTTGATATACACAGAAAATAAGGCGTTACAATACGAAGAAGCGATGCACAGTTCATTATATTAGTTTATACGAGTATTTGATATTTCAAAAACGCAGCTCTACTTCATTTAATCAATTATTATTGTCGTAGCTTGCAAGTTAATAATAATCCGATTTTATGTACATATATTTTATTTTTTTAGGTTAATTTTGTCTGCAATAGGCTAGAGCCGAAAAAAAATTTTAATGAAAATATAAATAGCACAATATATATTAAATAAAGCCATAAAATACATATATTTTACTTCTTGTAGATTTATTATGGCTTTTTGTACATAAAGCTTTCAGGAAGCTTTCAGTGCTTTAACATTCAATTCATTTCTGTAATAACCCTGTAGGAAAATCAACTAATTTAAAAGTAGTTGATAAAGTAGTTTTTTGTCAACCACAACTAGTTGAAATTCTGACTTTTTCCCATAGAACGAACTAACTTATTTTGTATGGTGATGTCCGCTAAACAAGTCAATTGACTTTCGTCTGCATATATTTTCAACTACTTGTTTAATTAGTTATATTTAAATTATTTTTTAATGACTTTAAAATAACCAATTGAAAACTATTACTGATGGCCTAAAGTTAATAATATTTGATGAAATAACATGGTTAAATATATATAAACTTGTAATCTAATAAAAATTTGCAATTAAAACATGTCAAAATCATAGTAGTTGCCACCTTAATATAATTCAAAGTAGTTCATATACTGGTTTATTTTAAACTAGTTTTTTAATTAGTTGTTTTTAAAAACAAGTTAGTTCGTTCCTATAGGGAAGTTTTTAACGTTACACATCCATGTAAGCGTTTTAAGCTGTGTGCGTTTGGTCATCACTGGTTTTTAGATACTTACAGCCCAATTCTGTTTACTTGATAAATTCACCATGACAAAAAAAAAATATTTTTCATTGTCAAAGTTGTCAATATATAATTTGCAATTGTGGACGCTTGAGGTTAATATTAACATAAGTTGTTAATAAAAATTTGTGTGATACAAATTTATAAACTTTTGTGTAAATTTAGGAAAATGGAAGAAGAAATCACTTTATTATTGCTGTTATTTAAAGGTGAAGAATATGAATAAACTAGAGCACTTACTTAATTGATGTATCCATATTTGAAAAATTTGATGACATATTTTATAAAAGTAGCTGTAAATAGAAATTCACCTCCTCTGGTGAATTTTGAAAGGTTCTTATTTATCAAGTCTGCTGCAGAATAATAATAAAGCTTTCGCTTGATAAAATTCTTTACAAATATAAGGTTTGTTCACTAACAAAGAAATTATTACAAATTGTTACAAGTTTTTACTAGTAAAGCGTTCACGTACTCGAAAAACTTGCAACGAGAGAAGACAACGAGAGCGTTAAAAAGTGAGCGGGAAAAAAGTACCCAGCAGAAAAGTAGACCAAATTCGAAATAGTTCTGAACTAGTTCCAAAAAGGACCAGTACCAGTTACACTACAATACCCTTTAATATTGGACTAACTGACGCTTTTTGCGGGTTGATGTCATAGGAAAAGACAATTATTCCCATAAACACTCCTTTTTCCCCATATTTGAACTAGTTACATTAGGAACATTTTTGAACTGGTTGCTTTCGCAGTAGCCTAAGAGTGGTTGTTTTTAACCTTGTTTTAAAGTCAATATTTTAAAATTGTAAAAATTTTGTGTACTGCAGCAAAGACCCTAAAGACCTGGTTGAACGATCTTTTCCATCCACAAGATTTATTAAAGAAGAATAATATTTAATAATTTCACAGAGCAACAATCGATATCATCTTGTGGGCAGCAAATCCCAACGCATTGCACTCCAACGCGTTTTCTACCACAACGCATTTTTTAATACAAGGTATTTTCTACCACAACGTGTGATTAGATTCCATTCAATTTTTTTCAGCAATACTTTTCAATACAAAAGCAAAGAGAACTGTTTTGCACTGAACTCCTTTTGTACTTTATCAGAGCTACTTTGAACTGCGCTAGAAATTAACTAGTTCACTTTTTTAATTGATTCCAAAATAACTGCTGGGTAGCTACAAGTTTCTCTGGAAGGCTTATTGTCAAAAATGCTGTTAAAACTATGGAAATTGTCGATTCCGACCGTCAACTAAGCACTGTTTCGATTGCCCATAAGCTAAATATTGCACAAAAAACCGTTTTCAATCACTTGAATAAGTCTGGATACAAAAAAAAGCTCGATGTATAGTTGCCACAACAACTAACGCAAAAAACCGCATGGATCTACAAATAACTGCTGAATAGCAACAAAATCTACCCATTTCTGAAACGGATGGTGACTAATGATGAAAATTGGGTCACTTACGACAACGTCATGCGAAAATGGTCGTGGTCTAATTGCGGTAAGCCGGTGCGCACGGTGGCCAAGTCAGGATCGACCGTCAGGAAGTTTTTTATTGGGATTGCTTAATTCGAACCTGTAAAAGGTTTAGCTAGGAGAGGAATTGTGTTACATCAGAACAACGCCTGGCCACACACAGCGACAGTGACTGACCAGAAGCTCGGGGAGCTTAATTGGGAGGTTCGTATGCATCCACCTTTGAGTCCAGACCACCTTGGCCCCAAGCATGTAAAAATCGACTGTACCAGATTTTTGCCAAAATTGACGATATTTCTATTAAAGAGGCATAATGAAATTACCTTCAAAGTGACAACAAGCTATCGAACAAAACCGTACATATTTGGATTAAATCTGATCATTCTAACTATGCTTAATAAAGCCTTTCATTTCATACAAAAATAACGAATTTCTTTTTACTACACCTGATATTTTTATATTTGAAAAAAAGATTAAAAAGTTTGAAAATTTTGGCATAGAAACAATATATAGAAATATTTTTAGCGATTTATAAATTAAGAAAATCATATGTCTTGAAAAACATTATTTTGTAAAAGAAATAAGCTTTTTTTCAAAAGGTTAGATATAGAAAGTTCTTTTCAATTTCCATAACTTTGTAATAATTTCTTTGAAACAGTGTGTAATATTAATTTCCTGAATTTTATTGACCACTTTTTTTATTGAGTGTTCAAATAAGCTTTGAGGTTTTTACAAAAGATAGCGTATACTAAAGGGTGATCCAATAAGAGCTCCCTACTTTGTTTTCTAAATAAAATACATAAAAATCAATGTGCTTCGGTTCCTAAAAATCAATGTTTAAAAATTATTTCCTTCAAATGTTTCCCAAGACAAACTCTTAAATGTTCCTTTCTGTGGGTCCAATTTCAACAACTCTTTCGAGCATATCGGGCGGTATTCCTTGAATAGCAATAGTTATGTTGGTTTGTCGACATAAACAAGTGATTTAACATATTCCTAAAGAAAGTAGTCCAATGGCGTCAAATCACATGATCTTGGTAGCCAATTAACAGGACCATTTCTTGCGATGATATTATCATCGAACGTTTCCCTTAATAAAGCGATTGTTTCTCGTTTGTGACTGATTTTGGTAGTAAGTTTCCACAATTAATAAGCGTTGTCCAGGAGTAAGTCTAGTCATGATTGAGTTGTATTGAATACTGAACACAAACGTCATATGGACAAGACATTTGACACATGACAGCTGTCAAAATGGACCTCGTATTGGATCACCCTTTAGTGCCTGTTTACATTCGCCTCACTTCACCGACTCATTTTGATGTGAGGCAGCTGCCAAATGTTCACACACATTACTTGCCTCACTTCAACCTTGAACAATTCAATCAAGAACTGACCGCTGTTGGAGTTCTATCAAAGCTCAAATTTGGGTTTTCTTGCACTAAAATATCTTTGTTAACATTTAAATCAATTTTCACAAATGAATATTGCCTCACAAACATTTCACCTTCCTACTTCCTCATCTCTTCTGTAGACGTCAGAGTGAGTCGATTGAGTGAGGCCAGTGTAGACAGGCACTTATATTCATGTTAAGGCTAAGCATTAAAGCTCAAACGCCCCCAATATGCCAAAAGACATGACAATGTAATCTTTCAGCACGACAATGCTCGGCCACATATTGCAAAAGTCGTCAAGGAAACTTTGGAGGTGCTTCAATGGGATGTCCTATCGCATTCGTCGTATTCACCAAATATTGCTTCTTCCCACTATCACTTATTCTGGTCAATGACTTATGGTCTGGCCGAGCAGCACTTAACTTCTTTCGAATAAGCCAAAACTTGAGTATGTATATTCTTGAATCTCCTCAAAAGAAAAGATATTTTTCCATACGCGAAATCCGTATGCTGCCTGAAAGATGGGGGAAAAGTCGTAGCTAATAACGATGTTCAATACTTTGTCTGAAATTCAATGTACCAATTTCTCTGAATGTGGAGGCCGACAGAAGAAATGATTGCCATCATTTTTCAAAATCATTGATTGGGATTTAAATGATTTTAAATCACAAATGATTGCATTCTTTTACAGCTCGGATCAAAATATTACACAATTTTTGTCGCTTTTTTTATGGGCTCAATGTACGTAAGCTTGAGACGAAAGCTTTTAAAACGTCTATACACGTGTATTGTTTATTTGTCTGCTCTACCAGAATTCACTTATCAAATCCCAGCCAACATTTGGAAGATAAATTGTTCGCCTTTCGCCGAGGCGAAGCGAAAGCGATACTTTTGGAAGATATTTAGGCGAGATTCCTTCTGCGCGAAAAAAAAGCGTTTCAAAATCAAAACACCAGAGTTTCGCCCTTTTTACGTCTAAGCGAAGAAAAAACGATATCATTGAGGCATTTCTGCTCAATACAAAGACTCATTTTCTGCTCCTCAGTAAGAATCATTTTCTGCTCTTCTTGAAGATTTCGCCACGATGGACTTTTTTCTCCCACGAGAGAGCAGATAGCGAGCTCGCCGGTGAAAAATTGTTCTTGAAGGAAATTCGCTTTCTGCTCTTCCGTGATACAAAATGCTGGCTGGGATTCTATAATTATTTTGGTTGTTGAACTGTCTATATGAAATAATAAATAAATTTACTTTAACAACTCTATCGCTGGGTCTCTTTCTAGTCATAAGTTCTGAGAGTTTTAAGCAAAACAAGTTATACTGAAAACTAAAACCTAGGTTTCCGAACTCAAATTTGTACCGATTTTCAAATATTATGCATTATTTTTAGGTATGAAATCGCAATTATATAGTGTATAGTAATATACAGGGTGTAGCAGCTTTTTTTTTTTTGCATGTACTTAAGAAACTTATTGATTTTACAGCTTTTTCTCTTTAGTTTTTTGCTAATGTCGTTTACACTTAAAGTGATAAAACATTCTAATTTTGGAGGTACAATTTCGCTGTAGAGCATATTCTTCCGCTATCCCAAGTAAAGGGCTTTGAACAGTAGAAAGCACCGCTTTTAAACATTTGACTCGATGACTTTAATAATGCGATTATTAATATTTCTACAATGATGAATTTTGAAATTTTTAAAAGGGTGTCCCAAAAGTCACTGACTTTCTATTAAAACGCATTGTTTTAACGCAAAATTAAGTGAATTTGTAATTACATTTTAAAATTATGATACAAATTTAAATTTGAGTGAAAACTTAAAAAGTCTTGAGCACCTTTGGTAGGGGTAAAAATTCACGTCAGCAAAGTTAACGTCAGCAATGCTAACGTCAGTACTGTTAACGTCAAGAAAATTATATCGTCACCACTGTTCATGTCGTCACTGTAAACGTTAGCACTGTTAAGGATTGCACTGTTAATGTCTGCATTTCTGATTCAACTTCCAGGCAAGCAAAGTTTTTGTGTTTTTTGTATGGCAACCTCCAGTGGGGTGGCAGATAGAGGTTAGTTCTGTTCAGAAGAAATGTTGAAAAGCAAAGCATGATAGGATTAACTACAGCGATCGGCATAAATATTTTGAATAAAGTTGGAATCACACGTGCGCTCTGAATAAAATGTAACGGTAAAGAATTCTCTTTTATTGTAAAAACATGGTGTGAGGAATTTAAATGTGAATAAACGAAATCATTTAAGCTACGCTTTTCGAGGTAGTAAGTCGTTCATTACAAAAAGAAAGAATTTATTGGCGGTAAAAGTATTTTGACGCTTATGCAAGTAACGATTTGGTAATTAATATCAAAGTATTTAATAGTTTTCCAACTTTATTCAAGTATATTTTTTTTTTATATTCTTTTAAAACAAAAATGGGGAAGAAGTCGGAACTAAGTTTTGAAGTGCAATCGTAGAGAAGAGTGGTATTTTTGTCAAATAAATATGCTCCGAGTTACATTTTTCAAAGGAAACCATTCCCTAACAAATAAATAAGCACCAAGAAAAAAATTCAGTAAACAATTTGCCACTTTCTGGCGGATAACGTAAAACAACACGTAAAGAAGACCAGCTTATTGTACGAGAGTTCGCAAAGAATCCTGGTTTAACTCCGAAAAGCCATGAATTTCAGATGAAAATTTTTTTCTCAGAATCCAGTTAGCAAACGCACAATTCGCAGGCGTTTAAAAGAATTCCAATTCGGTACATTTTCCGTTAGAAAAATATTGTTCGTAACGCCGGCAAATAAAATCAAACGACTCAAATTTGCCAAAGATTTTCTCTGCAAAGCTAGCTATGAGCTTTTGGAACCGAGTTTTGTGGACTGATGAAAGTACGTTTGAGTATCACGGCTCATCTAAAAAGAGATTTGTTCGAAATCCAAAGAAAACACAAAAAGAAGTAGCTCCAGTCTTGCAAACGAATCGCCATAGCGGCGGATCGGTAATGTTCTGGGGATGCATTTCCTCTTGTGGTCATGGTGATTTGGTTCCAATTGATGGAACGATGAACGAATACAAATATTTCGATGTCTTAAATGATCATGCGTTACCATCTGGAGACAAACTTAGTGGTGAGTCATTTATTTTGCAACTCACATGACACAAGAGTAAGTTCATAATGAACGTTTTGAATCGAACTATGTTTTAAACTGGTCAACACAAAGTCCTGATTTAAACGTTATAGAAAATTTGTGGGTCTGAATTAAAGGAAAGCTGAGCGTTTGCTAGGCTTGAACTAGAAATGAGACTATTTCTGAAATAAAAAGTCTTTGGGAGAAAATTCTGGCAGATCTTTTGAAAAATTTTGTGGAATCGGTATCTAAATGCCTTCAAAAAGTAATAGAAGCTAATGGCGTATATATTTTTTATTAAATTATTAAGGTTTGTATTGATTTTTCTAATCTTTAAGTTTAGTTTTGCACAAAATTGAACTGTCAAAATAATTATGCCTTCTTTGATATGAACTTTTTTTAATATGTAATCCTTATAAGTTATATTTTAAAAAATGTACACATATTTGGTAACATTTTAGGTAGATAAAAATATATATAACTTCGGGTTTTCTCAAACTATTTCAAAAACTCAAAATATTTTCATTTTCTTTTCGTCAAAATAATTATGCCGACTACCGACCCATATTGGCATCAATTTGGGAGAGATATGAACTATTATCGACCGTTATTGTGTTTTTTGTATTCGGACTCCCAGAAGGGTGGCAGACAGGGGATAGGCTTGTTCCAAGGAATTGCCAAAAGGCAAAAACTAATAGGATTTGTTCATACATTTTACCCCTCTAGAACTCAGTCGGGAGGAGATATGAACCACAATCGATAGTTATTGAATTTTTTGTATGGGGACTTCCAGAAGGGTGGCAGATAGGGGCTAGGGGTGTTGCAAAGAACTGTTAAAAAGCAAAAAAATAATAGGACGTGTACTTTAATACGTAATACTTTACACCTGTAGGGGTCAGTCCGGGAAAGATATTAACTATAACCAATAGTTCTTGTATTTCTATGGAGACCCCCAGAAGGGTGTCAAATAGCAGTTAGGTGTACTCCAAGGAAATGTTAAAAGAAAAAAAAAAGGACCAGCTCATATATTGGACCCCTTGACGGCTCATTCCGGGAAAGATATGGTCTATAATCTACAGTTTTTGTGTTTTTTATATGGGGACCCCCAGAAGGGTTATCTGTCACCCTTCTGGGGGAAGTACCTAAGTTCGGAAAAAATATTGAAGAGCAAAAAGAATAGGATTAAATCATATATTTGACTCTTCTAGGTATCAATTAAGGAGAGAAAGGAACTAAAACTGACAGTTATTGTGTTTTTGTATTCGAAACCCCAGAAGGATGGCAGACACGGGTTAGATGTGTTCGAAGGAAATGTCAAAAGGCAAAAACTAATAGGATCTGTTCATATATTTGATCCCCCCATGGATAAGTCCGGAAAATATATGAACTTTAAGCAACAGTATTTGTGTTTTTTATATGAGGACCCCCGGAAGGGTGGCAGATAACGATTAGGTGTGTTCCAAGGAAATGTTAAAGGGCAATAAATAATAGGACCAGCTCGTATATTTGACCCTTCTAAGGTTCATTCCGGGAAAGATATGAACTATAATCTACAGTTTTTGTGTTTTTTGTATGGGTACCTGCAGTTGGATGGTTTACAGTGTGAATGAACCTTTCTTTTTGAACGAGGTGGTATACTTGACTCCTCTAGGAGTCAATTCGGGAGAGATTTCTTTCTTATTTGAAAATTTGATGATTTATTCGTAAAAAGATTCTAAAAAACTCGGAAAAAGATTTACCGAAAATATCAGTATGTACCTAATATATGATATAAAGTGGAAACTTCAATAATTACTTAGATAATTAATTAGATAATTAAAGTCTACTACAAATTGATTTTTTGAATGAAGCATTAGGTTTGACTATGTTCAATGATCGAAAACTCAGTACTACTAAGTATAAAACGTCGATCGATGAGATTTTTACACAATGCTCACAGAAATTCCAATGAAATATTTATGTTTCCCACTGAAGTTTTCATAAGTCTATTTTATCCTTTTTGGAAAAGGATTCCACTTTTAGGATTCCATGAACGAAATAGAAACGATTTGATACTACAATTAATTTGAAAATTAAAAAAAAGCCTCATTATTTCATAGCTTTAGGAGTTTACACTACGGTTGGCAGGCTTCTCTAATGTTTATTTTTTTTTTTTTTTTTATTATATAAAAAGTCACTTTAATTATACTAACAACTTATTTGTTACACCCTGTATAGAAAGCCTTTCATTACTTTATCTACAACTGAAAATAAAAAAAAAAACTACAATAACAACAATCAAAATTTGTATCCTTTTTCAAATAAAATCGTCCATTTAGCGAAAAAAGAAAAGGATTACTCCTACCTATACATTTATATATATATAATATATTTAATACATAAGAAAATTTAAATGTTCTCACAAACTGTATTGTAACTGTAATAACTGAAGTATTCTATTTTATCGAATGAAAACTCCAGATATAACTTAATTAATTAACATACAAAAAACTTTATGGTAGAAAGTTCTAACCATATGATAAGACAGTACCAAAAAAATATTAGATTAAAATATATAACTACTCAATAAGTTTAAATAAATGTGATTAGATTTGACAATCCCAGATTTGCTCTTTTTAAATTCTGCTCGTATTTGAAGAAATGTTTTAAAGAAACGAAAAAATTAACAAAATAAAACAACAGCAGTTAAATTAAAACATATTTACAATATTATAAATAAATTACTTAAAACAACTTGATACTTATAAGCTATCAACATATTTCTAATAAAGCATAAATCGCATGGTTAGAAAAAGGAAAAATAAAGAATGTGTCTGAAAATGTATGAAAATGTATGAATTGTAAAAATATTAAGCAACATTTAAGCAAGATTTAAAAAAAAAAAACACCGAACCATATTATAACTGCTACGAGTTTCACTTTATTTTTTTTTTTTCTACACGTTTCAAGAAAAAAATTTTTTAATAGAGAATGTTTTGAGAAGAAATAAGTTTGTGCATATTTGAATAGTTACAGAAAACGTCTTGAAATTATTTTACTAAATAATTTTTAACAAATTTATACAAAAGTTTTCATGTAAAAATATATAAAAATTGAAGATCAATTGAATTCTAGAATACTTTAAAGTCGTTTTTTCAAAAAAAAAAAAAAAAAACTTAAAATAAGTATAGAATTTCCAAATAAAAGCAGACCAAATCGTTAATTAACTATTACATATTCATTAAAAGAAAAAAAAAACATCAACTTGAAATATTTAACATACACTTACATTATCATAATATTCAGTAACGGAATGTACTTCAAAACTTTTGAATAAAACACGTTAACAATAGCTTAAGACGCCTAAATAAAAGTATGCATTAATATACAACAGCAACAGCAACAGCAAAAACAAGCAAACTCCAGCTCACTGTAAGAAAAACTCCAATTAAACTTAGAAAATAATATATAGTAAAAAAGAATAAAATTTTAATATCTTCAATACACAAATCATGCATGCCAAAATAAAAATATAAATAAAAATGAAAATAAAAACAATAAAATTCAGATCATTAAAAAAATTTTATATATTAAATTACTATCTTAAATTTTGCACCAGCAAATTATATCTTATCTCTTTAGTTTCACATATTCATAGATAATTTAGTCAACAACATGTTAAAAACTGTTAAATATCTCATAATTTTAGTTAAAATTTTTAAAATGTTAGCAAAAAAAAATAACAAATTAACAAACATTCTTAAAATAAATTCAGTGTTATAGCAATACCTACAATTAATATACACATATAATAAAAATATGAAAAGATATATATATATACAAAACTAAAAAAAAACTGAATTTTTATTTACAATCTATGAATTTTTTAATAAACTTTACGGAACGTTTCAAATAAATGATCACATCCAGAAAAATAGTCTGTAGCGACATAATTTGTAGGTTGAAAAACTTGATTCAGGGCCGTGCGCAGGATTTGCTCTTGGAGGGAGTTTTGATTAAAAGCGACTTCTAAGTACAAAGAAAACTATTTAGAAATGGGTGTACATAAAATATTGTATGTATTATAAATTTTTAAGATTTTCGTTACAAAAATTTTCAGCTTTTTTTTTTTAAGTATTCCTAGTAAGATATTCTCTCAATAAATTAATGCGTCGGGGTACCGAAAAAAAACCTCCAATCTACCAATACTGTCCAATATATAAATACATATACATTTATTTCAAGAAAAAAGTTTGTAATTATCTAATCCATAATCCATAAACCCTTGCTACTCAAAAACCTAAAATTGTACTACTCAATAAAAGTTTAACCCTCATCGGTCCCTCGTATCAATTTGATACAATTTTTGTCTTTCAAGTTGAATAAAAAAAAACTGCCCGATGGAAAGAACCGGTTTTTGGGAAAATAGCATGATTTTGCCTGTAGAATCGGGAAATAATGAGTTTTTAATGTTCGGGCATTTCTGGTTTTACCTGAGACGAAATAGTTACAAATCGGTCACTCGTATCAACTTGATACAATACATCTGCCGATGGTTATTGCAGTTGTTTTTTGGGTTAGGCTCGTTTTATTTAATTTTTTTTCTTTTCAGTATGTTCTTGAACACACACGAGTGAAGATTGAATTGAATTTGTTTGAAGTGATAAGTGATTTTAGTGAATTTTGAAGTGATTTTTATCTGCCGCATACTTTCATTGCGTTATACATACATTCAATTGATTTAAAAAAAATGGAAAAAAATCTACGTGAAAACCGTCAAAGAGACTAATTTGATATGGATTCCGAATCTGGAAGTGAAGCAGAAGAATCTCCAGTAGATAGTGACGATGATTTCACAATTGAGGAAGAATGCGTTGCAGAAATGAGTGAGCATTCTGATGAGTACGATGTTGAGCCACTGGAACAAAATGTGGCAGAAGAAATTGCCAGAAATGCAACAGCAAAATATTTGTCAAAAAATAAAAAAATTCAATATTCAACGGAGCCATTTGAAAATAACCGAAGAAATTCATATAGGCGCGCTGATAATATTGTTTCAGGTAAAAAACCTACCTTCTTGTTTTATGCTTCTTATTCAGTGTTTGTTTCTTTTTGTTGTTGTTGTAGGACCAAAACTAGTTGCAGCTGCTCATGTTGTAGATGTTTTGTCTGCATTTGATTTGTTTTTGCGACCGATAGAAAATACTATTTTGAATATGACGAATTTATATGGTGTGCGGAAATACAAAGAAGAATGGGAACAAATAGATATGGATACTCTACATGCGTACTTCGGATTGCTACTGCTTGCTGGTGTGTATCGTTCGTATGGTGAATGCCGTCGTTATAAGTTGAAATGCTGTGAAGAAACCGAATCTAATTCAGGATTATAGCAAAACCAAGAGTGGCGTGGACACTATGGACCATATGGTGGCTACCTACACCTGCAAAAGGAAGATAAATCGGTGGCCAATGGCAGTATTTTGCAACATGTTGGACGTGAGTGCATTGAATGCATATATAACGAATATTTCGCTATTTCCGGCTTGGAAAAACAACAAAACCAATCGAATATTTATTAAGGAGCATGGAATGGCTCTTGTGTAAAAACACTTAGAAAAGCGGAAATCTCAGCCTCGAAGGCTCAATATTGAAGCACTACCGGCGATTACCCATCTGCCAAAATCTACGAAACGCGGCCGTTGCTACATATGTACATATAAAAACAATAAAAATTTGTATTCAAATCGTTGTGATAATTGTAAGAATTATGTGTGTAATGATCATCATTATGATATTTGCGAAAAATGCGCTAATAAAGGCACATAGCCACAAAAATAAGCATTTTTGACATTTGCCTCTTTCAAATTTTCATAACTTATAAATGTATTTTCTAAATTTAAAATTATGAAAACAATAAAATAGAACTACAAAAATATAAAACAATCAGTTTTTTAATTTTTAAAACGATTTTCTTAACTTTTTTTTTTGGATGTATATCAAATTGATACAATGGGACCGATTCGATGCATTTCCTCGGGGACCGATGAGGGTTGAATCATGCTGTTTTAAGTAAATAAGAAAAATAAATAAAATCTCACAATAATGACCTTCTTCGGCGAAAAATGTGAAAATATGAAATATATGCACCAAAGCTATGATATGAAACAAATTGGACCATACATTTGCTAATAATTCAACAATAAGATTTTTGAAATAATTCGACACTGTACCAAGTTTCACTATGGAAACATGTACAATTCAGAAATTGCAACGATTTCGTAAAAATGGGCGTATACATAGTCTGACCACGCCCATTTTTAGTTCAATTACCAACAATAATCATACGAACAAAACTACCAAAATTTTGTCTAACGACCAAAACCGTCTGAAATAAATAATTTTAATTGATTTATTTGTGGTAAAAATAGGCGTGGCAAATTTAACATAGCCTATTACGATTAAGCTGAAATAACAAATCGATTAGTACCTATATCGCCTATATAGGTTCAGTAGTTCTCGCGTGCTTGTGAAACATCCGTGCAGTGTCACAGCGCTTTTATGTAATAGTATAGATACAAGGTAAATAGATGGGCAGTAATAGTAGGCGTGGCGACATTTTATGTATATATATCCAAAATTTGGATACATAGCACCTATATACCAAGTTTCGCTATGAAAACGTGCACAATAAAGGAATAATAATGATTTCGTAAAAGTGGGCGTGTATATAATCCGACCACGCTAATTCTTAATACAGTTACCCACAAAACAGACAAAATAACATAATTACATTTGCTTGGATTATATATATATATATATAGGTTGGTACCTATTTTGTCTAAATCGGTTCAGTGGTTCTCGCGTGATCGCGCGATTGATTATAGACATTAATTTACTTTGTAATTTAATAATTTATTAATGTAATGTAATGTAATGTAATGTAACTCTGTTTTAAATGTATACATAATATAGATGATAATAATAAATATAAAAAAAGTATGTGTGTGGCCGCCACGCAGGATAGAAGTGAAACTTTTACCCAAAAATGGAATTTCTGGGAAGATTGCTAACTAAATTTTTCGGAAAAAATAGATAGAAGTCCCCTTAAAGTAAAAGTATTGTAGAAAAAAATAGTTTTTGTTATTAACAAAAAAAAAATTAAACTGAATTTATAATTTTTTTATTTTTACTATATAACTACTCCAAAAAAATAACTATTGAAAAATAACTTCTGTTTTTTAATCGAAAAAATAACGATCAAAAAATAATTTAAAAAATAATTTTTTTTTTTTATCGGAAAAATATAGATCAATGATTGATTTTAATTTCTGATGGAAAAAATAACTATTAAAAAATAGTACGATTTTCTGATGGAAAAAATAACGATCAAAAAATAACTTTTATTTCTGATTGTAAAAATATCGTTCGCAAAATGATTTTTAAAATTGAAAAATAGCGTTCAACTAGAATTTTTATTTCTTATCGTAAAAAAAGCGATCAAAAAACAATTGTTTTACTTGATCCGAAAAGAAATCGATCAAAAATAATTGGTTTAAGGTTATTTCTATAGTATCTACAAAATCAAAAAAAAATTATGTCAAAAACGGAATCACTGATTCTCTATCGTCATATTGCTACATTTAAAATAATTTTACAACTTTCTATAGATGATCTTTTAATCGTATAATGAAAAAATAAACGTTATTTTTCATCCCTGCTTAAATCTTTAAAAACACTCAAAAACTCTTATATTCATTTAAATTTGTTTAGTCATGATGTATATCAATAGTATTATCTCTGTTTTTTATTTGCAAAAACCTTAGATAACGTCATTAAAATATCGAAATTCCCAACAATAAAAAAATGTATCAAAAGCTCTCTTAATAGAACTTTAAAAGTTTAGTCAAAACAACAAAAGAGTAGTCTCATAGCATAAACAGAGGTGACCCCGAGTCTCTGTATGTGACTCACGCTGTAATAACTCAACTATGTAGAGCAAACATGCCCATGTAGTTGCCCGGTTGGCCCGCGTAGCCCTTCATACAAATTTTATTCCATCTTAATTTTGTCTTTGCGCTAAGCCAAAAACAAAGAACACCAAAGAGCACGACACAACAACAACACAAAAAGCACTTGTACACTGCTTAGCACATTTTTCAACACGCCTTACAACAACAAATGCATGCAAAGACAATATAAAAAACGCACATTCAACGATGTCGATGCTTAAGATTTTCCCGTTACATGTGTGTCGCATGATTTTTGCATGCAAGTTTTATTATGCATGATTTGCCGCAGTGCACTTGGAAATAAAATTGTGTTGTTATTTTATTCTGTTATTTCTTTGAGTTATCAAAAAAAATTAATTTTAATGAAATGATTCTTAATATATCGTTGTTGGGCGTGCAATGCCGCGTATCCGCCACTTGCACATATACACGCTTTCTTTTAAGCTATTGAATGAATTTTCAACTAAAGTAAAAACATTTAGTAAAATAAGATACTTGCTTTGTTCTGAAATCAGCATTTAATGGAAAATCAGCCCTTTATTTAGTAAATTAAATTGAATTAAAATCCAAATTTCAATTTTGGCCTTTTTACAATATATATTGCAAGTGCCTGATACGCGATATTGTACGCCCAATGACGAAATAATTATATTAGCTATATATGTATATAAAAATGTAATAGTGACCGTATGTTACTCCATCACTTCTGAACCGTTCCAATGGTGTTGTTCTAATTTTTAGGGTGTGTTTGATCAGTAATGGTACGGTTTTTAAAACATATTTGTACAACATCGGATGAGTGTTTCTCGAGATATTGCAAAAATAGTGAATCCCATTTCGCCCATACGATTTCTCATATAAAATCGCTTAAAATCAGTTTTGCGTCCTTTTTTTAAATAAAAACCAGCTACACCCACTTTTAGGGGATAATCGAAGCGAAGCGAAGCGCGGCGGGTATAAGCTAGTCTATATACATAAAAATCTAATAGTGTCCGTATGCTATTCCATCACTTCTGAACCGTTCCAATAGTGTTGTTAAAATTTCTAGGTTGTGTTTGGCCAGACACGGCACGGGTCTTAAAACTTATTTGTACAACATCGAATGAGCTGTTTTCGAGATATTGCAAACGATTATTGCATACGATTTCTCATATAAAATCGCAAAAAATCAATTTTTCGAGGAAGTAAAATTCAGAAAACTTTGAAATTCAGAATAGATTTACAACTTTGTGATGTCTTTCAAATAGAAAACTTGGGATAGGCATTGGACAAGGGAATGCAGCTCCGCCCATATAAGCTAAATTTTTGATATATAATAGCTTTTGAAATAAAAATCACAGAGCATTGAAACTCAGAATGGAGTTACTATTTGCAGGTGATGTCCTGCTACCGGGAAACTAGAACGGGCATTGGACAATGAGCGTTGTATCAAACAAAAGGTTAAATAAAAGTTTTGAATATATTTATTATTCCCCAATATAGTTGCCGGGTGTAGCAACGTACACCGGGTATAAGCTAGTTATATATAATTTTTTAAATGTACGTTTAGACAAAATCTTTATATAATAAACGTTGAATATATTATTATAAATATATAAACCACCTCTTCTTACAATGTACATTGTACTTCATGACTTGTGATCTTATTACATTATTTTGTTGAAATTTTTTGACAAGCGCAACGATGTACAACATTTTGTGTTTGGATTTTTGTTTTTTAAAGCATTGGCCCGCGCTTAAAATTTCTTGGGCTCCACTGCTATAGAGGCTATATAACAAAAACTAACCATGCCGGTTTCTCATGAGAATGTGTAAAAACAGCGACACAAAACAAACAATCATATAAAAACAAACCATTAATAAAACTAATACAACTGAACTAAAGTGAACCGATCGTTTTGGCAAAAGCCGCAACAGTCTTTATTAATACGCCAACTTATCAAGACGTTCAACTAAATACTTGAGTAAATTTTATAATAAGTGAGTGAGAAATAGAAAAGTATTAATTTAGCATACAAATAAAAATCATGGCTCCAACTTTGGCACCCAAAATTAAACTAAGCAACGGTCAAGAGATTCCTGTTATTGGTTTGGGCACCTGGCGCTCCTATGAATCCGATGCAGAGCGCGCTTGTAAAGATGCCATTGATGTAGGTTATCGTCACATTGATACCGCATTCGTATACGAAAACGAACATGAAATTGGTGCTGCGATACGCACTAAAATCAACGAAGGTGTTGTCAAACGTGAAGACTTGTTCATAGTCACCAAGCTAGGTGGCATACATCACGATCCGGAACTAGTGGAACATGCATGTCGCAAAAGTCTGACTAACTTGGGCTTGGACTATATTGATCTCTATCTGATGCATTTCCCGGTAGGACAAGTTTATACAAGCGATAAAGAAATACATGGTAGTATGAATCTATCGGATGTCGACTATCTAGATACCTGGAAGGCAATGGAACGTCTTGTGGACGCGGGCCTGGTACGTGGAATAGGTCTCTCGAACTTTAATGCCGGTCAAACAGAGCGCGTGCTTCAAAATTGTCGCATCAAACCGTTAGTCAATCAGGTTGAATGCCATCCCGGCTTTAATCAGAAGCGTCTCATTGAGTTCTCACGCGAACGTGACATTATTATATTGGCTTATTGCCCATTGGCACGTCCAAAACCTGAACTACAATGGCCAGCATTTATTTATGATAAGACCGCTCAAGGATTGGCGCAGAAATATGGCAAAACCACCGCTCAGGTGTGTCTGCGTTATCTCATACAACTTGGAGTCATACCCATACCAAAGTCGACGTCAAAGACACGTATTGCGGAAAATTTCGATGTCTTCGATTTTGAACTGAGCACTGAAGATATAAAAGTAATGGATCGTTACCACACAGATCAACGTATAATACCTTTTACCGGCATGAAGGCGCACAAATATTTTCCATTTAATACTGATTTTTAAATGGTATTTATAAAGACTTTTAGCTAAAAGATGACAAATTTGAGATTATAAAATTGTAAATAAAAAAACATACTTTTTGAAATAATGGATTAGCGTTTTATTTCAAAACTTTTTTCAGAATATTTCTGGTGTGCAAATTCTGTCTGATATCTAAAATATTTCATAAATTTTATATAGGCATTCAACATCATGACCTAAAAACTTGTTAATACAACCACAATGTGATCAAGAACCGTAGCCAGGATTTTCCATGGGTGGGTTAGTTTTGATAAAATATCTGTTAGTCAGTTAAAAATTTAATAACAAGGATACGGGAATTTTTCCAAGCAAAATCGTTTGCTTTTGAAATTATTTTTAAATGTGCCTTACTTTAAATATCCAAAATAGAGATCTTCCTGCTCACTTGTAGATCTGACAACACAGGGTTGCATTGAAAAATTATAAAAACGTACTTCCATAATAGAAGAAAAGAAGATAGCATCAAAGTTGATCATGCTCACTTTCTCAGCTAGCATAATTGTCAAAATCAATGCGAATAATTTTCTGTCACTTGGAAAACTAAGTTGCAGTGTAGGGTTATTTTTGTTTTTTTTTTTGACAGTTTCACCCTTTTTTTTTTGCTTTCAAGCTCGATAAAATTTCTTTTTTCGAAATAAAATTCATCCTTGAACAAAAAGTTTTATTTTGGAAACATTTACTTTTTATGTTTAATTAAAGCATGTACACGAAAAAAATATTATTCACACATTTTTTTCTATAACTCAATAAGTTTTAATTCGTTTTAAATAGTTGATTGAGCACTTAAAAGAACGGTATTTTATAGTTTTTTAAAGTACTTAAACCAAATTCGAATATTTAGCTTACGGAGCTTAGAGCGAACTCTCTTCATCAACGTTTGCAAAACACATCTATTAATTCCACCGGATGCTTTTTCACAGTGACACCTAAAGCTACCCACGTCTTTTGTTTGCTTCTTACACCTAAAGAGTTTTCACTTCATTTGAGCCCAATATTTTTCAATTGGTCGAAGTTTCGGGTAGTTATGTGGGCTCATATCCCTCGGAACCACAGAAACCATGTCTCTCTGATACCACTACATCGCCAATTTACCATAATGGAATGAAGCCAAATCAGGCTAGAAGAATGGTATTTGTCTATGGCAATTGATAAGGGGCAGCAAACATTTTTGGAGGCGCTCTGGAACATATATTAGGTGTGTTTCCGTACACATTTTCGAGTAAAAGTCGAGTAAAGTTCAATGTAAGAGAGTAAAATGAAATTTGAGAATAGTGTCAAAAGTACGGAAACGACTTCTATCTAGTTTCAAGCACGAAAACAGCTGATTGCCTATCAAATGTAAACAGCGCCAATTTTAACTTATTACAAGCGCAAACGACGCTAATTTTAACTTGATATTTTATATTTATTTATATGTATTGATATTTAGCAATTTGTTAATTTGTTTTTTATCGCAGAACGAACTACAATTTGACATTGGCTTGTTCTTCTTGATGCTTGTTCTTATGAAGCTTGAACAAATTTCTTCTAGCACACTTCGAGCAACTTTCGAGCTCGAGAAAGCGGTTTTATGCTTGTTTTTTCTAGCTACAAAAAGTACGAAAATACGTTCTAGCGCATTGCACGTTACTAAAATCGAATACGGAAACTGACCTATTTCCTGATTTATTGCCCCAGTTGTGACAAAAACACGACTTTTCATGCCGCATTGGCAAAAAATTGCCAGATGAGTTATTTTTTGGGAAATTTGTCAAGTTTCTGACACTTAAATTTTTCAGCAAAATTTCCTTTTTTTTATTTGCGGAATAACGACCTAGACACATTGATTGCGGCTGCAACCACAAGCTGCCAAATTAGAAACGATTCTTTATCAACGACAAAGTCGCTGCAGCAAGAGCGGCATTACACCAGTTTCTCTCCATAACAGGCCGTCTCCACTTACAATATTTGATCTCATGAAATATTTCATGATATTCATATTGCAAGTGTAGACCGCTCGTTTCATGAAATTTCTCATCTCATGAAATTTGTCTCATAAAATATTTCATGATACGTTCTTTTTATTATTTTGTTGATTTAAGCAAGTTTTGATTTATTCTTAAGAATTACTTACAACGTTTGGTTTATTATATATATTGATTGCTTTAAGAATTTAACTGTGAATAATAAATATTGTGAAATCTTAAAAACAACACACAAAGCTTACCGTTACAATAATAACACATAAGCTCCTGAGCAACATAAATGCTTGCCAAACATTCTAATTTTTTGTCTGATTTTTAAATTTTATTTTTTTTAACCCCATTCTATCGAAGAAAATATAAAATTTGAACTTTTTCTCATACTCCTCTGATATTGAAGCTACAATTTTGTTAGTTCCTCCGAAGTAAGCGGTGTGAAAGGTGCACACAACGTTATTGTTAAATAAAAAGTTATTTCTATCAACCCCCGAGTAACGCCTGGTATTCAGCTAGTACCAAATATTTTGAGCATTTCATACATTTATATATATTCTTATAATCTATGAGGTCTACATAACACAAAACCAAGACTTAACAGAAAAAACAATGTGTAAGTAGACTTATTACACCTTCTATTTTCTACAAAAAAAAAAATCTAGTCTTCCCTCTTACTTAATCGTGATGATTTATATCACTTTTTGCTAACTTTAATGTAATTTTAAAATAATTTGTTTTTTTTTTAATATCTTATGAGTAAAAATCACATGAAACCCCTTTGGGGCAAGAATCATATTTTCTATAGACATATATATATTTCTGCATACGATTTGGAGAAATTTGTAAAGGTGTTTTTTGATGTTTTTTTTTACCTGCTAAAGTTTCCAACGTTTTAAGCTTTTATTCACTAAAAAGGCTTACTTTTAAAAATTCACAAAAAATATATTTCTTTTAATAACAACAAAAAATGTACAGTTTAAGAAACATTAAATATCATATTTTTATTATTTCGTCATTTCAATTCCATTCTCTTCAAAACAAAAAAGTAGAACACTTACAACTACAGGTAGTAAAAACAAATGGTAGCCTCAAATTTTTTCATTAAAAGAAGTTAAAACTTCGAACCATTTTCTGACCAAACTTTAAAAGATTTCTTAGTGATTTTTATCCCCCCTTATCTGATGTATGAACTGTAGATTATTAAAAAAAAATTGTTACAATATCAAAAATTTTACTTTTTTTTCTATGTATGGCGACGAATCTCTCGCTGTACGTCGATTTAAAAGTGATGAGCAAAAAATACACGGTTCCTGACATAAAAAATGAAAAACTGTTTGGGTACCTTTTTCTCCCACTGCTTTCAAAAGTGGTTACTATGGTGCGACTTTTTATTTTTATATACACATTTTTATTCAAACAATTGTTTGATTCATATTTTACAATTATGAATATTTTAGATTATTATTGATATCAGCATTGCCAAAAAATGCTTTGCAATGCTTTTTTTGAAAAATCAAAAATTTAAAAATTAAAATTCACGTGACTTTTTGTTTTATGTTCTTATAGACGCTTGCATAATAAATAAATGTCATAAATTCCTAAATGATACTTTATAGCTTTCAACCATGCTCCTTTCTGTTTATTATAACTAGTGCTATATTGTGACTAATAAAATGGTTGTTAATCTATTGCTTATTTATTTTTGCAAACTATCTTTCTAAGGATTTGATTTCGTATATATTCGATTATAAAAAAATATCTGCAAATTAAATTGTGTTACTTTTGATTTCATTTTATTATGAAACGGAACGTAGCAACACGCGACGTCTATTCTTTTTGTTTTTCAATAATCAAACGACCAAGGGTTGTGTTCAAAGAGGTAATAGTCGAGTCTTGCTGAACAACACCCAAGATGCATTATATTATATTTTATACTTTCTTTTGACATCGTTTTCGTAAATTCCGTTATATTTGTGATAACACAAATGTCAAAAACAACAACAAAGCAAATCTGCAAAGTTTTGAGGTGTGACAGATTAACGAACGACAGCAGCAGCGTATAAAAAAGTTTACCAAATACACATAAAATTGTGTACAAATCTAATTCAATCCGTAAAAATGTTGCAAATATTTATTAATTTAATATACATCGACTTACAAATAGAATAATGTGCAATATTAATAGAATGACTAAAGTTAACAACAACGTGTGCGAGCGTTAGGCAGCTAACGACGACGGTGAGCCAACAAATATAGGAAATATAAAGGAGTCTTTTAAGACAGCAGCTACTTAGGTCATAAGAGGTTCATATCGACGACGTTGTAGGCACAAGCACATTATATTTAGTTCAAGATCAGACGTGGGTGGTCCAAACCTCGTTCGGCCGTCATTAAACCAGCAAAAGCAACAGTAGCTGTCAGTATTACGACGTCCTGCCAAACAGGCTAAGTAACCAACCACAATAACATGGCTGGTGACATGTCGACCACTGGCTGCGCTGCGCTGAAGAAATCAACAAAAGCCAAATTTAGCTCCGATAAGGAAACATTGTCTGCCAACGGTCGCAGCGATAATGGTAATGGCAACATGGGCAAAAGTATGGTAGCGCCACCACAGAACACGCGCGGCGGGCTGCGCGTCTATAAAATAGTGATCCTCGGTGATGGCGGTGTCGGCAAATCAGGTGAGTTCGATGTTTTAAGCTAAAAGTTTGTGGAACATCAATAAGCAACATTTTGTGTTTTTCCCTACGCTGCTCAGCCGTAACATTGCAGTTTGTTAGCCACAGTTTTTTGGACTATCACGACCCAACAATTGGTAAGTAAAAATAATACATATAAATTGATGTGCCAGAATAATTTATTGCTTTTGCACTTTTTTAGAGGATTCATATCAACAGCAGGCGGTCATTGATGGCGAAGCTGCATTGCTGGATATACTGGACACGGCAGGTCAAGTAGAATTTACAGCTATGCGTGATCAGTACATGCGCTGTGGCGAGGGTTTTATTATATGTTACTCGGTCACAGATCGTCACAGTTTTCAAGAGGCTTCAGAGTATCGTAAACTAATATCGCGTGTGCGGTTGTCCGAGGATATTCCGTTGGTGCTCATAGCCAACAAAGTGGATCTGGAGTCACAGCGCAAGGTGAGATAGTAAATAAGGCAATTATTAGATAAAAAATTAAAACCCAAACAAATTAATTGTTTACCCTGTAAACATTTTCTAACGCCTCAGAATCGCACATTTAATATCGCCGGAGTTAATATGAGTTCATTTAAGAGTCATCCAGTTATCGCCGTCTGTAAGCAGCTGAGCCCATAAAAGCGATTCACCGGAAAGAATCGCGAACGAATCGCCGATGGTAGCCTTAAGCGATTCGTTGGGAAAAGTCGCAAATGAATCGACAAGAAGGGTCCTTAGCGATTCGCAAATGGAAGATTTTTTTCACTAACTTTCACTTTATTTTTTAACTTCGATTTAACGCGTTGTTGCTTCTGAGCGATAAAAAGACATTTTCATTTGTTTTTTTATTACATTACATTTGAGGTTTGCTTCACTTTAAACTTTTTTCAAAGCTTTTCTCATTTCAACCATATTTCATATTCCTCAAAAATAAGTTTTTACTTGAACCTGTCAGTCTCGTTTTTAAAAAGAAAAGATTGAGAATCAAATCACCGCTTCATGTTATGTTTTACCCGTTTAAATACCCAAATATACTCAAATTCGAATCCCCCATCTGACACAAAGTTTTTTCAATTGAAATAATTTTTCTCTTCGGCCGTCACCTCTATGCAGACAATGGCAAACCTCAGAGAGTATTAACTGCCATGAAAAGCTTCTTGAGAACATAAGGCGTTCGGAGTCGGCATAAAGCTGGTAGGTCCGGTTCTCGATCATTTGGATTCAAATATTTCACAACACGCACAGCACAATTGATCATAAGAAGCGCGGTCAAAGTCCTTTCAAGTGCTGAAATGGCCATTTCGTTTTTTTTTATACTCAAATAGCAAAAAAATTTTGCCAATATTTAAAGGTGGTGACAAAGCAAAAACACAAAACTACAGACCGATAGTAATATAACCAGTTCTCAATAACTTGGTGGAGAAAATAATAAAAAAGCAAATATGCAACACCTGAAAAACACAAACTTCTTATTTAACCAACAATATGAATTTCTTAAGGGGTCCGGTACTCAAGCAGCGCTGACTCAAGCTGCGGACGATACTTACTCGGCTCTGGATCGGGGCTACACGGAAATCGGAGTTTTATTTATTGGCCTACTTAAGTGCTTTGAATGTGTCAACCATGACATCTTACAAAACAAAATTCATAATCTTTCCACACCGCAGGAGTGTGCAAGATAACTTTATTTTCACTATAAATGGAACGGAAATCGTAGAGGAGAAAGTTATTAAATTCCTAGGACTCACAATGAGCAACAATCTTACTTGGAGCCACTTTATACAAATCTTCAGAGCAAGCACTCGTACGGACTTGGACTGAAGTATAAATATAAAAATAATCTTTCTACGGATACAAAAATCCTAATCTATGTATCGCTATTCCACTATCATCTAACTTATATGCCAATGAGCTGAGCCTATAAAAATACCGTGGAGTTAAAAAACTGCAAAGACTACAAAACAAAGCGACCAAACAAACCTTCCAATTGCCGAGGAGATACCCCAGACATTTACTGTATTCTTCAAACTTTAAATCGCTGCTGCCCACAAAAGGTTTATATAAATACCAGCTACTGATTCACGTGTTCAAAAACATCCACAACTTCAACTACAATACAACTCAGCTTGTCTATCCTAAGCATATCATCAGCACCAGAGACATCAACAATCTAGTCGCGGCGAGATGCAGACTGGAAGCCACGAAACAAAGATATCTCCGCAGCGGTCTGTAAAATTGCGACATCAGTGAGCACATTCAAACAAAAAGTCAAAGAACATTTGCTAAGCAATATTGGAGATAATATTTAAGGAAAACAAATATGTAAAATTATCGCAGATATGACAACGAGGCTAGCTCCTCTAGAGCTTTTAAAGGGCAAGGGATTTTATATTGTATATACATATATGTTTGATAAAGTAATAACCCTGCAGTTTATGGCACTGGTATAGAACTACCTATTTCACAAGCCCTAAGGTAACCAGTACTAGTTTCACTTCAATCTTCATTCTTTGCATTCAACTGGCGAATTTTACGTGAACATGTCATAGACAGGGATCAATTGCTTCCTTTTGCATTACAATTCCCTAGCTACTCCACTAGTGCTATAGGGCCAGTTCATTCGCTAATCAGAAAGATAAAGAAACAAAAAAAAAACCGGAGGCATTGTGAAAGCAATCTTCAGTTTATAAATTTACAATTGTTTCTTTAGAACTTTTTTATTCATGTTGTTTAATGAAATTGAAGCGCCTTGTATATCATGTTTTCTCGAAAATATTACTTCGAACTATATAAATCATTGTTACTACCTTCGTTTTCACATCATAACCAACGAAGAAATAAATTGAGTAATGGCTTGTTTGAAAACCTGCTACTTTTATGATAGTAATATTACGAAAATTTTCACAAGAAGCAAAAGATTTTTTTATGGAAAATAGTATTGCTTCTCGTGTCTTGCCTATCGTTGGTGTGCTTTTTCGTGACACAAACTGAAGCTGTTAGTCTCTTTTTAAAAATGTATACAAAACATATCCCAAACGGCTATCTAGAAAGCGAACCGCAATTGTACTTGAGAACAAGCTTAATATAAACTGTAGAATTTAAGCTTTTCTTAATATCACTTTTAACAAGCTTGCTTAGAAGTGAGATCCCAAAAGAATCTCAATCGTACTTGAGCAACGATTGATATAGATAACTGAATCTAAAGTATGCTTAATAAACTCTTATAATAACAATTGCACGAAAAAGCTTATAAAAAGCTTGCATGAGTAATATTATAACGAGGGTTCCGTTTCAATTTTTCTACAATTGCTGCGATAGTCTTTTTCAATAGTTTCTCAAGATTTTTTCAAGCTTAAGGCTTATGTTGTTAAGCTTGTTATAATATTATTCTAAAGCATTTTGGCCGGTTGGAATGAGTTTATAAATATTTAAAAAATGCTTTTATATAACTATATTTAATTGCATATGTATGAAATACGAGAAATTTTGGGTTTTTGTACTCTGGTTTTCATTTCTTTTAATTCTTAGCATAGAAGTAATATAGTAGTTAGTAACAAATTAATCCAATTTTTAAGTAATAAGTAATATAATATTATTACTTTAAAGAATCGGTAACATGTAATAAGTAGCATATTATGGCATATGCAGGCGATAATAATAATAAAAAAAAATAATTTTTAAGTGGTTCCACAAATATAGGAAAACACAATGAAACAATTGGGTACCGTGCCTGCAACTAAATATTGCTCATCCCTTCTAACATAGGTTTAGTTAAAATAATGATGTCCCCGTTTATAACCAAATCTGCTAAGGATTGTTTTATTAATCTTAATTTTAATATTTAAGCTTTAATAATTGTCTCTTTTTCCCCCAGGTTTCTACGGACGAGGGTAAAAGCTTGGGTGCTCAGTTCGGCTGTCCATTCTTTGAAACTTCTGCTGCATTGCGTCACTATATTGATGAGGCTTTCTACACACTCGTGCGTGAAATAAGACGCAAGGAACAGCAAAAGGTTTTAACATTTGTTTTGACTATTAATAAAAAATTAAATTTTTATTAATAATTTCAGGCACTCGGCAATGGCACCAGTTCAGAGAAACTCAATTCGCGTCGACGCAGTCGTTGGTGGCGCATACGTTCGATTTTTGCGTTAGTTTTTCGACGACGACGAAATCTAAACTAGTTAGGAAATGATCCTAGCATTATTTAACAACAACAAATATAATACAATTTTAAATACATTGTAGCGTTAAATGAAAATCCCAAAAGCAGGAAGAAATTAGTAGAGCACAGAACTAGCAAGTATAATACAGCGTTTGTTGTTAACAAGTTTTATGTTTATAAATAACAAAACTATATTGAGATTACAAAAAAAAAATCTATTTATTTCAATACTAAAATATATGATTTTGCTAGTTTGCCAATTAAGGCTACAAAGAGAAAAAAAGCATAAACCCCAAAAACAAAACTAAATACAACTTATAATCAAAAACATTAACAAACAAAAATTAAACTGCATCCTACTTTGAAACATGGTTAACTCGTAACTGAATTCTCACTACTACTAACATGAAATAAATATATATGCATACATATATTTTAAATTTATAATAGCGAAATTTGTTAATTTTAAATGAAACAATAGTAGTAAAATTTTACAAAATAGCAGTTAAGCAGTTAAAATAGCATGATATTCAACAAATAAATTTCTGTTTCCTCGCACAATCAACCGACTGTTATATGTATGTAACGTTGCAGCAAAAACAATATTAGAGTTCAATATGTATACAAAAAACAGAAAAGTAAACAGATAAAGGCATTATTTAACACAGGCTTTGCTAGCTTACAACATTTTTATATATACATATATATAAGCTACAATTGCAATAAAATAAGGGATCAATACAAAAAAAATAAAGCTCTCTTTTATGCTCTTGCTAGGCGTTGTCTAAGTATAAATTAAAATATTTATTTATATAACTCGTATAATTTTTAAATTAAGTTTTACATTTTTTGCTAAATCAGTTTTATTTAACTAGGTTGTTTAACAATTAGTTTATATTTTGTAATTTAATTTAGTTTATTTTAAGTAACAATTGTATTGTATAAATTTTAAAACTTTTATTTGTCGCGCTTCACTATATCTAAGCTTTTTTTTTATAAATTAAACTCTTATTTATTCTTATTTATTTTTATAAACTAACTTACATGCAAAAATTTTTTTTTATAATTTTCCACTTTAATACTTTAAAAAATTCAAATTATTAATGCTTGCAATGCAACATTCGCCTCCATCACGCCCATTTGTAAACAGTTCCTTTTTAATGCACAATCTATTTTGAGGAACTCGAGATGTTGCCTTATTGTTACGAGTTGTAGACAATACTTTAGTGTTTTTTTCTTTTTAGTTGTTAATGCCCATCGCTTACCCTGCGTCCACACGAGCAAGTAATTACTTGCAAGTAGCGAATATATATTGTCTTCGGAAAAGTTCGAAATTAGCTGCAAGTTGTTTCAGCGTCTACATGTGCAAGTTCATTTAAAAATGTCGTCGAATGCGAAGGTTCTCCCTGCAATTGCAGTATTGCTTGAAATGAAGAAGTTAAAAAACGAGGAAAACAGGTTACCAGTGTTGCTTCTTGTATAAAATTGCGGAAATCCCGGAAAAATCCACAAAAAGCATACTTTAATCCCTCTTTTTGACATTTACTTGCAGCAAGTGCCAAAATTCACTGCCTCTGAAATTTCCTTGCAAGTAGTGCTGCAAGTCCGAAGATGTGAGTGTGTCAGTAAAAATGTTTGGATGTATTCAGTTTTTCGAACTTGCACGTGTGAAATGTTACATAGACAATGCTACTGTGCTCGTAACGTGAAACTTATACTAATTAAACTATTATCGCTCGTTTACATAAACATTATGTACATACATATATTTGTAAATTTTATGTTAGTTTTTTTAATATTAATTAATTTGTTTAATTTTAATAGTTAATCAATATTTTTAATTATTTTAACTAATATGTTAAGCATATTTGCGTTATATGCAATATTTTCTTTCTAATTTTTGATGCTCATTTTTATTTTTTTTTTTTTTTTATTTCGATGAAAATTTGGTGCATCAAATTTTCCAGCAAAGAAATACAATAAATGTTTAAAAATCTAGTTATGTAAACAACAAAAAAAAAATATTGTAATGTTAATGATGTTAAGTATATTAAAACCCAACCACTGTTGAAACATATATTATTTATATATAAAATGTTGTAGAAGTTCATCGTGTCAGCGTCAGGCAAAAACGCTTAAATTATTATGTGTACTCGTATATAAAAATTTCAGTAAATACAAAAATATATATATACAAACACAAAAATGTTTTTTCTTTAATACTACCATTAAAACTACTGAATAGAAGCGCAATTTTTTTACATCTAAAATGATATAAAAAAAAAGCTCTTAAAACAAATAATTTTTTTGAAACACAAATACTGAGAGGACGTCTCAACATATATATGCAGTGACGGTCACAAATTTAGTAAAATTTTTTTTGCAGAATTTGTGTTGTCACCGCTGCGTGTCAGGAGTGTTATGTCTAACTTTATTTGCTGTAATCTTTATTTTCATTACTGATATGCCGTCAAGTGCACGACTGCAAGAAAACATTTGCATTTTAAAATGTTTATTAAAATTTTATCAGCAGATTATGGTAAGTATAAATGAATATGGCAATAGTGTTGTCTATAGTTTTGCGCTCTTAAGTATTTAAAAAAAAAAACAAAGTGTTTGTAGTTGATTGCTTAGTTTTTAACTATCTCTTATATTTTGAGTTTTAAGTGCAGAACTTTTTTCAACAAAACAAATTAAAAAGTCGTTAAAAGTCCTGAGTGTTGTTTCCACACCAACGTCTTTGCCGCCGAATTACTAAATTTTTTTATAATTATTAGCTTAACACAAATAAACTATCAAAAATTCGGAAATTTCTAGTAGAATTCAGCACTTTTTAGAGGTATAACACACAAGACAAAATTTTGTATTCTGCATTAATTCTCACAACAGCGGCCATGTTTAAAGTTGAACAAATTTAAAAATGTCTCTGTCAAATCCATATTTTTTGAAATTCACCCATATAGCACAGATTACAATTACTGTTCCATTTCTTAGTTTTATTTTGATTGATTAAAATTTACTGGTAAGATATAATTTTCTAGTTGAGTTTTAACAAAAAAATGCAGAAATTTTTGGCGAAAGGCAGCTTGTGCTTAAGAGGCTCAGCGACAGTTGATTCAGCTAATGAAAAATGGTGAAAGCACAGTTTAAGGGTTGCTCTACTTCCTAAATATTCTACTCCCAGAAAGTGCCTGAAGAACAGTATGGGAGCATTAAAAATGTTCAACATTGACGTAGAGCGCGGCAAACACAGCAGAGAAGACCATTTAATTTATAGAGCTTCACTCTAGGATTCTTTAAAGACAGTATGCCAGTGTAGAATTTTGAAAAAATCGATTTTATTTGCATATTTTCGAAGATTAAACCTTCAAGAATATATCCTCCAAAGAAATTTTCAAAACATTTCAATTATTTACGGAGTTATAACTATTTTAGTGGCGCCCGTTCATATGACTTTGATGACTGCCTGTAACTTTGCTCAAATCTGAAAACTTTTTTTCTCGAAAATACTTTTTCCAATACGTTTGCATGATATTTCAAGTTCTAATGGACCGATTAACTTAAAATTTGGTGTGGGAATTTTTTTATATATCCCTCTATGCTCCGGACTAGAATTATGAAAACATTTTGTTTTTTAGTGTTTTTTACTGCAACATATTTTTCCAGTCCTAGTCTTAGTCCGGGATATAGCGATATTCTTAATAATTAAGAATCTTTCTTTTTTTCAGATTACTAGAAGTGTTTCTAGATTACCAGCCTGTAGTTTTTTAATTTCTTTTTTCAATTCTTTTGTGTATTATTAAAATATTAATATTAAATAAGTAGCATTGAAAATTTCTAACGAATAAAAGGAAAATTTAAGTATTCACTATACTTTATGGCACCATGAAAAACCACAAAAAATAAAATATAAATCACCCAGTAATTTTTCATACAAATTTGGGTGATTTTTTCATATGAATAATCGCGCAAAAAGAATTGGGCGATTTTGCATTTTTGTTGGGTGAAATTTTCGATTTTGTTTTTGGGGGATTTTTCATAAGAAAAATCATCCAAGTTTTTTATGCAAAATTCTACTTTTTATTTTATTTTATTATTATTTTATTTTTTTTTTTGTTATTTCGTTTTCAATATTTGGAAAAAAACGCAAAAGCAGCGGATATTTTTTTTTGTCACCCTTTACGTTCACCCTTTCACGAAATAACCAACGTTTTTAGCCTGCGGCGCTTTTTCACGATTCACAATTTTACAAAATAACCAAAACATAAAAAAATTTTTAAAGAAAATCGCGCGATTCAATCTTTTACGGAATAACCAAACCATGAAATTTTTTGCTTTTTAACGAAACCAAAAGATTTCAAGGGGAATAACAAATATTTGAAAGGGATATATAAAATTGGCAATGCCTCAAATGTTCTGAGTACAAAACCAGTTATTTTAAGCATGATTCATGGAATTAAAATTGGCTTTGAAAAAATTAAAAAAAAATGGGCTTTGAACACTCTGTTCATTATGTACAAGCTAAACTTATCTTCTGGGAACAATGCATAATTTTGGGCTATCTTTTTTTTTGTGAATTTTTGTTATTGGCCTTTTTTTTGCCAGAGAACCCTGGTTCGAATCAAAAAAGAAAAAATTGTCTGTCAGATGGGGGATTCGAACCTGGGTTCTCTGGCGTATGAGCCACACACTCTACCCACTACGCCACGGCCGCCAAAGACATAGAGAATACTCCTATTTTTTCTTGGGCGTAACCTTGAATAAAAAGGTTTTGAAGATTATGCCTGTACAAAAATAGATAAGGATGGTAAACGAACACTCTTCAAGGCTTTCATAGCCATAGACGACAACAATGGACAACAATATAGCAAAAAAGGGAAAAAACTTAAAGGAATCTTGTAAAGTCGGTCTCACAAAAGCGTTAATATGTAATGGAACTCAATCAAACCCTAAACCTGTAAATGTACCTATAAATGCACTAAGACTTTATTTGGTCTAGTTCCCACCATTGTCCGTAATAGCCTGTCATCTACGAAACACTTTTTCTAATAAGTTTAAAGCATATGAGTAGACTAAAGTTACCAGAATAGCTGTTAATTTTTTCCTGTTTGATTAGAATTTCGAATAGAGTTTGAAGCCTTTATCGTCCTAGATCAATCTTCTTCTTAACTTCCGTATCAATTTTTAACAGGTGATAAAGTTCCCTTTTCTAATATATCTAATATATAAAATTATCGTGTCACAATGTTCGTTCCCATACTCCTCCGAAACGGCTTGACCGATTCTTATGAAATTTTGTATGCATATTCAGTAAGTCTGAGAATCGGCTACTATCTATTTTTCAAACCTCTAAGTGATAAGGGGTGTTACCCCAAAAAATTTTTTTTTATTTTTTTGATAAATTTTTTTTTAATTATTTTTATTATGTGGCATTAAAAATACATACAACAATAAATTTTTACTTTTCTATCACCAACCCATGCTTTTTAATAGTCATTTTCATAATTTTATCATTTTTTATCCAGCTCGATAACATCAATTATTATCACTTGGTAAGTTATCCCCTCCATGTGTCTATCGGTGTCACTTCCCCCCCCCCCCCCAGTAAACAGCACGGAGTAGGGATGACAACGAAGATGGTCTCATATTTCTCTCGAACAAGAAGCCTTCTCTCACTCCCTCTACAATTTTCTGCTATTATTAGTGTTTATGCGTCAAGCGTAGTAGTTAAACATTTTTACTATCTCAGTGTAACTCTCATATCAAATATATTCTCAAGTAACTTTATTATTTATTTATTAATAACTAATATTATTGAATTTAATTAATTATTAATCTAATATATAAAAATATCATGTCACAATGTTTGTGGCCAAACTCCTCCGAAATGGCTGGACCGATTTTAATGAAATTTTTTTTTGTTTGTTTGGTAGGTATGAGAATAGGTTGTAAAGTACTTTTCATCCTCCTATGCTAAACGGGCGTGGCTTTGACCGTACAAGTCACATTTTCGATACAAAATAACTGTGACAGTTAAAGTCACAGAAATTCAGAATGGATGTACCATTTGGTGATGACCTTTTAATGGAAAACTTGGACGGGCATTGGAAAAGGGGGTGTGGATGCGCCCATACACCACTTGGTGATGTCTTTCTAATATAAAACCAGGACAGGTATTGGACAGGGGGGCGGGTGTGGCACAACCCATATAAGTGAAATTTTTGATATCGAATAGCTCGAAAGTAAAAGTCACAGAACATTGAAACTCAGAATTGAATTATGACTTGATGATATCTTTGTAATAGAAAACTTGGGCCGACATTGGACAAGGGGATATGGTTGCGCCCATACAAGCCTTATTTGTGATATCGAACAGCTATGGAAGTAAGAGTTACAGAACATTGAAACTCAAAATGGAGTTACCACTTAGTTATGTCTTTCTAATAGATAACTTTGACAGACATTGGACAAGGGAGTGTGGTTCTGTTCTTATAACCCAAATTTTTGATATCGAATAGCTTTGGAAGTAAAAATCACAGAATATTAATACTCAAAATTTAGTTTCTCACTCAACTCAAATTTTCTCAAAATTTTGTTTAAATGGAAAGTTCACAAAAAATGGGAATGGTCGGACTATAGTGGCACAAACTTTTTAAAAAACCATTAAAATTGCACATACTTTGATAGTAAAATACCACGATTGATATGTAGGGTCTATTCATCCAAGCGGCAGTCACTGTAAGTACAAATATGGGCATTTAATAAATTACCATCAAACAAACAGACACACAACAATAGTTGGAAATAATTGGATAAGGGCGTACACTATACGGTCACTTTTCAGGGGACTAGAGCGGAGTGCAGCGAAGCGCGCCGGGTAAAAGCTAGTAATTTTATATTTTAGCCATCATCTATGCGTTCAAATAGCTTTAAAATTTTAAATATGTACTAATGAACCTTTACAGCTGGATCATCTTATTTGTACTTAAACCCCATGTATAATTGAAAATGTTTTGCACAAAACAAAGTTTTATTTGCGGTTTCCTATTTAATTTTGGGCTTTTTTTGTTGTATGCGAGACGCAATAATATAATTTTAAACACTTTTTTAAAATATATTATTATTTTCCCGATGTTTCGCAGGTTTCTTTCCTGCTTCTTTTATTGGAGGAATTGAATATAATTACGTAAATGCACATTTTTAACATTTAAATAACAACAAAAATAAATAAATATTTGAAATACATTTGAAAGAGTTTTATTTCGTTTGATTATAAGATTTTATTATCAGTTTGACTGCAGTCATGGGCGCCCAATATTTTCTTTAGAAGAAACAAGTAAATTTTTCTTAATCGTGCAACGATATTTTACATCTTTGGCACGAAGACAACCTCTAATTTAATTTTTGAATGTTTTGTACAGTAGAAAGAAAAAAAGTTTCGTCGTTCACACTCTAAGGGTCAGTCTTTATCGTGTCCTACATTTTGTTGCTTATGTTCGAGTTTTTGGTCACTCAATATTTGTTTACCCTTTTCCCATCAAAACTACTTCGGCAACCCACTCATTGCTCCTACCAATTCCAATTGAATAAAATACATGTGTTTTATTTTTGTAGTTTTTTTTATTTTATATAATAATATGTATGTATTAGTAAAATATTTATTGTAAGGAATATTATGCGACAAGCATAATACACACTAGAAAAAAAAAATAATAATAAACGAACACCAACCTTATTACACAAATAATTTAAAAATGAAAAGAGAAAGCAAATATTTTAAGAGAATTTTTTTGTTTTTTTTTTTCATATAAAAAAATCAAAGTGAATTGAGAGAAATACATTCGTAAAATATTCTTACATTTTTAAATGCAAAGCATTTATTTAAAAATAAATTGTTTTTGTAAGCAATTTTGATTATAAGTTTTTGTTTTTTTTTACGTTTCGTATTAAAAAATGGTAAAATGTAAATTGTAGTAACTGCGCTAGTTAAAAATATAGCTGAAAATATCGTAGTTGATGCAGCAGCATTGACAGTTTTATTTTGTTAATATTTTTTTATTATATTTAGGAAGCATTATAAATAACAAACAAATATGCAAAAAAGAATTAAAACAAATTTCAAATTACAAAATACAATAATTAAATCGCAATAAATTATGGTTTGTTGTGTAGTGTGTGAATGTGTTGTTATTAAAATTGTTTCTTTATTTGTTAAATATTATGCTTGAAATGATGCGTTGTTGTATAATACAGTTATGAAATTAAAAAGAAAAAATTTGGAATATTTTGAATATTTGTTGCTTGCTTGCAGTTGTAGTTTAGAGCCTAAGATATATATTTTTTTTGTAATATATGTTCATATCAACAATATAGCAGTTCAACATGCATCAGTAGTAGTAGTAGTTGTTGTTGTAAAGTTTTTAGTACAAAAAACGATAAAAAATCAAGACTTCAACCATTATTTTTTTACAAAATGCTTTGTTTTAATTTTTTTTTTATTATTTTTCTTGATTTATGCTATCAGCTCATTATGTTCCTTTTGCATTTTTACCTTAAATACTTTTTTTACGAAAGATGTTATGTTATGTATGTATTTTATGTTGTTGCTTTCGTCGTTGGTGTATCTTTCAAGTGGGTCTTTTTTCATTTCTTTTCGCCCAACTTATTTCACTCTATCAATATTGTAAAATTTTGCTGATTTCTATGTTTTCTTTAAAATAATAAAATTCAAATTAAATATAATTATATTATACTCAAATCCGTATTTTTTAAAATGTTCGGCTTTGAATTGAGGGGTGTAGCAGCAGGAGTTGTTATTGTAAAGTGAAGAGTGTTGTGTGTGTGTTTGTTTGTTTTTTTTCTTAGTTGGTGGTTTGCTCTTTTAGAGCAAAAGGCATTTGGTCTTCTTCCTCTTTTTGACTTGCAATGCAGCTCTAGTAGCCGTTTCGAAAACATCTCGAACGCCTTCCTTGGATTTGGCTGAACACTCCAAATAAGCGAAGGCATTAATTTTTTCAGCCATTGCGCGTCCCTCTTGTGGCTTAACTGGTTCTTGTTTCATTTTGGCTAAATCCTATTGTGCGAAAAAAAAAACTATTAGTATTTTAAAAGAAAATTATGAATGAATGTGTAGCGGTAAATTTACCCGAATTGTGTTGGGATCATTTCTTAAATCTTTCTTATTTCCAACTAATATGATGGGAACATTAGGACAAAAATGTTTAACCTAAAAGTGTGAGAAAAACATTTTATTATGGAAAGTAATTATTCTATTAAAGAAATATAAAAATAATCGAATGAATTCTTGAATATAAACAAACCTCTGGGGTCCACTTCTCAGGAATATTTTCTAATGAATCGGGTGAATCCACTGAGAAACACATCAGAATAACATCTGTATCCGGATAACTCAGTGGCCGAAGTCTATCGTAATCTTCTTGACCAGCAGTATCCCACAAGGCCAATTCGACCTAGAGAAAAGATAGTAAATAACCAAAAATATTATTAACATTTTTTTTAAATAATGATAAAATTAAGATAAAAGGCTTTATTAACTAAAAGGTTAAACATATGACAACTAAATACATTTTCTTTTAATTTTGATAAAAATTGCTCACTGCACCATAGGCTAGTGTATGTCAACGGAGGTATTTTAAGATTAATGGAATATAATTTTTTTTAGACACCTAGCGTCTAATGTGGCGTTTATCTATTTATCTATGGTGGAGTAGGTTGAACAATTGCGACGAAATGTGACATGGGGAGGGGGATCGATCGCGTGTTACGTCACAAAAAGTAATATTTTAAATATAAATAATAAAATATATCATCACTAGTTTTCCAAAACATTTTTTTTTTCTAAAAAGAAAATTTCGTTCTTTTCTTCCTAAAAAAACTCTGTTTAATCATTAAGTTATAAGGTCAAATTCAACTTGTTTTAAATCAATTTAGAAGTATTTATTCTGAATTTCAATTGATTTTTCTTAATTTCAATTTAACTATTCTAAATATCAATTGATCTTTTGTGAATTTAATGCAAATTTCTGAATAGCAGTTGATCTCTTCTGAAGTTCAATAAATATTTTCTGAATTTCAAATGAAATGCTGAATTTCAATTGATCTTTTCTTAATTTTAAATGAAATTTCTGAATTTCAATTGAACTTTTCTGAATTTCAAATGAGTGAATTTAAATTATTTTTTTTTCATCATTTCTGAAGAAAAAACAATATCACACAGTATATGAATCTGATGAATCAGACAACTCAGATAATGACGTACCGTTGTCTATTATAAAAAAAAAATATATAAGACCTAATTTAAAGTATTATGGTCATTGCCCAAATTTTTTTTTCCAGTGTCCAACATTATGTCAAATAAAAGTTCGCATAAATTGTAACACGAGTTACTAAAATCTGTGTAACGTGAGCGACCATTATTTAATTCGGATTAAAAAAAAATTTGTTAACAAATGCAGGAAAACTGTGTGTGATCTCGTTTTGTTAACAATCAATAAAAACTTATTTGGTGTTTAAATTATTCTTTTACTTTTAACAGAACAGACTTTTATTCAAGTTCATAATAACTCGAAAACAAAAGTCACCAAATGTAACTTGGGTTACCCATTCATTGCTAAAGAAATTGCAAAAAAAACTAAACACGCAAAAATTTAAATAAAGTTATACACACATTCTTTGTTTTATTTATTAATAAAATTTCTTTGAGGAGGTTAGTTTATATAGTAAAATCGTAACATGAGTTACCGTGGAATCACCCTATATTTGAAATTTTTGTCCTACTTCATTAATTTTGAAAAATATTTAACAGCCACGAAAACACTCACTTCGAATTGGTTCTTCTGCAAGGGAACCAATAAAAAATTAAATTCTTTAACACATTTTTTGAAGCAAATAAAAACGTGTTACACATCACCCCACTTGAGCCTATATATATAATTAAAAAATAAATTCAGCGGCTAATTTTACATAAGCATAAAATACTGGCGTTGATTTTCAAGTAGCTTAAATTTTTTTAAAAAATTCGATTTGAAATTATTGAAAAAATATCTTGAAATTACAAAGAAATTGCAAAAACTGAATAATCTACTCGTAAAAATATGATTTCGGAGAGTATTTTATCAATCACTTCAAATATCAGCTTATGTAAAAATGGCCGCTGAAATCATTTTTGAAATCCGATTTTTGATAAATGTGAAATTAAAGTCTACAACACTTCCCAAAACATAAATTTGATACTTTTTACCATCATTTTTCAAATTCATTCGTTCCCCACGTACAAAAGAATGCATTTTTTTGAGATAAAATTCTGTAGGATTGTAGGTTATTTAATGTAGTTTTAAAATTAGAATCGGATTATATTTGGACAAGAAATAATTTTTTCTGTGAAGTCGGACATTTGACTTTTTTTATTTTGATTTCTGCAAATTTGCAATGAAGTCCTTTTTCGTTGCTCTGTAAGGAAACATTTTTTGATATGCGCTTACGACTTGCAGAACCATCTGCTTTTCGCTTTATATGGTGGTAACTTTGTTATTGAATGTTGTGATCTTGTTTATTGCCCTTTCGGCGGGATTGTTTACGACTGTGATGCTTCCCACAATTTCCTTGGCGCGGAAGTAATTTTTATTGGTTATCCAGCGGCATATACTTACAAACAAACTTATACCTAAAATATTCGTAAAAGAGTAATAATACCTAAAAAAGTCTATGAGATACCACATCTTTTTTCGCGTAAACTGTGTTATTCATTGCATATTAAAAATCTTTATAAATAAGATTGTATTGTGTCTATCTGAAAATCTGATCTGAATCTGATTTTAAAGCTACGTTCGATAGCTCGAGAAGAGATTGCCGCTCCTTCTACCTGTGCTGCTTTATGGCGCTGAGGCATGGCTGGTTTCGCAAACTGACGCAGCCGCTCTGGGGGTGTTCGAGAGAAAAGTTCTTCGCAAAATCTTCGGTCCTGTTCGAGTCGGCGATGACTATCGCATCCGAATGAACCACGAGCTGTATGAGCTCTACGAAGACATTGACGTAGTTCGGCGTATAACTGTGCAGCGACTACGCTGGCTGGGTCATGTTCATCGTATGGACGACGAAGCTCCAGCGAAAAAGGTGCTCGAGGCGAGGGTCGCTGGTCAACGACGACGAGGAAGACCATGCCTCCGATGGATGGACCAGGCTGAGGAAGCCCTAACCGCACTTGGTGTATCCGATTGGAGAAGGCGCGCGCAAAGCAGAGGCGCCTGGCGAGAGCTGATGAGGTCGGCCGAAACCCGGACACGGGTTGTTACGACCATGTAAGTAAGTAAGTCTATCTGAAAAAATTTTGCTCATTCAATATATACTAAATTTTTCTTTTGCTTTTCTTTTCCTTTTGATGGTTTATTCTATGGTTTCTGATAGTTTTAAGATCGAGTCGCTATCCAATGGTTAGGAACCGCTGTATTAGATGAATTATTGATTTAAGAGTTTAGTCTATTAACGAAATTTAATTTAATTCTGACTACTTATATTTTTGTCCAACGTTTGTATGGAGAAAAATCAGTGTTCGTCGCCCGACTTAAAGCTTTTAAAGATAGTTTGTTTTAGCTTTAGCCAAGGATTTCAGTTGTTACACGTATCTATTCAGGAATTCATCCTAGGCAAAAAATTGGGTAGCAGATAAGTGGGAAGAAAGTAATTATCTATTGAAAATCGTGTAGGATGTTCAAAGCGTGGGAAAAAAACTGTAGAAACATGTGTATTTGAAACAGTGTATTCTCTCCGCAAACCATACATTTCAGCTATAAAGTCGTAAATATTGGTGTACAACAATTTCTATTTATTAGACACTAGCAGGACCCAGTGGTTCATGGTGAAAGAAGGTGTGGCAAACATTTTTTCCGTAAACCATCTCATGCTCGAAAAAAATATACTGCCAAAATTTCAGCGCAATCGGCGCAGAAGTTTTTTAGTCTTAATGATTTCTTAAAAGTGGGCATAGTTATGGTGCCACCCATAATTTGCCTATTCTTAGTTCAGTTGCCGACGGTGAGCATACCAAATTTCAGTATTATACGACCAAAACCGTCTGAAGTATATAATTTTCATTGATTTGTAGGCGGTAAAAGAGGGAGTGGAAATCCAGTTTTGTTACAATTGTCGAAAGTAACCATACAAACTAAATTACAAAATTTTAATCTCCAACAATAGAAACAGTCTGAAATATTGCATTTTTATTGATTTGTTGTGGGCGTTTAAATGGGGCGAGGTTAAAACTAAGTATGCAAAAACCTAATCCAGGATGTAAGTAATACACGTTTTAAGTTTGAGCGAAATCCGTTTAGATTTGTATAATTGTCAAACAAACAAGCAAATAAACAAACAGAAAATAATTTTTATTAATATAGATAGATAAAAGATAAATAAAGAAACCTAAGTTTAAAAGTGTAGGTCCACCGCCTGTCCGGGATTCGAACTCGAGATATCAGGGTGGCAAATATACGCGCTATTACTTTCTCTACCAAGGTCGCCATCTGCAGTTCATGTTAAGGCATTGCAGCTTAAGGCTTCTTCTTAATATTACAAAATTTAACGCTTTTAAATTATTTAATTTCTACAATTATTTATGCTTGCCCCTGGTAATCCGCATCATTTGTAACATATTAGCCAGCCAGCCACCCTGAAGCCAGTGATCATGCATGAATTTCGTTTTATTTTAATATTTGTTTTATCTGCTAATTCCTCTTTCCCTGCTTTTGCCATATCTTGCGTTGAATTAAACGTCAACGCTATAGCTTTGACTAGCAATTGGTGATGGTGATGGTGGTGGTGGAGGTGGTAGTGGTGTTTGTATCCGCGCATATGCATCGTGTATCTGAAGTGTTGTGAGTCACTAGCATGTTTGACTCCACTTCTTCATTTGATCAGTCGACACCAGCAGCTATGAAGATATTTCCACTTCAACTAGTTTTTCTTGTCTCACATGTTGTTTTACTTCAAGAACGCGCCCTCGCGGAATTTAATCCCAAAGATATTTTTATTAACTTAACGACTTTTTAGGGACTATTAATATTAGGGACTTATAAATTTAACAGAAACTTTGCTGAAATATTGCATTTTGCTAACTTTATGAAAACCGACTGTTTTTGGTGCTCTCATTTTTATTCATGAGCCAAAAAATTTGCAGTGAATTTCTTGCTGTTTTGATTTATATCTTTTACAGGAGTTTTTTCTGCACTTTTGTCTTGTAGTATTTTGTTTATTTTGTTGATCACATTATTCATACACATTTCCAAATTACGTTGTTGTTTTTCTTTTAGTGATTTTCTCAGTTTTCGACTGATTTTCTATTTTCTTTTTGTACGCTTTTCTGATTTTATTTGACTTTTGCTTGCGAACGTTTACATAATATTCTCTTTTGTATTGATCATTTTTGTTTGTTCTTCTCTGGAATTTAATTTTTTGCATATTATTAATTTTTTTTTAATTATTTTCCAAACTGAAATTGATGGAATTGCGTTGTATTGCATTCCTAGCTAATGTTGATTAAAACAACATTTTTCAATTCATGCTGAGTGTGATCAATTATTTTGGAATTTCCTACCTAGGCAACACCTTTTAATGTATGTACATGCCAAACAATGCCTTGCAAAAAAAAAAAAAAAAACTGAACTGAAACTGAAACTGATAACAAATACGTCTTTTGTCATGTTATTTATTAATATTATTATTTTTATTTTTATTATTAATCACTACTAACATAAAATAATAACGTTTTTAAACGGAAAGCAATAAAATGTCTCAAAGAATTCTTAGAGTTTGTTTGTAGTCAATGAATCATCATCAATGCAAGTGAAATATTCTGTGCTTACAGCTAAAAATCTGGCCAACTTATTACCGACCAGTGTTATGCTAAAGTATTTAAAATGTTGATGAATTAAAAATTAATTATAATTTATCTTTCTTTAGATTGGAACTTTTTACTAAGTTAAAATAGTGTAAATTTTAGTGAAACACAAAAATTTATCTCATCAAATTTTGCAATTTAATTGTTTATTACTTGCATTGCATTGCATTTTATTCGAGGTATTTTATTTAATTTGTCACTATTGTGACATATTTATTCAATGTTGGGCGCCTAGCAAAAATGTAATCAGCACTTCGTTGCGCATTTTTTTGTCACAATTGTCTCTTACAACTGTAATTTTACTATACAATTAGAACGCATTGTTTATATATTAATACTAATGCTTTATTTGTAAATAATATGATAACGATTAAGTATATTTGGTGGACTCGTCTCTCAGCAGTTGGTACAGCAGCTGTCAAATACATGGTATATTATTATTTGCAAGTTTTGTTATTTGTTTGCTTTTGTTAGTAAAAAAAAAAGATTTTGACATGTGATGTACCCACCACAAGAGACAATTTTATCTACCACTCGTTCCATGTTAAATAAATACTGCTTTTCTTTGGTAGTTGTGTTTTGAAAGTATTTTAAAAATTAACCCAATAACGCCTGCCCTAAGATCGGCTCGTACGATTTTGATGCAGTTCTGTAATATGTGCCCGGGGGACCATAGAAGTTGAAAGAAAAAACAAAAAATGTTAACCTGAGCACACCTAAGATATGACATGGGTGAGATTGCTGGCGAGATTTCCAGGAATGTCGAAAAATCGCTGTTAAGTTCTTTACTTCCATATCAGACATCTTAGGCTATCTGGAAAAAGTCTTCCATTTTTCCATTTTCCTATTTTTGGCTTAGCAATTTTCGACACAAAAAATCTCAGATTTTTACCTGTGATGTTTCACCTGTCAAACTAAAGGTTAACCGCGGAAAATTAAACTGTTCCATTCTTTTTGTTAAGACCAATTCATTCTCTTTACTATAAAAAAAAAAAGTAGCGCAACATCTCTCATCTACCACGCGCTAGAAGTTTTTACGTGTCAACACTTTCTTGGGTATTTAAATACCCATTAGGTAGTAATGAGTTAAGGACTTTGATAAACATATACGTCATATTTTGCTCTTTTACTTCCAGACAAAAATTAATGGAAGTTTATGGCGAAGATATGACTAAAGAAACCAATGTGAGAAGTTGTTTGCCTGTTTCAGTGATGAAATTTTTAATGGATGCTTCCTTGTTCTCCCTCGGGTCAATCGAGTTGACATTTGCGATCAGCTCATGAAAAGAGCAAAAAGCAACCCATCTTTCCAGCGTATGATTACGGGTGACGAAAAGTATATTGTCTACAACAATGTCAACAGTAAAAGAGGCTTGTCCAGGAAAGATGAAGCTCCAGAGACGCAAGCAACAGCAGGCATTCACCAGAATATAATGCTCTCAAGTTGGTGGTATTGGTAGGGTTCCGTATACTACTGTGGGCAACTACAGAAATTGAGCTATGACATTCAACAGAAACGCATTGAGCTGGTCAATCGCACATATTTCATATTTTTTCAGTTTTGTAACCTTCAGCACTGTTTACTCTTATATTAACTTACTCGTAATATTTACTCGTACATATTGAAAAAAATAATTTCATCAATGAAGAATTGGACCTGATTTGCAACTGATTTGCAACAAAAATGGGCAACTGGAAAAGAAATGTATTTGTAATTTCAGTCTTTGAAAGGACTTGGATCAAACTTCTTATGATGATCAATTGTGCTATGCGTGTTGTGAAATTATCGAGAACTGAGACCTACAAGTTTTATGACGACTCCAAATATCTTATGATATCAAGAATCTTTACATAGCAGAGTATTTTATACATTATGAGCAGTGTAATTTATACAACATAAAATAGTTTATTTTATGTACTTAAATTAGTATATAGGAGGTAATCCAAAACGTAATATAAGATTTCAAGCACAAAATGCCGGTTAAGAGCGCTCCACCTAATATATAACACTTTTAGCACTTAAAATGAAGTACTTCTATATCTAAATTTGTTTATTGGAGAGCTCTTCTTGATCATCGCAAGAAATGTTGAGAAAAAATTAGCTTAATTTTTACGGCACAGCAGAATCTGGTGACGTTTCTTTAGTGGATTAATAGAAAGTGGGAAACTGACGGCACATTTGATTTCTAATCATTAAGTGTCCGCACAAAATAAAAATCATTAATGTTCGCGTAAACACAGCCGAAAAGTCAATAAGATTAAACTAGTCAAAAGCTAACAGCAACATTTTTTCATGCATTAAAACTATACAAAATAAGTTTTATATACATATACCTATGTATATATATATATAAATAAGTTACCACAAGATCTTTTTTTAAATATATAATTATACCAGCTGTATTATGGAAATATATGTAACTTTGCATGTTGTGTTTAAGCAATTCATAGTATCTACGTTTATTTTGTTGCCAAATTTTTGACGAATGACAGCATTGGAATATTTTGCGACGATGAACGCATCAAAGCGGAAGGAAAAGATTCTTAAAAATTAATATGGCTAGATAGTGTCATATAAGTTTCACTTCTTTGTTTATGGGAAAATATCTAAATTCCTCCTCACCCCAAACAAAACATTGCTAGATGCAGACATTTTGGTGGGTAGATATCTGGCTGATTATCACATTAGCTGCTTACCTGTTTGCCATCGACTTCGATGTCTGCGACATAATTCTCGAAGACAGTTGGAACGTAGACTTCAGGAAATTGATCTTTGCTGAAGACAATCAGCAGGCAAGTCTTACCGCAAGCACCATCACCGACAATCACCAACTTCTTGCGAATCGTCGTCATTGGTTCTACGCGTACAATAGAAACGGGAATCACAATGAAAAAAAAAAAGAAAAAATTAATTCACTGTAGTTCTTTCCAAAATATCATAATTGTAGATATATATATATATATATATATAAGAAATAAATGTTTAATGCAGAGTCTTAAAACTCCTTTAGCACCTGCAAGAGGTTTTAAAATTTTGCAAAATTGCTGTATTTATTTCAATGTCTGTGCTTGCTTGTATGGAAAATTTCCTTTTCAAACATTTTTATACTCATCGCTGCCGTCTTTTTTTTCACTTACGTTTTTTTCGATCGTTCGCCACACAATTAAAAATGTTGGAAAAAATAATGGCACTTTTTTAAAAACGTTGGCACAACGCGTACTTTTCTCGTTTAGTGATTTAATTAATATTTGTTTTGTTTGCAATTTTCCAATTATAAATCTTTTAAGGTCTTAAAGGAATTTCCCAACTAATTTTCTTTTTCTTTCAGAAGTCTTCGCTGCAGCAAATGATGAACAACGCCTTTAAAAATTTTATATGACGACTGTGCCCGACAAAGACTTCGCTAAAGATGAAGAAACGATGAAGATGACATTATTCACATTCGCCGTTCGAGTAAGTGAGATGCTTAGAGTAACTCTTGACCGAATGCTGGCAAGTGCAAGTGAGACGATGCTATGTTGAAAAATGGAAAATAAAATGGCGTACAGCGAAAATGATGATGGCTTATTGGATGCGATGTGTTTAATAAATAAAAGGGCGAATTGGGTGTTCATCTAATAGCATGTTCTCACGGCACCCTGAACAACGTAATTCGGCTCTCATTCGTAATTCGATGCTGAATTATGTTCCGAATTAAGTAATTCGCCATACAAAATGTGACAAGCGAATTTCCTCATTTGAAGGTAATTCTGTTTGAATTAACATCCGAATCTCTAATTGTTATGGAAAATTAATCGAAAACCACAAGCAAAACACAAGAAGAAATAAAAACAAGACAAATCAAATATTCAAATTCTCAAAGTCAGCAAACAATGTGAGTATCATTGCTTAAAAAAAAAACAATATAATGAATAAATATTTATTTTGCACATTTTTTTCCTAATTTTTCTCAACAACAAATCACAACAAATCAAATTAAAATAAAATACACAAAGAAGAGCTGTCAAACCGAATTACGATTGATTCGTGAGAACAGGGTAATTTACATTCGTAATTCATAGGCCGAATTACTTAAATCAGACTGCCGTGAGAACATGCTCACTGATAAATGTATCGATTTCACGGCATTCAAGCCGTTCGGAGTCGGCATAAAACTTGTAGCTCCAACTCTCGACCTTTTCTGTTCAAACATTTCACAACACGCACAATTCAATTGATCATAAGAAGCTCGGTCAAAGTCCTTCAAGGGCTGAAATGGCAATTCATTTTTTTTTTACAGAACTCTATTTCTATCTGACATGTAGTATTGTCTGAAACAATCTTATCAAATTTTGGAATTTTCGCCATCTCTTTTCCTCTCGCTCATTGTTTTGTCCACGGTATGCTACACATAGAGTCCTTTCACATTGGTCAAGAATTGAAAGGAATTTTTTTTGACGTTCTCTTTTGGACTTGACGAAAGCTTCTACATTGGTCAAGAATTGAATTCAATTTCATATCTTTTTTGCTTGTTTTCTTAAAATTTAAAGCAAGCAAACGTAAGCGACTGAAGCCAACAAATTAATAAGAGAGAGATGCACGAGGATATACAAAAAATAAAATGAAGTAATCTGAGAAAAATGCGAAAAGAACAAAAGGGAACACGAGAAAATTGACGGTACAGAGACATCGAGACCGTCAACTTTTTCTCCCCTTCGTCGCTTCCGATTTGCGGCGAATTGCCAACAAACTCTGAAAATTGAATTCAATTCTTGACCAATGTGAAAGGAGTCATAGTTTTCTGTTGCATGTGGAGCATGTACCTCTTAGGTGTTCAATGGACACCTAAATTTCAGAGATTCAAATGAATTGCGGCCTAATTTTCTGAGTAATTTAAATGCAATTAGCTTTCTTGCAATAATTTTGAAATTATCCAATATGGGAAATTACATAACTGGGTAATTCACATTCGTAATTCATAGCCCGAATTTCTTAATTCAGACTACCGTGAGAACATACTTTAATATATAATTTCAGACGAAATTACACAAAAGCTCGAAATTAAGAAATTTGGCTCAATGCAAACATAATTAACATAAAAGTTAACAATTGTTAACAAAAGTTAACAAGTTAACATAACATAAAAGTGCTCTTTTTACTGTGCTATTCGCAGTGCCTTTCGCACATTTTATCAATTTTGTATTAAGCAGCCCACAATCTTCGTGGAATATTCCACAATTCGTGTTAAATATTCCTAATCAGAGACGATAGGTTTTTGTTTAACTTTACACAAAACTACTATTTTATATTCATTTTTTAGCAAGCATTTATTTTTAAGTATTCTAAATTATAAAATTATTTAACAAAAAAGGATATTTAGCGCTCTAAAATGAAATATATTAAATAAAAGGAAATTAGTTTAAATAAAAATTTGTGACCATGCACACGAGGACCTACATTTTAATTTCGAAAATTTTAAGCTCGACTATTTATCATAACTGTTATGTTATAGCACTGTAGACAAGTGGTATTTTTATAACATACTGGCACATAAATACTACTGTGGGCAAAAAATATCGGGAATTTGTTTAGAAATCAAAAAATCTTCATTTATTCTTCTAAATTAATTTCATCCCCCTCAAAGTAGTCCTCTTGGATGCAATACACTTGAAACTTATCAGTTGATGCTGATGATCGTCCCGTGCCTCGTCTTCAACACTTTCTCAACCCTCTTTGAACATTTTGTACCACTCATAAAGTCTTGTTTTCGATAGAGCTTCCTCCCCGATGACCTTCTGCAACATTTTCAACGTTTTGGCAGCAGAAATTTCACTCCGCACACAAAATTTAATGGAACTGCGCTGTTGAATACTTTTAGACGTTATAAAAACGAAAAATTCACTTTTAGCTATTTACAAAAGCACACGTATCTCAAACACTGATGAATATTTTGGCTCAGATGTCACTGACAGTAGTGCCACTTTGAAAATAAAAACATTTGTCCCTTTCGGAATCCCCAAGAAATTTAAATTCAAATTTCCCGGTATTTGGCACAAAAAGGTTCACTTTCAAGGTGATGTTATAATTTGTTGTACACAATGAATTTAGAATTTTCCTTAGATCAGTGTCATTTCTTTTCTCGAAAAATTTTTTTTTCTGCCCTCTTTGAAAATCCTGCACTTTTTTGTTCTTTTCTCAAAAAAATGTTGACCTCTAAAATTAAATCGTGTTCTTTTCTCGAAATTTTGACCTGAAAAGTAGAAAAAATGCAGAATTTTTGCACTCTCAAGATCGACGGTTTCAGAGTTCTGCCCTCAAATGCTACCAACTGAAGAAACAAAAAAGTGACATGTCAAGAAAATAGTGAACATTGTATTGACATTTTATTAAAGAGCGAGCTCCTTCTTTTCAAATTACAAAAATATTTAAAATAAGTTAATTTACCTTCAACAAAACTTTCATCGCCAAACATTTTGAATTTCATTTTGTGTTTTGCTATTTCACGGAAGACTTTTGCAATTTATTTGAAGTTTCTCGATATAACAGGGCAGCCAATACAACATTGAAAAAATGTTGCATTTTTATGTTCTTTTCTCGATTAAGAACAGGTCAACATTTTTTGAGTTCAAGTCAAAATTTTTAGGCGAGAAAAGAAAACGCCATCAGTGAACATTAAACAAAATAAAACTCCAAAGTCAGTCGTTATAGCACGTTCTCACGGCACCCTGAACAACGTAATTCGGCTCTCATTTGTAATTCAAGGCTGAATTATGTTCCGAATTGAGTAATTCGCTATACAAAATTTGACAAGCGAATTACCTCATTTGAGATAATTCAGTTTGAATTAATATCCGAATTTCGTAGAAATCGGTTTCATCTCTAGCTTTTATCGAAAATGAATCGAAAACCTCAAGCAAAACACAAGAAATAAAAACAAATAGTCAAATTCTCAGTCAGCAAACAAAGTATCATTGCTTAAAAAAATAAATAATATAATAATATATAATCGATAGAGCTGTTACCATAACAATCGATTTCATCAATGAACGATATTTAGAATTATTTACCTACTCGCACTGAACACATACTTGTTTTGACAGATATCAGCTGTTCGCTATTAACTCCATCACGATTTATCAAATTCTTCATTATAAATATGTTCTCGAATTTATTACAGAAGTATTTCTTTTTTTAAAAAACTTATATTTAAATAGATCATAAGTGTAATTCTCTTCTTAGAACCGTCTCGACAGCGTTCACTGCTGCACAAATGATGTTTTCTCGAGAGGCGCATGTCTTTAATCGTGCGATTCTTAAGCCCAAGGTACGCTGCCACTTTCCCAAACCACGCGAGGCAAAGCGTATTAATGTTCATGGATGGGAAAAACGCATGTCAACATCTGAAGGACGTCGTGTGCTCATGCGTAGAATTCTAAAAGGTCGCCATGTACTATCTCATTAATAAGTCCTAGACCTAAATATAAAATCTTCCTATTATGAAAACGTGTTTTTAAGTGATCCAAGATGATTACGAAAAAAAAAATTATGCGTGTCTTAATTTGAAATAATATTTATTTGCTTTTGAGTATAATATAAAGTATTTCGCAACTTGGTGGCAGCAAATAAAAGTCCATTCATACTTAGCTAAATAAATAACAAAAAAAATAAACATTTTATTACAATCTTATATAAAACTTTGATGTTTTCCACTCAAAAACTCTGCTGGTCGATAGAATATTTGTTTAATAGACTTGGAAGCATTCGCATCGACTGTTTTGTACAAAAAGGGCGCCGTATTCTTTACTTTGGGACCTTGATTGGTAAGCATTGAAGTTGGCAGCGGCATTTCTCCAATAGCGAGACAATTGACTTGAGCCATGAGATGCTGTGGTAGAGCAGGTAGTAAGTAGATTTGATTCACGTGATAGTCAATGGCGCGCACAACTCCTGAAATGTATAAAAAACATAAATAACACTTATGTCTGCACCTCAAAATATTCACTTACCTATGCCAAAGCAACGCACGGTCAATTCATTTTCTTCCTGACGACAGAGATAAACCAAATTGGCTTCAATAGATCTCAAGATTTGCACGCGTGTAAATTCGCTGGACAACAAGTTTAACAATTTGAGATTATCAAGTGATGTACTAAGGAGAATTTGAGGTTAACAAATATTTAAAAAGAAAATTAATATAAAACCAACCACAGAGGCTTGCAATCCGAAAGCCAGTCAGCATGTCCAACAAGTGTCTCACTCAAGCGTGCCAGCATGTTAGCATATCGCATATCCTTGGAGCTCATCTCCCACTCACGTTGATAGCGACTTTCTTGCATTATAGCAGAGTTAAAAACATGCAACTTATAAGTCAAATTTTCGGATCCTTTGTCCTCCATTGACACTGCGTGATATTCTTTTTCTGAATAAATATTACGTGGTAGCGACGACACAACACGAGGTTCCATTATGTAATCAAAATTGTTGATATCCTTGTTGCTTTGAAGCTGTACCACATCGGTGGGTTGCAAAAACTCGCAAATAACTGCCATAAGCTCAGCACCAAAGCCTTTATTATAACCCATAGTATTTATTAGCCACGGTAGTTGAGCGAGCTCAGTTTGCTTACGGCAAAAGCTTAGCAACTGTTTAACTGCCTGCATATACCTATGAGGACACAGCACGATGTTTGAGTGGCCAATGGCAAAAGCTTGCACTGGTTGCTCATTCAAAAAGTAACCAGGTCCCAGCAGTGGTCGTTGCACCAAAGATGCACTTATGGTCTGTGGCACAAACAGCTCTGGTTGCCCAATATCCAAATCAATCACCAACATACGCGGATGCTGGGCCAAATGACGATTGACTAAGAAGCGCAATAATGTCGATTTACCCACAGATTTGCCACCAATAAGCATTATCTTGGAGTTGGATTGCAGTTTAAGTTGCTCCCACTGAGCATTAATTTTCAGTGGTTTATCACATTCATCTTTGCCATTAATGATGCAACGCAGTCGGCACTCGCTAGCATAAAAAGGACGTTCCAATTGTAAAGAGTTCAAATTTGGAAATATGTTCTCACTCATGTATTTTTTAAATGTTGAAATAAGTTTTTTACGTGATTCATTCCGTTTCATTATAATGAGAGCATCTACTCCTATATCAAAAATTTCTTTAATCTTGCCCAGTTCTACTTTGGAGAAATTTGACTCCAACTTCAGCAGTTCTTTGGCAACTACCTTAAGTGTTGTCTGCTGATTTGGTTTGGGAACTATTTGAACACTGCTCAAGCCACGTGTGGAAAATATTTCTAGCTCCTCGCCGCGTTTAGGTGAGTAGCCATAAATTTCTATTGATCCAGCAATAGGCATTAGTTTTATTGTGCCGTAGATATAAAGAGGTTCGCGGAGAAGAACCAAAACGTGGTTTGAGTCAATTCCGTTGCAGAAAATGGAACGACAAGAAGCCAAAAATGGTTCAGTTGCAGTTTCAGGAATTGTTACACAAGCTGACGGTAAGGTAGTGTGAATTTGTTCAGGAGACGTTGTGCTTTCGATTGCAGGCGTGCTGCAATATTCCGAACTCGAAGTATTTTCAAGTGGATTATTAGGCAATATGTTTGCTTTGACATCGTAATTCAGTTGTGGTTCTACTGCCGACTTTTTGTTGTCTCTGGGCTTCATTGTGGCATTTACTTTGGTATCTATCACGATACCTTTGCAACACTTTCCTCCTTTTAGTTTTGTAGCCAATTTTTCAGAAGGTGGCACATCCGGCTCATTAGTTTCATCTTCATTATTTAGCTTTTCATTGAAATTTCTCTCAAAATCAACTTCATCATCTGCAACTTCAATCACCTCAGCTAACATTTCCCGTTTGTTTTTTTTATTATGTGAATCTTCATCATCATCTGTGGTCGTCTCATAGTCTTCTTCACTATCTTGCAGATACTTGCTGTTTACATCAATTGAAACAATTGAGCCATCCTGATCGCTGCACTCTTCATAGCTTGAGCTGTTAAAACTATCAGAGCTATTCGTGCCATCTAATTCTTCGCTATACATTTGGAAACCATCTTTGTCCACAATTGGAACCAGTTTTGGACAGTCAGTATCGCTCACAGCCTCTTGCTCATTTTTCTGCTTAGGAATAGGGTGTGGAACAGTTATTTCTTTTTTATTTAGCTCCTCCAGAGCTACTCGGTGGTATCCCGCAGGCTGTTGTATACTTTTAATGCAGACTTGATGCCGTAGTTCAATCAGTTGCGCCCCTTCAAAGTCATCACTGAAGACAATTTCATCGGACTCGTACAAATCACGTTTGTCTGCAGTACCTAGAATATTATTTCAACTCATATTAGTGGCAGTCATGAGCATACATTTATGCTACCAACCTCTGTGTATAATTAAGTCCTCAGTTACATGCTCGGGCAGATGATAGTCTTCATCATCTGTAGCACTGCTGTAGAAGTCTTCATCATCCATATCCTCAGCATAATCGAAGCTATCATCTTCTTCTTCATAGTCACCTTCATCAAAGTCCGAATAGGTCTCGTCGTTGTCGTGCTCCCAGCTATGATCATAACCGAAACTATTCTCCTCACCATACATATTTGCACTAGCTTCATAGTCGTAATCAGCATCAGAGTCGTCATCAAAATTTCCACCACGCACAAAACCATTCGGAGCCGCTGTGCTATCATCTTGGAAATTCGAAAAAGAATACTCGGAGCCAGTGAAATTGTCATCGGTGCTGTAAATAGCATCATCTGAATCTCGTTCTTCCTTTTCATCACTAAAATCCGAAAATGAGAATTCAGATGAATCTATATGTAGCACATCCGGTGGCAGCTCCACTTTTTGTTTAAGCTTCTGCTTTTTTGAAGGCGTGTTGTTCATAGTCTTCGATCCTTTTCGTTTCTTTGTCATTTGTTTTTTATTTTTGCTTGGATATTTTTGCTGTACATTATTTTCTGAAGGTTTCTGTGACTGGCCCGAGGTATTTGTTTTCACATTAAATTTTTTACCTTTTTGTGCCAAAGTCGCTGTTTTGTTAAACCCATTCAGTTTCGGCGCAGATACATCGTTTGCTTGGCCTTTGCTGTAATGCTGCTGCTTCTGATGCACATTGCTATTGGTTTTTCCTTGAGCGAACGTGTCTGCCTTGCCAAATTTCTGTTTGGGAAATTTCTTTCCTGGACCAGACTTTATTTCTTGGGACGTCGACGCCTCTCTTTTCTTTTTGTTCACTTCGGTGTCCTTAGACAGCTTATCTTTGAACAAAGTTTGTAGACGCCTTCGTAGTTCCTGTTCTTTTGCAATTTTTGATCTTGTTTCATTTATTTTCTGTTGTTGTTTGTGTTCCATATTATTGTTAAGCAAATACTAATTCTGTTTCAAGTATAAATTTAATAATTTTTTTTTTTGTAGAAATTCAGATATGTAAAATCAGTCGACAACGCGTTCAATTGCATCAAAAACAAAAACAATAAAAACTTGAGCACGCCGCAATAAAAGTGTTGCCACATATCATTATTGTATATTTTTAGAATAAAGACCCATGATATTACGATAATATACTATCGATATCGAATATTAGCGAACCTTTGTGGCACAAGGTGGCCATCCTCACACAGGGACGATAGTTCGTAAGCATGCTTGAGGGTATAGCACGCACTTTTGATTTTTTTCCGTCACACAAGCTCTTTGGTGCCATAGGCGAATGCTGAAATGTAAATAAGCTTCATACTAACTAAAATTTTGAAGTAGCAACATTTGAGTGAAAAGTGTGCTATTCGATTGTAGGCGGCAATTTTAAACAAAGAAAAATTATAAAATGGATGGAGAAAAAAATTAAATTGAAAATCGTATTGCCTGTATATTGAAATCGTTTACATAATAAACATTCAAACTCTTTCTTTGTCACCCATATTGTGCTTCGAATGGATGAGGCGAATAAAAAACAAGCTGACGTGTGCACACAGGCTACTACAAATCGAACGCTAGCTGCTTCACACAGGTTCGTGCCACGGCACACGAGTTTGTTGATGTGAAAACTGCGTAATAGCTTGAACACATTGACGGTGGTTGCAACGACATGCCGTCAAATTAGGAATGATTCTATATCGACGACAAAACGTTGCGGCACTTGACCAAATTCTATCCGAAAGAAATACATGCTAAAAAATTTGTCAGATGCACAGACTGCGCAAACAACTTTTTTTTCTTGCCGTGGCGACGACCATACACTACACAGACTTCATTTACACAGACTTAATTTTTAATTCTCTTTCTTATCGCGATGGGTGCAGACACTGAAACAGCAACAGCAATTTTACTCGCAATCGCTTTTTTATCTTCCAAAGTGAAGGCAAAGATTTATAAAGTTCGATGAATTCTAGTAGGTCGAGACAGTATGGAAAAAATAACACAAATGAAACTATTAAAATTAAAATGTGATCTTTTTTAAGACAAGCTGAGATAATGCTGTAAATTTACTTAAAGATGCCAAATTTTCAACATTTTCAACGCAAATTTAAGAAACGTCACTTAATTAATGAAAAATTTCTTGGCCAAATGAAACATTAACTTGGCTTATAAAAGTCAAAATCATCATATTTGAATTCAACTGCAAGAAGTTTGTATATTAAAGACCCATTTTCAATCATGGATTTTGATGCTCAAAAATTCCGATATCTAGAAAAATATATATTTCAAAGTATGCCTAGAACGAATATAATTTTATAAATTGTAGAAATTAGGTTGACATTCTTTATGCAATATCTAAGCTTTTAGAAAGCATTCGTTTGAATGGATTTTATTTTAAAATTTTAAAAAGCTGCAGATGCGAAAAGTTCATGAACCACGAAATTTACCACGTGAAGCGGAGAACTAAAAAGTTTGCCCATTCTATTTTATTGCTATCTTGGCATATACGACATTTTAAATCTCCAACTTGTCTCAACAATTTAGGTCTGTGCGAGGTCTTTTCCAAATTACAGGCTTCAGATTCACAATCTTAATATGCCTTTTTTTCGAAAAAAATTCTCAATAAAAACAATTTTTAAACATTTTATAGAGTTCAATCCTATGGGGATTTGATGATTTTTTTTTTAGTCATGTTACCAAATTTTCATAAGAAAAATTAACAATTAAATTTTTTTTTAACTTCGGCATTTTTAAGAACCATTAAGAAGTTGAAAAATTTTATTTGTTTTTTTTTTTTAATTTTCTATTTTGCAAATAAATAACATTTAAAATCAAGAGCGAACAAATTCTTAAATATCAAAAAAAAAAAAACAGTTTATGTTGAGTTCTTTTTATAAAAATTTTTCCAGATGAGTAATGGTTTTAAAAAAGTCTTATTTTGATGTGATAACTCAAAGAATATATTGGCTATAAGATATTGGCTCAGTGCAAAAATCAGTTTTCGAACTACGGGTTTCGAAAAATAATCTGAAATTTAAATATGACTTTTATCGGAGTCGATTCCTCTGCTCAAAAAATTTTATAAAAAATATAATGTTATTGGGAATTGAATGGTTTATTGAATATAAGTCAAATTGTCGAAATCGTTTTCGAAAAAAATAATATTTTGGCATTTAACAATAACTCGAACTAGGCTTCACACAGGTCCAAATACTTGTAGATAAGCTTGGTATCAATTAAGGTAGCCAAAAAGAAACCAAATCTAAGGGCAATAATTTTTTGATTCTTCTGTTTATAAAAGTATTAGTGAAATTTTGTGAAAGTCATTTTTACTTTTTCGGAATTTTACTTTTTAAGCGACAATTAAAAATTCTCAATTTTGGACCAATTTTAAAAAAATTAAAGCCAAAAATCAAAAACTTTGTACTCAAAATTAATTTGATAAAAAAATTCAATAAACTCTTGTCATCTCTCTTATGGTCATTTGAAAACATGCATATTCACGAATAGTCTTAAAAGAAACGGTTTTGCTTGGAAAAATTTCAATATCCTTGATTTGAATTATTTACTGATAACTACTTACAGACTTTTTTTATCAAAAGCGGCCTCCCCTAAGGTAAATCCTGGCCACGGTCCTGGCCAGCACTAAATTATTTTTTTGATAAGGCTGTATATGTTCTGCTTCCATTTTTATTTATTTTTTCCTTTAAACACTTCTTTACTCAACAAAACTTTCGCAGTTATGACAAGTCTGTGTGAATTTCACAACACACTACACAGACGGTCTGCACAAACACAACCGAAAATCAAAATATTTTAATTTTTGCAGTCATCTGCGCACACCAAAAAACAGCCAAATACACTGTTCACTGTTCTTTCTTAAAAATCGATCTTTTATTCACTGAAGATGGTAAAATCAATAATAATAAAGAAGTATTTTTCATATGAAAAAACACCCAAACGTGTTGGGTGAAATTTCACTTTTTTTCATTTTTGGTTTTTTTTTTTTTTGTAATCTTCCGTTTTCGGCTGTGTGAATAATCGCCCAAGAGTAGATCGTCCAAAGTGTCAAAATGAAAAATCACCCAAAAATTTGGGCTTTTTCATTCAAAATGAAAACTCGCCAAAAAAGAGGATGAATAATCGCCCAAATCGCGAATAATCGCCCAAATTTGAAATGAACAATCGCCCAAAAACTGGAAAATTTAGTAGGCATTTTATTTCACCCTTCACTCGTCGTATATTTAACAAGCTATTAACACTTTACATGTTATGCACACTTGACGGTTCACCCTTTTACGAAATAACCAAAACGTAAGTATAAGAATAATTTGTGTATATACACCCATTTTTTCTTAATCAGAAGAATATACCATATTTACACACCTTTTCTGACATCATTAATTTTTTAAATTTCGAAGACAAAAATTGGTGGTTAATAATTCTTTATACTTACGTTTTAGTTATTTCGTAAAAGGGTGAACTGTCAAGAGTGCATAATATGTAAAGTTTTATTATATCAACACTTCAACAGTTAACTTTTTGCATAAACATACGTTTTCAGACTAATTTAATAAAATTAATAATCGACCAAAATTTAAAATTGGCTCAAAATTATATTGCGTCAAATCGAAATGAAGAATCGCCCAAAATTTTAAACCTCATTTTCGGGCGATTGTTCATTTTGGCACTTTGGACAATTTTCTCTTGGGCGATTATTCGCACAGCCAAAAATTAATTAAATTGAAAAAACCATTCTGTGTCTGATGGGATTCAAACCTGAGTTCTATCGCATCCAAGCCACGCACCTCAACCAGAATGCCCAGCAGCCACCAAATAAGCGGGGCGCAATTAGCCGGGACCACTGTAATAACTGGTCTCATTCTAAATAGTTTAATTTGCGATCAAATAAAAGAAGTATCGTTTAACATATGATTATATTTGAAGTGCAAATTTCTGTTATTACACTGCATTTGAAAAACTTAAATCTTATATGTATATAAGAAGAGTAATATAAAGACTTACAATAGCAAATTGCAGATGCTTTACATCTTTAAGAGATGGACATACATGTATTGTGATTAATTAAAATAAACAAGATATGAATTTAGCACGTTAACTTTATAATGGCACTTAACTAAAAATGAATAGGAAAATTATATAAGTATAAAAAAACTCAGTTTAATTGGAAGCCTTTAAAATATGTAAAAATAGTATCACTTACTTTTTAAAATAAGGCTTTTTAAGGCACACAAAGAAAACAATAATTACAAGAAATAATATAGTTTAATCAGTGTTGGTGGCTCGATAAATTGCAAAGGTTTATCTTAAAACGACCCCAGCGAAAAATCGCGAAAAAAAACAAAAAAAAAAACAACTTCCAGAAATAATTATATATCTAATTCCATGCTTTATTGAGCCTTTGATTTTTATGAATACAAATAAAAAAATTAAGTTTATTCAAATAGTTATTTAGTATTTTTTAAAATATACGGAAGTTATCTGCAAGATGAAATATAAATATACAAATTTTCCATATGGATTTTACATAACAACGTTTCCAACACTTATTTAATGTAACAAAATGAAAATGTATTTCTTATATAATAACCAAAATACACTTAAAGACAATGTTTTAGATTTAGCTTAAAACTATGCTTACATTTTGACGTTTGTTCTATAAGTAATTTAATATATCAGGCTTAACGACTAAAGCTCAGTGGTTTTTATTCAAATGTTTGTTACTTTTAACTCTTAAAATACTGTCCACTGAGCCATATAAATAAAAACGTGTTTTCGCTTTATAACATAGCGTACACGGAAAACTATGTGTACAAAAATATTTATATGCTAATTTGTATGTAATTTTAGTCTTCAATAATAAACTAACAATAAACAAATAGGACTGTACAAAAATTATTAGGATTTTTTTAGAGCTTTAAATTTTTAATAACTACATTACTTGTATACAGTCCTTTAATACTACTTTTAATGTATTAAAAATATAATTAATTACTCTTAAATTACTTAAATTATGATTTAAAACTAAACCACAGAGACTATATATATATATAATATATATATATATATAGAGGTCTCAATAGACACACTAAAGCTTTCTCACTCACTTCCTGAAACGTAATATATACTCATTGTTAAATATCTATTGTAGTTGTTGATATATTTTGATGATTTAAAAAATAAAATAAGTCATAAAATGTTCGTTAACGGAAATTTAAAGTATTTTTAAAAAACTAATTGCGCAACTGAAGATATATTGCTCTAAGGAAATTCATCTTTTATGTAAATGTTTTCAAAGTAAAACTTCTTTCTTTGGAGGAAGTCTCTCTTATATGAAAAATATGAGTTTTATGATATGATAGATATAAACAGTGATATAGGTACTAATAGAACCCACACAATTTTTTTGCATATTTTTGCCTTATAAATAAATTTTCAACTTTCTTACAGGGCGTAAGATTTTATAAGAAAAAATTTTATAAGAATTGTACAAAAAATTTCCGAAATATCCGCCGCACAAATTTTTGACGCTACTCGGAACGTCAAACTAAAGAAAGCGGTAGAAGTAAGATTTTTCGCATAGAAAAGTGACCAATTTTAAAGTTAAATATCTATTGTACATGGGGAACAGGGGGCGAACCTTCACATGGCAACGTGTCTGACCGCCTCAACCTGGCGAGGCCAGCATTATCCATGTCGAAATCGTCTCAAGTCGACTCAAACCTCCAAGTGGTGTTCCCTGGGCAACGGCAAACTGGCATCCGTCAGTTTGACGGCTAATTTGAGCGGCGGGTCGATCCATAGACCTTAAACATGGAATGTGCGCAGGGTTTGGGTCCCGCCACATTACTACTGCCCAATGAAAACTAAACCAGCCTCGGATAAGAACCCCAATTACGTTGACGACCACCGCAAACGAAAAACGGACAATGATTTACGGATATGCACCTGGAATGTCCGGACCCTTTATAGGGAAGGTGCCATTATCCAACTGGCGGAAGCCCTCAAAACAATACAATCTGACATCACCGCCATCCAGGAAATGCGATGGAAAGGACAAGGCTGCTCTAAACAAGCACACTGCGATATCTACTACAGCTGCCATGCGGAGAAGCGCGAATTCGGATGTGGATTCGTCGTTAGCCGGAAACTACGCCACCTTGTTTCCCGGTTCACACCTGTGAACGAAAGATTGGCCACGATCCGCATCAAGGCAAAATTTTTCTACATAAGCCTTATTTGCGCGCACGCCCCGACGGAGGAAAAGGACGAAGCCGTCAAGGACGCTTTCTACGCTAGTCTTGAGGACGTATATGACCACCTTCCGGTCCATGACGTGAAAATAGTCCTCGGCGATTTTAATGCGAAAGTCGGAAGGGAAGGCATCTTTGGCCCCACTGTCGGTCAGTTCAGTCTTCACGAGACCTCCACAAACAACGGTCTAAGACTGATCGACTTCGCCGCGGCACGAAACATGGTAGTTACTAGCACCAGATTTAAGCACCTCGACATCCACAAGGCCACCTGGCTGTCCCCGGATCAAAAAACGCGAAACCAAATTGATCATGTTGTAATCGACGGAAGGCATGCCTCTAGTGTTCTAGATGTGCGTACATTTCGGGGGGTCAACATTGACTCCGACCATTATCTTGTTGCAGCCAAGATCCGCATGCGATTATGCAATGCCAAGAACATACGCACAGGAATGCAACGAAAGCTAGATGTCGCTAAGCTGCAATTACAACGGACTGCCGAAGCCTACTCCGCTCAACTCTCGGTTAAGCTCAACCGACCAACCTCTGGACTCGACGACGCCGGCGGACTTTGGGCGCATATATCCCACTCCATGCGCGCTGCCGCTGAAGAAGTCATTGGTTTCCGGCGCCCGCAACCTCGGAACCAATGGTATGATCAGGAGTGTCGCATTGCGACTGCAGTAAAAAACGCCGCTTATAGAAAAACGCTGCAGTCAGCTGCAACGCGAGCCGTGCGAGAAAACTACCGCGAAAAGAGGAAGGAAGAGAGGCGCCTTTTCAGACGCAAGAAAAGAGAGCAGGAAAAGCGTGAGCGTGAGGAACTAGAGGTATACCAGGGCAAGAAGGATGCACGAAAATTCTATCAACAGGTTAAGCGTCTAACCCAAGGTTTTAAGCCCGGAGCATCCACTTGTAGAGACGAAAATGGAGATCTGAATACGGATACACAGTGTGTGCTTAGATTGTGGAGACAGCACTTCTCCAATTTACTTAATGGCGACGATTCCACCAATGCCGCCCATCGAGAGCACAGTGCAGTGCCACCAATCGACGATGACGGAGTGGAAGTATCACCACCTAGCCATGAAGAGGTTCGAGTTGCTATCCAACGACTCAAAAACAATAAAGCAGCGGGTGCTGACGGCCTGTCAGCTGAATTGTTTAAAACCGGCGGCGATGAATTGATAAGGCGCATGCATCAGCTCATCAGCAAAATATGGCTAGCAGAAAGCATGCCCGACGATTGGAACCTCAGTGTACTGTGCCCTATACTTAAGAAAGGAGACCCTACAATCTGCGCAAGTTATAGAGGTATCAGTCTTATTTCCATCGCATATAAGGTTCTCTCAAGCGTACTGTGTGAAAGATTAAAGCCAATTACAAAAACACTGATTGGACCTTATCAGTGTGGCTTTCGACCTGGTAAGTCTACCATAGACCAGATTTTCACGCTACGACAAATCCTGGAGAAAACCCACGAAAATCAAATTGACACACACCATCTCTTTGTCGACTTTAAAGCTGCGTTCGATAGCCCGAGAAGGGATTGCCTATACGCAACTATGTCTGAGTTCGGAATACCTGCAAAGTTGATTAGACTTTGCAGAATGACGTTGAGCAACACACGCAGCTCCGTCAAGGTAGGAAATGACCTCTCCGAAACCTTCAATACCGAAAGAGGTTTCAGGCAAGGCGATCCACTGTCTTGCGATCTCTTCAACATCATCATGGAGGGGATCGTACGAAAGGCCGGTGTGCATCGTAATGGCACCATTTTCTATAAAGGTGTCCAGCTCCTTGCTTACGCTGATGATATTGATATTGTTGGCAGAACCAAGAGAGATGTTACCGCTGCTTTCGCCGCTATCGAAAAGGAATCAGCCAAAGTGGGTTTGACGATAAATGAGGGCAAAACAAAGTATATGCTGTCTACAAACAAGGGAGCTCGGCGTTTAGACTCCCACGTTTCATCAGGCAGCTATAACTTTGAAGTAGTCAAGGAGTTTGTATACCTTGGCACCGCCATTAATACTAACAACGAAATTAGCCTGGAGATAAAGCGAAGAACAATAATTGCTAATAGGTGCTACTACGGGCTCAGTAAGCAACTAAGTTCCAGAGCCCTCTCTCGATCGACAAAACTAACACTCTACAAGACGCTCGTTCTACCTGTGCTGCTTTATGGCGCTGAGGCATGGGTAGTTTCGCAAACTGACGCAGCCGCTCTGGGGGTGTTCGAGAGAAAAGTTCTTCGCAAAATCTTCGGTCCTGTTCGAGTCGGCGATGACTATCGCATCCGAATGAACCACGAGCTGTATGAGCTCTACGGAGACATTGACGTAGTTCGGCGTATAACTGTGCAGCGACTACGCTGGCTGGGTCATGTCCATCGTATGGACGACGAAGCTCCAGCGAAAAAGGTGCTCGAAGCGAGGGTCGCTGGTCAACGACGACGAGGGAGACCATGCCTCCGATGGATGGACCAGGCTGAGGAAGCCCTAACCGCACTTGGTGTATCCGATTGGAGAAGGCGCGCGCAAAGCAGAGGCGCCTGGCGAGAGCTGATGAGGTCGGTCGAAATCCGGACACGGGTTGTCACGGCCACCTAAGTAAGTAAGTAAGTATCTATTGTACATAGTTGTTGATATATTTTGATGATTTAAAAAATAAAATAAGTCATACAATGTTCGTTAACGGAAATTTAAAGTATTTTTAAAAAACTAATTGCGCAACTGACGATATATTGCTCTAAGGAAATTCATCTTTTGTGTAAATGTTTTCAAAGTAAAACTTCTTTCTTTGGACGAAGTCTCTCTTATATGAAAAATATGAGTTTTGTGATATGATAGATATAAACAGTGATATAGGTACTAATAGTAATTAATACTAATTTTTTTGCATATTTTTGTCTTATAGATAAATTTTCAACTTTCTTATATGGCGTCTCAAACATCCCTGAAGTAAATTTTTCAGTTGTCGCATAAAACTGCGGCAATATCGTTGGTGAATCTAGAAAAACATTGCTTTTGCTAAATTAAAAGATTATATGCAAGAAGTCTGATGCAACAAGTTGAGAACAGTTGGTAAACGTTCGCCGAACAAAAATACTTTTTCTTACTATGTGGTAGACCAATGAAAGAATTTCAGGAATGCTGCGAATGGACAACAATCAGGAAACCTAGCGCATTTCTAAAAAAACTTGATGACAAAAGGATTTGTAAAGCATCAGAGTTAAGATTGAGATGAATCTGGTAAACCGAATTCTGCTGTTTTTCAACAAATGAGCTGTTGAATTCTTCTCCCAAAAAGAGTACTACACTAAAAAAGCGAGACTTAAATTGGGCAGTTATTCAGATCTTTCTCTGTTACCTGAACAAGCTCTTTCTATAATTGCTAATGCAAATTTATCAACGCAACAATATGTTATTATAAGACAATATTTTAAACACATACCTCCTAAATTGTTTTCAAGTTACGATAAGGTTTGTATGACAAAAAAAGTTGTTATCCAAGTGATAATACCGTAATGGAAAGTGCTGCTGCAATTAAATTAAACATATCGTCTCTTGTTAAACATATTGCGCAGTCCAAGAAAAATTTACACCAAAATTCGAAGTCCTTATGAGATACACAGATACGCTGAGGAAAGTCGTCAAAGCAAAAGGCATTGTTATCCAATAAAATTTATATTCATCAAGGTGACGGTAGATGTGATTGCACAGATAATACGAAAGGTAGAAGATGAGATATATAAACTTACCCCAACAGTAATCACTGCAGCAAACGAGATAATTAATGCATGATTTGGATAATTTTGTGCATGATCAACGGTAAGGTGTACAATGCATTGTCAGATTATAATTCAACTAAAAAATGCTACATAGGAGGGGCAACACCGAAAATAATAATCGATCCGAGCGTTTTTATTTAATGAAATTTTGATTTCAAGATGTTTTCTCTAAGGTAATCACCTTTACATGTCTACATAAGATTAATGGTACATAAGTGCTTTCTGCATATTGCTTATACATTGGATTTAAAAAAAGTGACTAGTATCCGGTGAAAAGAGGCTAAAACTTGTGAAGAGAAAATTTCACATTCAAAACAGATTCATAAGAAAAACAGGGCTCCTGATTGATTGTCTTTACTTGGTTTTCATATAATGGACTTTTCTTAGTTTAAAAATTTTGTTATTAATTTTAATGTAATAAATAATATTTTTGTTTGTAATTGAATTTTTGAAATTTACCCTTTTATATTTGTAGAACATACTCCTATAATCGGAATATATTTAAGTCGGTTTGTATGTGAGCAATGCCTTAAAGTAAAGCGATTAGCACCGATTTTGGGTGTTTGGAGCATGTCATCAATATAAATGTCTGTGCAAAATTTCATTGATTTACCTACAGTGGTTTTGCAGATAATAAGTTCAGTCCAGCTACGACTGCGAAATCTGACACTGTGCGCCGCCATGATTGTTGTGTACTCTCAGAATCTATTAAACTGGTTTGATTGGTTTTTTCTTTTATTAAAATGTTTTCTTGCACAATGTTTACATTTTTGGCTGGACTTGCTTGCATGGATTTATTTCAATATGCCAACTATTTATGCCAATATTTTTCAGTTTCAGATATATCTATCTATGAAAACTAGAGTACGCCAGTGGTCGAAACTCGACCCTTTTCGCAATACCACCCCCGAGCAACGCCGGGTATTCCAGCTAGAATTTTTCTTTAAAAACTATTCGATGCACTCCTTCTCACTAATTTGATTCTAAAAAAAAAAAAAAAAAAACATCAAAATTGGTTAAGAAACACCCTAAGTTCCATAACGCCGGGTATTTCAGCTAGCATTTTTCTTTAAAAATTCGTCGATGCTCTTCCTACTCTGATTTATTTAAAAAAAAAAATCATCAAAATCGGTTGAGAAACACAGGAGAAAATGGTACTGAACTGTTTTTCCTTAGCCTATTTATATATAGATATTAAATGATTTTAGGAAATTTTTCATTTAATTCAATTTATGATATTTTCAAATAAATTGGATAAATGAATTTTTTCAGTACAATGTGACATTTTTCAGCTGCTTTTGCTTGCATAGATTTATTTCCCCAATTAGATATTAGCAAGTTTCAAAGGTGTTCAATCAACTATTAGGCAAGTATTGAATTAAGGGGTTACATGACCTTGGCAGTTTTTAAGTTCGAAGAAATTTAAAACTTTTTTTAATAATTTTGTATTTTAGTAAATATTCTTAAGATTCTAAGAAAAAAAAATTTCATGCAAAAATTCCTACGGGTTCAAAAGTTACAGCCGGATTAGTGAGAGCGCATTTTTAATTTTTGCGGTACCTACATACGTACGGCGCATATACTTGTTTTACTTGCTACCTGACTTTTGGTGGCTGTTATTTCGTACCAACTATAAAAAAAGGAAGTAAATGAACGCATTGAGTTTTTTGAGAGTTATTTATTGATTCTTAAAGTGTAGGGCAATATTTGTTTCGGTGAATAAAAGTGTAATGTTAAGTGTCAATATGCCGCCAAACATCACGTTGAAAAAAATAGGTAAGGATTTTGTCGAGTTCTTAGCATTCAAGGCCACAGCACATCTAGTGACATCTGGTCGTGATATAGGTAACAGGCGTGCATTTCAAAAAGAATAATGCAAGACACTCAATACCGCGCAAACTAATTTTTATTAATTTTCGTGAAAGAGGTGGGTTCATTTCTTATGCGATAACTTTTTTATGCAATCGTCATCGGGTAAACCGCTTTGGGAACATGTAGCATATGTCATAAACTATCCAATAATGGAAAAACAAAGAATTGAGTTTTTTGGTCGAGTTTCATGAGAACCTTCCCTTCAGTTGCAAACAAAAAAAAATTATGAGTGTCTGTTTATATTTCATAGAGAAACATAACATTCAAAATTCAGACCATGGGCTCTGTTCCGTAAGTGTGTACAAAATTTATTAATTGTGTAGGTACTCTTTTGAGAAGTAAAAAAATTTATTTTCAATGCTAGTTAATTAGAAACTGGATATGTACACAGTAGGACTGTTCCCGTACTTTAAAGTTTTAGTCCAATTTACCAGTTTTGCAGGTTTTAATCCGAAAAGCGTTCCCGTACTGGAAAAAATGGTAAAAGAGAGTGCAATCGAGAGAGTAAAAAATGTCCCCTCCTTGTCAAAAGTTGCACCAATGAGTATATATATAGCAGAGAATTTTTTTCGCTCTTGAGTTTTAACTCAGTCAAATCGTGGTTAACAAATAAAGGGACACCGAAAAATGTTCGAAAACAGCGCAGTCGGTATTTGTGCTTCGAAAGATTTTATCTTCGAAAACAGCGCACTCGGTATGTGCGCAGGCGCCGCCATGATTGTTGTGCGCTCTCAGAATCTATGAAAGTGGTTTGACTGCTTTTTTCCTTTTATTGAAATAGATTCTGCACAATGTTTATATTTTTGGCTGGACGGACTTGCATGGATTTATTTATGGATTTATATATTATTTATATTTATATACGCTGAAAAGAACGTGTTGTAAGGAAAACATTTCATTTATATTCGTGGCATGTATAAAATAGAAATTTATTTCAACTTCCCAATTAGATATTTGCAACTTTCAAAGGTTTTCAATTCACTTGCAGGTATTTAATTGGCAAATTGAAGTATGAAAAATAATAAATGTTGATAAAAATTATCAGCGGCTTTTCATATATTGACAATTTCATGAAGAAATTTTTTTTTTGAGCTTCTGCAGATTTTGCAGATTTTTTTGGCATCATAACGGCATTTTAGAAAAGTACAAATATGCAATCTGCAAGATTTATTGCAATTGACTGTACTGCTTATGATAATAGGCATGTCAATGATCTTTTGAAAGCCAATCGTGTCGCATCGATCGTTCGTGCCGATTTATTTTTTGATATATTTTTGATTGCTTTTTTGATCGTGTGTTGTTTCTTTTTTGAAAAAAATGTCACATAATTGTTACATAAAGAGTTGTCCGGGAGTGGATTTGAAAGGCGGAATCAGGATGTTTAGATTCCCCCATCATCAACCCGACGTATTGTCGAAATGGATGAAGAACTTGGGTGTGAAGAATTTGGACGACATCAATACCAGAAGCCGATTGTGTGCACGTCATTTTGACTCCTCGTGCCTTGGATCCAAAAGGTTGAAACTAGGTTCAGTACCAACTCTGTACTTAGGTAAGTATAGTGAAAAATAGTAAAAATAGTGATCGCAGCTTAAGGGAAAGTTCTCATGTAGAGGCCAAAAAAAAAACGGTGATGTTCTTGATTTTTTTTTTCTATAAGAGGAAATAAATTAACGCGTTGATTTTTTTTTGAGTTATTTATTGATTGTCGAGTTTCATGAGAACTTCCCCTTAAGGCGATTTATTTATTTATAGAAATTATAGAAAGTAGGAAAATATAAATAGAAATTTCATAAAATTTTTTTAGTATGAATGTTTCAACAAAACATTTTAATTTCAATGTCATGCGTTAAAGCACTAAAATTTTTAAATAATTTCAATTCATTTAAAGTTTTTTCATTGCAGTACAACAATTTTCAAGTCATGTTTAAAAAATTAAGAAAAATTTAAAATTCAAGTTATAAGAAACAACTTATATTTTTACTAAAACAAAAAATATATAATTACTAGCTCATATCCTAAAAGTGGGCGTAGCTTATTTTTATTTAAAAAAGAATGAAAAACTGGTTTTTAGTGATTTCATATGAGAAATTGTATCGTAATCGAAATTTACACTATTTGTGAGAATTTCTTTGGATTATAGTTATCTTTAGTCCGACGGCAAAAATTTAAGATTTTTTTATGCAGATTGAAAGAACTTTTTAACTCATTTCTGGGCAAGACAAGAAAACTTTTCCCGGCGAAATCCTTATTATGACTAGGTTGTAGGTTCCCGAAAATGGGTCTCTAGGAGGAACTCTAACTAAACTGTAACTCGCAATACGAAAGCTTGCACCCTTTGGCAAGAAATGGGTTAATTACTCTTATTTTTGAACGCTTTTTTTTAAAACTTAGTTTTATATATTCATTACTTTTAATTTTGTAGTGCATTTTTATGGGGTTTTTAGGGCATTTTTAGGACAAGTGAAATTTGCAAAGGTTTTTAATTTAAATTTAATACTTTTGATTACCCATTGAAATATTATGTTTAAGATGTGGTCATGAAGTTAGCCAATTTTTTTGAATTCATTGCAATATTTTTAATTGTTAACAAGTATTTATTAGGTTTAAGTAATACTAAAAAATTTTTTTATATATTTTCATTATATATTAGATAATACAGATGAGCTGGAGTTGGAAATGCCAGTGCTGTACGCACACCAACAGCTCAGATCTTGTGTGTGTAAATGCATTGTCAACCAATGCGATAGCACTTCTGACAAAATGCCTATCTACAGGTTTCCTACGGATACTGAGAGGAGGCAGGCGTGGATGAAAGTCTGCAACTTAGGGAACATTAATATTAAGATTTTATAAATATGCGGCAAGCATTTCGACAAGGCCCTTGTTAGACCTAGGAAATTAAGTAAACTCGCTTTTCCTAAATTTTATTTAAATAATTTTAACGAGCCCGAAGTTGCTCATGGGTCTATTGACTTAGACCAAGTCATTAAAAATGAGTCAGTTTGTGAGCAATGCCACAAGTTCTGCAAGCTTTCAGACCACTACAGAAAGGAAGTTCTGAAAAGTCAAGAAGAGCTTAAGGCACGAATGGAACGGTTTCGTGGAAGGAGAGAACTCTCTCCTTCAAAGAAAAATTAAAGAGCTTGAGGACCGAAATTCGTGTTGCCGAAAGTGAACCTCAAACTGCTGCCGCAGAATTCGCTAAACTCATAACGAGACGTGGTGCACACCATTATGGCGATTTCACAAAAGAAATTGTGCAGTCAATCAACTACGTATCGTCTAAGGCTTACGATTTTCTGCGGCAACGGCTTACTTTCAATCTTTCCAGTCGGGCTTCTCTGTACAGGTGGCGCCCAGTTAAAATAATCCTCCCAGGGTCGAATGTCTCAGTTCTCGAGAACTTAAAAAGAATGACCGTCAACATGCGCCCAGAGGCCAAAAACTGCGTTCTTCTGATGGATGAAGTATTCTCCGACGAGAACTAGAATACAATCCATCAGAAGACCATGTTGACGGCTTCGTTGACCTGGGAGGAAGAAGGCGTACGAAAGCCCTTGCCAGTAAACTAATGGTTTTTATGGTCAAGGGCTTAGTCGATAACTGGAAGTACGTCCACAGTTTTTACTGTACAGAGAAGTCAATGTCTGGCGAAGGGTTGATGGAGAGGTTACTCGAGGTAGTGCAGAGTATTCTTGAATTTGGGCTTAGTTTAAGGGTGATTGTAAGCGATCAAGGTCAGGGAAATCAATATTGTTTTTCGAGATTGACCGAAAATTTCACTAAGTATTCATTTGAATTAAGTGGCCATAAAGTTTTTGTAATGTACGACTATTGCCATCTTTTTAAAAGTGTTAGGAATACTTTATATAGCTGTGATATTGAAACAGAGGATGGGGTTGCCAGTTGGTCAGTAATTAGGGAGGTGTACAACATTGACCAATCTGCAACCTTAAAAATGATGCCAAAATTGACGGACAGCCATATAGACCCCAAAAATTTTGAAAAAATGAGAGTGAGTATGGCATTCGCCATTGCATTGACATGGATCTCTTTAAGAAATTTGTCAATAAAGTGAATGCCGAAGCTACCCTAGCGTTTGTCAATCATATCAATGAGGGCTTTGATTTATGTGATTCCAAAACTTTTAATGACAAAAATCCTAATAGGCGTCCAATCACAAAGGACTCTATTAAATTAGGAAAAATTAGGGACTTCATAGTTTTCCTCACCAAGTTAAAACTTCCTAAAGGGAAACGAAATTTCTGCATCGCAGGTTTAATATTTACAATAAATGCAATGGTGTCCTTGGTTCAAGACATGTTGGAAGAGCCAAACATTTCATTCGTCATGCTTGGACGATTGAACCAGGACCAAATTGAAAATTATTTCGCCGTGATTCGATCACAATTGGGAAACAACGTTAACCCATCAGTGCGAGAGGTGCAATACCTTTCAGCTAGGCTTCTTTCGATGAAGATTCTAACACATCGTTATCAGGCTCGCAATTCCAATTGTGAGGCTGATAACGACATGATGTTAGATTGGAACTTCGATCATAGGGATGAATGTGTACTGGCTTCTTCGGATGAGGAATTTGCTTCGGGTGGAGTAGAGGAGGAAGCAATTGTTGATTCCGAAGAAGAGGAAGTGGAAGAAACGCCATTAACCGACGTAGAAGCAGCCGTTGGCCGTTACTTTGTCGGTTATGGATTACGAGAGAAGCTCGTGCGCAAAATAAAATGCGAATCTTGCGCATCAGATCTGGTCAAACTTGACCAGATGGAGTTTGACAACGAGCATTTTATTTCGGTCAAAAATTTCAGTGACGGTAAACTGCTCCTAAAGAATCCGACGGATAGGTTCTTTCAAATATGCGAGCAACATTTGGCCATATACAAAAATATGTTTCAGAAGACTTGCCACCTTCCAAAGCTGAAGGAAAGGATAATGGTAGCTTGCGTTGATCAAACGAACCTTTCTCATCCCGATTGGTTTGATGTTGAAGGTGATTGCCTTGATCATAGATTGTATATTCTAGAGTTTCTGATTCTTGTTTTAATTAGAAAAAATTCTAGAAACGTCTAAAGAATAAAAGAGTGTTTAAAGAAATAAACAAAACTAACGAAGGAAGCAAAGTTAGAAAATTTTTGGTTTAGATTTGGTTTGGATTTAGTTTAGTATAAATAATTAAAATTTGTTGTCAAAATTTGTTCGTTTAGATTTTAGATTTTTAGCTTAACAGTTTTTTATGCCACAGCATATCATCAAGTCAATCACCTAAAGAACGGTTCGTAATCAACCTTCTGAAACATATTTTTTGCAAAATTCTTTTTTTACCGGCGCTGTTATTTCTGTCCGAATATCTCTCAGTATGAATGGGTGAATGTGTGTGTGTTTTAATTTGTGAATGCCTGTCTCTATGTATGCCTGTCTATCCTATTTTCGCTTGGCTGTAAGATATATATTGCATTTTCGATTTCATTTGTGTTCAATGAAAATAACATTGCGGTAAAGTAGTAATTTCGTCCTTTCGGATTTTTTAAATTGGTCGGGAGCCCTATTGAGTCCATGGTTTTTTTTATTTATTAGAGCTCTTGTTTTGGGAAGTGTGTTAGGATCATTGTCATAGGGTTTCAGCCCTCAATAATATGTTTGACATTCGCTACGGTTCCGATATCCATCCGACCGTCCGTCCGAATGTCCGTCCGTTTGTATGTATGTTTTAATGAATGGTCGTATGACTGAATGTTTGTATGGAATATGTAAAGTATTCTTAACACTTAAAAAGTCAAAATTTTTTTTCCAAATTAAAATTTCTCCTGGCCTTTTGACTTCTTCATCTTCTTCGCCTTTTCCCACATTCAATTTGCTCCTCAAACTCTTTATGCATCTTCAAAACTCGTGTCATAGGCTCTTTAAGCACTTTCAGAACTTTCTTGTGGCATTGCCTCATTGTGGCTTCTCATTACAATGACCATTTTCAACTTTGGGCTCGTTACAATTATTTATAATTTTAAAAATTTTCTATCTTCTATTTCTGGTTTTAAATTATTTTCAAAACATTAATTACTTCTATTTTTCCAAATTTTCTATCATCTACTTCTGGCTTTAATTTTTTTCACAGTAATTTCCGTCGAAATCCTTGCCGCATATTACCCCAAGTTATTATATGATATAATAAGATTTTCATTTAGTTTGTAAGTTATTATATTATATAATAAGATTTTGATTCGTTATCGAAATTATTATATGATATAATAAGAATACACTTCACTTTCGAAGTTATTATATGACATATGAGTTCACGTTAGCATGTAAGTTATTATATTATATAATAAGAATTTCACGCACTTCACTTGGGAAGTTATTATATGACATAATAAGATTCCATTTTAGTTTTTAAGTTATTATATTGTATAATAAGCCAATAATTTGACATTTGGGTCAAATAGCACCCAAATTTGACTCTAAACTTTATTTAAACTTTAAACTTTTATTTAAATGATTCCATTTAATTTTGCTTTAGCTAAAGTTTGTACATATTCCACATATTTATTTTGTGAAGATAGTTTTTGAAAATGTTTAAAATATTATTATAGAGTATCCACATTTATTCTTTAATATTTGAATAAATATGCATTGGATTTAATGAAACATTTTAAATTTTACATAAATAAAATTATATATATTTTCCACATATTTACACATATTTTGTAAAGTAAGCTTTTTGAAAAATGTTTAAAATATTTTGAATATATTATATAACGAACCGAAATTGACGCTTTCTCTTCTACAGACATTAACTTTAAAATATTACACAAAGAACAGACTACTGATACTGAGAACTACAGGAAATACTGGACAAACACACATACAATTTGGAACTGATACACTTCCCATTTTTTAACATTAAAATTTGGTGCGAACAAACAAATTCAAAAACAAATTTTTTAACAACTACATAATATTTCACATCCAGGAAAACGAGCATCACGACGACTAATAACACAGAGCTACTTCTGGCCAAAAATGAGCACAGAAATTAATAAGTGGTCTCAAGAATGTGTTAGATGTCAACGTTCAAAAGTACACAGACACAATAGAACATCACCACATAATATTAACATTCCACACGGTCGTTTCGAACATGTACACATTGATCTGGTCGGTCCGTTACCAATTTCGAAAGGTAACCTTCTCACTGTAGTTGACCGAAATAATCGTTGGCCTGAAGTATACCCATTGAAAGATACAGACACCGATACGATTATTGACACATTCCGAAGGGAATTTATTTCACGTTTTGGGGTTCCGATGGAAATTACTTCCGATCGAGGAGCACAATTTACTTTGTATACATTTAAAAACTTTATTAAATATCTTGGTTGTCAACATATCACAACTTCAGCTTATCATCCACAAGCTAATGGTATGGGCGAACGTTTTCACCGTCAGCTTAAAGCTTCCCTCATCGCGAGCAACAATCAAACAAGTTGGTATAAAGAATTACCACTGGTTCTGTTAGGCCTCAGATCTTCGTTCAAAAAAGATATACAGGCGTCACCAGCTGAGGTGGTTTTTGGTCAATCTCTCAGATTACCACAACAATTAGTCGTCCATAAAGATCAAACATTTAATCCTTCAGAAGTATTACCTAAAGTAAAAGAAGCAATCGAAAACACACAGTCACTATTTCACATCACAACACAAGATTCAAACAATTTATTCCTAGAGTTAAACAGTTGCAAATTTATTTTCGTCAGAAATGACACCAGTCATAAAAAACTTCAGGAACCATATGATGGTCCATTCGAAGTAATTGAACGAACACAAAAATACTTTAAGATTCTTAAAAACAATTCAATAGTTACAGTTAGCATAGATAGAATTAAACCAGCCTTTATAAACACAGAAACTACACACTTACTTACAGGAAAACACAAACAAATTAAGCAAGTAAACTTTAACACATTTGTTCGGGCTGAACAAAGAAATAAACTTCAGGACGTGTGTGGTATACTCTGATACATTAATTGTTTATTTCAATTTTGTTTCGCCCTGTCGTTAAATTTAAATCCAAGAATAAAGAACAAAAGAAAAGCGATTGCTTACATATTTCAGAGTTGCATAAAATCAAAAAATATTAAATAATGTTATCGATACTTTCGTAGTTCAGTGTTGGTGTTTATCCGCAACAACATTAAATAACAAAACTTTTTATTATGAGGGGGAATAATGTGGTAACTGAATACCACATCTTGATACACACACATTTTTAACATTAAAAACACTTTACATAAAAACACTGAGTTATAAAATATTATTCAAATTAAGTTCATATAATTTTAATTTTCAAAAAATATTTTATATAAAATTCAGTTGTGAAAAATGTTGAAAAATAAATGTTCAAAAAAATAAATGTGCAATAAAAAAAGTTAAAAAAAATATATTGTTTGTTACCACCAAAAAGGCGTACGAAAACCCTTGCCAGTAAACTAATGGTTTTTATGGTCAAGGGCTTTGTCGATAACTGGAAGTACGTCCACAGTTTTTACTGTATAGAGAAGTCAATGTCTGGGGAAGGTCTGATGGAGAGGTTATTCGAGATAGTTCAGAGTATTATTGAATGTGGATTAAGATTAAGGGTGATTCTCAGCGATCAAGGTCAGGGAAATCAATATTGTTTTTCGAGATTTACAGAAAATTTCAATAATTATTCCTTTGAATTAAATGACAATAAAATTTTTCTAATTTACGACTATTGCCATCTTTTTAAAAGTGTTAGGAATACTTTACATGGCTGTGATATTCAAACAGAAGATGGAGTTGCCAGTTGATCTACTGATTAGGGAGGTTTATAGCATAGACCAATCTGCATTTCTAAAAATGATGCCAAAATTGACGGACAACCAAATAGACCCCAACAATTTTGAAAAAATGAGAGTTAGTCTGGCTATCCAAGTCCTCAGCCAATCAGTAGCTTCAAGCATTCGCCATTGAATTGACATGGATCTTTTTAAGAACTGTGTCAATAAAGCGTGTCCTTGATTCAAGATATGTTGCAAGAGCCAAACATTTATTTAGTCATGCTTGGACGATTGAACTAGAACCAAATCAAAAATTATTTCGCCGTGATTCGATCAACAAGCAAAATTGTCGCATTTGGGGCACAGAAAAACCCGCACGCATACCATTGAAAAGCCGATGCACCCAAAATGAGTCACTGTTTGGTGCGGATTTTGGTCCAGAGGCATAATTGGGCCATTTTTCTTCGAAAATGAGCGAGGAGTGGCCGTTACAGTCAATGGACATCGTTATCGGGCCATGTTGAACGAATTTTTGTTCACAAAAATTGAAGAGAAGGATATTGGCAACATTTGGTTTCAACAGGATGGCACTACGTGCCACACAGCCGAAGCTACACTCGATGGTTTGCGCCCTGTTTTTGAAGATCGCATTATCAGCCGCAAAGCTGATGTCGTTTGGCCACCTCGGAGCTGCGATTTGACACCGTTGGACTATTATTTGTGGGGTGTCCTCAAAGATAAATGTTACGCCGACAAGCCAGAGACAATTGACGCTTTAAAGGACAATATTCGTGAAGCCATTGGTGAAATACAGCTGCACACAATCGATAATGTGCTTAAAAATTGGACCGATCGTGTAGGCTATTGCATGGCCAGACGAGGCAGCCATTTGAATGAAATTATTTCCATTATTAACCGGAAGGATTGTACATTCAAATAAAAAAAGAAATTTGAGAAAATATTCAGTAGTTTTTTTTTTGCATTTTCAAAAAAAAAACAAGTTATTTGGCGGACTCTTTAGAACAAAATTTAATAGTCAAATTTATTCATAGTAAAACTAATTAAAAAAAAACAGAAGTATTTTTTATCATACACTCGTATACGAGTACATTCAAAACGAATAGTCGATCAAGTTCTTTATATGAAAAAGTCTTCCCGAAAAATGTTCGTATCCGTTTCAACATTTTCAACAACTGCAATAGCCGAATGGGTAAGGTGCTGGACTAGCATCCAGATTCTTGGTTTTGATTCTTGACATGGTAAGTTTAAAATTTATAATTTTAACAGGTAGATTTTTTCCGTCAATATAATTATTTCCTCATATTCCTCATTGGTTATTTAAAACCTCGATAAATAAAAGTTCAACAAACATAAGAAATGTCACGCATAGGCAAATATCTCATATTTTCGCCAGTTCGAAAACGATCCGATTTTTCCAAAAATCTCACTTCAAAAACGATGCTATTATTTTAAAAATCTCGTTTGGAAAACGTTTCGATTATTCTAAAAATTTCGTGTTAAATTGTTATACCTTGAAGGTTAAAGTTTTATTCCACCACTTTTTAAAAACATGTTTAAAATATATAGAATATATTTTCTACATTTATTTTAATTTATTTGAAAATATAATAAACTGCTTTGAATGAAGCATTTTCAATTTGACGCGATATAATTATAAATATTGAAAGGAAGATCATTTATAATGTTCATACTTCAATTTGTCAATTAAGTACCTGCATAAATTGAAATTTTTTATTTGAACTAAAAAAATTAAATGTAATTAGAAATATTTAAAACAATAACACTTCATAATTTCATAAAAATACCTGCAAGTTGATTGAAAACCTTTGAATCTTGCAAATATCTAATTGGCGGAAGGTTGAAAAAAAAACCAAACCACTTTGTAGTTTCTGTAAAGAGCGTGAAAAGAAACATGACGGTGGCTGCACAAACTTCAGAGCGCGCCAGCGCGCACTGTGCAGATGCTCTTTAAATATAATTTCAAAAACCTAATAGGCGCGTTCACATTATCAAACAATTTCATCAAATTGTTGGTCAAACACAATAGAGCGTGGAAATTCCATGGTTGATCTATTGTATTTACCAACAATTTGATGAAAAATTAGATAATGTGAACGGTCCTAATAAGAATTTGCTATATTTTGCTACACAAAATTTTAAAAAGCGAATTGATGTCTCTGTTATATATATTCTCATTGCTCTACCTGAGCAAGAGCTGCTGCTATTTGTGCAGCCACCATCAGGACTACACTGGAACGTACTTTTGTACTATTTTTAGTATTTTTTATTTTTTTTGGTACAAGGTATCGAAGTAAAAGTACTAATACTCCTTTTGATTTTGCGTATTATTATTTTAAAGGATAAGACTTTTTTTTCTCACTACTTTTGAAACACAAGGAAGAAGTAATTGTTAAATAGCATTATTTTATTTTTTAAATACTTTTTCATTTTTATCCGATTCAATCATGGCCAACATGCTGGTTGTCACACTCTTTCCGAAATTCAGTAAAACAGATTTGGTTTGCTTTGGCATGGGTTTTTTCTATTAAAATTTTAAACCCAATGATTATTTTTTTTGCTAAATCTAAGAACATATGCAAAAACAAAGCAACATTGATTTCTTTCCATTTGCTTATTAGATATTTGAAACTTTTAAAGTTTTTGAATTCATTTGCAGATTTGTTTATGGGAATATTCAACTTTTTTAAAAAATTTTCTATTATATAAAACACAAAACAAAAAAATAACAATCCTTAAGCAATTTTAGTTTTTTTTTTTATCCGTCTTTTAGTTGTAAAGTTAGTGATGTGGGATTTTAAAAATTCGAAACATAGGTAGCAAAACACTACAACAGTAGCCCTCTACGAGTCATTTTCCTTGACGTTCCTTTCAGAAAATTTGTTATTGCGATTATATTAAGGCGAAAGGAACGCAGCTAATATGTGGCATAAAAATTTATTTTGATTTACATATATTTTATAAAATATATTGTTAACATCTTTAATTAAATTTGTATATTTTGTATATTTAAATTTTGTATATTTTTCACTATAAACTCTGGACAGCCATCTTAATTTTTTGCCGCAACTTAAAATGCGATCACGCGTCGTCGATTCGACGAAAGATGACCGTCCATTCAGGGATAAAAAAGAAATAAAATAAAACAAATGGAAAACGTCACACTTACCTAGAATGAGTAGGTACTGTGCCTAGTTTTAATATTCTGGTGCAAAGGCACGTGGAGTCGAAATGACGCGCACACAATCGGTTGTTGGTGTTTAATTGGATCTTCTTCAAACCCAGGTTTTGGCACCATTTGGACAGCAAGACGGGTTGGTGTTGCGGGAATCGAAACAATCTTAAATTATTAGATTCATTAACTCGAATTTCCTTCATTTCAATTTAAAAATAAAATAAAGATCAAAAATATTATCAAAATATATAAACTTGCAGATTGCATATTTGTAGTTTTCCAAAAACCGTAATGATGCAAAAAAAAAAATATACAAAATAGTATTAGTGTTCACTGCTGCAAAAGCTTTTTTGTAAACGCTTTCAGTATGAGCGCGGTTACTAATTTTGGAATAAATTTCAATACAAATATTTTTCAAAATTTCGTGTTGATTTTCAAAAATCCAGAGAAAAGATTACATGAATTTGTATGGAAAACCATCAAGTCAGTACCTTATCGCCTTTATGAAAATTATTTATCGAATTATTTTAATGCTTTCAAATATTGAGTTTTAAATAAAAATGTGTGTTCAAATTTCTCAGTTCGTATAAAATACAGATGAATATTAAAAAATTTAATTCATTCCCGACCGTATTAAATTTTAACACAAATTTTTATTTAAATGTGTTTTGATATTTGGTCAGTGTTAATTTGTAAATGACACACTATACCTGAGTTATCTTAAAGGTTAAAAAAAAAAAATTGTTTCATTAATTTGAAAAAAAAATTCACAGTTTCACAGATTTTCGAAGAGTGTGGTTGCACATATAACGGCAACGTTCGCTCAGGTAGAGTGCGCTCCAATTTCATTTCATTTCTACATACTTTTCTATGTATACATACATTCCTATGTATTCTAATACATACTTACATTTCAGGAATTAAGTGAAAAAATTTGAGTGTGCTAATTGAGACCTCTCTTTATACAGTATAGTTTCTGTGACTAAACGTGCTTAAACTATGCTAGACTAAACACAAACCTCATCACAATCTAATCGTATTTTTTCATCCGCGGAAGCTAGCTTATGAATAGTCTTTTTGATGCGTAACGCCGGTAGACGAACGTTTGGATTTTGATGCCAACATTCCTTCATTAGTTTGGACATGCCGGAAAGCAGCTTAAGATAAAAAAAATAGTTTATTATTAAATATTCAAGTGTTTTTTGATATTGAAATAAAAAACTTACGGGATCTGAGCTCCAACGATTTGGTATCGAAGGTCGAAAATTGTCCACGCAGACAACTTTGCGCATATCTTCAAAACTAGGATCAGAGGGTACTACATCGTAAAAGGGCACCTTGTACTCCTCAGCAATGCCACACGATATGGTGCGACGGCAAACTTCCCACATAACCAAGCCCAGCGCGTAAATATCAGTGCGTCGTAGCGCTTCAAAGCAATGCATATTTATGCTTGAAAAAGGAAACAATATAAATTTATAAGAAATGTGGATGATATAATTCGAATAATGCTTAAACTCATACCTTTCATCAAGAACTTCGGGAGCCATGTAGCGTTTCGTTCCAACCTTTGGATTATTCCCCAGATCCAATTTTCCAGTTACATGTGAGTGTGTTACTGCCAAGCCAAAATCAGCTATAACACAAGTTCCATTTGGTTTAACCAGTATATTTTTTGATTTTAAATCACGATGTGCAATTGCCGGTTTACCCTAGAAATATTTGTTTAAACTCAAATTAGCAAAAAAAAAAAAGAATAATAATAATAATGAGTAGCACACGAGAAGAATTCGACTACAAATGCAAAACAAACACAAATTGCAAACTTTGCGTAGACAAAACCGCTTTCGCTATATTACTATTAAGCGTGGGTTAATTGGCAGACCATTCGACAGTAAATCGAAGAGTTCATGGTTCAAATTAAAAAGCTTGGAGTTAAACATTTTATTTTTTGTCTTAAATTGCTTATAACAATTTTAATTGAATTTATATATACAATTATATTTTCTTATTTATTAGTTAGTTTGCATCAATAATATTGTTATTTATTGCATTTAATCTTTTATTTTAAATTTCGTTTTTTATTTATGTATTTGCTTTATATTTATTTTTTATATATTTTTTCCCCCATTTTTTCAAAATTGATTATAATAATTTTTTCAGAGTATATTTTTTATTTTGGGTTATTTTTTTTTTGTTTTATTTATTTTTTTTTTGTTTTGTTTTATTTTTTCAGTTAGTTTCTTTCCCTGGATGAATCGGGGAAAAAATCCCAGGAAAAAAATCCCGGCAAAAATTTACATTTTAGTCCTAGAAATTTTGTCCGAGATTCCCAAGACTCCCGTGAAATCTGAGAAAAAAACACTGTATAAAGTTTTAATTTTGTTCTAGCAATTAACTACAAGTTTATCAACACTACCAATAGTTTTCTAACTATAAATCAAATCGAACAGAGTTTTTGGGTTTTTGGTTTGTCAACAATTAAACCAACATCAATAGAAAGCGAAAGGGTTTTTTCTGTTAAATGGGTTCTGACCAAACCAGTATTGCGTTGGTATCATTAAAATATTATATTTTAAAAAAAATAAAATAGAAATTAGAATTAGAAATTCTTTATTGAACACATTATCTCGTTTATAAAACAAGACTTACGGACTTGTGCTTGAGATGCTGAGGTTCTGTTGAGCAGATAGGTTTTCGTGAACAGTCCACACTTGTGAATGAAGTATTTTTTATTTGTCAAAATTAGTTTTTTGTTATTGTTGACGGCTAGCAAGAGAAAATATTTCATAAACCAAACATAAAGATGTTGTCAAATTTTTAAATGTACACAAGTGTGTGCAGATTTTTGACGTACGTGTATTTTGTTTTTGGAAAGTGCCCAAGTCCGCAACTGCACTGTCAATTGCACTAAATCCTAGATACCCCTATTATATTCTCATTCTTTAATAAAAAATTTCTTATAAAAAATTAATTTTTGGGTATATATCCCGTACTCCTGGGAATCGAAATTCGCCGAAATTTGAAAAGCTTCTTAAGAACATAAGCCGTTCGTAGTAAGCATAAAACTTATAGATCCAGTTCTCGATCACTTGTGTTCAAACATTTCACAACACGCCCAACACAATTGATCATAAGAAGCTCGGTCAAAGTCCTTTCAAGGGCTGAAATGGCTATTTCGTGTGTTTTTTTTATGACGGGGTCTATCCTGGCAGTATAAATTTGCACTTATCGCGGAAATTAATTTTAATCAGCGCATTTTATTGAAAATTTTAATGGCTTTTAGAAAAAAATTGTATGACAGCTTTCATTGTGGCGAAAAAGTTTGTCATACCTATTTTAAAAACATATCAGTGGTCAAATTTTTAATTATTAGCTATTTTTTGATTTCAAATTGTTTTTAAATTGAAAACTTTGTGATCAAAAAATAGCTTAAAACAAATTTCGTCAAAATAACAACATACTGTTATCAATTTATATGTGAATATTTAAAAAAAATCAAACATTTTATATGAAAAAATACATTTTGAAAATGATAACATTAAGTTCAATTTTAAAACATGTCGATTTTTTCGGTGTACTATCACTGAAATCAATATTATTTTTGGAAATAAAAAAATTATACTCTTTTAGAGCTCTATTCAAAGGCTCATACAATAAATAATTTGCTCTACAAAAGTTAATTTTAAAATAATAAAAATGACGTAGGTTTCTTACGGGAACATTGAAATTAATTGCACTTTACAAACATGGACAATCAATGTTATCACAAACAATGTCAAAGAGAAATATTAACGACTGAATAATACGCCTAGATTCAAGCGATTTTAAATTTAATAAAATACGAGCATTATACGTCGGTGAAGGTTCGACAAAGTTAAACGATCGCAGTGCAAATTTTAAATTTTATTTCTGTATTCGATCAAGCTGCGATCAAGTGTATGAATAGCATAGTAGGATACCATATAAAAGAGGCGTATTCTTCTTGAGATCTTACAAACGATACAAAAATACCAGGGATGGAAAATATCTATTATTTTTTTAATTTTCAGATCAAAACATCCTGTATAAAAAGTTATTGTAAAATAATTTTAAATGTATTAATATGACGCTAGGGAGTCAGAGATCCCGTTTTTGACATGATTTTTTTCACGATTTTTAAGATAGAAATCCCCTTAACCAATTATTTTTGCGATCAATTATAACAATAATTTTTTCAATTGCTATTTTTCGATCAGAATAAAAAATATTTATGATCTTTATTTTTTCAATCAGAACAAAAGTTATTTTTTAATCGTTATTTTTTCGATCAGAAATAAAAATCATTTCGTAATCGTTATTTTTTCGATTAGAAATAAGTTATTTTTTATCGATATTTTTTAGATCAGGAATAAAAACCAAACATTGATCGATATTTTCCATTGATTTTAAATTAGAAAGTTATTGAGCATATAAAAAAATAAAGTTCGTACTTACCACCCTTCGAGCCCACGTTTACTATCATACAAACAAGTTGTCTTGGGCAAGGATTTGAACAACGATTTTGACAAGGGTAAGGACAAGATTTTAGACATGGGTTTGGAAAAGTATTTGGATAAGGATTTTGTCAAAAATTAAGACAAGTATTTGAACAAGGATTTATGGAAAGAAAAGGTTTCGAATAAGGACTTGGGCAAGGATTTGAATAAGGACCAGACCGAAGTTTTAAATAAGGAAAAGCCGGAAAATAGTAGTCGAAAATTTAAGTACTCGTATTAAATAGGAGTAGATAGAGGATCGCTGATTTAGAATCTGATGTTTGAGTTTCAGAAGTTTTATGTGACACTAGGGTGGACCCTGAAAATGTTTTTGTTTACTACATATTGCACATGGCAGTATTAGACAGTCGCTGATTTCGAAGTTGATTTTAGAATTTAAAAAATATTTTTGACACTAGGGTGGACCCCAGAAATGCTTTTTTTTTAAATTTAATACATGCGCTGGCAGAATCAGCGACACTCTGATTTCAAATTTGATGTTTAAATTTAAAAAATTTTATGTGACACTGGATGGACACAAAAAATTATATTTTGTTTTACACATTTTGCAAATGCGCTTGCAGAATTAGAGTCACTGGGGTGAAACTAGGGTGGACCCCAAAAATGTTTTCTTTTTTAAATCAAATAACTATTGTAAGCTAAAAACGACAGTCGGTTCAACATGTTGGATGGAAATCAAAATTTTTTGATTTGGCAAAAAAAAAAACCTGTAAAAATCAACTACGAAGCATGAACATAAAGAAACTAAAGAAACATAAACAAAATGAACATCTGATTATGACATCTAGCCCGCTTTATTCTGCTATCTACTTCAGTTCTCTCCGAGTCGGCCCTACTTTATAATTCTACCATGGGTTAGCTTAATTTCATACTATTTGGTACTAAATCATGATTGCGTCGTATTTTAAAGGTAAATTCAAATTGTTTGAAGAAACATTTCATAAAATATTGAGCATGTCAGATAATTACCTCAGTTCCAAAAATTTCCGTATGTAAATGTACAAGTCCGTTAGCAATCGAAAGACATATAAGAATCATATCATTATGACTTAAAGCATTGCGATTCAAATGGTCGAAGAGTGAACCATGTGGATAATAGTGTGTCAGCAACCAAAGCTGAGTGCAGGAGTTGCGAGATGTCATATCAGATCCAATATAGCCAAGAATATTTTCATGACGCAACAGAACCGTGCTAAAAAATTGACAAAAATATATAAAAGATAAATATGCTACATGTCCACAGTTTTTTTTTTTTTAATACCTGTATATTTCCGTTTCACGCTTCCAAGATTCCTCATCGCGACTAAAGAATATTTTAACAGCAATACTTTCACCATGCCAATGCCCACGCCACACTTCACCATATTTACCGCGTCCAATGCAGTCGACAAGTGTTATTTGCTTGGCCAAGGTGCGCTGTACGAGCAGCGGTAAGCCACTGCCAGATCCAGAAGTAACCGAATGTTGAAAATATTCCTTTAAGTAATAAAATTATTAAAAAAAACTAAAGTTCTTTTTCACAGGGTATGTATACCTTGAGTGTACTATCGCCGGCACTGGTTGCCCGTAGTTCATCGTGCATTAAATACGATTCAGGATCTTGTTTTATACGCGTAGCTGCAATGCGTTTTTTATGATTTCGACGTATAAAGAATATAACAATGATTGCAATGAGAGCTATAACAAAAAAGGGTCCCAATATTGCGCTTCCCATTTTAAGTATATAGCTGCTGTCGGCATCCATTCGAGTGACTTCATCTGTAATTAGATTAAACAGTTGTAGTGTCTACAATACCGTGAGGGAGTATAATGAAAATGTACTATTTATCATGGGTGGCAGCTCAGGAAAATCGCCGTTGTTACAGTAATCTCCCGAACAGCATATAACATTTGTGTGCACTCTTGTATGGCGCTTACGCGGGCCCAAATTATTATTAGAATTCTGATTACAAATCAGCGGTAGCTGCTCAGGTAATGTGGTACAACCACGTGATACTAACTCTTCACCGACAGCGTTACGTGTGCGCGATTTCCAACACTGCGAAAAATTAAGTTTTGTGTTCAGATTAGATTCTCATATTAACGATATATAATTGGGAAAACTTACTTGTAAAGCATACTGACACATATGTGCTTGCTGTGTGGCATTCTTGCAAGGTGGCTCACACGAATAACATTTGTATCTAGGATAAAAGAACAAAATTTAGATAACATATAAAACAGTTTTTTTGTGAAAAATAAATAAAAAAATACATGCTTTAAGAAAAACCTAAGACATCGTTTCCACCATCTAAATAATTGTTTACATTGATCATCATGATTTTATTTTAAAAGCATCATGATAAAAAAATTCATTATTCTAAATGGCAAATGCATTTTTATGAGTTATAAAATTTAATAATTTCAAATTTAATTTGAGTTCATATTACAAGAATAAATTCTAATGTTGTTATGCAGTAATTGAAAAATTATAACAACTCTTGTACTTAGAATTCTGAATATGAATGCAGTTTTAACAGATCAACCGTCAACCGTCAACCGACATTTAAAGCGCTTCTGAAAAATTTTGAGATTGGATATTTCCTTATTATTGATCGATATGTTGCATTATTGGTTTCAAAAATTTTTAAAGCCTAACTCGATCAAAATGGGTTAGATAAGCTATTAGGTTCAGCACGTCAGGATTAACTGTTGGCAGATGAATTAAAAAAAATATTATCAATTTTAGTAACTTTTTTCTATTTTGTTCACAAATATTTTAGATGCTACGCTTGAAAACTTAATTCATTACAAATAAACATATTTATTTTGAAAGCTACAATTACAAATTAACTCTGAAATAAAAAAAAAAAAAGAAAACATGGCTTGAAAGTTTTAAAAGATTTCCTTAACGTATAAAAAAAGAGTAGAGAACTTATATTAAAGATAGAAAAAACTCATATGCGTAAATAAGCCAACAAAAAACTCTTTAACAAAATTATGGCACACAAATAACTATCTAAAATGTTACCTTCTTTTCATTCTACGTTTAGATTTTGTGTGTCTCCTGATTTATTATTTTTAATATTTTGGAAGTAGTAAAAAAAGTATATTTATGAAGATTTTTATCAAAGGGCATGAATATTATGCATATATTGAAATTACCTTGGATGTGTAAGTTGTATTGAATTTTGCGAAATGGATGATATTGATTCCTTGCCATTTATGTGAGACACTTCTAAATCCATGTTTTCTTGTGTTTCATCGAGTAGATGTCCATTAATTTCGGCTAAAATATTAGATAAAAAATTTAAAATCACATTTTTAGATGATTTAAAGTAATTTCATAGCAGTATATGGTAAGATTAATGTCTAGCGGATAGATTTTTTTAGACTTTTCAGATTCCAATCGATTTTAGATGGGATACAAAGTACTTAATCAACCCACTATGAAGTTTTGGCAGTTAGTGTAATAATGATTGCCCTTCAATAATAAATTGAAGAAAAGCTATACATATATCAGTTCAATTAAGATAAGACAGAGCAAAAGAAATTGTTGCACGTGATATACATATGTATCTAAAAATGAAATTGCAGCAAAATTATGTTTTTCGCATTATTTGATACCCAAGTAGTATCAAAGACTGTCCATTCAAGAATTTATTATTCAATAATATTCTCGATTACACATTTTAATATATTAAAAACATTGATGGGAAATTTTAATGCAAAGCCTATGCATGGATGCATTAAAATTAATCGCTATGTATGTATGCATCTACACAAGAATATGATATAGATATACATTTGCTTATATTTTAATCATTGAATTGATTATGAAACAATCACTCAAGTCTATCCAGATTCTTTGAATACTTAATATTTTTTTAAAGCTTTAATTGCTCAGCATTTTAAAAGGTAATAATTTGTTTATTTTGGTACTTTGCATGTTGCATCTGCCGCATACAGCACAGCGGAGCACCCAATACGCGATCACTCCAAATGTGAACAAAACTTCTTTAACTATATAGACAGAAGCGCAGTACATTACATAGTACAGTACATAAAGTTCCACTTTTAGTTCTGATTAAGGAAATAACGCCCAGCTTTAACTTATAAAAATATGCACAAAATGCACTTTATAGAATTCACTTTTGTTATTCACTTTGTTGTTTAACTACCTTTTGCATTTTGTATCGAAAATACCGAAAATAAAAATATTACAAATACAATGGCAGCCATTGTGCAGCGCAGTCATAAATAAAAAAACTCGAATCAAAATAGACAGCAAGATGTGTATTTTTATGGATCGTAGCTTCTTTTTCAGTGTTGCAAAAACTGAGTACAAATTCGGTTATTTAAATAAAAAGGTAAGTTCACGTGCTTTTCAAGTAAATTCACTACAGTACAAAATTTGAAAGAGTAAGCCTGGATTCACTGACCACCTTCTGCAAGTTTTGCACGTTTTTTTATAGTTTTTGTGCTCGCCGTTCTGTGAGAGAGACTTGCTGTACGCTCTTTAACTTGATTAATATTATTTTTATTTCGGAAAAACTTCAATAAATCCAGTCAATGAATGCAGCCTAAGCAAACTAACCTCTCAGAAGGAGCATATTATACAAAAAGTACGGGACGCTTTCAAGTTAAAATACTAAAAGCTCTTAAAAATCTCGTGCAATTGTCAAAAAGGGAACATTTGAAGATGAATGAAAATGGACTTTTTTAATTTTTATTTTTTGAAAATGTGTATTTGGAGCTAAAAAAGCTAATGGTGAAAAAATTTCGTACCACTCACAAGTGTTTTAGAAGTTGCAGGGCTCGAAAGTTGGAGAAATGGAAGTGAAAAACTTGTGTTTTTTTTTGGGCTTGAAAGTCGGGAAAATGGACACTAAAAACTTATGATTTTTTTTAATAATCTTTAAGAGATATATCATTTTACATATTATGCACAATTTGATGTGTATACTTACGTTTGGTTATTTCGTAAAAGGGTGAACCACCAAGTGTGAATAATATGTAAAAATATGTATAAATAATGCATGGATTTTAATGATTGATAGCTCGTTGAATAGGTAATATTATGACTTTTCTTTAAATACCAATAATGCCAGGTTTTGTAGGAAAATTAAAAAAAATCACAAGTTTTCAATGTCCATTTCCAAGTTTTCCCCGGCTTTCGGGCCCTATAAATTCTGAACCAATTGAGAGCGGCATGTAATTTTGAAAATATTTTAAATAGTTAAGTGATATTTTACTTTTAGAATTGAACAAGCTTTTTTTATTATTGAAAAACTTTTATATTTTATTATACCGGATTTGAGCTTAGAAGGTCTTAATACATATATTCTACAAAAAAATTGTAAATTTTGAGTTTTCGTTCGTCTTCAATTATGCCTCAAAAAGATCTATGGATCGCGTTCAAGCATTGCGCATAAGTTTGAGATCTTATGAACATATGTCAATCAGACTAGGTATGATAAAGGGTTGAAATCCCAGATTGGTCAAAGTATTTCAAGGACATAATTGGACAATTAATTTTTTTAATCGCCAGAGAGTGAACGAAGGGAAAAAGAAGGAATAAGAAAAATATGTCATTTTGAATGGAATTTATTGAAATTTATACAAGTTTCCTGAAATATAGATCTTTCCTCGATTACTTAGCACAAGTTTTTTTTCTTGGGGTCCTGGTATGGTTTCATTGTTTTCTATTGCTGCTGAGAGTTTACACAGAAATTGGAGTCATCGAATATGCTGTATTGCTTGAAAACTATAATGCCTTCCATGACTGCTTTGTAAATAAAAACAAATTTTTATTTAAATAGTTTTAGTAAATGTTCTTCTAATTAAAAAACATAAGTTTTATTTATAAAAATATGAATGCAATGGTAGACCATTAAGAAAACTAATCTATTTGTAATAAAACTTTTTATATTTAATTTTTATTCATAAGAAAGATAAGCCTGCGCAATTGTATATTGCCACAAATTTGAATTTTTAAAAAATTTTCCTTAAAGACAGCTTTCTAGTCTCGAGGGAAAATTTTGGGCGTTTTTTAAAATTCATTAAAAAATTACTAAAAATACTCTTTCGATTAATTTTTTTAATTGAATGTTTATTAATTTTTCAATAATACACAACAAAAATTGAAAACAAAACAAAAATTAAAAATTACAGGCTGGTAGAGTGGGGGTGCTAAAAAAAGATGCGATCTTGACACGATTTCAACCCTTCTAGTCATCTAAAAGAAAGATTCTAGATTAGTTAGAATGTAAGAATATACCGGACTAGGAAAAGAAAAATAATTTTTTTTTGCACAATGGCTGTTTGAAAAAATTAAAGATTTAAATTTTTAAAAATATTAACAAACAAAATTTTTACATAATTCTAGTCGGGGTTATAGAGGGATATATAAAAAAAGGCCCACACTAAATTTTAAGTCAATCGGTCCATTAGAACTTGAGATATCGTGTCAAACGTGTTGGAAAAAGTAGTTTCGAGAAAAACTTTTTTTATGATTTGAGTTCCGGTCGTACTAAATTAGATGCCACACCACTAAAATGGCTATATCTCTAAATAATCGGAATTTTCAGAAATCCTTTGAGGGCATATTATTGAACGTCTAAGCTTTTTCAAAATTCTACACTAGAGTACTGCCTTAACTACATCTTTGTGTGTAAGAATACGATGTTAAACATCTTACGAAATAAATTAGTATACAATTTTTTTTTTTTGTAAAAATTAAATTAATTGAATTTTTTTTTTGTAAATGCTTTCATACCAAAAACTATTGTTGCTTCTTTTTTAATGTCGTTCAATGTTCGTTTCGATATACATACAGTATCTCCTTAGACCGTCATGCTCATGACAAAAAGTGTGAGCAAAAACTGTTAATAATTGGATAATGAAAATAAGATAGAAGATTCCGACCAAAAAAATGCAGGCTTGCCCACGCTGAAGTGTAGACACGAAGGGCATGGAAATGTCGAATTTCCTTGACAAATCTAAACAGGCTTAAAGATGCAGCAACATTTTTTCATTTAATGCATACAAAAATTTTTTCAATAACAAAAAAGGCTTCAATTCTTAAAGTAAAAGATCACTTGAAAATTGTCATCACTTATGTAAAATTTGCAGTTGGCACAGAGCCAGACTGAAGTCTTTTTAAACAGACTTATCGACAGTCGTTGGCAACTCGATCTATGTTTATGTCTGTATTTCCTTCAACTTCTGTTTAAACTATTTTGCTCCAAAAAATACTTTTATAAACAAAAATTTTGGGAAATGTCTTCAAATTTTCGCTACTCAATTATTAAAACAATAAAACCGTATGTAAAATATTTGCCACAGTTAACGAAACCAGTACTGCGAGTTCTTATCCAAGTATCGGTGCACTACATTGAGAGTCGAAAATGTTCACCCGGGGTGCTTGATTTGGCTTTGACTAAACTAAATCATTCGGGCTGCAAAATACCAGAAAACTTCTGTGAACTGTTTGCGGCAATCTTGCAAATAATGCAAATATTTCTACGCACACCAAAGGGGTCCGTTAAGGACGAAGAATTGAGAGACTGTCTCAAGGAACTAAGGTAAGTGGATGTGTCTTATTAGTAAGCTGAAATAATTTCCCTAACTTACTGTTCCTTCTGTTTTTTAAGGTTTAGTGAGGAAAGCATTGATGACATAAGCAAAGTTTTGCACAATCATCGCGAATCTTTGGCTAAGAATTTCTATGAAGTAAAAAATCTAAGATCTCCAGCACGGAATTTGCAGTGGCGCATTAACATATCGCTTTGTGAAGGGTAGGTTTTGGAAAATATGAGAGATTAAATATAACTGATGCTTATTTAAAAATTATTCTTTTAAAATTAAAGAAAACCCAGTCAGAGCTATTTGCCAACAATAATCATTCATTTTCAAGACATAAATGGAAATTATCGTACCTTGGAATTTCCTTTCGCTATGTTTCATCGATTGCGTTACAACATTGCTCTGTTGCTTAAAGAAATGCAGGCCTTGGAGCAACGTGCTGTTATGAAAAAATTCTAAGATGACAAAATTTAATATATATTCGAAATGCTTGTATTTCGTTCCTCTGAGCGCAATTAAAAATTAGTATATAGCTCGTCTTTGCTTAAGGTTGTTACATGTTGATTGTGTTAAAAAATATTGCAAATTAGTTTATGGAAATTTATTATAGGATAGAAATTGTTATTATACACTGGATTCAATATATATATGTATAGAGTTTTTATAGAGTTCTAAAGAGCTAACGGATGTTTAAGACTTGTTCAGTCAATAAATGTGTAACAGGACTGAATGCTAAAATAACAATAAGCTTAAACTTACTATAGAGAGAAATGTTTGTCGCCGCTCATTTCACGAAGACGTGTTGCCGCTTGCTCTGCCGTCAGATCACGTTGCGACTGGCAAAGTAATTCAAATCCTACCATAAATTTCCGAACAGTGGCTGAACGCAGCAACGGTGGATAGTAGATTGCATGTAGAGTCCAATGATCATCAGAATTCGTCATTAGGTCACCTGTCGGAGCACCATGCCAACCCATAGAATATGGGAAGGTACACTGAAACAGATTATCATATTTGGTGGTTAGCTGCTTTATTATGAGCGCCAAATTTTCTATTTGTTTTTCTGTCAAATCATTTATACGTTTGTTGTTATTGCGTGATATTATCATAGTTTCAAAAGGCCATGCTGCCCAGTACGGAACCACTACTAGCCAATCTGGGTTCATTGCAACAATACGTTCTTTTCTCTCTACCTCCTTGGTGCAATAGTCCATTAACAAAGGTGAACCGTGTTTCTCATAGTAGCTACGTAAATGATTATCCTTCGTCTGTGGCTCCGAGGGTAGAAACGAGCATGCCCAAATTTGACAGTGTGGATGTGGATTAGAACAACCCATCGAAGCACCTTTGTTTTCAAATATTTGTACCCAGGTGTATTTTTTGCTAAGCTCATTATATTGATAAGTCCATCTAGAATAAATCAGTTAAAAAAATGTTAAGAATAATTAAAATTTTATAGCAAAAAAATTAACTTACTCTGTAATCACGGTGACTATCTCCGATTCCTGCATTATTGGTAGAGTTTTATTCGACTTAGGATGAAAGCACATAACACGGCAAGTACCACGAGCAGGTGCCGCTTGGAAAAGTGGATCACTGCTTATTGGTGGTTCGGGGATGTCTTCCAATAGCGCTGGAAAATCATTTGTGAAAACAAATGTTCCCGTGTAATTAGGATTTTTCTAAAATACTCAATACAAGAAAAAAATTGGAAAAATGTTAAACAATTTCTAGGAATACGTACCACTCCATTTGGTCGCGTCACACCTGGACACAGTGGGTTTGTTGGATCAAATTCGGACATTTCGTCTTCCTGTTGAGCTTCCTGCTGACCAGACCAAGGTCGCAGCATACGATGTGGACACACTAGGATCCATTGTCCATTTAATGGATTGAAACGGCGATGTTGGTGTTCTACAAATATGAATTCACTATTTTGACCCGTATATTAATAATCACTACTACATTTTCCTTACCTGTTGGCGCAAATTGCATCTTCTTCGTTTCACCAGTAAAATCAAAGTAGTTGGAAAAATATTAATCTATAGATTAAATATTATCAAATCTACACAGGAATGTTATTGGAACATAATCTGAAGTGTTAAACTATTAAATGTTCAACGCAAAAATAAGCTTTTCCTTATCTATTGTAAGTGGTGAAGTAGTTTGCCATCATTCTTTTATTTATTCACTATATTATCAGTTATAAAAAAGTTTTGTTTTCTGGCGATCAGCTGATCCATTTGCTGTTTATGTACGTTGTTGAGTTATTCTTATCGTAAAGCTGTATGAAAACAAGAAATGCAGTTCCTAATAAAAAGATAGAAAATTCATTAAAGTGCATTGCAGAGGGCGCCATATAATGTTTTGGAATGCATCTTAGAAATATTACGGTTTCCGAGGCGCAAAGATCTGGCTATGCAGTTTTGAAATACTCATTGAGAAAATAAGATTCACCAAAGGAACTATCAACATATGGCTTAGTTATGGAGTTATCGATTTTTAAAAAATATTTCACTTTACAACGTCCTAATGGATATTCAGCTTAAACTTTATCAAAGTTCAAATCAATTTAAGTAATCTTTAAGATAAAATATAACCGGATTTTCGACACATTCCCCAACAGGCGGTTTTTGTACATACTATAATTTTATTTTTTCATACAACCGTTATTTTCTTTAAAAATTCTGTTATTAAGAGGGAACAAGAACATCATATATTCAAAGCTGAAACAACGACCTTTCGTTTGGTGTAAATTATGTTTTCCTTTTTTCCTTAATTTCTTCCTTAATTTTTACTGTATTTATCATTTTTGTATGCACACTAGGCTAAACAGTACAACCATACACTACACAAAGCGATAAACCCCATTTTAAAATCATGAACTTTCACACTTTAATGATAATGGCAGTATACATAATTATAACAGCATTTAGTTTCATTTCGCGACTAAGCTGCGAAGCATTTTAAATTCTTAAATTTGCAAGAAAAGACAATTATAAAATACAAATTAAAAATAAAAAACAAATTAATATAGGTGCTCCACTCCGATTGTACTCCGATCTATATCGTGTTCAGTTAACAATCAAACTTGCGAAAATCTTTTTCTAAATGTTAACATTTATTTAGTTAACTCTCATAAGGATGAACTCGTTACCATTATTGTTGAGGAATTACTTTAAACTTGTGTAGGCTTTGTCGTACGACAATCAACATTTCGAATACTACTATCTTTAGCCAGTGAACGTGGAATGTATCACGAACACATGGATATTAAAATCGCTTTTTTGAATGGAAAGAAACGGTTTTCATGAAGCAACCTCCTGGTTCTATCGCTGGCGATGACGGACTTGTGTGCAAGCTGAAGAAAAGTTTATATGGCTTAAAGCAAGCGACAAACGTATGGAACAAAGCATTAAATGTCGTTTTTTTGGATGGTGGGTTCACTCAAAGTAAGGGTGATACTTTATGAGTCTTTATTCCAAAAACATCAATGGGCAAGGTGTTAACGTGTTTATTTATTTACTATTGATAACGCCCCGAAAATCGGGTGTACTTCCCTATTTCGCTTTGGCTGAGTTTATACGTCATTCAAATTGAATGAAGAATATCGCATTTTTTGTTCTCTTTTACTCTCTTCGAGATATTTGATTGAATAGCTGTTCACACCTGATTTTTTGATTGAATGGCCGATGCCGACTAAAAGTGTTGTTGTAAGTACCAGAAAAGTTGATCATGCAACCCTGTAATTGATTGATGCAGGTCTTGAGCTCCATCAACATTTTGATTGATGCGATGAAGTGTGGAAAGTTAATTTCCGCTCTCGCAGAGAGTTAATTTTTTTTTTCGCTGGGAAAACAACAACAAATTTTGAATGATCCTTCAATTTGAATGACATGTAAGCAGTGCCTTTGGAAATCACACTATCTCATTCACATTGAAGCGAGTTCGTGTCTTAAGTCTTTTCACCATTTTTTCAAATTTAAACTCTCATATCTTCTAAACGCTGTGACTTTTCAAAAAACTAATCATTTTCTGCTTTCCTACCCCTCAGGACCTATCTAATGATATATCAAGTGTTGTTGTAACATTTGTAGATTACAGGAATAAATATATAGATTTATTAACTCATAATTCAAAATATAAGCTAATAGAAAGAAGCAATAGCAACGAGGCTTACAGCTTAATTACTGACATTTGATTACAAGGTTTTTAAAATGACTAGTAATTAGCATTAGGTATGTGAGTGCATGGATATAGCTAGATGAACATGAAATTAATTATAAGGAAAATTTATAGCGTGACTGAAGAAAAATAGCTATTATGTACTAAAGAGCTGCACGAATACATTCCATTTGGAATCCATTCTACGCATTCCATGCGAGTATTCCATATTTGCAAATCATTTGCAAAGCGAAACGAATGAATGAGAGACATAAATTTTTCGAATGGAATGAACATTCCATTCCATTTGAGAGAGTTCTAACGAATATGGAAATTTCTAGAATGTATTCGTTGCGTTGAGAGTACTCTCAAATGGTTACCATGAATTTTGACTTTTGCTCCAGTCATGTTTCTTAGAGTTTTATGGTAGTTGCAAAGGGGGGTCGCTGATTTCAAATCTGATGTCAGATTTTGAATTTTCAAAATGGCGGATAGGGTTGCCACCTTAAAATATCTTATTTTCGCGAATTCGAGGCTGGGGCAAACACTAGGTAAAAATGGGTCGCTGATTCCGAATCCGTTGTCAGAATTTTAAAATTCCAAAATTTTTTTGAAAATAGGGTTGCCACCTAAAAATGTGTTATTTTGCAATTTTTTAAATGAGCATTTAGTAAAAGGGAGTCGCTGATTTCAAATCTGATGTCAGATTTTGAATTTTCAAAATGGCGGGCAGGGTTGCCACCTTAAAATATCTCATTTTCACGAATTCGAGGCTGGGGCAAACACTAGGTAAAAATGGGTCGCTGATTCCGAATCCGTTGTCAGAATTTTAATATTCCAAAATTTACTAAATGCTCATTTAAAAAAATTGCAAAATAACACATTTTTAGGTGGCAACCCAATTTTCAAAAAAATTTTGGAATTTTAAAATTCTGACAACGGATTCGGAATCAGCGACCCATTTTTACCTAGTGTTTGCCCCAGCCTCGAATTCGCGAAAATAAGATATTTTAAGGTGGCAACCCTATCCGCCATTTTGAAAATTCAAAATCTGACATCAGATTTGAAATCAGCGACTCCCTTTTACTAAATGCTCATTTAAAAAAATTGCAAAATAACAACTTTTTAGATGGCAACCCTATTTTCAAAAAAATTTTGGAATTTTAAAATTCTAATCTAAAATAAGATATTTTAAGGTGGCAACCCTATCCGCCATCTTGAAAATTGAAAATCTGACATCAGATTCGACATCAGCAACCCCCCTTTGAAATCCCTTTACGTAAAACCTTTTTTCATCAACCATTTGGTAGTACTCTCAAATCAACACTTGAGAATGTTGAGTATTCTATTCTAAACATTCTTAACGCACAAGCGCACATTCCATTCCATTCTAAGCGCTTCGAATGCATATTCCATTCCATTCTCAGCGCTGAGAATGATCATTCCATTCCATTCTATTTTTTTGAGAATGTGTTGAAACGGCTTTTGAATGCATTCGTGCAGCCCTTTATTATGTACATATGTATTAGAGAAGATGGGAAAGGTTATATAAGGTTATATAGGTAACAGGATTTTAGGAATGCAATTACGTTTTTAATGGAATCTAAATTGAGTTTGGACAGAAAAGAGGTGGGATTCTTTTATTTTTCTTTTTTGTTTTATTTTTCTATATTGAATAACTGCAGGTAAGAGTGGGGACAAATGCTTTTCTATGAAGCAGGTGGGAGAGGAAAGAAAATAATCACTTGTAAACAGCGTTACCATATGGGCAGTTAATCCTGTTTTGGGCAGTATTTTGAGCAGGTAGACAGGATCATATTCTCCCAGGATTTGGGCAGGTTTTTTTTAATCCAGTTTTTTAATTTTCGTTGAATAAAAAAAATAGAAATTTTATGTTTATAAATTATATGTAAGTACTTGTATAAAAGTAGCAAATAAAGTTGCTACTACTTTTTACATGCTTTCAAAAATTTGCTCATGTGGCAGCGCTTTTCCTGTCTTTGTTGCTGTCATCGTTTTTGTTAATTTCTTTTCGCTAGTCTTTAGCAAATTACAAATAGACAAATACTTAACAAAACCTGGTAAGGAATTTTGAAAATGTTATAATAAAAAAAATTTAAAATATTTGTTTTTAGTCCTTTTATAAGAGCAGTATTTTCTCTAAAAATACAGGATTTTTTTTTTAAAATTACAGGATTTTCAAAAAACATATGGCAATGCTGCTTGTAAATGTAAAACGATGAAATTTTCCTTAACTCCAAATGCCTTAATGACTATATATTGTTTATATTATATAACGGTATGTTTTAAGTTTATTTTCGTGCTTATTTTATGAGAAAAAAAAAATTTAAAAAGCAGGGACAGAGAATAGCCATTGGTTTTGAAATTTAACCACATAAGAAAATTATAATAATATTTTATTATTTTAAATTTATTTATAATATTTTTAGAAATTAATTTTTGGAAAAGTTGTTCGTGACAAATGGAGTTACAGCTTTGAATTGGATCAGCCAATGTCGAATTTGGTTCATTATCTCACCTTTCTGCGATCACAGTTTCGGGAACGTCATCAGTCATCGCTTTTACTCTTATATTTTGAGCAGTTGATGCAACCAACGACGCCGGGAATATTTTTCATTCTTTTGAACTGCACCGCATTTTTTCCAAATTCATCACCGGTTGGCCATTTTAAGAACTTATGACCTATTTATATTAACCACTTCGTTCCTCTCTTAAAATTGTCCAAGATGATTTCGATATTCCAAATAAATTTCTAATTTCACGATATGAATTTGTAGTGGCCATATACCACAGAAACACATAAATGTTTTTATTACGGCAAACTCTAATACGTCCACAAGAGTTGACTTGAGCGAAAGGAGTTTTATATTTATCTTAAACATTAAAATTCTTGTAATTTAAAAAAATAATATATATCATATCCTATCGCTCATTTTCTTCAATAACGTCATAATTAAAAAAACGTTAAAATTAAGTTAATTACAAAAGAGATTTTGGTAACGATATCATCTTTATCTTCCGCGTGAGAGAAAAATTTGTGATAACTTTATCCCAATACATTTATTTTTACATTAACAATATAAATAATCTAAATTGTTTTTTTTTCTGTTCTTCTGTGTGAGGATAAAACTACACACTAGCGAAAAAACCCATTTTAAAATCACGAACTATCATATATTTACTCGTTTTTGATTTAAAAATGCGCAATTTTGAAATAAAAATAGTACCTTAAAATAAAATTTGAAATATCTTTGAAATAAAAACGCATTTTTAAATGAAAGCGGCAGTATACATACTTATAATTCCATTTAGTTAAGTTTTGAGAGTGGCCGAAGGTGCACCTATTATTCCAAACTCAGCGCAATTGAAATACAATATTGATGTATTTATTATGCAAATACTAGTAATAACGCCCCAAAAATCGAGTGTACTTCCCCACTTTTCTTTGGAAATCACACTTTCTCATTCACATTGGAGCGAGTTCGTGTCTTAAGTCTTTTTACCATTTTCTCAACTTTAAACACTCATATCTGCTAAACGCTAACACTATTCAAAAATCTAATAATTTTCTGCATACCTACAGGTCATGACCTTTCTAATGATATATCAAGTGTTGCTGTAGCGTTTGTAGATTTGCTGCAATAAGGGGAATAAATATATAGAATATTGCGAATAAAATTCCAGTGCCAGTGCGTGACTTCAGTGCTCCTCCAAAACTGATCATTATTCGTTCGTTTGATGTTAACAAGCCTGGCTGTGAGGTTAACGACTTAAAAGGAGGTGAAGCTGGTGGTTAAATTCTGTCGAGCGTACTGAAAGTTGGACAGGAGATTGAGGTGCAACCGGGCGTTGTATAGAATATTGCAACATTACGTGCAGACCAATTTTATCACGTATTGTTTCGCTATATACCGAACAGAATGAACTGCAATATGCAGTGCCCGGTGATCTGATCAGTGTTGGTGCAAAGATTGATCCAACACTCTATCGTGCAGATCGTTTGGTTGGGCAGGTGTTGGGTGCTGTTGGTTATTTGCGTGGCATCTATATTGAGTTGGAAATTTCATACTATTTGCTAAGAAGATTGTTGGGTGTTCGTACTGACGGCGACAAGAAGGGTGCACGAGTGGATAAACTGGCCAGAAACGAAATTTTTCTGGTGAATATTTGCTGGCTGAGTACTGGAGGTTGTATATCGGCAACGAAAGGTAACTTGGTTAAGATTTTGCAAACAACGCCAGCGTGCACAGAGAAGGAAGAAAAAATAACATTGAGTCGCCGTGTGTATATAAACTTTAATGTAACTTTGTAAACAATAATATATATAAACCTTGTGTTCATACTTCTTAAGTTTATAAAATATAATTTGAAATATTTTAAAATTTAAAAATAAATGATCTCAAATTTATTTTGAATTTTTAATATGTGTATTACGGGTTAGCTCTAAAAAGGTAAATAATGAATGATGTTAAAGCAAAATTTTACGTTTTAGTAGTAAAAATAAAACATTTTTAAAATAAAAATGTTCTTTTCATATTAAAAATTTTGTATTTTAAGATAAAAATTTATATTTTTAAGAACAAAATTTTTTTATTTTAGTTTCGCAAATAATACAATTTTATTCTAAAAATTACCGATTTTAGAATATAAATTAAATGCATGCTTAGAATAAAAATATCATTTTTGATTTAAAAATTTTCAACTTTACCCTACTTTTGTCACTTTTCAATATTGAGTTTACGTAAATTTAATTTTAGTTTTTTTTCTTACCTTTTTTACTACTTTTCCCTTCAACCTACTCTTCGACCATAAAATTGCAACACTGATCAGAGTTTTATCTGTCAAATCCAAGCCTTCGTATTTTTTCAAACAGCTGATACTCGCTTTATATTTGCAGTAATAATAATAATAATTTTAAAATGCTTAATTTTCATAAAATAAATACTTCAAAATTAATACTTTCACAATGGAAAAATAGTGTCTCAACATGGTCGCCATTGGCGACTGCATTTAATTCACCACCGTACAAAAAAATAAATTTTACACGAAACGAAGCGGTGAGCTAGAATGTTAAATCATATCACCAAACAAATTTTTAATTTTGTGCCCTTTTTTCCCAATGCACTTCAGGGGCTATTTTGTATGGCTGAATTGCGATCATATGAAGGATTTTATTTATTACGCGAAAATGTGGCCAATAAAACCGAAGAACTTATAACGGAAGCAACGTCTGGAAATCGCAGTAGGAAAATGGTACGTTTTGGAAATATTAATCGATGTATATTGTAGAAATAAGCCCCATTTACGCAGGTAGAAATCTTTGATGAACTCTCCGACTCGCTGTGCAAAGTAGCCGACCTAGCGGAATTTATACGCATTGCTCATCCACAATCGAAGTACTCACAAGCAGCCGAGGAAGCCTGTATCAGCATAAGTGGCATTGTTGAAAAGTTATACCCTTGACATATTGTTTGAACTCATATTTTATTCTATCTTAAATAATTTCTTTTCAGCCTTAACACACATAAACCTCTATATTTAGCACTCAGCAATGTTGTAGAGAACGGTGATTTTCTACCCACAACGGATGTAGATAAACATGTTTCGAAATTGTTTCTTTTCGATTTTGAACAATCTGGAATACATTTGCCAGAGAATGAGCGACAAAAAGTGGTTCGGCTTAATGACTATATACTACAGTTGGGACAGCGTTTCATGAACGGTGCAGTGCAGCCTTCGATGATAAAGAAGTCTACAGCTTTAGATGCAATTAAAAGCTAGTAAGTTTTATCTTTACACTATATTTCCTGTACAAACATTTTTTATAATAAGTTGGTCTTTTATTTAATCTTCATCTAATTATTATAATCTTGTTTTATTTAAGTTTTCCTACCGAAGGAGACAATCTGCTTATATCAGGCCTTTTCACCAACTCTTCAAGTGCTCAAGCCCGCGAAGCTGCATACAGACTCTTTCTTTATCCCTCAGAAAGCCAGGAACAACTTCTTTCGGATCTTTTGAAATGTCGTCATCAGCTGGCACGCAGCTGTGGCTTTGAAACATATGCGCATCGCGCACTCAACGCCAGCACTGTGGAGCATCCTAATATGGTGCGTGAGTTCATTGATGATTTGTCAAATGATTTAAGATCGAGAGCCGAACACGACTTTCAAATAATGGAAAAAATTAAGGTAGCAAAAATGTCAATAGGCAGGTACAAACTCAACTACAATTACAATTCCAGCAAAAGGACAGCTTACAAAAGAATGCAAAGTTAGCTGCGTGGGATACACCCTACTTCACCTCCCATATGAAGCGTAAATCTCTGAATGCCAGCGCCGATGAGTTTCTACCCTATTTTAGTCTAGGTGGCTGCATGGAGGGCCTTGATAATCTTATGAAATCGCTGTATGGTATCTCTTTGAAGAACACGGAAATGGAACCAGGGGAAACATGGAATAATGATATTTACAAACTCTCTGTTACTCACGAAACTGAAGGCTTGCTTGGCTATATTTATTGTGATTTCTTTGAACGCAATGGAAAGCCAAATCAAGATTGTCACTTTACTATACAGGGTGGCAAACGCTTGCCCGATGGAAGCTATCAATTGCCCATAGTAGTCGTCATGCTAAATCTTTCGCAACCACGCTGGACTGGTCCGACATTGTTGTCACCATCGCGCGTTGACAATCTCTTCCATGAAATGGGTCATGCTATGCATTCAATGTTAGCACGTACTGAGTATCAACATGTAACTGGTACTCGCTGTAGTACAGATTTTGCTGAGGTTCCCTCGGTTTTGATGGAGTATTTCGCCAGCGATCCGCGTGTGTTACGCACATTTGCACGTCATTTTCAAACTCATAAGCCGATGTCCGAGGATATGTTGCAGCGTTTGTGTGCATCCAAGAATCTTTTTTCGGCCAGTGAGACGCAACTACAAGTGCGAGATAATATGGCCTCAAATATTTGCTAGATATAACTAATTTAGCTTTGTTTTTATATTAGGTATTTTATTCTGCACTTGATCAAGTATATCACGGTGATGTGAGCAAGCATCAGAAAAATACTACAGAGACCCTGAAAGAGGTGCAGAAGGACTATTATAGTTTACCCTATGTGGAAAATACGGTATGTGAAAGCACACAATACAAAAAAAAATAAACAGTTTTTTAAAATCTCTGCAGGCTTGGCAATTAAGATTTTCTCATCTTGTCGGTTATGGAGCCAAATATTATTCTTACTTAATTTCAAAAACCATTGCTTCCTGGATTTGGCAAACGTACTTTGAAGCAAATCCCTTTAATCGTGAGGTTGGTGAGAAATATCGGCGTGAAATGCTTGCACATGGCGGTGGTGTTTCAAGTCGTCAGTTGGTTTCGAATTTTTTGAAACTTGAAGTAACTCCAAAGGCGCTGGCAAAGAGTCTAATCAATGAAATTGATATGAATAATGAAAAGATTAAAGATATGTCCAAAAATGTGATGGAGTTAAATAGTTAACTCCAAAACTAAAATGCTGCAATAGTGATAATTCTGGGACGTCACAAAATCCAGAAAACGGCATTTTGTGGTGTTAGAATAATTTGTTCAAATTAAGTTACGAATACTAAGTTGAGAACATATTTAAATGTGTTCTTTTTAAAGTAAGGCAAAATCGAAGAGACGTAGCCTCTATGAAACTTTAAAAAATAAAGAATTTAAAAGAATACTTCAAGGTTTCTTTAAAACAATTTTTAGTTCTTTCAGAGCGATATATCGACTTATTACGCAGTACAACAATATTTAAGTTTTCCCCACCGGGTTTCTCAGCGGTTTCTAAAATTTTTGGGTCCTCTGAATCCGAATCTTTAAGTTAATATAGTGATCCAATATACGAACCTTCAGAAACATCTGGCTGTAATCATATCCCATTTGAAAGTGAATCATTTGAGCTCTTCGTAAAATTTTAAGGTTGAAGCGAAACAAAAACAGGCAGAAATTGCTGGTTGTTTAGTTCCTGACCAGAATTTACTAGAAAAAATTTTAAAAAGAAACCTATAAATTTCTTTATTCCAATAAATTTACATATATTGAATAAAATTTGTTATTTATATAGTAAATTTAGAAAATGCACTTAAAACCAGTTTTGTTTGCTACAGCCGTCACATGTGAAAATAAATATTAGATTCCGGAAAGCAAATCGACTTTCGAATCGCATTACAGCCTATTGCATTACAGATACACTATTTCAGAAATTTTCAAAAGATTAGAAATGATTTTTATATCTGGAAATGTTCCTTTGTGGTCAAACCACATACTGTAGGGAAAAACTAAGGTGACGGATTCAGCGTACCCAAAAACTTTAAAAACACGGAAATTTTGACCTGTTGTATAGTCAATAATTATTTGCTTAAGTGTGATTTGCATCAATCATTTCCGTTCTTGTAATAAAGTTAAGCTTGTCTCATATCTTTGAGTTCCATTTCTTGAAAAATTTTGATGGGTCTAATAAATGTATCCTTTCTTTTTTTTATGGTTGGTTTTAATGGATAACTTTTTCCTAATCGATATTAATTTTTAAACTACATATTAATAACAAAGGTTCCACACACTGATGGTTCCTTCAATGCGCTGCAATTGCTGGCATTACTTCGACACCAACAAACTCCTTCGCAATGCGTACGCCTAATAGAAAGATTCCAAAACTTTTCACAAGAGACCTAAAATGACAATAATGTGAACAGATTAGTTTTTGCGAAATGAAAGGAAGTTTGTGGTTATGTTTTACAGATATTTTTCATAAGAGGCACTTAAATATTTACAACCAAAAAATTTAACTAACCACTGGAACTCATTATTGTAAATGCTTTTCAATACACCAAGTGGACTAACACCTTTTTGTACCATTTTAATTAAATTTTCAAAGCACGAAAAAAACGAGCACCTAAGCAAAAAATATTTGTGTGAAGGAAAACGTCAAAGTGCCGAGGTTTGCTTCAATGATGGAAAGTGCTGCCAAGTTTTCCCGATTGCACACAGCTTTCAAAGTGCAGATGTCCACAAAGAAAATCGTCAAAAAGTTACATGAAGATAGACGGTTTTCACATTGGTCAAGAATTGAAAGTGAGAACATAAGGGCACACGAAAAAATTGACGGTACAGAGACATAGGTACCGTCAATTTTTCTCCCTTTCGTCGCTTCCGATTTGCGGCGAATTGCCAACAAGCTCTGAAAATTGAATTCAATTCTTGACCAATGTGAAAGGGGTGATAGCAGCCCGTGAGACTTTTTTCATTCCCCTTCCGTTGTCATATATCACCAAAGTCTGCCAAACACTTAGGATCGTTGCATTCAACTAGTCTCGTTGAATAAAACCCCTCTTCACAACTGCCACAGCAAAAGCAGTGTAATTCCGTCCATTTTTAAATGTCGATGTTTAGTAAGCATTCACATATTACTAGTCAAATCGTATTGTTACAGCAGAAAAAGTTGCGATTACGACTTTCGGAACGTTGTGATTTCAAAGTGTGGTTTTTATAAGAACAAAAAAACTCATAGCATTTTTTAAATTGCTTTTTTTTCTAAAAACTTTGTTCCAATAAATGCCCTTATATTTCCTTTGTGCAACTTAAATATTATATAAAGTGTTTGACCAAAACAAAAATTTTGCCAAGCTAAAAACAGAGTATTAGTATGAAAATTATATGAAAATTAAAAGAAAGCAGACAACATTAGATTTCTTATATAAACAAATAAAAAAATTTTAGTTTAATTGTATTTTTTCAATCATTTTTTCGTCATACGCCATCAAAATATCAGATTTCTAAATTTCGATTTTGTTGATACTCTGAAGGTTTTTTTTACAAGAGTTTACAGAAAGTGCCTAAACTTAAGCCGAACTGATATATATATATATATATATATATATTATAAAAATATATATAAAAATTAAAATTTAATAAATATATAATAATATATATATAATAATATATATATAATATATATATATAATATATATATATAATAATATATATATAGTATATATATATATGTATATAGTATATATATATATATATATATAAAGGCAATTCGAAAATTTTAGAAATTAATATATAGCATATTACAAATGCTTACAATTTCACCTTTCAATTTATGTATAAAAAACATATATTATTTTATGAATCACAAGATCGATAATAAAGTATAATGACATCATCAGTTTAAGACACACAACGTTAAATACACACAATTAAAAAATAATTTTTTTTTTCTGTAGTGGCAAGTTTCCAAATATAATACAGATGGAATATAAATAGTATGCTAAAACAATGTTTACTTAATTTATTTAATTTAAAACAGTTTTTAAAACCTGTGTGTTGGGGGGTAAGTCTGACGTTTTTCGAAGTCAACTTGCCACATTTTTTGATTTCAAAATTTTTCAATCAAATATAAGCACAGTGTTGCATTACAAAATTAGAAGATTTCGATGATGATTTCGATGAAACCTTTCGATGAAGATTTCGATAGAAGTTAATTAGCGGTTTCAGAACTTAATCTCAGATTTGGCTGCAATGTAAGCGTAGTATTAGAGATTACGAAAACTTTTTTAGCCAAATCTCGAGTTTAAGCTGCAATGTAAGCGTAGAATAAATCAGACTTTTTGAAGAGATTACCTTATGTTCTCTCATATCATATCATCATTAAAGCATTTCTATTTTTATTGAGAGTTCTTTACAATATTACCATATTACCATAATCGTGTTGCTTCAAAATAAGAATTTCTATTATATTGACTTCTGTTCGACACAATTTTCCTTTCCAGAACTGAAAAGTTTCGAATTAACGCTTGGTCGCATTTAACAATATTGTCATTTAACAACATCATAAACAAAATAGCAAAGGCTATAATGAACCATATTCTGGTAATTGACAATTTATTCACAACTGTAAAAATTTCTTGTTCTAAAATGTAATCAAAAGCTCATTACATGACAAAAATATCAACACCATGAAACAAACATTCAGAACAAATAAATTTGTAAAACATTTAGAAAGTTTCCAACCCCTTGGGACAAAAAATAGCACATAAAAAATTACCTTGTTAATGAATTTACAGTTGCCAATCATCAGAATAAGGCTATAAAAGTCTAACTTTACTATAGGCTATTTGACAACAAATTATATGGCAAAACTGTCAGAAATGCTTATACTAAATTAAAAGACGACATCAAATTTTGCGTAAAATAACCTGCGTAGCTTAAAAATTTTTGAACATAGTAGGTGTCACTTTTATTTAATCCATTGTTCTCAGTCTAAAAATAAATCTCATTTGTCAATTAATAAATGCCAAATAGCAGCAAAAATCGAAGTTGAAAGAAATGTTGGTTCAAAAAGCTTTTGGTAACATCAGTGATTGCAGTCAAGCCCGAAGTACAATAGAACGACAGTGCGTTGCAAGACAACGTAAAAATCTCGCATAAGCTGTTAAAGCATTTTCCCAAGCAGCGTTTTTATGTAGCAATCTACAATGCTTTGCGATGCGATTGTGTGGTGCAAGGCATTTCCAAAATTTTGAAAAACGACGCATGTGATGACGAGCTGACATAAAAATTTCATTGAAAAATAATAAATAATTTGAGTGCATAACAGTTTTCTTCAAAAACAAATATTTAAATAATAAAATAAAAAAGTTACATTAAAGTTGGCCCTAACTTCGATATCGATATTCAGAAGAAATTGGTCTCCACATTGATGCTTTTTTCTAAACGATGTTCAACACAATTTAAAAGGGTTATTAAAATGAGCAATGCTATTGTTGCTTCCTTCGCAAACATCTCTGAACCGTCTCGCTTAATCATTTTAAAAGTGTTTTTATCTCCTTCTTAGCCTGGTCCTATGGGTTGACTCTGCTAGAGCTAAATATCCAGTCAAGCCAGCAATTAAAGACTTGCTAATATTATTTCTCATTTCTGAAAGACAATTAATACACGACAATAAATGAATTTGTTTACTATTCTAATGTCACTTCAAAATTGACATTTCTCATTGTACATTGATTGCGAGGGCAACAGACGTGAGGTTTCGTAACCAAATTTTCATAGCTTCCGCGCATCCGCTATTGTATTTCAGGCTTCATCCTTGACCAGTTGACATTTCGTTAATGGCAGCATTTTTTCTTCTCTCTTCGCAAATCAACTGGAAAATTTTATTTTATTTTGGCAAGAAAGTGGATCGTAACTTCATGTTCCGCATATGTTATTGTTTTTGTGAGAAAAATGTTAAAAAAATAAAAAGGATTTAAATAAAAGAAATATTACAAAGTATTCAACATATAATATAAATAAGAAACTATTACCAAACGGAGGTGAGTGGAAAATATCGAATTTTTTAACAATTGTGTGTAATATTGTGAGAATAGTATCAGACGTAATAAAAATTGCTATAAATTAGGTACCAAAACAATACCATAAAAATCTTAATCGAGTGTTAAATTAAACTGACTGCAGGACTAGCAAATTTAGATGCATGTATTTTATTGTGGGTTTCTTGCAATTTTAGTTTCTTTGTTAATAATTGATTTTCACTTACTGCTTTTGCATCGCTGGCGATTGTCTGCCACTTCGTTCCTCACCTCTTTTCTGGTGTTTGAAATCAAGGTAGTGAAATCATAGAAGACACATGCATGATGATTCATTTTCTGACTTTGTTTCTACATCGAATATTGAATACAACAATCACTGGTTTGAGTTTCATGTAGGCACATAGTGTTAAAATGAATGGACTTAGCTGCATATGTCATTCCTGATTTTTTAATGTGGCGTTTTAAGGTAAGTGGTTAATGTTAGAAAAAATTTGTAGGGTATGTAATCAATATATGAAAGTGCAGAAGAGAATGTGTATAGAGGCTACATTTTAAAGATCGTATTTTTGTAACTTCAAATCTAACTAGGCTGTGAAGTAATCGAAAATATGCAACCTGGCTACGGAGCCCGATGAAGCCATTTAGTATAAGTATTTAAAATGATTTGTTGTCAACGCGCGAAAAATTAGACAGTTAAGTTTGCAATTTGTAAAACAATACATTTTTAACATATTTTAATGTTCCGTGTTTTTTCCTGCCAGTTCTCGGTAGGATGACATTTAAAATTTAATCAAAAGATAATTTAAGTTTAATTATTGACTTCAAAAAAAGCTAAATATATTACTGCAGGTTTGATTAAGCATAACAATTATATTTATTTTAAATTAATTTAATTTAAAGGAGTAAAAAAGATTCAAGGAGTGAAAAATCGTAATGGGATGGGTTAAAATTCAATATATTCCATTTTAATAAATTAACTGGTTTTTAAAAAATAAATTGGGTTAGCTGTTTTAGCCGGCAGTTAAGACCACAACTGCGGTACGCTTATAAGATTTCGTATAGATGATGAAAGAATTTCTATTAACCAGCATGCATAATACTTATTACACACATTAATACAATACAATGAAATTAATAATAATGCAATTACAATATTCATACATATAATGACCTAATAAGATAATTTTACATACAGATTTGTATAGAAAAATAATTTAAATTGAGCATTATCAACTAAATGAAATGCAATTGGAAAAATACCGTCAACTTTATTTGCATTAGTTTTTATTTATTTACAACAAATTGTAGCTTATTTTCACATCTAGTGATGCTTGCAGTATAGAGACAATCTTTATTTTATGTTATCTCTTCATAATGTAGGCTTACTTTGAATAAATTCTTATTGTATGCATTCTCTATTGAGTCTTATCTGCTTTTTATCTATAAGATGTTTTTTTATACTATACTTGATATGACAATTTAATGTACTGATAAAAATCTTTGTAATATAATTATTTCAACTGCTTTCTGTGAAAGTGAATTCTAAATTTTGAGACTATTTCGTTATTAAGATTTTAGTTATTTAAACTAGCAAAAAAATTTGGATGGCGGTATCAAGATAAACAAATCATTCCATAAATTTTTGGAATATAGAAGTATTAAAGCATAAAATTTAAAGAAAAAATTATATTTTAAAGTCTGGTTTAATAAATAATTAATAGTTTATTAGAGTACAACTATCTACCGATTTACATGGTACTTTATTTAAACGATTTCACTTGAACACTGCTTGAGACTGGAGAAACGAAAAATGTTTGCAGTCATTTTTTAATTCCGTTCGCTTTCTAACATTAACGCTTATATTTCTACGAATGCAGCTTATTAACGAACAGATCACAAGCCAATAAAACTCTTGTTATATAAAAAAATGTGATGAAAATGACATCTTACCAATCAGGAAGAATATATTAATAGTATACGAAAGTGGTAACAATAATACAATTTATGTTAAAATTTATATTTTTCGTCTCTATATGTAAAATTAATTATATTTATATTTTAGCAAATTTTATTAATATTTTAATTTTATGTTTTTTAATATGATATATCAGGTGTAGTAAAAAGAAATGCATTATTTTTCCCAATAGTGCGAACGGATAAAGCTAGATGGCATTAGAAATTTTGTATTAAAAAAACCTGTCAAACGGTTATTTTGATTGCTTGATTCAGTTCTGTTTAAGCGCGTTCATCAAAGATGAACACTAGCAAAGAGAATTACGCCATATTTTACAGTTTTTCTTCAATAAAGACAAAAACACAAGCAAGGCTGCTGGAAATGTGAATAGTGTTTATGGTGCTGATTAATGTTGCCATGAAAATTATTTTGAAATCGTAACTTTTGTTCTAAGCTCGTCGGATCTTCGTCGGATTTTGGTCGAGTTCGTTAAATTTGAACCAACAAAAAAAAAAACTTCTTCCGCCATATTTTACACAAAAACATTCATATAAATTAATTTATAATTTTCGATATCGGAATTCGATTTCGTTGCGAAATCGTAAGGAAAATCGTATGAAGGGGTTGACACGACTTCGTAATGAAATGTAACGAACTATAACGAAAATATTACGAATTACTTACGATTATGTTCAAACTGTTTGAAATAAATTAAATTTTATTCTGTTCGCACTTCAATATATCGTACAAACAGGCACATATCGAAATTCTATACAAATTCCTATAAAAATTGAAACTGTTCCGATATTTGCTCTAACGAAATTGTAATACTGGTGCTGATACGGTAACAGCCAATTACGCGCAAATTTGGTTTCGTCGATTCCGTTCCGGTAATTTTGATGTCAAAGATGCACCACGCTCTGAAAGGCCATAGGCCAAAAATGTTGGTAAAACCATGGGAATCGTAGTCATCCAAGCAGTGTTTCGATTTCTGAAACGGATGATGACTGGTGGTAAAAATGGGTCACTTATAACAACGCCAAGCGAAAACGGTCGTAGTCTAATCTCAGCAAGCCGGTGCAAACATTGGTTAAGTCAAAATTGATGGTCAGGAAGTTTACCAGTGTGTTTGATGGAATTGCCACGGAATCATTTAACTCATCCAAACTTTAAACTCGGACCTTTACTGTCAACAATTGGACCATCTGAAGGAAGTAATCACCCAGAAGCGCCCAGGTTTGGCCAATTGAAGAGGAATTGTGTTCCATTAGGACAAAGTTTCCGGGGGTTGGTTCGAAGGTTCTTATGCAACCACCTTATAGTTCGGATCTGGCACCAAGTAGATACCACCTGTTCCAGTCTATGGGTAACGATTTTGCTTTCAAAAGACTCACCTCAAAAGGAGCTTGTGAAAACCGGCTGTTCTAGTTTTGTATAGTAAGTTTGTAAGTTTGTATGAGAGAGAGTCATAATGAAATCACCTTCAAAAATGGCAACAAGCTATCGAACAATACGGTGCATATTTAAACTAATTCGGATCATTCTAACTATGCTAAAAAAGCCTTCAATTTCATGTAAAAATAATAGATTTATTTTTACTTCTCCTGATATATTTGTTTAGCGTTATATTGTTCACCTCTGAATATCTTCAACCAGTGAATAAAATACTAGATTTCAGACATCAGTAAATATCCCGTGGGTAATGATATCCAAAGGTGAACAAAGTGGACACTCAAAATAACAAGTTCTTTTCTTCACGAAAATTTGATAAAATTAAGCAATAATTTAAAAAAACTAAAGAGTAGTAGAGTCTTCTGTGCAAACCCGAGAACCGAATCGAAAGAATCAGCGCAAAAAAAATCCTTAGGGGAGTCTTTCAAGACCTCATTCATAGAAATGATAGACATTAGAATTTCGATACAAAACTTCTTAATATAAATCTAAGAAAACGACTCAACGATATTGTACTGTTTGACAGTGATTCAAAACATGCACTTAAGGCGTTAAAAAATAAGAAATTTGATTCTCCAAAGTAATTTTGGAAAGTATTTTATCCTAGATTTCTGAAAAATTAAATTCTGCAGTTAAGTGACATGGTTGTTGCATATAAGATAGACAATATGCTTGTTTTTGGAGCTCCTTGTACTACCAAATGAAACTTGTACTGTAATATATCCCTGTACTAACTGTTAAAGTCAGAAAACTAAAAGTAAGACTTGTCTCCTAACAATAGACTATTTGCCTAAAATTTGTCTAAAAACAAAAAAAAACTATTACTCACTCGTAACAGGATTTCACTACTTAAAAAAAACACCTAGAAAGTGTTAATCTGTTAATTTTTATGTGTTTTTCATATCCAAAATGACTCTTAGCTAAACCTTTTTTGCCACAACTTATTTATTGTTTTCTAGAATAAATTGTGTGTTCTTGCTTTTTTATTGTAAATACTTAATCTACAAAAGTTTCGTAATTTATACCAAACATCAATCAAACAAAGCCTAAGCACGGGTTTTTGGCTGAAATAAAATTAAAATAAAAATTTTTGTTAATTGTTTAATTTTTTTTTTTAGATATACCTTGCTTTAAGGAGGAAGCGCAGTTGTACTTAACTTTGAGAACAACCTTTAAGAACATAATCCGTACAAATAGTACAACAAATCATCATGTCGAGTTGGAATGACGATTCAAATTTTGGCTGCAAATCAATACCAAATAAACCTTCAATTTTCACCAGTGCTTATAACGGCATACCAGAGACACTCATACTTAACGTTATCTCCTGGGCTTTACTTTTAATACTTTTTACTGTGCTGCGTCATCAAGCGGGAGACTTTGGACGCTTGGCATTAGTGAATAATGGTGGAAAGAAGAAACGCTGGACAGAGGTATTCTATGCACGTAGTCACAGTACTGTTGACCCATCCGTAGCGCAGCAGCAAAACTCCAATAGTAATGGAAGAGATGCTGGAGAAGCTCCACGTAGCAGTTTCCAGTCGGGCGATTCAACGCCACTTTCACCAATTAACTATGAACAGGGCATATTTGCTTGGATTCGTGTTACTTGGAAATTACGCAAGGAACAGATATTGTTGCATACTGGACCAGATGCTGTGCATTATTTGTCGTTTCAGCAACACCTGATGGTCGTCATGGCCATAGTTACAGTTGTTTCAATTGCGATTATATTGCCAGTAAATTTTTTAAATGGTCCAGATATAGAAGAATATGATGTGAATGCTTTCGGTCGCACCACAATGGCCAATCTTTTGCCTGACTCGGCTTGGTTATGGGTGCACGTCATAGTCACCATTCTGTATGTGCCCTTAATTGTATTGATTATGCGCAGGTCGTCTGGACGCAATGCTTTTAAGAAAGCGGCCACACGCACTATCATGATCACAAATATTTCATCGAATGATCGCAATAAAACTGTTATACGCAACTATATACAAGAACTTTTTCCGGATGTTACCATCGAGGATGTTCAAATAGCATTTAATATCTCCAAGCTTAATACGCGTTATGCCGAGTACGAGAAGGTTTTAGATGCACGCATTTACTGTGAACAACATCGTGATCGTGATACACTTGCGGTAAACGAAATCATAAACAGACCACTTAAAACTGAAAATATTTTAAATGCTTATAACTATGTAATTCCTTTCCAGGCTAAACCGCAAATATGCTCCTGCAGCAAGGAAAACGCCTACGAGTACTATCAGCGTGAGGAGCGTATCTTATCTGGAGATGTTGCACGTTTGCGTGCTGGTGCACTCAACGAACCACTCGGCATGGCATTTATTACTGTATCTTCTGTCTTAGAGGCGCAGAATATTGTAAGTCATTTTACACGTGGAACGTACCGACAGTGGGATCTAACGTTTGCTCCCTCACCCGATGATCTCTTTTGGGAAAATTTGAACGTGAGCAAGAGCCATTGGTATCTTAAGTGGGCTGTAGTAAACGTTGTTCTCTTTGTTGTGCTTTTTTTCCTTACCACACCGGCTATCGTTGTGAATATGTTGGACAGTATCGCTTTTATTAAAGATAATGGTAGCACTATCTCACCGTTGATCTCTGAATTCTTACCAACACTCATGCTTTGGACGCTCTCCGCTCTTATGCCAGTGATTGTTGCTTTTTCCGATAAGTGGCTGTCCCACTATACGCGCTCGCTGCAGAATTACTCCATCATGACAAAATGTTTTGGTTATCTTTTATTTATGATTTTTATTTTGCCCTCTTTGGGCCTTCCATCAGCGCAGGCGCTGCTTGAGTGGTCCGTCAGTAATGAAACAATGCGTTGGCAGTGTATTTTTCTGCCTGATCGCGGTTCTTTCTATGTAAATTATATAATTACTGCTGCGTTTATTGGTACATCACTCGAGCTGTTACGCTTTCCAGAATTGTGCGTTTACATTTGGATGTTATGCACCGCAAAATCCAAAGCGGAGACGCCATTCATACGCAAGTCAATTCTTATTGAATTTCCTTTCGGCATCCATTATGCCTGGACTGTTCTAGTGTTTACCATTTCCACAGTTTATAGCGTTTTCTGCCCATTAATAATGCCTTTTGCCATGGTTTACATATGCTTTAAACATTTTGTGGATCGGCACAATTTGTACTTTGCCTATGGTCCTTCGAATATGATTTCGCGTAATGGTGGAAAAATCCACTCAACAGCGGTCACAATGACAAAATTTGCAATAGTAATTTTATTGCTCGTCATGGCAATGATATCGTATGTTCGTGGCGCAGGTATGGCGCGTGCAATAATACTAATTATAACTTTAGTGCTGACATTGACACTTTTCACGTTCATGTCACCAATTAAGCGGTGCACCTCGGCACGTCGTCCAAGTATAGTGGAGATGGCTGGACCAGCGCCCATCTACATTGCAGATGTTCTTAAACCGCGCCCTTCAGCCTCAGCGGCAATAAATGGTGTCGGTAGCAGTGGAGCCGTGAGTGCCAACGGAGTTTATGGTGGTTATGGTTCAGATAGTGTATCGGACTTCGATATAAGTTCACAGTGTAGCGTAAATAGTGTAGACGCATAATTTCCGCATATTTTAATTGATTGCTGAATGTACCTTATGTGTCCAGCGCTACTTGTAACAAACGCTGAATTTTTTGCTATTATTCGGTAGTTTTCTATAGATGAATTCTAATGCTTAGTTAATTCTCAAGGTGTTTTAGTATTTTAAAGATGTTTAAATGTTTTGTTTAAGTTACAAATTTATTAAAATGCTAAAATTTCTAATTTTTTACTACAAAACTACTACTAAAGAAAAATCTACACCATTTATATAATAACACAATTTAACAAGGTTTTTGCACAAACTTCTCAATAGATTTTTCTCAAGCATTTTTGTCCCTTAATCCAAATCTGGAATTAAAAAACCTCTCTATTGGCACACTCAAACTTTCTCACACAAATCCTGAAATGTAAGTATGTATTAGAATAAATGAAAAGATAAGGCTGTCAATATTTGTCCAGCCACCATACTTGTTTTTCCACCCACCATGTCCGATGCTTACACTTTTTTTTAGCTAGATTTGCTAGCTAAAAGGAAATGTGCATGAAAGAAGCAACATAGATATCTTTCAATTTTCCGATTAGATATTTGCAACTTTCAACGAATTTGAATCCAGTTGCAGCTGTTTATTTGACAATATTAAATGTTTTTTGATATATTCAATTAAAGAAACCTATGGAAAGTTAAACCTCTGAGACACTTGCCATTCTCGAAAGTCCCTATATGCAAACTCTTATCTAAATCGAATAAGCGGTTTTAGATTTTTTCACGATTTCTGTAAAGATTTTTACTACAACGTCCTCTTGTGTTCAAGATTGATAAAAATAGATAAATAAAAAACACTCACCGTATCCGAAAATCACTTTATACAAATTTTCATGCAAATTGGATGAGAGGTTTCGAAAAATCTTTCCTGTAACTCTATCGAACACCCCCTACCGGGTCCAATTGTAAATCTAAACCATCCAGGGACCTACTCAAACACACAAATTAGTCATATGAAGATAAATAATTTTAACCAGCTTATTATTTTTTCAAATATATTTTGGAATAAATGTGGAAAATAATTCATAATATTATTAAACATTTTTTTTTAAAAATACCTTTAAAAAATGTCCTAAGGCAAATACGTAAGAACATTTATTTTGTTTTGCAGATATTTTATATTAAATTGTAGGAAAAAATTTTAATCAAATAAATATTTCATAAAAGAGGTTAGTTACTGACTTCCTGGTCCCACACAAATTTTTGTACCTTTTTCTCGGGAATGGCTCAACATATTTTAATGAAAAAAACACAAAGATTTTGAGGTCGAAATTGAATATTGAATTGAAAATGCGAAGCTGAGGAAGTGAGAAGGGCAGTCAAAGTGAGGTAGGTAGATTGAAGCGGCTGTCTTTTATGAGAGATAATTAGGCCAATTAGGCTAGTCGGCGATTTTTAGCCAGCTCTGGGCAAGTGCAGAATCTTTGCAGCTTCTGCAGACGTTGTTGTGGAGGATGTTCAATCTTCGTGTGTGATTACAGGCGGAGTTAAGTTTGGAGAACAATTTTTACTTTTTAGAAGTATTAAGAATTCTTTATGTACAAACATTCGGCCATACGTCTATTCATTAAAGAATATATTCATAAAAACATACGGACAATCGGGCGGATAGATACTGGATACCCTGACACTAAAACCCAATAACAATGATTCCAATATACTTCCAAAAGCAAGAGCTTTAATAAATAAAAGAATGCAGGGATTTAATAGTTAATCCAGATTCAAACAAATTTTCTTAATGTTCAAAGAGAAAGGTTCATTCACACTGTGAACCGGACTTAACTGTCCGATTCGAAAATCAGCTTCTCTCGTTGACATTTGGTAAAGTGAACGTGTTTTGTTTACAACAACTTTTTTCGTGTCTTCGACTTTTACGATGGAAGAAAAAATTGAGCGTATACCCATGTCTCATCACCAGTAATGATTGATTCGATGAATGATTCGTCGTTTTCGACCATTTCCAGCATGTCTTTCGCGATAGCAACTCGGTCTCTTTTTTGCATGAAATTGAGTTCTTTCGGTACCAATTTCGCAGCGACACGTCTCAAGCCCAATTCATTCTTCAAAATGTTCTGAACGGATCCAATTAAAATGCCGACGTCCTCTGATATCTCTCTAATCGTCAATTTGCGATTTTTGACCAACATTTCTTTGATTATTTCAACCTTTTCTTCGATAGTCGAACACGATGGCCGCCTGGTACGAGGGTCGTCTTGGCCACTCACAAATCGGTTAAACCACTTGTTTGCCTTCTGATACGATAGAGCAGAGTTGAATCCATTTTTTACACAAAATTTGATACAAACTCGTTGCTCAATTTTTTCTTCCATCGAAAAAATCGAAGACACGAAAAAAGTTGTTGTAAACAAAACACTGTCACTTTACCAAATGCCAACGAGAGGCGCTGATATTTGGCCGCCTTTTCATAGACACGTGGCTAAAAAAAAAATGTTGAATCGGACAGTTAAGTCCGGTTCACAGTGTGAATGAAGCTTTCTTTTTGAAAGAGTTGGTATTTCAAGTTGATTGCGAATCGTTCTTGAGATGATTGATTTGATTAAATATTATGCATTAAAAAAATGTTTAAATAAAAATCTAAAATCAAAACGAACAAAATTGGACAAAAGATTTAAACTAAACCAAAAATTTTAAAATTTGATTCTCTTATTCTTAACACGTTTAGCTTCGTCATTAACAGCTATTTTACATATCCATCAAATCAATCTACATCAAATTAATCCGGATGAGAAATTTTCGTTTGATTAACGCAAACTTCCATAAAGCTGGAACAATCTGTCTGTTGGATTTTTTAGCAACAGTCACTGTAATTTCCAACCCAAGTTAAGTGCTTATTGTCAAACTGAATCTGATCAAGTTTGATCAGATCCAATACGTATGGTTTGCATTTTTTTTTGCGCACTAGCTCCTATCTTAAGCCATAACCGACGATGTTACCCTCAACTACGCCGGTTTATGGCGTTGCTTCTATTTCTTCTTCAAATTCAACAATATCTTCCCTAATCCGTACTTCCTTCCCTTATCTCCCTTAACCCAATTGCTTATCCGAAGGACTCTTGCACACATTCTTCATCAAAAGCAGTCTAGTGGAAAGCTATTACACTTCTCTAACTGGTGGGCTAACATTATTTCCCAATTGAAATTGAATCACTAAGATATAATTTTTGATTTGGTCATGATTCAATCGTCCTAGCATAACCAAAGAAATCTATGGCTCTTCAAACATATTTTCATACAAAGACAGCATTGAGTTTAATATAAATATTATTCCCGCGATGTAGTAATTTCATTTTTCTTGGGGAAGTTTTAACTTTACCTTTCCAACAGTTCCTTCCCAATCATTGATTTCTCTATATGGTAGAAACTGTGAACGTACTTCCAGTTGTCTAGCAAGTCCTTGGCCATAAAATTAACTAGCTTACTAGCAAGGGTTCTTTCTCTCAGGCCGTCAACATGGTTTTCTGATAGATTATTCTTCACCTAAACAGAGAGTAGGTACTGAGCCTTATTTTTATTTTCTGGAGCCAAGGCACGAGGGGTCAAAATGACGCGCACACACTCGGCTGCACTCGGTGTTTACATCATTATTAGCAAATTTAAGTTTTTATGCCATTTCCACAACAAGTCGAGTTGGTATTGCGGAAACCGAAATAGTTTTATATTTTTTCCGAAGTTTCAATTACTCCTGGACAATTTTTCACATTGCATGAAAGTTTCGACATTTTAAAAAAGAATGCGTCAAAACTCGATTAAAGATATATTAAATTTCACGAACGATGCGGCGCTATGGGCTTCCACGAGATCTTTGGCTATTATCAAGTACAGCCAACTGCAATTGATCTTGCAGATTCATATTTGTACTTTTCCAAAAATCCCGCTATGATGCCAAAAAAAACTGCAAACTACCATACCATGGATAAAGGCAAAATAACACTTACTTAGGTAGCTAACAACGCGGGTTGTTAGCGTTCGGGTTTCGGCAGACCTCATCAGCTCAGGCCAGGCGCCTACGGTACGAAGGTAACAGACAAAGAAAAAAAAATTGATGCACCCTCTTTTACTGCCCACAAATCAATAAAAAAAATGCTATATTTCAGTTAAGCGCTTGTTTTTTTAAAAGATGTTTAACCCATTAGTGACGAGCGTTCAACAAAGTTTTATTTTTCAAAGTTGTGTGAGTCCGACGAAGTGGACATTCGTCATTAATGAATTAATTCTTTTTGGAATATATTCCACATTTATTCCAATATTTTTGAAAATATAATAAATTGGATAAAATGATTAATTTTCACCTGATTATTGGGCTGTAAAATTCTAATAGAAAAAAAAGTCCTTACCAAAGCAAACCAAACCAGTTTCACATATTTTCGGAAAGAGCATGAAAACAAGCATGGTGGCTTCACAAATAGCAGCACTCGCTCAGACAGCGTCTGTTCCAATTCCATTTTATTTATTTTAATACCTACCCGAAATTAAATGAGAAAGCTTGAGTGTGCCAATTGGGAATATAGTCTTGGTGGTTAAAGCTAGAAAAGTTGGCTCTAAAATTTTTTTAATTATGAATAATTATTATTGAGGTCAAGGTCAAGTATGTTCTTCTTAGACTTATAAAAAACGAAAAGTATTTGCAAAAATCAAGCCACTATAAAAAATAACCAATAAGTCAGTCCTTAATTATTTTAAAGCATTTGCATTCAACAATAAAGTTCTACGGAAAGGTTATGCTAACTTTTAAGATAAGATTAGATAAGCGATAACGTGGCCTTTATATGAATAATTGGTGTTCAAAATTATTTTGCCCCTAGGTATTTAAATCATGAAATCAAAAGAACAATTGGCTTTCTTGACAAAAATGTTCTCAATGAAAAATCACAAAACATTGCTCATTAAGTGGTTTAATGAAAGTATTCTTAAATTTGCATAAAATAAGTATTTAAAGTTGTACAACAAAATTTGTTCATATATAATATAATTTTTTTTTAACTCTGTTCTAACCCAATTTTATCAAAATAAACCCTAATAAACTATTGATTTCTTTGCCGAAATTCTATATTAATGACCACAAAAAAAAATGTATAGTATGACCAAACTTATCCAAATAGGTCTGAACAAATTTATTGGGTCACGATTGATACGTACAATATTTGAGTGGCTTAGATTAAAAAATGGCCAAGTCTACTTTTCACGACAAACTGATGCATTGCAATTTATATAAAAAAAGCAATACAATTTTTATAAATATTTTTAGCCAAATTCTTTGGAAAATAACGGAGTTATTGTAAAAAAATTATTGGGCTTGCACAGTTTTAAAACTCGTTACAGTTTAAAAACTTTACTGTTTTTAAGCAAGAGTTAGGAAAATATTTTCCCAAAATATCAACGATTTTTATTTTTTTTTTTTTTAGACTTGGCCATTTTTTAATCCATGCCCTCCATTAAGAAACGCTATAATAATCTATTAATATTTGTTTGAAAATTTATTCTATTCGAAGATAAAAGGGAAACCTTTTAACCAAAAGGTAGTAAATAATAGTTATGTAAATATTACACATTTTTGCAAAAAATATTTGACTAATATACTTTTTAAGCAAAAAAATTTGTATATACGCCGATTACATGCGCAAAGATTGTCGAAAATTGCAGATAAGATAAATTGTTCAAACGTGATAATTACCGAGACATTTATTGAACAAACATATTGTTATTAATCATATTTATAAACATATATTTTTTAATTATTTTTCCTTATATTTTTTACAAAATTGTAAATATATTTCAAATTATATTGTATCTTATTATCTGTAATAACTATTTTTTTCGCAATTATCTTTATTATTGTATTTAGGTTAACGTATCCAAGCAAATAACTTTAATTGATTTTTTCAAGAAATAATATAAAAAATTAAACCATATTACCGTTATTGTTTTTTACTCTTAGATATGAGTATTTTTTACAATTTTCAGTACTTGAACGACATGGGTCAACAAGTTTTGTGCGGGTAATACTCCTTTATGGGTTCCCTAATGGTACTATTATTCAATTCTATTATTCTTTCGGACTGGCTGTAAATTATAAACCAAAATAGCAACTGTTTTGTGTTTTCGGATCCTATTTTAAGAAAAAAATTCAAATTGAATCCAGAAAAAATTGCCCTAGCTCTGTTCTTGAAATCCAAAATTAGCATACTTACCCATTTAACATTAGCTTTGAGAACTTTCCACTTTTTTTTTGATAATTTTTTACTGAGATTTTGTTTTTTTATATAATTTTTTATTGTTTTTTTTTTGTGGCCAATTTTTATTTTTAAAGATGAATGCATTTCCTGAATATATCATAAAGTTCTTCTTAACTGAGTAAAGGGTTTGATTAACAAATTAAATAGAAAATTAAGCATATGTGGGGGGAGAGAGGCAGGGAACGGGTGCTTTTTGTTTGAACAAAATATTCTACGATTCGTCTCGTGTAAACCGACTGACAAAATGTAGTATTTTTAGTTTAAAATTTTTTCGAAAAAATACTAATCGAAAGTTACTTAATTTGAAAAGATTATATGTCGATGGTTTTTGAAGCTAAAAAACTAAAAAAAAGTACAAAACATCTGCATCTGCCAACCATACCTTATATGGTGTTCTGTATATACTTGAATTTTATATACTTGCTATTTATGTTTATAGCAAACACAAACAAACTTCTCAATATGGTTTTAGAAACTTTTAAAATTTTTTTACTTCTAACAAAACTTTCTTTAAAACATATTTAATAAAATATTTATCTTCAAATAAAATTCCACTGCGATAATATTATTACAAGATATGGTATATACAGTCATGGTCACACAAATAGCACAAATTTTAATAATATCAGCAAATCCAATTCTTGCACAATTTGCTTAAAAATTTTGATTTTTTTAAATGAACAAAATTTATTTTGAATTCATAGTTTCGGAAAAAAAAATTAATTAAGTTTTCCTTTTTTCTTTTCTTTTGAGTTTCCTAAACCTACGAAGGTAAGTTTTTGGTTGGTCACAGAAATAGCACATTTGTAAGAATCTGTTAACAATCAAACAAATATTTGAAAACTGACTATATTATATTATTTTGTATTAACCCTCTGTGGCCATACTTCTCTCCAATGGCGTAAAGCCATGTTTTCACTTTTTTGCTTGTTCGTAAGTTTTGTGTGACTTGCTTTTTAAACGACAATTATTTGAGTTTGGGGTAGAATTTCAAAAGGAACGCCAGAAACTGTTTTTTTTTTAATAGAGATATGGCAATTAAAAATTTGGGAAAAAATTATATTTTAACTATTTTTAATAGGGGCTTGAAAACAGGATCATTTTAAAAGGTAAAAAATCTTGTAAAGTACAAAAAGTAGATTTTATTTACAAAGTTTACAACAAATATTAAAATTAACACTTCCAGTAAGTAGTAATATCAATTATTATTAAAGAAGCACTATGAAGCCAAGCACTATGTAAATTGTAACGGCCGAAATTATTTAAAATTATACACGCAACTGATGCAATTACGTTCTTAGCCTTCAAAGAGCAGGGCGGATGAAATGAGCCAAGCACTATGTAAATTGTAACGGCCGAACATCTTTAATTTCTGTTAAAAATACAATGTTTGCCACACCCCCTTTCACCGCCTACAAATAAAAAAGTATGGTTGCTGCAACGTCCGTGGCGAAGCCGCGGACCACTGGGTCCTGCTAGTCTATTTATCATACTTAAAGCCCTAGTCAAAAGCACCCACACACTGCCAACACTTCGACGTTTTTTAAAGAAAGAGTCCACTTTATTTTTGGAAATAATTTGCAAATAAATTTTGTTGTTGCATTCTTTGCAGCTTCTCTCTTTTAATCACGCTCTCTCTTTAGCTCTTTCTTTAAAACACGTGAAAACATCAGCAATGCGCAAGCATTTTTGATTGGGGCTGTATATATAATCTATAAATATACTTAATTAAAATTTTACTTTACTAAACTTAAAAACTTGCTTATTAGGCGACAATAACTGCAGTAAAGTTTATTATCGCGGCTTCTTTTATAAGGCCACACGGGTCAAGGCCAAAGATGGCGTAAACTAACCTTTAAGTGTTTCCAGCAAAGCAGCTGTAGAGTAACTGACGCCAAGCTACTAGTCGACGGTCACAATAATACGTAGGCATAATTGTCGTACAATATACAGCCCATTTCTGAATGAAATCTCCCCGAGAATTTTCGTAATTTTTACAATGTAACTCTTTTTTACAGAGTTTTTGAAAAATTTTAATGCAAATATTTGCATTCATACTCAATTTTTAAGATTACAAGAAAAAATCTTTAAAATCATTATCCCCTATCTAAAAAATGAAAACTCCCGTTTTCAATTCCCGGGGAGATTTCATTTAGAATTGGGCTGAGAGAGAAACTTAAAATTTTTGGGCTGAACGATTTGCACCCCTGTGGCCACAGAGGGTTAAGTACCTTGTTGGTAATATGCATGCAATTATAAAGTCGTCGTAAGGGAGAGAGCGAGTACCCATAATTGTCAAATCAAAGTTGACAGCTCATAGAAAATCTGCAAATGCTCTCTTTTTTCACCTGATTTTCTTTCGTATTCATTCGCAAAATTTGCTGATTTTGACAATTATGGGTACTGAGAAGAGAGTACGATCAGCCCTGCGACAACCTATTATTATATTATATTTTTTTTATTATATTATTATTTTTTATTATTGATTAAAAGGTACATTGATGTGCGTTGAAATAGCGCCAGTGCTATAAAACTATTTAAACTAAAAATCTTAGGAAACTTTGCATTGCTTAGGTTAAAAAGAATTTAATTCATATTAAATTAAATTAATTTATTTATTAACTTGAGTGTGAAACATAAACGAAAAAATTCACAATTCAATGATATGTTCTCTTTCGGCTGTGAATTGAAATAGAGCCAGAAATAGTTACTTAATTTTAGCCATAACATGTGATTTGGAAATTTGAAATTGTATGATATAATCAATAGAATGATAGAAATATATGTCTGATAACTGCTGAGCAACGCGTAGGCATCGAATTAGCTAGTTTTTGGCACTTAGTAGCTAGAATTTTCCCCCATGCGTCCTTGATTAACCTCCAAAGATCATCTTTGTTGGTTGGATGTTTGTCTCTTTTTTAACTCGTATTAGTTGTCAAATTATTGTCAGCTACAAGGAAATTATCCAATTATCACGTAGGTGGGCTTAATAATTGCAAGACAATAAATGACATTTGCTTCGTTATTTGACGTTTCCTTCGAAAGTGGAAAAAAGAATAGATAAGAATAAAAAATGCCGGTTTTTGGTTTTGAAATTAAAAAGTATAGTTTTACGCACAAAATTTCATTTTTTTTCGCTGGCCAAAAATCTCCCGGTCCTCAAAGTGCCACCACCAGCAGCAAAAACAAGTGTAGCGTATATTTTTCTCGAGATAGGGCAAAACTAAGCTTAATTCCCTATCAGCATCGAAACGAAGCGATAACTCAGTGTTACATACGACAATGTTTTACTGAATATCTCGAAAACTAAAAGAGATATGAAAAAATTAATGACGCCATTCGAAAGACCTCTTTTAAAAAATTTAGCATATACGGCTTGGGCCCATATTAGACGATGTCCGTTTGTCCGATCTTTGTTGTTGCTTTCAATGTGAAACTGTCAAAAAACAGTGAGTGAGAGCGGATGAACATTTTGTAAGGCGGACAAAATATGTTCATTTTGTCTGCTGTTGATGTCAGCAGACAACGGCCACAACAGTGTGGCGATGTGGTGAAATAAAAGTTTTGCTACACTTTAGCAGCTAAAAAGTACTTTTTCTACGCAACGTTGCTATTAAAAGTAATTGTTTTCAAAGTGTACAAAATAAAGTGCAGTAGAAAATGTACTCAAACTAAATAAAATGTCAAATGTGTCCGCCCTAAATTTTCTGTCGTGTGACCATCCAGCGGACAAGAGAGTGAAAAGTGTTCATTTTCGTCGGACAAACGGACATCGTCTAATATGGGCCTTGAACACATTGACTGCGGCTGCAACGACAAGCTATCAAATTAGGAATTATATAATAATATAAAAGAATAGAATTCTATATAAAAAATCGATTATTTAAAATTTCCCCTTTTATCGTTCAATATACATTAACAACAAAAGTAAGCAACACTTGATAAAAATAGCCGAAAAACAAACAGCTGATTGCTTTGGCAAACGAAAACAAGCACAACAAAAAATATCCCTCAAACACACAGTATACGAATGACGTATTTAAACTAGAAGAGGAAAAGAAAATCCGAGGAACTAGAACCAAAGTACAATAACAATTGTCCAGCAAAAGCAATCATTTGAAGCTAATTCAACGAAGTAGAAAAACAAAAAAGCAAATTATTAGAAGATAACAAGTAAATATAAGTTGATATATTATATAAAAATAAATACATATATATACATATATATATATATAAACATATGTGTATAATAGAAGTTGATATACATGTATTCATAATAACATAAAAAGAACTACGTTTAATTGAAATTGTTGCTAGAACGCTGTGCACTAAAGTTATCGTGATTGGAATAAAAGTTAAATGTCATCATTGCGTTAGCAAGTTCTTTTATTTCGGCTTGTGAATTGTGTCATTTGTGCGTTCCCATTGGAACCGAATGTTAACATTTTCCTTATAAATATTACTCATAAACATAAAAAGTTAAATAATTTTGAAGCGGCCTAACAATTTGGATGATTTTCAATTCTACGAAAAATAAGCAAAAAAAAAAATAAATGGCTGTAGCCACAGAGCACAGTGCTTGCCAAAATATGGAATTGGAGGTAAGTCGCAAAGGCAACCATAAACAAAGTAAGGACGAACTGATTTTGGGTTTTTTTAATATGTGCGATGTTCTAAATATTTCACAACGGTACAAAAACAGCTGATGACGTCGAGCTATAGTGAAGAAAATTCACATAAAGTCATCATTATGTAGCAATGAGAGGGCAAGATCCCACTGACACCACCGATAACAAAATATCTTAAAACTTTTTAAATTTGTCAGGGAAATTCAGACTCGATTACGATTACCGCGGCGCTGCGATTTTTTTTGGTAGAGATCAACAAAAAAATTTTTTTTCATATTCGAATGTTTTTAATAAAAGATAAATTTGCGGTATTATACTTTATATGCTTTAAAAATATACTTTTGAAAATACATCGTCTTCATATTCGTCATGCCTGTGCTTAGAATTGACGACAGCACGCATTGATTCCAACATAAGCATGACTCGTGAATTTAACGTTGGTGTGCAAAGGCTTGTTTGACAGTATAAACGTGCAAGTATCCGTTATCTCTAAATTTTCTCTAATGTTCATCTCTAAAAAGTCTTTATAGGTTTTATTGTAAAAAATAGTCGTACATATATAATTTGGAAAAATATTCAATTAAGAATTAACTCAAAAAACAAAAACACAAATTAGTTTTGTTTGTTAATAACTGTTTTTAATTCTTTTTTTCTGTGAAAAGGGAAGTTGAATATTTTAACTTTTGAATGCATTTTATAGCGAGTAATGGATTGTATAACTTATCTTCATCATCGTCTGAAATGTTAGTAAAATAGATTAAATAATATTTAAAAAACAATTTTGCAATAGTTGCTTTGAAACACCTGTTGCTAGATTCCCAAACGCCTTAACGATGATTGTAGCTGTAATTATCTAGCGAAAACTGTCATTTACTATGAAACTGTGCATGCGCAATAACCGATAACGACAACTATGATTATCGTTAACTGTTTGGGAATCCTGCTACTGATATAGATTATTTTTCAATCATACTTCGGAACTAAACACCAAATTACTTAGGATGTAATTGTCCTAGGCATATTTTGAATATAGTCAATATATGCCTATAGTCAATAGCATTCAACAGTAAGAAGCGGAATTATAAATAAAACAATTTTTAAAACAATAAAAAACGTGAACGTCTAGAATACAGTTCTTTTAATAACATTTAAAACAAAACTTCTCAGGATATAATTGTCCTAAGCAAACTTTGAATATAATCATCAATTCACTTGATCCTGTATTTACGCTGTATACTAGGACCAAAAAAATATTGCTGTAAAAAACGCCTATAAAAAACCAAATTTTCATACAAAACTGCTTATTCGTTTTCTATGCACCGCGCAAAATCGATATCCGCGCTGAAAAAAACAAAAATTTCATTGGAAATGTTAACTCGTGCCAACTCAATTTGAAAACATATTTCGTAGAACATTTGTACATTTTTAAAAAAATATGAGACAATAAACAAATAAAAACCTTTACATTGGTTAAACATGATTTCTATGTTTAGATGTTCAATTAATGCGCCCGGGATCATTTTCTTATTTTGTTAAAAATTTTGATTTTTTTGCGCGAACTTAATTTTTTGCGAGCCATCGCGATCGCGATACTTGAACTTACCGTGGACTTACATATGTATTTTTACATTTTTTCATAACATTTATTTTGTTCCTGTTTCGAAAGCTGCACGGGCAAAAACAAAAACCAAAATTTAAGAAAAAAAATGCGTATAAAAAGTAAAAACGCTTAAGTAAAGTAACTGGGGAAAGTTTAAAAGAATCGCGTTTAAAAGAACTGCTTAAAAACAGGATAAAGTGTACAATACAAAAACATTTCATCAACATTCCACCTCTTTCACATTGATCAAGACTTAAGGGGTATATTAACTTTGTTATTCCGTTTGTAACGCCAAGAAGGAGGCGTAGCAGGTATAGAAAAATATATATATTTTTGATCAGCATCACCTGAGTTGATTTCCGTGTGTCTGTCTGTCTGTCCATATGTCTGTCTGTCGACACGATTACAGCCGTAATTGTAAAGCTATTGCGATGAAATTCAAAATATAAGCTTTTTTAAAAAAATGAAGATCAAGTTCGAAAATGAGCCAAATCGGATGAAAACCACGCTTACCTCCCATACAGAGTGACTTTATTTTTACAGTAAAATCTCTTAAAAATCCACAATAATTAAGGAAATGCTTTAAAATTTTGCACATGATCTTGCTTTGATCTTTAATGTCAATCCTGACCATGAAATTTGAAAAAATCGGATGAAAACCACGCCTACCTCCCATACAAAGTGGCCTTTTTATTAATGTAAAATCTCCAGAAAATCCAGAAAAATTAAGGAAATGTCTTGAAATTTTGCACATGAGCTTTGACAATTAATATAAACCATCTTTTAAATATTTGCCAAAATCTGATGAAAACTACGCCTACTTATCATACAAAGTGGCTTTATTTTTAACTCAATCTCTCCACAAAAGTTAAAGAAATATCTTAAAATTTTAAATATGAGTTTTGGTATATAATATGAAACATATCTATGATATTCGGCAAAATCGGATGAAAACCACGCCTACCTCCCATACAAAGTGACGTCATCAAAATAGGAAAACTTTCGTAAATATATAAAACTTAATATCATCGTGACTGTCGTGGCTAAAGACTTCGAATATATTAATTCAGAGTGGGGGGTATTTTAGCTTCGGTACCCTGCCGAAGCTCCATTCCTTACTAGTTTTTTTACGTTATCAAAAACGTTTTTCACAAAATGTGACTGTAGAAAGACATCAATTTTTTCCCCTTACGTCAACACAAATGCGCCGCAAATTGCATACAAAATCTAAAAAGTGAATTCAATTCTTGACCAATGCGAAAGAGGTCATACAATAACATGATTTTTGTGTTGAGCAATTCTAACAAAATTTCATGCGGGTTCTACATTATCAGTATTTATGGAAGATAATCCCTATCAATGTTTATATATTGAAGTATAAACGTGAGTTTTCATGAAAAATTTAAATGTTATAAAATTAACATCAATATTGGATTGAAGTAATGTCAGCCACTGATCATGTCATATCTGCTGTTGGGAATATACGAAATGATCGTCCCTATATGAATTTCCTGTATTGTTTTTTTAACGTTGGGTGATGATTTTATTTATATTTGTTTGATTGTCATCACATATATCTCTGAAATGGTTTGTAATTAAAAAGTTAATAATTTCTCATGCACTATGTGCCTTTACTCCACAGGATCAAAAACCCGATAAAAATTCTTGGGTATGGAATTGGTTCTTTAACTGGACTAACAGTTCACCCATAATGTTACGCACAGTTGAAAAAAGGATATTGTCGTTTCTGAAAACTTCATATCGAGGATTTTTCGTTGACATTGGACCTGCTATTGGTGAATCCGATAAAATATGGACCATAGGACTAAATACCGAATCGAAAGAAGTACCACTGGTGATGCTACATGGATTGGGTGCGGGCATAGCGCTTTGGGTACTTAATCTGGATACACTTGCTCGTGATCGTCCTGTTTATGCAATGGATATATTGGGCTTTGGCCGCAGTTCACGCCCAACTTTCTCAAATGATTCGCTGATTTGCGAGAAACAATTTGTGAAGTCTGTCGAAGAGTGGCGTCGAGAAATGAATATAAATAACATGATCCTATTGGGTCACTCTATGGGTGGCTTTATTGCATCCAGCTATGCACTCTGCTATCCAGAACGTGTTAAGCACTTAATTTTGGCAGATCCTTGGGGATTTCCAGAAAAACCAAAGGAGAGCACCACAACTAAACAAATACCATTTTGGGTGCGCGCGATCGCCTACGCTTTGACACCATTGAACCCTTTGTTCGCATTGCGTGCTGCGGGTCCTTTTGGACAGTGGGTGGTGCAGAAGATGCGTCCAGATATAATGCGAAAGTTTTCATCTGCCTTGGAAGAAGATAATCTGTTGCCGCAGTACATTCATCAGTGCAATGCGCAGAAACCGAGTGGTGAATCTGCTTTCCACACCATGATGGAATCGTTTGGCTGGGCGAAGAATCCAATGATACATCGTATTAAAGATGTACGATCGGACATACCAATCACTTTTATCTATGGTTCACGTTCTTGGATCGATTCGTCGTCTGGAGAGCGAATTAAATCCCAACGTGGCAGCTCGATGGTGGAAATAAAAATAGTGACCGGAGCTGGCCATCATGTTTACGCTGATAAGCCGGAAATTTTTAATCAATACGTTAATGAAACATGCGATCAGTACAAATTACGTGAACAGGCGCAATTCATACGTGAATCTACGGAATCTGATGAAGAGCATGAACCAATGGCACTAAAACACAAGCACGGCGAACAAGAGCAACAACAGCAGGAAGATCAGGTACTAGATACCGCAACCAAAAAATCGAACTGATATTGAAAAAAAAACTAGCTGCAAATCAATAAGCAATGGAACTGTCAAATCATAACTGGATAGCCCTTTTTCGAGTACTTTATCATAAGAAATAAGTTATTACGATGACAAATACTATTGTACCTACTTAAGATTTATGCTTTGTTATTGGCCACATGTAAAAGTAGATACCTAATTATAATTTTCCTTAACATATAAGTGTTTTTGGTTTTGCAAAACTTTGTGTTTTTAGTTTAAGCTTTCAATTTCACTTGAATTTATTATATGAACATAATTTTTGTATTAATTTTTTTTTTAATAGCAAATACTTAGTTTTAATATGAAAAGCAATGATTTTGTTGATGTTTGCCTTATATTTTAATATAAATTAGTAAATTAAATATTTTAAATAGAATCAAATTAAATGAATTACAATTTTGAAACAGTTCATGTGTTTTTTTATTACAAAACATTTAAAAAAAATAATTTCAACATTAATTGTTTGTATAAAATCTGATAACATTTTATTTGTAACTATTTTTGTCCATATTTTAGTATAGACAAAATATTTTTTAATGCTATTTAAGCTAATTATGTTTTGTGTTCTGATTTGTATTTTAATATTTATCAGCATATATTAAAGCAAACAGTAGCATGATAAACTACTAAAAATAGAAACAATAAATAAGATCCATATTTTTCCGTGCCATTCACTCTCTATTTTTTTTTTCTTTTATCTTAAAACACAAGAAAATACATATAAAACATCATTAATTCGTATCTAAAATCTTGGAAATGTTACAAAACTTTTATTGAAGAAATATTCATATTATACTCGTAGTATAGTTTAGTGTAGAGGTATTAAATTTTAAATTTATGATAAATTTAGAAATCATTGTTTAATGGTTGTTGTAAATATATAATGAGAATTCTAGTTAAGATTTAATGTAACTAGGGTTTTTATTAAGTATTAGTCTTTTTACACAGCCAAATAAAAACTTTAAAAAAATTGTAATTATAGTTAAATTAGTTTACAAAATAAAAAAAAAAGACTGTGAAACAAGTGATGTGATTTCCTGGGACCCTATTTCATAGAGCCCAAGGTTGATTTATAAGGTTGTGGCAGGGCTGATCGCACTCTCTTCTCAGTACCCATAATTGTCAAAACCAACCAATTTTGCAAAGAGAGCACTTGCAGATTTTCTATGAGCTGTCAATTTCGATTTGACAATTATGGGTACTCGCTCTCTCCCTTGCGACAACCTTATAAATCAACCATACCACAAGCAAAACTATAAAACGTCAAATAACGTACATTTTCTAATTTTTTACATATAGATCGCACTATTGAAAACATAATAAGAGATGTTTCTTCGATTTATATAGAAAACGTTTTTTTAATTAATTTCGTAAATTTTTATTATTGAAGTAAATGAACCTATGCTCCGCCTAGGAGCTCGAGGAAACGATGATGATGAAATGAGAAATAATGTTGATCCTTGCTTTGTCTTATGCTCTTCTCTGGTTCCGTTTCTCTGATGATTAGCCCAATATAGTCTCCCAACATTCTTTCATTCTAAGACCTTTGGTAACGCTGCTCAATGCCTTTCATTTCTTGGTGAAATCTTTCACCGTACTCGTCATTTATGTGATCAATATTCTCCGAAATAAAAATCCAAGTGGGAATACAAGAGATGCATTTTGAGCGACATATTTCGGTCTATTGAAATGAAAATTAAATTTACACTTCTCATTTACACTGACTCCCAGGCTACAGCCTCATTAGGTGGCAATAATCAGACAACATTTTCTTCATTGAGCTTCTTATCTGTAAACCGGCAAAGATATCTTCCTTTTTTCGCAACAGAAACACTTGGGAAAAATTTAGTCCTTGTTTGTCTAACGTTTTTACGAAGTTTTTGAAGAGTCTAAGTTTTATATGAAATGGGGAAAGAATGATGTTTTCTTTACCAAAGCCTAATATGCAACGTTGCCCGAGCGAGGGACATCTAGTTTGCAGGTGCAGATAACCCCTTAACATTGATATTGTTAAATTTTAACTCAAAGCATGTGTTGTTGAATCACTCTTCTCGTTTAAGATAAGAATACTTTTAAAAAGAACACAACTCCAAAATTTACACAAATGATAATGTTAATGGAAAGGCATTATATTCTTAAATTTTTGCAATTCCTTATCATTTAAATATAATTATTAATTTACTTGCTACAAATATTTTTACTTATACATTTTTTGTTTTTTCTTTAAAAAAGTCGGGTCGATAAGTTCAAGGAGTTATCAAAAGTATTGAAAACACAATAACAAACAGGCCATAAAATGGGCATGTGCAGTAGATGACAAAAAATGTCAAAACTAGGCCTTCGAACCATACACTCGTCGGCTAAAAACAGAATCTGTTCAATAAGAACTTTTGCAACTGTTAAACTTTTATCTCCATTTTAAAGAACGACCCTTTAGTCTAATCCCGACAATATTTTTTATTTATTTCACTTTATTTGTCTACTTAGTCATTAGTCACTTGTGGCGGCCGTGGCGTAGTGTGTGTCTCATACGCCAGATAACCCTTGTTCGAGTCCCACCTGACACAGAAAGTTTTTTCAATTGAATTCATTTTTCTGTTCGGCCGTCACCTCCCTGCAGACAATGGCAAACCTCAGAGAAAAAAATGCCATGAAAAGCTTCTTGAGAACATAAGCCGTTCGGAATCGGCATAAAACATGTATGTCCAATTCTCGATCATTTGTGTTCAAACATTCCACAACACACACAACACAATTGATCATAAGAAGCTCGGTCAGTACTTTCAAGGGCTGAAATGGCCATTTGGTTTTTTTTTTCTGTCACACTGCAAATCGAACAATGCAGTTTATGCAACAAAAATTCCCTGGACGTGTGATGTCAAAAAATGGCGACTGGGCACCCAGATCTCCAGATTTTACCCCTCCAGACTTCTTTTTGTGGGTTTATTTGAAAAGCAAAGTATACGCCGCGAGCCTCAGACCATTGACGAGATTCTTGCCGAACTCGTCACTATATCGCCCGATGCTCGAAAAAGTGATGGAAGCAATGGCAAATTTTGCTTTGGCCAAAAGAGGCAGTCACTTGATTGATATTGCATTAAAAAACAAGTCAAAATAAATAGTTAAGGACCAAATTAAATAAAAATCCCACCCAGTAGAAAAAATAAAAAAGGAGGGGTTTTCGCTTTCTGAAAAAATAAAAATTCCAAAATCCGTTTCTTGGTCAAAAAACCCAGGCAGTAGTATTGATTTCCTCAGAGACAATTATTTCATAAAATTTTATTTTCGGTGTCCGGTGTTCCCACTGGAATTTCACTCGATATTAGCCTTTGTTCTCGTATTGCTATTAAAAATTTACCGGTATGCTACAAATTCAACAAATTGTCCATGCAAATAATAAATAAAAAAATCCATTCTAAAATTGTTAGAATAAGCGACAGTATGCATTCATACAAGTATGTATTAAATTACTTTGATAAAGAGAGATACTAACACAAATACAAACTGATATAAACAAAGTAATCAGCAAATTTTAATTGAAAGATTATAAATAAACACGAATAAAAAACAATTTAACGTACGAAACAAAAATACATGCAACGCGATATTTAAATGTGTGACTCATCTTGATATCAGAGCAGCAAAACAATTTTCTTTTCTTATTTTTAAATCTTTAGTCATTTATTTAAGACATTATTTGGAAATATTAACCTTTAAATTATTCACATTAATGAAATTCACAATCAAAACTAAATATTAATATGAAAAACTTTTATTTAGTCTGCTTTATGATTTATAAGCCACTGCTGCTCCTACTTGGCATCAGCGAATCCTACACGGTCGTTGCCCATATCAAACTCTGTGTAATATTTTCCAATGAATACATCACCCAAAATCCACAAAGGACCATTTGGAGGTGGAATATCCAGGCCCATAAAACCAGAGAGACAAATTGTTTTTCCCATCTGAGCTATGCGAAGAATATAATCCTTGCCCTCAAGTTCGAAAGTCTTGCCACCGAACACAAACTTGATCACTGGTAATTTGGGTATCATTTCACAGGCTACCATATACTGTCCGCCTACAATTGGAGTTCCACCAATAGCTTGATTAATAGCGGTCGCCTCACTTGGTGGTGCTGCAATCAACGAGGTGCCAGTATCAGCTATTACTTGACATCCACCCTTGCAAAGTTCTAAATTGCCAATACTGGCTGAATCCATTTTTATTTGCCAATAAGCTTTACGAGTCACTGGCAGATAGGTAAAGTCGCCAGTATAGTGATTGGGATCAGAACCACCAAAAATAATTTCACCACCTTCCGGTGCAGCGGGATTGCGATTCAAATAGAAAGAGAATATTGGTTGAGAAATCTCACCCTGTTCGTACATGTTGTAGAATGGTGGCTTAACTCCATCTACGGATATGGAACTGTAACCAAGACCAAGAATTCCATCGAATTTTGCGGCTACAAAAACTAAACCTGGCTCGCTAAGAGCCTCAGCAAAAGTTTGTTTCTGAATGTCAAGTCCACCTATGTTGATATTGTCTGTTGAGAGATAACCAGAGAGGCTTCCCGAACCATAGTGAATGGCGAACTCAGTTCCATTCTCTGCATAAGTTTTCGATTTTTTTGCATCATATTTGTTGTGCATCAAACAGGCGATGTTGGTTAGATGACATTTTTTTGAGGGCACCCATAAATTTGAGGATCCCGTATCGAAGACAACCTTAAAGTTTTGTGGTGGTGATCCGATTGAAATGGGTCCATAGTACTGAGCGTCCAGATAATTCGAAAGTGGCTCAGGTGTCACGCCAGCGACTTTGGAATATTTAAGGCGCAACTGGTGTAATTCGGTACCAACGTCTTCGAAATGGCGTCTGGCACTTTGGAATTGTTTCAGTGGCACTCGCAAAAGTTTTTCACCTTGACATTCATAGAAGGCCAGCAGCAGTACGCTAGCAAGCAATATCAAGTGCTTCGACATTTTGTCTACATAAATTTCAGAATACTTTACTTAGTCACCTTAATTAAATTAATAATAATAATTTGTATTGTAATTTTTTTTTCTACCTGCCTTTTTATGGTTTATATTAAGTATTCCTGGTGTCTTCCCGGTGCTGGTTAAGAGTCAATTAAATTCGAACTGATTTGTGAAAATGACTTAGCAGTAGTTGGACGATAGAATCAACGAACTACGAACAAAGAAATTATATAAAATTAAAAAAGGGGATTGCTTCGGTGGAGCAAAGTTGGAGCGAACAAAACAACACAAAATGGTAATACGACACAACCAATTAAGGCTTATTCACATTTATATATTAGAAAGTTAAAGCTAATTCACACTGCTGCGGTACAATAACTATTCCCAAGGTGCCTACAGTGTTATAGGTGTCATACACAGGCGCACGTGTTCGCGAACTTGGTTGGCTTGCGGAAATGTTTGCCTGCTTGTGGCGCTTTTCGTGGACAAATTTTAAGGTTCATTAGATTGCGTAGGGAACTTTAAAAATTTTTGATTTCACGCAGACAAACCACTAAGTTGAACAACAAGTCATGAAGTTAAGCCTGCATGATACTTCAATAAATGCTAATTTTTTTTTTTTGTCATTAATAATCATAAACAATCGCTTATCCTTTTCTTACAAAATATGTCTGTCCTGCCCACGCGCCACTTGTTTTCAGATTTTAAAATTGGACAAAAAATAAAGTATCATACGGGCCTTAGTGGTGTTGCTTAAGTACCTACTTCTCTTTTGATTTCTGGGCCATTAAAATTAATTTTATGTGCACATTTTTAAAGAAAATTGTTCAAGTTTTGAAAAATTGTTGTGTAGTGTCTGGCAAAGCCAAAAAAGGTTCGTGTACATGTTCTTTTGTGTATGGGCCCTTTGTATGAAATATATTTTAACTATTTTTCATATGAATAAATAATTATTTATTATATACTATTATATTAATGTTTCAATTATTAAGTGGGTTTTTAAAATAAACAACAACAATAACTAGGTAAAGAGAATAAATACTAGCAGACTGATCTATACACAAACTCATCAATACATGAACCCAACAGGGGTTTTCGCATGGTCCAACATATTGAACCAACATGGCATATTGGACGGCATGTAGTACCGTGCGTAAGCTTAAAACGGCAGTCGGTCCAACATGTTGGATTTTTCTGGCGATCATCCAACATGTTGGACCATGCGATAGCATGTTAATTCAACTCGATGCATTTTTTCATTTTGTTTTGCACTGAATTTTGGAAAAAAATTATTAAATTTTGTAAAAGTTTTCCTGAAATATTGAAAGATAAAATTGAAGCATACGAAAATAAAGTACAAATATCAGTCAGTTTAAGAGCAGCCAAAAAATGTTTCCATTCCGCGCAATCAAATTATCCCTTTAGATTCCCTTTTAGATCCCTTTAGAATGTCGTCGGACATGCCCAAGTCCGCTGACATGTACGTTCGTCTGAAAGCCCCTCTTGAAAGGACTTGACCAAGCTTCTTACAATCAATTGTGTTGTTCGTATTCTGAAGTGTTTGAACACAAATGATCGAGAACTGGACCTACAAGCTTTATGTGGACTACGAAAATCGTATGTTCTCAAGACGCTTTTCATGACAGTTTTTTACTTTCTGAGGTTTTCCATTGTTTGCAGAGAGGTGGCAGCCGAACAGAAAAATTAATTTAATTGAAAAAACATTTTGTGTCACATGGGATTCAAACCTGGGTTCTTTCGCATACAAGCCACAAACAAAATATGTGTTTATGAAATTTGATGGCAATTTGACAATCTAAAGACTCTTGAGACCATGACATAAGAACAAGATGGTAAACAGTTTTTTGACGGACAAAAGTACTACTATAAAATAAACGACAAAAAAAAAAAACAAAACTGAACTAGAAAGGCAAATTACATATATGTTCAACGTTCGTGAACTAGCTGTCACAACCACCTAATTAATTGCATCATGCTTCAAACTGTTTGTCAAATCGTTAAATAAAATTTTTCTGTTTGCCATGTATAAAACAAAAATGAAGTTTGTTGAAAAATTCTATTTTCCACTGCCTGAATGAACGAAGGACTCATCGTGAACAAAACGTAGCGATGTATTCATCGTTCGGTCCAACCGTTTCCATTGCATTAACATAAGTTGCGAGCATTGGTTAGTCGTGCTCTTTTTTCAACCGTTCGTGCAGTGGAAACACTTAATTTCAATGCTTGCAAATATCAGCGTTGATTATTTTTTGTATTAATATAATTTTTATGTTATAATTTTGACTTCTTTTATACATTTTAATAACATATAATAGTCACATTATTCATATTAAAAACAATAAACATTATTAAGCCTCTGGCTGGCAAGCTTAGAATAATGTAAAAAAAGCGCCAGCTTATTTGTTTTTGATAAAAGTTGGCGTTAGGAACAAAAATCCGTTGGCAGATTCTCAATTCAATTGATAAGTTAGACGTTAGGTGAAAAAATACAGGAAATCAATTTACAAAATGCAAGATTATTCTCATAAAACTATTATGTTTCCGTCAAAAAGTACAGATTATATATAAATATGTCTTTATTCAACCTCTCAAAAAAATTCATTAATGTTAGACACTTAAAAAAATATACTTTCCCTATTTCTTTATTTTGATAATTTTTTTCATCAAAAAACACAAAAAGGCACTTTTAAATAACGGTAAAAAATTAACTTACAAAATTTTAATGATAAGACTAACACTATGTTGTAGATTGGTTAATTCTAATGAGCTGTCAAAAATGTCTAGCTCGAAAAAATTATAACTTCAAAATTGCATTGCAAAAAGCGATGGCTACCTCTCCGATGGCTTCGGATAGCCTTGGCAATTAGAGGGTTAAGAACAATTACATTAATGCCCCTATCACCGTCAGCGTATCGAATTTTCTACTCGATTCGACTCAGTTGGCGAACTTTCAATTCTGCCGTAACATGGTTTGCGACTCTACTTTTTCGCCGCAGATTCAATGCTGCCAAAACATAAAAACATAAAAGTAAACAAAGTTACGTCAAAAAAATAAATTTCGAAGAAAGCAAATTCAATTCGTTCGGGTTTTTTCTTAAGTAAATAGTAAAACAAAAATTGTAACCACCTTCGAGTAATTTTTTAAATAATTGTGTAGACGCCAACAGTTTAATCAAGTGAACTTGAATTTTTAAAATATTTTTGATGGAACATTTATTTCCTGCTCCAATAGCAGCTGCACTATTTCATGTAGCTGCTGAGTGTTAGTGTTTATTAGAACGTGTATATTAGTGTAAAATTATAGAGATTAGGTTAGAAATAAATGCATTTAATGTGGAAATGATAATAAAAAAAGATAGAAAGCATTTTCATTGGAATAAAAGAAATAAATTGCAAGCAAATCCCGCATTCGCCGGCTACTCACAAAGTTTTTTCATTCGCCAGCTTTTAACGTTTAGGTCGAATGATATCTGGAAAGTTCGCACACTGTGATACCGCGCCCGCGAATTCGACTAGTTTTTTATTCGACTCGCTGACGGTGATAGGGGCATAAGTGCTAATAAAAAACCTATGACGAACTCATACAGGCCAAACTGTTTCCACTGCCTGAAGGAAGAAATTTTCGTTCGTTCGCTCAGTGGAAACGCTCGGTTATTCATCACCGAATTGTGAAGGCGCCTTTACAGTACATGCTTGATAAGTGTGCTTGTTGTGTTGATAACTTGGTAGCACTGTCGGCCATTTGTATTTTCCGTGCGGTTGTGCCGATAATTTCCTGGTAGTTCTTTCATTTCAATTGAAGACTTCTTGTGGTAATGTTGTGTGGCAGTGTGTTGGAGTTTTATTCAAATGGAATCTATTTTAAAGGAAATATTGTGGTAAGTTAATTGAATAATTAAAATAAAAAATTATATTAAATGATGTTTGAGATACCGCCCCAGTCGGAAATATAATGTCGATTGGTAATTTTCTGAGATTTTCTATGGCAAATTTTAAAAATCTTTTATTTGAGCACATGGTCTTACAAATGTATCAATTTACAGAAATTTGATTAGCTGGTGTGTGGACAATAGTACAAGATGCCTTCCAATGACTTTTGCATGCAATTTGCTTTGCTGGAGCTCTTTGAATGTAATAGCAGGTTAGAAGCAATGTACGGAAATTATGCCTGTATTGGTACGCATCACGGAATGGATCTTTCCGAAATCAAAGAAGGTAATTTAGTTGTCAGTTTATTGAAAGTATTTTTATAAGTTTTATGATGATAATTTGTTGTAGACAAGCATATAACAGAATATTACTGTGTAGAACAATACGTCTGATTCTTATATATAAAGATAGAAGTGCATTCTTGAAAGTGAATTCTTTACACTTCCTAAAATATGCTTTTTGTATTTTTAGATCAGATTCGATTTATCATTTGATTGATTGCGCTCAAAATCTAGGACAGTTTCGGCTGGCATCGTGCCTTTTGAGAGGTAATTATGATATCAAAGTTATTTTTCGTCCTTAAAATATTAAGTGATGAGTTCATTTTGTAACAGTTATCCCTGTCATAAGAAACTTGATGAGATTGTTTACCCTGAAAATTTATAAATAAAATCACATTTTATACTGTGTTTATAGTTTTGGTATAATTTATATTTATCTTTTCATTACAGACAAATCGCTAGCCCAACGATAAATTTATAAATGAAAAAAAAAAAATGGCAAATTGTCATTTTTCCTTATCCTTGTGCAGGCGTGTTCCCTGATAATTATTTCATTTCACACTTTTATTCAACACAAGGTGGAAATAATTTACGGTACATTTAAAACAATTTAAGAGGTAAGTTATTGGAGTAATTAAAATAAAATATAATCACCCCAATCGTGAAACATTTTTTTCTCGGGAGTTGTAAAAGAAAGTTCCCGTTTTTAAGAGACACTTTTTTTAGTTTACACTCCTGAATATTGACGTTTGATGAACAAATTTGCATTAAAAATTACCAAGTTTTTTTAAATTTATCTTAAAAACTCGCGGGAGAAAATTTTTCACGATTGGGGTGAATATCAAATGATGTTTGAGTTATCGCCCCAGTCTTAAATATGATGTCGATTGATATTGGTCTGAAATTTTCTATGACAAATTTAATAGTCATGCATTTGAATATAAAAAAGTAAAAAAATATATGTCTACTTATAGATGGTTGATTATCATGTGAGCAATGGTTCAGAAGATGTCTACTAATGATAACTTTATCAAAGCGATTAACTTAGGTAAAACTAGAGTGTATTCCTGATAATTATCTAATTTCAATTTAACACTCAAGGTGGAAATAACTTGCAGTCTATTTAGAAGTAATTTAAGAGGTAAGTTATTTGAATAATTTGAATAAAAAAAAATTGATATCAAATGATGTTTGAGTTATCGCCCCAGTCTGAAATATAGTGTAGATTGATATTGTTCTGAAATTTTATATTACAAATTTTGATAAGTCATATATTTGAACACCAAAAAATAAAATATATCTACTTACAGCTGGTTGATTATCATGTGAAAAATAGTTGAAAAAATGTCTACTGATGGATGCATTATCTGCATGCGATTAACTCAGATTTTAACCATCATTTTAAGATTATTAAAAAAGGTCGTCAGCAATTTACGAAATCACATGGAAAATTGACAATCTAAGGTAATTTTTACTCAATTTCCAGTTGTATTAAAAATCATGATGAAAATATATAGTAGACAAGCATATAGCAGAATTTTACTGTGTAGAACACTTTACGTCTGATTCTTTTATATAAAAATATGACTATCTCAACTCTGCTTTACTCTAGCTAAAGTATGATTGTTTTCAGATCAGAGCGATTCACATATGGTTGCCACCGATATGGATTTTAGTACTTCATTCGACTGACTTAATTTCGAGAGGTAATTATGAGTTTTAATTATTTTTTTTTATTTATTAAGACATTAAGTGATGAGTATATTTTGTAACAGTTATCCCTGTCATAAAAAACTTGATGAGATTGTTTACACTGAAGTTTTTTTTTTCAATAAAAACATTTCTTTGTATATCTAATTATATTTCTAATTTATATTTCTCTTTGCATTTCAGATTATTCGCTGACTCAACAATGTATTTATAAATAGAAACGCATGTTAAATAAAAAATTTCAAAACGATTATGTACACGATTTTAATTAAAAATTATTCTCCATCGTACTGAAGGGTTTCTTGGAAATTTCGTGGGATAATTTTGCTTACATTTAATTAATAGAAATATTAGAATTTATAATATATAGAATTTTGACGGGTTACGCTCAGCAAAATTCCCCCGATGGTGAAGGAGCTTTAATTTTTTAGACGGAAAATATGTTTTTCATCTGATCTTGAAAATTAACGAATGCAAATATTTGTGATTAGTTTTTCGAGAATTCCGTTACCATTATCGAAATTCCATTTTTTTTACTTCTGGGCGAAATTTTGTTCATAATAGGTTTGATTGTCTTGGTTAATAGCTACTTCATAAAGAAGAAACAAGATTAATATTGGAGTAGGAATAGCTGCAGATATTTCTCTAAACCTGACTAGTCGTGATTTGGTAGTAAGTAGCCCCAATTTAGACATGCCGATATGACTACGATTTCTCACCGATTTTCTTTTGTTTCGTCGTCCATTGATTTTAGACAACGATGTTTGCTTGCTGTTTCACTATTTTTTCATGTGAGTGAAAGTATGAACTCAAAATCGCTGGTCCAAAGGTTTTTTGAACGATTTTATTTTCGATTTCTCTTCGGCTACTGCGTTCACAAACTAAAAATAGGTGAGAGAAATCGTCGGCATGTCTAAATTGGGCACTTTGAACACGTGCAAGTTCGAAAACCAATACATCCGAACATTTTTACTAACGGTGCAGCCACACGTGATAGTACTGGCAGGCCAGCAGAGAATATGTATTAACGCTGCAGCCACACGTGATAGTACTGGCAGCCCATATGTTTTTTTGAAAATCCTGTAATTTTCCTGTATTTTTAGAGAAAATACTGCTCTTATAAAAGGACTAAAAACAGATATTTTAAAATTTTTTTATTATAAAATTTTTCATACTCGTATATTATTTAAAGTAAGTTATAATTTTACAAAAATATCACATTCTTATTAGGTATGTAATAAAATTAACAAAAATAAATTTAATAATAAGTTTTTAAAGCAATTCATTCGCAATGTTGAGATCATTGAACATATCGCACACTAAATACAAAATAGTCACAACTCAAAATTTACAAATTGTTACTTTGTAATTTTAAACTATTTGTAGTGATCATATACATTGAATGTAGCACATCAAATAAATTTTGTACACATCTCTTTCTCTATAGTTAAAAAACAAAATTTTGTCTCATTGCTTTGTAAGGAGCTCCATCAAAAATAAAATTGATTTTGGCTCACCTAGAAATTTACAAATTTTGAGTTGTGACTATTTAGTATTTAGTGTGCGAGTTTTAGAGTTTTTTTTTCAAAAACAATTTTTCCAAACTTCTTAATCATTTCTGATGACTATTCAAATCACAGAATCACATTCTAAGAATGTATTAAAATTAACAAAAATAAATTAAAGGGACATGCCATCTTCAAAAATTTTTTTAATGTATTAAAATACGTAGTAGTTCACTAAAAAATAAGATATAATTTTAAAAAATTACACACCTACTTTTAGGTAAAAACAATACACAATAAAAATTTTTCCAAATATTTTTAATCACACATGTACATATATGGCTACTGGATTTTTTTTAACAAACATCAAAAAATCACTGCGGGCGTGATGCGGCTCAATGCAACATCTGAACACAAAAACAAAAAACGGGGTCTTCATTAACATCAAAACCGCCGTGGAATGTACTAGAAGAAAAAATGTTTGTCGAAAAATTACGAAGTGGCGGTGTTTTTTTCGAAAAAAGTGTTTTTTCGCGCTTAAAATTTCAGTATGATCGGTTGAGTAGTTTTTATTTTATCACGCCCGCAATGAGTTTTTTAAAAAAATTCCAGTACCCACATATGTGATTAAAAAATTAAAAAAAAATTTTTTTGTCTAATTTTTTTAACCTCAAAATATATTTTTAATTTTTCAAAATTATATCATATTTTTTATTCAACTTATACGCGTTTTAAGCCATTCAAAAAATTTATTGGAAGGTGTCATGTCCCCTTAAATAAATTATATTTAAAGCAATTAATTCACATTGTTGAGATTATTAAAATTATATAATTAAAATATTTCTTTATTTTCCATAAGCAATTTTCCCAAACTTCTTCATCATTTCTGCTGACGTTTCGAAAATTGTACAATTCTTATAATTTTTTCTTAAAAAATATTTTGTACGAAGAATCCCACACAAGGTGGGAATTTCTAATTTATTTCTTATTTTTGTTTTGTTTTTATTTATTTGAGAAAAAATCCGTTCAACATTTGCTGTTGCTACTGGAATCGATAAAATAGCATAAACAAGTTTTTTTAGTAATGGAAAGACTTCAGAATTATCTACACGTTTTTGATCAAATTCTACTTTCTAAAAAGTTTGAATATTCTTTTCATTTATAAGATTTAAATCTATGAAACTTAAGTAGCGCAGCTCGAGCCATTCATCGTCCACTTCTTGCCTTTCTTCGTATTTAATTACACTAGGAAGAAAAGTACACAAACTTCAAATAGAGATATATTTTTTATTTAAAACAGTTGAAGGTGCTAAAAATTCTACACATTTTAGAAAAGCATTGTCTAAGTCAAACTTTTTAACTGTGACTAGAGTCTTAAAAATTGAAAAATTAAGTTAAAACATTAAATAAACGACAATTTCCTTATCTTCCTTTCCTTATCAGGTTTTGTTAAGTATTTGTCCATTTGTAATTTGCATAAGACTAGCGAAAAGAAATTAACAAAAACGATGACAGCAACAATGACAGGAAAAGCGCTGCCACATGATTAAATTTTTGAAAGGATGTAAAAAGTAGTAGCAACTTTATTGGCTACTTTTATATAAGTACTTACATATAATTTATAAGCATAAAATTTATATTTTTTTTATTCAACGAAAATTAAAAAACTGGATTAAAAAAAAACCTGCCCAAAACAGGATTAACTGCCCATATGGTAATGCTGCTGGCAGGCCAGCAAAGAATATGTATTAACTACGAAAATGTTTCGAAATAATCTACGCTACGGCCACACGTGATAGTAAATGTTCATTTGCAAAATTCGTCAATAGGCCTGGTCACATGATCAAATTTTGACCAACAAGTCATCAAAAAATTTGACCAACAGAAATATATATGGAATTTTTCGAAAAATTTGACATGTGAACACTCATCAAATTGTTGGTCAAATCGTTTGACGAAAATCAAAATATTTTGATTTTTCGGTTGCTTGACCAACGATTTGATGAAAAATTTGACGTGTGAACACTCGTCAAAAAAAGATTTCAACGCGAACACATCAATTCAAAATGCACGATGATGAAGATTTTTGTAATGATTTTATTGAAATTTATAGACTACATCCATAACTGGCAGATTAAATAGGAAATTTACATAAAAAAAAGATTATTTAGAAATAAAGCATATGGAGTGCTGCTGATGTGTTCACTTCGGTGTGCAAGACAATAATGAAATTTGACGAAATATTTGATAATATGAACACTCGCGTGGTCAAACTGTTTGACCAATATTTTGATGAAGAATTTGATAATGTGACCGCCCCTAAAGACAAAGGTTCGACCACTTTATTATTTCGGTTGCTTTTATTCAGTGATGCTTTATATGCCAACACAGCACGAAACTTAAATGGGATAAAAATGGGGAACTTATTATTTTGTAAAATTTGTTTATCAATATTTTACAAAATGAAATGCAACTTATTCATATGATATTTTATGTTTCAAATAAGGGAAATTAAAATAATTGCATATATTTCACTACAAGACATGAAAGAAAAGTGCATATTTAAAGTTCGAATATTTTAGGGATAAAATACAACACTGTTTCCTTACTTCGATTTCGCACTGGCTGTGGTTGTCAAAATGCACTGTCTCAGTAAAAGTTGTTGCCAGTGGACTGCCAGTGATGTTAAGGTGTGAGTGTATTAGTGAAAAGTGAGAGTGTATTGAGTTTTTCGAACTGTTACTGTCTTCGGACTGGCACGTGCTGCTAGGGAGTAAATGTTCATTTGCAAAATGTCGTCAAAGCCAAAGGTTCGACCACTTTATTATTCCATTTGCTTTTATTCAGTGATGCTTTATATGTCAAACAGCACCACACTTAAATGGGAGAAAACACAACACTGTTTTTCTTACTTCGATTTCGCACTGGCTGCGGTTGTCAAAATTCACTGTTTTATTCACAGGCCGTATACTGGCACTGTAGTTCGAAAAACTCAATACATTCACACTTTTTTACAAATACACTCACACTGGATTCACTTTCACGGCACTTTCATAGCTACTAGCAACGAAATTTCAGAGCCAGTGGATTTTGACAACAGCGGCTAGTGTATGTCAAAAAGGGGCATATCAGTGTTATTTTTAATTACTTTTGGTGGATTCATTTCGGGTTTTCCCTCGATTTCGTACTTTATTTCGAATTTTACTCGATTCCATACAGGAAGCAACACTGATAACTTGGTTACATTTACAAAGCAAATGAAACAAATGTGAAAAGTTGTAAATAAAAGTGAATAATATACAATATTATATACAATTTAAAATTACCTCAAAAACGAATCATTAAATTAAATTGATTCAATAGCAGTGGGAACCTTCGCATACGATGAAATTTTTTTAAGGAACCTTCACTAGCATGTGTAGCACCTCTTGCATGAAAGTTCGAAATTCTTCGAATCATTCGAACAGTACACGTATTCTTTCGCGTCACGTGTGACTAGGGGTTTACTGAGACAGTGAATTTTGACAACCACAGCCAGTGCGAAATCGAAGTAGGGAAACAGTGTTGTATTTTCTCCCTAAAATTAAACTTTAAATATGCACTTTATGTCTTGTCTTGTAGTGAAATATGTGCAAATTTTTTAACTGCCCTTATTTGACACATAAAATATCATATGAATAAGTTGCATTTAATTTTGGAAAATATTGATAAACAGATTTTACAAAATAATTAGTTCCCCATTTTTATCCCATTTAAGTCTCGTGCTGTATTGGCATATAAAGCATCACTGAATAAAAGCAACCGAATTAATAAAGTGGTCGAACCTTTGCCTTTGCCGACATTTTGCAAATGAACATTTACCATCACGTGTGGCCGCAGCGTAAATTTGTAGATTATTTCGAAACATTTTCGTAGTTAATACATATACTAAGGGTATTCATGCAATGCCGAAAACGAGCCGAATATGCCGAAAATCGGAAAAACCGAAAACGCCGAATATGAACTGTCAAAATTTGTATGGAATCTGATATTCGGCAGTTTCCAGTTTTCCGCACGATTTTGATGCGTAAATAGCGCCGAATATTTTCGGCAACCAGTTGCTGCCACCTTTCAAATAGTTTACATATATTTAATACAAATATTAAACCAATGTTGCCACTTTTTCAATGCAATTTAAAGAACAGCTGATTCTGTTCTTATGTATGCATTCGCCGATAACTAAAAAAAGGTACCTCATGCAAAAACAGCAAATATTTTCCGATATTCGGCATCGGAAAATGTTCGGCATTGCATGAATACCATTACTGTGTTTACATGCAGAGTTAACTCGGGGTTAGGGTTTTCGTTGAGTTAAAAACATGGCGACGCTAACTCGATGCCGTTTACATGCAAAACATCGAGTTGTGTTAGACTTGTCAAATTTACTTGCTTGTTGTTTTTCCTGCTCCACTACAATTGTTTACTTTTTTGGCGGTAATGTAGTTTTTCTTCAGATTCTTCCATTTGTTTTCAATATCTATTACATTTTTGTCATGTATATTTCTTTTTTAAATTCACTTTCAACAATTTTGTATATATCACTTCGTCTATACTTTTCCCCGTCCACTATATCTAAAATTTTCTTCTTTAAATATTTCTATTAAAAGCAAGGTGTCGTGAGCACTCCAAAAAAACTCTTCCAGCCGCCATTTCTTTAGTAGTAAATGCCATAATGCATTTTGACGTATAGAACTCAGCTAGATCCAGCAAGTTTCGTGAAGTTTACTTGGATTTAATGAAACTCAACTTAAGTCTCGTTTACATACGGGGTTAACTACGAGTAAGCCCCGAGTTAACTCTGCATGTAAACACAGTAATATTCTTTGCTGCCAGTACTATCACGTGTGGCTGCAGCGTTAGATAGCCGTGTGATATTGTGTTTTGACTTATTTCTTTGCTGGGCTATGAACAACTAAGTTTCACAAAACAAACTGTTCGCTGGGTTATGGCATATAATGCAAAAAAATGCAAAGTGGGAAAAAATTTCGTCTTACAGTTTGTTTTGATAAAATGCATCACTTTCAATTATCCAGGGATTCATGCAACACTATAAATTTGTAAACAATTCCAAGTATAAGTTTACCGTGGAAGAATTCCATGCAAATATGTTTTCGTATAAGCTACCGGAAGGATTAAAAACAAAATCCTTCTTCAATGCCGATGGACAAATAAAATTTGATCCACCGGTTTATGAACAACGCTACACAACCGCACTACGAATTTTGGAAGATAAATGCTGGGGTACGAAATTCAAAAAGGTGTCTGGTTACATTTTGCGATACATCATCCGATGATCTTATAAGCTAATTTGATTTACAGGTTGTGGATTTCGGATGTGCCGAATTGCGACTAGTGCCACTGCTACGTAGAGTCGATGGCGTGGAGCATATATTAGCGGTAAGTTTGGGAATATGCATAGAACGGTGATGTAAGCTATTTTGGGTTATGTTATGTATATTTGTTCCGAAAAGTGAGGCAATTATCTACAAGAAAGTTTCCAAAAAAGGCCAGTACTAGTCCTACTACAATTGCCTTTTACATTGTTTGAATTAGGCACCATTAAGCCTTTCTAGATTAATTAGAAATACAATAGTTCCAAATTGATGCAATATACTAGGCAAGTTTTGCATGTTGTTGAGATAGTTTTTGTATTGATTTTAACAAGGTCTTGTATGAACCATAGATTAAAAATAAAATATTCCTCAACTTTGCATGAAAAAATTTAATCCAATCTGAGTTCGTCTCCTCGTATTTAAGCTCTTAAAACGACATACCTAAAAATATATAAGTAAATTGAAATACTTCTCTGCGATGTTTTTTGTACTAGCTCCAAGGTGTATCGTAATTATACTAAAAAGAAACTGGTTTTTAATAAAAACCAAAGTAAGAACCGGACTGATATCAACATTATCAGGCATGTGCTGCATTCCACTTTCGTACGAAATTGAATGTGAAACCGAAATAATTTGTGCTGTAATCCACGTTATACTTGACTTTTTATGACCATATCAAATCGTCCGTTTTGACAAGTAACATTAGTTTTTACGCCATTTTTAATTCAGTCAGTTGCTTTTCTATAAATTGAAAGAATTTCTAGTTGAGTTTAAACCACAAATGCTGAGACAAAAACGCTTTAACCTCTAAAAGCTAATTAATCACTTTTATATAGTTGATTATCCGGAATCGATAGAATTAATTGATGACTTCAATGTTTATATGCTACCAACCATCAAGAAAAGTCTCGCTTTAGCAACTTTTGAATAACGTTCAAATCGACTGTTTGAATTGACTGTTTGAATAACGTTCAAATTGACTGAAACAACTTTCAAATTGACTGAAACAACTTTCAAATTGACTGTTTTAAAATGTATGTTTATTATTAATATACGAAGATTGTTATTAAGAAAATAATATATTATAAAGAATTTATTTCATATTTTTAAAAATTAAATGGTATTTAATTACTTAACTAAAATAACTATATGTAAAAAAAGTAAAGGTAGAAGCTTGTGATCTAATAAACCGAACTATGAAAGGCTAAAAAAACAAAAACTATAACTAGTAGAAAAACAAAAAAATCAAACTTGTAAGGTATACAGAGAATATCAGTCCCCATATATCTTGAATGCATATATATGAATAGTATTGGAAAATATTACAACACCTTCTATAAACACGATTAAATTGGTTTCATACCTAAGATCAGATACATAATTCTTAATACTTAAGTAAAAAAAAAAAAAAAAGGATGTAATAGTTACTTTGCTTTTTCTTCAGAACGGTCCAAAACTAAAAAAATCTTACTGAGTTGTATATTTTAAAACTAAAACAAAACTTCTGGCAAAACAAAAAATATCGAAAAACTTAAATTTACAATTAACAGGTTATTTTCATTTTAGATTTTAAGACCATGAAAGCAGCACGACAATTGATAATAGTAAATCGTTACTTTGAGAGTAGTATTTAATTTTTAACTTTCCTGTGGTATTTTCTTTAACTTCAATTTTGAGAATGCATTAATGAATAATGACATATAAGTTTTGATTCATCATCAAAAAATTCTCTTAAATTACTCAAACTTTCGTTCCGTTGATCGAACTATACTTGTTATTTATTTTACTTGTTCTAAACTTTAAAATTTGCATATGCGCAATTCAAATTAAAATTAATTTAATTAAATAAATTTCAATTTCATTATATAAATTTAATACATAAGACTTGCTTGTTTTGCTTTGTAAGTTATTCTATAATGGATCTAGTGTTAAGGTGCACGCGCAGAAATTTTAAGTTTCAACAATACATTGAATTGATTGATAACTATGCAATATAATTGGCGCGCTATCACTTTTTGAAATGCTTAGCTGTGGCCGAAGCAGCAGCACGACCTTTAAAATAAATTGATTCATTATTAATTTTTTTCCAAACATTAAATAATCCCCGCATATCGGGACTGAAATTGGAATTGCTATCTCCGTCTGCGGTTCCCTCCTCTACATCAGTCTTTATTAGGCAACGACGTGTACGACGTTCTGCGGGTCTTTCACCTGCACATTGACCATTATCGAGGTTTTGGTGATATTTTGCAGCACTGTGTTCCTCCCCAGCAGCTGATGCAACATTGATGGCACTACCCCCGACAACTTTGCGGGCATTACTACGAGTGGCACTGCCACGTTTGCTGCTGTTAACGGCGGCGGCGGTCAACTTATGTATAACTGCTGTACAACTTCGTGTTCTAGTTTTCATTGATGAATTCTCGTGGGTGCGATTGTTGCTTGCTCTTTCTCTTTGGCGTCCTGTAGTTGTGGCTCTGGTAGTTATTGTTTTCGAAGTTTTCTTTGTTGTGGTTACACATTTTGTTGTTCGTCTTGTTCGGCAATTTGTCTGTGGTGTTTGTTCTGAATCTTCGGTAACATCAGATTCTGATATTTCATCTTCTTCTTCGTATGCATCGTCCTCTTCGCTGTCAGCATCTTCTTCCTCGTCTTCATCCTGTGTATCTTCTAAGTCGTCTTCTTCCTACATAAAATAAGATGATTTATTAGAATTTAATATTTTTCAATTTCATTGTTAATGTTTTACCTGTACATTGTCCTCTTCATTTTCTTCGTCTTTGTCTTCCTTCTGCTCATCATCATCATCATTTTCAACCATCCGTCCATTCATTTTCATGCGCTGCTGCACTTCCAAAATAGCATAAGTAGGCTTACCTTCGTAACGTCGAACAGTTGGCTGTTGCATATCGCTCGACTCTTCCTCACGATCGAACTCTTTTTCAGCTCTCTCGCGTGCTATCTGATCAGGATCTTGAGAAAGTATTTCTGCCCAAGAGAACTTTTTCTTCTTTGATGGCTTTTTTTCAGACTTGGAACGCAGATTTTTTGGCGATACGCGGTTGGAAAGTGTGCGCTCATGGAAAGGTGTGCCCACTGTCGTCAAGTTTTTCATAATACTTAAAACGTTCATTTTATTCATTTCGAAAATGTCTTTCTTATTCTCTATCTCCTCCTTAAAACGCACACAAGTACGCATTATTTCATTACCGTCCAAATGCATGTCTTCCAAAACATACCCCAACTGCTGGTATTCACGCTCAAATAAGCGACGATACCGCTCATAGTCCGGACGTTCATGATAGGCCAATTGACCGACTTGGTGTAGAAATTCGCCCAAGAATTTAGGAACCTGTTTGCCATAGATTTGTTTCAACATTTCACGCACATCCGTCATTAAATACTCCTTAGCTCTATGAACCTTCTCCTGCTGATGCTGTACGGCTGCATCTTTCCATGGCAGATAACCTTGTGACCAGAATATGAGATTGTAGCCCAAACACTCCAGGTCACTGCGACGTGAATGCGCGCCCATGTGAGCATCACGAGATGTAAACTCGAGCGTGCCATCGTGAGCGCGACGTTGATCCATAACAAATGCTCGATGTACACCATTGTCCATAAATTTGGAAGCCAGACCGAAGTCAATGAGGAAAATACGCTCTTCCTCGACGGCTACTACGCGGGTTGCCACGGCGTTGGTGATAATGGCAGGTGTTGAGTGCTGATGATGATGTTGCTGCTGGGTAGCTAGTTTCTCTTGGCGGCGTGTTAAGCGCTTGACTGAAGATGTGCACGAAGATTTATTCTTCGACAATGTGCGTCTGGCACTTTGCGGTAAGAACTCTTCAGACTCATCGTCCGAAGATATGAGATGTATGCCAGGGATATCGCCTTTAATTGAAGTTTCCTCACTGAAGAATTCAGAATAGCTAATGCGTTTGGTTGGGCGCAAGTAATGTGATTTTACCATTTCTTCATAGATTGAATTACGTTGTTGGCGACGACATGAACGTACCTGTTTAGAAAGAAATAAAATTTAATTTTATAAAAAAAGGTGTCCCCCCTCTTTATTTTAACCCTAGTATTTATCTCGTTAGATCATATTTGAGGTAAGTGTAAGGAAATTTTTCTGGTAAAAGTATAATGCTTAAAACGTATTTTACCCGCCTGGATTTTAGGAAATTAAATTTAAGGTTAGAAAGGGTTGTGTAAGTGGAAAATTTTAAATGTTCAGGAATGTCGTTTTTGTCTTAAAATTTTAATACATTTCTGTACAAAGCACTTATTTAAACCTTGTACTGACTGATTATACATTTACATACGATTATTTGTCTAATTTGTCTATAAATTAATGTCTTTATAAAAGACATTCTTGCGCTTAACCATGGATATTTGTGTAACAAAATTAAAACTCTTAAAAGAATATTTTTAATTAATAAATGATAAAAATATGCTTGATATTTTTACAATTCTTAAGAATTAAATTTTTTAAAAAATTTAATTTCGAACTTTATGCCAAGTATGACCATGAAGTAACGAGTTGCTACAATAACAAACTTCTTTACAAAACAAACAACCAACAGGCTAGGCAGCGGTTTCGTTGGCCGCTATATTAACCCATTAACCCAATGCGAAATTATATGTGCCTTTCGTTTCAAATCAATAGGGCTATTCACAATCTTGAGTATTTGACATTGGAAATTTATGCAATTGTAAAAATTTACCATCAATCGTGAACGGTTTTTTTCAGTTTACTTTTCAAAACTTGTTGCAAAGAATGAAATTAACAGCTGATTCCTCTCAGACTCTTTAATGAATTTTTTATTGGGGTTCTCCCGCTTAATTCGTTTTTTATTTACTTATTTTCCAAATCTTTGTTTTTAGCGACTTTATTTTTTTTTTTTTTTTTGACAATCTATTTTATACTCTACACTAGAGTAAAAATATTATACTATATATAATTTGTAAAAATCTTGCTTTAAAGCCTAAACTTTTCATTTTGGAGATAAGGCCAAAAATTAAAGCCCCGCAAAAAGACTTTTGAGTTGCAAAAAAAAATCGCGTAGTTAAATGGAGTAATACGCACCGGATTAGAGCCACTAAACTCCACAACAGGAACTCGTTGGCGGCGTTTACGATTGTTATTCACGGGCGTCTCATAGATATCCATACTGTTGCTATTGTTACTTTGACTTGTAGCACCGTCATCGAAATCCTCATCGTCTTCGTCATCATCATTTTTATACTTATGATATTTTCTTGTCTTGCTTTTAATTACGAAATCCATGTCGTCATCTTCATCGTCATCATCGTTTATTCCATCTTGTTCGGAGCTATTTCCGCTGTCCGTAGTTTGTTGTTTCTCGTCGTCATGATCTGCATATTTCCCTTTAATTGTCGTCGCTCCAGATTTACCCTTATTATTTGAGTTGTTGTTAATTCGTTTCTCTTTCTTGTAGTACTTGCATTTCGATATCATTAGATTCTGTGCCTTAACATCGTTGTGACAATAGCCTTTGTCATGTAGATTCTCCAATACATTCACAATCTGTATGGCTAGCGTTAGCACAGATTTTTGATTGACACGACAATTTTTAATTAAGGAGTGTAGATCACGATCAAAACGTTGAAGCACTAAAAAACGATATCGTGCATCGCCAAAGTAATGAGAACCGGACGCTATATAATCAGGTATACCAGAGGGTGGACTTTGCGAGAGAGCCTTTGCTTCCTGTGGCTTATCCTCATCATCAGCTATAAAATATTTAGAAAAGATAAATTTAATTTATTTAGTTAAGGTCTTTTTTAACTCATAAGCATCCATAGGGACATTGATGTTGCTACTTACAATTCTTTTTGGCAGTGTTTATCAAGCAATGTATTTCTACAAACAATGGTCCATTTGAGTGCGGTTCTATTTTAACAACAAATTTTGCATTTTCATTTGTAACCGGTACTGTAATGTTGTTGGAGGCAAGGAATATTTCGCCAAAGTTTCCCTTACCTTAAATGACAGAGATAAAGAATGAATACAATGGCTAATAACAAAACAAAAGAAATTAAGTTTTAATTCATTGTATTTAAAACTTGGATGACATAAGAAATACTGCGCGTTAATTTTAGATTTTTTTGCACACAAACAACTACGACTCACCAATAGGTCTGCCTAAACGCCAAGGCTTTTGTTTCAAATCATGTAAAACAGTTCCATTCACCACCGATGGCAGCAGCGTATAAACGGGTTTCGGCGACTCATTTACTGATGCATCCAAAACCGTACCCAATGATGTATTTAACAATATTGATGAATTATTCGCTTGCTTGGTGGATTGATTCCGACCTGCGCCTGCCTGCTGCAGTGGCGCATCATTAGATGACGAATCTTCGTCATCGTTTTCATGCCAATAATTATTGGAGTTGTTCAAACGCAACGCTTTACCCACGGTCGCCACATTCAGTCCACTGCGTTTCCGCTTGCGTATGCTGCGTGCTGGGGGAGATGTTAGTACGTGATGCGTATCTACGATGGAAGCACTAACACGTTTTCCCATTTCAGAAACGTTGTGTTTTTGGCAAAAAGAAGATTTTGCCAAATTGTTTCTATGCGGTATCCCGAAGTGTCAACGAGATGTCTGCTATGTTTGAGGCAAATTCTGCAGTAAATTCGGATGATTCTGTTGATGTTCGTTCTCACATGTAGATTGGAACTTTTTTTATCTTTATTCCACACTGGAGATGCTTTTTTTTATTTCAGTCTCTTTAAATTGCAAGGAACATTGTTATTTTGTTGTTGTTGAAAATCTTTTTTCTTTTCTGTTCACCAAGTTATTAACCAGTTAGTAAGAATTTCACCTCTGCACATGTTCGAGAAGATGCAATTTAAATGTAGATGTAATGAAAAGAAAAGTGTTTATTTTTGCTTTATAAATATTTAAAAGAGTTGCTTTTTCTTAATTTTGTTGTTATTCTTTGTTTGCCTTAATCGTTTCGTTTTTCATAAAATAAATTTATCCCAAGCTCAAGTACTTTGTTCCTCTAAAGTGCGTCTATTTCCAGCCTTGGCTCTTGCTTAATTGCTTGAAAGAAAAAATCCAACATGCTGAACCATGGTCCAATGAAATTAAGGTAGCCGTGACAACTGTTTTTTTTTCTCATAGAGTCGACCAACACTTGTCAAAATCAATACAAAGTTTGATTTTTCATCTATTTTACTGCTTATTCATTTTATCTTTTTCAATGCGTTTTTGACAAATGTTGGTCGATAAAAGAACTGTCACTCCTACCTTAAAATTATTATATCATGCCCTGAGCCATGGCTTTATTTAGGAAAAATTGGCCAGTATAACGTCCTTTATAATGTACCATGGTTATTCTGTTGCAACAAAAGTCGTAAACTGTTGGACTGTGTTATTCATTTTTACGCAAAGATGGCAACTCTAAAGTGCATGGTGCACACAATACAAAGTGGTATAATAAAGGTATCAAATATGTCAGAGCAATGACGTTTAATCGATCTTTTTTTTTGGACACCTTTCGTAATGCACATTTCTTGTTATTTATGAAAATGCCGTCATAAAAATAATACAACTTATCAAAGTTAGAGAATCGCTTGCAGAGTTTGAAACAAAATTTCATAGCTAAGCCGATAACGTCAGTTTATGTGCAAGAAACACCAGGCAAATATATATGTATACATGTGTATTTTATACGGACATAAAACCTTAGAAAAAAAAACAATTAGCTGGTTACTATAGACGAAACTGCAGCGACGTCTTTGCGGAGCACCAAATGTAAATTTTTAAATTCACTTTTCTTCGTCCAATACATTAACTTGCACTTGATTTACCAGACACATGTGTCTAACTTTTCTTGCCCTTTTTTATTTTCTTGTTTAATTAAATAAAATTACGGCCACAGCGGCAGCTACATTTATTTAATATTTGTCGACCATTCGAATCAAGAAAAACCGAGAAAAATGAAACGAAATTTAAAGCAAACTAAAAAAAAACAACAATTTCTCGGCATTCAATACATTTTCAACAATTCTGCCAATTTTCATCTATTCCTCTAAAAATTTTTTCCTTCATTAGTTTTTTCACAAGTTCTCTTTTACACAATTTTCATGCAAGTTTTTGACCGATAAAATAGACAGAAAATTACATTTTTTCATTGCAAAACTGCACTTTCAACGCTTATTTTTAATTTTATTATATTTTGTACAATAAATTGCTTATATTTTTGGTAATTTTTCAGAAAACTTACTATATTCCAGCCTCGCTTGGGCATTTCTTTTACAGTCGTCTACACACAATACACACACTGACACGAATAACGAACTTATGGAATATGGACGTTTAATTTTTCTATTTTTCAGGCGTTTCTATCAGCGAACTCATAGAACGTGATAGGATTGTGGAACATTATATTCGACTAGTGGCCATTTTGTTCGATTATTGGTATTGTAGTCTCAATTCAGGTTCGTTTCATTCAATGCAACCATTCGCAGCTGTCAAATGCAAGTTGTTTGAAATGTCATATGATTGCATTTTTGCTTGGGGATGTGTTCAGTGAACACTTTTTCTTAGAGGTTCTGAAAGAATGTTAATGTTTTGATTAAACATAAGCGCACTTATTTATATGGGATTCAAATATTTAAATCAGTTTATCTTTTACCAAGAGGTTATTCTTCACGTAATTAAATTAAATTTAAAACAATTTGCACAAAAAATATTAAAATTTCTAAAAAATAAATTCGGTTAATAAAAAATTTTCTTCACGCCAAAGTATAACAAATGTTATAATATCGCAATTTGAATTCTGTGAAAATCTGCAATAAAAATAAAGCATGTAAAGTAAACAAAATCAGCTGTTTGTCTGCTTTCACTGTAAGTTCTGGTTTATGTTGGTCAAGAATTGACGATCAAGACTTGTATTTGTTGGTGATAGACGTGAACATCAGAGTGAGAGAGGGTAAGTTAAATGGGAATAGTAAAGAATCGTCGTCGTCTTGATCGGTGTATATCAGGTTTAAATAATAAAAACAATTTATTGTTGATGTACTAGTTAAAAAAAAATATGAAATTTGAATAAATATGAATTTGAAAATAAACATTTTTTGATGAAGACCGTATCCCCAACTCAAAACAATAAGCATTTCGAATATGTATCTACCTACATTTACTTTTATGAAATATTTCCCTTTTATCAACTGTTTTGCTAGCAAGTGTAACCAGCTGATTACACTAGACCATGGCAGAATTATAAGGTAGGGCCGATTCGCTTAGTGTCCTCACGCGTCAACGAATAGTGCAAAACATGGTGGAATAATAATGTGTTAGTGAGTTTGACACTTCTCTCTCAAAATAATAAATTTATGTTTCCCCGCTCTTGCTAAAAACAGCTGATGGTGAATTGGAATGAAAATAAATTTTGTTAAATACGTGTTCTTATGCAAGTGAATTAAAAATTTTTTAACGATACACATTCACTTTTGCAACTGTCGATCAACTGCCTTTAGACCCAAGCAAAATAGACGAGTTGCTCCGTAACGAGTAGAGACGAAAATGTTCGCTTTAATGCAATTCAATGTTGTTGCCCAAAATGAACAAACGTAATTTAACGAAGCTGAACGAAACAGCTTGTCCATACGTTTTGTTCCGTAAGAACCGAACCGCTAGCGTCTCAACTCGTCAGACGTTCGGCAAGTTGCAATCGTCTCGTTTCGTCTATTTTGGTTCTGCCTTTACGCTGCGCTTACAACAGACAGTAAAGTTAAGACGGTAAAGAATATGTACTAAATGTCATAATCGTGTTATTTTACTGTCTGTGACGTAGGCGTCCAGTCAGTGGCAAAAAAGTGTCAAGACAATTTGTTTGACATTTGTTTTTCTGTACAGTTGCAAAAGTTAGAGAGTATTAGCAAAAAAGTGAGAGTGTATTGCAACTCTTAATGTTGGGTTAATTATTTTGTAGACAGCTTGCGGGACAGTTGCTGGGACATTAGAATGAAATTTTGTATATTGAATGACAGTAGACATGGAAATTTAAAGATTTAATTATTTTTTCCAAGACTTTGCGACGAAGTTTGACATAGAGGGGAAAGGGGGGTCTTAAATTGGCACATTCAAAAAAATAATGCAATTTATGATAAATAAAATGCATGAAAAATAAATAAGAAATAAAATAAGATAATAAAATTAAAACCAACACAACTATCTCGTTCTTGTCAAAGCCGATTAGGCAAAATATTTTTTGTAAAGGACAAATACATGAATACAACGTGGCAATTCTTCCGTTTTTGCTAATTAAAAAAAAACTTACAAGAATCAATAAGATTACAGCATTAAATGACCAACATCAATTTCAACTATATTGGTTAAGTAGTTTTAGAGATATTGCCATTTTTGGTGACACAAGTTTGAAAAAGGTTTTTTCGTAAACCAGTACATTTTTTATTCTCTAGTCTATGATTGTAAATATTTGAAATGTTTAATTGTTAATCTTTACGATTAACACTAAAGAAAATAAAAAATTCAAAAAGTAAAATATAATTGCCCGTAATCATAAAAAAAAATAAAAGTCGACTCTAAATTTAGTGCAAGCTATTAGACAACAAATTATATTGAAAACTGTCAAAAATGCTTACATTAATATTCTTACGAACTAACACCGTGTAGTTTTTATGAATTTATTTTATAATTTTTTAAATAAAAGTCATAAGCAAATTGAAAAATTAAGGGTATTGTATACGAGTATGTTTATCACGCATTCAGCAAATAAATCAGTTTTTTTAATTTTTGTTTTAAATATTCTAAAGATCTCTTCTTTTTTTTTTGCCAACATGCAAATATAAAAAGATTTCAATTTACTAGGAGTGCGTTCACATTCTGGTTTAAAAATATATCACAGAAACTCCACATAATGAATTTTGATATTATTTATTTAAGTATTTTTACATTTTAAAAAATATTTCAACACGCACAAATCATTCACCATTGAAATATTATTAAATTAAATATTAAATATTTAGGTGGACATAGATGAAGAACTGTTATTAAAATTTCAAAGTAGAGCGGTACCGCTACTATCGGATCATCTGCAAAAACGAGAAACACCTTTACGCATCGAGATTTTTAAAGGTAGCATCGATGCTTCCGTTGAATGTTTACAACACGTAGATGCGATAATTGCAATAGAAATGTAAGTAAAATTACCATGTCTGGGCATGTAGAATGCAAATTAAAATGAAAAATGTAATATTTTTTAAAATCCTCTCATCAACAGTATTGAACATTTGTATCCAGATGTTTTAGACAACATCCCATACAACATTTTTGGTTACATACAACCGAAAATAGCAATTTTCTCCACACCGAATTCCGAGTTTAATGTGCTTTTTGAACCACTGTTAGAGAATGGATTTCGTCATTTAGATCACAAATTCGAATGGACGCGCAAAGAGTTCAAAGATTGGGCAAATAATATATGTAAACGTTTTCCCAATTATAATGTTGCTATTATGGGTGTCGGTAAAGCACCACCAGATCACAAGAAGATAGGATATGTTACACAAATTGCAATTTTTGCACGACTAGATATTCTTGGCAAAAATTTGATCACACCATTAAAAGATATACCAGCCGATAACGATGCCGAAATCCAATATAAAGAAATCTATGCAGTTGACTTTCCGTATTACCAAGATACCCGCAGTAAAGAACAAAAGATATTGGATGAACTACGTTATCATATAGATCGTTGTCGTCGTATAGATAATTACTACAATCGTGAGCGGGAAATATATCAAGTGCCACTCAACATTTTACTGACTTTTATCACTAATGTGGGTGGTACTGAGGAGCAAATGCGCATGGTATTGCTAGAGAATAACTACAATGTTGAGGGTGATTTTGTTGTTGTTCCCGAGGAAGACTGCGAAGACGAAGATTTTTGCGATGAAGGTAACCAGTTTTGGAATGAAGATGATGATGAACTAGGTGCTACAGGGAATTCAAATGATTATACTTATGATTCTGAAGAAAATTGGGACTAAGAAAAAAATATTTTTTTACTTTTTAAATACTAAATGAATTACCGCTAAATGCATGGTATTAATGCCAACTTTTTTTACATTACTTGTTTTTGTGTTTTTCTGTTTTCAGAATCGAAAGATTTTTAGGTGTAAGAAATGGCTCCTGTTTTGAAGGGCCAATAAACACGACAACAATTTCATTAGTTTCGACGTTTTAAATAAGTTTTAAGAATTTAATAGTTCCTTGAATAAGATAGCAAATATTTCAAATAAAAACAGCAAAATCAAATAAAAAAAAAGATCCATTAAATATGAAAAATATACGATTTCATATATTGCATTCTTGTATTGTGCATTTATGATAAAAAGATGGATTTGTTATATATTAACAATTAAAGCAGCAAATTAAAAAAATAAAAAAAAATAAAAATCAATTCAAGTTGCTCTTGTATTGTGTTTTTGTGGCATATTTTCCAGGGATGGAAAGTAACGTTTAATTTTTTGATCAAAAGATCATGTATAAAAAGTTATTGTAAAATAATTTTGAATGTAGCAATATGACGTCAGAGATTCCGTTTTTGACATGATTTTTAAGATAGAAATTACCTTAAACCAATTATTTTTGATCGTTATTCTTTCGATCAGAAATAAAAGTTATTTTCTTATCGATATTTTTTTGATCAGAAAAAAAATTATTTTTTGATTGTAATAATATCGATTGAAATTAAAATCAAATCAGTAGTTACAAAAACGTTACTAGATTAGAAACCCACAAAAGATACGTTTTTGTGTTACTAAGGGGGTTTGTTACGATATGAAACTGTTATTGAGTTTAAATTGATACTTATTGAGCATATCTACATTTAAATAGGCGTAGGCAAAACACTCAAGAGCACAGTTTCTCCTGTGTTTCTCAACCGATTTTGGTATTTTTTTTTTTAATGAATTAAAGGAGGGAGACGAAGTGCACGGAATAGTTTTTAAAGAAAAATGCAAGCTGGAATAACCGGCGTCGCTCGGAGGTGGCAAGGGGAAAAGGTCAAATTTGGACCACTGGCATAGTAAAAAATAAAGTTCATACGTACGTACGTTCATTGAACAACGATTGTGACAAGGGTAAGGACAAGATTTTAGGCATGGATTTAGAAAATTATTTGGACAAGGGTTTCTTCAAGTAATAGGACAAGGACTTGCTCAAGGATTTGGATAAGTACTTGGGCAAGGATTTATATAAGGAAAAGTTTTGAAATAGTAGTACCTACTTTAAAATAACCAATTGAAAACTATTACTGATGGCCTAAAGTACAAAATAATTGATGAAATAACATGGTTAAATATATATAAACTTGTAATCTAATAAAAATTTGCAATTAAAACATGTCAAAATCAGAGTAGTTGCCGCCTTAATATAATTCAAAGTAGTTCATATACTAGTTTATTTTAAATTAGTTTTTTAACTAGTTGTTTTTAAAAACAAGTTAGTTTGTTCCTATAGGGATATTAATGGTAAATTTTGTTGTATTTGAAAAACATAATTTTTTTTTTTGCCAAAGATTTACTACGAACATAAAATTTATCAGGAATATACAATGCCCCTAAAACGATATTTTTTAAAGTTTTTGTATAAGAATTAAACACAATTTGAAAATATCAGGGACCGTAAATAACTATTATCGCTATCCATCTATCGTTTTATAGCAATTATTTTTTTATCGTTATTTTTTCGATCAGAAATAGAGTTATTTTTTAATCGTTATTTTTCTCGAACAGTAATAAAAATCATATTGTGATTGTAATTTTTTCAATAAGAAATAAAAGCTATTTTTAATCGATATTTTTTAGATCATGAATAAAAATCAATAATTGATCGATATTTTTGGGATCAGATTAAAAAAGAATTTTTCGATCGAAATTATATCGATAAAAAAAGAAACATGTGTATGTACATTACAGTGGTCCTTATTTTTTTTTCGAAAGTGACCAATTACGCACCGGGATTTTATTCCTTAATATGACAAAAAGCTGAAAAGTATTCTTAGTTCAATTCTTGCTTGTTTTTTTCAAAATTTGGGTTTTTGGGAAATTTTTTTCGTAAAAATACTCAAACTCGAAATTTCCAAAAAGGCATAATTCTAACACAAAATTATTAAACGTAATCAATTGTGCGTATCTGTATTAGGTATAGTTTTAGAAAATATTTCCATCACATTTCACTGAATTTTTTTTTTCAGTTTTTTTTGGATATTTGCGATTTTTTTAAGAGTTTTTTCCAAAAGCAAAAAATCATAACTCTGGTAATTTAAGCCAAATTTTTATGACTTATTTTAAAGAAAAATTAAATTAAGGCCGGCAATACAGTTAGAGGAGAGTAAAAAAGAGTGATATTGAGGTGATGGTTTTTATTAGAAGAAATTTGTTAGTTTTAAAAATAAAATATACATTTATGTTTAAAAAAAAATGTTTTGTTTTTTTCAAAGAAAAAGATGGCGCTGGCTACAACGATTGCTGTAAAAGACCTCTTGTCGCACTGTGAGCATTCTGCTGGCTCCTAGGTTGATCTAAAAAAATGATTTTAATTTTTTAAAACGTAATGAAAATATCTCCTATCTGATTGAGGACGAATTTTAAAAAAGTCTTTTAAAATTTTATACTTACTTGGAATAAAAAAATTGTATTTTTTACTTATTTTTTATTTTAAATTTTGAATAAAACAATTTTTAAATGCTATTTTAAATATCAGTTTCATTCAGATTGATTAAAATGTTATTAAAAAATGTCCTTCCAAATATTGTAAGGATCGGTCAAGTAGTTTTTGAGCTGCGTTGTCCCCAGTTTTCAAAAACGTAGTTTGAAGAAAAACTACTTAAAAGTTATACGAAACAAATAATACAAAGGCGTTAGTGTTCAAAACTGAATAAAATAACTAGATATAAACACAAAAGAATTATTGTTAACATTCTTTGGAATGTGCCCCTTCTCAAATATACCGGTTTGAGCAGATAAATGAAATGGTAGAATAGCAGCTATAGTAACTTGATTTTTATATTATATCGAACTCTCGCGCTGGTCTCTTTTCAAGCTTATAACTTTTTTAATATTTAAGATATCTTTATAAATTTCTGGAATGCCTCTAAATGTATTGCCGGCCTTAAACGAAGTGCGTACCAGATTTTTAAAATTTTAGCTTAATAAAATTTGATTGGAATTTTTTTTTTTTGGCAAAGCAGCACTGTTTTCCCATATAAATAAAATTTTCAATATACTTGAAAGCACTTGAGGCACGTTTAAATATCAATATTTTTTCCTGAAAATTTCACAATTTACCTCTTGTTCAGGAACAAGCCCCCGGTGCGTAATTAAAGATCAGAAAAAAAATATTTGCTTCATGCAACAAAGGACCACTCTAATGTACATGACAGTGGCCATTATTTAGAAGTATTTTTTTAAATAAAATTTCTTTTAACTGCTACTTTTTTCTGCTGGTATTTCTACTTCTATATTTACTACTATGTATTACTACTAGTTCTATTGCTATTTTCTACTACCATTTCTTGCTACTATTTTGACAACTCATTCTTCTATTTCCTAGTACTTTTTAATACTACTGTATTCTATTTATGTGCTATTATTTTTTTATACTATTTTCACTACGATTTAATACAACTATTTTCGATACCTAGGTAATTAAAAAATAATTTAAATATAACTAATTTAATAAGTAGTTGAAAATATATGCAGGCGAAAGTCAATTGACTTATTTAGCGGACATCACCATACAAAATGTGTTAGTTCGTTCTATGGTAAAGAATCAAAATTTCAACTAGTTGTGGTTGACAAAAAACTACTTTATCAACTACTTTTAAATTAGTTAATTTTCCTACAGGGATGTACTAATATGTTTTTTTTTCATTGTAAATTTGATGAAGTTTTGTATATAAACTTAAGAAAATATCAAATTTATGACACACAGACAATACAAGACCAAATATAACACATTGCGAATACCCCTTTTTGGTGAATTTTTACTCATTTAAAAATCTATTTTATTTAATACAAAACTACTTTCCGTCTTAATTAAACAGATCAACAAACAACTATTTGCTACGAATACGCTGACAGATTGAAACTATTTTTGATTAATTTAAAAATTTATCACAAAAACAGCACATCGTGAAAACCATTAATACACAATTTGTTGATTAGTCGAATTTTTACTTTAATAATAGAACAATAGCTGAAAAGCTACATGTATGGTATGTGCGTTTGTACATTACAACTTCGACCTTTTCTTTTGTAACTAAAAAACGTCTATAGCTCAATCCCATTCGACATGATGCCGCCTTTAAGGAAAAAATAAAAACTATGCAAAGTCATATGACGCTAAATCTAACTACTTGATATTTTATGATGTGCATTCAAAGATTTACTCCCTTAAAATTTATCAACTATTAGCTGCAAAAATGCCAGGATATTCGCAAAGGGTGCAAAAGTTATTGTTTGTCATTTGGTGCCGGCTTAATTGAGAAAATGGGGGATGAGTCGGTTTCGCAAAAAAACAGAGATTAAACTCTCAACTCAAAATAATTATAGTCTGGAGTTTGAAGTTGTAAACATGTTGTATTACGCATGCGTTAACCTTGTATCCTATTAGATATTTTCTAAAGCAAACTTTATTTATGCTAAACAGTTGCAATTTTCATGTGTTCATGAACATTACCTCGGACGGAAAATAGGATATTTCATAGTTATTGAATTGTTTTGAAAAATCTTTCAATTTATGTTTCGACAAGTTATGTTTTTCTTTAAAATTTTATAAAATAAAAATTTATAAACTTGTACTGTGTAGGTTATCCTGTGTGTGTGTGAGTTTTTTTTTTTTTTTTTTGTTTTTCCTTGAAAGGATATCCTTGCTTTACTGTTGTTATTACGAACAATGGCCGATGAAGGTGGAAAACCGGAAGGCGAGGGTGACAAAAAAATCGTGCACGTGTATCCGCTTGTCAAGGTAGTTTACAAATAAATAAAACTATAAAAAAAAAAAATTAAAAATAAAAACAAAAACATAGAATATAAAGAAAACATCAAAAATAGAAAAAAAATCGTCAACATACTAATTAATACAACTTCTTTGGTTACTAGCACTCGGACATGAATGAGGAAATGCGCACCGAGGCTATTGAATTGAGCATTACAGCTTGTGAAAAGTATTCAACAAACTATGAGGTAAAAATGCATTTTTTAACCATTAAAAATAAGTTATACTCACAATAAATGGTTAGAACAATTGAGACATTGAAAAGGAAGGCGTAAAATTACCAATGCAGAAAAATTTTAATTGCTGTTACGAATTTAGAGAAATAAGTCAGAAAGTGTCTTACTTTAACTCGATATAGTCGTGTTTTGTCTAAATTTGCTTGCTTGGAAGGCCCATTATAAAAAAATACTATATCTGTTAATTGGAATATTATAAATAGAACGGCCGCCGTGGCATGCTGGTTAAGGTGCTTGTCTGGTAGGCGATAGAACCCAGGTTCTACGAGTCCCATCTGATACAGAATGTTTTTTCAATTGAATTAATTTTTCTGTCCTTCGTCACCTCTCTGCAGACAATGGCAAACTTCAAAGAGTAAAAAAACTGCCATGTAAAGCTTCTTGAGAACATAAGCCGTTCGGCATAAAGCTTGTAGGGTCCCAGTTCTCGATCATTTGTGTTCAAACATTTCAACACGCACAACACAATTGATTATAAGAAGCTCCGGTCAAAGTACTTTCAAGAGCAGAAATGTTTTTTTATTTTTAGAATGAAAAGAAACTTAGTATATTTATATTTAGAACACTAGTTAAAATTTAAGCTTATTTTTGCAATGAAGTTGATAAATAAATCCCAAAAAAAAAAAAAAAATACAAGTGTTGGAACACAAGTATTGAAAGAAACTAGTGTCCAAAAATGACCATCTGCGGCTTGTTGCGGTTAAATTTGAAGACATTCACACTAAGAAAAACGGCACGTAAGCGTAGCGCAGGCGAAGTAATTTTCTCATACACTCAAAGATGTATTTGTTCATATTGACAAATTCCTAGGTTAAGTTGATAAATTTTTTGTCAGTATAGAGTCAAAAGCGTTTGTCAATTTGATTGAAGGTGAAAGGTTGTATTCTTATTAACAAAATTTTATTTTGTTTATTTGATAAACGGATATTTTGATTTGATAAAAGCCTTTATCAAGAATATCGCGTTTGCATTGTACATTTGATAAAAGAATTTGTCAATATGAATAAAGAATATTTCAACCTGAAAATTGGTTTGTTGAATAGAAAAATGCTTTTCTGTTGAAAATATATTTTTTTTTATCAATCATACAAATATGTTTTGTTGTTTTGATATAATATTTTATTATTTCAAGTAATTTTAGTAAATATTACAAAATCAAATAATGTAGTAAGAAGAAGTAATGTGTAACTAAGAAGAATGTAATTTTTACATTAGTTCCCCCTTCTTACTACAAACTCCTTACACTAAGTTGTTATTGAAATAATTTTTTTTGTTTCACAAATAAAAAATACACCAGACCTCACTCAAAAAGTTTTAATTTCAAGATTTGATGAGCAGTCATAACACTCGTGTGAACACGTGTTGGACGAACACGTCGAACTTTGCCATATTAAAAAAATTACAAAACGGAGAACACGTTGTGCTTATGTAGAAAATTTTTAATTAATAATTAAAATTAATGCAGTTTTACATAAAGGTTTTTGGCTAGAGTGGCTTTTGGTAATGTTTATCTGCTAACATAGGCTAAATGAACGAAACTCGCAGCTTGAAAATTTGTTGCCGCAATGTTAAATTTACAGTTATACCAGCCATTACACCTGGCCTGACAACATGTGCTATCGTCTGAACCCCTCTAATAAGAGAAACGAAAAAAAGTAGTCATTTGAATGTATTGGTACTACAACGCAAAGGCGTCGCAAAAGCTTTACCTTTACGAAGAGTTTTGCGTTGAAAGAATTTCGTCTTATTTTATATGAAATACTATGCAAGTGTTAGCGGTCCGTATAAGCTGCGGTTTCGTTTCGCAAAATGCGTTAAGCTTATTTTTCTTAGAGAACTAACCCTCTAAGACTAATTAACCCTAAATTTATTGAGATCTGGACGGTAGAGGATCAACGCAATTTTATGACTGATTTGTCATAATCTTGACGTTAATTCATGATAATTCTTGAGAGATAGAAAAATTTCTAGGTTTCGGGCTCCAGGGCCGTTTGATAATTCAGTGAAAAATTAAACAAGAAATAGTTTTTACGGCAAAAAACGTTTTATTTCTCAATATAGTCTCCTTTTAGCTTGATACACTTTGTTCAACGTTCCTCTGATTTTTTTTATCTCCTCCGAAAAATGCGTTTTCGGAAGGTCCTCAAAATAGGCCTCTATTTCGGTGATGGTCTCCTCTCTGGTGGCGAATCTCTTTCCGCCGAGCCATTTCTTCAGGTTTTGAAACAGAAAATAGTCGCTGGGGCCAAATCTGGGAAATATTCTGGACGAGGAAGCAATTCGTGCTTGAATTCATGGAATTTTGCCATGGGAGCTGGGCATGTGTGAACGCGCGCATTGTCTTGATGGAAGAGCACTTTTTCCTCGCCAAATGGGGCGTTTCTCTTTCACAGCGTGGTTGAAACGGTCGAATTCGGCTCCATAGTATGTGCCATTGATCGTTCTTTTCGGTGGAAGGTAATCGATTTAGATTATAACGCGTTCATCCCAAAATACTGTCGCCATAACCTTTCCGGCCGATAGCACCGTCTTCGCCTTCTTCGGCGCACGTTCGGTTGGTGAAGTCCACTGTTTCGACTGTCCCTTTGTCTCTGGTGTGTAGTGATGGATCCATGTTTCGTCCACGGCTACTGACCAATTAGTGACCATTTCTGGTGTGGTGACCTTATTTGGGCGTCCAGAACGTTCGGCGTTAGTTGTATCGGAATTCAATAAACCACTTGTGAATCATTCTAATCGATGGTGCAGAGTCCCCATAGTATTTACAAAAAAAATAATGCTTGATGAGCACCTGAAATTCACTTTTTCCATTTTCGCCAAAATTCGCCAGATCATCTGCTGTCAATAGCTGCCAAACACAAACTAAGCTTTGTAGCGAGCTGATATTTTGACAGTAGTCTATTAACAGATGGCAGTTGACGGGAAATTAAAAATTTCACTGAATTATCGAACGGCCCTCGTACAACCTATGACATCCGGCTAGTTTTCTTTAAGCATATCATAAATTAAGAACACACTTGTTACATAATTTTTTTAAGCCACAACTAATGTAAAAAACAAAACATTTACTTAAAATAAACAGCAGCTTCATAATAAATATTCTAAGACAGTTTATTTTTGCCTAAAAAAATTAAAATTAAACTTTAAATTAAAATTAGTAATGCAATGTATCGGTGAAGAATTGAAGATCAAGTCAATCATTTGTGGATGAGAAGCCCGGACGGATGTTTAAAAGTGAACAGCAGAATTGACGTCAAGTTTTGATCAGTGTAAATCAGGTCAATGTTTTAGTATATTCTCGTTGGCTACTTACACATTACCTTTCAAATTGACGAACAAATTTTTATACCCCAAACCCGTACTGCCTAAGGGGTATATTAACTTTGTTAACGCCAATAAGAAGGCGTGGCAGGTATAGAAAAGTATGTATATTTTTTGATTAGCAACACCCCGAGTCGATTTCCGTGTGTCCGTCTGTCTGTACGTCTGTTCAGACGTGCATTTTCTAAATCGGAAAATTCAGGTTTTGAGTTATATTGAGACGTGAGGCTTTTTTTTTGCGGTCCCTATCCACCGCACAAATATAAAGTAAAATAGACTTAGAACTTTGGTGTTAATTTTTTGGGCCAATTTTAGTTTCAATATATTTATTTAAGTTAAATGGAGTTGTTTGGCCATTTCTTTTTAATTGCAATTTTTAAATATTAAAAATAAAAATTCAATTCTTTCCCGACGTTTCGTCACTTTCTTGGCGACATCTTCAGGGGAGATTTTTTAATTTTTTATTTTACATTAAAAGATACATTAAGTTAATTTTGACAATAAACCATTATATGAAATTACAAAAATTTTACATGACATAAACTTTTTTTAAGAAACAGAAAAATTTATTTGAACACAAAATTTAAGCGAAACTATTATAGCCTATACGTCAATTGCTACTTATTGGGATCTACTCTTATAACTTAGAGAAATATGAAGTTTTTCTAATATTTTATTGCCTAGATAAGTCATTTTTTCAGAGCAATTTTCTTTTACTCATTGGTTAAATTATAAATGTAGTTCAAATTTTATAAAAAAAAACACATAATGTAGCAATAAAAGTTTATGAAAAATAAGTCTATTGCTAAGATTTCTTTTTAAATCCTCAGCAAGCGGCTCGTGTTATCAAAGAAACGATGGACAAGAAGTTTGGCACTTATTGGCATGCTGTTGTTGGTGAAGGTTTCGGTTTTGAGGTTTCATACGAGACGAAAAATATTTTATATCTATTTTTTGGTGGCAATTTGGCAATCGTTCTATGGAAATGTTCATGATCTCTGAAACTTATGCATACTGGAGCAAGACGCAGTTCATATATTAAGTGGCCTAAGCTATTTTTATTTAAAAAAAAACACCCGTATATATTATATACTACAATTTGTTAAATGAGTACCTAAATTATTAAATGAATGTAAAGAGAGAAAGCATTTATATAAAGAGTAAAAACTTTAAAACGATAAAATATTTTAATTAAAAAAATATAAAAAGTAAATTTTAAAAAAGTGTGAGCGGACAAATAACAAAATAAAAAAAAATAAAGACAAAAACAAAAAAATGGTATAAATGCTATGAAATATTTACATGTTCTAATACAGTCTACAAACTATTTTTTAAGTGTGTAACTTAGTAATTGTATATTAGTAGTTGTACTTTAATATGTATTTAAAATAAGATGGCTGAAGTTGTAATGAATGATGCAGTTATTTCCGTTTGACACAGTTTTCTTTTTAATTTGAGTTCAATTTATTTAAGTTATAGGTTTGGTTTGCTATGACAACAGTACAAAGCAGTTTGATCAATACAGTTGCCAGAACGTCTTGTTCTAGTTTTCCAATATTTAAATACACATTGTTTTGTTTATACAATCGCTTAAAATAAAATTTTATGTCATATGGTATTTTTAAAATCACAATTCATGTTTTACATCATTTTCAGGCATTTATATTCAAAAAAATGTAATAAATTTTTATTATAATTGCATAAATATTATCAAGATTTATTAAAAAAAAATTCAATGAGATGAATTTTAACAAAAAAACTGTTTGTCAGAAGTGGGATTTGAACCCACGCCCTCAGAGAGGACCAGAACGCTCAGTTAACCCGCTCAAACAGGTAAGATTGCTCTTGAGTCTGGCGCCTTAGACCGCTCGGCCATCCTGACATATAATATCATCACATCGATGTTGTATTTTGTTACTTTGCGCTATTTTAGTTCAAGCGTAACATACGAATGCTCGTTATCTGAGTACTTATTTCACTTTTCTTATTTAGTTCATTAAGGCCTGATATCACTTCAGGAGAACATTTTAATAGTTTTTTTTTTATTATTAACTAAAATCGTGACAATGTCTAATTTATGTGCGGTGAAGATTTTTTGAAATTATTTTTTTTTAATATGCGTTGAGTACACTGGTGCAAAAATAAAAGGGTTGCTTTTTTTTGGTTTAAAAGTTTAATCAAACCTTTAAAGTGCACTATTTATATTAATAGTATCGCCAGTGGTCGAATTTCAACAATATAAAAATCGATTTTTGTGTTTTATTTTTTATTGAAAAACTTTTGGCAAAGTTAAAAACATTAAACTGAGAAATACTTTTTGGTAATATAATGAATGAAATTGAAATCAGTTGCTATTAAAGTGAATCAAGGATTAGTTTGGTTTATTTCGTAAAGATTATATTGAAAAAATTAGTTGGTGCATGCATGCATCGGAAATTGTTGTTTATGTTTAGATTTCATGTTTATTCATAAAAATTTGGCATTACTTTTACTTTCCTAATGAATTCGCCACCAGTTCTCTCGCTCAGAAGAGAGCAAAATGTGATCGGCAAACTGAGTCTATTTTGACGTCAAGTGTTGAGCTTTCTTTCGCTTCACTTGTCCGACATCTTTGTTGTGAAATAGGTGGTGATCGTTGTCACAAACGTATGCACAATTTATTTATAGGGTGTAAAGGTTTTAAAATGTCGTCATTTTCTTAGCAGTACATGTTATCTATATATCATGATTTTTGCCATTAAAAATGAGTGAACATTTTTAACTCTCTTGCTCTCTCTTTTATCATTTTTTCAACTACGGAGACACTTGCAAAATGTACCAAATATGACGAGTCCTGGAAAAGACCTCATAGTTTTTAATATTAAGCTCCCTTTTAAAATCATTTGTCATTATTGGACAATGCGCTTATTTATAATTTTATTTCATAATCATTCGCCGTATTAAAATTACTCTCAAAACAAACTTTTTTCGTTTTATTTACGATTCATTTGTGAAATATTTTTTTGAGGAACAAGTTTATTTTTCGATTTAAAAATGTTGCAAACGACTAAAAATTTTTAGATTTACATTTGCAAATCTTATCTTTTTGAGACAATGCAAGTTCGAAGATATAAAAACAAAAAATTTCTATCGGAATGTTTTCAAAGCTGGAACTATTTTTCGCAAAACCTTCGCTTGTGGTTAAGTGGAAAATTATTGCCCTACACATATTAATATCTAACAAATTTGTTATGCATCAATTAATAATATGGAAAGTATCCCTACATAAAATGCAATTTAAGCATGGTTCAGTTATTTCAAGCTTTCATAATTTTCAAAAAAAAAAGTTCCAAATTTGTGTAAGGCATTCTTTTATGATACACTATATACTGAATTAAATGCAGCATATGAAAAATAGGCTTTATTGTGGATTTAAGTATGCAACGCACAATCGAATTTTGCCTTAACTACCTCAAACCAATAATCACATCAGTCATTAATTAATGTCATTATCTTTTTATATATTCTTTACTGAAATGAAAAAACCAGATTAAATGTTTCTTTTTGTCAAAAGAATCGTTTATTGTTTATTTTGATTGATTTAAAATTTATATGTAGTCGATACTTTATTTTACATCTAATTACAAAAATAAAGCTGTTTTGTATGCTAAACAATTTTCAAAAATGAAACTAAAAACTTAACGAAGAAATGATATAATAACTACGCATAGACATCTTCGCGATCCGCACCCGCTCCATCGCCACCATCTTCCAAGTTAGAGAATAACAGGAAATGCGATGGACGATGCACTTCATGATAGAATTCTTTAGGATTGGCTAATTGCAGCTCATACTTCATATTTGCATCATGACGAACACCCATGAAATTATAATTCCAGCTTCCTTGCGAAGGAACCATAAAGAATCCAAGGAATTTGTTGGACAGCAACATTTGTACACGTTCGTAGTGCGATGGCAAATAGCCTTTAGGATTATTACCTTTGTCGGTGTTTTTGGAACCCCATTCGAATCCGGACGGTGTCAACTTATAAGCGGTCAGCGAACACGAACCGGGTGTAAACGAACAAGTGATAACAATTGTCTTTTCGCCATCCCAGGCAGAGTTCTCTTGCATTATTTTGGCATGCGTTGTTATATCTTGCGGCGACAGCTGAGGCAATTCATTTGGCTGTGTGTGTATCCAACCAAGTGGTTCCATGTCTTTCAAATACTGATGTGTCGGTAGAGTATTTGGTAGGTTTATGGTCTGATGCGTACCCCACTGAGGAGGCATTACAATACAACGAATTTCCTTCACCTGTAAAAATTTGGCAAAAGATAAACATTTTTTTTGCATATAACATATATAACAACAGCTACCTGTGGATTATCTGGTGGACTAACACCGTAGAGGTAACCGGCAATTTGTGCGCGTAAATCTGATATTGTAACAAATTTCTTGAGCACATTTTTGGGTAGAATATACGTATAACCTGTTTCCTTGATATCATCTGAGCTGACGTAAATGTGATTTGTACGCAAATGCAAATTGGTAGCAGAAATGGCACGCACTCGCCATTCCGTCTTCGAACTAAATGTTTGTGTTTCATAATTCGATGTGGTTGAGGTTATGATTTCATCACCATGTTTGTTCGTCGTGCGTGTTGTGGTGGCGGTAAGTTGATTCTGTTCCTTTGTTTGCTTTTCAATTTCGGCAATTTGTTGACGTTGTGCCGATGGAGCACTTATTTCCATACCCAATATAATGTCACGAATTTCAGATTGTGTTAGCGAAGCAACATTGACGTTATTCTTTTTGCCATAATCTGCTAGAATTAAATCTTTAAGTTGTACTTCAACTTTAATCCATTCTTCATCCGTTAGTGTTGGCCAAATATGATGAGCTTCGGTAATTGTAGTCTTATCTGGCTTCAATATGATCTTTGTTCGCTCAGTGTTGACGTGCAGTGCTCGCAGAATTAAAATCAAACGACTAAATGCGGTGTAGGAGGAAATTGTTTTAAGCCAGTCATCATATAGATTGAATAGGACCATTTGTGGTTCGGTGGCTTTAAGAATAAGATCACCGAATTTCTCTACTTTCAGACAGGCCTAGAAGAAAATAAAAAATAAATATAATTACAACATATAAGAGTTAGGGTGCATTAATTTTTGAATGGGTCACGGTTATTTGAATTAGTTTAAGTGTTAGAACAATTTCGGTTCGATTGGACCATACCTATAATTCCTTAAAAAAGTCTTTGTTAAAAACACTGTTATACCTATAAATTAAAGTAGGCGCTTAATATCTAGGTCTTCGAAACCTTAGATGCATGCGTCTTCTGTGGAGTAGCATACACAAGATCAGAGCTGTGTTGTAATGATTCCTTTTGGAAGTAATTCCGCCTCAATTACAATTCCTTGGAATTGGTCATCTCGATTCGTCAGGAATGGAATTGGGAAAAATCATCAATTCCATTACAGGAATTGCAAATTGGTAATTGAACGTTTCATTTCCTCAAGAATGGAATTAAAAAAATAGTCAATTCCATTACAGGAGTTGTAATTGGTAATTGAACGTTTCAATTCCTCAGGAATGGAATTGAAAAAAATTGACAATTCCATTACAGGAATTGTAATTTGTGTTTTGAGTTTGAAATAGTTATTAAAGTTTCAACCTCCAATTACAATTCCTGTAATGGGATTAAAAATTTTATGCAATTCAAATTCCTGTCGAATTGTCGATTTGTTCCAATTCCATTCCTGAGGAATTGAAAGGTTCAGTTACCAATTACAATTCCTGTAATGGAATTGACGATTTTTTCCAATTCAATTCCTAAGGAATTGAGCCAATTACCAATTCCTAATATAAGAATTGGAATTGAATTGTAATGAATACTTTTCCACCCAGCTCAACACAAGATATGATTCTCTTTTCATACATGTAGCTCTAACTGAAGTCGATGACATGAACTCCTATTTAATTGATCTACATCTCTACAGTTCCTAGGAATGTATATGTTGTCCAGCATTAAGGCAAAATAAAACTCAAATTATTGGACATCTTGTTAAGAAATAATTGGTATATCAGAACAATAAACGAGATTGAAAATACTCTATCAAAAAAATTTAAAAACTGTTGTAATTTCCATGAAAAAATGGAAATCTTGTATAGATAATTTATTCCAACCATTCCAAAGCTACTTGCTATATTAAATATTAAGGGAGTAGTATTCGGCATTAGCCTATTTCTAGAGGTTGAAGTTGCGTAGTAAATATTGTTTGGGACAAAATATAATGGAACAGAAAAAAAAACTATAATAATTTAATAAAATTAAATCATCCCTAAAAGATGACTGACAAATATATAGTGTTGATTATAAGTGTTTAAAACTCACCTGGAATGGCAATTGTAGCTCAGATCCCTTAATGACAATATTAGGGAAATCCAGCAAATGCACTTCGAGAGGATCTAACATACCCTTGCGCGTAACAATAATCTGTTTGGGTTGTTCTTCTACGGGCAACGAACGAATTAAAGCAGCTACTTCTTCAGCAGTTTTCCATTTGGCCAGCTGACCAAGACGTTTCTGTCCAGCCCATACAGAGGTATGAATTATTTTCAAAAACAGTTGACCAGTACGTGGATTGAAAATGAAAATAGCACCATTTATGGGTTTCGTTGTTAAATTGCCCTCGAAAGTTTTGTGTATGGTTACACGATATACATTGGTATCATCCACAAACCAAATGATTTGATTAGAGAACAGTTCACCATAGTTTTGTGAACTTAGATAAGGTTCTGTGGGCTCAGAAGAATAGAGTTGTAAAGCCTTACGTATACGTTCACGCAACACATAAAGAGCAGGATTAGCTTTCATAATTTTAGCCATGGCCTGTTGTATGAGCGTCTTGCAGCCTGGGAACCAATTACCATAAGCTGAATGCAAATTATAGGCTAAGTCGATGGCTATTAAAACACCGGTTGGTGATGGGTAAATAGACATGTTGTCCGTTGTATAGTCAAGGAATTTTGCGCGCGCATAACGCTCAACATCGTGCGAATCATAGTCACCCCAACGCAACTGTATGTCCAACCAATATTTCTGCGTCGTTGTATTGTCCATGGTATCTTTTGTATCGGCTAGCAGCGAAGGACGTGAAACATTCCATTTGTAGGCAGGGAAAAGCAGAATATCGGCACAAGATGAATTCATTTTGTAGGACTTTCGCGGATGTATAGTTTCTTTTTGTACAGTCTCAATTTCTAAGGCATCCAATTCCTGATCGAAAACTTGACACAAATCCATGACAATTGACTCGTGTATCTTTTGCCACAAATGAGCACGGAAGATTTGAATGAGTGAAATTTTAAGAGTTGGGATTTTACCGTGCATGAAAATGCCCGTTAAGTCCAGTTGCACCTGGAAACCAACATAGACATTAGCGCGATTAATAGTTGGTGACCACCATAGTGTAAAACGACGATTAGGTATCTGGTTGAGACCAGAACGCTGGGCATTTGTGAGTTTCTTATACTTCATAGATTCCTCAAAACCAGACGCCTTTTCCCAGAAAAGACCTTCCCACGTGGGGAAGTAGGTGCCCTTAAACAGTGTATGCTCTAAAATACCCTCAACACCACCCAATGCCTGTATCATATCCGTGCGATAATTGTTCAGATTCCAAAGTTTACCATCGTGACGTTGATGAGTCCACCAGAACGGATTCTGTTTGAGCACTTGATATTGTTTGAATTCGGTACGTATGCGCCATCCCTTGTCATAGGCCAAAGTGTGACGATCTTTTTGAAAGAGCGTATTTATACGCGGTATACCACGATCCCAACTATCTTCGAGATCCTCAAGTGTAAGGCGACGATTTTGAGCATTAGCTTCTTGTCGTTTGAGTGCATATTCGGCCCAAACACGTTGCGAATCGATAAATTCACTCTCCCAAGGCTGAATATAACGATAAAGATTGGGAATCAACTGATCCTCATCATGAGACATGCCTAACATAAGAGAAAGCGTGAACTGTATAATAATGTTTGAAAAAAATTTAGGACTTTGAGCAGAGTTTACCTGAACGGAAATGGGTGATGCCAACATCTGTTTGTTTTGACCAGCGCAAATCGGATTGCGGTATAAGCACATGACCCATGCTCAACATACCTAAACCGCCCAATTCTTTTGGTGTATAAAATACAACAGGCGGGAAACGCGAGGGCATTTTTGAGTTAAGACCAATCTTTATACGTGTTTGAATTTTATTCTCACACTTAACAAGTAAATCTAAGAGCTCCTGTGTATTAACTACAGCTTCGCGGAAGTATGTCATAAGACCAATGAGAGCAGTATTCCATTTATTAACAATCTATAAAATATAAGCTTTTTAATTTCAAATTCGTTTTTACAACGTTTTTACAATTTCTACAAACCTTGGTGAACGTTGTTGAGCCAGATGCCATCAATATTTGACGCACACGATTATGGAAGCGTCCCAGCGACTCATCATCTACACGTAGGAAGCATTGTGCAGTACGTTCTTTGGTAACCTCGTTCTGCAAGTTCCAGACACCATCACGATGCGTGAATTCTTCATTTTGTGTGCGACACTATAAAAAAAAAAAAAAAAGAAAGCACAATAAGATAAAAATTCTATATTGTCATTGTTAAAGGAACCTTTGGCAATATTCGACACTCAAAGCCGCTCATGTTGAATAGCAAATTAGGATTATCCTTTGAGTAGACAGAAACAAAAGTATTCTCCCAATTAATTGTTGTAACCGAACGTGGCAGGCGATTCTTTATGTCCCAAAATACAGCGCGTCCTCTAAAAATTCATAATTTACAATTCAACTGAGATTGTTAATGAAATTATTTTAAAACTTACAAATTAACATCGTGTTTCATGAGACGCATCCTGGCATCACGTGGCCAGCATTTCTTATTATTATATCCTACAATATTCTCGTTGTTCGGATCTGGATGCTCAGTCAGATAACGTTGTATTAAGTCTCTTGCTTCTTCAGCGCTAAATCTAAAGAACAAATGTATGCGATCTACATAGCGACAGAACAAGCGAATTGGATGCGATGTTTCAGTTACTGCATCTTGGAAAGTTAAGAAATCATTCGGCATCTGTGGTGGACCAGCCATTTCACTACCACGATGCAAGCCCAGTACCAGTAGATCCAAAACAAGGCCATAGTATTGGGTTATGAATGAGGAGAATTGCAGTCCACGTATGATGCCATAACTGTTGGTGTGATTCATATCCTTATAGTTAATGACAACGTTGTTTTTAGCAGTCATATAATCAGCAATATTATGGTCCACAATGAGACGCAGCAAACGATTCAGCAACGTTAAATCAATTTTCTCATATAGTTTCTCGAAACGTGATTCAAGCAGAACGTTGCATTCGCCCTCGCCTACATCCCATACCTCTTGCAGATTATTTATACCTAATATTAAAAATAAATGACACAAAATTAAGGATTCAATGCTTTTCATATAAAATAGCAGAAAAATAAATTTCATAAGTTTTTATAATATTTTCACCACGGATATGAAACACGTTATATATCGAAAAAAATCAAAGTTCTGAATCGAATTAATGAAATCGGAATGACATCGACACATTTTCTTTTTTTTTTATTTAAGCACCATGCTATCTTCTTATGCGTATTTAACATGAATTATGTTTCTAACTTGGTGTGGGTATAAAACTAAAGTTCCAGGATAACTTGTTAAATTAACGATACGTGTTAATTTCATAACATACTTGTAGAGAATACCCGTCATTGCATGGGCATCTATATGAAATACCCTTTTAAAACACGATATATATCTCTACTTTATTTACTTTTTCTCAAGTTCCTCATTAGCTTTTCACTTGCTTACGATGTTTCTCTTGATGACTTCTATGCAAGGACATGGAATGTTAACACTCTAAAAGAACTATTTAAGAGATCGTGTTTATAATTCCCAGCAAACCATATCTCGGTAGAAAAATTTTGCGATAGTCTAATGATATCGTTACGATATCTTAACATATAAATACGCGATATCGTCCCGATAGTACAGTTAAAGATAGGATTTTAATATCATAACGATATCCAGTTGGTACTTAAATTTAATTTTATTAATTAAACTTCTTTGATGTTATTACAGGAAACAATCGTTAAAATCAATTGTTTTGATTTATCGATTATTTCGATACTTTGAATTTGCTTGTTGCCATCAATACTCACCTTCACTATATAAATAGTTTTGCCTGCTTACAAATACGAACATTTTATTTTCATGTTATTTTCTCTTATTTCCTTTGTCGTTTGTCGATAAATCTGAACCCATCGTATAACATTATTTTTTAAAAAATATGGTATCGAAACGATATTAAAACTATGTCAAATAGCAAAATTAATATGTTTTCGATATCGTTAACGATATGCCCATTTTTATCGATATCGTCTCGTGAAGCGTAAACAATAGAAGTTATCACCTTTACGATATCAGCTCGATATTGAAACGACATTGAAATTTCGATATCTCGTAATAAGTAATATTTTCTCTTATTTCCTTTGTCGTTTGTCGATAAATCTGAACCTATCGTATAACATTATTTTTTTAAAAATATGGTATCGAAACGATATTAAAACTATGTCAAATAGCAAAATTAATGTTTTCGATATCGTTAACGATATGCCCATTTTTATCGATATCGTCTCGTGAAGCGTAAACAATAGAAGTTATCACCTTTACGATATCAGCTCGATATCGAAACGACAAATTTCGATATCTCAATTAATATGTTGTCGATATCGTTAATGATATGTCCATTTTTAACGAAAACAGAATTTTTCCGATATCATAACGATATGTATCATGTATTGTTATCGATAGGAATTATCACCTTTGCGATATCATCTCGATATCGTTTGGTTTGCTGGGATGTGTGGTAAAATTATATTGATAAAACTTCCTTATATAAAATATTTCTAGCAAAAATCGTTTTTGCTTGCCTTTTATATACGTGCATACTATCAGGTTGAACATTTTTCAGGACATATATGTTGTAAAAGCACTGTAATGACAAAAAGTAATTACAGTTTGAGCGATATTTTGAGGAGCAGCAGCTTGCCGTTTATGAAGAAAGAAAATTGATCGTTTTGAAGTAATTTTATAGCCGCACACGATTCGATACATTTATATACAAAGAAAAAAAATAACAGGATCATCTTAAGAGTAGTCTTGGAGCACTGCATTACGGAGGATGAAAAAAATAACATTTTGAATGATATGATACAGCTGATCATCAATCTGCAACTGCTACCTGCTAAGCAAAATAGACGAAACAAGACTTGCTATCATGCACGAAATCTTCTTCACACACACAACCATAATACAAACTTACAAACATTTAGTTCGCTGCTGGCGAGACGCATCCTAAATAAACTGAACCAATTCCTAATTACACTAATAAATAAGTTTTATATAATTAAATGGCTTGCTGTATGCACAATATTTATAAAGAAAATGTTCCCTATTAAGAGCATATTTTTTTCTGATATTTTATTGTTCGATGCAGTCCGATCACAAACAAAATCGAGGCATCAACACTTTATGATGATTTTAACCAACACAAGCGTGAGGTTTGCAACAAGGGGATTTTCAATACAAATCACTTTGCTACAAATCACACGAACGTAATGGTTAATGAGGGTGGAAGTGTGAATGTCAATAATACGATATTTGACCTACCTTGGCACCATTTGTAAGCGAGCAATGGTGGTGGTTCTGTATCGCTTGGTTTAATCCATGGTGGGAATAAGCGTCTCTTATCGGCTTCATACCAAAGATATTGATCAAGATAAGCATCTGTGATTTTCTCCAAAGGTTCCACGTCATAAACAGGTATCAAATGACTATACAAATCCATAAATTCTATGCCAACCTAGCACGAAGAAGAAAACCTTATAAATATGTCAATGTTTTAAAAAATTTATTGTGTGGAACCTCTTTGAAAGCACGTTGTGTCAAAAGATGACGCTTAATGCGCGATAGCGCCTCATGAGGATTATCGTAAGCTTGTTCAATAAGACCCAACTCCTCACGCTGACTTTGATTCAAACGTGACTTCACGCTGTAAGCTTCCTTAAGACGTTCCAAAGCCAAAATCAAAAGTTTGGTATCGTGTTTGTAGGAGAGAGGTGGAAATGGTATTGGTGCAAAACGTCTAGACTCCAACCAATGTACTGTCGTTGTATATATGGCTACAGCTTCTTCGGGTGATATATAGGGACCATCTTTTAGGTAATTATGTTGACGTTCCTGCTCAGCTTTAAGGTAGAGACGTGTCAAACGTCCTAAATTTTTTTTGCATACAGTTTTGTCGACGGTGGCACCGCGACGTATGCGCTCACGATTGTAGTGAGCTGTATTGGTCCACCAATCGGCTTTCATTTTAACATAACGTAAAATCATATTTTCAATGGGTATGGGCAGCCCCGGCACCTTCCAGGGTATATTAGCTTTCCAGCAACGCCAAGCTTCCGACAAATGTTGCAGAATTGTACGAGCCTTATTTTGCTTAATACCTTCGGGCATCATATCGACAATATCGTGCATCACAGAAGCACGCAATTCTAAATCAAAGTGAGATTCAACGCGCTGCTTTGTAACAGTCTTGGCGACACCCTTGGAATGACGGCCTTCAAACTGACGTGACAGAAGATTGCCTAACCAACGTTCCAGCAGCGGTGTAATGCCACGCATAAAGAATAGCCAAACGCGCCAGCCGGGAGCCCAGAAACCGCATCCCGGACCCTTGCCAACGGGACCCTGAAAATTTATTTTATTATTTTATTTTATATATTTTTTTATTTTATTTATATTTTATTTTTTATTTTATTTTTTATTTTATTTATATTTTATTTCATTTATTTTTTATTTTATTTATTTTTTATTTTATTCATATTTTATTTATTTTTTTTATTTTATTTTTTATTTTATTTATTTTTTATTTTATTTATTTTTTATTTAATTTTTTTTTTATTTTATTTATTTTATTTTGTTTTCTATTTTAATTTTTTATTTTATTTTTCTTATTTATTTTTTTTCATTTTTTTTATTTTATTTTATATCCTTTTTGAAAATGTTTTTAACGTAATAAGTTATTTTTGGAAATTTACCGTATTAAATCTGTAGTAAATCAAGTGCTTTAAATCCTTACACATGCGAATTTGTCGCATAAGTTTGTACTTGTAGCGGTACATGCCAGTCAATTGACCCACATGTGCAAAAATATACTGCAGCCCATCAGCCAATTGAAAGGCATCCACATTGTTGAGACGATATTGCACATGAGAGTCAATGATCAGCTTCGTTAGGCGTAAAATTTCGCGACATAAATGAAAAGCTAAAAGACGAAAATTTAGTCTCAAAATACTTTGTAAACTATTCAAAAATGAAATGCAAACACACCATTGCCGAAACGTGATTTTTTGCGCTCCTTAGTCGTAAGCGTCTTAACAGGCTTCAAATTAAAGTTATAATCTAAATGCAAATAGTTAAGATTTTTGCGATGTATCAACAAGTTCAGCATATTATAGCCCTGACGACACACTTGCAAGCCCGCTTCGACCCAGTCAAGTGTTGTAGTTTGGAAAAATTTGGTCGCTTTAAATGAGCGGAAAAGGTATCTGAAAATGTGCAAATAAGCAAAAAATTAATATAAATAAATTTTTATCTTGATGAAAACTATACCTCTTCTTTTGCGGCTTAGGCTTGCGATGTTTCAAAGCGTTGAGCACATAGTATTTTAATAATTTCTGATAACTAACGCGCACTTTAACAGGATGACCAGGTGGACAATGCTCTTTGTACCAACATTTTACCAAGGGAATATCAATTGCTCGTCTGGAACGTCCAGAGCGCAAATTAAATGGTCGTGGAGCCCATAACAAAGCAATGCCATTGGCTGTATTATCTGTGTAGAGTGGTGTATCTTGAAGAAATGGCTGAACTTCATCGGGCAGGGTAAAGTCCTCGTCATCATCAGGCATTGGTTCTTGTACCTTAACATTCGCGTGCCGATGCGATATTGGATTAATTAGAGGATCAAAGTAGAATGCAGGCAAATCAGGATCTTCAGTTTTGATGTAGACAACATTGGGAGTGTGATACCTGAAGAAGAACAATGTGTATCAAAGCTATGTGTAAAATTTGAATTGTTTAATAAACATTTTTTGATAAAGATTTTAATATTGATTTTTGTTCGCAATTTTCAGCAATTGTAAATTAAAATTTCACATTTACCCTTATAACATAATTGCACCAGTTTGAAAATTTAAATCGCAAATTTTGTAGTAATTTTCTTATTTGGCTTTATTTTATATACCACTAATAGACACGAGGAATTATTGACAGTTTAAACTTTAAAACTTGCCATATTCGAGTTTTGGTGGTTTTGTAATATTTTAATCATTTGCATTTTAATAGCAGCAAGCGATCATCTTCGGGACTTCGAGACAGCTATTATTGGGGTAATACAAAAAGTATTTGTATAACCGCAGATAGATTTATTTATAGATATTTAAATTGAAAAAGATTGAACTTAATTTAAATAAAATGTTGTTCAAGTGCTCTTTTCCCCCACTATTTTATTCGAACTTACCATGATAGATGAACAAAGTGTGGCATATTATTGTACAAATATGGAAACGCAATACGATACTCTGTGCGTATCGGTTGTCGAATGATAACTTTGTTAATATCATTAAATTCATTCCAATCCTCATCACTGAGCAAAACATTAAAAGAAAGTAATTTATATTAATTGAAATGCTAAAATTTCGTTGCCAGTATTCTGTGACTTACCCGACATTGTGATCCTTTATAAGCGGTTCAAATTTAGGACCTCCTGGAATAGCCATGTTCAAAGCTTTGGCCGTGAAAAAACTCTTGGGATCGAAGAGATAAAAGAAATTGTCATCAACTAAATCGGTAAGCAATTGATTGGCCAAACGATAAAGCGTAGCTAACTGAGGTAGTGTCAAATTCCACTTGCGGTAGGTAGAACCATTCACATAACTGAAATCGCGAAAAAAAAACAAAAATTATATTTCTGACCAAAACGTAAAAGCTGACCAAAACGTATGTCAAGCAATATGGCACAATGCAAAAAATTTACTTACGGCGTTCCTACTAAAGGTCTGTGTTCATAAAACCATTTGAAAACGCTTCCATCTTCTTCAGAGTCCAAATCAATTTGAATAGCCTCCAAAGGCTCAACATCTAAAACGTTGTCAGCGTAATCTAGAGGAGGTTCTTCGTCGTCGAAAGGAGGGAAACGCATGCGCTTAAAATGACGTCGATCACGCTTTTCGCGACGCATCATAATCCACATAGTACTAAAAGAAACGGCATAAATTTATTTAACTCCTTTTTATTTAAAATTTTTTTTTATTTACCCCCATTGCGCAATATAAACCGGCTCAATAACCCAAGGTATTTCATTGACAAACGTTATGGCGCCAGTGATATGGTAGAGCACCTGGACGTCACGTATTTGCTCCCAAGGCATAGGCATATTTTCGAGTAATTTAAGCACAGCATGTGGCATATATTTTAAAGCCCCTAGATAGACCCGTTTATCGTGGCGATATTTGCGTGACGTCATGTCACCATGATCGCGTATAATCTTGCGAATATGCTCAGGTGGCATGTCCTCTTTCTGTGCATCTACAAATCCAAATTTGCGTTTTTCCGCAAAACGTTTCGATTGCAGCTGATGCCATTTTTGTGCCTTTTCTTGTAATTTTTCTTCGGTTATTATGTCCGGTTTGGGTGCCGGTATATGACCCAAGTGTCCCGGACCCAATCCAATGCTGCCCATACTTCCAAGCGGCTGTTGAGGCAATGGTGCACCAGGTGGCGGAATTTGTTGTATTTGATTTGCCATCTGCTGAGCATGTATTTGCGCTTGTTGAGCGTGTGCTGCAGCGGCATATGCTTGAGCCTGCTGCTGCGCCATCAACTGCGCTGCCCAAGAATTTGGTGGAATCATGTAAGGTGGTAGAGACATTTTTAGTGCCTTTTACCCCAAATAAATCTGATCTTTAAGCCAGTAACAATTCTAAAAACATAGAGAATGGTTTCATAAATCAGTGTAGAACAGTGAAAGCTAATTATCGACAAATGCTGAAAAAGGGATACACAACTATAAAGCACCCCCTCCCACCCTTATAATCTATAATCAGCATCAAGGCCCAATCAAGTGACTGCCCTTCAGTCATTATAAACTTTATGCATTTTTAAAAGAAGCACTTATTAAATTGTTTATTCGACACGTTAGTTATTCCCTTCTCGGCATTTAATTTTTCTTGCCAGCGAGGTCTCAGCTTTGGTCTAACCCCTTTCTTTTTTTCTTTGGAGTCGCAGACGTTGGTTTTTTTATTTCACATTTTAGCATTAAAATACATACATTTAATAAAATATTCTTTACTCACTAATGCTTTTGTGAATATAATTTATTTTAAACACAATTCTCACATTAATTTTTCACTATTTGCCAATATATTTTAAGAAAAACTACAGCATAAAAACGTTTTTATTTCTTCAATGCGGCAGACATCTTTTAAGAATAAATAGTATTGCCAGCCCTTCTTTTTGAAGTATTATTAAATGTATGAGCCCAATAAACAAATTTAAGAATTCATTGCATGGCTTAGGCACTGTTTACACGTCATTCAAATTGAAGGATCATTCAAAATTTGTTGTTGTTTTCCCAGCGAAAAAAAGATGAACTCTCTGCCAGAGAGGAAATGAACTTTCAACACTTCATCGCATCAATCAAAATTTTGATGGAGCTCCAGACCTGCATCAATCAATTACAGGGTTGCATAATCAACTTTTCTGGTACCTACAACAACACTTCTAGTCGGCATCGGCCATTCAATCAAAAAATCACGTGTGAACAGCTATTCAATCAAATATCTCGAAGAGAGTAAAAGAGAACAAAAAATGCGATAGTCTTCATTCAATTTGAATGACGTATAACTCCGCCTTAATAATGGCAGATTATATAAAAAATTACATATATTTTTGGAAGCAGCATCATTTAATTTAACTTTAACATTTTAGCTCTGTCAAAGAAGAAGACATATTCATAAGCAAGGCTAATAAGCAAAAAACTTGTCCATACTAGAATGAAAATTAACATTCTTTACTTGTAGCAACTTTTAATATTTAATAATAATATATATGAATATCAGGAAACACAGATGAAACAAATTCCAACCTTTGCTAGAAATCTCAGAGCTAAAACCAAATTGATTTTATTAGTTCAATTCAGTTCCAAAATGTTCATAATTAAAAAAAAGAATTTTGGCAATTATTACTAAATAGCTTGTATAAAAATATTTTTAAATGAAAATACACAAGAATATTTACTTCATTATTTTCCCCACGTTTCGGTAGTGTCTTTCTATCTTCTTGGGGGGGGGGGTGAGTTTTATTGAATAATTATTTCTTATATTTTCATAATTTTCAGATGATTGCAGCGGCCCGACTTCACAAACATTTGTGTTTATGAGCTGTGTTTATAAAATTGCAATTTAAATATTTAACCGCGTCTGTGATATTTTTCTAAATTTAAGTTTGTCTTTCAATGTTTTTTTAAAAATTTTTATTTATTTTAACAATTAATGTTCGTGTCGTTAACGCAATTTATTTAAACCAATTATATTTTTAAATGTTTGTGAAGTCGGGCCGCTGCAATCATCTGAAAATTATGAAAATATAAGAAATAATTATTCAATAAAACTCACCCCCCTGAAGAAGGTAGAAAGACACTACCGAAACGTCGGGAAAATAATGAAATAAATATTATTGTGTATTTTCATTTATCACATTAAGACCAATAGAGCCGTAACAACCAAATCAACAGCAATTCAGCATTGGTCACAACAAAAACTTCAAAATATTTTGAACTTTTGTTGATATGAAATCCCAAAATATATTCGACTTGATCTGAATCAAGAAAAAAAATCTCTTTAACAGCACGGAAAACTACAGAAACAGTAAGCAGAGTGCTAAAATAGCGAGATGAAGATTGTTTCATATCGATTTAAAAAAAAAGATTGTTGTTAAGTAAAAGGACCATGTTAAATATTTAGCTTAACCGCAACTGTTTTTTATGGGCCAATAAATTTTGACCAATTTTGAAATTTCAGCCCGCGCCAACACCAAACTGACACAGATTTCATAAATTTCAACAATACAATATTACAATACAAATTTTTGAATTAAGTTCGGCAGCGAGCTCCCAAAATTATTGATGAAATTCGGCAATTACAATTGTTAGTAAACTTAACAATTGCCTTGCTAAAATTTTGTATTGATTTTTAATTTTCTTTTTAAAAAATTGAGATCTCTTGACATATTATTTTTGATTTTGTGACCTTCATAAGTGACAATTGTTGTTTTAACCATCAAAAATAAATTTCGAAAAATTAACAATTTTGAGAAATCACAAATTGCCTATTGCTAATGCTATTTTAACCAAGATTATAGCTATTTTTTGTTAAAATAAACAATGTTTTCTGAGAGTGTAGGTATATTTTTGAGAAAAGCCAAACCAGGCAGATCAATCAATGCTTGTTGTTTCTGAGGCTGGAATGCAAACACAAATTGTTTAACCCATAGTAAAAATTATATTTAGTTGAATGCTTAAAATTTAAAGTTAATAGTCCATTCACTGCATTCATGAAGTGGTAACAGAAAATTTAACTCAATAAAATATTAAAACGAATAAACTTTGAAAGGGTCAGAGAAAAATGCGCACATTCTTAAAGATACATACAATTGAAAAACATTCTGTGTTAGATGAGATTTAAGCCGGGGTTCTTTCGCATACAAGCCACTCACTTATTGTTGAACTCATTATTCGTAAGACATGCAATAGTGTTAAGCTTAAAATTTTTAATTTGTTTTAACATTTTTAAGGTAATATACGTATAACGACAAAAAAAAGCTTTTTAAAAAAATTTTTAGATACAAAAAGTTATTATTTTTTTCAAATTAATACAGCTTTATTTTTTTTAATTATTTTCTGACTTTTATATAGAGGGCATTGAAAGTGACATTGAAAAAAAAGACATCCGAAAGGTTCGATGAAAATAGCCTTTTCCATGAATCTGAAACAAAAAAAATCAAATGTCATTTTGAAGTACATACCATTAAATCGACATCCACCTTTCGCATGACCTCCAGGGTTTTTTTAAGTTATGGCTAAATTTAGAGTAAAAAGTTAAAAAAAGAGATAGATTTTCGCGCGCTTTTTGTCTATTAAACATATAACCTACTATTAGGTACTTGGATTTAAAGGGGATGCTTAGGGACAAAATTACAAATAAAACGCACTAAGAGTCATTGAAATTGAACCAATTGATTTCGAGTTATCTACCGAACCGTTTCAAAAAACTATTTTCGAGGAAATCGCGTTTAAAATGTTTTTCGAAATTTTGCATATATTTTTCAAATTATACGTTGATAACAAATACTGTTCTTTAATCCGTAATGCTAGGTATCAATTTAAAAACATGTACGTATATTCTAGAAACTATAAGCAAACAAAAACCATTTTTTTTAAATTTACACGTATATTAGAAATTTATATTGTCTAATATTGTTTATATTAGGTCTATTTCCGTACTCGATTGTAGTAACTTGCAATGTGCTAGAACGTGTTTCCGTACTTTTTCGAAGTGTGCTAGAAGAAATTTGTTCCAGCTACATAAGAACAACCATCAAGAAGAATAAGCACCAAGAAGAACAGGCAAATGCCAATTTACCGTTTGTTGTTTGCTTATGTCGTGCGATAAAAAATTAACTTAAAAATTGTTAAATATCAATAAATATAAAAACATATAATTAAAAATATAAAATATCAAGCTAAAATTGGTGTCGTTTGCGTTTGTAACAAGTTGGTGGTGCTTACATTTGATAGGCAATCAGCTGTTTCGTGCTTGAAACTAGCTAGAAGTTGTTCCCGTACTTTTAACACTATTCTAAAATTTAATTTTATTCCCTTATATTGATCTTTACTCGACTTTTACTCGAAAATGTGTACGGAAACAGACCTATTATGTGTGAATATTGTTTTTCATGTTGTTTTTTTGATTTGATCAAAAAGACAGCAAATGTGTCTCAAATATTAAAAATAAGAACAATTTATTAAAACATATGATGGATTTTATATGAATTCAATATTATTAAATTTTTTCTATTTTTTAAATTTTTTATATATATATATTTATATTATATTTATATATGTAAAATATATACAATATATATTTATATATTGTATATATATATATATTTTATATATGTTTATTCATTTTATTCAGTCATTGGAACAATTTCCTTACAGACTAGAGACTATTTAAAATAACAATTAGGCTAAAGTAAGAATAAACTATTAATATACTTTTTAAAAACTTCTTTAGAAACAGCAAATTCAAAAAAATTATTTAATGATAAATCATTATATAAAGACAAAGCCCTTGTAATAGGCTCATTTTTAGCATAATTAGTTCTAAATGGCACTTCTCCAATTTACTTACTGGCGACGATTCCACCAATGCCGCCCATGGAGAGCGCAGTGCAGTGCCACCAATCGACGATGACGGAGTGGAAGTATCACCACCTAGCCATGAAGAGGTTCGAGTTGCTATCCAACGACTCAAAAACAATAAAGCAGCGGGTGCTGACGGCCTGTCAGCTGAATTGTTTAAAACCGGCGGCGATGAATTGATAAGGCGCATGCATCAGCTCATCAGCAAAATATGGCTAGAAGAAAGCATGCCCGACGATTGGAACCTCAGTGTACTGTGCCCTATACTTAAGAAAGGAGACCCTACAATCTGCGCTAGTTATAGAGGTATCAGTCTTATTTCCATCGCATATAAGGTTCTCTCAAGCGTACTGTGTGAAAGATTAAAGCCGATTACAAAAACACTGATTGGACCTTATCAGTGTGGCTTTCGACCTGGTAAGTCCACCATAGACCAGATTTTCACGCTACGACAAATCCTGGAGAAAACCCACGAAAATCAAATTGACACACACCATCTCTTTGTCGATTTTAAAGCTGCGTTCGATAGCCCGAGAAGGGATTGCCTATACGCAATAATGTCTGAGTTCGGTATACCTGCAAAGTTGATTAGACTTTGCAGAATGACGTTGAGCAACACACGCAGCTCCGTCAAGGTAGGAAATGACCTCTCCGAAACCTTCAATACCGAAAGAGGTTTCAGGCAAGGCGATCCACTGTCTTGCGATCTCTTCAACATCATCATGGAGGGGATCGTACGAAAGGCCGGTGTGCATCGTAATGGCACCATTTTCTATAAAGGTGTCCAGCTCCTTGCGTACGCTGATGATATTGATATTGTTGGCAGAACCAAGAGAGATGTTACCGCTGCTTTCGCCGCTATCGAAAAGGAATCAGCAAAAGTGGGTTTGACGATAAATGAGGGTAAAACAAAGTATATGCTGTCTACAAACAAGGGAGCGCGGCGTTTAGACTCCCACGTTTCATCCGGCAGCTATAACTTTGAAGTAGTCAAGGAGTTCGTTTACCTTGGCACCGCCATTAACACTAACAACGAAATCAGCCTGGAGATAAAGCGAAGAACAATAATTGCTAATAGGTGCTACTATGGGCTCAGTAAGCAACTATGTTCCAGAGCCCTCTCTCGATCGACAAAACTAACACTCTACAAGACGCTCGTTCTACCTGTGCTGCTTTATGGCGCTGAGGCATGGGTAGTTTCGCAAACTGACGCAGCCGCTCTGGGGGTGTTCGAGAGAAAAGTTCTTCGCAAAATCTTCGGTCCTGTTCGAGTCGGCGATGACTATCGCATCCGAATGAACCACGAGCTGTATGAGCTCTACGGAGACATTGACGTAGTTCGGCGTATAACTGTGCAGCGACTACGCTGGCTGGGTCATGTCCATCGTATGGACGACGAAGCTCCAGCGAAAAAGGTGCTCGAGGCGAGGGTCGCTGGTCAACGACGACGAGGGAGACCATGCCTCCGATGGATGGACCAGGCTGAGGAAGCCCTAACCGCGCTTGGTGTATCCGATTGGAGAAGGCGCGCGCAAAGCAGAGGCGCCTGGCGAGAGCTGATGAGGTCGGTCGAAATCCGGACACGGGTTGTCACGGCCATCTAAGTATGTAAGTAAGTTCTAAATGGTTTAATAAAAAATATTTTAAAACGTCGCAGCTGCCTTGAAAGTACATTAAACATAATTTGTTCAAGCAGGGATGAACAATCAATATTTCCGACTAAAATATCGTATATGAAGACTAAAGAACTAATCTTCCTTCTTGTTTCTAGAGTTTTAAGACCCAAAAGCAAACATCTTGCATTATACGAGGGCATAAAGTCAACAAATAAAGGTCGCAATGCAATTTTAGAAAAAGATTTTTGAATCCTTTCCAATCGAAAAGAGTGCGGGGCATAAAACGGGTTCAAAATTATTGCTGCATATTCTAACCTAGATCTTACAAACGAATTGAAAAGACATTTGAAAGTGTGTGGATCCTCAAACTGAGAACTATTTCTTCGTATAAACGCAAGCAAAGAGTACGCTTTAGGAATTATAAAATTTAGATGGTCAATGAATGTTAGCTTTGAGTCAAAGAAAACTCCCAAGTCCCGAATAGTATTTACTGACTGTAATAGTGACTCACCCAGAGAATAACTGGAAGTAATAACATTAGAAACCTTAAAATAGGACATGTGAAAGCATTTCTTTATATTTATTGGTAAACCATTAATACTGCACCAATTAAAAACATTATCCAGGTCTGACTGTAACGCTGTGATATCAACTGGGCAATATATTCCTTAAAAAAAAATATATATATATTATATAAATATATATATTATTAGAAGAATATTTAAAGTATTTAAATATTCATGCAGTTAAACATTACAAATTCAGTTTAACAAATTTTTAACATTTAAACGTTCCCTTTGATTTCTGGGGAAATTATTTAATAAATAACAAAAAAGGATAAGTGAGTACCCGCTTATATATTATACAACTTTGAAATGTATGCGTACCACAACATGTTTGGTTTCAAATGCACAACACTGACGCTTGCCGGCTGGCAAATAAATTCAGCCATTTCGGTTTTTTAAGTCGAAACTGAACGAAACCCGCCCATGGCAGTCGCATATTTCGCTTCTACGTGTAATATACGTACTGTAGGCAGTGGAGAGTGAAAGAATTTTGCACATTTTCAACGACTGGAGGTGAAAATTAGTGTTTTAAAATATAAATCAAAACATTAAATCGAACATCAACAAACTAGTGTGGAAAACAATAAAGATTTTGTGAATTTAACAAGTTAAACACGTCTTAAAAGTGCAGCTGAAGTTTTTGACTCGTCAAATGTTTAAAAAGTGCCGTGTCTGCGGCGAATGCGAAGACAAAGCAACAGCAAACAAAAAACCGATATAATAACTTAAGAAAAATGTTGAAAAATTAAATAAAGTAAAACAAAAAGAATAACTAACACTTTTGATTGAAAAAAAATAAGCAGCAACAACAACAATTTAATCAAAAGCAGTAGTTAAAGAAGAAACGATAAAAATACAAAACTTAACGAACGGTGTGAATGGCTGTGTGTGAGTGGCGTGTATGTGTGATCGATGGAGGAGAAGGATTTGTGAGCCGGCCGCAAGAATCGCTTAATCAGTCGTGAATTTGCTGAGTGGCGTTACAGAGCTCAAAATAATTTTGTGTAAATTGTAACGTGAGTGCATTGGAATAATTTGTGTTTTGGAATTTTTGCTTGCAACATAGCAAAGGAATTTAGCAAATTAATAATAATTGTTGTTGTTGTTGTGTGCTCTGACTTCAGAATACTTTTAATAAATAACAGTGATATGATATAAAAATATGCAAATATATACCTATATATTTAAAGAAAGAATTTGTGAAAGATTTAATTATTGTAACTAAAAAAAAAACTTAAGTTTTTATGCGCTGCTTGCATTAACATCAACGCCGTCGAGACAAAGATCAATAAGAAAAAAAAAAGCTAACTTCAGTTTATAGTGCAAAAATCGCAATATTAAAAATACTTTCGTCTAAATTTTGCTTAAATTAAATACTTAAAAAACAATAAATTATAATTTTAATCGAGTCGAGAAAAAAGAAACACTACAAAGTAGATAAAGTAGCAGCGCTGCTGAAAAACTGTTTTCTTTGCTTTATTATCTTTTTGCTTTATCTGTTTCGCTTTATTGTCTATTTCATTAAACTTATTCTCTTCTTAATTTTCTTAAAAGGAAAATAGATGTAAGAATTTTTAGTGTGGAAGCAAATTGGCAAAAGATTTTGTTTTTGGTCTTTCTTTACACTCTTGTTTGCGTGTGTGCGTTTTGTGAATCGTGTGGTGTTTGTGTGCACTTAAGTGAAGCTTATGCAAAGCTGCGAAATGTCAAAAAATGACAGAATTTGAAGAATACGCTGAGGACGAACGCAAAATGAGTTCGTCAAGTTTGTTCTTTGCGTGGATGCTGCAAACAAAAAGGAATGAGAATTAATAGCACTGCCAGATAATTGCATTTGCAAAAAATTCCTTTCGTGTCGGGTATATTGCCACTTTAATATCAATTTTGGTTTAAAAATGGGATACCCAAAAATAACAAAAAAGCCTCATTTCAATCTATTGAAAAAATTTTAAATATAATTGAAGGAATCATGCTAAAATTATCAGTTCGCTTATGATTTGAACGAATTCGTGTGAGGATACATTTATATGAAATAAATAAAAGCTAATAAGTTGTGAGGTATGGAGATATCGTTGTTTTTATATCATTGCGTTCATGATATAATTATACCAGGTAGCCTTCACAACTTGCTATTTTCTCAGCGCCGAACAATAATTGTTAAAATCAATACAAAGTTTAACTTGTTATCTACTGTGCAAGCAGCGTTTTATATCGGTCGGCAAAAGAAATGTCACTCTTATCTTAAAATTATTATGTCATGATTGGGTTGCTTAAAATGCCATATTTTGCTCTTTTCCTTAAAAAAAAAAGCAACTGAAGCCAGATAAAAATTAGCGAAAGCTTATGACGAAAATGTGATTAGAGAAATATAATGTCAGAATGGTTTGCCGTATCCTTGATTGAAATTTTTCAATCATGTTGCTCCTCGTTCTGATAGGTTGACGACGACCAAATCAAGACGCTTGTGGAAACAAACAATCATTCGACTGTCAGAGAAATTGCGAATGCTCTATATTTGTCCCTTGTAAGCGTTCACGGCCATTTAAAGTCCATTTAGTCATTAAAAAATTGGATGTCTCGGTCCCGCATGGATTGAAAGAAATTCACAAAGTCAAGTCAATTAAGTTGACATTTGCAATCGGCTCAGTGTCAAAATTCTTTTGATAACTATGTTAAAAGAAAAATTAGTTGATCCAAGAAAATGAAGCGCTCGAGAGCAAGCAAAAGCAGGCAGTCGTCAGAAGAAAGTTTGCTCTGAATCTTATGGGATTGAAAGAGGCTTGTCTACTACGAGCTATTCCCATAGAATAGAACCATCAATTCTGAAGTGTACTGTGGGTAACTACGTCCTGAGTTGGTCAATCGGAAGGGGGTGGTCTTCCACCACGATAACGTGTGGCTTCATACGAGTTTAGTAACTCGCCAAAAATTACTCCAGTTCGGATGGGATATTTTGCCCCATCTACCTTATAGCCCAAACCTTGCGCCCTCGGATTACCTTATGTTTCGCTCCCTGCAAAACTGACTGAACCCAAGGTTGATTAATATAGGTTAAGTCACTTGAGAGAAACTCTGTTGAACTGTCAGAATGGGTGAAAGGAAATCAAGAAAAAAACCTGAATCTGTACAATTTTTAGCTAATAGCTTCTTTGACAGTTCGAGCAAAGGCGAAAAAAAGAGTTCTTTGGAGACTTGTACCTGCACGCAATATTATCGGAGATGTAAAATTCCGTGGCATGAGGAATCTCTAATTTGAGGTCAATTCAAACAAATAACGACATATCCAGGCATGTTCTGAGTTCAACATTAGAAATGTATCGGATTCTGATTTAATTTTCGATATTAAACGTTGTTCTAGATTCCGATAAAGTTATTAATTCATTTGGATTCGAAAATTCTTTCCGAACGCTGAGGTTTTTATTTATGGTTTCAAACTTTAACTCAACGGTATAATTAATGCCTTACTTTAAGTTTTCATAATTTCTATGGTATTATTATTAAATGGTATTTACAAGAGATATAAACTAAAATTAAACTGTTTTTTTTCCAAATCAGAATGTTGTATCAAAATTTGTAAATGTTTAAAGTAATGTTTATTTACAAAAACCGCGAAGGTTCGGAACCATATTATATGTGCACCATTTTGATCCAAGTAAAAAAAGTGTTGGGTTAACCTCAACTTCACTAGAACTATTTATGTTATGAATTTCAATTTTAATTAAATACTTTTAGAATTGAAATACTTTTAGAAAGCTCAAAGTGCGTATAGTGTCAGCCGAATAAGCAGCTTAAAGCGACTTTTTTTTTTTTTTTTTTTTTTTTTTTTTTTTTTTTTTTTTTGAGCGCTGGTATCCATCATGCCGATTGTTGCTTTCTCCCTCGCTCGTACGGTTATGTTTTCTTTCATTTTACACATTGCTCACTTATTATTTTCATTAAATAACATACGGACCTTATTAAGCATTCGATCATTTGACATCAATCAGCTATGAAAAAAAAACGAAATCGCCATTTCAGCCCTTGAGAGGACTTTGACCGAGCTTCTTAAGATCAATTGTGTGATCATAATTTGTGATCAACACAAATGACGGATAACTGGACCTACATGTTTTATACTGACTCCGCACGGCTTATGTTCTCGAGAAGCTTTTCATGGCAGTTTTTACTCTCTGAGGTTTGCAATTGTCTGCAGAGTGGTGACGTCCGAACAGAAAAATTAATTCAATTGAAAAAACTTTCTGTGTCAGATGGGGGGGAGCTATATGTGTAAACATATCAAAACAATTAGATTTTGGTTAATGAAGCCATTAACGAGTTTGCTTAACGCATATAAACAAATATTTTCTAACACATAAATGATTGATGTCAAATAATTGACCGTATAAGCTCCGAATTAGGGAAAATGTTAGAGAAGCCTTCGATAAATTGCTTTAACAGCCGGTTGACTTCATTCCACTATTTTTTATGTCCTGTTCTTTTCCTGTTCTGTATGCGAAAAAAAAGATACATGCTATGTTTTTGCATTTTTGTATTTTATTTCCTTGAACGCGAATATACGCATATAAACAGCATTATAAAACAAACAAATAAAAAGAGTAACAAGAGGGCAACAAAAACTTTTTTTAGCTTTGCTTTGTAATGCTTTGTAGGAAAATCAACAATAATACAACAACACCTAAAGAAAAAAGTTAAAACATTTCAAACCAGGTGCTTGATCAAGTGGCTTAATGCGGCTTGAAGTGCGTTTTAGCTGAAACGGTCAGCAGCTGATGTACGTTCTCTTTAATGTGCGTTCTTTCTACGTACTTCTGTTTTGTCTAAAAAAAATTCTAAATAAAAACGCAGCAATAACAAGGCAACAAAAAAAAAAACAGCAGAAAACAATTACAAATAAGGATAAACAAGCTGGAATACTAAGTGGCTTGAAGCGGCTTAAAGTGCGTGTCTCTTCACTTGGTGTTCACTTGCTGGCTTGGAGGAAAGCAAAAAGTGTTCACGAAATCACATGACTTTATGATGCTTCGGTTGCAAAAATTAAAAAAAAAAAACAAAAACGTAATATTTACAAACAAACCCAAAATAGAAAAAAACCAGCTGCAATAAGACGGCGGCAGCAAGCGCGCACTATACGCACTACCAGCTGCTTAAAGCATGACGCGTTTCCAGCTTGGTCCGGCACCGCATCCAGCCTGCACTATAAGCGCGCCCTAAACTAAGTAAACAAAACAAAAGTTATCAGAACTTTTAAAATTTTGTTCAGATTTTGCCTTTTTTGGCATTTTTCAATTCTTATGTATGTATGTATCGCTATTATATTTTTTTGCTTTTGTCAGCATAGTCATTGAGCCAGAATTAAAAATCAAGCAATTGCTTGTCCATCAAGATATAGTTACAGACACATATGAATACATCTAAACTACTGCTTGGAGATCCTAAACAAAAGCAACTGCTTTTTTTTATTCATTAGGGCCATTTTCTATTCGAACTACTAGCGTGTAGATAACTTAGTTGCAGTGAGCTACAAAGCTAAAAGTTAAGAAAAAAAAAAATCATTAGATTCCGGTATTCTCAGCTCACAGCAGAATATTTTTTATTGAATTATGGTGTTTTTTTTTTTATTGACTCGCTTCTAATTTATTTTACTTATAAAGTTATACTACTAAAAATCGTATCTTATCTTCGATTTATTCTCATTACAGTAAAGTGTTAAACAGTAGAAAAAGAGAACGAATTTGTGTGTGTGTTACTTAAATATATGTTAAAAAATTAAAAAAAACAAGTGTTTTTAAACATTTTCCTATTAAATAAAGAATATAACCGGAAAGTTATTTAATTTTTAAAACAACCTAATAAATAAAATAAAAGGCAACCTACGTCATCAACATGTCAGAAGAAGTAGATCGCAATGACCCCGAATTGAAGTATCTTTCGGTGGAACGTAATCAATTCAACGATCCGGCAACACAGGCCGAGTGGACACAGAAGCGTTTAGTGTGGGTGCCGCATGAAAATCAGGTGTGTATAAGATAATTAAGTTAAAAATTAAGTTAAATTAAATTAAATTAAGTTTTTTATATTTATAAAAGTTATTAAATATAATTTATATTTAGGGGCTTGCTTGCAGGCTGCCACCTCATAGTTTTGATGATAGAACTCCTTATAAAATCAACGTATTGTTAATTTGCTGCATACGTTTTAAGCATACGAAATCATTTAAATTTTTAAAGTAAAATAATTGTCAGCAAATTTTCAAAAGTATCTAAAATTGAACCTTTGAAATTTTGGTCTGCAGGTTGCCAGCCTTTGAAAAATTGCTGAAAATGTAGAAAAATCTCAAGTAAAAACACTCAATTTAGAAACATTATATAAATTTATTGAATTTTACATAGATTTTGCAGTGCTCTTCCTCGAATTATTGTATATAAGAAAATCCAACGAAAATGTAAAAAAAAAATTGCGCTATGAAAAAATCGCACAAAAGAAAAATCACAAAAAAAAAGAATCACTCAATATTTTTTCATACAAATTTAAAAAAGAATTGGGCATATTTTGCATTTTTTTTAGCTGAAATTTCGTTTTTTGTGTTTGGGGAATTTTTCCAAAAATTGTTGACTTTTTGTTTCTTTTTGTTGGGCCAAATTTCATTTTCCATTTTTCATTAATTTTTGGCCCATTTATCATTTGGATGATTTCTTAATTTTTTTTTGGCGATTTTTCATAACGCCAAAAAAATCACCGATAGCATATAAAATGAAATAAAACTACTTTTGGATAATAATTTTTTCAAAAAAAATCGCCAAAAAAAAAAATTAAAAATCACCCAAATGAAAAATGACGCAAAAATAATGAAAAATCTTGAATAGTGAATGAAAAAAAACTCAAAACGAAAAAATAAAATTTTTTTTTATCACGCCCGCAATGATTGATGTTCATCAAGGCACCTGATTTGTGCTTTTTGGTTATTTCGCATGTCCGTCCGTGTAGAAGTTTTTTTTCAAAATTTGCAGCAAAAATTTTACCCTATATCTTATTTTTTATTCAACTTATACGCATTTTAAACCATTAAAAAACATTTTTTTTTTAAAGTGTCATGTCCCCAATTTTAAAAATTAAATTCATTTTAATAATCCCATGCTTAAAAATCTATAAAAAAATTTCGTATAAAGGAAAAATACTAATTCTTTTTAAAACAACAATTTTCTTTGGTAAGCAAAAAATTAAAAAAAAAAATATTACGGCCGAAGGGTGAGGTCAGAGCCTTGCACGAACATAATATTTTTATTTGTTCGTTCGTTCGTTCGCAGAATTTTTTCTACAAAATTTTAATTTTGATTTTCTACGAACGAACGAAGGAACAACTATTTTTTTACGAACGAACGGACGAACATTAATTTTCTACCATCGAACGAACGAAGATAAAATTTTTGCGAACGAACATCTTTCTACAACATTCTACAAACATCATTCTACAAACGAACGTAAATAAAAAAACTGTCGAAAATAGTTAATATCGGCCGTAGCTGGACTCCTAAGGCGATGTAATATATGAGCCGGTCCTATTATTTTTTGCCTCTTAACATTTCTTCCCAACACACCTACCCCCTATCTGCCACCCTTCTTTGGGCCCCCATACAAAAACACAAAAACTGTCAAAAATAGCTTATATCGGCCGTAGCTGAACTCCTAGAGGGGTCAAATATATGAGCTGGTCCTATTATTTTTAGCCCTTCAACATTTCTTTGGAAGACACCTACCCTCTTTCTGCCACCCTTCTTTGGGTCCCCATACAAAAAAAAAAACAAAAACTGTCGAAAATAGTTTATATCGGCCGTAGCTGGACTCCTAGAGGGGTCAAATATATGAGCTGGTACTATTATTTTTTGCCCCTCAACATTCCTCCCGAACACACCTACCCCCTATCTACCAACCTTCTTTGGGCCCCCATACAAAAAACATCTATTTTCTTCGAACGAACGAACGAACAAACATATATTTTCCACGAACGAACGAACATCAATTTTATACGAACGAACGAGTGAACATCTATTTTCCACGAACGAACGAACGAACATCAATTTTGTACGAAAGAACTAACGAACATATATTTTCCACGGACGAACGAACGAACGAAATATTTGTATTTTTTTTGAACGAACGAACGAATAATAATAAAAAAAATGTAGAGTAAATCGAAGTGTTGTAAAAATTATATACTTATCTTTCACAGGTTTCATGCGAAAAAATTGCAAGGGAAATTTTGTCCGCTATTTTTTTCCGTTACCTTCTTTTATACATAATTCTAATTCTCATTGTAAAGAAAAACGTAATAAATACACCAAACAAAATTTTCTTTTTATACACAAAATTTTAAAAATTTCATCTGTAAAAAATACACCAAACGAAGTATTTTGTATACACAAAAATCGAGTAATGTTTTTTTAATACTTTATACACAAGTTTTTTACACACAAATTTTACAGTTTTTTAATAAGGTCAAAAAACAATTTCTATGTAGAAAATGAGCCAAAATTTCTTTAAAAATTCTGATGATTTTTTAATACACTATAATTGAAAAAAATACACCGAATACTTACACCAATTTTTGCGCAAAATACCCACTGAGATATTCCCTAATAATCTGAAGGACTTAAAACCGATATCAATGCTTAACTTTTACCTGCTTTAGTTTGGGGCGGTGTCGCGGCTGTCACTCAAATTATTATTATTTTTTTTTTTAATTTGTCTTTGGTCGCGATATCTGTTGCTCCAAACGCAGCGTTGCAGTCATGTCATGGAAAGAAATGTTTGATACCCAAACCTAACGAAGACCAGTTTATGCTTAATTCTGTTGTTTCTGGATGACTCAAGAGTTGTGGTGGTAGTTATTGTTGTTGTTACTGTTGTTTTTTTCTCGTTCCCTTAAACTCGATGAATGACTAACAATAATTCTGTTCTGTTAAAAGATAAAAACTGAAGTTCGCTGTGGATAATATTTTATAAGTTGAAAAAGAAGAAGAAAATTGAAATCAAATAAAAAACAACGTTTTCTCTTTTGAAAGAGAAGATTTCGAAATTACGATTAAGTATATTTTTTTTTTTAATATTTTAATGAAATTATAAACTTACCAATAAGCACGTTTCTTCTCCTAACAAAGCTCTTTAAATGTGTTGAAATTGCATTTTTTCCATTGACACTATTTGTTGCTAACGTTATAAATATGAATATTTCAACACTGCGAATAACTGCATATTTAATTGCGATTTTACTGCAATTTTAACAACCTCGCTCTTGTAGTTGTTGTTTTTTTATAGTATTTAAACATTTATTATCTGGTCTTCACATAAAACTAAATTAAACCACCAAACATCAAAAGGTGAGTCATGCACTCGAAATGTTTACCTGATGAGTTTTTATGAGTGATTTTTTTTTTTGGTTTTATGGTTTGCTCCTCCACTTCCGTCTCGTATGTGCGTTGCGAATCATTGAAATTATCTAAATTCAAAAACTGATTCATGATAGCTATAACGCGTGTTAAATGGAGAAATTGCAGACTTACACAGATTTTTTTTTTTATAGTTAGCCAATTCTGTCGTATTTGAGCTCTTAACCGTAATTAGTTATTTCTCTGCTGACTGTTGAGCGCATTCGATTTTTTTTATTTTGAAAAATGAAATGTTATGAGTAAGTCTCATGAAATCTTCCGAGAAGGTGCTAAACAGTTGTACAATCAAGCTGTAATGCATTCAACAGTTTGCCGCCGTTCGCCTTTCCAACTTTGTGTGATTCACAGCCATTAAACCAGTTTTATTTTCTTGTGTCGTTGATGATAACGGCTTGTAAAAATTTGAATTTGTTTCTTTGTTATTTAAATTGTTGAAACTAATACAACTAAACTGATTGAGAAGAAGTCATTCAACCTGCTCACTTTACTCTGCAATTCGCGCGTTTTTAATAAACGCAATATTCAAAATGGTGCTAAAGAATTTTGCAAATTTCTTAAGTAATGAAATGATTAAGGCCCTGTGCGAGTTGATCTAAATACGAGTTAAACTAAATTGTGTCGATAAAACAGTTCTTCCTACATTTTAGTAATCCATGTCAAGAAATCAAAGAAATTTTAATTTTCAGGTTAAGAAATGTCATTACATATTATTTTCTCTTAGAAAATGCCATTACATTTGGAAACATTTAGGTAGCTCGGGCCTGCCTAAATTATTTGGGAAGCACTGTTTTATCGACACAATTTAGTTTAGGTCGTGTTTAGATCAACTCGCACAGGGCCTAAGTAGATATTTACATGCAGATCCGGATTTATTTATGCATTTACCGGCAGAGCTTTATTCTCTTATTGGCTACTTAATAAAGTGAACAAGTATCCATTCGTAATTCGACCATATCAAAGTTGTTTTTTTGTTTTTTCGCTGAACGCACTAACTCATAGCCTGAACAAAAAACAACGGCGCACAGTGTCGCGGCTCCATATAAGCCGCGGACAAAAATAGAAGGAGTTGCCGCAGTATCATGAAATTTCGTGAAAATAAGTTCTACGACAAGAGAACTATTCACATAAATCGGATAAATGAAAAGCCGATCTCCTATATAACCGAAATCGGTAATATGGTATATTTTTCAAAAAAACTATCCCAGAACAATAAAAATTTGCATACATGTCTTTTTTGTCACAGAAAATAGTTGGTGTAAAAATGAACCAAATCTGTTGCCTAACACGCTCTTCTCCCATATAACCGAGATCGGTAATCTGGTACTCGTCATATAAAATTGTGTTAACTGAATGCAATTCAATGACGAGTTGAGAACGATTCCGCGGCCACTTGTACGCGATTCGATCTCTGGTATATTTTCCCAAAAAAATTTTCCCAGTACAATAAAATTTGGTACGCAAAATAAATGACTTTATAGCAAGAATTACTTGGTGTCAAAATAAACCAAATCGGCCCACAAATACGCCTACTTCCCATATAACCATTGCCAGCATAGAGTAATCTGGTATATTTCCCCAAAAAATTATTCCATATCAATTATATTTTTATACCCATACATAATTTTATACCCGGCGTAAATGCTGCATTTTTGAGAAAATTATTTCATATTTTGTTTTGAACTTACATGAATGCAACACAGACACACAAAACGAAACGTCAGTTCATAAGAAAAACTAAAAAAATAACACTGAACACAACTAATCCTAAGCAAAAATACGGCAACACTGCATAGAGCCCGAACAGAACCAAAGTGGGTAGCGGCGGTTGTCGGATTTGCAGGCGCCAAAAATGAAATCGCAGTCCACGACAGAAAAACGCCCGAAAAGAATCGATTTTATTTTTTCTCCGACTGCTGTCGGGTCTCTCTTTGAGTGGTGTAAGTGTTGCCGTATTTTTTGTAAGGATTAGCTGTGTACAGTGTTATTTTCTTAGTTTTTCTCATGAGCTGACGTTTCGGTTTATGTGTCTGTGTTGCATTCAAGTCAGTTTAAAACAACAAATGAAATAATTTTCTCCAAAATGAAGCATTCACACCTAAAAGCAACGCTGATTTGACAACTGACAACCGTTCCTATTCTGGACCATGGCAGAATTATAAGGTAGGGCCCAATCGCTTAGTGCCCTCACGCGTCAAAGAATAGTGAATAATAAGAATGCCGGCTATTGACAAAACGACGAATTTCGTAGAAATTGCAAAAATCAACTGTGAAACGTGAACACAAAGAAACTCGAGATGAACAGCTGATTTTGACAACTATCTACTCGGCATTTTCTCTGCTGTCTACTCCATTCTTTTTCGAGTCGGCCCTATCTTAAGATTCTGTCATGTTCTGGACGTGTTCTCAGGGGATTTCTCCGAGAGGCCCGACAACCTCTACCCGCATTGGTTCTGTTCGGGCTCGTTGAAATCCGCTGCTGAAAAACGCCAGAATAGAATCTATTTTATTTTTTCTCCGACGGATGTCGGGTCTCTCTGTGAGACCACCACCCGCTTTGAAATATCCATTTTCAGCCCTTAAAAGGACTTTGACCGAGCTTCTTATGATCAATTGTGTTGTGTGTGTTGTGAAATGTTTAACAAACGGTAAAAGTTTGTATGTTCAAAAATTGTATGAAAATATTCAATATTAAATATGAAAATGTTAAAAAATCCCCGTAACTAAAAAATATATGAGCTTATTAATTGTAAAATTTTCTTCACATAGATTCCATTTCCAATCTTAATCCAGCTTAGGCAAAAACGATCCATAAATAGATGTGACGCTGTCTAGCTAGCACGATAAGCCTCAAAAGCAGGTTGTTATATAAAGTAATTAAAATAAATATGAAATTCTTTAGATAAAATTCCATTCTCAACACTATGACAATGACTGTTGATGGGTCATCAGTCTTATTTTTCTTTGCAAATATAAAAAAAAAAAATTATAAACAGTATATCAACATCCACCATCCAAAAAAGTTTCTTTTCTGCTGCTCTCTACTCAACATTTGGAGCGAAAAAGATAATTAACTATAGAGTTGCCTGGCAAAAAGAGCGATTAAGAATAAAATCTTAAAAGAATTACATGCTGATTTACAATTCGTAAATATTTGTTTTGTTTAAAAACAATAAATGTAGAGTTTTCATGGTTCGTTCACTTTTGCTTTTGGGGATATTATGGAATATTTTGAGCTCTAGATTAAAATTATTAACACATAATTATGAACGCGCACGGTTGGTGTTACACTGGAAATGATATAAATATTTAACTTGTTGTTATTCTTTTAATTTTCTCTGACCAACGAACCCATTTTTTTCAAAGCAACAGTGTTTGTAAAAAATCGTTATTGTCTTAGTTAGACTTTACTTCGCGACCTTGGCCGATTATACTATTACTCTTAAATTTCCTATTTTTCCCCCATTTATAAATTTTAATATAAAACAATTAATTTTTTTTTCTCTTTATCTCTAGCAACGCAAATATTAAACCCAGGCTGTGGTAGCGATGTATTTATTAGACTTTATAATTCATCGTTTCCCTACCTACTATTCTTGCTCAGTTTACTTTACCTTGTTTTGCTGTTTTTTTTTTTTTCTGTTACCTTTATTCTGTATTCTTTCCACAGCAACAGAGAACCACACTTGGACTTATCTGCTGTTTATGTAGCTGCTGCTGTTGTTGACTCTGGTGTACAACGTCAACATCTACTCATCGTACATTCTTACTGCGCATTCGGTCATCGAACTTTTTTAGGAATATGAATTGATTGATTAAAAAAGTATTGTACCAAAAAATAGTTATCGATTAACTTTGTAACAATCAAATAAGAACTAAACAACCTCGAAAGTTGTCTTCTTGAAATTTAGAACAATAATGAAAAGTTAAAGAAAAAAAAAATTGGGAACATGTTCTTTAAAGTATGCCAAGTTTTCAATAACCAATTTCACACGGCAATTAAATCATTGTTTCACAATGACACTTTGAACCAAATCTAGATTGGCTTATACTGAATGATTCAAACCACACGCAATAAAATTGTTTACATAGAGTTAAAAAGTACGATAAATCGTAATATTCTTCCTTGAGACAGTTGAAGTATGAACTTGCCAATGGGTAACAAACTAGTGGGTAATACGTAAAGTAATGTGTAAAGTTATCTTGAAACACAGATGTTATATTTATTTCTTCGACTTCCTTATGGCGAACGAGAACAATGAATATGGAAAAAGTAGGGTTAGAACTTTAAAATCTCTCTAATGAATAATAATGGTAATGTTGTATTAAAGTGGGCCTTGGACTTCATGGATCCTATAAAAAGATTTTTTGCGATTATTACACTTTCTTCGCAACATGTACTGTCCTGAAAAAGGTTCAGCCTGAAAGTATGTACAAAAAATTAATTTGATACTTATCAGTGACATGGTTGCCTTTTGTGGATGTGCATACTTTCAAGCTGAACATTCTTCAGAACAGTATGTTGTAAAATCACTGTAATAATGGCAAAAAATAATTTAGTTTGAGCGTTAATGCTTCCAACCCCACGTAGGACGGGCTTTTGTACTAGTTATCTGAGAACAGGTAATATATCGGTGTTAGTAAGAAATAGAGGCGGAGATATATTTTTTTGGAAAAGAACTCCAAAAGTTTAAGATTTAAGATTCACCTGAGTAACGATTTCAGAGGTAAACGAAAAGGGGCTCAATGCATTCTGATACGTAAACACTACTTTTGTGTTTTTGTGTAAAATTTGATGAATGTGAAGTTTAAAAATTGACAGTTGTGTTTAGCCCATGCCGATTGTTCGACTTGAAGTATGATTATGAGTATGAGTATGAGTTTTTTTTTTATTTTTTTTTTTTTTTTTATTTTATTCGCGAAGGGGGAACCTTCAAAAGGCGCCACCGTGCCGGTGGGAGTGTGCGATTCTTACGCACTGAACCTAACCTCCGCATTGAAACTTCGTCCTTGTATAAGCCCCGTGGGACCGCCGCAAAGCATGACTTCACGGAGCATGGGAACAGCACTAAGTTGGAAACTGTTGGACTTGTGTCCGTATTCTAAAAGATTTGGTCATGGGCTTGTATATAAAATCTACCTTATCTATTTCGCAAACGCTCAACTCTTCGCAGTTCGTCGATAATCAGTCGTGCTAGGGTGCTAACCACTGACCAGTTAGCTTCATTTCTCAGCATAACGGTAACCAAGTTTTGATCAGTTACCGTTTCGCCGAGACTGACCGAAGCCTCAAGTCTGGCATTATGGAACTTGGGGCACTCGAAGAGGACATGGGCCGCGTCTTCTGGTATACTTCCCTCGCAATGGGTACAATAGGGATCTGCTACGTGCTTGTATTTGTGCAGATATGCCCTGAAGCAACCGTGCCCGCTTAAAATCTGCGTAATGTAGAAGTTCATGGAGCCGTGAGTTCTACCAAACCAAACGGTAATGTTAGGGATGAGCTGATGAGTCCATCGACCCTTAACTGAGCTATCCCAGCGATCCTGCCACTTAAGCAGGCTTCTCTCCCGTGCGAGTCTTTTGCGAACTGTTGGGTTTTCGCTATTGACTTCGAACAGCGTTTCCTCTACTAGAAGGTCGATAGGTATCGAGCTTGCAAGGACTAATGCTGCATCCTCGGAAACTGTTCTTAAGGCACAGCATACCCTGAGTGCTCCAAGTCTGTGCACTGATTCAACACCACGTCGGTATGACTTCGTTTTCATTGCTGTGGCCCACACCGCTGACCCATCACGATGGATCGTACTACATTAAGGAGTAGTATCCTGCGCGCCTGTTTGGGGCCTCTCGTATTCGGCATCATTCTCGATAAAGACATGCATGCGTTGGATGCTTTTTTATGGGCATACTGGAGATGCTGTTTAAATGTTAATCGGGAGTCAATCATCACGCCAAGGTATTTAATGCATTCCTTTGATTGCACCAGCGTCCCATTAACATTGATGCTTGCAACTTCCATCTTTTTGCGGCTGCTTATGAGCACCGCTTCGGTTTTATGTTCGGCTAGACAAAGACCTACTGACATAAGCCAGTTATATATAATGCCGATCGCCACACTACTGAGTGCCTCGAGTTCTTCAAGATGTTTTGCAGTGGCTACAACCGCTAGGTCGTCCGCAAAGCCGACGATCTTAACGCCTGTGGGAACTGCGAGTCTAAGGACGTCGTTATACATAACGTTCCACAGCAGGGGCCCTAGGACTGACCCCTGTGGGACACCACCGGAGACGTTATACACCATTATCCCCTCGTCTGTTGCATAGCGTAGTATTCTACCATCGAAGTAGTTCGATAATATCTTAGAGAGGTAGTGTGGAATTTCAAATTTTGCGAGCGCTTTCATTATCGTATCCCAGTTTGCGGAATTAAAGGCATTTCGCACATCCAAAAATAAAATAAAAATATCATTTAGTAAATATGAATATTAATTAAATATGGGTTTACATTTTTTAATATAATTTTTGGTATCAACATGATTAATTTTCTGTAATTTGTTTTGCAAATTCTTCTTCTTCTTCTTCTTCTTCTACTTCTTCTTGCACTAAAAGTTTTACCCACCTGCAAGCAAATAGTTAATTCGCATGAGTATATGTTTTGTGTATAAAATTACTATACGTATCAAGTTATTCTCTAAATATTGTTTTACTTCGTGTTATAAAGTGTACTTAAGTCTAAACAAGTATTTATTCCACATAAATATAATATGTTTGGTTGTTTTACAAGTTCCATTTGTATTTACAAAATAAATTTCCCCTCAAAATAAATATTCTTACATCCAAACAGATATTTATTAGACTCAAATATAATATGTTTGACTGTTATTAATAACTATTTGCATCAACTTCTCCAAGCATTTAATTCTCCTTAAAACTTTTATGCTCTGTTAGGAATTTGTTCCGCAGTTCTGAAGTTTACCATATATCTGAAAAGAAGCTTTAAGCATTGTTTATAGTAACTGTGTAACATTGGTTAAACTTAATACTACTCTATATATTTAATACGAAAATTGTTGAAATATACTTTAAAACTTAATTTGTTTTATAATGAAAACCGTCTCGACTAACCACGAAATATTGTTATTATGAAAAAAAAAAAAAAAATAAAACTGACTAGCCGGCTGGCTAGCCGATTCGTGAAGATTGATTTTCTTTGGGGACTTCATAAAAAGTGAAGCATACAAAAGAAGCAAACATATTATTACGTATGGCGCAGTGATAGCGTACGAAAACAAACAAAAGAATTCATTGTCTCAAATTTACTTTGTTAAGTACTGTCGTACCGTAGTATGGAGCGGAGCGACGTTGACATATTTTTGTAATGACAAAATTTAAATTATTTTAAACAGTTTGTGCACCATAATAACGACGCGAAAACTATACACAAGTAATGAAAACTTTAAAAATAAATCGGTCTTCAATGAAACGAAAAAAAAAATTGCAACAATTATAATAACAATAAAGACATAAGTGACAGCAAAGTAATGGCATAAATAACAGCTAAATCAAGAAAGACTTAAAATACCAGTACTTAAAAATCAATCACTGTTTTTTATTCACTCTGCTGCTCCTATTATTTGAAAGCATTTTTAACATCATACATATCTTTACTTATGCATACATATTTACATATACATATTTCCATGTATTGCGTTTTCAGATAGCATTTGTTATCTATGCTAAGAACTGCTGTTGTAATTATAACACTCGATGACTGGCTGTGTTCAAGCAAATAAATAGCTTGAAGCACTGAACTGGCTAGCCGCGCGCCAAGTCAACTCAAGTCAAGTCGTTTCAAAACGTATTTTTTTTTTAAATTTATTGTATTTTTGTACTATTGGCTAAATACAGTCTTATTTTTCTAGCATTCTACTCCCACTCCTTCCTTCTATTCCCACAACAGCCAGTCACTCAGTATTTCTGCCTCACTTTTGAACACAAAAGTTGATGAATCAAAACTCGCTCACGTGGCTGATATTAGTCTACCGCAAGAATTTTTGCCTAGAGCTTAACTGAAGAATATGTAAACGACAAAAAAAAGAAAAATAAGAAAATAAGGTTCAGAATACGAAAGTAGAGTCGGCTACTATCGTGCGTTTCTTCTAAGGGTGTACCAAAAGCTTCGATCGTAGTAGCTATCAGCGGAGTAACTATCAGTCAGCCCTTAAAGTTTCAGGAATTTTTAAAAAAAGCATGGATCCGTCGTTTATATTGAGTTTTTTAAGTGGAATTTCAACACGATAACTACCTCAAACATACCTCTGGTATCGATGTTTCCTCTGGGAAAGATTTGTTAAACCAAAATGATTGCAATGTAATGACATGGCCAGCGCAGTCGTCGAATTTAAATCCAATTGTAAACTTATGGAGGATTGCAAAGATTCCGCAAAGATTTGTTAAACCAAAATGATTGCAATGTAATGACATGGCCAGCGCAGTCGTCGAATTTAAATCCAATTGTAAACATATGGAGGACCTATCCAATCAAAAAAATAAGACGGTTCTTTGGTAAATAATCCAGAAAGCTTAGTATACCATGCTTCAGAGCACTTTTCAGATATTAGTAGATTCCATAGTAGAGGATTTTCTATAAAATTATAAAAAATATGTAGGCCGAAGTAGGCTGATTTGCTCCAATAAAAGTGTTTAGATATTTAATTTTTACTTGGTTAGGCCTTTATCCCTTGCGGAAAAATCAATTCGAAGTGAGTGTTTTCATGGCTGTTGAATATTTTGAGAAATGGATGAAAAAGTAGAACGAAAATTTCAAATATGTTTTTTTTTTGTCTTTTTTAAATCGGTGGGTGATGTGTAACACCAACAAAATGGTTGTTTGAAGACCCAGAGTGAAAGTATTATGATAAGAACTTAATGAAATAATAGCAATATCTTGTAAATCTATCTGATTCTCAATGCACACACACACACATACATACGTTGAAATTAAAAAACTGATAAAAAACTCTTTACACTCATATAAATGAGTATTTATAGTCATAATGCGCACAAAAAAGACTATTTTATGAGTACATTGACATAGGTTGTGGGCTCCAAAATATGATTCGTAATAATGACTATTCTATGTCTCTTTTTGGACTCAGCAATCATTTAACAATCATATTAAAGACTCTTTCAAGAGTGCTTTTAATGAGTCCTCATAAATCAGGCATGATAATGACTCCTTTAGAAGTTTTTCTTTTGAGCAATCATTTAACAGTCACATCAAAGACACCTTCATGAGTCCTTTAATGGCGTACTCATAAAATACGCACAAAAAATGTTCTTTTTAGAGTTGAGGCACTCAGAAAATGATTGCAGGGTTAACTTCAATAGAATATATGAATGGTTTTATAATTTGCAAGAAAAAAAAATTGTTTTCTAATGTTAAATGATTATTTGTTGGAAATATCTATATCGGAGTGACAATTCTCAGAAATAAAATAAAACGACGCTTCCATTCGTTGTATTCAAGTGAATTTTTGTGATTTAAATGTTTCGGCAACAAATCATGCAAAAACCTCGATCTTCTTCGGATGACGACGAAGAGCGTCGGTTTTGCGTCCGAGTAACTGCAGCTTTCTTTGTCATTTGTTTGGTTTTCTTTTCCATATTTTTTTTGCAACTGTAAAAGATTCTGTGTGGCGATGTTAGAATCCAGCTTTTCATTGACTTCCTACCACTATTGGATTTTGGTCTGGACTGAATAGTATGAGCTGGGCCGATCTCTTTTATTGCGGTTGATGTGATTGAATTTCAGAGGTTGACATTGTTGCCTCTTTAATGGCAATTATAATGTGTAAAATGTGTTACACATCACCCCAATGCAAGAAACTTTTTTCTCATTAATAGAATTTTACCCCGACGTGAAAAAATGTAAAATCTTTCGTTATAGATATTAAAAAATACCACATCTTACATCTACTCACTTATAATCTGAAGAAAATTAATACAATTTTTCGCTTTTGTAAATTTTAAAACTTTTTAACAAAAATTGTTCACGCTTTATAAGAACTCGAATGCAATGTATGTCTGCCTTCTTTCAATATTTATAAATTACTAGATGCTGTTAAGAGAAACATATCACAGTTGTTCATTCACTCATATGTTAATATTTTGTACGTAAAATCGCCGTGTTACACATCACCCCATGGTACACATTACCCCAACTCTCCCTATATTATAAAATTTGTGATTTATTTTGCAGTTTTCATAATTTTTTATGCTTTGATTCTATTTTATTGTTCCCACTTATTACGAAGTATTTTAAAATTTTGATTTTTAATTTGTTTATTTATATCACTATATTGTCATGACTTTTTTTCAATTCTATAAAGATATACAAGTAAAACAAAATACATATTAAAGTGTCTTGAATTCCTATATTACGTTGTTTTTTTATTATTGAAGTTTGCATGAGTACGTGATTAAACTTTATTGTCCGGCACTGTAGGTATATGAATCTTAGACTAGAGACATTTTATCATTGAAATATTTGTTTGAAATTCTTACAAAATCTGACAACTATTTTTAATAATAGAGATCATGTTTTGTAAAAAAAAATTACATAATTTTCATATATTTCGGATTTTTTAAAAAATTTTTTTTTTTTTTTACAATCAGCGTTTTTTGTTTTTAGTTCTTCCCGTAACTTCTATGCTGCTACTTCTACCAAGCAAAACTTGGCTTGACACTTTTTTCTTCATAAATTCTAAGCTTTCGAAGATAAGAGATCGTATCAGATTACGTACGTAATCAGCGTACGTACTTAACTGATGTTATTTGAATCACAATTTATATTCCATGAAAAGCTTAGCGCTTTATATTTTTAATATATTGTAATTCGTTTTCTCTTTTTTACCAAAATTTTATTTTTAATCTTTTAAAAATGTCCAATTTAATCAAAGCTTAGTACTATGTTAGCTACAAAGCAACACTGAATATTGAATATAGTATTTTTAGTATTCTTCTTGTCCTCTTAATTTGTAGTTTCTCTGCAGTTCGTTTTCTTTTTTTCATATTTTTATTTGATTTTGTTAATCTGTGCGACTGACTTTAAAGAATTTGTTCGTCGTTTGTTGCTCTTGATACGTTTTGACGCTTTACCTTTGCCTGTAAAGGTTCACTGGACTCAAGTTCGCTTTAGCACGCTGACTGTCTTTTGGCCTGGCTTTTTCTCCTCACTCGCTCCCTCTCTTCATGATTTGTAATACATTTCTTTCTTTCTTTTGTTTAGATTGTAGCGTATTGCTGCACTAATGTTTATTTTATGAGTATTGTTTTTTATTTTCCTTTCATATTCCAGTTATAAGTGTTTTTTAAATTTTTAAATAATAATCGAACATTAACTACAGTTTATTTAAATGGAGTAAAAAAAATAGCAGTCAGCAACAACAATGTCAGCAAAATGCAAATGAAATTCGCATATGTATATGCCTTTGTTTCGATATAGTTTTATTGAATTTCTTTTTAATACATATTTAATTGACCTAAAATGCAAAAAGATGGAAAATTTGTAAAGCAGTCTTCAAAATTATGATGATGAAGTTGAAAACAAAACAACAAAAATATAATAAAAACTAGAGCAACAGTGGGCGCAATTCATTACTTCTGAAAATTAAACAAAACAATGCTGCAACAACAACGACAACAACAAAAAGAAGTATTTTTTAAATTTAACTGTAGAGCAGTAGCAACAACTTTAATAGTTATCTTTAAGAATGAAGTAGGCACAAAAAAGTGGTACTTGTAAATATGCAAATTGAAGTTAAAGTTAAGACTGAAAAAACCTGACGAGATTTTAATTCAGAAAACTAAAAAAAGTAGTGGGCGCTTTTTTTAGTACAGTGAAGTAGCTGTTGTTTTAATTAAGTGCTAATAACTCGCCAAGAGCTGATCTTTTTTTATTTGTAATACTAACATTTTAAAAAAAATATAGGTATTAATTGTAAACAATTTTGAATGATTAAAACTGTATTAAAAATATTAAAGTAAATTTTGGATTAAATTTTTTAACCAACTTAAAGAAAGATAACTTAATTTATAAAGATAAATCAGAAAAGTCAGTTTTCTAATATACCAGGTTGTTCAAAAAGTTTCTAGAATCACACATAGATGGCGGTAGTACGTCCGCCATTTTATTATTCTAAAATAGTACTACTTTCTTATGAACACGTGTAAAGTGTCATGTAGATCTGACAACTCAGTCTCATATTTAATGCTGTTCCAAGTAGACTTGGCACAGTGTTTTTTTTTTTATTATGGAAGAAATCAAGTATCATGGAGTGATTGAATTTTATACTATTGAAAGGCATACTTGAAAGCATAAAGGTTTGAAGTGTATAATAACTCTTCATCTTCACATGCAACGGAGTACAATTGGGTTGCTGAGTTTAAATGTGGTCGACGTACAAGTCTTGAAAACGATCCACGTCAAGGACGTCCAAAAAATGCATTAATACCGGAAAAATAATAGCAAAAATACAGGATATGGGTTTTGGAAGATCGTCGATTGACTGAGAGAGATTAAGTAGAAGCCGTATGTAGATATCTAAGTATATGAGACTTGGGTCTACCACCATTCTGAATCAAAACAAGAAGCTAAAGAGTGGTGTGAAACTGGTACCTCGGCTCCTAAGTGAGTTCGTGTTGAAATATCTGCAAAGAAGGTTATGGCATCAGTTTTTTTGGGATGCAAAAGTGATTTTGTTGATGAACTATCTTTTAGCTGGAAAAACAATTCTGAATATTGTTGTAACTTTTTGGATCAGCTCGACGCGAAGATTCGTGAAAAAAGACCCGGTTTGCAGAAGAAAGAAGTAATTTTTCATCAGAACAACGCAGCTGCTCACAAAAGTCAAACAACCATCGCTAAAATCAGTGAATTAAAGTACGAATTCTTGGAACATCCACCCTGTTCGCCAGATCTAGCTCCCTCTCACATATCAAAAAATTCATGCGTGAAAAACGATTATCATCAAACGAAGAGGAGGTGATAGCAGCGAAAGAAGGGTATTTTGGCGACCTTCCGAAAGACAGATATAGCGATGGGGGTCCATAAATTAGAGGACCGTTGGAACAAGTGGGAGAATATACTGAATAGTCAAAAGTATTTCAAGCCATAAAATTATATTTTTTATTTTTATTCTAGAAACTTATTGAACAACCTGGTATTCATAAATATGTATGTTAAATTTGCAGGAATATTACCACACTGACTTCAACTTGAATGGAAATGGGGGTTTTTGATGTATTCAATGTATAAAAAAATGTTTTCTTAATTCTAAAATACACCTTTTTTTTATCAAAAATAAATTTATATTTGTTTTTAAAGAAATTTTCGATTTGATTGAAAAAAAAATGTCCTCGGATTTTTATCAAAATTTAGTTAAGTTTCCTTAATTTTTAGGATATTTTCATCAGATTGCCCTCACACCTTTGCACCTTAAAAATTTAAGAAAAAGTAGGCATTGGGGGGACTGCACTGCCAACCGAAGTGAGATTTTAATGCTATGGAATAAAAAAGCTGTTCTTAATTTACGAAGTAGCTAGAGTCGAAAAATCAGACGCGTTCTAAAAAACAAAGTTTGTTGTAATCGCTTCGGCAATTGGTTGATAATTGCTTTGGTTATCGCATCGGTCGGTAATCGGTAATTGGTTCGGAAATCGGTTGGCAATCGCTTCGGTAGTCGCTGATCGGCGGGTAATCGCTTCGGTAATTGATTGGTAATCAGTTGGTAATCGCTTCGGTAATCGGTAATGGGTTGGTAATCGCTTCGGTAATCGGTAATGGGTTGGTTATCGCTTCGATAATTGGTTTGGTAATCAGTAATAGGTTGGTACTCACTTCGATAATTGGTTCGGTCATCGGTTGCAAATCGCTTCGGTAAACGGTAATTGGTAATTGGTTCGGTAATCGGTTGGTAATCGATTCGGTAATTGGTTCGGTAATCGGTTGCTTATTGCTTCGGTAATTGGTAATCGGTTGATAATCACTTCGTTAATGGGTTAGTTGTCACTTGGATAATTGGTTCGGTAATTGGTTGGTAATCGCTTCGATAGTTGGTAATTATTGGGTCAGTAATCGGTTGGTAATTGCTTCGGAAATTGGTTCGGTAATCGGTTTGTAATCGCTTCGGTAATTGGTTTGGTCATCGGTTAGTAATCGCTTCGGTAACCGGTATTTGGTTCGGTAATCGGTTGGTAATCGGTAATTGGTTCGGTAATTGCTTGGTAATCGATTCTGTAATTGGTTTGATAATCAGTTGGTAATCGATTCGGTAATTGGTTTGATAATCAGTTGGTAATCGCCTCAGTAATCGGTAATTGGTTTGGCAATCGGTTGGTCATCGCTTTGGTAATCCGCCCCGATTACCAGGCCGGTCTTCGGCTTTGTCAATGCTAGGTAATCCCTAAAAGGGAATGCTGTACAGCAATAATTTGTGTTACGCTAACAGCGTGATGATATTGCGATTCTATAGTTTTTCTCTCTACCCAAAAAGTGCTTAACGCGCCTAAAGAAGTTTTCACTTAAAAAATAGGACAAATCACGCAAACAAGAAAAAAACACGAGAAAAAACTGACTTGGTCACTTCAGTCCTTGAAAGAACTTGTTGTGAATTGTTTGAACACAAATGATCGAGAACTGGACATACAAGCTTTATTCCGACTCCGAACAGCTCATGTTCTCAAGAAGATTCATCTTTATGACAGTTTTTACTCTCTGAGGTTTTCCATCGTCTGCAGAGAGGTGACGGCCGAACACAAAAATTTATTCAATTGAATTCAATTGCACAAACATGAAAATTTTCTTTATTAAGGAATATTATTTCCAAACATATATTTTTCTTCATTTCACTAACTACAAATAATAAATTTTAGTATAATTTATTCCCTCTAAACATATTATATTTTTAATAAACTATATTCCCTGATAATATATATAATTCCCTGATTTTGAAAATTAGAAAAATATGTTTTATCGGTGCAAACATATGCATGCTTGTCATAAACATATTTTGCTTGCAGTGTCATGGCCAAACATGTTTTGTTTATCTTCAAGATATTCAAAAGTAAGATTTCTCTTCGTGCAAAGCAAAGATTACGGTTAATACTTCCTAGGTTGATTTGATAAATTTTTGTCAGTATACGGTCAACAAAAGTTACTGTCAAGATTTTTCTCCTTGAGTGTACACTATTTGAACGGCACCAACAACGTTTTTTTGTAATGCTTTTGAACAAATAATTAAATTTAACTCTGGCAATGATTTCGCAGAAAAATCATAAGCACACAAATAAAATACTCTGGGGAAAAAAACTTCTTTGAGGGCTTAAAATTTATGTATTGACTATAAAAAAGTTGTTATGAAGTTAACGTCGATGTCGTCGTGGTCGTTAAATTTTGTGTTTTTTTGAGTGGGCTCTTAAGAGCGTACTCGTAATAATTTTTTTTTTTTTTTTCTGTTGCCTATTACTTCTCTAACTTGCCTATTTTATGTTGTTTTTGTTTTTTAGTAACAACATTTTTGCCAATTCAAAAACGTTAAAAACGCTTGCTTTAAAATTTTTAAATTGTGTCTGTCATGATTTAGAGTGAAATTTTCAAATCACGTTGATCGATGCGAAACCACTTCAACTATTATTTTTGTTTTTGCTTTGTTGAGTTTATTAACAGTTGGAAGGTTTTTTTTTTTAATTTAAATATTTACCACTTTCAACCCACAATAGCTGATTAGCTCATCTTTGAAGTTTAGACATGTTTTCGTTGTGGGTTTTACCGGCGTTTTTGTTTTTTTTTCTAAAATCTGTTTTTTTTTTATTAAATTTTATTGTTTGTCTTCTGCTTACCTGCAGAAACGTCTTCTTATTTTTCATTGTTGCCTTTTAGCTGTTATTCTTGACTGTTTTCGCTTATCAAGTATTTTCTATTGCTGTCGGAAACTATTCTGCCTACAGATAACCTAAAATTTGCTTGTTTAAAATACTGTTGAAACTTCGTCAAAGTAGTTGTTTAGTGAAACGCTATGCAACTCTATAGAATCTGCCCCAAATACCTAATTATGGTCAATAAATAACATTAGGACCGTAGGCATATTGTGATAATTTGTATTATATACGTATATATTTGTAATATTTTTTTCGTGGAAAAATACCAAAAATAATTCCATAGCGATTTCATTGCTCTAAAAAAAAAAACAACCTACATTCAGGTCTAAATTTTGAGTTATCGATTTTTAATTCGTACATTAAGCATTGTGTGGATTAAACGCTATCGATAATCAATTTTTTTGTTAAGGGGACATTAATTTTATTCTTACCCACTCTATTTTAATAGTCTAAAAAATTATTCTGGTCAAAATAAATAAGCAATAACACATACTAACATATTTTAACGTAAAATCATTCTACTACTTTACAATCTCTACTCATGTTAGCTTTCTGCTTCTTGATCCTTCCAGTCACAAGCATATCAAAATAACCCCTAATGATGAAAAATAACTGAAAATAGGCAGAAAAATAAGTTCTTAAACCTAATGATGTCTGATAATTCACATTTGTTTAAACTCGAAAGATATAAAAAAATGCTGCATCTTAACTGAAACTTTATTCAAATGTCTAACCGCAAATGCTTCGACAAATAGACACACAGAAAAAAATATCTGCAACTTTGTTTCAAACTAATTATCTACTCCGTAGCAATTGGAATTTGCAGCAGTTCATTAAAAAAAATAAATTGTTAAAACAGCGAAAGTGAAACAGAATCAATGATAAAAATAATATAACCACTCACAAGAGCAAAAAAACAGCGATACGAGAAAAAATTAAACAGACGTTGCCACCTTGCAAACATAAATTTACACAGTTGCAAGCTGTTGACTTTGGCTGACTCTGTTTTTGTTTTTTTATTTAGTTTTCTCCTACTTATAAAATTAAGTTGCAGATACTAGCGATAATAGAAAAAAACATTTGAAATAAAAGCAACAAGCAAACAAAACACAATTACGCAAGTATTAAAAAAAAAAACGTAAATAGATTCTAGAAAATAAATTCGGATGGAGCTCAAGGGGCTAAAAAAACCCTTTTGCTTGAAGAGGATCACAGCGAGAAAATTAAAGAAAAAATTTATTTAATATTTTGAAATAAGACTTATTTACGAACAAAGTGATACTATTTGTTGGCTGAAGTGGGGTGATGTGTAACACGCTTTTATTTGCTTCAATAAAAGTGCTAAGACATTTAATTTTTGATTGGTTTTAAGGCCTAACCCTTGCAGAAGAATCAATTCAAAGTGTGTGTTTTCATGGCTGTTGAATATTTTGAGAAATGGATGAAGTGAATAAAAATTTCAAATATGTTTTTTGGTCTTTTTCAAATCGGTGGGTTGATGTGTAACACCAACAAAATCTTGGTTTAAAGACCAGGAACTTTACTTTTTTATGTTTATTTTGACTTTATGTTAAAAAAAAAAAACAAAAAACGAAATGACCATTTCAGCCCTTGAAAGAACTTTGACCGAGCTTTTTATGATCAATTGTGTTGTGCGTGTTGTGAAATGTTTGAACACAAATGATCGAGAACTAGATCTACAAAGCTTTATGCCGACTCCGAACGGCTGGCTCTCTAAGGTTTGCCATTGTCTGCAGAGAGGTGACGGCTGAACGGAAAATTAATTCAATTGAAAAAACTTTCTGTGTCAGGTGGGAATTAAAGCAGGCTCCTCTGGCGTATGGGCCACGCACTCTACCCACTGCGCCACCATATTATGTAAAAGTAATGTAATTATGTTTAGTAAAAGTATTATGATTAGAACTCAATGAAATCTCCTGTCACTATAAACGTTTCTGTGACGTTGTTAGAACACAGATTTTCATTGACTTCGTACCACGCTTGGATTTTGGTCTGGGCTGAATAGTATAACCTGGCTGATCTCTTTTAATGTGATGTGATTGAATTTCAGAGTATGACGTTTTTGCCTCTTTAATGGCAATTATAATTTGTAAGATGTGTTACACATCACCCCACCGTGAGTGTTACACATCACCCCAATGCAAGTAACTTTTTTCTCATTAATGGAACTTTATCCCAACGGGAAAAAAAGTAAAATCTTTTGTTATAGATAACAAAAGATTTTATACCATACCACGTTTTATATCTACTCACTTAAAATCTGAAGAAAATTTTATTCGAAACGCTATTTTTTGTAAATTTTAAAAATTACCAAACATTTTTCACGCTTTATAAGGACTCGAATGAAATGTATGTCTGCCTACTTCCAACACTTATGAAAAACTAGATACTGTCAAAAGAAACATTTCGCAGTTGTTCATTCACTCATATGTTAACATTTTGTACGAAAAATCGCCGTGTTACACATCACTCCATGGTACACATTACCCCACCTCACCCTACATACATATTAATTGGCACTGTAATTTGTCGAAAATCGTATCTGACAAGTCTAATGACTTAGTTTCTGATATTAGACTTATTTACGAAGAAATTGATATTATTCGCACATTTTTATTCGCACAATAAGTGATCGTATGGTGTGGCGGCCGTGGCGTAGTGGGTACAGTGTGTGACCCATATGCCAGAGATCCAATTCCCACCTGACACAGAAAGTTTTTTCAATTGAATTAATTTTTCTGTTCGGCCGTCCAATCTCCAACCTCTCTGCAGACAATGGCAAACCTCAGAGAGCAAAAACTGCCATGAAAAGCTTCTTGAGAACATAAGCCGCTCGGAGTCGGCATAAAACAAGTAGGTCCAGTTCTCGATCATTTGTGTTCAAACATTTCGCAACACACACAACACAATTGATCCTTTCAAGGGTCATCTCCTTTCCAACTTGATTTTTAGTTTTTTAGAAAAAAAAATCTTGTATTTTGATCGCGATAGCTTTAAAATTACGGCTGTAATCGTGTCCACAGACGGACATGGCTAAATCACGACTCAGGTGGTGATGCAATGCATATCGAAAACTATATCAAGACTTTGTGACGAAGTGTGATATAGGGGTAGACGGGGCCTAAAATTGCTCCCTAAATAGAGCATTCAATTTCATCCAAAAAATAATACATTTCTTTTTACTAAACCTGATATATCAGTTGGTTGAAAAGAGTAAAGTTTAGAGTTATCTTTCCGTCCGATTTCAACTCAAAGTGGCTCACTTTTCTTCCGTTTGGAAGGACTTTTGTTAACCTCCTTAAGAGCTATCTCTTTCCATTAACGTCCAAGGAATTACTCGCTCTTTTTCAGCTATTTTCTTGAGTAGATATATAAAAACTCCAAACCAAACTATGTATTTTACCATTTGTGGTTGTGCTTCCCTACTTCTATGGCAGATTATACTTGAAATTGAAAATTGGAATTGGATTTGATATTTTTACATCTTTTCATTTTGTCGCCATCAATAATTTTGGGAAATAAGCCCCGCTGACATGAAAAATTAAATAAAAATTTATTTTAATTCCGAGTTATTGCAGGTGGCAACCTTACCAAAATGCATTAGTTGTTTTTTCTTTTACGTTAGTATACTTTTTTATCTTAAACTTTGGAATTCTTTTTGTGTTGGTTTTCATGCTGACTGCTGTTTCACTCAATGAAAACAACCGCCACAGAAGAAGAATAAGAAGAAGTTGTAGCAGTCGCAGCACCGGAAAAGCGCTAAGATAAACGAGTGATAATCAACAAGGGAAATGGAAGAACAACAACAACAACAACGTAGTCAAGGCAAATGCGCCATGCTTTAAGTGGATGATGTGGAAATGGAGAAAATTTAAAGATACAAACTACATGTCTTTGTTTGTTTTTTTTTAAAAATTTATATTTTCTCTCTTAGATGATAATTGTTTTAATTGGTCTAGACTCGTTCACATATGTATATAGAGTAGGTACATGTGCCGTAATTGAATTGAAAATTATCGATTATAATAGATGATAGATAAACTTTAATGAAAATCCATTTTGAAATTGTAAGAATATAATTTTTGGATAAAAATTCTTTGCAACATCGAATGGAAGTTATGGTATATGGTACAAATATAAAAACAAGCTAAAAACTATTGCTCCGATATAATTTCATTTGATTACACTATCTTTCTCAACTTTGTCACGTTCCATTTTTAATGCAAATCTCAAATCGCTGATGCAGACGCTGCATCTTAAAATACCGCACAAGTTCAAGGCTAGCTCTTTAACGTAATCAAATTCCCGTCATCAACAAGGCGTTATTTTTAAAGCAAATTAAATTAAGAAAAAAAAAAAGAAAAATTGCCTAGACGCATCTTTTAAATGCCTTTATTTTTACCACATGAAAAATATTTACATCTCATCTATACAGAGTGTTTTCTTCATTAAGACACTTCGCACGTTTGTGTGAATATATCGCCTTTTGTCTGGGTTTTGTTACATTTTGTTTTAGCTCGTTTGGCGCATGCAATTAATTTAGTTTGAATTGTATAATTAAGGCATACGTCGTCTTTAAACGATAACTACGAAAATAATTTAATATTATTTACTTACTTTACACAATCGACAAGATAACATAATTTATGTTCGAGCTTAATAAAATTTAGAATATTTTTTAATATGACTTTTGCGATAGAAAGATTAAATATTTGTTTCTTAAAGTAAGTCAGGCCAGAATTCATTGAGTCAACTAAATCAATTCAGTCAACTGTGTGGTTGAATTGAGCCAATAACTGGAGATCATTGACTTGATGATTTATCGATATTTTTTCGAGGTCTGTGTGTTCACACGCTAAATTTGTAAACTTCCAATTAAAACATTCAATTTAACTATGTCAACAAGTTTAGTTTATCGAAAAATTATTTTAATTGATCGATACATTATTGAAATTATGTATCTGTAAATATTTCAATAATCCATAGGAATTAAAATTTGTACAAAATTTCAATTTTTGAAACCAAATTCTGTCTTATATTCAATAAAATTGAGGGACATGCGTTAAATTTTTGATAAATTAGTTTTAGTTACCGTTAGATACATTTATGTTATCGATAAATCCATTTATATTATCGACAATTCATTTATATTATCTATAAACTAATTTATATTATCGATAAATCTATTTGGATTATCGAAAATTTTTGGTAAATACTTTCGTATTATCGATAAATTAATTTATATTATATTATATTAAACTAAAATGTTATTATCGATTAATACATTTATATCACCGATTAATAAATTTATGTTATCGATAAATGCATTTATATTATCGATAAATGCATTTATATTATCGATAAATACATTTATATTACCGACAAATACATTTATATAATCGGCAAATAAATTTATATTAGCGATAAATTAATATATATTATCGATAAATTAATTTGTTTTACCGATAAATCCATTTTATTTCTCAAAAATTATTGTGAATCTTATATTATCGATAAATCAATATCTATTATCGATAAATCCATTAATATTATCCACAACTAATTTATATTATCTTTAAATAAATTTATGGCATTATTATAGGATTAAAATAAATTAATAAATTAAATAGTTTGACTTATTCATTTATATTATCTATAAATTAATTTATATTATCGGTAAAACCATTTATATAATCTATACATCAATTTGGATTATCGAAAAAATTATTGTGAAAAGTTTTATTTTATCGATAAATCAATTTATATTATCTATAAATTTATTTGATTTGTCAAAAAATTATTACATTATTATATAATAAATTTCTATTATCGATTAATTAATTTATTTATCTAATTAATCTTAAATAGAAATAAGTTTATATTATCAATATATATATATTGATAAATTAGTTCATATAATCGATGTAGTCATATGCTATCGAAAACTTATTGTCGATAAAAATATTAGAATTTCCGATTCATAAATCAAAACATAGCTAAAGTTGCATTAATGATTTGCTATTTTGAATAATCTATAATAAATACAAATAACCATTTAATAAGTTTTAAATAATCAATAAATACATTAAAATGATGACATAAAAATGTAAAACATCAATAAAAATGAAGTTATCGATAATAATGAAAATTCTCGATAAAAATTTCAATTCTAGATTAAACATTTGGATTATCCATAAATAAATTTACTGAAAAAGTTTAAATTATCGTTCGAAACCCAAATTTTCGGCAATAACTATATCATATTGAAATTATCGATAAAGAAATTAAATTTTCAATAATATTTCCTATTTTTTACTAGACATTTTTATAATTTAACTCGTTATTTTAAAAAGTTTCAAAACAATCAAAATTATTGATTAAAGATTAAAATTTTCGACAAAAAATTTGGATCATTGGTTTATAAATGCTATCTTTTAGTAAATTAATTTGAATTTTTCGAACAAAATTTAAATAATCGATAAATTTATCGCCAAAGTTATCGTTACAAAATTTTAATTAACGACAAAGATTGAAGATATCTGTGAACAAATTTAATTCTTGGTTATAAATTAAAAATCTTCGACAACAAAAGTTTAAATTATCAATAAAAGTTTCAATAATTGATGAAATGGATGTAATATATTGATAAAATAATTTAATCGATAAGTTTAAATAACGATAAATAATTTTAAGTAATGCTAAAGATCAAAGCTGAATGTTAAAATATGAAACTATTGATAACCAATTAAAATTATCGATAAAAGTTAATCTTTTGAAAAAACATTTTAATTATCTAAAAATGAGAACAATTATCGATAAATAACTTTACTAATCAATAAAAGAAATCAATATCAATAAGTAAATGGAGTTTATCGATTAAAATTTTTATTTATCGAAATGTATAGGTATAAATTATCGATATAAACATTAAAGTTATCGATAAGCCAATTTTAATTGTTCGGTTATTATTAAAAAAACGGTAAGGTATTTGAATGATCGATAAGGCTTAAATTTTTTAAGAGCTTTAATTATTTATAATTTTAATTATTTTAATGATTTATTATTTAGAACTTTTAAAATAAATATTACCTCTAAATATTAATAAAATATTTGAGATGTGGATGAAAAATTTAAATTTTTATTATTTAAGAATATTAAAATAATCGATAAAAAGCTTTAATTATTAATAAATAAAATTGATTTTTTTGTGAAAATTGAAATTGTCGATAAAATTTGTATATATTGTTTTGATATATAAATGCATGCATGTTATCCATACAAACATTAAAGTTATCGATAAGAAATTTTAATATGTAAATATTTTTTATGAATATGTATGTATATTACCGATACATTCAATCAAGATATCGATAAAAAGTTATAAAATTTAAATTTAAAAAATTTATTACAAATTAAAATAATCGGTAAATAAGTTTGAATTATCGATATAAAATTAAATATAACGATAAAAATGTAATAAATCAACTATCCCTCCTACTATCACCCGTCTTCTGAACCAACACAATGCATTCGCATTTACAGGGGGCATCCCCTGAGTGTTGGCTAAGTCTAAAAAAAAAATATTTAAGTTTATGATAAAAATTTAAATGAATATTAATTATTTATAAAAACATTCAATTATTCGTTAAGAATATTAAATTATCGTTTGCTATTTTTTAAAATCGATAAAAAATTCATTTTAATTTTACTACATGACTTGGTGGCGGCCGTGGCGTAGTGGGTAGAGTGTGTGACTCTTACGCCAGAGAACCCAGGTTCGAATCCTCCATCCGACACAGAAAGTTTTTTCAATTGAATTAATTTTTCTGTTCGGCCGTCACCTCTCTGCAGACAATGGCATACCTCAGAGAGTAAAAACTGCCATGAAAAGCTTCTTGAGAACATAAGTCGTTCGGAGTCGGCGTAAAACATGTAGGTCCAGTTCTCGATCATTTGTGTGCAAACATTTCACATCACACACAATACAATTGATCATAAGAAGCTCGGTCAAAGTCCTTTCAAGGGCTGAAATGGCCATTTCGTTTTTTTTTTGTTTTTTTTTTTACATGACTTGGATAAACTTACCTATGGTTGTTTATAAAAGCTAAGTGAATGAATGAATTTTTACTCTAAATTACCCAAGAAATGAAAAATATAGGCATATTTTAAAAATATTATCAATAAAATATCGTTTATTAATTTGATTATAACCTATATGTTTTGAAAGAGTTATCTTTTTCATTTACTTTTCAAAACTTTTAATCATTTCATTATAAGAACTCGGATTATGTATAGTTTCAATTTGCAAAATTCAGGTGGGTCAAGAATGTCTACTTATAGGTCAGCGTAATACTAGTAGTAGTAGTATTATTTATTTACTATATTTAAAGTTATAAAAATAATTTTAAATATTCATATTGTTCTATTTAAATTTTTAAAAAATTATTTGCCCCCAACACAATTATTTTTTATTTTTAGTTTTTTGTTTAAATGCCATTAATATATTTCAAGATTATATTTTTAAAAATCGATCACTTTACATTTTCGTTAACATATTTTTATTTTCTTGCTTTCTACAGGGTTTCGTTGCCGCCAGTATTAAACGTGAACATGGCGACGAAGTTGAGGTGGAACTGGCCGAAACGGGCAAACGTGTCATGATCCTACGTGATGACATTCAAAAGATGAATCCACCGAAATTCGACAAAGTCGAGGATATGGCTGAGCTGACGTGTCTCAATGAAGCCTCGGTGTTGCACAATATCAAAGACAGATATTATTCTGGTCTGATTTATGTAAGTACAAAAATCAGCACAAACTACCATACATATGTATTTTATCTATAAGAATTTTTTTATGCAAAATATTTTTTTCCGATTTGCATGCTTGTTGTTACACACTCATGTTCAGATAGCTAACGTTTTTTTTTTTTCTTAATATTTTTCTGGCTGTGTTTGTTGTCAGCTGTGTCTTGTCGCAATGTGATAGTTAAGTAAACAAAAACGTTTGAAAGCCACATAATCTGTACATTCATACAGCAAATATATTTTTAGGTTGTGTTGTTTGCACTGTGTCTCAAAAGTAAACTCAAATATTTGCTCTTACTTTGACGATAAAGTGCGATCGTTGAAAAAAAATTTTTCAAAGAATTTCTCGAAAACCACGTCTCATTAGTTTCTCAATTACAGATGTCACTAAAACTTATTTCTTTTCTGTTTTTACCCATATAAATGACCTCATCGTACGCTTCTTTTAAAATTAATCCCCAATATTTTTATACATCAGCTACTCTACTGCAACACCCTGTACTGTTTACTTGTCAATTAATTTGTCAAAACGTTTTACCAAAATAAATGCGCTGGAATTTTTTCGAATAGTATTCATTTAAGTACATTCCTCGTTTATTTCTTTTGGTTTTTTATTTCAGCTTTCAAAATTTGCGTTTATTTAAAAATTCACAACTGCCAACAAATTTCGTAAAATACGCCATTTTAAATGCACACATTTATGCGAGTGATTTTTATTGTCAACGAAGCTTGACCTGACAAGCATTTTAAATATTTTCGATTTGCCAGACATGTTGAAATTATCTAATAAATTATAAAATTTGCCAAAATCAAATTAAATGAATAAAATAAATTATTAAAATTTTTTTTTTTTAGATTGATAGTTTTAAAGCTTTCAGTTAAATACATTCTGGTTTGATTGTAAATAAGAAGTTTCTGAGAGAAATACTTTATTTTTGAAAATTTATTTTTTGCATTTTTGAAAAATTTTTAATATCTCAATAAACTATTTATGTCAAAAAATATAAATATAACATTGTGAAAATTTCATACTCAACTTTAATGTTTTCGCAAGTGCAATTTGCACATATTTGTGCATACATTCCGTGGCTCAAACTTTAGCTGGTTGATGCACGTTTTTAAGCCAAAATTGCTGCAGGTTTAAATATGGTTTAAATATCCATGAACATATTTTTAATCTTTTTATGTCACCTGATAGCACAACTCGAGCACATCACAGCACACAAATCAACTTTCTAAAAAAAATGAAAAACCGGGCTAACTTATATTTAGGGTGTTGTTTCCATTTAAAACATATTTTTTTCAATACTTTTATTCAATAACATTTTAAATTTCAAATAAGTTTCAGAGATATTTAAATTTCTATAAGTAGTAACCGGGAGAAACCGATACTAAAAAAACGTTTTTCTTGAAGTGACATTTTTAAAAACATTTTTTCACTCTAGCTCATAAAATAGTACGTGGTCTGCGAACCTCCTGCATTTTGACCTTAATATGCGTTTAGTTTGTTTGTTTCATTCAATCAAAAAAATAGGACATTTTTAAATTTTCACACAATTCATAATTTTTTTATTTTATTTTTGACTTTTTATTGTTTTGCGGAACAGGAAATTTCGTTCTTAACCACTTATAACCCATGATCATAAATTTTAAAATTATTAACATTTATAAAGTTGTTTTTAAGTTTAATAAAACAAGTATTTTTTTGAAAATCAATATTTTTACATATATCTATTACAGAATAAAGAGGCCGTGATAGATCTGTGACATTGAGCTAATATTAAATATTTTTCTATGTAGTGTGTGGAAATCTAATATGTATTTTAGGTTCTTACCCAGTAGTGTCACGAATTTCCAAATTTTTGCATGCAACGAATTGTGGTATTCTAACTTTTATAATAAACGTTCAATAACATACTAGTAGCGCCATCTCTGGGTACGATGGTGTATTATTTCGTTAGTGTAGTATGTAGCAGTGATTTAACAATGAGTTAAAAGGGAATCAATGCGGTCCGTATAGACTTTGTAGGATCTTTTTTAGTTTGTTACAGAAATGTCACAAGGTCCTATAAGAGATTAATATGGGTTCTTTCGCATAACAGCCGCACAACTTAGCCAGTATGCCATGGCTGCCACAATACACGGAATAACACCACAATTCTCGTATTTTTTTTGTTCTATATAAAAATGATTCGGGTCTTGTTTTGTTTGGGGCCTTATTTCGTGGAACCGCAGGAGTAATTTAATATTTTAAAAAGTTGCAAAAAAATTATTAACACGTTCACGGACGCTTAAAATTTCAGTGAGTTGTAAAAATAGGCCGGCAATTTTTTGAAATGGAGAAAATTACGGAGAAAAGGAGAATCAACTTTATGGAAATTTATGGAGAAAAGATAAAATAATTAAAGATAGTATCTAACGAATCCGTTTCTCATTACTTTGAAATATAACAGTACGTTCAAAAAGTCCATATGATGACACATAGATGGCGTTACTAGATTTTTTCCATATGATTTTTATTTAGTACCAACCTTCAAACGATACGTATAATTTGACAGCAATCTGACAATTGATTCGTGAGATATAGCATTTTGTGTGCAACTATTGTTATTGAAAAAAATGGAAAAAAGTGAATTTCGAGTTTTGATAAAGCATTGCTTTTTGATAAATACAGTAGAAACCAAACAATGGCTTGATAAACATTATCCGGACTCTGCTCCATCGAGACACATGGTAGAAAAGTGGATTGCTGAATTTAAACGTGCAGAGCGCAGTGGACGCCCAAATCAGACTGTTATTCCACAAAACATCAAAAAATCCACAAATTGGTTATGAACGATCGCAAATTGAAGGTGCACCAGCTACAATGAGACATTGTAAAGATATCAGATGGTAGTGTTTTTACCATTTTATACTAACATTTGGGTATGCGAAAGCTCTGTGGGTGCCCCGTCAGATCACAGTCGACCAAAAACAACAACGAACTGATGCTTCAGAGGAGTGTATAATAAAATCGAATTCTATCGTCGATATGTGACAATGTATGAAGCAATGCTTCACTATTATACACCAGAATCTAAAAGACAGTCAGCTGAGTGGACAGCAGTCGACGAACCGAATCCAAAGCGAGCAAAGACCCAAAGACCCTTGTAAGGTGATGGCGTCTGTATTTTGGGATGCGAAAGGAATAATATTCATCGACTACCTCCAAAGAGGAACCACCATCAACAGCGACTTTTACTGTGCACTTTTAGGTCGATTGAAGGCTGAAATCGCCAAGAAACGGCCACATTTGCAAAAGTAAAAAGTGTTGTTTCACCAAGACAATGGAGCGTGTCACAAATCGATGAAAACGATGGCAAAATTTAATGAATTGGGCTTCGAAATGCTTACTCACCCACTGTATTCTCCAGATTTCGCCCCCAGCGACTTTTTCCTGTTTTCAGATCTCAAGAGAATGCTTGCTGGAAAGAAATTCAAGTCCAATGATGAAGTAATCGCTGAAACCGAGGCCTATTTTGACGAGAAAGAGAAATCGTACTATAAAAGTGGTATCGAAAAGTTGGAAAATCGCTATACTCGTTGTATCGCTCTCTCGAAGGCAACTATGTTGAATAATATAATCGAGTTTTATCAAAATTTTGTTTTTTTCTTACTTATCCTACGGACTTATTGAATGACTTGTTATATTAATTACAAAATCTTAAGGTGGTATAAAAATTAATGAATAAAAATTGGCTGTTAAATTCGAATGCTATAGCATTCACGTCATTTTGAATCGCTATGAAAATGAATGCTATAACATCTGCGTCCGCGATCGTGTTAATAATAGTAATTTATTTGACCTAAACATTCAAAAACATCGCCTTAAAAACGAACCACCTTATAAAAATAATACCATTAAGTAAAAATTTTTGTTTTCTAATGCTGCACATGATAGCACACATCAGGCACATTGCAGCACATTTTTTTTTTTTTGTAATTATAGCTCAAAAATTGCTGATTTAATTTTATTCACACACCTAATTTTAATTGTCAACCTCTTGCTATGAGTAAGCTTTTTGAGCTGCTTTTTTAAGAATAAAATCTATACATCTGGCAAAGTCCGCAACCAGAAACAATGAGTTATACATCAAATTTTCCCTCAAGGTGTTACTTAGTAATATTTTATTCAAGGCTCTTAGACACCTAACCTTTTATTTATATACAAACCTCAAATGATGAGTTTAATTTTTACAGTGTTTGGTGTAGAAAGAACGTAACGCACTCAAGCGTTGCCATTATTATTTACCGTCCAAAGACAAAAAGCAATAAAGAAACAAGAATGATAAAAGCAATGATTGGCGGCACCAGCATGATTTATTTTTTTTTTTTTTAAATAAGCAACTATATGAGAGAGATAAGCATTGTATATAAATTAATTTATTTATCATGGTTTTAGAAAAATTAACAAAAGTTAGCCACTACTTTAACTAACGTTTAAAAATAAATTTTATATATAAAGTTGTAATAACAACAATTTAAAAAATAACATAAATTTAGATTAAAGCGTGTGTATGTGTGGAAGGAAGCGATAAGCTTGCACTGCTTACCACCTTAAAGAGTTAGAAATAAAAAAAAGTAAGTGATAAATAAAAGTGTGTTTTTCATTCTTCAGTGCTCAGCCTAGCGCAATTTCAGCTTCAGTGTTGACCTTTTTTCTAAACTTGCTACATTTTTTCTATTCTATGTATTTCTTTTTGGCACGCGATAATTTAGGTTTAAGCAATTTTTATCAATTAAAATTATATTTATTTTCATTAAATTGAAATGGCATTCTAGATAAACTTTTTGCTAGCGCAACAAACTAGCAACAACAACAGCCAAAATAGCTGTCAAGTAATTCCGTAATAACGAATATTTATAGCAATTTTTAATGTTTATCGTTAATTTGAAAAATTTAAGCTTTAGAAAAAAAAAACCAAATGTTGAGTGACATATGTGTTTTTTTTAGCAGAATTCAATCAAGATTTAACTCCCCACAGAAAACATCAATTAATGTCCAAACAGTATAGAGTTAATTTTATGGATCAACATTTTAGTTTCTTTGGGGAATACATCAACTTGCGATGAAAAACAAGCAACTTAATTCCAACTTATTGCAACTCAAGCTATATTAAAACGTTGGCTTAATTAAGGCATGACAGTCAAAATATTTTTTTAATTTTTTGTTGATATTTTTCAAGTACGCTTTGGCATGCGACAATAGTGAAGAAGTATCTACGAGTACCATTACCAAATTTTATACTACAAAAAATAAATTTTCTCTATAGATTTTTCAAAATTTATTTCATAAGCAATTGATTTGGATACCTACTTAAATTTAGTGATAAATCGATTTTTTTCTTTATTTTGTTGCATCCCAGCAGAAAAGTGGACCTAATTTGAAATAGTTCTGAACTAGTTCCAAAAAGGACCAGTACTAGTTTCACTACAATACCCTTTAAACAGTGAACGAACTGACGCTTTTTGCGGATTGATGTCATAGGAAAAGACAATTATTGCCATAAACACTCCCTTTTCCCCATATTTGATCTAGGTGCATTAGAAACATTGGTTTTCGCAGTAGCCTAAAAGTGGTTCTTTTTTAACTAGTTTTAAGGTGAACATTTTCAAAGTGTAAAAATTCAGTGTACTGGAGCAAAGGTCCTCAAGACCTGGTTTGTACCAAGGTTCATTAATACAGATTAAGTCACTTGAGAGAAGCTCGGTCGAACTGTCAGAATGGGTAAAAATAAATCAAGAAAAAAAAACCTGAATCTGTACAATTTTTAGCTAACAGCTACTTTGACAGTTCGAGCAAAGGCAGAAAAAGAGTGCTTTTCTCTCAAGTGACTTAACCTATATTAATGAACATTGGTTTGTACGATCTTTTCCAACCACAAAATTTATTAAAGAAACATTTTTAATTATAACTAATAAGAACTAAAACATTATTAATTTCTCAGAGTCTTGAAAGATTCCGTCGTGTGCGCAGCAAATCTATATATAAATAGGCTAAATAGGAAAACAGTTCAGTACCATTTTCTCCTGTGTTTCGCAACCGATTTTGATGATGTTTTTTTTAAATGAATCAGAGTAGGGAGGAGCGAGCACCCGAATAGTTTTTAAAGAAAAATGCTAGCTGGAATATCTGGCGTCGCTCGGGGGTGGTATGGCGAACAGGTCGAGTTTCGACCACTGGCGTACTCTAGTTTTAATAAATAGCGAGAACGCGTTATCGACCCCAACCGTTTTCAACTCAAACGCATTTTCCTACCATAGATAAAGAGATAAGAAACTTCGATTTTGAACTGTGGGAAAGAGATAGCCTTATGCCCTGATTGTGCCAAGGAATGGCCAAACAACTGTATTGAACTCAAATAAATATGTACGCAGGTTTTGTCGGAAATATTTTTCGCTATCTTGCGTAACTTTTGAGATATTAGCCTAGAAAATATTTTTGAATATGAAATATATTTGAACGTTAACTAGGTTAATTTTCTATATTTCGAAATATTTCCTGCAAAAGATACTTATTTTTGTTTGGAGAATATGTGAATACGCAATAAAAATACAGATTTCCATTTAAAAACTGAAAGCCTTTACTAATTTAACCTTGAAAATTTTGCTCAAGGTCAACGACAAGGTCGGCATTATTTCACACCTTTGTAACCTTTCAACTTTCATCTGAAGCATTTTTCGCAATGTTGCTTACTTTGCAAGATATTTACTTGTCTCACGATAAAAAACTCACCCTGTATACTTTAGTCGACCTTCTTACTAAAATGATTTAAATTTCTGATTTTTATTCAGATTTTGAACTGTCGATAAACTAATTTTTAAATTTTTTATCGGTTTTTTTGAGTGTTAAAATATATCTATAGTTCGAAAATCGATTCAGTTTATTGATAAATCGTCCTTCAGAATTTTATGATTAGTTTTTCACAATTTTTTTCTAAATCGATCGAACAGAAAATTTAAATTAAAATTTTTTTTTTCGATTTTTTATATATGTATATTATATTTTTTACTTTATTTCAACTTCCTCGAATTAATTATTGATAAATATATTTATTTTTTTGATTTGTATCGATTTGTACAAAAATATTTATAAGTAAATTGAGTTTTAAAAATTGTATCTTTAAAACCTATCGTTTTTCAATATTTACTATTCAATATTTCAATAGTTCAATATTTACTATCACACAAATTTAAGAAGTTAATTTTTCTAAATTTTTCAAATATATTTCATAAATAAGTCGATTTTCAGAACTCATTTTATCGTTTAATAGATTTTTTAGAATTTTATATAGATTTTTAGAAAAAGATTTATTGATGAATCGAATTTTCAAAATTTAATTTATAAATTTGTCAAGTTTTCTAAGTTTTCTGAAATCGCATTTTCAGAACTATTTGATCGTTTATAGTCCTCGAAAGGACTTTGACCAAGCTTCTAACGTATGCGAAATGAAATATGAACGATCATGTTAAGAGTAATAAAATCTTTAATTCATGTTTAGTAAACTAAGCAATAATATTAGTTTAAGTTCATAACGTTCGCTAATTTTAAAAAAATATATTCATATTCCCAACGATTTAATTTTCTTATATTTTGAGAAATCGATTTTGAAATCTAAAATTATCAGTTTTTGCTTTAAAAACTTACTTTTTGTTCCTTATTTAAAAGTAAATTTATATTTAAAATACAAATATTTACATGTGTACACCCCGTGCCAAAATTATAAACGCACTAGATTTTTACTAATATCTTTTGTTGTGTGCATGAGAACATTTTTCTACTTTTACCGTTAGACAAATGTCTAAGACCAATTGTTAAAACTAACACTAACAACAACATTGAGGGAGAAAATATATACATAAGAAAAATATTGCTGTGCCATAATTATAAACGCACATGGAATTTTTTAATAAATCAGAAAAAGCAGATCATTTTCTTTAATCGTTTGCAAAATGCCACGTGGTGGACAGTTGCCAGAGCGTGAAAAAGGTCAAAACAAAGTATTTTTTTCAGAAGATAAGGAAAATTATTGTACAAAAAACAATCAACATGGACGCTAAAAATGTTTTTACAAATAGCTAGAATAGCACAAAATGTATGTGAGAAAAAAAAAACAGAATTAGACTTGGATGCTTCTTGAAGTACAATTCGCCATGTTTTAAAGAATTCCGGGAACATATGGTTTTTTAAAATGAGTCCGTCCCCTCGACTAAGCGACAAGCATAAAAAGAAGCGTAAACAAGTCGCTCGTAGCATAATGGGACGTAATTGAAACCAGGTAATGTTTTCGTAAAAAGTGTAGCTTTTTCCACATTGATTGATTTCTTGAAATTTTTTTTTAAGATAATATTTTGTGATGAAAAGAAGCTTAACTTGGGTGAACCAGATGGCTACGATGGATACTGGCGGAGTATAGGACATGAACCCCCGATATTTTTCAAAGAGAACTTTCGGTGATGGGTCATTGATGGTGTGGAGTGCACTCCGTGCCCTTGGAATGGTGAAGCTTTATTTTTCAACCGCTCGGATAAGCTCAGAAGAGAACATTGGTCTAAGAAATTATTGTCCTTTTTGAACGAAAGTGCACACAAAATTCTTACATTTTTAATTTAATTTTTAATATTTTAATTTTGGTAACTAGACAGACAGTTCACATTTTTCGGTTATATAATCTTTTCCATAAACGTTCCTATTTAAATTTTTCCAAAAGTTTCGTTAAGGTGAATTTGCTGACAACCTTCCGAATGTTGAGTTAGTTGTTTAATTATATGGAATTTTCTCTACACCGAAAAAAAAAACTTAGGCAAATTTACAATAAACTTATGCTAATTTATTCAATGGCTTCGGCAATTTGATGCCTACCAAGTTTACAACCGAATTCTATTTGTTGATCTGTCGATTGTTGATTTCAATGACAAGTTGTTAATATTTTGTACAATTGCTGTGTTTTTTACCAAGCGAGTAGTCAAAAAACGACTGCTACGTTGCTTAAGAATGTTTCTTAAAACTTGGAAGCATTGTCTGATTTGTCAAAAATGTAAACAAAAAATATTAACAAAACAAATCCGAAGTCACAGTTGCCACCCTCATAGAAAAAGTACACAATAATTGAGAAATGACTTGGAAGCACTTTTTTTCGTTTGCTCGCTAAACTTTAAGCCACTATTAGTTTCCTGTGTTATTTAAGCGAGTATTTCTATGATAAGCGGGCGTTTTTTTACAGCTCGCTTGGTAAAAAACACAGCAAATATAACATATGTTATATCCGTTCTATCCAATTTTTTTTATATAATTTTACACAAGTTTAAGTGATGAATAAATCAAATTTCATACATAGCCTTTGTGTACTTTAACAAGAATTTTCTCAATTTTACAAACTTCAACTTAAACAATTCAAATAATTTATTTTTGTAGAAATTATCGAAGCTTTCATGTTAAGCTTTTGCAGAAATACTTTTGTCATGACACATTTGTTTTGTCACTCAGTACATTTTTCTTTCACAAAAGCCAACTTGTATGTTTTTACTATGGTTTTTTTCTCTCGGTGTATCTCTCTCACTACACAATATAGGAATAACAAGAATTTGTTGCACGTTCTTTGACTTGATTAAGTTAATTTTAATTTTTTAAGTTTAAGTCCTTAGTTTAGTTTTTAAGTTTTTTAAATTTTTGTTAGTTTCATAATGATGAGGAAACAGTACGTGTGTCAATATTTCTTAAATATTGAACTTGGTGAACGTTTTACATGTCTTTAAATCATAATTGCCACATTATCTTTTAAAGAGACATAAGGCAGTTGCAAAAATCTATCCGAAGGCGGTCAGTGATTCCACCTTTATCATATTAAAATCTCTATTGTGAAAAAAAACGAAACCTTGATTAATTGCTCATCACTAATGCTTGCCCTAAAATTAAAAAAAAAATTAAATTGGCCGAATCTTCATTTATATTTAAAGAAATGTGAAAACATGCAAACGTTATTTTTGCAAAATCTTGAAGCTATCTATATTTTAATTCTAATTAAGAAGAATTTTAGCACGTTCTGTGAAGGTGTTTCTTTTTGCACCCTGAGGACGCTTAACGCAGGCGCTCAACGCTTGCTTCATTTAATTTGTGAAAATTGTGCATGACACAAACGCCGCTGTCAATAATTGCAACACTGCATGAAGAAGCATTAAAATAACAACAAGGGCGACAGCAACAAAACACTCTGGCAGTTGCTGTCACTTAGCTAATGTCTGTCCATCCGGCTATCTATCCATCCAGCCTTCCATTTATGTGACTGCTTTAAATGTTGCTGACGTGCTGAGTGAGTCGCAGTAGCAGCAGCAGCGCCATGGTTCCCATAGCGCGGCACGTTGTCAGCCACACGTTGTCAGCGTCATCGTTTATTTATTTAAATTGTTTAATAATTTTTAATGACATAATTTTTAACAACGTGTATGTTTTTCATAGTTCATACATCATATCTAAAAATTCTTGTGCCAAAAAAAAAAGTAAAAAAAAATGACAAACGTTGACAGTTGTGTGCTAAATGTTGACATTTTCCCTAGTGACGCTCTTTTTTTCACTTGCATCGTTCTCTATTAAAAAAAAAAATGCTTAACTGCTAAGACACAATTTTAATTTTTAATTATTCAAAAATTATTTATTTTTACAAGAAAAAAAAACAATTTTCTATCATGTCATAATATAAATTTATATTAAATATAAAAGTCATAGCTCTTTAAACTGTTTAAACTCTCGCCTTTTATATCAGAGAAAATAGTTTAACATTTAAATTTTTGTGCACGCGGCTTTTGCGTTAATTTATAACACAATTTTTTTTAATTTTATGTACCTATTTTAAATAATTATTTTTGACATTGATGAGTTTAACTTCCTGTATTTTGCAAGAAGCTTGGCGCTAGAAGCTTTTCTCTCTTCTTCTTTAATTTAATTGCTTACATAGAGCAAATAATTTTAGTATCATTGTTGCCAGCTGCCAATTTTTTTTTTGTTTGTTCTTAAATTCACTTGCTTTATACTTGCATTTCGCGCGTACGACCTACGTACGGATTACATTTAAGGCGGTCTTCTCATTCAAAACCCGTTTTTTTGACCCTTTTTAAAAAAATTCTTATTTGAAAACGCAAAGAATAATTGAAAACTTTTTTTATTTATTGTATTACAAAAGGTTCAAAGTAAATAAAAAAATTTTTTTTGCCTCGATACGTGGGCTGTTCAAAAAGTAATGAGACTTCAAAGTTGGTGGTGAAAAAAAAGGTGTCGTCACGGCGGCCACGATTCCGGGTCTCCGGAGCGTCTGAAATGAAAAAAAAACGGGGTTATAATCAGTATAGATGTAATTCTCGGGTGAACCTCAAGCTTAATTTTGTGATTTTTTTTGACAAAATGGCGGCCATTCAAAAAAAATTTCAATTTCGGGTTTTTTATTGTAGTTTAGTGTAAAAAAAAAATAGTAAAAAATTTTTTAAAATTATGGTCGAGGTTCACCCGAGAATGGTGACAATTCTGCGTCGATTCCACTTTGTTTCATGAAAATCGGTTCAGTTGAACTGGAGATATCATGGCCGCCAGTTCGAAAAACGTGGGTTCGAGATAAACGCGTTTAAAGTTTGAAGTAATTTTTTTATAGCTCATTTTGACGAAGACCTTGCTTCACAAAAAAGGCTGTATCTTCTAAAGTATTTCGAATTTCTAAAAATCCTTTTAGGGGCATATTCACAACTACCCAGCTATAAATAAATGTAAAAAAAAAAAGTAAAAAAAAAAAAAGTTGCTCAATGAGAAAACCGCCTTAATACAACACCAAATACTTAAAACATATAAATATTTATGCTAATCAAATGTCAACAGCATTTGATATGATTATTTATAACCTTTGCTGCTTGACTATGATTAGCTATGACAAGAAAAAAAAAAGAAGTGGCAACACTTAATTTGGTTGCACGTCTTAAAATGGCGCTGCTAGAAACGCGGCGTAGCGCACGTACTAAGTACTACACGCCTCACACATTTGTTTGTTCTTACTTACACCAACGCTCAAGGCATGTCCACACAACATTTCAATTTAATTTTAAAAATTTTTCGTGTCTTACAATTTAATTTATCGAATTTTAAATGAAAATTTTACATAACAAGAAATTGTTTGTAAACAATTAATTTAGATTCATTAAAAACTGTGCTTTTTTTTCTCTTGACTGTTCATACATTTATTATACTCTCTTATATGGGAAACCAGGGTAAACTATTTTTTTTTTCTATCTTGACATGTCAATTAAAAAAAAATTGTACCTTGATTGCAAGCAAAAACTTTATCAAAAACAGTATTTTTATACAGTGTCTTTTAGAGAATCAGGGTCTGCGCTATGAAGAAAACAACTTGATATACAGTGGTGGACAGAGAAATCCGAACACCTAAAAAATTTTGTGTTTTTAACTGTCTTATTTTTTTATGTCTGAATAAATTAAAAATTTTATTCTGGAAACAAATTATATAAATTGCTGCATCATAAAAGCTTATTTTTTTGTATAGCGAAATCGACGCGAAAGTAAAAAATAAGCCTTCGTGGCATCTGCGCAAGAGTTGGGTTCTGCAAATCAGCCATAAGTGATTTGCTGAAGAATTACTAAAGAACCCGCTCAATCAAGCAAAAATCGGGCTCAAGTTCTATCAGAAAAACCTCTTTGTCAGAAGACCGGCTTCTGAAGCGTTTGTCTTCAGATGTCTGAGATCGGTTTTAAACTGCAAAATATATTAGGAGGGAGTTATTTGTAGGTGGTGGATCCGGAATCAGCACGAGAACTGTACGACGAAGATCGTCCAAATCGTCTAAAATGGGCCAAATAGCACGAAAGTTGGACTACAGTTGATTAGAGAAAGGTGTTCTTTTCAGACGAGTCCAAATTCAACCTCTTTGGATCTGACAGAATGGCGTATGCGAGGCGAAAGACCGGTGAATGCTACAGTGATGAATGTGTTAGACGCAAAGTTAGACAAGGATATAGTGGAATGATCTGGGGGTGTTTTTCTTTTCACGGTTGGCTCTAATAAACGTTACGATGAACGCTGTTCAGTACAGGCGTTTTCAATAACAGCCCTTAATATATAAAAACTAAACTCTACAATATTCTACGAAATAAAAATAGCTCAAGATCAACAGCATATAAACTTGAATGTATTTTAAAATACCATTTTGTGTACCAAGTATGAACATTTCTAAAATTACATGAGGGAAATTTGGGTTAAAATTAAATGAAATTGTGTTCATATTAAACGAATATGTTTTTGAAATAGAGCTTTAAACAATTTCTTTTAAGTTAAACAGAAATGTTTGCAAAGTAAAATTTAAAACAACAGCTTTTGTTTTCAAAACAAGGTTTTTAAATATACTTTTAAAGTAAACATTTTCAATTTAAAAACATTTATTTAAAAATAAAATTTAAAACAAAAATTTTTATATTGAAAACAAATATTTTTAACTCCCATTTTTTCGATGGCATTCTTTTAATTTTTTTCGCGTTAGAACTTTACATTTACTGCATCTTGCTATAAAACGAAACGAAGACCTATAACGAACGAAGACACGAGCGGCAATATAATTTGATATGAAAAAATGTAGTGCTTACCGTGTCTTGCACGATCGAAAGTGTTTGCTTCGTTTTACAGCAAGATGCAGTAAATGTAAAGTTCATTCGATGAAGTTTGTTTGTTTTATTGCGGCTTAAAATATGGAAATATTTTATATATTAAAACAATTAAGGGGTTACATGACATTGGCAGTTTTTTTTCATTAAATCGACTTTTTAATAATTTTGTATTTTAGTAAATATTCTTAAGATTCTAAGAAAAAAATTTCATGGAAAAATTCCTACGGGTTCAAAAGTTACAGCCGGATTAGTGAGAGCGCATTTTTGAATCGAAGCTTTTTACTCCTCGTTCTGTGATTTGCTTGGAGTGAAATCTGAAAAATTTTCGACAGATTTTTTCTTGGAAATTTTATGGTTTCTTTGTTGTTAGTGCTTATTACAACAAGAAAATTTGATACTTTAATATTAAATACTAAAAATATTTTTTGGCCTGCCCGTGGGGATCGAGAACCCACGTCCTCTTACTCAAGAGTAAAATGCACAATACTCTAGGCCACAAAGACTTGTAAGAAACAATTGTTAATTCAATCCTTATTATAACAGAAGCTATGCTGCAGTAGATCGTCACCGTCTATCAATAGATAGAGGATTGTGTATTTGCTATGCTACAACTAACAAAAATTTGCTTTTATTTGCCACAAGGTGTCTCCAGCATCGGTTTGTTTGTATTGTGAATGCGTTTGTGGTGCTGTTGGCATAGAGTATAAATTATTATCTAGAGATTGCATCAACTCTACTAAATCTCTGGCATGTGTTAACAGAGGTTAACAGAGTTTTTTTTCTTCATGTTTTTAAGTGAAATAACTCCGTTAACACATGCCAGAGATTTAGCAGAGTTGATGCAATCTCAAAATAATAATTTACACTCTATGACAAGTGCGTTGAAAAGTGCGTTTTTAAGTGATATCAAAAAAATAGATATCAATAAATATAGAATTAACAAACTCATGCATGAGTCAGTACAGCCAAGTTCACAACCATGTGTGGAAAGTTAAAATGGAGAGTCGCTGGCATTATATGCCCGTATATGTAATTGGCGTGGAAATTTGACATTCAACAATAAAAAAATAAGCAGTTAATATGTTTTCTGTATATATGTAACTTATTTTGTTATTTTAAATTTTTGAATTTACGTTAATTTATTAAAAAGAAAAAATTATTAAGCTATCAAATCTATGCAAATGCGAAAAAGCTTCGCTTCTCTCGTGTGTCCAACGACGCACCTGTGTTTTTAATTTTTGCGCTACCTACGTACGGCAGCTGGTATATACTTGTTTTACTTGCTACCTGACTTTTGGTGGTTGTTATTTCGTACCTACTTGAAGGGTGAAGCTCGAATTGCTAAACAATTACAAAAAACTATAAGAAACCGCACAACACAAGATAACGAAGGCATACAGTACGAAGCAGTCATGGCTGATTGAAGGTAACCTTTTTTTTCTTTGTTCACAAACTTTGAACGCGTTTATCTCGAAACCATGTTTTTCGTACTGGTTGCTGCACTAGCGGATTCATTTTTTGACGAATTTTTTTTTTGTATTTTTTTAAACTTGATTCGCTATCGTATGACACGAGCTTTTTTTTAAATTATTTTTCGGTTTTTTATGAATTTTTAAAGTCAATATTTTTTTCGAAAAAACACGCTTTCAAATTTGGAACATCACCAAAAATTAAAAAAAAAAGCTCGTTTCATACGATAACCAATTTTATAAAGATTTAAAAAAGTAATTTTTTTCCAGATCGGACAATTTTTGCAACTCCCAGCGCTGCAACCACGAGGCCGCGTTTTTTTCTCTGCCGCCAGTTTGGAGCTCTATAAAACCATGTTGGAGTGAAAAATATATTTTTTGAATTTTTTTTCTTGTTATTTGTTCAATTCTCTACAATAATAAAAATTTTGGAAAAATGTTTGTTTTTGACTGAGTTATGAATTTAAAAAAAAAGGTTTGTTTTCTCTGCCGCGAATGTCATATCCCACCTTAATTCGTTTTTATTTCATCTTATACTACGTTCACATTGAGAGCTAAATGCGCATTTACGAAATTGAATGTATATATTTGTCTCTTTTACTCTTACAAGGAGCATACGGCCACGCATTCTAAATTGCTAATGCGCATTTCTTTAAATGCGCATTTAGCCCTCAGTGTGAACATAGTATTACCTTCAAATTTTGTAAGTCCAATTAAAAAATATTTTCAACAATCAAATGTTTTTTCTCAGCTTGGTCTCAATTGTCTGCTCAATAATTGTACGTCACATAGTTTTTTAATTCAATCTCAGATAGCGACGTATTTTTTGTTATAAAAAAGAAATAATAAGCGAAAATTGTACAAAAAAAAAAAAAAAAATACAAAAAAAAAATGAGCTTTATAAAGGGTGTTTTTTTTAGAGGTTTGTTTTTCGAATAGAGATAAAACTAGCATTTAGTGGTCAAATCTGGCAACTCTAATGTCATTTATGTTCAGTTTGGTTTGCCATTTCATCATGAACAGGTTGACAAAAGAACAACGCTTGCAAATCGTGCAAATTTATTTCGAAAATAATGGTTCAGTTCGCGAAGTTTACCGCAAGCTCCGTCCATTTTATGGTCGACATAATCGTCCATCAGAGCAATTAATTCGGTTAACCATGGATCGTTTTCGCACTACGTTTACTCTATGTGATAATACGCATCCGCAGAGACGTCGAACAGTGCGCACCGAAGAAACAATTGCCGCTGTAGAGCAAAATGTTGAAGAGGACCCGAATGAATCGATTCGCCACCGTGCACAGCAATTGGAGCTTTGTCCATCAACTTTATGGAAGATTTTGCGCAAAGATCTTGGCTTGCGACCTTACAAGATCCAGCTTGTGCAAGAATTAAAGCCGCGAGACCATGCAATGCGTCGTGATTTTGGTGTATGGGCCGAAAATGAGATTGATCTCGATGCTGATTTTCATCGCAAAATTTTGTTCAGTGATGAGGCTCATTTTTGGTTGAATGGCTACGTCAACAAGCAAAATTGCCGCATTTGGAGTGAAGAGAATCCACATGAAACCCTTGAGACGCCATTACATCCACAAAAACTGACTGTTTGCTGTGCTCTATGGGCTGGTGGAGTCATTGGGCCATTCTTCTTCCGAAATAATGCTGGAGAGTCAGTTACCGTTAATGGAGACCGGTATAGAGCCATGATAACCGACTATTTTGTTCCCGAATTGGATGGCATGAATGTGGATGAGTTGTGGTTCCAACAAGACGGCGCTACATGCCACACAGCGCACGTCACAATCGATTTATTGTAGGAAACATTCGATGAGCGCATAATTTCGCGGAATGGACCTGTCAATTGGCCACCAAGATCGTGTGATTTGACACCATTGGATTATGTTCTTTGGGGATATGTGAAGTCGCTCGTCTACGCCAGCAAACCAGAAACGTTAGGGGACTTGGAAGCCAACATTCGTAGCGTTATTGCCGACATACGGCCCCATATGCTCGAAAAAGTGGTTGAAAATTGGACCTTTAGAATTAGATTTCTTCGAGCCAGCCGCGGAGGCCACATGCCCGAAATCATATTTAAACATTAATGGCATAAAATTATCCTTCCAATAAAGCCAAATTGATGGACATTAAAACGATTTTCTTGTGTTTTATTTCAATTCGAAGTTCTATACCTCTAAAAAAAACACCATTTATGAGAATATGAAATGAGATTTATAAAAAAAAATAAACACGCTTGTTTTAAATTTTGTTTTGTAGAAACTCAAACGCGTTAAATTTATGTTTTAAAATTTTTTGTTTAATTTTAGAGTATTTTTTTTTCTCAGTGTATAATTAAGGTATAATATACGTGTTACAACAAAAAAAAAAAAGAAGCTTTTTTCAAAAAAAATCTAGATACAAGAAGTTATTATTTTTCTTAAAACTTATACAGTAATTTCTGGATATAAACCCCCCCGGTTAATAGATTTCCCCTCTTATAAGTTAACAAAATTAGGTCAAGAAAAATCTCCATAAGCAATTTATAATTTAAATTATAAAAATAAAATTCCCGTTTAAAGTATTTCCCGCTTAGAAAATCGCCCCGCTTATAACGTTGCAAATTTGTGAACCCTTTGAAAAAACTCGTACAAAAATCCCCGCATAAAATAAAATATAAAGTTGGCAGCGTTGTTATGATTTATTTTTATTTATATAAATATGAATTAACAATTCTTTTTTTTAACAAAAAATACATATTAATTTAAAAAGTTATTACAACATAATTTCTTTTATTAATACGAGTAGAGTGTGTATGCAGTTTCCTATAAGAGCGGTTGTTTCTTAGGGCAAATTTTTTATATAAGCCAAAAATGGTTCATTAAACGGGTTTTTCGTATAAGCCCCAAAACTGCTTTTAACCGGGATTTTCATAAAAGTCTTTCCCGGATAAAGAGTTTGAATTTTGAGCATTTTGCTAAGTTCTTATATCCGGAAATTACTGTACGGGTTGTTTTACATAAAAAATAATTCTTAAATTTTTTTTTTTTGAAATAATTTTTTGGCTATATAACAGAGGGCGCTATGGCATTGATAAAAAGACATCCAAAACGGCTCGATGGCCCTTTTGGCCCCGACTCCATCAATTTTTTTATTAAAAATTAACCTAGGTATCCTATAACAATTTAAAATTTTGTCCTTTGTTCGTTCAAATTTTGTGACAACTAGTACCGCTATTCCCTATGCTGCCTTGTATACATTTCAGTGTTCACAAGGTTTTGTCCTTTTAAGTTTTTTGGTGCATAAATTACAAATCTTTTGGTTTTTATATTGGAGCATTGTCACGTTCCTCGCTATAGCCCAATTTTTTGCTTATTTTTTAATTCCAAGGTGGAGTGAAAGAAAGGTGTGTGAAGTGTATTCGTTTAACTGTAAACGATTTCAATATTATTTGAATGGGCATAATTAATTCATTCAATGCACTTTAAATCATTTTTAAAAGAGGCCGAAAATCGAAAAACTCACGATACAATCTCATTCAAGGCAGTTTAAACTATTGCAGTTTTATTTATGTTACATATTTTCAACAGTTGTTTTTTTTTTTTATACAAAATTGACATAACGAGCACACTCCCTACTTATGAGAGAAATAAACTCCAAATAAGCAAAAAAATAAAACCAAATTAAAGCGATAATAAAACAAAATAAATGATGATCAATGGTTGCTATTTAGTGACAATCATATCCAAAGATCACACCTTGCTTTAGTCAAAATAGCAAAAATTCCAGAGAAAAATTATTCATTTGGACAAGTGTGGGATTTCGGCAGTAGACTTGAAATAGAAGAGTTAATACTGTGGACAGTCATTAAATTAAAATTAAGCTCACATAAGTTTCAATTAATAAAACCGATTTTGTTGGAACATTAAAAAAATTCAAAGATTTAAAAAAAAAAATCAACACAAACTTTAAAGAGAATTCGTTGTCATCATCTCACAAAGGTGATTGAAATGAGAAATTTCACGAAGATCAAAATTGGGTTAAAAAAACCGGCTCATTTTAATATAAATAAATACAAATTATAACAAGCTCCTCGACAACATTGTTATTGTATATTAAAAAAAAAAAAAATATGCTACAAAAACATGAATTCGTCAACAAGCAAAATTGTACTCACATTAATCAAAAAAAAAAAAAAAATTAATTAAATAGATAAAGAAAACATGGAATACCGCGTTGTTTCTTAATTTGCAAAACAGTTAATGATTCAAAATTGCGCACTATACAGTCAACCTGCACATATACTACAACAATATTGAAATAGAAAAAATAGACAATGTTTTCTTAAACATAGAGAAGAGAGTTGTTGAGGGCGGACAGCATTGAATGGTTTTAGTTACCGCTACACTAATGCAAACATAGTGCTTGCTAAAAAATTTTTATAAACTGTAGATATAGTGACCAAGTGTAGAGTGCATTTATAAAAATAACATCTGAATAAATAAATATTTAATGTCTATTAATAAAATTGCACTTGACGATTGCAACTTTCTTCCATGGACGGAAACTGTGATGAATAAATAAGAAAACGAATGGTGAACGAATTAAAAAGCTCACATGAAATAATTGCTTTTCATAAAAGCATCTATCTATGTAGTCGAAAAAAGTTCAGTAGAACTAAAAAGTTTTTGAATGAAATCTAAAAATATTGTTAACAATTTTTTGATAAGTGCCAAAAATTACAGCTCAAGAAATATTTTAATCATTAGACGAATGAATAGCTTTGCCATTAAAGAGTTTTAACAGTCTGATTTTGTGTTATAATTTTTTTTTTTTAATGAACAAGCTTTCTTTGTTTAAAATTTTTTAATGACATCTAAACGTATTCACCATGAAGCCGTGAAAAATTCGGAATTATAAAAATGTTAAAATAAAATCTTTGCAACGAATTAAGAACTCAGAGCAAGTATTTAAAATCCATCTGCAAATTAATATGACACTCAATTTGTTGTGATTTTTATTTTCTGTTTTTTTATTGTTTTTTTTTTTTTTAAATACATGCAATGATGGCATCGAACGATCCGTGTGGCAACATCGTTATTTATTACACAGAGTTGCAATTTGTGTGCAAACTAAGCCAAAGTACTGGGGCGTAGGGCAGAGAGGGTGGTGCTGTGAGCGGGTGTAATAAAGTAGCAGCAAAGACAAGATGGGAGGTCGTTTATGATGCGTTTTATTTTTGCTGCTGTTTTTTTTTTTAACTTATTATTTATTGCTTGGCCTGCCAGACAAATAAACGAAAATATTTTGTTTTAATTGAAAATATTTTGTTGGCTTTTTTAAAAGTTTTTTAAGTGTTTTGTATTTATCTATCTAGGTATCTTTTGACATTTTAATTGATGGATTATAAAAAACAAGACTAATATAATGTATTTTTAACACTCTTCGCTTTTTTACTTCCATTTAATGTTTGACCTTTAAATTGCGTAGCATACAAAGCTCATACTCAATTTTTAAGTGTCTATTTCACCTGCACTGTTTTGAGTACCACTCAAAATAGCATTTTGTCTTGATTCTTTATTATTTTTGGCATTCTTTTGTATTATTGCCAAAAAATTAAAGAGAAAAAAAAAAATAATTCATTCATGATATTTACGTCAATGCAATTTTATGTTTGATTTCCTTTCTTGGCAGTTTATATTTACATTTTCTTGTTGAAAATCGAAATAAATAAACACTTAACGAACAAATTAAAAGCTAATTAATACAAATGACAAAATTTGGCAACACGAGTAGATTCTCATATTTGCAATGTCAAAATTAAGACATTTTGAGAGGAGAAATGTTAGGATAAAAAAAAAAAAAAAATAAAAAATTACATGAAATGGAATTTTCACTTATGTTGAATGATTTGAGAATCAAAAAGTGTAAATTAAATGTCACAGCAATGTATTTAATAGGAATATGTTGGAAGGTAAGGGGGAAATGTATAAGGTTAGCTTAGGTTAGTATGGTGGAGGCGGCTACACCCGTATCGTTGGGTCTCATTTAACCTGGTGGTAAAAGAGTCGTCATGTCTCCGTTGAACCGATCCATGGATTTCATGAGTCTATCGATTTTATTTGGATCTATCTTAAAGATCGAAATGAGGGAGTGAAGAAAGGTTCGACTGATGGTAGTTAGGCTCCTTCTACTTAGGGCGGTGCAGTGACAGAGAAAGTGTTGTACGGTTTCTACCTCCTCAGCATTTTTGCAAGCGAAGATCATGCGCTCCTATCAACCAGTGTCCGGTGAGCACACCTACTTGAACAAACAGATTTGGCCTTCTTAGTCCCATTAGGGAGGGAATAATTTGCTGTCGCAGGAAGTCCGGGTGATTTCAGTATTCTAGTCTAGAGGAAAACATTTTGGGAGTTTTATAAAGTTCAATAAAAAAAACTAAAAATATTTTTACCATTCATGTTTTTTTTTATGATTATTAATACCATATTTCAATAATACACAAAATATTAAAACAAAATACAACAAATTAAAAAAAAAAGAAAATTAAAAAAAAAATAAAAAAAAGTTTTAAAAAAACTTAAAAAAGTTAAAAGAAAAATTAAAGGCAAATATTAAAAAAAAATAAAAGAAAAAATTAAAAATAAAATAGAAAAAAATAAAAGATTATAGGCTGATAGAGTGGGGGTGCTAAAAGAATAACTGCCTCCATCTTGTCTTAAAAAAACGACAATCTTAATTAGTAAGAATGTCGCTATATCCCGGACTATGGGAAAAAAATAAATTTTTTCGCGAAATGGCGACTGTTTGAAAAAAAGAAGTAATGTTTTGACTCTTTTTTAAAGAATTGAATTTTTTAAAAGTATTCAAAAACAAAATTCTTACATAATTTTAGTACGTGCCATAGAGGAATATATCTGTGGCACCTGTGCATAGTGGGCTAAGTGCGAAAATTGCGTTTTTAGGAAAACTGAATTAAAACTCTCTTTTCACAAGTAAAAGTTCAAGATTAGAGTATCAACCCACGATTCATAAAGGCATAAAGGCTTCATTGCAATGGTTAGAACACTTATCCCGTTAGACACAAGGAAAGATAAAAAAATGACGATTCTAGTGATGCAGATAGCAGATAAGAAAGTCCGAAATCAAATTATAAGTTAATCGGTCGCTTAGAACTTGAGATATAATGTAAAACATGTTGGAAAAGGTATTTTCGAGAAAAACGCTTTTAAAGATTTGAGCAAAGTTACAGGCCACCAAAGTCATATAAACAGGCGTCACTAAAATAGCTATAACTACGTAAATAATTGTAATTTAAAAAATTCCTTTGGAGGATATATTTCCTAAAGTGTTATCTTCGAAAATATGCAACAAAAAAAGGTTTTTTAAAAATTCTACACTAGAATACTGCCTTAGGTTGATTTATAAGGTTGTCCCAAGGGAGAGAGCGAGTACCCATAATTGTTAAATCGAAGTTGACAACTCATAGAAAATCTGCAAGTGCTCTCTTTTATCATCCGTTTTTCTTTCATAGCCATCCGCAAAAATGGCTGGTTTTGACAATTATTGGTACTGAGAAGAGAATGCGATCAGCCCTGCGACAGACAGACAGGCAGATCAAATCATAAAACACATTGGAGCAAAAGTGATGCACGACTTGGTTTCGTTATTGCTCCAATGTAAAATCTGCCTGCCTGGAATTAGTTGAAAAATAACCCGAAAAATAACATTTTTTTTCCTCTTTTTTTCGTTTATAACTTCTAAACACAAGCCAATTGCAAAATACTGACACTATTTTTAAAATCTGCATCAAAAAGTCATCTTAAATTTAATATCTTTTATCCTGCACATTTTGGAAAACTTCATTCTGTTCCCCACTGAAATAATTTAAAACTGATATTTATCTTAAAAGCCATTTAAATAAAATCTTGTATTAGGATTATCATTAAAAATTGCGTATTTTTTGGTAAAAGGGGGGGCTTTATTGTGAAAAATTGGTACAATGTATTTTATTCCAAGTATTGTCCATTTCAAGCCACTACTTTTCTCTTTCTCTCTGGTAATTTACGGATTCCGTTTCGATAAAAGAACACGTCTTATGAGGCTATCCACGAATCTATCAATTTTTTTTGACATCTTCATAAGAACATCTTCATAAGAACGAAAGTGCTGCTCAGGGGCAGGGGGGGAGGAATTGAACCAGGGTTCTCTGCCGTATGGGCCACACACTCTACCCACTACGACACGGCCGCCACGTTTTTAGTATATTATAATATGAAGTTGGTTACGAATGCGCGATTTTTAATGCGTACTCCCAATAAAAAATGTAATCTCTAGTTCCCTAACATCACATTGCTATAGTAGTAGAAAATAGTAGGAGAACAGAAAAGAAAATGATAGTAGAAAAAAATATTAGCATAAAATAGTAGTAGATATAGAAGTATTGTACTACAGAAAAGAGTAGTACGAAATAATAGAACATAAATAGAAAATAGTAGTATTAAATACTACTAGGAAATATTAGAATTAGAAAAATAGAAGTAGAAAATAGTAGCAGAACATGATAGTGGAAAATAGTAGTAGAAAACAGTAGTAGAAAATAGTAGTAGAAAATAGTAGTAGAACATACAAGAAAATGATAGTAGAAAATAGTAGTAGAAAATAGTAGTAGAAAATAGTAGTAGAAAATAGTAGTAGAAAATAGTAGTAGAAAATAGTAGTAGAAAATAGTAGTAGAAAATAGAAGTAGAAAATAGTAGTAGAAAATAGTAGTAGAAAACAGTAGTAGAAAATATTAATAGAAAATAGTAGTAGAAAATATTATAACATATTAGCAAATAAAGCAGAATAAGAAAAGCTTATTGCTATCAATTACATGGCCATTGCATATGCTTATAAAAAGAATACAAATTCATTGAAATCACTCCAAAGCTCTCAGAATAAAGCATTGAAAATTGTGTATGATTTACCAATATCTTTTTCGACACATTTGTTGTACACGACTGTAACTAAGAATATATTATCAGTTTATTGAATCCGTGAATATCAGGTGCTTATATTTGTTTATAAATGTGTTCATCACAATAGCTTTCCCGTGGCACTGGATCAAATCAAATCTCAGTGGAACAGTTTTAGTTCAACTTTATTACAATTTGGCCCCACTGGCGATGAAGTGTCAAAATACAGTTGCGTGCAGTGAGACGAAAACTCGAATAAGAGCAAATTAGATTTGCCAACTATGTTCGTTTTGAAAAAAATGCTTTAAACTTGGACGCATTTTAAGATCAGAAATAGAGCCAGGAAAAGAGCTGGTTCTAATTTTTTTTTTTTTGCATTGTGAAAAAATTAGAGCCACGCTCTACAACAACGACCACGGGAATGCAGCTAATATTGGTCACCATACTATCACTTTTGCACAAAATAGATTGGAAATAGATTGGAAGAAAACTCAGCAACGTTTAGACTATATTGGTGGAGTTAAGTAAAATGAATTACCATCCCATTTGAAAGAACTTGATACAATCTCAAGATTTTATTATTACTGCAAATTATATTTATGTAATAAAATCAAAACTTTTTAGTATGATAATGTATGTATTGTGTTTAAAATAAATTACAATCTATTTTAGCCTTATAATATTAGAACTTATTTATTTGTAACAAATGAGTTATTTAAATTGCCTCTAAGGCGCTGGGGCCTAATTAATGAATGTAAATTATATATGTACAAATAAATACATTTATATAAAAAAAAGTCTACAATTAAATAAACGGCCTAAATATTGGCCACATACACATGTTACTTTTTTTGATCGATATACTCTTGATCGAAAGATAATTTTTTTAATCTAATCGAAAAAATATCGATCAATGATTATTTTTTGATCTAAAAAATATCGGTCTAAAAATAACTTCTAATTCTGATAGAAAAAATAACGTTAAAAAAAATCAGCGTTACTTATGTCTGAACTTTATAATGAAAGAATTGTACCATATAACTTTAAGCAATCATACATAGCTTACAAATTCACTGAGAGGGTTCAGTATTGATGGCTGCTTAACAAATACTAAGAAACGTAGCGTCAAGAAATTTAGGTGTGTTGGCGTGGCAGAAATTCGTTAAGGGGGGACATGACATACGCGGCAGAGAAAACAGACCTTTTTTTTTAAATTCATAACTCACACAAAAACAAACATTTTTCCAAAAAATTTTTTTTATTATTGTAGAGAATTGAACAAATTACAAGAAAAAACATTCAAAAAAATATATTTTTCACTCCAACATGGTTTTATAGAGCTCCAAACTGGCGGCATAGAAAAAAACGGGGCCTCGTGGTTGCAGCGCTGGGAGTTGCAAAAATTGTCCGATCTGGAAAAAAATGTCTTTTTTAAATCTTAACAAAATTCGTTATCGTATGACACGAGCTTTTTTTTTAAATTTTTTTCAATTTTTGGTGATGTTCCAAATTTGAAAATGTGTTTTTTCGAACAAAATATTGACTTTAAAAAATTCATAAAAAAATCGAATCAAGTTTAAAAAAATACAAAAAAAAAAATTTCGTCAAAAAATGAACCCGCTGGTGCCACAACCAGTACGAAAAACATGGTTTCGAGATAAACGCGTTCAAAGTTTGTGAATCTGCCATGCCATGTGTTGTGCTGTTTCTTATAGTTTTTTTGCAATCGTTTAGCAATTCGGGCTTCACCCTTCACCCTTCAAGTAGGTACGAAATAACAACCACCAAAAGTCAGGTAGCAAGTAAAACAAGTATATACCATCTGCCGTACGTACGTAGCGCAAAAATTTAAAATGCGCTCTCACTAATCCGGCTGTAACTTTTGAACCCGTAGGAATGTTTCCATTAAGTTTTTTTTCTTATAATCTTAAGAATATTTACTAAAATAGGAATGTTTCCATTAAGATTTTTTTCTTATAATCTTAAAAATATTTACTAAAATACAAAATTATTAAAAAGTCGATTTCAAAAAACTGCCAATGTCATGTAACCCCTTAATACCCATTCAGATCTAGAAATATTTTGTGAGTATTAAAAGCGCACAAAGCATATAAATTCAAATATTAAATTTTGAAAAAGATAAATATGTAAGAAAAAGACGCTCCATTAAAAATTTAACAAAAAAAAAAGTTTTGTAGTACCAAAAAGGCGTTGCTGTTAAAAAAAAAAAAAAACAACATTTTGCTACCATTTTCGGGCAATAACTTAATAACTCTTGATTGATTTCATACTTTTTTCAGCCAAATTTGGTATAATTTGGTGTAATTAAAGCTTGAGCACATACATATATAAATTTCATGCTTAAGCTATAAAGTCAATATTTCAGGTATATAATTTGCATCGGCGTTGCGTTTGTGCATCATAATTAAGCGCTTAAAGCTGCTTAGCAGCTATCAATGTTCTTAAGTGGGAACAAAACATTGTAAAACCTGAAATGCACTCCTTTTATTTTCATGTTTGAAAAACAGTGCACGTTTTAAGCTTGTTAAAAATTTTAATTTATAACTTGTACTTACGTATTCGCACTTTTTTGTCGCTAACAATAATTAATTTAATGGAATTATCATGTTTTTTATTTACTTTTTTTTTATCAACTTTTTTATTAATTTTTTTTTTTATTTTTGCAATTATTTGTTGAGTAGTCGGCGCTAAAAATTTAGCCTGTTAGTAATTTTCAAGCAAAACTTGCTTTTGACCATATATGATGGCAGAGTTGCCAATGCAACATGAAATATTAATTGCATTGTCTGTTAAGCAATAGCGCAAAGTTCACAAAATTTAATGGGACATTGACATTTTTGTGAGTCTTTTTTTTTTTTTAATTTTTTTGAGGTCTGATTTATGCTTTTCAACCGTGACAACTTAACAAAAATTTAATTCTTACAAAGCTTGCATTTAAACAAAACACTTTTTTGTTGTTTCTCACTTCAATTTGCATAACGATTCGTCATCATAATTTAACTACCAAACAGCTAAAACGTACTTAATAAACAACCTTCTTCATATCCACATTAAAACAAAAAATAGTAGCAATAAAACTGTTTTTGGACTTTTATTGCTCTTGTCTGGTTATTGTTGTTGGCAGTGTCGTGATTTAAAAATCATTTATGCTTAGGTCCAAAAAAGGTTATAAAAACGTTTGAAATCTGACGTTTTACAACGCCTGGAATGTCCATTTCTATGACTTTCAATGTATTTCAATTTAAGATTTTAATTTTTTATTTTTGTAACTTAAAAAAATGCTTTTGCAATTCATTGAAAGTAAAAGTTTGTATTTTGTTTTTACTACCTACCTGTTTTTGCTATTAATTTTAACTCGTTACCTTTTCTGGCCTCTCCCCCTTATTTTTTTTTTTTTTTTTTTGCTAAGTTTTTCATAATCTTGGCTCTAACGCCCACGCTTTTTAAGTTATATACCATTTAATTTATTTATCTTTACGTGCTTTTATTATATGCCGCACTTGTTTTTATTTTTATTTATTTTTGCCTACACTTTTGTTGTCTAATTCTGTATTCAGGTTCATTTGAAATCATGTGTTGATCACGCTCTGTTTGCTGTTTAATTTATTAAATAATGCACCGGCATGCTTAGCTGGTGTTTTTATATAAGTTTTAATATCAGGTGTAGTAAAAAGAAATGCATTATTTTTCTAATAGATGGCTTAAGTAATCTGTATCTCGCGCTGTATAAGTGCGATCGGTTTACCCTAGATGGCGTTATAAAGATGAGATTTTAGACTAAAATAAATTCTCAGATGTTTTTGTGATTGCTTGGCTTTTGATTGGTCGACACAGGCGACTGAAAATGTGAATACTGTTTATGGTTCTGATACTGTATCAAAAAACCAAGCTCAATTTTGCTTTCGTCTATTCCGTTCCTGTAATTTTTTTGACAAAGATACACCACGCTCTGGAATGCCAATTGTCGAAAATATCTATAAAATTATAGAAAACGTCGGTTCCGACCATCATGTAAGCGATGCTTTGATTTCCCAGGAGCTAAACATTGCACAAAAAACCGTTTTGAACCACTTGAATAAGGCTGGATACAAAAAGAAGCTCGATGTAAGGGTTTATAAATGTTATAAACCTTATAACACCAGATCAAATCCTGTGGGCTATAGATTCGTTCTCAGAATATAAATCTCCAGGACCAGACGGCATTATCCCTGCCATGCTGCAAGCGGCCAAACGACGAGTTACTCCTTGGCTTTTGGCCATATACAAAGGATGCTTCAGACTGAATTATGTTCCTGTAGCCTGGAGAGTAGCAAGGGTTGTATTCTTACCGAAATCAGGCAAGAACAGTCACCTGTATCCAAAGGACTAAAGGCCCATTAGTCTTACTTCCTTTGTACTCAAAACTCTAGAGAAACTGATGGACCTGCACCTAAGGAACGGTGCAAACCAGTTCCTGGCAACTAACCAACACGCGTACACGAAAAGGAAATCGGTTGAGACGGCGCTACACTCCCTAGTAGCACCCATAGAAAAAGCCCTCCACCACAAAGAATCCGCACTTGGTGCATTTCTGGACATCTCAGGTGCATTCAACAATGTATCAACTGCTGCAATGCTCAATAGCTTACGCGCAATAGAGGCACCACCAGCAATCGACCTATGGATAGACAATCTTCTAAATTGTAGAAGGGTTCAAGCTGAGTGGGGCACTACTACCATGGAAACGGAAGTTAGGAGGGGTACACCCCAGGGGGGGGGTTCTATCGCCCTTACTATGGAATCTAGTCGTTAACGAATTACTCAAAAACTTCGAAGGTAGAGCTCCGAAGATAACAGCTTATGCAGACGATATAAGCATAATTGTAATGGGGAAATGTCTACCAACAATAAGTTCAATAATGCAATAGACTAACTCAGTCGGCCTTAACATCAACGCCGAGGAAACAGATCTGGTTCTATTTACGAAAAGGTACAAGATACCGCCGTGGATACCAACGGAAATAAATAATATACACCTCATCCCGAAAACCCATACGAAGTATCTAGGAGTCGTCCTGTACAGCAAACTATCATGGAGAATCAATGTCAACGAGAGAGTGAAGAAAGTCACCAATGCGCTATACGCTTCCAAGAAGATACTGGGCAGCACTTGGGGTCTCCCACCCTCTTTGATGCATTGGATCTACATAACGGTAGTGCGTCCAATAGTCTTACTCTATGGAATCATCGTGTGGTGGCCGGCGGTGGAAAAGTCAACATACCTTAAACACTTGGGGAAAACACAGCGGCAGGCAATGATCTGCATAACAGGGGCGTTGAAATCTACTCCAACGAAACCACTAGAAACAATTTTATGTAAGGACCCCCTAGACATACACGCAAAACTAATAGCCGGGAAAACGGCACAGCGCCTTACGGCGGCAAATAACATGCACAAACAAAGGTTTGGGCATTGTACTATCAGCAAAGATTTATCCAGTAGCACGGACTACATGATACCTTGCACAGTGATAGACTCAAGAATATCAATACGCCTAGGACCAAACTACTGGTGCCATGGTATAGAACAAGCACAGCGGGCGGTCAACATATTCACTGATGGCTCTAAACTGCACACGGGAGTGGGAGCGGCAGTCTACTGTGCAGAACCAGCGATAAGTCAGCCTTATAAACTGCCGGACCACTGCAGCATCTTCCAGGCGGAAGTGTTCGCTATAAGGAAGGCGGCAGAGACTGCCCTTAACAGAAACACACATCACGCTACTATTAACATCTTTGTAGACAGCCAAGCGGCGATCAAATCCATGTGCTCCGCTAACATCAGGTCCACAAATGCCCTGGCTAGCAGGGAAGCACTAGATGCACTATCAAAGAGAGTGCATATCTACTGGGTTCCAAGCCACCACGGCATTGACGGAAATGAAAAGGCAGATGGACTAGCAAAGGACGGCGCCGGGCTGGGATCAGAGTCCATACAACATGTACCTATCCCATTGCAATAGCTGTACAGAAATCTCGAGGATAGGGCCGCACAAACAGTGAGTCGTAGATGTAGAGATACGACAACATGCAGAATCGCAAAAATCATGTGTAATGCACGATACAATAAATGGACTATGTTCATCCTAGCACGACCGCGCAGAGAATGCAGGACACTGGTTGGTGTCCTCACGGGCCACTGCATGGCGGCAGCTCACGCGAAGAAGATAGGTATCACAACGGATGACAACTGTAGGAAGTGCAAGGAACCAGGCACGGCTGAAACCCTGGAACACCTACTATGCACATGCCCCGCTCTACTTAGATCGAGACTCAAATTCTTAGGCTCACCGACGTTTCCGTCACTACAACATGTGGCCAAAATCTCTCTAGAAATTCTCCTTAGATTTGTGAATTCAGTACAAATCTACACCGATTTTAACTAACTCCCTTCATGTTCCTTACACTCGGTACCAGTAAGGATAAGAATTGGTCTATGTGAGCCTCCGCCAGGAGGCGGCCGGCTTAACCTAACCTAAGGGTGCTACTCGTGTTAACGCAAAAAAACCTTATGGACCGAATTTTCATTAGCGAATCGCTGCTCACTTGCAACAAAATCGACTCATTTCTGAAGCGGATGGTTACTGGTGGACAAGCCAGTATTGATGGTCAGGACCTGGTACCGAGTGATTACCATATGTTCCTGTCTATGGCTTGTGAAAATTGATTGTCTCAGCTTTTTGTCGAAGAAGAGCTTCTATGAGAGATGCATAATAATGAAATTACCTTTAAAATGGCAACATTGAATGGCAACGGCAATTTTTAAACTAAATCGGCTCATTTTGCTTATTATGCTTAATAAAGCCTTTAATTTCATGCAAAAATATATGTGTGAAACGGTCACAGTGTAACGCGGGTTCGCCACGGACGTTTTTTTTTTTATCAATAAAGAGCGTTAACATGTTTTTGTTTCTCTTTGAATGAGTGTGGAGAGAGATAGAGCGCAAAAAGTTCATATTAAAAATCGTAAACACAGTAAATGTGTTCAGCAGAGCTGTGTAAGATTGCAATCATTTCACGTTTCAAGTCTTGTGATTTTGTTGAAATTGATTGCAATACATAATTCTTTGTCGGTACTTCTGACTTGAAATTCGCAATCATTTGTTATAATTTGATTGCAGTCTCCCATTCATTTATGTGACAATTGATTGCATTCACGTCTCTTCAAGCTAGCTGCGACTTCAAATCCCTTGATTGAAATCTTTTTTTTTAATTCATAATTTCAAATATTGAGAAAAACGCGAAAAAACTATAGCCATGTATTTGCCAGGCCTCGTGAAACGCAGAGTGAATATCGAAATTATTGTTATTGATAATACCCATAAAAAAAAAAAAACGGAAAAAAAACACATATGCGTCGTCAACCACACGAGAGACATAAAGCTATTTTACTTACTTACTTACTTAGGTGGCCGTGACAACCCGTGTCCGGATTTCGACCGACCTCATCAGCTCTCGCCAGGCGCCTCTGCTTTGCGCGCGCCTTCTCCAATCGGATACACCAAGTGCGGTTAGGGCTTCCTCAGCCTGGTCCATCCATCGGAGGCATGGTCTCCCTCGTCGTCGTTGACCAGCGACCCTCGCTTCGAGCACCTTTTTCGCTGGAGCTTCGTCGTCCATACGATGGACATGACCCAGCCAGCGTAGTCGCTGCACAGTTAAACGCCGAACTACGTCAATGTCTCCGTAGAGCTCATACAGCTCGTGGTTCATTCGGATGCGATAGTCATCGCCGACTCGAACAGGACCGAAGATTTTGCGAAGAACTTTTCTCTCAAACACCCCCAGAGCGGCTGCGTCAGTTTGCGAAACTACCCATGCCTCAGCGCCATAAAGCAGCACAGGTAGAACGAGCGTCTTGTAGAGTGTTAGTTTTGTCGATCGAGAGAGGGCTCTGGAACTTAGTTGCTTACTGAGCCCGTAGTAGCACCTATTAGCAATTATTGTTCTTCGCTTTATCTCCAGGCTGATTTCGTTGTTAGTATTAATGGCGGTGCCAAGGTATACAAACTCCTTGACTACTTCAAAGTTATAGCTGCCGGATGAAACGTGGGAGTCTAAACGCCGAGCTCCCTTGTTTGTAGACAGCATATACTTTGTTTTACCCTCATTTATCGTCAAACCCACTTTGGCTGATTCCTTTTCGATAGCGGCGAAAGCAGCGGTAACATCTCTCTTGGTTCTGCCAACAATATCAATATCATCAGCGTAAGCAAGGAGCTGGACACCTTTATAGAAAATGGTGCCATTACGATGCACACCGGCCTTTCGTACGATCGCCTCCATGATGATGTTGAAGAGATCGCAAGACAGTGGATCGCCTTGCCTGAAACCTCTTTCGGTATTGAAGGTTTCGGAGAGGTCATTTCCTACCTTGACGGAGCTGCGTGTGTTGCTCAACGTCATTCTGCAAAGCCTAATCAACTTTGCAGGTATACCGAACTCAGACATTGTTGCGTATAGGCAATCCCTTCTCGGGCTATCGAACGCAGCTTTAAAGTCGACAAAGAGATGGTGTGTGTCAATTTGATTTTCGTGGGTTTTCTCCAGGATTTGTCGTAGCGTGAAAATCTGGTCTATGGTGGACTTACCAGGTCGAAAGCCACACTGATAAGGTCCAATCAGTGTTTTTGTAATTGGCTTTAATCTTTCACACAGTACGCTTGAGAGAACCTTATATGCGATGGAAATAAGACTGATACCTCTATAACTTGCGCAGATTGTAGGGTCTCCTTTCTTAAGTATAGGGCACAGTACACTGAGGTTCCAATCGTCGGGCATGCTTTCTGCTAGCCATATTTTGCTGATGAGCTGATGCATGCGCCTTATCAATTCATCGCCGCCGGTTTTAAACAATTCAGCTGACAGGCCGTCAGCACCCGCTGCTTTATTGTTTTTGAGTCGTTGGATAGCAACTCGAACCTCTTCATGGCTAGGTGGTGATACTTCCACTCCGTCATCGTCGATTGGTGGCACTGCACTGTGCTCTCGATGGGCGGCATTGGTGGAATCGTCGCCATTAAGTAAATTGGAGAAGTGCTGTCTCCACAATCTAAGCACACACTGTGTATCCGTATTCAGATCTCCATTTTCGTCTCTACAAGTGGATGCTCCGGGCTTGAAACCTTGGGTTAGACGCTTAACCTGTTGATAGAATTTTCGTGCATCCTTCTTGCCCTGGTATACCTCTAGTTCCTCACGCTCACGCTTTTCCTGCTCTCTTTTCTTGCGTCTGAAAAGGCGCCTCTCTTCCTTCCTCTTTTCGCGGTAGTTTTCTCGCACGGCTCGCGTTGCAGCTGACTGCAGCGTTTTTCTATAAGCGGCGTTTTTTACTGCAGTCGCAATGCGACACTCCTGATCATACCATTGGTTCCGAGGTTGCGGGCGCCGGAAACCAATGACTTCTTCAGCGGCAGCGCGCATGGAGTGGGATATATGCGCCCAAAGTCCGCCGGCGTCGTCGAGTCCAGAGGTTGGTTGGTTGAGCTTAACCGAGAGTTGAGCGGAGTAGGCTTCGGCAGTCCGTTGTAATTGCAGCTTAGCGACATCTAGCTTTCGTTGCATTCCTGTGCGTATGTTCTTGGCATTGCATAATCGCATGCGGATCTTGGCTGCAACAAGATAATGGTCGGAGTCAATGTTGACCCCCCGAAATGTACGCACATCTAGAACACTAGAGGCATGCCTTCCGTCGATTACAACATGATCAATTTGGTTTCGCGTTTTTTGATCCGGGGACAGCCAGGTGGCCTTGTGGATGTCGAGGTGCTTAAATCTGGTGCTACTAACTACCATGTTTCGTGCCGCGGCGAAGTCGATCAGTCTTAGACCGTTGTTTGTGGAGGTCTCGTGAAGACTGAACTGACCGACAGTGGGGCCAAAGATGCCTTCCCTTCCGACTTTCGCATTAAAATCGCCGAGGACTATTTTCACGTCATGGACCGGAAGGTGGTCATATACGTCCTCAAGACTAGCGTAGAAAGCGTCCTTGACGGCTTCGTCCTTTTCCTCCGTCGGGGCGTGCGCGCAAATAAGGCTTATGTAGAAAAATTTTGCCTTGATGCGGATCGTGGCCAATCTTTCGTTCACAGGTGTGAACCGGGAAACAAGGTGGCGTAGTTTCCGGCTAACGAAAGCTATTTTACTTCCCTATTTAAGTTAATATCTGAAAAAGTGGGCGTGGTGGAACGAAACGCAAACCGGATTCAGAATCATCACAAAATTCCGCTTAAGTATATTGCGTAAAAACTTTTATATTTGTGTTACTTGAATGCATTCACAAGTCAAATCAAAATTGATTGGGAATGGTGACAATGAAATCAAGTCATGATTGCTTAAAATGATCGATAAATCACAATCATTCATGGTGACTTAATTTTTTTTAAGTCTTATTCACGAAACTGAATAAAAACTGCAATCACAAATTTTACTTATTGATTGCAACTTTAAAGAATATTGTTCAGTCAATCGTCTTGTATTCAGAAACGAACAAATTTTGATCGCTCTACAATGTGTTTGTCCGCTCTCACTCTTACTGTTCTTTGGCAGTTTCTATTGAAAGCAACAGCAAAAAACTTTTGAACGCCGTTCAAACGATCACCGTGTGACATCAGCCCTGAACACAATACATGTCAAACGAATTAAAAAACATTTTTTAATTTGTCTTGTTTTGTTCTTTGGCAGTTTCTATTGAAAGCAACAGCAAAAAACTTTTGAACGCCGTTCAAACGATCACCGTGTGACATCAGCCCTGAACACAATACATGTCAAACGAATTAAAAAACATTTTTTAATTTGTCTTGTTTTGTTTTGCAGCTCAGCCCTGTATTTATATGTATCTGTGTTTTCGCCTTGAGCAAGGCGCATCTGTTTTTTATTTTGTGCTGTGGTAGCTGAGCTGAAAAAGAGAAGAGTAGAGAACAACATGGAGTTTATTGAAATTTTCGCAAGACAAACACGTGAAAAGATAGTCCCATGTTAGACATGCCGATATGACGACGATTTCTCTCACCAATTTTCCATTCGTGGACGCGGGAGCCGAGAAGAAGGCGTATATAAAAATCGTTTAAAAATCGTGTGTACCAGCGATTTCGCGACGATTTATCGTTCTTACTCTTTCACACACAAGAAAAAGGAGTAAAACAGCAAGCAAACATCGTTCGGCAAAATCATCGTGTCTACAAACAATGGACGACGAAACAGCGAAACAAAAGAAAAGACAATAAAATCGGTGAAAGAATATTGGCATGTCTAACATGGGACAAAACGATCAAGCAATTCTTGGCATCGGGGATGATTTCTTAAAAAACTTAACACTTTAAACATACCTATTATTAAAATTTCGAAATAAAATAAACCCCTATGCTGTGCTGTAGCACAAGTTTGACATTTTAAAACTTATTTCATAAAAATTGACCCAGTACTTTTGGAGTTTATATGGAAACAAAAATGTGCACTTCAATTTCATATAATAGTATAGATATGGATATAGGTAAGGAATTTGGAATTAAGTAAAATTTCATAGTTTAATATATGCAAGCGATTATTTTTTGATCCCTGTCTTAACTGTTTCATAGAAAAACATTTGTCCCCACTCTTACCTGCAGTGTTTTAATATAGAAAAAGAAAACGAAAAGGAATAAAAATAAAAACAATAGGGACTGATTTGCAATGCCAGTATAAATTCTAAGGAGTTTTTGGTATTTTTAATTTTGAAAGTTTACTTAACAGTAATTGTTTTTTGCAGAATTTGTGTTTGTTACCGCTTCGTGTCAGAAGTGTTATATTTTACTTTATTTGCTCTAATCTTTATTTTAGTTATTGATATGCCGTCAAGTACATAACTGCAAGAAAATAAACGATTTATCGATTTCAGTTTAACCAAATAAGTGACATTTTAAAATGTTAATTAAAATTTAATCAGCGCTTAATGGTAAGTATAGTTTAATATGTCCAGAGTGTTGTCTATGATTTTGCGATTTTAGGTATTTTTTTAAAAAAAGTGCTTGTATTTGATTGCTAAGCTTTTAACTGTTTCTTATATTTCAACAAAACTATAAAAAATCGTTAAAAGTCCTGAGTGTTGTTTCAACATCATCGTCCATGCCGCCGAATTACTAAACGTTTTTTTTTTTTTTTTCATTTTCCACTTAAGATAAAATACTATTAAATGCTGAAATTCGAAATTTTTTAGTAGACTTAAACACTTTTTAGAGTTATAACACTCAAGACAAAAATCATATGCACTTCTACAAAAACTTAAAAAAATAAATTTAACAAAATTGTTTAAAGAGCGTAACAGTGATTTTGGTTTCTACATTAATTTTCACCAGAGCGGCCATGTTTAAAGTTGAACGATAATAAAGTTGAAAAAATTTTACATTTTTAATTTTGGTACGATAACATAATAAAAGAATTAATCATGTTATTTTTTTTTTAGTTTTCTGAAAAGGGTAAAATTTATGGTGTTATGTTAGTTGAAATGTAAACTATTTTATTCCAAGAAAGTTTTTAAAATTTTCTCAAACTTGGAACTCCACCCTATATGAAATCAATATTTATACTTTGACTTTACCTTGAATGTTTCAGTTTATCGAAAACTTTGTTGTGAATTATAAATAAAGTGCACATTAGAATAATGAATGAACTCCTCCATGCATTTTAAACTATTTTCAGAGGGGACCAAAACATAAAATTGGCCAAATATATGTTACGTTATTTATGAAACAGCCCCTTAATAACTGGAGTAAAGGAACCAATAATGTTCATCTGATGTGTAAATTTATCATCTTCAGTTTTCTACTCTCAACATAAACTTTTTGGTCTTCACTCACTTCATCATACAACTAATACGCCAATCAAAATTATCAACCTTAATGCTCATATTGCTTTCTTCTCCTCTCCTCCTTTACTCATTGAATAAGAGCTCTGGCACAGCAACTTTTATTCTATTTATGAATGAAATTCTTGCCGCCCAAGATTTTACTACCACCATTACTACAACTACTACTATTTTACTACTACTTTTAGTATTATAGTCATTAGAACTATGCTGCAAATGGTAAATTAAGTGTTGTAATAAAACTAATAATCTTCACTAATTATGTAATTTGAAATAAGCAACAAAAACTACTCCGAAGTGTTTTTTATATGCTTTTAGTTGGTTTTTTTGTTTTATGTTTTGTATGTGTGTTGTAATTTTTATGGGTTTTTGCTTCAATTACCTTGGTTGAAAATAAAAATCATGCTCATAAAATAAAAATGTGCATTCATGCATAGCCATATTCTGAAAACTTTAAAGAATTTGTTCACCATTAATTGCTTCTGTGTACACCCAGAAAAAATTCACTGAAAATATGCTAAACAACTTACTATAATCCATCATCTTCTTTAACGAAATTTAATAATTTTAAAATGGAACAGCTCAGAATAAATATGAGATCAGAAGGTTTGGAATCGTTATTTATTTGATTAAAAAAAATGTTCATAAATTTTCGGATGAATTTATCATAAAAAAAATGTCGTTTATTACGCGAAATTCTGAGAAATTTTAACTCAAAGTTGAAATTTAGTAGTTTTTAGCCGACTTCAAAAAGGAGGAGGTTTTCAAGTTCGCCGTTTTTTTTTTAATGTATGTACATCGATAACTCCTAAACCATATGCCTGATATGATTGTCATAATTTTTGGAGACCAGATAGATATCATAAACACGGAGGTGTCCGTAAAAAAGTGGGCGGTATTCGAGAACTGGGCGTGGGTATACTATATCTCGCAAACTAGATACTACTGTATCTCGAATAATATTGACACTAGGATAGGCACAATTATTACAAATTACCGTCAATAAAATGGGCGTTATTCGACAAATGGGCGTGGCAATATTAAAAAACAGTGTATCTTGAGTAATTTTGAGACTAGAGTACTGCAATTTAGTATAGGGGCATTATTATTACAAATTATGGTCAATAAAGTAGGCGTTATTCGGCAAATGGGCGTGGCAATATTAGAAAAACACTGCATCTCGAATAATATTGACAGTAGTGCCCTGCAATTTAGTGTAGGGGTAGACACAGTTATTTGACAAATGTTCGTCGCAATATTAGAAAAAGAGTATATCTCGAACAATATTGATGCTATGGTACTGCAATTTGGTATAGGGGTAGGCATTGTTAGTACAAATTACGGTCAATAAAGTGGGTGGCATTCGACTACTGGGCGTGGCAATATTAGAAAAACAGTGTATCTCGAATATTGACACTAGGGTGATTTTGTAGTCGGTTGTTTTTTTTTTTAAAAAGTTGTAACCGATTGATTTCATTTTCACAAGAGCACAATTCGATAAAAGTTAAGTCGGTGGGGTGTGTTGATATACCGTTAGAAAGCTTTCATTGTCTTGGCAATGAGATATCAAAATAAGTTTTTTTGTAAGTTAGTTTTTCTGCTAGAAACAATATTGTGAATCAAAGTCGTGAAATATTAATTAACCCTGTATCTCCTAAGAATGTGAAAATAGACCCCCACCCCTCCCATACGATTTTTTGCTCAGCTCTACATAACTTTTCACCTCCGTCAATAGTTGCAGTTGCGGGACAGCCTGTATATTGGAAGTCTTGTACTATAAATAAAAATTCTTTTTTTTTTTTATTAGTGGCTGTCTGAAAAAAAGCTACTGATCAAGATTTTGATGAGAACGTTCTTTCCAGAAACGGGCCTGTGAACCGGTCACCAAAGCGTTTTATAAAAAGCCTGCCTCTGGTTTTTTTTTTTTGAGTTATTTGGATTTATTTTTTTTTAATTCTTTTGATTTGAATTTATTAATTTATACGGATAAGCCAATAAAGAAAAGAAAACAAAATTGAACATGCTTTTCGTGAACGCAAATTTCACTTTCAAGATGTTAATTTTTGACACGTTTCCGAATTATCGAATCTCTAAGTAATGTTTTCGAGGTAAAGTTATCTTATTGAGTCTAATTCGCTATTAGTCGAGTAGTGTTCGACCGAAACTGAAATTTTGCCCGAAAACGGATTTCGGTGCTTTCTGTTATATTCGGCCATATACGAAACTGAATATTTATATGGAAATGAACATTTATGGTAAATACTTTTATTTTTTATTAATAGTAAGTAGGGGTAAAAACATGAAATTAATCCTCACTTAATTTTTTCAATCATTTTTTGTCGTAAATAATATAATTTTTTGAAGTTTCGGTTACGGCCATATTGAGGCTGAACAGCCATAACTGACAAAAAGGGCCAAAACGGAACGAAACGGAAACCGAATATTCGGTCGAATACTAGTTATGGCATAACACAAAACCTGAACTGCCTACAATTTAAAAATAACAAGTTATTTGGTGTTTTTGTATCTCAGGAGATATTTCTAGGATATAATTTTGATTTCTCTTATTATTTTTCATATTTTTAATTTCTCTTAAAATCAAAAATAACAATTTTTTTGCATATCTTTTTCAGACATATTCCGGTCTTTTCTGCGTGGTGGTCAATCCCTACAAGAAGTTGCCAATTTATACCGAGAAAATTATGGAGCGGTATAAGGGTATAAAAAGACACGAAGTGCCTCCCCATGTTTTTGCAATCACAGACACGGCTTATAGATCCATGTTGCAAGGTAAGTTCAGAATTTTTATCTTTTGTACTATGAGCTCTTCAAATCTTGACTCGACGATGATGTAATTTTAATAAAATTTTATAAATATTTTTGTACCATTTTTGTTTTTAATGTTTGGTGGTGGTAATTTTGTTTGTTTCTTTATTTATCTTGAATTTGCTATCAAATTTTTGCAAAAATGTCATGATAAGCATTAAAAAAAAAAGGAAGATAAGATAAAATTCTGTTGATTTTTATATGCTTTACCCTGAAAACTGCTGGTTGTGGGTTGATTTGTTGATTTCACTAGTTTTTAATAAATAAATGACGATTGCAACCGGAATTTAGCTACTTTAAAAACAGTATTTGAACAGTATTTATTTTAATAAAACTGTTAAATGGACTTTTGATCTGAGTGCTTCCGAATTTTACCTTTGTATTTTTATTTCTTTATTCACTACAATATATTCCGTTGTTTATTTGAAATATTCACGCAATTTGAAAGTTACTCCTTTATTGACTTTGAAGTTATAACTACAAATATCATACATTATTTGGAATTAGTGTCCAAAGTCGTCAGCTTAGATAATGAACGTTACATTTTTAAAACTTCGTTGACTTGGATTTTTTTTTTGCCTTTAATTTTATTTCTTGGAAATGTAAACTTATACATTTTTTTTTTTTTCTTAATGCTAAATTGTTTATTTTATTTACGGCACGTTGTGTATGCGGGATCTTGTTTTTTTTTTCTTCTTTTTTTGGTACTGATTTGTATAGTTTTGTGTATTGAATGAATCATCATTATCATCGTCGTGAGTTGGGAATTGAAAACATTTTCTATTTAAATGTATTCATATTTACAGCTACCAAAACCAAACAGGTTTTTTTTCTTATATTTTAACCAAGCTTGTATATATTTACATACATATATAATAGTTGCCAAATCATGTGAATCATCGATATTAGGAAAGTTTGAACTACCATTTAATTTGAAGATGGTCATAATATCTTTTATTGCAATTTGCTTGCCAGTCTCGACATTTTATAGTTTTTATTTTTACTTTTTTATCAGTGGAGGAATCTCAATTTTATTTAACCAACAACTAAAGTTATTCTTTAAAAGACATTTTTCTCAAATGTTTTCACATAAAGCTCTAGATTTTGTATATACTTGCTTAATTTATTACTACATACTAAACCATTTTGTCTATACAGTGTAGCAATATTCATCGTATTTAAAATATTAAAGGATATTTCTGGTGCACTGATCACGTAACTGAAGTCCATTTCTCGCTATCACATCTAACTCTTTCACAATCTGTGCTCGGTGTCGGTCTTTAAGACCTAAAATAAAAATAATTCTTATTTGAAGACATACATTGTCTTGACAACTTTCCCTTATCTATAAACTCTCGTTTTAAAAAAGATATTTAATGGCGCCATTTTTCAAAATATTATCTTTAAGTGAATAACCGTTGGAAAAATAATCATATTGTTTTAGAAGAAAATGTTTCATGTTAAAAAAGATAGATCCTTCAACATCAGAATCAACTCCACATTTATCCCAAAAGAATTAAAGTATTTGCAAAACAATCTAGAAAATAGGAAATAGAAAAAAAGATAGAAGAGATAGTTATGTAGGGGGGAGAGGGGGAAATAGATGAAAATAAAATTAAAACGAAATCAAAAAAGTTACAGAGCTGGAAAATATAGTTTAAAAAAAAAGAAAAAAAAATTCCAAAAATTGTACCCGAGAAAGAAGTGAGAGAAAAGAAACCTCAACAAATAGAGAAAAAAGATAGAATAGATAGCGAAAAGGAAAAAAAAAATATTGAAATTGCAGGAAAAGCAACAACTAAAATCAGAAGACTAAAGAGATTAAACTATAGGAAAAAAATAGAGATAGATGCGAGTTTTATAAGAAAAAATTGATAAAGAGAGAAATATTATAAGGGTAAAAAACAGGAGATAGGAGAAAGAAATATAAAAAGTGAAAGGAAGGCAGGATAAAAATAGATGGAAAGTTATAGGGAGAAAAATATATTAAAAAAGATATAAGAAAAAATTCATTAGGAGAATAATATAAGAAAAACGATAAACATCAGGAAAAATATCTGTGGCACCTGTGCATAGTGGGCTAAGTAATTTTGAGCTATCTGCATAACTAGAACCGTAATTTTTTAATCTTTCCTTGTATCTAACGGGATAAGTGTTCTGTATGTTCCTTTATGAATCGTGGGCTGAAACTCTAATCTTGAACTTTTACTTGCGAAAAGAGAGTTTTAATCCAGTTTTCCTAAAAACGCAATTTTCGCACCTAGCTCACTATGCACAGGTGCCAGGGCCGTAGCTAGAAAAATTTTGCTTCTAGAACTAACAAATTTTTTTCAAAATTAGAAAATGGTAAAATAATAATAAAAATGAAAACTTTTAGGGGGGGTTTTGAGTTAAATTTTTTCTAAAATTATTTTAAGGGGTGATTTTGGGTAATTTTAAAAATATCAAAAAAAATTTTTTTTATAAATAATTTCGACGATACGTTTTGCTTCAAATTGACAAATTATTGATAAATATGCTTTCCCGAATGTCGACAACATTTTTTTTATGATTTTACGATGAGTTTAATAGACATCATTTTTGTTGAATGATCACAAAAATAATTTTTTAAAAAAATTACTTCAAACCCCCTCCCCCCTTAAAGTTTCCATTTTTATTATTATTTTAGTGTTTTCTAATTTTGAAAAAAATTAGTCTTGCGACCGATATTTCGCTAGCTACCGCCCTGACAGGTGCCACAGATATATAGATCAAAGAAAATAGAGTGGCAAATTAAGGAAAAAAGATGAAAAGATAGAGATAAAGGGAGAAGGGAAGGATATAGACAAAAATACATATAAAAATATAAATAAATAAAGGTAAATAAATAAATCTTTCTCGATGATTTACATTGATGAGGATATCAAGAAAGACATAGATAGACGAAGATAGCGAGAGGCAGATATATATCGAGAATATATGATGTACCGAAGATATATTTAATAAAAGTATAAAGAAAGATAAAGTATAAGAAAAGTATAAAAAGTTTAAATAGAAGAAAAAAGTATTAAGAAGTCAAAAAGAGTTAAAAGAAAAGAAAAAGTATAAAATTAAAAAAAAAATAGAAATAAAAAAATAAGAGAGAAGATGTAAAGAGAAGAAGATATATAAAGAAGAAGGTAAATAGAAAAGATGTATAGAAAATAAAGGGAAATATATAGGGAGAAAAATATACACCCCAATCGTGAAACATTTTCTCCCGGGATTTGTAAAAGGGAGTTTCCGTTCAAAAAGGGAAAAAAAAACAGATAAAGACATCTAGTTTTTTATTTTGCGCTCATGAATATTGAAGGTTGATGAACAAATGTGCATTAAAAATTTCCAAAAAGTTTTTGAACTTTTTCTTAAAAACTTAAACTCTCTTTTACAACGTCGAGGAGAAAATGTTTCATGATTGGGGTGATATTGAAAAAGAGTATTCATTGGAAGAAAGTTATAAAGAAAAGGATTTAAGATATAAGAAAAAATATATAGGTCAAGGAAACTCTGGAGGCAGGGTAAGGAGAACGATGAAAAGAGAGAGAGATATAGGGAGAAGGGAAATATAGATAAAAAAATGTAGAAGGAGAAAAATATAAATAGTTGAAGATATCGAGAAAGTTTTACAAAGACGAGGATATCAAGGTAGATTTAGACGAAAATATTAAGAGGCAGATAAAGTTAGAGGAAAACGTAAAAATTTATAAAAGAACACAAAGATAAATAGAAAAAGAAAGAAAGAAAAGGAAGAAAGAAAGATAGGAGAAGAAAAAATATATATAGAAGAAACAAGTAGTACAAACGACGAAAATTTATAATTAGAAGAAAAAAAAAAGTATTTATATAAGAAAAACAGTATGAAAATGAGAAAATATAAAGAAGGTATAAAGAATGTATAAAGAGAGATATAAAGAGAAGAAGATATGTAGAGAAGATATAAGAGAAAAAGATATAAGAGAAAAAGATAGATAAGGTATAAAGAGAAGAAGATATATAGAGAAGTAGATGTATTGAGAAGAGATATATAAAGAATAAGGTGTATAGAAAAGAAGATGTAGTGTGAAGAAGATATATAAGGAAGAGGATATATCAGGTGTAGTAAAAGGAAATTAATTCTTTTTCCAATAGATGGCGTTAGTAATCTGTATCTTGCGTTGTATAAGTGCGATCGGTTTAGAAAGATAAGATTCGTACTAAAAAAATTTCTCAGACGGTTTTGTAATAACTTGACTCAGCTTTGTTTGAGCGCGCGTCAAAGATGGACATCAGAAAAGTGAAAATACGCCATAGTTAACAGTTTTCCTCCAATAACAGCGAAAAGGCAAACCAAACGGTTGAAAATGCGAATAGTGTTTATGGTCCTGATACTGTACAATCATTTTGTACATCATGTACAGATTTCGTCGATTCTGTTTCGGTAATTTTGATGTCAAGATGCATTACACTCTGGATGGCCAGTTGTCGAAAATGTTGATAAAATTATGAAAATCGGCGAGTTTGACCATCATGTATGCACGTTTAGATTGCCCTAGAGGTAAACATTGCACAAAAACCTGTCAGACCCACTTGAATAAGGCTGAAAAATATATAGCGAAAAATATGTATAGAGAGAAGATATGAAAAATTATTCACTATAAATCTTTTCCATATCCATATATAAGGAGAAAAGATAAAGAAAGAAAGAGATATTTAAAAAATAAGAAACCGATAAAAAAAGGAATATTAAGGAAAGAAAATAAATAATGATGAATTTAGAAATATATAAAAAAAGATGTATAAAGAAAAGATGTTTTTGTAAAGAGAGATAGATGTGTATATCAGAACTGTCAGATGGCGGGATTTTCCCCGATTTTCGGGATTTTTCGATTAAAACGGGAATGCGGGGAAAATAATGATCATAACGGGGAAAGTGTAAAGCTAGTAATAAGTATTTTAAACACTTCTTTTAACTATCTTGTCGAAGGAAAATATATCATCGTAATTAAACTTTATGTAAAATTGTTTGACTATTTAGAAGATGGAAAAGTATAAAAAACTTAATACGTTTTGGAACTAATCTGTTCTGAAAAAAATTAACATTATTTCCGTTGGGCATGTTTTTTTACACGTTTTTTCTCAGTCAAAATGGAAATCTTGATATAGAATGCAGATCTCTAAGATATATCTTTACGATGATTTTGCTAAAGAGTATTATACAAGATTGATTCTGACATTTACTTTAACAAAAATGGTTCCGATTTATTTCTGTGCCTTCCAATAACGGTCTTATTGACTTAATTAAATAGACTTATTTGGTTAAAAAAAGTAAAAAACAAGTCACCTCTAAACGAAGAAGTGAAAATAACATGTTTGATTTAATCTGTGTTGAATCGAGCTTTGATTTAAATTTTCATAAAATTATTTTGTAAATAGCCAATTCAAAAATATATTCAACATGTTATTGAGAGGAAAATGTTACCCGTAGCAAAAGTCTTTCTCATTCTCAATCTTTTGGTAGTATTTCTTTGTGGCCGATGAAAGCTTTTGGGAAGCAATTGATTGTTACCGAATTTTCAGAACATATATGTTAGTGACAAATTTTTAAAGATTTATAAAAGTTATTTCGAAGTTGATGTAAATACTGAATGTTTAAGTATCCATATTAAATAAATGAGTATATATAATATAATATTATATTTATATCTTTGCACCGAAAGCTACGGTCGTTGGCCTGATTTTAAATTTATTTTTGAAAGCTTTAATTCATAAATTAAAAACCGGGGAAAAAGCGGGAAAACTTAGTTTCAAAAACGGGGAAAATAATTATTTTGTATGTAAAAAAAGGGAATTTTCTGCATCGACTCCTGGCAGTACTGGTGTATATATATACAAAGAGAGATGTGATGTATCGAGAAAAGTTGTAAAAAAAGATTTAAAAAGTTTAATTTTTTTTTAAACTTTTTAGCTAACTGTTTAAACCCCTTAAATATTTAGAAAAACAGAAAAATTACATTTCTAAAAAAAAACACGATTCGATTAGAACTTTTCTAAAAGAGTCACTTTTAAAACATTGGACCTCAATTTTCCCCCGAATCCCGACGTAAAAATTTTACATCATATCCCTGATTTCGCCGCATTATCTATAGAATATTTGCATGCTTATTCCTTACATAGTGTATGTTAGATTCGAAATAAAGATTGATATGTTGTATTTTGACAAATCATGAATTATTCAAAGTTTTCTATTTACAAACCATAAATGTTTTGCTGAATAAAAATAAAATAAAACCAGCTCACTCTTCATAATTTCTTCCAAATAAATTATAAATAAAATTCTATTAGGTAAACTTATTTTTCTAGTCTCAATTTATGATACTATCTTAAAGTTTGCAAACGGAGTCAACTAAAGTGTTGCAAATTTCTTGACCCACTGTAACATGTTTGTGTTCTCTAAGGCTATTTTTTTTTTTTTGTATTTCGACTTATTTCATTTATGTTCCTACCTACTTATCTGTATTTTTTTCCTGTCTCTTATTTGCTGTCGGATAGAACATTTCGCATTCTTATGCTAAAGGTGTGTCGCCATCTCCAAACTCCGCGATATTGATTTCAATATGCTGAATGGGTACACATATGTATATCTACAATATGTATGCCGGTATGTATCACGTCTCCAGGCAAGCAAACCCTTGAGCTACAGAGCTAACGTTTGTAATTTATTATTTTGTGCACGTTAAATAAAGCAGGTTTCTGATGATGGCCACGTTTCTAAAATCTTTGTATTAGTTTCTACTCAAGTACGATTGGATACTTTTTTGCTACTATCTAAAAGTTTTTTTTCGATTTTAAAAGAAAAAATAAATTCTTTTTCATATCTCGTCTGTTATGGACACAATAAAAAATGCCAAAGAAAGAAAACATTTGTGTCCACAGACAGAGTGTCTGATTCATGCCGGGGAAAATTGAATATTAATACATGTGATAGGAATTTAAAGAGAGAATTTTATTGTATGGCTGTTGTGAGAAAAAACAAAAATGAAAAAATATAAAAATTTACGTAAACAAGCAACTTTTTCCCTTAACAGCCAGCTGTTTTTCTTCGAATAACATTGCATGTAACAGTTTTATCTCTAGGACGGGCGTCAGGCCAGTCAAATGAGTCATCGTTTGGCGTCCAACTTCAGTTTAAACTTAATGAAGCACAAAATTGAAAAGAATAAAAACATCATGTGCGAAAAACTTGTGACTAAAGATTTGATCTACTACGTACAAAGTTGCACATTTATGGAGCTTATAAATAATTTGAATAAATTTATTGACATCTAAAAACTACAACAAACATATCCAGATATTTTCCATAATCTGACAACGATCACGAAAAGAAAATATATCAAGCATTTATTTCTAAGCCTAACATGGCTATCGAGCAGTAATAACAACATCTTAAAAGATTATTAATTGATTCTTCAACGGCTTTAATTTAGATACTCTGCTAAATATAGAAAAATAAAAAAATGACAAAAAAAAAATGTAGCACGATCACAACCAGCAACCACAACTCTAACATGTTCGCACATGCTAGTTGAAAGGGGGAGTGGCATTGGAGGAGCGCTGGCTTGCTTCAAATTTCAAACAACCACAAAAAAAAAAAACAAAATATAAAAATCTATCTACTACTAGTCTAGCGACTGACGGCGACCTTATTCGAAAACATTACCATAGATGGACTTGATTTAATAGCATCAAGATTTGTGCAAACAGATTGCATAACAAAAAAAAAAAAAAAGGAAACAAAAAAAAAAAAAATACACGCAAATGAACAACAAAAACCATTCAATCGAGTTCCATGTCACGAAACTAATATTCAAAAAATAAAAACGCAAAAATTTAAACTTCAGCTTCTCAAGTGACGCACTGACTCATTGTTCTTTAAACTCTATTTTTGGTTTTATTGTTAAAAAATTATTTTTAATTTTATAAGCATTAAAACGAAATTTTGGGTCAGTTGCAAATTCAATTTAGGTTCAAGAAATTCCAACATCCCATATAAGAAAGTTTTATATGATGATAATGATTATATGAATTTTAGGAAATTAAAAAATTTATATGATCAGCATAATCTAAAGAATACAAAATAACACCAAGTTCACGGAAGGTTTGAGCTGTAAATAAATGAAACCTATCCTAGGAACTGAAGGGACGCAGTTCTTGTTAAGATACCAAAGTAAGGCAATATTAATAACTGCCGTGGCAAAACAGTTTTTCCCTTAACTACTCGTAATGGCAACTATCATGCTCATACGGATACATGTTAATATCGAGACTACAGAAAATCCTTTCATACACCGAGAAAAAAAGCAATAGTTAAATCAACTAAGTCGGCTTGGGTAGAGAGAATTGTATGAGAAACTTATGCTTATGCTTATTCTATAAACTTATGTTTATTCACCCAAGCAATTTATTGTTTAATACATTGCTTTGAAAGCACATACTTCGCTTCCGTGCCACAAAAAAAAAAAATTTATTCACCTAAGCCAAGTATATAATATATTAACCAATATTGTAGGTAAACCACCAAAAATTCGACACTTTATCAAAACAGTATGGAAATAATTTATCATAGATCAATGGTTCTATATAAAAAAACTTAAAAACGGTGCAAAAAATTGTGCAATTATGTTGAATAACCCCGTCCACGAGTAATAACCTGGAGTTTGAGTATTTTACCTAAAAAATTCCCAAAAATTCTGAAATACAAAACTAGAAAACAACAATAGCTTGCATGGCTTATGTATAGTTTTGAGCTATTTTCTGAAAAAAAAAATACATATAAATCCAAAACTCTGAAAAAAGTTATAACTGTTGAAACTTAATTTTTTTTTAAAAAATAATGTGTAAATTACCAAATATTAAGTTAATTTATCGCTCAAATAAAAATTGGCAGTAACAGTAAAACTTAGGCGTTTTAATGACGAACTTGGGAGGCGGAAAACTGCCAAAGCCAGTTTACAAATTATACTAAGTTTATTGTTAATTTAACATAGGCTTTTTCTCGGTGTATGGTAGTATTTTCCTTTGACAGCTGACAATAAGTAATACTTCAGTGTTGAATGTTGAAGATACCGACATCCAACTGAAGAAACCATACGAAGGCTAATAATACGAGTAGTACCCTTCAAGCATCTCTCCCAAATTCTTCCTCAAATTCTGACGTGTCTAGCGCCCTATTTAGCGAATTTCAATTTGGGATCCACACCATAATTTATATATTTAAACTAGCAGGCCACAGTGGACGCTTTTTTCTTTTTTGAGAATGTGTGTGAAGAAAATTAGAGCGCAAAACCTTCATTTTAAAAAAAATCCTAAACATGCTTAGGGTGTTCAGTCAATCGCGTTGCGTTCAGAAATGAACAAATTTTGATCGCTCTTCAATGTGTTTATCCGCTTTCACTGTACTTTGGCAGTTTCTATTGAAAGCAACGACAAAAACTTTCGAACGCCATTCAAATGATCACCGTTTGACATCAGCTCTTAAGAAAGTGCATGTCAAACGAATTAAAAAAACATTTTGGTTTTTTAGTTTTGTTTTGCAGCTTAGCACTGCATTTATATGTATCTCTCTTTTCGCCTTGCGCGAGGCTCTTCAGTTTTTTATGTTGTGCTGTGCTAGCTGAGCTGAAAAAGAGAAGAATAGATAACAACGGGGATTTTATTGAAATTCTCGCAACACAAGCACGTGAAAAGAAAACGATCAAGCAATTCGTGGCATCGGGGGTGATGATTTCTTAAAAAAATGAACACTTTAATTAAACATACTTATTACTAAAATTTCGAAATAAAAATATCCCTATGCTGTGCTGTAGCACAAATATGACATTTTTAAACTTATTTCATAAAAATCGACCCATTACTTTTGGAGTTTGCCTGGAAATAAAAATTTGCCCTTCAGTTTTATATAATAGTATATATATATAGATTAACTAGTATTGCCTGTGGTCAAAATTCGAACCTATGAAAATCAATTTTTGTTTTGTTTTCTTATTTTATTTTTATTGAAAATGTTGGCAAAATTAGAAAAAAATAAATTGAGAAATATAACACACAAAAGGGAATCATCAAGGATTAGTTTGATTTATTTCGTAAAGATTATGTTAAAAAATTAATTCGCATACATGCATAGTGAACTGCTGTTTATGTTTATGTTTAGATTTCATAGTTCACTTATCAGTTATACTTTCCTAATAAATTCGCCACCAGTTCTCTCTTCACTTTACTTGTGCGGATTTTCAACGTTTATTTGTTACTTTCTATGTGTGTACGTTTAACCGACAAATATAGGCAGAAAATCGTTTATCCTTGTTCATATTCTTCGTTTTTTTTTCTTTTTTTCCGCAGTTTAAAGAAAAAAATTAACAAACAATGCCGAACGTTTTTTCTATATCATACATCATTTCACCTTTTGAAAGCAGGTATATTTCTATAAAAAATATTCGGTGCTCTTCTTTTCTCTACTCATTTAAAAACAAAAAATTATTATAAGTTGATCACCAACCACACTTATGGTGAAAGCTCGAAATCCATCTAAAATCTAGGACAAATTAAGGGAATTGCCTCCCGGTTGTCCCACGTAACTTCACGCTAAACAAGTCAAATTCTGTTGCCAATGGTGGGTAAATAGCGAATGCATATGTAGGTCTCTATTCAGGAAAGGAATTCCCCAAAAAATAGTCAATCTCTAAAATGACGCAAGGTTCCCACAATGGACAGTTCTCCGACTATATCGAAGTGTCAAGTAAGTGAGACAAGATAATATTCTTTCGCCAATCCTCTTTTTACTATCGATAGATAAACGATATAATACTGATGTATATCGATAGATATACGATCAAATACTGTGTATTTCCTGGCAAGCACAACCAGCGGACTATGCAAGATGTATCTTTCACTGTAGATAAATGGAGAATCGGTTGGTCCAAGGATCAACGGAGAAAGACAAAAATAATGCTCACAGGCCGTTGCACACATCAGTGTATTATTCTGAAGTTGGCGTCAATTGAGAAGGTCAAATAGTTTTAAATACTCGTACCTATGAGCTTTTGTATCATCTGATAACGGAACAAACCTTGACTGTAACCACCGAATAATTAAAGCTCGCGCTGGCTTTGGGAACCTGTCTCCAATCTGAAAATCCTATCAAACCTCCTTAGGCACTAAGTTGAAACTCTTTAAATTGAACGTAAAGTCCTTGCTTTTTTATGTCGTTGAAACCTGGAAAGTCTTGGCAAATATCACTGGAAATGTAAAGGCTTTTGTTATAACGGTCTGCGATTCTTAACATCTTTTTGATGTGTTGGCCGCATATTATACTTTACCAAGAAATGTGTCGTAAAACGAGGCAAAAGCTGTTTTGAAAGTATTGCCTTTTCTTTTATTGTTAATGAGTTTAAATATAATAAAATTCTTTATCAAACAAAAAATGTTCTTAAAATTATAAATGATAACTTTTTTTTTATTGAAGCGCCTCCGTTCTGTGATTTGCTTAAGTGAAATCTCAAAAACGGCAATTTTTCTGCGACACCATGTTCTTAGAAATTAATGGAACTATTTTTTAAATTAATTTATTTATTATGCGTTTATTACAACAAGAAAATTTAATATAAATATTCAGAATATTCAGAACTTGGCCCGCCGTGGGGATCGAACCCGTACCCCACCGATTAAGAATTCAATACACTATCCACCAATCCAAACACCTTTGTTGCGTAGAGTTGTTGATTCAAAATGAAGACCCTGTGCGAGTTGAACTAAATACGACCTAAACTATAAACTGTGTCGATAAAACAGTGCTTCCTGTAAAACAGTACCTAAATGCTTCTTAAAATAATGACGTTTTCTAAGGAAACATAATATTTGGCGTGAAATTTAATTTTGAACCAGAAAATTAAAATTTCTTTGATTTCTTTACATGGTTTACGAAAGTTTAGGAAGAACTGCTTTATCGACACAATTTAGTTTAGGTCGTATTGAGATCAACTCGCACAGGGCCTAAGCTATGTTGCAGCATATCATCATAATTTCAGGTCATCATAGATAGAGGATTGTGTATTGGCTATACTACAAAAACGAATTAAAAATTATGCTTCTACTTGCTACAAGATGTCATGAACATTAGTGTGTTTTTGTTTTTTGTTGAAGTGAATGCGCGAAGAAAAACACCGATGCTGATGACATCTTGTAGCAAGTAAAAGCAGAATATTTGTTAGTTTTTGTATGATAGCCAATACACAATCCTCTATCTATTAATATATTATGGTGATATGCTGCAACATTGCTTCTCTTATACTTAATATTAAATCAACAACTCTGCGTTACAAAGGCTTTTTGGATTGTTTGTATAGTGTATAGAACTCTTAATCGGTGGGTGCGAGTTTAATCCCCAACGTTAAATTTAAATTTTCGGGTTGTGATGGACGCAAGCAAAACAGAAATCATCAATTTCAGTGTCAGAATAACAAAATGTAATAAAATTTACTGGTTTGTGAATATTAACGGGTGTTTTTTTAATTTACTTTATGCTATTTTAAATTTTTAAATTTAAAAGTTAATTTATTAAAAAGAAAAACCAGTAAATTATCAAAACTATTTAACTGCGAAAAAGCTTCGCTTCTCTCGTGTGAACAACAACGCACCTGGTTTTTTTTTTTTTAAATTATATTACAGGTTTTTCACTTTAAATTCAAATTTCTGCTATGCTTGATTTTAAACTTTTTGCAAGTCAAAATAAGTTAGTTCGGTTTTACCTTGATATCAAAGCATATTCAATTTTTTATTTTAAAAATATGGGGAATAAAATAAAAATAAAGAGAATGCTTTCATTAAACTATCGTTTTTTTTTTTATAAAATTTTCTCTCACAGTGTAAATGTTTGTATCACAGTAATTTTTTTTCTCTCATTCAGATCGCGAGGACCAATCGATTTTGTGTACGGGTGAATCTGGTGCTGGCAAAACTGAGAACACAAAGAAAGTCATACAGTATTTGGCATATGTGGCTGCATCGAAACCTAAAGGTTCCGGAGCGGTAAGTTTTACCATTTCAATAATATTTTAACTTTTTTTCAATAAAAACTTTAAAATATATATTATGTAAAAAGATGCAATTTTGAGTATAGAACATTGTTATTTAAATAGTTGTAGAAGTTTTATAAAAAATTTTATATATATAATATAAACTTTGTTAATAAATTTTATGTATTTTTTTTAGAAATTTTTTATTTATTTTTATGGTTTATTTTATTTTTTATAAAATATTTTATGGTTTATATTTTATTTTTATATTTTACTTTAATAATTTTTTTTTATATATTCTTTTATTTTTTATAATTTTTCAAGTGTACGTATAATGTGTTTACATAAATATTAAAAACAAAAATACTTTTAAAGGTGATCATATTTTATGTTATTTTCACATTGGTTTTGGTTCGTTTTGACACCTTGAATGGTTTTTGTTATATGTTGTATACTCAAATTTCCTCACTTATTAAACGCACTTTTATTTTGTTTTTGTTATTTTTTTTTTTACCTCTGGCAACATCATTGTCTACTTGGCAATAAATCTCAAACCACTGCACCGATTTGGGTGCGGTTTACAGTGTTTGGTTTCAACTTTGACAGCTTTAAAGTAGCCAATGTATGTATACTTTGATAGAACATAATTTGTATGTATGTACATATGGTATGTATAGCTATAATGCATATTCCACTAGAATTGTTTAATTTTCAATATTTCCATTTTAATTTTTATACAATAATTTTTTTATTTAAAACTCTACTGGGTAGAGCAATAGCAAATATGTGGGGTCTTTTTGTTATAGTACTCATAGTGCAACAATAAACACTCGTATGAACACACACACATACACTCAGTTATACAGCTATAATGGCGTGTGTCATAAACTAATTGCATTTGGCTTCTGAACTGATCGTTCATGCTGATACGAATAAAACAATCTGCACTCAGTTCAGTGATCAGCTGCACCATCGCGATGCATCGTTACTGTTCCCCACCCACCCCTTCTCTCTCATGCCCTTAAATTACTACCCGCTCTTTTAGTTTCTATCATAGATGAATACCATCATCTTCATCCTAATGATAATCATGATCATTGCCAGAGTCGCACAGTGAATCATTTTGTGGATTCTTAGAGTGGTTTTTTGGATATTTTTAGTATGGGATAGAGTCTTCGTAATGGTTTTCAGAATGTTGTGGAAAATTGATAATGATATCGTAAAAGAGCTGATACAAAATTGTGTGGGGTATCAGGTAATCAGTTCAAACCCAGAAAAAATATTCACTCACTGCTGGGAAACCCTCACATTTTCTTTTCAGCGTGTCCATATTAATTTGGCCGGTCCGTTGTTAGGTGCATTTTCTTTTTGCGTAGTAGTAGATGCATATACTTAATGGCCTGATATATACATCATACCTAAGCATACCAACTTTGAGTTTGAAAAAGTAAGTACATTTGCCTGAAATAAAAATAGTTGAATATATAAATATTGAAATAATTGAATATGGGCATTTCCAGCGTTACTCACGTGACATGCGTACGATTTAAAGCTTCGTTTTCTCGGAAGTTTATGTTATGAATGTAAAAAAATTTCTTATGTACATATGCCTTAGAAGAAATAGTAATGGTATGATATACCAAAATTATCGTTCCTGTAACAAATTAAGAATAATTAACTCACGCGACATGAAAACTGTGTTTTACAGTCACGTTTACATTGTAAAAATTCAGCGAATTTTACCATATAACCTGTTTTTGTTTATAATTTTTAAATAATGGGAAAACAGTGAAGTTTCATAATAAACCCACTTTACGGATGAACTTTGCTTATTTAAAAATATATTGAGTTCCCAAAAAATATTTGCCGTAACTCACGCGACATAACCCACGCGACAAAATTTCCGTTAAGAAAACGTGTAATCAAAGAAGAGAGAAAAGAGCTTAAGAAGAGAAACTAACATCTTAGTTCGGCCATGGTTGAAGCTTACTAGGTGTCATGTCCTATATCATCAGTAGACGAGGGTTTTAATATTAGTTAACCCTAGAATGGGCAACTGGCTCTGGCCAGACCAAATTTGTCTTTGGAATTGCATATCTTTATTTTCAAGTCAAATCAGCAGGTAAAAGCTACCTAAATTCTATGACCTTTCAATTCTGAATCCAAGGAAAACTTTTGAATCAATTTGGATAGTGTTTTTAGTACAAATTTTTAATTTTCAGTTTTACTGTGCTGTGGAAAGACCATAACAGTATTTACCTATTAACATTCTTTTAACATTCTCCTATATGCTAAAATATTTTACTCTAAATCATGTTTATTCATGAAAAATCTTAGTTTCTTGTGGCCTTTTTTATGTTAATCTGCTGGTGTTGTTTTAGTTGGGCAGGCAACTAAATATGCAATTAGCAATCGGTACACGCACATACTTTCTATTGCTATATACAATATAAATAAAGACATTTTTTGCATGCCGGATTATCCGTCCAACCATAAGGACACTTTAAACAAAACAACTCGATCTATTGGTCTGACCAGACCCACTTGGATAACGTAAAGACATGAAATCAGTTGGCCATTCTAGGGTTAAGGCATTGAAATTTTCAGAATGCGAAGTTCATATGTTATATATCAGTATTTTACTAGATACAAAAATTTAATTTCGAAACACATTAAACTTTTTTTTTTTTTTTTGGATTACATTTTTGTGGAAATGCCCATATAGTTGAAAAATAGTTCTTAAGTCGAAATATCTTTATTGGATTGTATTCGTCAACAATTAATGTAACAGTACGTTCAAAAAGTTCATAGGATGACACATAGATGGCGTTACTAGATTTTTTTTCCATATGATTTTTATTTAGTACCAACCTTCAAACGATACGTATAAAAATTTGACAACAATCTGACAATTGATTCGTGAGTTAAAGCATTTTGTGTGCAACTATGGTTATTGAAAAAAAAAATGGAAAAAGTGAATTTCGAGTTTTAATAAAACTTTACTTTTTGATGGAAAAAAAAAATACAGTGGAAACCAAGCAATGGCTTGATAAACATTATCCGGACTCTGCTCCATCGAGACAAATGGTAGAAAAGTGGATTGCTGAATTTAAACGTGGTCGTACCAGCACAAATGATGCAGAGCGCAGTGGACGCCCAAATCAGACTGTTATTCCACAAAACATCAAAAAATCCACAAATTGGTTATGAACGATCGCAAATTGAAGATGCACGAGCTAGCTGGCATTGTAAAGATATCAGATGATAGTGTTTTTACCATTTTACACGAACATTTGGGTATGCGAAAGCTCTGTGCAAAGTGGTTGACGCTTGAGCTGACAGTCGACCTAAAACAACAACGAATTGATGCTTGAAGAGGAGTGTTTGGCGCTGTTAAACCGCAATAAAATCGAATTCTATCGTCGATATGTAACAATGGATGAAACATGGCTTCACTATTACACACCAGAATACAAAAGACAGTCAGCTGAGTGGACAGCAGTCGACGAACCAAATCCAAAGCGAGCAAAGACCCAACAGTCAGCTTGTAAGGTGATGGCGTCTATATTTTGGGATGCGAGAGGAATAATATTCATCGACTATCTCCAAAAAGGAACCACCATCAATAGCGACTATTACGGTTCACTTTTGGATCGATTGAAGGCTGAAATCGCCAAGAAACGGCCACATTTGCAAAAGAAAAAAAATGTTGTTTCACCAAGACTATGCACCGTGTAACAAAATCGAAGAAAACGATGGCAAAATTGAATGAATTAGGCTTCAAATTGCTTACCCACCCACCGTATTCTCCAGATTTAGCCCCCAGCGAGTTTTTCCTGTTTTCAGATCTCAAGAGTATGCTTGCTGGAAAGAAATTCAAGTCCAATGATGAAGTAATCGCTGAAACTGAGGCCTATTTTGACGAGAAAGAGAAATCTTACTATAAAAGTGGTATCTATAAGTTGGAAAATCGCAATACTCGTTGTATCGCTCTCGAAGGCAACTATGTTGAATAATATAATCGAGTTTTGTTTTACGGGCTTATTGAATGTCCTGTTAAATGGAAAAATTAAAAAATATGTTCAAAATCAACAAAAAAATTCATGTTCACTCTGTGTACTATAAATCGACATTTTGTTGAATAAGGCAGCCTTAGCGACAGCAAACTCGGCGCTCAGTTGCTCTTTGAAATTGTATTTTTCTTGTCTCGAAATTTGTCGCAAAAATCCGTCTCGTAGAAATGATGAAGTCTCGCCAAAACGGCGAAATTTTCTCAAGGGCAGATGGTATGGGAATGTTTTTCATATTGTATGAAGGATGTTCTATATTTCCTGAATCTACACCATACTTAAATATTTCTTAGTCAATATCATTAACAATGAAACATATGTTAAGTTTTTCAAGAAGCCAAGGGAGGGTCTACACCCCACTTAAATACTTTTTAGTAAATTTTAATTAAGAAAAAATTAATGAAAAGCTTTTGAAGTATTTTTTGCTGCGAAAATACTTTAAATTTATTGAAAATTAATAAAAAATACTAGCATTGTATCAAATACTGGTGTTTTTGTAATTAGAACTAAACTTTACAAACATTCTACGTGGTGTAGTTTTTGTGACATTTTTAAAGTTATGAGTGGCGCTGCCAAACCTCAATTTAGTGATGCCACCACATCGCAGTTTTTTAAACATTTGTGGAAAATAGACTAAATAGAGGAATTTTAGTCACAACTTTTTCACAACTATCGGCTCAGCGCAAATTATCTTTATATTTATGTTTTATATATTTGAAAAACAAAATAAGTACACTTAAAAAATAAGTACGACAAACTTTAAATAGGTACTAAATAAGTACAGTTGGTATGCTTAATCATACCTAACCATTCCTTCATAATTTTGTCAAAGAGGAGGATTTTTCTTCCTAATTTTGCCAAAAAGGAGATTTTATTTATTTCAAAAGGATAATCAATATTTAACGATGAAAAACATTTTTATATATAATTTTGGTTAGAGATCTGATTGTGAAATACATTATCAATATCTTATTCCAAGTGCATTTCCTCAAATTAATCTTCATCAACTATTTGTTCGTCCATGGCCACATTATATAATTTAATTTCGATGACATTTGTCGAAGCATATCCGGTAGCGATTTGATGAACGGATAGAATTGTAGTCACGAAATATTCAAATTCACTATACTATGGTCGGCATAAATATTTTGACTAAAGTTGGCATCACACGTGCTCTCCCAATAACATCTAATTGTAAACGATGCTCTCTTTTTGTGATAAATTATTGTAAAAACATGGTGTGATCAATTTAAATTTGAATAAACGAAGTCATTTAAACCACGCTTTTCGAGGTAGTAAGTCGTTCATTACAAAAAGACAAACTTTCTTGGCGGCAAAAGTATTTTGACGTTTATGCAAGTTACGATTTGGTAATTAATATCAAAATGTTTAATAATTATTCAAATGTATTTGTTTATTTTAGTTATTATTTAAAAAAAAAATGGAAAAAAGTCGGAACTAAGTATTCAAATGAGATGTACAATCGTAGAGAAGCATAATTGTGGTATTTCTGTCAAACAAATTTGCCCCGAGTTACATTTGTCAAAGCAAAACGTTCACTATCAAATAAATAAGCACAAAGAAACAAATTCAGTAAAAAATTTCCCACGTTCTGGCAGAAAACGTAAAACACTACATTAAGAAGACCAGCTTATTGTACGGGAGTTCTCAAAGAATCCTGGTTTAACTCCAAAAAGCCAAGAATAACAGATGAAAAATTTTTCTTAGAATTCATTTAGTGAACGCACAATTCTCAGACGTTTAAAAGAATTTCAATTTGGTACATATTCCGTTAGGAAAATTCCGTATGTAACGCAGGCAAATAAATATCAAACGACTCAAATTTGCCAAAGATTTTCTCTGCAAGACTATGAGCTCTTGGAACCGAGTTTTGTGGATTGATGAAAATTTGAGTTTGAGTATCGTGGCTCACCTAAAAAGAGATTTTTCCGAATTCCAAAGAAAACACGGAGGATCGGTTATGTTCTGGGGATGCATTACCTTCACCATGTGGTCATGGTGATTTGGTTCCAATTGATGGAACGATAAATCAATACAAATATTTATAATATTTATAATATTTCAAATATATAGTCTTTAATGATCATGCATTTCCATCTGGTGACAAACTTATTGATGAGTCATTTATCTTGCAACAAGATAATGCACCATGTCACAACAGTAAGTTCTCAATGAACTTTTTGAATCAAACTGGCGTAGATGTTTTAAACTGACCACCACAAAGTCTAGATTTTCTTATTTATTTTTCGTATTTATTTATTTTATTTATTTATTTATTTAATTTATTTATTTATTTAATTTAATTTAAGCGCTTACAAGAATAAACTTATAGTTAAGCACCGATTACATATTTGGCGATAAAATCAACAAAACAAGCAAGATCTAAAACACAATTTTAAATAAAATTAATGGTTAAAATTACAAATACAAAAATGAAAAAAAAATAAGAATCGTTAACAGTTTAGTAAAACTGAACCAAAGATATAACTTATATTTATGAAAAAATATAAAGAAAAAGAAAACAAAAGAAGAAAAAATATTAAAAAGAAATTAGGAAGAGAAAAATCTAAGTTAGAGTGAAGATAAATGATCTGAAAGTTTAGATTTAAACCAGATTGCATTGCAAATACGCTGTAAATAGGATGGAAGCGAGTTCCAAAGACGTATTGAATTAACAAAGAACTGCCGTTCCGACGCCAAGCAGGCATGTCTAGGTTGAACTAGGTTGTTACCGCGCTGAGATCTTAAAAATTTAAATTTTTCATATAAATAAGGAGGTTCCTTACTAAAAATAATTTTATGCAAGAAGACTAACGCCTTAATGTTCAAAACATGGTCAAAAGTCATACCGAATATTTGTTTAGCATACTGTGATATGCGGTCAGTTCGTTTAAGTCCAAAGACATAACGAGCGATGTTGTTATAAGCAACGTTCAGTTTGCGCTTACTTGCAGCATCACAGTATGCAAAAATTTCAGAACCGTATAGTACAGTGGGAACGAGATATGTTTTTGCCAGTAGCATTCTAATGTTAAAGGGGGTAAAATATTGTGTAGCCCATAGGCTTCTGAGCATACCATAGATTTTTCCTACAGTGATGTTGACATGTTTTGCCCAATCCAAAGTGCTGTTGAAAGTAATGCCCAAATTTTTTGCCGATTTTATGACTTCAATACATGATCCATTTAGTATAACTTGCGGTAGGGTCGAGGTGAAATTATGTTGTCTTGCTATGATCAAGCATTTAGACTTGTTTGGATTAAGACATAAACCATTAGCAGATGCCCACTCATTAATTTTAAATAAATTTTCGTTCAAACTTGCAACACAGGAGTGAACATCAGACTTGCGACAGCTAGTATACAATTGCACATCGTCAGCGTACATTTGTATGCCACATCGATGCAGAACAGAGGGTAGGTCGTTTATGTAAGCCGAGAAAAGAAGCGGACCCATTATAGAACCCTGAGGTACGCCACGGTTCACGCTTAAAAAACTTGAGGCCGCGCAACCGATATTCACTACTTGTATTCTATTAGCTAGGTATGAGCTCATTAGTCGGGTAGCAGTTGCGGACAAACCAAACATGCAAGACAATTTTGAACATAAAATTTTGTGATCGACCGTGTCGAAAGCTTTCGAGTGATCAAGTAGAATCAAGAAACTAACTTCATTTCGATCAAGATTATTTCGTATTTCGTCGGACACGTCTAGTAGAGCAGTTACGCAACTGTAACAATACGGCAAAATTGCTATGGGACGATAGTCGTTTCCAGTTTTAGGAATGGGAATTATCTTTGCCTTTTTCCAAATAGCAGGGAAATCCGATTTAGTTATTATTGTGTTTAATGAATGGTAGAAGTACGGGTAGAAGTAATTTGACAAACTTTGGATGAATTTCATCGAAACCGACAGCATTAGATTTGATATCTAAGCAACTTCGAACTATTTCGGCATTTTCAATGCGTTGGAAGCTAAAAGAAGAGTTTAAGCTAGAAATTCTTTGAAAGTAACGAAAATAGTTTCCATTTAAACGTTATAGAAAATTTGTGGGCCGTTTGCTTGACTTGGACTAGGAATGAATCTATTTCTGAAATAAAAAGTCTTTGGGTGGGAGCAAATCTGGCAGATATTTTGAAAAATCTTGTGAAATCAGTACCTAAACGCCTTCAAAAAGTAATAGAAGCTAATTGCGGACATATTTTTTATAAAACTTTTAAGTTTTTGTACTAATATATCTAATCTTTAAGTTTAGTTTTGCATAATTTCGATCTGTCAAATGAATTATGCCTTCTTTAAAATTAAGTTTTTTTAATATGTTATCCTTATAAGAAATTTTTAAAAACATTTACACATTTTTGGTAACATTTCAAGCAAATAAAAATATATTCGTGTTTTCTCAAACTATTTCAAAAACTCAAAATATTCGTATTTTCTGTTCGTCAAAATAATTATGCCGACCACTGTAGTAATAAGGTGTGTTTCATATATATAACGCCACTTCGAAATTTTTAATATATAAAAATATTTATTGTAACGGCCAGCTTAAACATAAGAGAATGTTTTGCGAATTTGGTCATCTATGCACAACAACAATAGTGAGCAAGACCAAAGTCTATTCTAATAACGATACATTGTTTATTGCTAAATATTACTTTTAATGCCGTTTCATATTTATAACGCCACTTGCAATTATTCTTTCTGCTGCGTTTGAAGTGTAGAGATTAATAAAATTGTGTAGTTAGTTTTCAAGACCTTAACAATAGAAAAAAATTTAGACCGGAATGCCTGGTGCAACCCAACATACTTGCGAAAAAAAGGGAAAAATAAAAATTCTTAAAGAAGAATGCTATGGAATTCAGGAAATTGGGCGTAGAATTAATTGCAGCCATAGAGTGATTCGCAATTTTTTTAACAATCCTCAAAATTACGGCGAAACAAAATGTTCGGACCAAAAAAAAATTCCTCTGTGACCGCGATCAGCGGAAAAAAATCCGAGTTTCAAGCACCACTACCCACAGTTTAAACGAGTTGCGGAGTGTTGTTGCAGAAGAAGTTTCCCAAACAACGGTATGGAGAGCGCTACATCAGTGTAAACATATCCGTATTGTACTTATGAAGTGTGTTTCTGCTCTTGCTAGCAAACATAAGAGAACAAGCTTGGAATTTGCAAGAAGGAACATAGGAACAAATTGACTACCACTCAGCTTTCAATAATTTTTTAAAAAAGGCTCCCACGTTGAGGGTTAATTTTTACATGTAATTTTTTCCGATGAGAAAAATGGAATCTTGATGGCGCGGATGGATTTTGGCATTATTAGTACGACATACGCCGCGAACCACTTCCGTTTTCAAAAAGAAGTATTGGTGGAGAGAATGTGATGGTGTGGGGTGGTTTTTCAGAAATTGAAAGTTCAAGCATGAAGAGCGCTGACTACACTCGTGTGCTGGAGAGCAGTTTGGCTCCACTTTTGGGAAAAAACGGACAGACACAACTAGTTTTCCAGCAAGATAATGCGGCAATCTGCGTAAATCGAGATGGTCTCAGGCTAATAACATTGATTTATTGGAGTAGCCGGCGTACTCTTCAGATTGTAATCTCATCGAGAATTTATGGGGAGTACTTGTACGCCAGGTGTATAAAAATGACAGACAATTTGGCAACGTGAGAGAACGGAAATCAGTAATTTTCGAAGAATGGAGTAAAATTGATTCAAACACATTAAAAAATGAATTGCAAGTATGCCAAATCCCATTTACAATATTATTGGAGCCAATGGAACAGTAATTTAATATATTTTTTTTTTTATAAATTCAATAAAAATAGTTTTTATTAAACATTTTGAAATGACGTTATAAATATGAGACAGCATCAAAAGTGATATTAAGCAATAAACAATGTACCGTTATTAGAGAAGAGTTCACTTTTGCTCACTATTGTTGTGCATAGATGACCAAATTCGCAAAACATTATCTATTGTTTAAACTGGCCGTTACAAAAATAGTTCAAATTTCACAGTGGCATTATATTTATGAAACATACCTTATGACTTGTAGTGTGCAGTGTAATTCGAATTTATAGCTTGAACACATTGACGACGACAGCAACCTTACGATATATGTCAAATTTGCTTACATGTATTTCTTATGGAGAGAATATTTTCTCATTCCTTATTTGACAGCTTGTCGTTGTCAATGTGTTCAAGCTATTGTTATAGCCAAAGAGAAATGTTGCGCCAACCGATTATAATGGACGGGACACAGCATCAAACTTCAGCAGCAAGTGTTTTTGACATTTACAAATAATTGTTCTTGTTAAACTTCTGTTTCTGCACATTTTAATTTGACAAAAATTTTAATTTCATTTCAATGCACAAAAATTTTCCTTGCAATTATTTGGCATGCTGCGTGCTCAGAATTTAAAATTGTCATTTTGACACTTTTTTTTTTTTGTCTAGCATGTAGATACAGATCGATACACTGTGCATCGTTGTCGTGGTCGTTGTTTCTAATCTAAAGTGATTTCAATTCTTTTCAATTAGGCGTCGGTTCATCTTTCCATGACCATCTCTTGCACCCGCCTTTCACTCCTCTCTTTTCTTCTCAAGACTCAAGACGCCCCTCAGCTAATGCAACCGAACAATTAATTATTTTTAAATATTTAAAACAGTTTTTTTTTGCTTTTAAATTTGTCATTGATTGTTTTTTTTTTTATTTCCCCTTCGTTGATTTATCTTTTCTTATGGTATTTAAAGTGTGTTCATATTTATCAGTTTTTTATTTGTTTTGTTACTATTTTTATGATTTAGTTACTCAACATTTTATTATGTTCTTAATTCATACATTTTGTAGTAAGTGATGCAGTAGTAATAAAACATCTGTTCTTCGTATGTCTTTGAAACTTTTCCATGTTGACATTTTTTTTTTTTTTTTCGTCATTCCCCCCATAAATGGTGGCTTATTACAAAAACAAAAAAAAAAAATATTCAATAATCATGTTTTATGGTCTTAGTTTTTTAGCGTCAATTTTGGAGTGCATTGATTTTTTATTTTTCATCTTTTTTTATTGATTTTTCATCACTTGTTAGTTTTTACGACGATTCACGATGTTGTAATAATAATTCCAATAAAAATTTTAAAAGCTTTATTTCTAACGCCTTGTGAGACAGAAGCTGTTTTTATAGCTGTTTCTTAATTTTTCTGTGCAAATTTTATTCCTGCTCCAAAGGTTACAGTCAGATTGTTCTATTCTATTTAGACTTTAATTTGTTAGATTCGTATTTTTGGCATGAAACTGATAACATTGTCTATGAGCAAAAAATAAAAAGCTAATTTTTTTTTTTGATTTGCTTATCAGTATTTATTGAGTATTTTTCTTTGCTAATAAATTTTATGATTCATTCAATGCACAACACTGAATGTCAGTGCCGCAAAATGGCACCTAATAAATTGATTATTTTTGTACCTAAATAATTTTTTTTTTTTTCTTCCAATCATAATCTATTTATGGCAAAAATATTTGCTGTTATTTTCTTACAACTAATAAAAACATGCAAACAACAATTACGAAGTTTGTATTTACATATAAATACGTTTTATAAAATATACTCAATTTAACACGTACATTAAAATTTATCACAGAAATGTCTGTGATTAGTCATGATTTTAAGGTTAAAAAGTGGAAACTTTATTGTGAGCTTCATTTGTATAATCAGCTCTTACCTAGTCTTCAGCTCGTAGTGAATTATATTTTTTTAAAAGCAAGGTCACTAAAGAATTTTAAAAAAAAAACGAAAAATTCTTTGGTACAGTCAATTCTTAGAATAAAAAAAGATTTTGCTTCCTATGAGAAGCAAAATACTCATATCTTTAGAACAAATTTCAGACTAATTTTTTCTTGATGTGTACAAATTTTCAAACGTTAAAATATTTCTTTCTTCTGTTTTAACAACAAAAACTATTGGAATCCAATTAAAAGCTCAAATTGTTGCAGCGTGTGAAATGTCTGAAATATATTTTGATTTTCCATTTTGGTTTTGGCCAAATTTGTAAAACACGTTTAGACTCGGATTTTATGGTATGGTGTGGCATTAAATGTGCCTCGTTATTTTTTCTCAACGATCAACGAGTTGTCAAGAATTGTTATTATTTTTTTTTTTTTTTTTGTAAATTTTTCATACTTAATTAAACGAATACCAACTCATTTAGGCACATTTTCTGGCCTTGCCGAAATTGGTAGCGGTCCATAATTAGTATTTATTTTAAAAGATAAAACATATAAGTGACATTTTTGATTATTAATTAAGACAAGAGTTAAAAAGAGTGAAAAACTCTTTAAATCAATTGTTTCATTTGACATTGATTTTCTTTAAGTAGTTATGGAAATTAAATTTGTGTATTTGCTGTTGAAAAGAACAAAATAAACAATTGTACTGACGCCAATTGAGAACCGTTTAAGCACCACATGTCATGTTTTTGTTTCAATTCATCAACGATAACAACTTTGGAATGAACATGTCAAGTACGAGTGAAACATGTTGAAATATTGCGATTAAATTGAGTTATAATTAATTAATTGTAATTACGTAAACAATAACGTTAAACACACAGATACAGTGACACGCGTGAACTGTCACTAGTCAACGAAGTGCTTTGAAAACTTGCAGTTTTTCATATAAATGTGTTATTATTGGAGGCGAAAAAATGATGATAGCCATAAAAGGAATTTTCTATAAAAAAGTCATTTCCATTACATGAAGCTGTTTTGCTTTTAAACAAAAAATATTTCATACTTTGCAAGTATATAATGGAAGTCTTTTATTTGTATTAATTTTTAAGTTATTTTATAATAGAAACTTAAAAAAAAAATCTAAAGGTTTTCAAACAATTTGTTTTAAGATATCCCTCAAAATTGCATTTTTTTTTTGGTTTAATATATTTCAAAAATCTTAAAATATAAATATTTACTAAATACGAAAATTTGTATATATAGCATATAACATAAAACGAAATATTATTTTATTTAGTTTCTAAATACATTTTTATTATATATACTTATATTTATTTTATAATATATATTTTTTTTTATTAATATATATAAACAAAATCTGATAATACGCATTAACCGCCGTTTTCAGAAAAGTTATATTATTCATTTATTTATTATTATTATTTATTTGATAATACAAAAAATACAGAATAATACAATAACAACAAATAATACAAATACTTAAAATAATACAAATACTAAAAGTAATACAAATACTAAGGGTATTCACACCGTACTCGTTAGTTTCTTAGTTGTTACTTGTTATTTTTTTAACATGCACTTTGTTTTTGTTCGTTAATTTTACAAAAACAAAGTGCATGTGAAAAAATAACAAGTAACAAACTAACGAGTAGGGTGTGAATAGCCCTACTAAAAATAATACAAATTCTTTAAAATAGATACATTAAAGTAATAAAAATAATGGGGAAAAAAATTAATTTAAAAAATAATGAAAAACATAAATTATTAGAATGGTTAAAATAATAAAAATAAAAAATTTTTAAAATAACTTCAATAATAAAAATATAAAACTTATAAAAATAATAAAAAAAATCACAGCTTCATGTAAGACCTCTGATTAGTTGTCGTAGCGGCGAACGAAACAGTCTGTCTAGTCTGCTGTGTGATTACTACTCTATAAAAGGGTATTGTTGTTGGTTGTTTTCTTCAAGAAAGCAACAAAGACCTTAAGCTCGAAAAATATAACTCTTAATAAATAATTGAAAAATTATTAGAGTTATATAAACACACTAGATAGAATACCCGGCGAAACCCAGGGTGGTGTAGCATTTAGGGTGTATATAAGACATGGAACATATAGTGCCCGCCCCCCTGTCAAATACCGCCCCCACTTTTCTAGACCTTAAACTGCTCATTATACCAAAGAATATGTGGGCAAAATTTGGTAGAAATCGGTAAAACTGTGGAGGAGCTGTTGGGGTACATACAGACAGGATTATACTCAGATGGGCGGGAAAAGTATGCGTGGAAACACTTATATATATATATATAGTGACCGTCACTTGGTCACATAGCACCTACACACCAAGTATAACTATCAAAACATGTACAACTCAGGAATTGTAATGATTTATTAAAAGTGATTTATTAAGTGTGATTTATTAAAATTAAACCCCCATTTTTAGTGCAGTTGCCGACGGCGGGCATACAAACTTAATTACAGAATTTTATTCCAATACAACCACATTCGTCTGAAATATAGCATTTTTATTTGTGGGCGGTAATAGGGGGTGTGACATTTTTTTATGTTGTCATTTTGGTGCCCTTAGAGGTGTTACCGTTCCTGAGTTCTTAACGGACACCAACCCGCACGAACGATTTTATATATATACTAGCAGGACCCAGTGGTCCGCGACTTCGCCACGGACGTTCCAGCATCCATACTTTTTTATTTGTGGGCGGTGAAAGAAGGTGTGGCAATAATTTTTCCCCGTAAACCATCTTGTGCTCGAAAACAATATACTGCCAAAATTTCAGCGCAATCGGCCCAGAAGTTTTGGAGCCTTTATGATTTCTTAAAAGTGGGCGTAACTATAGTGCCACCACGCCCATTTTGAGTTCAGTTGCCGATGGCGAGCATACAAACTTAATTACCAAATTTCAGTCATAAACGACCAAAACCGTCTGAAATATATCAGTTCATTCTATATCAGTATATAGTTCAGTTCATTCATTGATTTGTGGACAGTAAAAGTGGGCGTGGAACCATACAAACTTATTTACAAAATATTAATCTCAAACAATTGAAACAGTCTGAAATATTGCATTTTTATTGATTTGTGGTCGGTTAAATGGGGCGTGGTTAAGACTAAGTATGCAAAATCTAGGACGTAAGTAATACACGTTTTAGGTTTGAGCGAAATCCGTTCAGCCGTTTAGATTTGTATAAAGGTCAAACAAACAAACAAACAGAAAATTATTTTTATTGATATAGATATCATAAAACTTATGAAAAGAGGTCGTAATTAATTTATAAAAATAAATAATAAAAAAATAATTAAAATAAAAATAATAAAAACAATGAAAATAATGATGAAAATAATAATGAAAATAATAATGAAATAAAGAAAATTATAAAAATAACGCAATTAATAAAAATAATGAAAATAATGAAAACAATGCAAATTATAAAAATAATGAAAACGATGAAAATAATGAAAATAATGTAAATGATGAAAATAATAAAAATGATGATAATAATGAAAAGAATGAAAATAATGAAAACGATGAAAATAATGAAAATAATGAAAATAATAAAAATAATGAAAATAACGCAAATAATGAAAATAATAAAAATAATGAAAATGATAAAAATAATGAAAAAATTGAAAATATTGAAAATAATGAAAGTAATAAAAATAATGAAAATAAACATTTTTAACATTATGAAAATATTTCAAATAATAAAAATATGTAAACAACGAAATTAATAAAAATAATAACAATGAAAATAGCAAAAACATAAAAATAATAAAAGATAATAAAAGTAGTAAAAATATTAAAAAAATAAAAATAACAAAAATAATGAAAATAAAATGATAAAAATAATAATCAAAATAATAAAATAGTAAAATTAAGAGAAATAATAAAATAGTAAAAATAATAGAAATAACAAAATTATAAATTAAAAATAAAACTAAAACTAATTAATAATAAAAAATTATAAAAATAAAAAAATATAAAAAAAATTAGAACATACTTTTAAAAAATTTCTACATCAACGGTTAATGGGTTAAAGAACTTAATCATATATCTACATGTATCTACTGTCTTATGTACACTTTTACTTAACCGACGTTTATGACGTCATTATATATTGTATGAATTTTATTTATGTAGAATCTTAAATTTTTCAAAGTTTTTCTGATTTTTTTTGTTTATTTATTTTCATGTATATTCTGCAAACTGCTCTACTTCCACTTTCAACACTACTACATTTACCTTTATTGTTGTTGTTGTAAAATTGATTGGTTGATATTTGGTTTATTACCCACTCCCCCACTTTTGGTTACTTGCATACTTTTTTATGTTATATCTAATTAAACATTTTTTATAAATATGTAAATATAATTAAAAAAAAATAAATAAATAAATGGCAATACCAAATCGGCCTTTCCATCACCAACCACCATCACCACCACCATCAATTTCACCATAAACTACCGTCAACACCAACCAACACCTTTTCTACCTCCACCACCAACCAACCAACCAATCAATCAACAAATCCACCAAACTCACCACCTATTTCAACATTCCAACACAACAGGGACCACATCCAGCCTTGATTATTGTAAGTATTCTTATTGCCAGTGTATATTTTTGTAAAATTGTATTTATACCATTTGTACTAAAGTGTTGACTACTAAAAATGTTACTCCTCAAATGCTTTATATGACCAAATTTATCATAATCAAAAGTTGATTAATGCTACGTGTATATTTTTCTCTCTGTCTCTCTCTCCCTCATCCTTTCCCTATGTTTAAAATCAAATCAAATTTTTGTATTGTCTTTTTTATAAATTTTAATGCTAACACCTTCTACTACTACTTCCAATACTGCTACTAAAACCACAAATTGACTTGCGCGTACTTGTGATCGTTACAACAAACATCGCTACTTGCTTTTGCATCAATTTGCATCTACTTAACTACCTACGCTATGATAAATCCTCAATACCAAAAAAACATAAAACAAAACAAAAAAACTACAAATATTAATGTAAACGTATCAAGAGTCATAATGCAGAAACCTTTGCGGTAAAGTATATCAATTCCATCCATATGTTTGTGTATATCGAATATCCAAATAGAGTATAGTTCAATTTTGAGTTTCTAGTTGGTTTTTTTTAGCTTTTTGTTTTTTTATTAATTAATTTTTTCTTTTTTAGCTATTGTATGTTGTAATAATTTTATTCCTCCCTTAAAATTTTTTATTTTGCCTACAATTATAGTTAAAAAAATATTCTTGTAGTTAATTTCCTAATCGTTGAAAAATTTTCGTTCTAGATTAGATAGAAGAACATTTCTTAGAATTTCGCTTTAATACGCAAGTATTTTTTATCAACTTCTGGTTCGGCAAAATTCTTGTGATAATCACTGAGTTCTCTTGAGTAAGAATTTGTCTTAAAAAGTTGAATATTTAATATTGAAATAGACATGAGTAACGCAGGAAAAAATGTTGCGATGACACAGCAACAGTCAAGCGTGTTTAAATTACTATATCGGTGAAATGCGCTAACTCAATTGCGCCATGATGTAGTTTGAAATCGTATGATTCTTGTTTGAACATAACTTTAAATAACTCAGTTTGATTAGTGTACAAAGTTGGATAGAGAATTGAATTATGTAATGAAGTACTTTGTGCTTCTTTTACTTTGTGTTTGATCTCACTCAGAAAAAAAAACAACAGATCAAAATCTTGTTTTAGTATATTCCATCACAAATCCATTAAAGAGAGCTAAATAAGGAAAGTAACTATTATAAACGCAGCGCAGAGCTCCACATCCGACAAAAATAAACTAGCAGTTCGAATTTTGAATTCAAGTTGGCTTCCACTTTTGAAATTGTACATGCTCGATTAAACAAAGGAAGAATAACGAACAAAGAAGAATTTATTTACTGTGCTATTGCGTTGCTTTTATTAAAAAGCCTGTGTCAGCGCATTAACGCATTAGAGTGCATTAACTCAATAATGCTCAATAACGCAGCGTTGCGTTAATCATGTCTACATCGAACTGATTAAAATAAAAACAAAGTGAAGAATATTTTCAATTGGGAATTCTTATTTTATTTGCACATTTATCTCTTTAGTTCGTGGAGCCGAATAAGTGTCATAGAATGGGGAAAGAACTAAACTCAGATCTTTAAATTCACTAACACTTAAATTTAAGTTTGGTACTGCAATACGAATCTAGAAATTGCAATAGAGTCTCGGTTCAGATAGATTTATTTTCTGTCCTTAAAAATAAAAGCATTTCTTAAAACGATAGTAGCTGAAATTTTTTTTATCGAAAAACATTTAAGGAAAATTATGTACTGTTATGATTTGAAAAACCAGATATAAATAACAAGAAAACATTAGAAAAGAAAGATTTATTCTCGAATTGTACATGATCAGGTATAGTTCCAATTTACCGATTTAAAAAGCTTGTGTACGGATCCAAGTATAAAGAATTTTTTCAGAGTATCAAGTCAGTCTGCTCTGAGGACCACATAACTCTATTGTAGAAATTACATGTGAAAACTTAACCGAAGTTCTCGTAAAATTTGTTCCCAAATGGGTTTGTAAGGTTTTCTGAAGGCTATTGAGTGGTCAAGTGAATTAATTAATATTAATTTAACAAAAGCCTATAATTTGAACATTCAGAGGAGAACAGCAGAGTTAAAGTTAAAATTGAACAAACAAATTAAAAAAATCTTTGTAACAAATACGAGCAGACATTGTCGTTTCTAAACCCATATTTGCCCCAAAATCTCAAAAGTAGCCATTTGCTTATAACAATTTATCTTGAAAAATTTACATTGATGTAAGTAATCACATTATTTGTATTGAATATTTTGTATACACCATCTGTCCAACTGAAAATTGATAAAAGACAAGAAATTTCAGAATTTTTTATATGTCTGGTTTCAATTGGTATATAACAATTTTTTTTTAAACCATAAACTAATTAAATTAATAATTCATAAAGTTATGTTTTGAATTATTTAAGATAAAAACTCTTAACAAAAATGAACGTACCTTTTTTCTGTCCACATGTTGCCATAGATATCAGGTAAAAAAAAATAAAAAAAAAGGTAGAAGTTAGTAAAGAACTTTGCTGTTGTAGCAATCTGTTACTTCACGAATATTTTGACATAAAGCTAATAAATTTAATTCTTAAAAATTTATATTTTTAAAAATCCAAAAAAAAAAAAATTCAACTACTCTGTGGCATGATATAATAATTTACATGGTAGCCTTGACAACTACCTACTTTCTCAGAGCGTCGACCAACACTTGTCAAAATCAATACAAAGTTGAATTTTTCATCTGTTTTGCGACTTATTCGTTTTCTCTTTTTCTATGCGTTTTTGACAAATGGTGGTCGACATAAGAAACTGTCACTCCTACTTTGTAAATTATTATATCATGCTCTTTGGGCAAAAAATATACCAAAAAAATCATTATTTATTCTTCTAAATTGATTTCATTCCCCTCAAATTAGTCCCCCCGGATGCAATACAGTTGTGCCAACGTTTTTTTCCAATTTTCTAAACATGCTGCAAAGTTCTCTTCCGATAAAGCCTACAATTCCTTCTTCGTTTTGGTTCCTGTCTCTTCTATCTATTCAAAACGGTGTCCACGGAGCGGTCTCTTGAGTTAAGCGAATAGCCAGAAGCCACTTGGTGCTAAATTCGGTGGTTGCGGCACGATATGGGTCGAGTTTTTGGCGAAATGATCACGAATTACAAGTGCAGTGTGCATTGTCGTGGTGCAAAAAACAAGAAATATCTCCAAAAATCCGGTCTTTTTTGACGCGCACCATTACGCAACCGGAGCATAACACCCAAGTAGTATTCTTTGTTGACAGTTTGGCCTGTTGGAAGGAATTTGTAATGCACCACACCACGATAATCGAAGAAAACTGTCAACATGACCTTGATTTTTGACTTGCTTTGACGTGGTTTTTTCGGTCTCGGTTCATCTTTGGCATGGTATTCACCCGATTGATTGATCGGCTGTTTCTGGATCGTAAGTGTACACCCAAATGTCATCTCTAATTATGATGCGTTTCATTTTGTCTTGCTAGTCGTAAAGCATTGTTTCCCATACATCAACGCGGCGCTGTTTTTCCATGAAATTGAGCTTTTTTTTGCACCAATCGATATTTCACTTTTCTGAGGCCCAAACGGTTACTCAAAATAGTTTTCACTGATCTTTTCGATATTCCAACAAGGTCAGTAAGGTCTCGTACTGTCAATGGACGATTTTGGAGCACCAATTCTTTGATTTTGTTGACGTGTAGCTCATCAGTTGATGTTGATGTTTGTCCTGGCCGTGCCTCGTCTTCAACGCTTTCTCGACCCTCTTTGGATATTTCGTTGCACTCAAAAACTCTTGTTTTCGATAGAGCTTGCTCACCAAAGGCCTTCTGCAACAAAAATTTGCACACAAAATTTAATGGAACTGTGTTGTTGAATAGTTTCAGACATTATAAAAAACAAAAAATTCACTTTTAGCTATTTACAAAAGCACGCGTAACTCAAACGCTAATGAATATTTTGACGTGTAATTTAGCACAGATGTCAGTGACTGAAGTGCCACCTTAAAAATAATTATTTTATGCCCACAGTAGTATTTGTAAATTATTACAATTCCCTGTAATTGTTTCATTTAAAACGGTTTAATTAGGTTTAAATAAAAGGCCAAAATACTGAAGAGGGCAAATTTTAACATCTACAAAAATAAAAATGTTTAAAAAAACTGATCTTTTTTGTAATTTTAACAATTTTCAGAACCTTCAAGTTAATGTCAAGAAAAATTTTAAAATTAAGTGTAATGTTCATGGTATGTCAGAAACAGATTGTAATGCTTCATCACAAGAATGTCAAGCAAAAGAAAATTCAAATATAATACAAACAGAAAACACGGGAAACCGCAATCCACTGGTGAAGGTATAAAATATAAGAATCTAAAAATGGTCCACGTTAGAAGTTGAAATAAACTGTAAATATATATCCTGCATGTCCTCAAATTTTGTTACTAACAGTATTAATATTTTGTACATTTTTATTTGTTTTGTATTTTGTTCAACATAAAGATATTAACCAAATTTCGCAGTCATTATTTCTCAAAACTTGTCATTACTAATTTTTATCTCTTAATTTTTATAAATAGGGCGAATTGGAACAGCAACTTTTGCAGGCGAATCCCATATTGGAAGCATTCGGTAATGCCAAAACTGTGAAGAACGACAACTCATCACGTTTCGTAAGTTTTTTCCCTCCCCACCTCCCCTCATTGGATTGATCGAGCTTCTTTTAATAGCTCTTTGTTATTTACTCTGCTCTAACACTCTTGCTTTTCTTCTACAGGGTAAATTTATACGCATTAACTTCGATGCCTCCGGCTATATTTCGGGTGCCAACATCGAGACCTACCTGCTCGAAAAGTCGCGTGCCATTCGTCAAGCCAAGGACGAACGAACATTCCATATTTTCTATCAACTGCTTGCGGGCGCCACGCCCGAACAGCGTGAAAAATTCATCTTAGATGACATCAAAACATATCCATTCCTTTCCAACGGCAGCCTGCCAGTACCTGGTGTTGATGACTTTGCCGAATATCAGGCCACCGTTAAATCTATGAACATCATGGGCATGACCAACGACGATTTCAATTCGATCTTCCGCATTGTTAGCTCTGTGCTGCTCTTTGGCTGCATGAAATTCCGCCAGGAGCGCAACAACGATCAAGCCACATTGCCCGACAATACTGTGGCGCAAAAGATCGCCCATCTGCTCGGTCTCAGTGTTACCGATATGACACGTGCCTTCCTCACACCACGCATCAAAGTAGGACGTGACTTTGTTACCAAAGCTCAGACCAAGGAGCAGGTGGAATTCGCTGTGGAAGCCATAGCAAAGGCTTGCTATGAGCGCATGTTCAAGTGGTTGGTGAATCGTATCAACCGCTCGTTGGATCGCACTAAGCGGCAGGGGGCCTCTTTTATCGGTATACTCGATATGGCGGGCTTTGAGATCTTTGAGTTGAACTCATTTGAACAGCTGTGCATTAACTATACCAACGAGAAACTGCAGCAGCTCTTCAATCACACCATGTTCATACTAGAGCAGGAGGAGTACCAGCGCGAGGGCATTGAATGGAAATTCATTGATTTCGGTCTTGATCTTCAGCCCACCATTGATTTGATCGATAAACCAGGCGGCATCATGGCTTTGTTGGATGAGGAGTGCTGGTTCCCTAAGGCCACAGACAAGACGTTTGTCGAAAAACTTGTCTCGGCGCACTCTATGCACCCGAAATTCATGAAAACCGATTTCCGCGGTGTTGCCGATTTTGCCATCGTGCACTACGCCGGCAAGGTAGACTATTCGGCTGCCAAGTGGCTGATGAAGAACATGGATCCACTTAACGAGAATATCGTTTCCTTGTTGCAAGCCTCTCAAGATCCCTTCGTTGTGAACATCTGGAAGGATGCCGAAATTGTAGGCATGGCTCAGCAGGCGCTCACCGACACTACGTTTGGTGCACGCACACGCAAAGGCATGTTCCGCACAGTCTCACATTTGTACAAGGAACAGCTGGCCAAGCTTATGGACACTTTACGCAACACCAATCCCAACTTTGTGCGCTGCATCATACCGAATCACGAAAAGCGTGCCGGCAAAATTGATGCTCCACTGGTGCTTGATCAACTGCGCTGCAATGGTGTGCTCGAGGGCATTCGTATTTGTCGCCAGGGCTTCCCTAATCGAATACCCTTCCAGGAGTTCCGTCAACGTTACGAACTGCTTACGCCTAACGTCATACCGAAGGGTTTCATGGACGGCAAGAAAGCCTGCGAGAAAATGATTCAGGCTTTAGAGTTAGATTCTAACCTGTTCCGGGTGGGTCAGTCGAAGATTTTCTTCCGTGCCGGTGTCTTGGCACATTTAGAGGAGGAACGCGATTACAAAATCACCGACCTCATCGTAAATTTCCAAGCGTTCTGTCGCGGTTTTCTGGCGCGTCGCAACTATCAAAAGCGGCTTCAACAGCTCAATGCTATACGTATTATCCAACGCAACTGCGCTGCGTATCTTAAGCTGCGCAACTGGCAGTGGTGGCGCCTCTATACCAAGGTTAAGCCGCTGCTCGAGGTTACCAAACAGGAGGAGAAACTAGTGCAAAAGGAGGATGAGTTGAAGCAGGTACGCGAGAAGCTCGAATCGTTGGCCAAAAGCACGCAAGAATACGAACGCAAGTATCAGACTGCACTGGAGGAGAAGACCACGCTGGCCGAACAGCTGCAGGCAGAGATAGAACTTTGTGCTGAAGCGGAGGAGTCGCGTTCACGACTCATGGCTCGCAAGCAGGAGCTCGAGGATATGATGCAGGAACTTGAAACGCGTATCGAAGAAGAGGAGGAACGTGTGCTTTCACTGGGCGTGGAAAAGAAGAAGCTCGAGCTGAATATACAAGACTTGGAAGAGCAGCTCGAAGAGGAGGAGGCCGCCCGTCAGAAGCTACAATTGGAAAAGGTGCAGCTCGATGGCAAGATCAAGAAATACGAGGAGGATCTAGCATTAACAGACGATCAGAATCAAAAGCTGCTCAAAGAGAAGAAGATATTGGAGGAGCGCGCCAACGATCTATCGCAAACGCTGGCCGAGGAGGAAGAAAAGGCCAAACATTTGGCCAAGTTAAAGCTGAAGCATGAGTCGACAATCGCTGAACTCGAGGAACGCATGCACAAGGATCAGCAGCAGCGCCAAGAAACTGATCGCACCAAACGCAAGATTGAAACAGAGGTGGCCGACCTGAAGGAACAGCTGAATGAGCGTCGCATACAGGTGGAAGAGTTGCAGACTCATCTAGCCAAACGCGAAGAAGAACTCACTCAAACATTGATGCGCATAGATGAGGAGTCAGCCACTAAGGCAGCTGCGCAAAAAGCACAGCGTGAGCTTGAATCGCAACTGGCTGAGATTCAAGAGGATCTTGAAGCTGAGAAAGCAGCGCGTGCCAAGGCAGAAAAGATACGCCGTGATTTGGGCGAAGAGCTGGAGGCTCTTAAGAATGAGCTGCTAGACTCTCTCGACACTACCGCCGGTAAGTGGGCTATGAAAATGTTATCTCTATTATTGACACATTATTTATTTTATACAAATTTTATTCTATCATCTGCTCACTTTTAATGTTGTTATCGATTCAAATTGCAGCCCAACAGGAATTGCGATCAAAACGAGAACAAGAACTTGCAACGCTGAAGAAATCCCTCGAAGATGAGACATTCAACCACGAAGGTTTGCTCGCTGAAATGCGTCACAAGCATGCACAGGAATTGAATGTCATCAACGACCAGTTGGAAAATCTGCGCAAGGCTAAAACTGTGCTGGAAAAGGCAAAGGGTACGCTGGAGGCGGAAAATGCTGATCTTGCAACGGAGCTACGTAGTGTAAATAGCTCAAGACAAGAGAACGATCGGCGACGCAAGCAGGCTGAATCCCAAATATCGGAACTGCAGGTGAGTGAGATATTGAGTGAGACCAAATTGATTTAATTTAATAGTCAATTTTACGACTTTGAATGAGTTAGATTTGTGGTTAAAATAGGCCGCAAAACCGTCATTTAATACCGCTGACAATGTCTAAGTTATCTGTGGTTTACTTTACATCACCATGACGTCATTTGTCGGCTTGAATGATGTTTTTTATTTCGTTGCTTTCTCATTTCCAGGTAAAGCTTGCAGAAATCGAACGTGCCCACTCCGAACTGCAGGAAAAGTGCACTAAGTTGCAGCAAGAAGCCGAAAACATTACCAACCAGTTGGAAGAGGCTGAGATTAAAGCCACAGCAGCAGTGAAGTCGGCCAGTAATATGGAATCGCAGCTGACAGAAGCACAACAGCTGCTCGAAGAGGAAACGCGCCAAAAACTTTCGCTCAGCTCTAAACTGCGTCAGTTGGAATCTGAAAGGGAAGCATTGGCCGAGCAACTCGAAGAGGATGAGGAGACCAAGAAAACCTACGAACGCAAGCTGGCTGAGTTGACTGTACAAATGCAGGAGATAAAGAAGAAGGCCGAAGAGGATGCGGACGTGGCCAAAGAGCTGGAAGAGGGCAGAAAACGTTTGAATAAGGAAATTGAAGCGCTGGAACGTCAAGTCAAGGAGCTGATGGCACAAAACGATCGTTTGGACAAGAGCAAAAAGAAGATTCAGTCCGAACTGGAGGACACAACGATCGAGCTAGAAGCGCAGCGCACAAAGGTTTGAATTTTTTGTTTATTTTAAAGACACAAAAGACTTATTTTTCCATCCCCATTCCAGGTGCTAGAACTGGAGAAGAAACAAAAGAACTTCGACAAAATTCTGGCGGAGGAGAAGGCCATCTCGGAACAGATAGCACAGGAACGTGATACCGCCGAGCGCGAGGCGCGTGAAAAAGAAACAAAGGTGCTTTCCCTAACCCGCGAACTTGATGAAGCCTACGACAAGATCGATGATCTGGAGAGCAAACGCAAAGTGCTGCAAAACGAGCTGGACGATCTGGCCAATACGCAAGGCACCGCCGATAAGAACGTGCACGAGCTGGAGAAGGCAAAACGCGCGCTCGAGTCACAGCTAGCCGAGCTAAAATCTCAAAACGAGGAGCTCGAAGATGACCTACAGCTCACAGAGGATGCTAAACTGCGTCTAGAGGTCAACATGCAAGCGTTACGTTCGCAATTCGAACGCGATCTACAAGCTAAAGAAGAACAGGCCGAGGAGAAACGACGCGGCTTGGTAAAACAGCTGCGCGACCTCGAGGCTGAGCTAGATGAGGAACGCAAACAACGCACTGCTGCCGTAGCGGCGAAAAAGAAGCTAGAGGGTGATCTCAAAGAGCTCGAGACCACAATGGAAATGCACAATAAAGTGAAAGAAGATGCACTCAAGCATGCCAAGAAGCTGCAAGCACAAGTTAAGGATGCGCTGCGCGATGCCGAGGAAGCCAAGACCGCCAAGGAAGAGCTACAGGCACTCAGTAAGGAAGCCGAACGCAAGGTCAAAGCGCTGGAAGCCGAAGTGATGCAGCTGACCGAAGATTTAGCCAGCTCAGAGCGTGCGCGACGCGCAGCCGAAACGGAACGTGATGAACTAGCCGAAGAAATTGCCACAAATGCCAGCAAAGGATCGCTGATGATCGATGAGAAGAGGCGTCTGGAAGCGCGTATTGCCACGCTCGAAGAGGAGCTCGAGGAGGAACAATCGAACTCTGAGGTGCTGCTAGATCGTAGTCGCAAGGCGCAGCTTAACATCGAACAGATTTCGACAGAGCTGGCAACAGAAAAGTCGAATTCTCAGAAGCATGAGAACACGCGCGCGCTGCTCGAACGTCAAAATAAGGAGCTGAAGGCGAAGTTGGCGGAAATTGAGACATCGCAACGTACCAAGGTAAAGGCCACCATAGCAACGCTCGAGGCCAAGATTACAAATCTAGAGGAGCAACTCGAAAACGAAGGAAAAGAGCGGCTGCTGCAGCAGAAAACTAATCGCAAGATGGACAAGAAGGTCAAGGAGCTGACCATGAACATTGAAGATGAGCGCCGACATGCGGATCAGTACAAAGAGCAAATCGATAAAGTAGGATGAGAGAAAAGCTCTTAATTTAATCACTTTAATAAAACTTTTTTTTTACAATTTCAGCTCAATAGCCGCATGAAACTGCTGAAGCGTAACCTGGACGAGACCGAGGAAGAGCTGCAAAAAGAAAAGACGCAAAAACGTAAATACCAACGCGAATATGAGGACTTGTTCGAGAGTCAAGAGGCCATGAATCGTGAAATCAACTCGCTGAAAGCAAAATTGAGGTAAATCTTAGAATGCAGCTTTATTTTTCTTATTTCCTTGATTTTTTTTTTCTTTTTTCTTTTTTTCTTTAATTTATAAATATTCTTGATACAAACAAAATTATGTGTTAAAAAGATCCATACAAGTTGCTGAAACTGAAAAAGCTAAAGCTTATTCACCTAAAAAGGACGCTGCTCTCATTATGAATTGTGAGGGTCTCTAGTAGAGTTCTCCTCCATTCAACTCGATCAGTAAGTTGGCTCATTACCGGCCCAGTTCATAACACCAATCTTCTTTGATTAAAACATTCAGCGTTACTTAACTGTTTGTTTTTGAATCGACCTTAACCGACACGCCCCACCCTTTTCCACTTATTTCTTTTGAGCTCCTTTAATATGTGTTTAATTTATTTAGTGACATTTTTTAATTCCATAGAAATTTTAAAGAAATGCATGTTTTTAAGACAACAATTTTAGTACTGGCAACTTTTAAAAAAAAAAACCTTCCTAGAATTTAAAGTGTTTGTATGCATGTAGTTTCAAAACGTTTCACCCCTCTATCCAATATTTACTCTCTTGTATGTAGCGCGAGATGATTTTGTGTATAGAAATTGTGTATAAAAATATGGTCATAAACTAGAAATACTATTCGACAGTGAGATAGTGAGCATGACAGGGAATAACATCAAAAAATGTGTTAACTACACTGCAATATAAACGATTCAAACTAAAGTGCAACACACCTTCAAATGATATGATAACTAAACAAAGTAATAAATGAATAAAAATGTGCATATGAAATGGGGCTCCAGGAAATAGAGCCCCAAACTCAAAACGAAATAAGCCACCAATAATTTCTATATTTAACAAAAAATTAATAATTGAGTTGTTATTCCGTATATTGGAGCTTTTTTTAATTTTTGAAAGTAGGTTTTGATTTCACAAACAAATCCTTTATAAACTTTGGGGTCTTATATCATTTTTGGTATGCGTATATATATAGATTTCGGGCCTTATTTTGCTCACTTGGGGCTTTAAATCGAGGGGCTTTATTCCATTATGAAACAAAGCTCTATTTTTGGGCCCTTATTCCATTTTTTGTTTTGGTGCCTTACTTTATAGAGCCAACGAGAATAAAATGAAAATTAAATGACACCAATGTATGGGGAAGAAAATCAGACGAAGCTTAAATTAGTATGGAATACGAGCATATCACTCCAGACTTTTTGAAATATGCCGAGATAAAACTGCAACACTATAAATATATTTTTGATGTTAATATAAATATGCGACATTGATTTTTGTTATAGGAAAAGTTTTATTTAAAAAATAAATCCTTAATGTATAAAGATTAGCGCTGGCAGTTAAAAAATACATCCTGCCTAATTTTGTCTGAAGCCTTATATCTACCATAGCTTCGGCCGTTCATGGTTATTTCAAGTAAAATATGTGGTTTTAACCCACAGAAATTAATCGAACTGCGCAAGATGGCAAGATTTTGGTGGCTTTTTAAAAGGTTCCAATCTTCAAATCGCTCTCTCTCCTTAAAGATTGATTTCCATTTATCGAAAGTATAACTAGCACACGCGACAATTCAACGAGTTTTTAACCTCGTTCAAAATATGCTCTTTCACAATATCCTCCATGGTATAAACGAAATAAGACCAACAAGCTCCGTATATTCTTTTGAAACGTCCTTGGGCCTGTTTCTGTGACCAGATAGCTTTTTCAATTATGTTTCAGCAGTTGTATTACCAATGAAATTCAGCTGTCAAAATATTCAGTAAGGTTTGCCACTTCATCTTGCATCGTTTCACGCATGCTGATCGTGTGGAAATTATCAAAAAATATTATTGAAATTCCGGCTCAGTTGTAAATACGCCTAGTTGTGAATTTCATCGTGAGGTCGGTCGTCATCATGACTACCTTACGCTACGTTATGTCAAGTCAATACCACTTTATGGCAGATAAAATACACTGCTTCTAGTGTATAATATAGGCTCTGTGAAATCAGGCCCCAAAACAAAAACAAAATTAGGCCCCATCCGAAAAATACGTTTTCGGAAGGTCCTCAAAATAGGCCTCTGTTTCGGAGATGAGTTTCTCTCTGGTGGTGAATCCCTTTTCACCAAGCCATTTCTTTACGTTTGGATAAAGAAAAAAGCCTAACCCCCAGCGGCTTTTTTCTGGATAATATGCTAAATGAGGAAGCATTTCATTTAAAGTTACTACACGGGAAATTGAAAAATCCACTAACTTCTCAAATTCCCCTTGTACATACACTGAAGAGCAAAACTGGAACAATAACGCTGAAAATAAAAATTGTGGTAATATGCTAATTGCATTTATTAACTTTTTTGTAATAAAATTTTACACAACGCATAAAAATGTTTCATTTACTAAATAGAACGAAAAAAAATTAATTTAAATTGAAAGTAAAAAAAAAACAAAACTAACAAAACTTGGCACAACTGGATTGTTTTAGTTTTGTACCAAATAAAAGCTTTACTATTTTGTTAAATTTTAATAATTTGTCCATAATCCTTTGGAATTTTTAAGCTCTTGAAGCCGTCGGGGGCATGCTTTCATATAATTTGTGTACGAAATCTCGTTATAACATATGTCGTACGATTCTTCCTCAACGCGCTCCCAAAGTTCTTGCAAGCCCTTAGGTGGATTAGCGTAATTTGCCAGTTGCCGTTTCAAAAAACTCCACAAGTTTTCGATGGGATTCATAGGCCACTATGGAGTGGGGTTTTAAAATCCTGAGCTTTTAGTCAATTTTGCACTAATCTTGAAGTGTGTTTGGGATCATTATCTTGTTGGAAAATGATCCTATCTACTCGCATGCGCAGCATATCGACGGCAACTAGCAAAATGATCAAATACTGATCTTTGTTCATCTTACCATAGATTTTTGCGACAGGGCCTACTCCAAAAGGTGTATTACAACCCCAAACCATCAAACATCCCCTTTACCCCCTCCAAATTTAATGGTTTGTTTTACTTGGTGCGGTTGAAGTGGCCCTGTTGAATTTGACCAGTACCAAGAAAGCCCATCTGATTAAAAAAAACACAGGTGCGTCGTTGGACACACGAGAGAAGCGAAGCTTTTTCGCATTTGCATAGATTTGATAGCTTAATAATTTTTTCTTTTTAATAAATTAACATAAATTCAAAAATTTAAAATAACAAAATAAGTTACATATATACAGAAAACATATTAACTGCTTATTTTTTTATTGTTGAATGTCAAATTTCCACGCCAATTACATATACGGGCATATAATGCCAGCGACTCTCCATTTTAACTTTCCACACATGGTTGTGAACTTGGCTGTACTGACTCATGCATGACTTTGTTAATTCTATATTTATTGATATCTATTTTTTTGATATCACTTAAAAACGCACTTTTCAACGCACTTGTCATAGAGTGTAAATTATTATTTTGAGATTGCATCAACTCTGCTAAATCTCTGGCATGTGTTAACGGAGTTATTTCACTTAAAAACATGAAGAAAAAAAACTCTGTTAACCTCTGTTAACACATGCCAGAGATTTAGTAGAGTTGATGCAATCTCTAGATAATAATTTATACTCTATGCCAACAGCACCACAAACGCATTCACAATACAAACAAACCGATGCTGGAGACACCTTGTGGCAAATAAAAGCAAATTTTTGTTAGTTGTAGCATAGCAAATACACAATCCTCTATCTATTGATAGACGGTGACGATCTACTGCAGCATAGCTTCTGTTATAATAAGGATTGAATTAACAATTGTTTCTTACAAGTCTTTGTGGCCTAGAGTATTGTGCATTGGACTCTTGAGTAAGAGGACGTGGGTTCTCGATCCCCACGGGCAGGCCAAAAAATATTTTTAGTATTTAATATTAAAGTATCAAATTTTCTTGTAATAAGCACTAGCAACAAAGAAACCATAAAATTTCCAAGAAAAAATCTGTCGAAAATTTTTCAGATTTCACTCCAAGCAAATCACAGAACGAGGAGTAAAAAGCTTCGCTTCAAAAAAATTAATTTTGTTCTCATCGGACCAAATTACCTTTGATAAATTAAAACTGGTTGCCACTGTAAAAAACTTTTCTGGCAGAAATATTTTTGACTGCCAAAGCAGGCTTCTTTTTCTTTATTTTTAGCTTAAAAGCGGCAATCCTTCTCTTGGTGTTGACAATTTATTGGAATTCAAAAGCCTTTCAATGTGTCTAGCCTCGCGTATTTCAATTTTTTTTTTTTGGTCTCCCGCTTTTGTTGGTTGTTGACATTTCAAAATAATTTTTCTTCGCGAGCTGTAAAACCGATGCATGGCCGCCCATTTTTCAAAAAAAAATCCATTTTTTTTAATTTCTGCAAAGAGCAAGCTTTTATAAATTTTCACGTAAGAAAAACAGAAAAATGTTGACAATACGAGTACATTAGCGAAATTGAAATAAAATACTTAAAATTCTGCGGATTCTTATTGTGCAAAACTGGAACAATACAGTTACATTTTTCTTGTTGTTATATTGCCGAGTTGTTTTTTATCATCAGCCCAATTCTAAATGAAATCTCCCCGGGAATTGAAAAAGAGAATTTTCGTATTTTTAACAATGTTCACAGAATTTTTGAAAAATTGGTATGAAAATATCTGCATTCATAGTCAATTTTTAAAATAACAAGAAAAAAATCTTTAAAAGCATTATTTCCTGCCTAAAAAATGAAAACTCTTTTTTTTCAATTCAGGGGGAGATTTCATTTAGAATTGGGCTGCATGTTAACTTAAACAAAGTAAAATTGTTATGTAAATCTAATTACAAAAAGTTAAGAAATGGAATAAGGGGTGGAAAAGTGATAATTGATAGTTGTTAATCAAAACCATCGATTTTGCTCCATATATGGTGCTTCTTATCAAATTGATAATCACTTTTTTTCCTATTGATTTCATGCGACAGCTCTTTAGGTGTCGCTTTCAAAAACTGTATTATTGTTCCAGTTTTACTCTTCAGTGTATATTTCTCACATGTTTCATGCATACATGATGAAAACTTTGTTCTCTTATTTTTTTTTGCGTTATTCTACAAAAAATTTGTATAGTTAGTTAAATCGAAGAAATTATTGTGAAAATAATTTTTGACATCATTGTTTTTTTTTTTTGTGTTCGGTGTGTTCCCTTTCGTTGTGTTTTTGGCATAGAGGGGAATTTTGTTCAATTTTTACTGTCCTCTCCTAGTAATAAAAGGAAAAATGAAGTAACCACCGACTATTTTTTTTTTTGAATACTATGTAGCTGCGAGGCCTCCAATGCCTATATACAATTTTCTACTACATTTGTTCCGATAAGGCCGTTCAAACACTCAAGGCATCTGCCTTACACAGTAAGCGGCCATAGGAGTAGGTAAACGACACATTATATAATTCTGAATATATTCTCTTCCTGTTTCTTTAATGTGTTTTAAATTTTGTCTTTTACCATTTATGTTAAAAAAACAGTTATTTTTGGATTTTTCTATCAAAAATATTCTGGTTATTTATGTGGAATATTTTTTTTTGGTTTGGTTTTGGAGCTTTGGCATAAAAATGTACCATCTAGAAAAATTTAGCTCATTTTGAACTAATGTTAAACTGCTTGATGATTGGTGTAGTTGGAAGATAAGATATTGTTGGAAATTACAAAACCGGCTATCGTTGAAACCTTAAAAAAATATTTTGACATTTGAGGCAACCATTAATAAAACTTCGACTCCGATAATAAGTAAGGAATACCTGGAAAACTAAAAATGCTAGCAAAGAACTTAAGTGTGGAGTTAAACATTCATCTTTATAGTGGCGACCGTTTTAACTCTGTGAATCAGGAGATCCCAGGTTCAACTCGCAGAATGTATTTTGTACAGAAAATAATTTTCAGCGTTGCCGATACCTCTCTGCATAAGCTATGAACATCATGTGAATTGAAATTAATTCTTGCCCTTACCGCCGAGTTTCGGATATTGTGGTATGGCGTTTTTCCGTGTAAATAAACAATTCTTACTTTGTAGCGGCTCATCTTGAAATGTCTAGTTTTGAGTGTTGATGGATTGTTTATAGTTTGAACTCTCGACTGTCATTATTTCTAAAGAAAGTGGTGACTGAAGGCGCATAGAGGGTAGAAGGATTTAATTTCAAGTTTTTTATTGTTATGTAAGACAATCCAAACGAAAATGTGAACAACTTGTTTAAATGTAATCTGCTTGTTTAAGAACCAATATAATATTCGCACGATTTAATCACACCTTCTTTCCCTGTATAACTCCATGAACACCGAACGAAATTTTATGAATTTAACAATAACTTCTTCCGAACTAAACTAAAGTTACAAAACGACATTGATGAAAAGCTTAGCTAAAATTTTATTTTATATACATATAAAATATATCTTTTTAAATTTTCCTTTCAGACGCAATGCCAGCATGGGTTTGAGCTCTAGCCGTCTAACTGGAACACCTTCATCCAAACGTAATGAAGATAGCTCTTCGGTGCAAGATGATTCACTCGATGGCGAAGATTCCGGAAACTGACGAGTTGATTATTTTTATAAAGATTATTTTTAAAAAGAAGAAATTGGTTTTTTTTTTTTTGTTTTTATAATGAAAAGAAAAAAAAATGCTATATACTGTTATTTTTTATAAATTACGTTTTTTATATTATGAAAAAAAGAGAAAAAATTTTTTAAATTAAAAATGGTAACACACACCTATCTAAACAATTTTAAGAAGAAACGCGTAAAAAATACACACACACACACACTTTAAAACCTTCGCCTACTAATACATTGCCACATTTCCTCAATGCATTATTTATACATTTATTTTTTTTATATATACATACATAAAAACATACGACAAATTATTAATTTTTTAATGTAAATGTGAAATAAATTATTACTACAACACAAAGTAAATGAAATTTTATGAATGCATTTAAAATAACAAAGGAAAAAGTAAAGAAAAAAAAGAAGATTAGCTGTTCAATAAAAAAAAAAGGAATTAAAATAAAATTTTTGTATTCTTTCGCTGTTAATTTATGCGTAGTTTATGTAAAATTCTTTCAACAAAATGCAAGCCAAGTTTAATTAAGTTGACTACCACAGGCACACACTCACACACAAAACACATCCACACGCATAACACACACACATATTTGCATTCATTGCATGTTTGTAAAACATTTCTTACAATTTTTTTGTTTTAATCGCGTGCTTCAAAAATATTTAATAAAAGCATTTCGTTTAATTTTCATCAATAAAGAAAACTCGCAGTAAAATTTTGTAATTTTCATCATAAAGCGTTCAGTCTCAGTCTGTCTGCCTCGACAACCATTAAGCTGATTGTGGTTGCTTAAGAAACTCAAAAACATGCTAAATATAAAAAAAATTAACAAACTAATATATTAATTAATAAAAAAATTATTTTTTTTAGAGATATATATCAAATTTATATGCTGGAATTACGATTAATATAAAAACCAACTGCATACAGGGTGTTATTATTTTTAACTTTAAATATAAAAAAAAAAATTTACAACTTTTGTTGAAAGATTAAAACTTTTTGTTGAAATGTTGTCGTTGTCTACTTCGAAAAACTGTGGAGAAAAAAAAAGAAATTGTTACAATTATCGTGAATACTCACAATTGTTAAAGATACAATATTCGACAATTGCATGCATGCTCGTTGCTATAGAATTGGCTAGTTTTTCAGCGAAGGTTTTTCTAAAGTAAACTCTCGCATGTTCGATTTTCACATTATAACATTAATAGCATTATTTCGAAAATGTATATTGAAAAAAAAAAAAAAATTCATTGAAATTATATACACACCCTGTATATAATATTTAAATTGAAAAAAAACAAAAATTATCTATTTAAAAAAAACTTCTAACAAGTTACATGAAAATCCATAAGAAACTCAAGCAAATAAAATAAACAAAACAAAAAAAAAAAAAAAATTGCAGCAAAATTAAAAAAACAAGCATTATATATTAAGTATTATTATAAATATATATATTATATAGTAATGTAAAATTTAGCGTTACAAAAAAGCTAAAAATAATAATAAAAAGATAAACAATTATAAGAAAAACACTACAGCAACGTATGTTAAAGTTACAAAAAAAAATATTAGATTTTTTAAAACATTTGTGTTTTATTTTTTATTAAAATTTCATATTTTTTTTTTTTCGCTGTTAACTCGTTTGATGCATCTTTACTTCTATTTAACGTGCCATTTTCCTCAACTATCAGCGCTACAAAAATTTTCCAATTGCTTTCTTAAAGTGTCCTTTAAATGTTTGTGTTTTTTTATTAATTTTTGCTTTGTTTTTACCACACTATATAATGTTGTTTTTATGTAGATAGTTCAACATTTTGCATTGTGCTGACGATGAAGACGACGATAATCGTTTAGTTTCGTATCGTTTAGTAAAATAAACAAAACTAAAATGTGTGTTACAAACTTTTAAACGGCACTCACATTTGTGCCTATTTGTACTTCCATAGCTTTTCTTTCAATCATCCACTATCAATTCTTCCTGCTTGTTTACCGCTATGTAATATATTCGTCATAACAATTTTTATTTTTATTGACTTAAAAAATTTGTTTCCTAATACTTAAATACAAAATTAATTTGATTTTAATTTTTATATTTTGATCCTCCTTCCCCGTTTTTCCTCATATATCCATCCACCCACCTATATAGGTACATCCATCCAATAATAGTTGCTTTCTTTTTTATGCGTTTCAACAAACGCATCTCTGTACTTAAAAAGCAGCGTATTCATTTTGTTTTTCAATATACATATATAAATAAAATTTTTATGGATTATATAAAAATACTTAAATAAACAAGCTATAAATAAAAATAATTATAAATAAACGTTTTATATAAAAAAGTAATAATAATAATAATTGATATACGAAACAAAAACAATAATATTATATACTTTATTATTTTATTAATAAAAATATAAATAAATACTTATTTAGTAAAAAAAAAAATTTAGTTAGAAGTTTAAGTTTGTATGAAAAAAGAGGAAGAGCATCTATCTGTTCATTTAAAGTTTTAATTATACATTTTTACATGTTAGACTTATTAATATGGGGCTATGTTTTGGTAGACCTTCCTTCCCTCGTATTCATGGAATCTATACGGATACTATTACAAAAAAAAGAACAGCATAGCGTGTACACAGTAAAGAAGTGAAACTTCTCTGTATTCACTTTTTCTTTTCTAGAATAAGAAAGTTTTTAGTGTAAGAAGCAAAGGGAAAAAGATAGAGAAGACCTGGGGCCGAATTACAGCATTCGTGAACGAACGAGATTTCGAATCGAACATGAGTCGAAATTTTTGTATGAGGGCAATCGATTATGTCATCATCTCTAACTGTCAAATATTAATTTTTTTAATGTAAGTTTCGCTACTTAGTTTGCGCCATTGGTCCAGCAGCAGAAAAGCTTATAGTGCGACGCTGGGAAACATACTTGAGTGCGCGTTTAATCCCTGAGATGGCCGCAAATGAGACCTGCAGTCTGCATATTTTTGGAGTTGTTAATTGCGTTAAGAAAATTGACCGCTGCTGGTTGACGTCGGAGATGATTATGCAACTAAAATTCTTCAATGCGTCATTTAAGTAGAAGCAACGCATGAAAAAGCGTTTGGATTTCGTTAAAGTAACTCCTATGCATCTAAATATTCCAAGTGGATGTGAGAATAATCCTTTTTTTAACACATCTGCAACAATTTCACCTTTGGAGGATTCAATATCGAACGACACGCATGATACTTGTGAAAACGGTGCTGATATTAGCACAGCCTTTGCTTTCAATGAAGTGGTTTTATTATTTGGATTATTGGACCCAATGATGATTTGGAGTTGCCGAGTTGGTTTAAGATTGGAACAGTAAAATTGGAACAGTGTATTTAATTTATTGGCAATGGAGTTGCTTGGTCTTGTGGCACACAAAAGATTTGTGGCGAAATCCTAGTCAGGTTGCTATAACATGCATACCCTTATTCATCAATTCCATTACTTGTTTATTGTGTGTCGTTTTCAGATCAATTTGATCAAAAAATCAGGTGTTGGTGCTCTTCTTTTGGGGCGAAGAAAATAACTCTACGATAAGATGGAAACTCTGACTAACATAGCAAAGAAGTTATTAAAATTTCAACTTATTTCTTCTACACAATCTTAAACACAGTTTGTTTCCCTTTTATAGCAAAGCGTTTTTCAATTGTAGGCTAAGGATAATAAAAAAGAACTTACAACTGCAAGCTCTTGAAATGACCAAATTTCATTGAAGGCGCATATTTCGATGCCTTAGTTTTGATCCAAAATTGAAACCAATGAAAACCATTTGGATACTGATACTCACTGACAAGGTGCTGCATTTGAACCACAGTTAATATAGAAATCTTTAATATTTATTGGAAGAAAGAAATGTAAAAAAAATTGGTGTACCTAGGACGACGAGAACCCGTGGCGACAGGCATCGAAACATGTCAGTACTTGGTTATTTGGTAAAGAGTGGTCATTTTTTAAAAAATCCCAAACAACTATTGCATAATTGTACATTACGAAAAGCTGGCTTGCAGTTCGTTTTCTAATTAAATTTTCTTTAAAATAAACTATCAAACTTAAAAATTGGACGAAAAACTCCAGAGTTGCGATTTTTTACTTTTCGAAAAAAAAAAATTGTTACAAAAAAAAAACTCAAAAATCCAAATTTCAAGAAATTAAAATGAAATCTTGCGGAAATCTTTTCTTAAACTATAACTAATACAAATGCAAAAATTGTATAATTATGTTGAATAACTTTGTCGTTAATAATTTTTTCTAGAAGTGTACCTTTTTGAAAATTTCGAGTTTGAGTCTTTTTTACAAAAAAAAAAAATCCCAAAAATCTAAACGCAAAATTTGGAAAGCAACAGCACGAATGAGTTAAGCATAGCCTTGAGCTATTTTCTGCAAGAAAATGAAAAGCCTAAATTCGGGAAAAAAGTTATACCTGTTGAAACTTTTTTTTTTTAAATAAAGTGCCCTTTGATAGCAATTCGATCACAAAAATTATAAAAAGTATACAAACATATATTTCTCCCTCGGAGAAACTTTAATAATTCTAGAAAAATGTATATAATACATTCCAATATGAACATGTGATAAAAACTAAAAATTCATTTGAGGTAAAATTTCACATTAAATTAATATATCGGATAAATATATCAAATTTCAAATCAAATTAGTACAAACTTAAAATAATTAAACTCACGGAGGCACTTCAAAAGTACTTATTAATGTATGTAACAAAATACTTATAGAAACTAATAAAAGATCGAGATCACTTAAAAAATAACTGAAAATAAGGAAATTCATCAAACATTCTACTTTACACACACCAAATTAAACTTTTCAAACTTCAAATTTAATCTACTACATTTCGAAATTAACTTTTTATAAATCAATTTAAACATTTTAAACTTTTCACACTTAGAATTAAACTATCAAAACATAAAAAGTCGAAACACGAAATAAGAAGTAAAATTTTAAGTTTAAATTTGGATTGAAATATTAAAAACTTTAAATTTTTTTATAAAAAGGTAAATTCGCAATGAAGTAGGTTGCATTTTAAGTTTAAATTTTTAATTTGATTTGTTTGAAGTTTAATTTCAAATGTAAAGGGTTAAGTTTGAACCCTTTTTTGATGCTCTGCAAGGCGTTAATTTTATTTGCATTGGCTCTGTAGATAAAGCATGTTTTTAATAATAATAAATGGTTTATAAATTATGCAATTTACTCACATTTTTGCGTGCGCACCGAAATTAAGCCTGCTAGAATGCAATCGAATGACATTTCGAAAGAACCGAATCGAACATATGCTCGTTCACGATAGACATAATGCGAAAATTAGATAACTTTTCTTGTTTACAACACCGATCGATCAAAAAACGATACCTTTCACTCGTTCACGAAAGCTGTCATACCAAACTGTATAATCTCGAAAGCAATCATTCGATCACGGATGCTGTAATTCGGCCCCTGGTTGAGAGAGAGTATCTCAAAAAAACTGCAATACAAAATTCCATAAAAAATATTCCGTTTATTCAATATTTACACTATGATTGATCCTCATCTTGCTTCAATCCTCATCAAACCAAACGATATCGAGATGATATCGCAAAGGTGATAATTTCTATCGATAACGATACACGAGATGATATCGAAAAGCCTTTTTCCGATAAAAATTGACATCGTTAACAATATCGAAAAAGTATTAATTGCGATATCGAAACGACATTGAAATTTCGATATCGAGATGATATCGCAAAGCTGATGCCTTCTATCGCTTATGCTTCACGAGACAATATCGTAACGATATCGATAAAAGGCATTTCTCGATAGAAATTGATATCGAAAACATATTAATCGTCGATAGTGAACCTATCGCAATGCTAACATTCTAATACTATCGTAATGATATCTAGTATTTTTATAATATAGGTATCGTTACGATAACGAAATGGCATCGTAATTTTTCTACCATGACACAGTACAACACATAATTTTAGGACTCAATTCTGACAATTGCACGTGAAAGTAGGCCCGAAATGAAGAACTTGTGCATCATTCGTTTTGTCTTCTTACCTGCCAAAATATTTTTAATATCGGTTTGAATTTAGTAACTATCGGATAGGGGAATTTTTCACGTTTTAGGCTCTGTTGTTTGACATAACTCGAGAACCACAAGTCCGATTTAGCTGAAACAAATTTAGAAAAATTAGGAATTACAATTCCTCTAATGTGTTCTTATACCATTTTCCTATGTGTGCAACACTTTCGAAGTTAAAAATTAATGTATAAAGGGAAAAGAGTATTTTTTGCCTAAAAATTTAATTTTTTTTTTAAAAATTCATAAAAAATTCAAAATGAAAAACAGTGTCAAATCTAATTACTTCACGTAAAGTCACATAACCTATGAGCAAAATAAGGCCAAGATTATGAAAATCGACGCACGCATTTCGATTTTATTCACAATTAAGTAAATGTATAAATAAAGCCACGTAACCTGTGAGTAAAGTGAGACATTTTTGAAAAAATCGATGAATAAATTTATTTCAATTCCAATAATGTAATGAATGAATATACACAAAACTTAAAATAAAAATTCCAATACATAGAAAATATGGAATATTTGCATAAAAACAAAATTTAGAACATTTTCAATTATAATTATAATTATTGTCAATACCCATTCTCGTTGAAGTTGACGCTTGTGGTTCTGATGATCTTCTTTTCTTCGTAGGTTGTTGATATTCGTGGTCTGAGTTTGCGTCGTCATCCGAGGAATCCATAATATTCAAGGGCTCGTTTTTTCCTTGGCGTTGTCTGTATGATGTTGCGCTGACATTTTGCTGTGTGAGTTTTCTGCTCTTCAAAAATGATGTCAACCATTCGGAGTTTTGTTGTGATAGTCCCAGCTTGGCCACAACGTAATCCATTTCGATTTCTGTTATCGGTTGTGGTGCATTATTTTCAATATTGGGTGTCCAATCTGCATCATTCACATTGGTCGGATTGGTGAAAACGGTTTCGACTTGCAGGGACACAGTATCCATACTCAGAGGCTTAGGTGCATCGATATCAGCAGGGCGGTTAACTGAAAGTGTGGCAGTAAATGCAGCAGTGTATACTTTTGTTTTCAATTGTTGTCTGTTTAATCCAGGACGAAAATTTATGCATGCGTAGCACCTGGATTCATCATGTCCAGTTGTGTCTTCCACCCAAATTACTGGCTTCATAAAAGACAACGTTGCACCTCTTCCATGTATCCAATTTACAAGGGTATTATAACACATTTTGCACACAGTGTTCGGCGTAAAATTTGAACCACTTAAATCTGCTTCATCAAAAAAATCACAATACGCTTTTTTGAGTTCCTCAGTAAACAAATTTTTTCGATAGTGTGTGTTTTTTTTAGGACGATATGACCACAAACGTAACAAAAATTATCCAATTTTGGGCACTTGTTATTTTCAATATATACATATTTTATGTTTTGTTGTTATTCACTTTTTAAAAACTGGAGAAAAATCACTTTTACTGTTCGCGTTTGTCGGCACTGGCTGAATGACAAAAAAAATCGATCAATGCACACATATAAATACTTTATCTACACATATAAATACTTTACTTTATTTTTCAATATTTTACTGGCAGGTACTTATAAATACGTGCATATTTTAAGGGCGCCTGGCTATATACCTGATTCACCACTTGTACGTTTAAAATTGTGCAAAACTTTCCAAATAATGACCACCCTTAAATGTGGGTGCAATTTCTGTAAAAAAATCATACAGGGAGTTATCATACATTTATTAGCGTTTATTGCTTCGCAATCATAAAAATCAAATAACCTTTTGTTTATTCCTTTTTTTTTTTTGAATTCTCAGAATCATAAAAAAGGTGTCAATGTTTTCTCCAAATAATGTTGTGCATATCTCGAGTAAATTTTTGAAATTCATACATTTACTTAATTGTGAATAAACGCGAAACGTGTGCATCGATTTTCATGATCTATGCCTTATTTTGCTCATAGATTATGTGACTTTACGTGAAAGTAATTAGATTTGACACTTTTTTCCATTTTGGATTTTTTATAAATTTAAAAAAAAAAAATTTTTAATTTTTAGGCAAAAAATACTTTTTTCCCTTCATACATTCATTTTTAACTTCGAAAGTGTTGCACACATAGGAAAACGGTATAAGAACAGATTAGAGGAGTTGTAATTCCTAATTTTTCTAAATTTGTTTCAGCTAAATCGGACTAGTGGTTCTCGAGTTATGTAGGGATGAAACGATACTAGTCAAGGTATCGATACCTTTACTCGATACAGTATCGGTGAGAAAGTATCGATACTACTCAGTATCGTTTAAAAAGTATCGATACTTACTTGGATCGGTGAAAATTTTTTAATGATTTTAAACCAATTAAAACAAGAGTAAACAATTTAATTACATTAGTAATACATTTATTACGAAAAAAAAGGTTAATTACATAAGTAATACACTTATTTACGAAGAAATAATCATATTATTACATTTGTAATTCATTAATAGTATACGAAAAAATAAGGTTGTTACATTAGTATTACACTAATATAAAAATAAGAATTTTTACATTAGTAATGTATTAATTTACGAAAAAGAACATTTTATTAGATAAGAATACATTTGCGAAAAAATAATTTATTACATTAGCAATACATTAATTAATGAAAAACAAAAAATTTCGTTAGTAATTCATTTATTTTGGTAATACATTTACTTATGAAAAAAAATCATTTTTGTTTGTGCAACCTAAAAATAACAACTTTTCAAGATGTTTTCCCGATAAGCGGTTTCTTGTGACAGTCACTGTCGCGCCCGCTTTTGAAAATAACCTTTCGCAAGGCACAGAGGTGGCAACAATATGCAAATACGTTCGCGCCAGTTTATATAGCACGGGAAAGGAGGATCTCATATCTTCCCATGCTTCCAATGGGTTAGATTTTAATGCACTGACTGGATTCGCGAAATATAATGACACTTCAATCTTTAAACCATCACGACGGCGTTTTTGCCCAACTGCAAGTTCTCTGTGGTGTAGCCAAAAATCAAAATCTTTTTGGATTTGGGATTCATCTTCAGATCCGCTAGTAGTAGAACTTAACATATCATCATTGACGATATTCTTTAATTTTTGTATTATTCGTCCGCATGCATTTGAATCTTGAAAGTGAAGATTCTTGAAACGGGGATCTAGAATGGTCTCCAAAGCTGCAAATGTGTTATATTCTATTTTGCCAAATCGTTTTTTACATTCGACCAAGAGTGTGGTTTTCAGCTGACTTACACATTCAATTGACGAAAGAAAATTCTGTAACTGCGTTGTAAGGCAATTTATCATTGGAATTATTTTAGACAAAGTGACATAATTTTGTGCGGAAGATTCTCTAGTAACAAATTCAAATGGTTTTAATAATAGTATTGTCTGTTTTAAAATCTCAATTTCGTGACGGGTGACCATTTCTGGACTGTCTGTTGCATCAAGTAGGAGCTCAGAAGCAATTTTTGACATGTCTGAAAATCTATCTAGCATGTAGTATACGGAGTTCCAACGCGTTTTAACGTCCAAAATAAATTTTTTTGTACTTCCTTTCGGAACACCACTGTCTGTCTGTATCTTTCTTAATTTGTCTGAATTAATTACACTGTTTTCACCCATTTAACAATTTCTCTGACGTTTTTAATAGTAGCCTTAATCAATGGGTTATTAAGAGAGGATTCTACTATCAAATTGATTGTGTGAGCGAAACATGGCAAGTGCTTTGATTCACCTAATGTTCTCCTCATTGCGGCAACAATATTAGAACCATTATCTGTAACAGCGCATGTAATTTTGGCCAGTTCAATTTCCCAACTTTTAAGTATATCAACAAATACATCAGAAAGGTACTCCGCGGTATGATTGGAACTAAGTTCCCTGGTGGCAATATTACAGCTGGTTAAAGTGATTTCCTCAAAAAAATGTAAAGTAACTCCCAAAAAACTTTTTTCATTCATTGTTTCCGTCCAAACATCAAGTGTCACACACAAATCGTTTGATTTACATATTCTTTTGATAAAATCTATCTTTACAGTGTCATATTTACTACAAAGCAACTTTTTAAAATGTGTCGACGAAGGGACTTTATAATACGGAGCTACTTCTTTCATTAATTTTAAAAATCCCTCACCTTCAACGACATTGAATGGCCGCATGTCTTTGCATATAAAATATAATACGCACATATTAATATTGTTATATTTTCTGCCACCCTCTGTAAGAAAGAAAATTTAAGCATGTAATGAATACAAGATTTTTAAATATATGTGGTTACCTTTTTGTGAAGTAACGTTCACAAAGATAGCTTTGACTGTGCTATTATTCACAGGATTCATATCCGAGTGTGAAATATTACACTCAGTCTCCTTTGAATTTTTCTGTGTCGATGTTGAGGCGTCCTCATCACTTATTTCACAAGAGGGCTTATTAGATTTACTTTCCCTTTTTCCATCACTCTCAGTTTCTTTTTGCGTTCTCCTTAAAAGTGTTGAAATAAATATTTAATACTAATTGCGCTGCTTTTGCCAAACTAGCTTATTACTTCTAAAGAAAAAACTTACTTTGAAATCTTATTGTTATCAGGTGAAAAAACGAAAGGATGTAATTTCATATGCTTATGTAGGTTAGATGTATTTCCACAATAACGAACCGATTTGAAACATTTCTTACAGGTTGCGTTTTTGTCGTCCTTTTTAGTAAAATGCAGCCACACTGTAGATTTGGTTGGACCCATTTTTCAATATTTAATTATTTAGTCATTGATTTACGATGTGTTGCAATGAAGAAAATTATAATTTTCAGAATTTTTAACAAAGGCTGCTGCTCTCCGTTACACACTTGCAAACACACTTTTAAATGGCAGTTCACGGTATTAAAAAAAAAACAACACTACACACATGTGCAATGCTGCCAACTATAAAAAAATGCGTTTTCGAACGCAATTTTGTGCAAACAAAATCTGAAACAAATGAGTACCGATCCGAGTACTTTTCACCGATACATACTTGGTACTTGGTTACAAAATATCGATACCAAAATACTTGGTATCGACAGAAAAATATCGAGTATGTACTTGTATTTACTTGTATCGTTTCATCCCTAGAGTTATGTCAAAGAAAAGAGCCTAAAACGTAAAAAATCCCCCTATACGATAGTTACTAACTAATCGATATTAAAAATATTTTGGCAGGCAAGAAGGCAAAACAAATGATTAATTTTGGGCCTACTTTCACGTGCAATTGTCAGAATTGCGTCCTAAAATTATGTGTTCAAAAATGTTGGACTGTGTGATGATATCCAGAAATTTGTAATATAGATAATATATATAATTTGTAATATAGATATCGTTATGATATCGAAGTGCTACGTTACCTGTACTATCGGGACGTTATCGCGTATCTCTATGTTTAGATATCGTTACGATATTGTTAGACTATCGTAAAATTTTTCTACCGATTTATGGTTTGCTGGGTTGGTAATACTGAGATGAATGGTTTGTGACAACTAAAATAAAGGGTGATTTTTTAAGAGCTTGATAACTTTTTTTTTAAAAAAAACGCATAAAATTTGCAAAATCTCATCGGTTCTTTATTTGAAACGTTAGATTGGTCCATGACATTTACTTTTTGAAGATAATTTCATTTAAATGTTGACCGCGGCTGCGTCTTAAGTGGTCCATTCGGAAAGTCCAATTTTGGGCAACTTTTTCGAGCATTTCGGCCGGAATAGCCCGAATGCTAACAAACTTTTTGTTGCCAAAAATGGAAGAACTGAACTTGGTTGACATGTGGTTTCAACAAGATGGCGCTACATGCCACACAGCTCGCGATTCTGTGGCCATTTTGAGGGAAAACTTCGGAGAACAATTAATCTCAAGAAATGGACCGGTAAGTTGGCCACCAAGATCATGCGATTTGACGCCTTTAGACTATTTTTTGTGGGGCTACGTCAAGTCTAAAGTCTACAGAAATAAGCCAGCAACTATTCCAGCTTTGGAAGACAACATTTCCGAAGAAATTCGGGCTATTCCGGCCGAAATGCTCGAAAAAGTTGCCCAAAATTGGACTTTCCGAATGGACCACCTAAGACGCAGCCGCGGTCAACATTTAAATGAAATTATCTTCAAAAAGTAAATGTCATGGACCAATCTAACGTTTCAAATAAAGAACCGATGAGATTTTGCAAATTTTATGCGTTTTTTTTAAAAAAAAAGTTATCAAGCTCTTAAAAAATCACCCTTTATGATATATTTGTCTGTTAAGGTGCCTTGAAAAAAAGTTTAATTTGTACCCATCTAAATATGAACCTTGATTATTTTGGCAATGACAAAAACCTCCAGTGAGCTAAACCATTTTGCAGAAACCCCCAAAAATCATGCTTTTCGTAAATATGTTAGCTAGTGTAATAATTGTAAAAAAAAAAAAATATTCACAAATTATTGGCCCGAAAAAGTTCTTCCAATGTGCATCAAAAATTTTTAAAAATTTGGTATCGGATTAGAGATAATAGGTGTGTTTCCGTACACATTTTCGAGTAATAGTCGAACATTAATAGTAGAAAGTTGAATGTGAGACAGTAAAATGAATTTTGAGAATAATGTCAAAAGTACGGAAACAACTTCTAACTAGTTTCAAGTACGAAAACAGCTGATTGCCTATGAAATGTAAACAGCGCCAATTTTAACTTTTTACAAACGCAAACGACGCCAATTTGAATTTTATATTTATTTATATGTATTGTATTTCGCTACCTTAATATAGGAAGGCCCTAACTCAAAAGGCCCTAACTCAATAGGAGAAGGAAAAAACTTTATAAAAAATAAAGTTCTGTAGTTTCGAATTTTTTACAAACAAATTTTTTTATTAAAACCTATAAGTGATGTAGCAATGAACATTTCATTTTACTGCAGAAATTGCAGAACTTTGTTCTTTAACAAGTTTTTTTTCCCCCCCTATAATGTTAAAAAAATTGAGTTAGGGCCTTTCTACATTAAGGTAACGATTTATCAATTTGTAAATTTGTTTTTTATCGCACAACATAACCAAACAACGAACTACAATTTGACATTTGCTTGTTCTTCTTGATGCTTATTCTTCTTGATGCTCGTTCTTATGTAGCTGGAACAAATTTCTTCTAGCACACTTCGAGCAACTTTCTTTTAGAAAAAGAAAAAAAAAAAAAAGTTTTTCTTTTAGAAAAACTTTTAGAAAAAGTACGGAAATACGTTCTAGCACATTGCAAGCCACTACAATCGAGTACAGAAACAGACCTATTATTGTTTTCCACGAATTTTTTCACCTTTTTTTGAAGAGAAACTTCTTAGGCGGCGCTTCGAAGAAATTGGAATGAGAATTGAGGAGTAAAATTTAAAGGTCGCACTGCAGTTAATTTCGTTACATCAACAAAACAAAATTACATCAAGAAAGCATTACAAAAAATACATTCTAAAAAGGATTCCATATAGATTACCTTTTTTCAATCGAGAAATTTGGATGTTTTCCTAGCTTTTTTATTATGTAAGAAAATGTGAAAAAATGCATGAAAAACATTCAATAGCAAATTTTAAAAAAATGTTGATGCAGATCGGAAGAACGTTTTCAGAGATTTTGCTTTGTGGTGGTTTTTGCAAAATGGTTTAGCTCACTGGATGCTTTCGTTATTGCCAACATATTGTGGGAATCGTCATAAAATACATCTAGGTACATTTTAAGAGGAGTACAAATTTAAAAAGGGGTACAATCCCCCAATACAAGTCGAGTCACCTTGATTCAAAATGTGAAGAAATTACATCTATTGTAGTTCCGGATTTTGTTGTTGATTCGTTGGGATTTTTATTTATATGCAAATCAAATTTTTCGTTAAGAAAATAAATTAGCGGTAAGCAATCATGTGATGTGAAATTTACGTTAAAATCTTCCCTGAGAATCATAGGGATTTTACCTTCGCTTCTACCCAGAGCATTAACACCTGGTTCGACTGTAAGTCAGTAGGGAACGATGAATGCAATAAAAATAATTAAAGGTGGCAGATAGGGGGCCACATGAATTTTTTTGTATTTTTACGAATTCAGTGCTAGTCCGAACGCTAGGTAAAAAATAGGTACTAAGTCTCAATCCGTTGTCAGAATATCAAAATTAGAATTCGCAAAAATACAATAAATTTACGTGGTAAACCTATCCGTCACATTGAACTTTTAAGCTGATGTCAGATTCGAAATCAAATCCGTTGTCAGAATTTCAAAATTAGAAGAATTTACAAAAATACAAAAAAAAAATCTAAGTGGCAATCCTATCCGCCTTCTTGAATTTTAAAATTTTGACATGAGATCAGAAATCGAAATGATGTTTTAAACTCTTAAAAATACATTTTAAAATACTGAAACTATTTTTATTGATAATGAGTAAAACTTTTTTTTTTCTTTTAGGCTTATGTCTTTTTGAACACTTGCACAGAAATTTGGTACAAAAGAAAAGTTGACTAATGAAATTATGAACCGTTTTGCTGAAGATTTGAGCCGATTAATATTTTGATTTCTGCTTTTGATAAATCGCGTTCAATTCAATATCCATCGAATTTAATTTTACGTTCTTTTTAATAAAACATTGGTTATATAAACGACCAGAGGCCGTACTCTCTATTGCGATGCGACAAAAAAATTCGCAAAATTGATTTGATTGTGCGGATTTGCGTACGCATCGAATTTCATTTTCGCATCGCAATACAGAGTAGGGCCCCAGGGTTTATTTAAAAAATTATTTTTTTATCATCCACATAAAAAAAAAATATATGTCCCCCCGTATATAAAAATTAAAATCAGGGTTGTTTTTATTTATGTTTTGACATATTAGGTCTGTTCTCGTACTTTCTGGATTAAATATTGCAAAACCCTCAAAATAGTGAAAGAAAAATCCTCTCAAAAATAGTGAAAACACAAAAAAGTACGGGAACATTTTTCGGACTAAAACTGTGTACACTGTCAAGTCAAAATAAAGAAAAGTTATCACATTCATTGCATTGAATTTATTTAAAAAAAAAATGTAAGACAAGAAATTAAATATGAAATGTTCCCTAGGAACTTTGTCGAGTGCCCAAAATGATAAGTAAGTTGTACCTACAGTGGCGAGCACATGTGGATACATGTTGATCACATTTGACTTTGAATAATTGTCAAACCCTAAAAAATACAGCAATTGAAACTAAATATTTTTTAATTAACTCTTTATTATTCTCAAATTTAAAATATATAACAAAAAATTCAAAATTAACAGCATAAAAAAACTTGTAATTCAAATAATGAAAAGACCCTATGTATCCACTTTTGCACGTTTAAGTTTTTTAAGTCTGGCAATACTAATTTATGTGTCAAAAGCAAATGAAATTTTTACTGTTAGTTCAATTGTTGTAAAATTCATCAAAACAGACATTTTGCGTAAAAGTTTGGTCAATTCAGTAGCTCTTTTAAATATTTTGTATTGGAATATCAACTTTATAGTGAAAATGAGAAAAATATCCGAAAGCAAGGAAAACCAAATTGTTGAAATGACAAAGAACAGTGTTTCTGCACGGGAAATTGCTAAATTGTTAGGTATTTGCCACCGAACAGTGCTTCAAGTAAGAAAGAGACGCAATATAATTGCTCCTGAAGCCAAAAAATCGCGACCGAGATTGCTTACCAATAGAGATGCTCGATGTATGGAGCGGCTTATGACGAACAAGCAAGTGACAACACCAAAAGAAGCTGCCGCCGCCTTAAACAAATCCGTAAGTGAGTGGACTGCACGTAGAGCGCTTCGAAGAATTGGATTGACATCGGCTGTTAAACAAAAGAAACCAGCACTTTCAATGAAAAATGTAGCGGCACGACTAAAGTTTTGCAAGCAGCACAAGAATTGGAGCGCAGATGACTGGAAGAGGGTAATATGGTCGAACGAGACCAAAATTAATCGTTTTCAGTCAGATGGCAAGCAATACTACTGGCACCGCCCATACGAAAAACTACAAAAGCACCAAGTAAAAGAAACCATGAAGCATGGAGGAGGTAGCTTAATGGTGTGGGGATGCTTCACTTGGTGGAACGTCGGGCCGTTGGTGAAAATTAATGGCATAATGAAAAAAGAAGATTATCTTCGTATTTTGGAACAAAATTTACCAGACTTTGTGGGAAAAAGTGCTTATCCAGAGGCAGAGAACATTTTTCAACAGGATGGAGACCCAAAGCACACTGCTAAGATTGTTAAAAATTGGCTCAATAATCAAACATTTCAAAAGATGGAGTGGCCAGCTCAAAGCCCAGATCTGAACCCGATCGAAAATTTATGGGCTTTGTTGAAAAAACGACTAGCACGGTACGAACATAAGCCAAAAAACTTAGATGAGCTTTGGTCTCGGGTTCAAACGGAGTGGGACAGTTTTCCGCACCAACTTATACAGAAACTTGTTGAGAGCATGCCCAAACGAGTAGCCAGCGTGATAAAAGCCAAAGGCTTTTGGACAAAATATTAAAAATAGAACTTTTAAGAATTAATTTTATAACGTGCAAAAGTGGATACATTGAGTTTTTTCATTATTTGAACTACAAGTTTTTTTACGCTTTTAATTTTGAAATTTTTTTAATATATTCTGAATTTAAAAATAATAGAGTTAATTAAAAAAAAAATTGGTTGCGATTGTTGTATTTTTTAGGGTTTGACAACTATTCAAAGTCAAATGTGATCAACATGTATCCACATGTGCTCGCCACTGTACATATTTCAATAATTTATTTACTTCAATACGATTGAAGATTCGGACTACCGCGATCAGCTGACGGTGGATTTACTGGCCACTCAAAAGAAAGCATACGAACAACCCCCTTGGTTTGATTTTCAGCCAATTCCATAAGCTCAACATCTTCAAAATCGCCTGATGATTCTAAAAGTTCGGCAAATTGTTTGCACCAAAATGATTTGTTTGGTTCACATCCAGCGCTGACTTGATGTGGAGCATCGATTTTTAACAATATTGAAATTAGCAGACCTAATCTTGAAAATTTACAATAGTTAACCATCTTTTTCATATTTTTAAGTGTTTGTTGTAAGTTATTGATTTCAAAACAAAATTTGAAGCTCAAAAAACAAAATGAAATTGTCAATATATAAAAAGCAGCTGACAGTTTTTATCAAAATTTTTTATTGTTTTTTTATTATTATATATTTTATTTTAGGAAATAACAGACCTATTATTACATAGACATAACCACCAAACAAACATTTGAACGAAGTAAAGATATTTTGAAGAGGAACAGCAAACATGTTGAAACACGGGTTGGCACAGACGGTCATTTCTTTGGTGAAATTTCTCATAACATTCTCTCATAATTGGGGTTCTTTTTCACGAATAACAGCTCTGATGTTGGGTTTGGGCGTCTTAATCGTTGCTGCAGCATTGGCGTACTTTATTTTAAAGTAGCCTCAAGAAAAAAAACGTTAAATTACACAATATTGATGGCAAAATTATGTCTCATTTTCGAGACATTATTATATTTTCACTAATAAAATATTACTAATTTTCACTATTTTTACTAATATTCACTTTATGTTGTGGAAGCCGTATATCGATCCATATCTAAAAACCTTCTACTATTTAATATTTTTATATTAATTTGGATTGAAAAAATATTCCTTTGCGTTTTTACGTTTTCTTTAAAATATACAATAAAGTTATCATTAAACTTTTCAGCATGATTTTCAGCAGTTAACGATTCTTAAAACTTAGCGATAATAATACATATATATAACATTGAAACTATATATTAACCAATTTTAAAGTAGGCACGTTTGTATGTTGTTAGGTAGAGTTACCAGTTTTCTTTCATATGCTCAGGGTCAAATTTGTTGAACTCCGGACATCTTTAACCAGTGGCTAGTATATTACACTCGTATCTACTCACATACTGATACTTATCTACTGATATACTGATCTGATTTACTTATGCTTAAAGATATTCAGAGGTGGACGTTTTTGAATTCAATGAGTTAAATAAAATCTATAGCTATTTTCACCCATAACATTGCATAGAAATAAATTTTAAACAATTTAGAAGATATTTAAAATATCTTGAGTAAAGTCTTAAGTTCTCAAGCGAAACTAATAATAATATAAAATATAAGGGGAAGCACTAAATTATCTATTTGATTGGTATGGGCCTCTACTAGCGAAGTGACAAGAATAGCCGTGGCGGTGATTAACCATTTCGAATTGGACATGTTGGTGAAACCAAATAAGTATAAGAAATACACAACTACACCGATGCTTATGACAAAAGCAAACGTGCCTTCCAGCGAGCGCGAGGAATCTTAAAAAATTCATTTATTAATTTAAGCATTAGTTAAGTTAAAGAGTAAACTTACTTTTCCATTTCAAGCTGCCATATTTTGAGCCTATAACGCTGGCTGCTGTATCACCAATGCCGACAGAGAGAATGCCAGACATTAGACACAAAAGATTGGCACCAGCTGCTGTATCACGATTATTGCTGCCACATGCATTCGGACTTAACCAGAGTGGCAACGAAATGCCAATGAGCAGACAGAAAGGCGTTAAGGCCAAGCCACCAGCATCCTTATCGTCGCTGAATGAGGCAAACGAACTCTTCAGTACGTTTGCAAGCGGTGGTATTTGTAGAACGCGAAATAGTTCCAGCACCGTAAAGATAGCCAATGCTACGCCGGATGCAATGTACAGAAAAGTGCATTGATAGATCAAGCCGGGCATAAAGACCAGCACAACGAGCACATGAAAGATTTTGCGAATGCGCGTTGAAGCTTTTTGTGTGTTGTTGCGTAACTGCCAGGCGATTGCGCAAATGGTGGCACCAACGAGCGCCAAATAGAAAAGTATGATGTAGATCTGCAGATGTAAATAAAATAACAAAAAAATATGCACGAACAATTTTAACTTACTCTGATCTGATCGCTGAATATAAACTGCAGAAGCTTTACAATGGGCAAAGGTTTGGTTACAGGCATAACTGTAACAGCTAACAGCAGCAGACACATCAGCGCATAAAAACAATAAACATTACGCAGCGTCTTGCACATGACCAGCAGCCAACATGCCAGCAACAGACAAAATAGGGCGCTCTGGAAAAAGCCAATAGAAGTTAGAAACAAAATTGAACCTCGTTTTTTAGTCAAGGCAGACCATCATAATAGCATTTAGTTGGGCGAATTCATTGCCATCTTGCTGTGCGCGATTAAGCAAGAGCGGAGGCAGCTGCATCATACAGTTCATAAGGAAGAGCATTACACCTTGCACAAAAATGGTAGCTTCGCCAAATGTAAAGCAATTTGGAAAACCGCGCATAACTCGAATGTAGGCATTTTGATAACAAAATGTGACAGCAAAGCCGTAAAAGAAATTCAAACCCAGCGACATTTGCATTAACCAACTGTAGAGCAATGTGGTGAAGAGTCCAGGTATAAAGGAGATGATAAGCTTAACCAGCAAACCCGTTTCCACAAACAGGTACATAAAGAAACACATCGATTCGACACACATGCCAAGTGCACCAATGGTAAGCATTTGATATGAGTCGTGTGACGATATGATATAGTTTTTTGAGATGTTTACAGTTGTGGTTGTGGCTGTTGGCAGCTTAGCGTAAGATACGCAAAAGGCCAGTGGCACGAGACAGCACAGCCAGTAGCCAGGCGAGGCGTTGGGTCTGCAAGTTAGGAATAGTTAAGTGATTCTCTAGTTAATAGAAAGCATTTTAAATCAAACATTTGTGACTGCTTATCAGCAAAAAGTTCAAAGTTTATTATTTGCTGATAAGGTTTGTATTCTACTCCGTCAAGTACCTGGCCAAAATAGCGCTCGATTTTTTTGCCTCATAGTGGGCGCCGCTCTTTTTTTCTCGCTTTTCATCATAGCTGCTGCTGGAATCTGTACTGCACTCAGATGTCATTGTAAAGATTTGCATGCACTTTAATAATGAACCATTATTTGATTTAAATTATATATTGCTAACTAAACTTGTTGCATTAAAATCCCATCCCTTTTGATGTAAATTCACTTTTTGGCTCTGCCGACATCGACTATAAGCTGCACTTGATGTCAAAAACAGCTGTACAATTAAAGTTCACAATAGTCAAATTCACAATAATGTTTATTTTAATTCTTAAGTTTGATGGAAATTAGGGTGGGTGACATAATGAAGTTGACAAGAAAAAAAATTATATTTTACTTTTGGCAAAAATAAGTTTTAACAGCAATGTAACAGCAAACAATAATGTTTATTTAATTCTTAAGTTTAACTGATGCAAATTAGGGTGGGTCACATAATGCAGCTAACAAGATAAAATTTATATTGATTTAATTTCTGACACTTAAGAAAGACAAAGTTTTAACAGAACGAAATAGAGTAAATTTCAAATGTTGCAGCCACTTTTTACAAAAATTATTTTTGAAGCTATAAGGAATTTCGAACTTTTCAGAAGTATCCAGTTTATATTTTTTTGGCTCATGAAGAACCTACAAATTTTTGGAACGAAGTTTTTTATTTTTGTAAAACTCCAAAAGTACTGGGCCGATTTTTATGAAATAAGTCTTAAAATATCATATTTTGTGCTACAGGAGAGTATAGGGGATTTTTCCTTTCGAAATTTTAACAATAAATATATTTATTTATGAAATGATCCGATGCCACGGCACTGCTGCACAAACAAGTTTTATTTCATTGAATTTAGATAAGAATTCATTAAGAATTTTAGTTTTAAATTTTAAGCATTAATATTTCTGTTCAAAACAGGATAAAATCGTTGTTTTTCATGCTATTTTGCCTGAGCCGAGTTTTTCGCAAGTAAGAACAAGCAAAATATAGTTATTTTGTAGTGAAGTAAAGCTACTTCAAATCGAATAACTTGACGAATTTTCAACCTATTTTAAGTAAATAAAACCAGAGTCCCCCAGCCACAATACTTTTTTTTTGCATCTTTTAACTCCCCTTTGATTGATTGATTTTCCGTCAAAGGCAAATTTTAAATTTATGGCTAGTTTATTAACCATATTTTTTTACTTTACAGCTCTGTTGAACTGTGACTGAAAACGACATTTTTACTCTATTTTCAAGCTTTAAGCTAATGGATGCTTAAGCAAATTAAGTTTATTCCTTAAAAACCATAATTTAAAGTAAAATTTTATAACTTTTAAAATTGCATTAGATATCTGAATTATATATGAAGCTGGATTCCCAAAAAGTTAAATTTAATAATAGTTATTGGTTATTGTGCATGTCACTTTCATAGAAAATGCCAGTTTTCGCTAGTTAACGACAGCGACAATCGTCATTAAGGCGTTTGGGAGTCCCGCAGCTGCTGTCACATTTGAAGTCTATTGAAATCTAAAATAAAAAAAAACGGTAAAGTTGATATAAAAAATGAAATGAAAAAATGAATGAATGAACGTAAAAATGATATCGATTACGTATCTGAGAAAATCTAAAAATTTCAAAATTATTTAAAAATGTGCACGTGTACACAGCAGATCTTGATTGGTTAAATAAACTATTGCAAAGTATGTGATTGAAGAAAAAAAAACCAAAAATATTCAGCATTATCTATATATAAATATACGTAGGCAAAACTGTTAAGAACCATTTTGTCCTGTTTCTCAACTGATGTTGATGTTTTTTTTTAATGAATCAGAGTAGGGAAAAGTGCACCGAACAGTTTTTAAAGAAAAATGCTATTTGGAATACCCGGTGTCGCTCGGAGGTGGTATGGCGAAAAGGGCAAATTTTGACCATTGCTATACTCTAGTATTAATAAAAAACCTATTTTTCTTCTTTTCTAGTAATGAATGCAAATAAAAATTAGCGTAAAAGATTTAATTTGCGGTTATATCTTTATATTAAATCAAGAATTTATGTAGTACAGAGCCAAGAAATTGTTTTAAAACAACATGTTTTCTTTAATTAATAACTAGATTTTATGATATATATGTAAGAGAATAGAAATAGAGAACTCTTATTAAAAACAAATATTTTAAACATAAATTAAATATATATGTAAATATATATATATATATATATCAATTTAGTGTATTTCTTCTTTAGTTTATAGAATAGTAAATAATAATTATGACTACATTTTATAAGAGCTACAAACGAATCAATCAACTTAAATATAATGAAATTTAATATACAAAAATAGAACATTTTTTCTCAGTTACTACACTGAAAATATTTTAATTTTATCACAAATTTACAGGAATGAATCCTACTTATTTCGGTTATGTTGCGTTACAATATAAATATAGTGTGTATTAGAGCGGATAGTTTTTTGCGAGCTAAAGGCAATTTTTTCTGATATAACGTTCAATCCTGAGCAATAAAGTTCACTAAGCGTTCCATTCTTGGTTTTAGATAGCATGATTTTATGTATTTTTAGATGACACATATGATCTAAAATCAAGAATTCAACGTAAATTTAGAAAAAGTTGCCTTAAGTGACAAAATTGCTTTCCATACAACTTACTTCGCTGATGTTTATATATGTAAATATATTTATTTTATAAAGTAGTTTAAGTTATTAACATATTAGGCAGTTCTTTTAAAAATATAAGTGAACATTGTTATTACTGGTCGATAATAATAATAATTGTGTGGATTTAAAACTAACTTAAGAAGGTAAACACTTATTTGACCCTAAGATAAACTTAATATTTAAAAAGTAACGATTACTAAATTAGTAATATTAACTAAACTAACGATTAACATAAAATTAATTAGAACAGGAAATAAGCAAATATTAAAGCGGCTCCTGTTGAAAATATTCATGATCGAGACACGCCAAGGCGGAGGGTCGACATCTGTAGTCATAAGACAGCATTAACTGAGAGTAGCGTTAAAGGAGAATTCGTTTAAAATTTACTTGGATTAATGATAACAAAAACTCACGCTAAGCAAATCATTCGAGTATTCGCAAAGATAATGACACAAATCGCGTGGCTGCTTTTGGGGGCGTGGTGGAAAGTGATCGCGTGACAATGAAATCGACTTGGGCCACTGTTGAGCGCTGGGACGACCAGTCAATCTGAACGAAAAAATAAATTAAAAATATAAAATAATTTTTAGTCAATAACGAATACTCACTCGAATATGCGATCCAACTGATTGCCCTCCGATGATCCTGGGAATAAAGCTTTCCGCGCAAACATCTCTGCTATAATGCAAGCTGTACTCCAGATATCCACCGAACTATTATACGTTTGACCGAGTAGCACTTCGGGTGCACGATACCATAGTGTCACCACCACTGATGTGAGTTTCATTTCAAAGTCATAGGTTTTGGCCAGACCAAAGTCAGCTATTTTGAGATGACCCTGTGAGGAGATAAGTAAATTTTGTGGCTTCAGATCACGATGTATGATGCGATGTGAGTGCAAAAAATCGACACCGGTGAGTAGCTCACGTGACAGGCGCTGAAGGCGTTGGAGAGGTAGAAAAAAATATATATATTAATAAGAAATATTTTATTTATGGCATTCCTACTACCTGTATGGTTGTCGCTGGCATACCAGATTTTGGCAATCTATCGATGAGGTCAGATAGATCTTGTTCCAAATGTTCAAAAACCAGAAATAACATGAGTTGACCTTCACGTTCCAAAAGCTGACAAACTTCCAAGAGTCTGCAAGTTGTTAAAAAAGGTTCATAGAAGTTAATAACAAGTTTAAAATGGCTAGAAAATATTTTATCTTAAAAAAAATTTCATAACATCAAAAGATTCGCACGAGAAAATAATTTAAATCCAAATATTTTATTTTTTCTTGCCAAGTATGGGAGGAAATGAACTGATTATTTTTTGAATTTTATGAATTTATATTTATAAAAAAAAAAATCACTAAAATGGATTTGAGTAAAAATAGGTGAAAACTGACTTTAAACAACGAGTGGACATGAAATTCGAGAACAGCTTGACAGGAATTGAAATTTAGACAAAATATGCTGAAGGATGCAGAATTCGAACTAAAATTTCCATTTGCCGCCATTTTTTAAAAAAATTTTGCCATTGAATAATATTATGTTCAGACATTTAGTAATCTTTCTAGTATTTGTACAAACAGTAGAAGTCTGTACAAGAATACTACAAAAATACCAGCAGAGCAATCTAGTATTTTTGTAGTATAAATACTGTGTGCGGAACATTGTATTCTTGCTGGTATTCATATTAAACATAGCCCAAGCAAATCGAACAGAATCAAAAATTGCGAATTTCGAAAATCTATTGTGAATGCCGATCAGAAAAATAGGTATAAAAAGCAGTGAAATTCAAATAAAAATTTTGGAGGGAGAATACAAGTAGACTCCACGGAGTACAAAATGTGTACGTTTTTTAAAGGATGAGTGCGGACCTTTACATACATATGTCAAAACAGCTGTTTAAATATTAACAAAAAAAAAAACCATACTCAATGTCTGAACAGAACTTAGTCAAAAGAGTTTGATAGTATCAAATTTAAATATTAAATGACTGAACATAGTAGCTGCGTTTTTTCCAACATCCAAATCGTAATCCAAATCCGATTTGGATGCTGGAAAAACCGTGGCCAGTATTAAAGTCATTACTAGGGCAATTTGAGAAGTCAGTGTCGACTACCATCTGTCTACCATCTGACTACCACACGTGCAAGTAATCACTTGCAAGACGGGGATTATTTACATATATTTGGGCTATTCACAGTTTAAATACGCAGGCCTGTTTAATTAACGATTTGTTATTTTTACGCCAATTTACGGTAGCGTATTTTTCTTTGTTGTTGTTTTGCATGCAAACGCAAACACGCGTAAATAAAAGTAGCCCTTGGACGTGTTTTTTGTGTCTCGTATTTTTATGCCCTATCTACAGCATATATAACAGGGTTGCAAGATCATTCAATACGGCAAACAGATACTGAGGTGCTCACAGTTGCAGAAATAATAAAGAGTCCGCCATATAACTTTTTTTTTCAACTAGTGCTTATTTCGTGAATGGTAACACTTAGCACATGTCTGATTTGACAGATAATTAGTTTTATCCTTCCGCTGAACGAATATGGTTGTGTATACGCTTGAAATATTGCCTGCGATCGACTTACAGAAGATGCCGATTTTGCCAAAAAAAATCATATTTCCAGATGAAGCTCAATTTGATTTTGGCGGGTATGTAAACAAGCAAAATTGTCGCATTTGGGGCACAAAAAACCCGCACGCATACATTGAAAAGCCGATGCACCCAAAACGAGTCACTGTTTGGTGCGGATTTTGGTCCAGAGGCATAATTGGGCCATTTTTCTTCGAAAATGAGCAAGGAGTGGCCGTTACAGTCAATGGCCATGTGGTTATCGGGCCATGTTGAACGAATTTTTGTTCACAAAAATTGAAGAGGAGGATATTGGCAACATTTGGTTTCAACAGGACGGCGCTACGTGCCACACAGCCGAAGCTACACTCGATGTTTTGCGCCCTGTTTTTGAAGATCGCATTATCAGTCGCAGAGCTGATGTCGTTTGGCCACCTCGGAGCTGTGATTTGACACCGTTGGACTATTATTTGTGGGGTGCCCTCAAAGATAAGTGTTACGCCGACAAGCCAGAGACAATAGACGCTTTAAAGGACAATATTCGTGAAGCCATTGGTGAAATACAGCTGCACACAATCGATAATGTGCTTAAAAATTGGACCGATCGTGTAGGCTACTGCATGGCCAGCCGAGGCAGCCATTTGAATGAAATTATTTTCCATTATTAACCGGAAGGATTGTACATTCAAATAAAAAAAGAAATTTGAGAAAATATTCATGCACTTTAAATATGCTGATGCAATTTGCAGCTGTTTCCGAATTTTTCGAAGACAATATGTATTCTCTACTTGCAAGTGATCACTTGCATTTGTGGACCCAGTGAAAATCCTACCTATTGTAAAATTTTGAGCAAACTGATTAAGTTTGTGTTTGACAGCCATTGAAAGCAGACAACCTCGTGAATTTCGTCGAAAATGAAAAGAGGTAAATTTTTTGTGCTCACCGACATCAAGCAAAGTCTTGATAAATACAATGGGGACTTTGCAATATCAATTTCAAGGTGAGGAAGTAAGTGGTTTACTGAATTCCGTTGTGGTCATACCAGTACAAGTGACGCCGAACGTTTAAGTCACCAAAAAGACACGTCAGAGTACTTTTTGCGCCGTTTCGTAACGGTGGACGAAACATGGATACACTTTTTATAACATAAAAAAAATTCAAATACCCGTCAATCGTTCTGAACATGGTAGAAGAATACATGTAAATACTGAACATGGTAGCTGCAGCGTTGATTGTTCTCTCTTCTTAGTTACTGTCGATATTGTGAATGGCGCTCGCTGCTTGCAGTTAATATTTTATTAAAATTTCCATGTTGTTTGCCTTGAAGCAGCTTTTTATTGCTTAAATATCAACAACACGAAAAAGAAAAATTTTTTACAATTTTTAATTAAGTAAACAAGACAATTTCAACAATTTAACTTCGTTTACACTTTGACAATTCTTGCTTTCTCACATCTTTCTCATAGCTTTGAGATTTTATATGAGTTGTCAACTTCGTGTTGACATTCGCGGCAGTACGCTCTCATCTAGACCCCTTTCACATTGGTCAAGAATTGAAAGCAATTTTTTTTGACGTTCTCTTTCGGACTTGACGAAAGCTTCTACATTGGTCAAGAATTGAATTCAATTTCATATCTTTTTTGCTTGTTTTCTTAAAATTTAAAGCAATCAAACGTAAGCGACTGAAGCCAACTAATTAATAAAATTAACATGACGATATACAAAAAATAAAATTAAGTAATCTGAGAAAAATGCGAAAAGACCAAAACGGAACACGAAAAAATTGACGGTACAGAGACATCGAGACCGTCATTTTTTTCTCCCCTTCGTCGCTTCCGATTTGCGGCGAATTGCCTACAAACTCTGAAAATTGAATTCAATTCTTGACCAATGTGAAAGGGGTCCTAGCGAGTATACAAGGTTGATTTATAAGGTTGTCGCAAGGGAGAGAGCGAGTACCCATAATTGTCAAATCGAAGTTGACATCTCATAGAAAATCTGCAAGTGCTCTCTATTATCATCCGTTTTTCTTTCGTAGTCATTCGCAAAATTGGCTGGTTTTGACAATTATGGGTACTGAGAAGAGAGTGCGATCAGCCCTGCGACAAAATTATAAATCAACCTTGCCTGTATAAATTCTACAATGGTTCAGAAGGCAAAGATAGAGAGCATTTTGTAGGAACAACATAAATATATATTAATCAAAAATCGAATTCGTCAAAATTTTCATGAAATTTTCTTCATCTCTTGATTGTCGAACTTTATCTATAAACAGTCCCTAATTGCAGCCAGCTGTCAAAATTTTATACAATCCAATCAGCGATTGCAGCGACAGAGGCTAAAAGCGGCAATTCTGAGCACTACAAAACCCACTCAACAAATGAGCGAGTCACCTACGAACGCACACGATCGCAAAAATCAAACATGTGTGCGTCGAGTGGAAGAGCCAGAGAGTAACAGAGCAATGAGAATCGCTTTCCCCTGCGAGAAAACAAAATAAATGCATATGTGGATTTGTGCAGAGCGAGTTGTGTGAAAATGTGTGCCCCTTTGTGTGAGCACGTTGTACGATAGATGAGAACAAAACAGAATGCAAATAACAGCTGATTTTATAAATGACGATGATGTGAACATATGATGGGGAGCTCTCAGTAGTTGCTCCAACAGTCGCACACACACACCAGCACAAGCGCTACCCACAAAACAACAACATCAACACTCAATATAGCGAATTCTAATATTAATAAACAAGTTGTGTGACCCAGCGTCTGGCAGTTGTTTTGTTTTTTTTGTTCTCTGTTTCGTTCTTGCTGTTGCTCACTGCATTTCATATTGGAGCAGCTCCAGAATTTTATTTATCATTTATTAGTTGTTGTTATTGTTGTTGTGCTGATTGTGTGGCTCTTCGTGTCGGTCGGTGCTCTTAACAGCAGCGACCGGCTGACGATTGATGACTTGGTTGAAATTGTTGCTGTTGCTGCTGCTGAACGATGGATGAATTCGGTTTGCAGTGCCGCTGGCTAAGTTCGGCTGCTGGTTTCTGATATACCAGCAACGAAATAATAACAACAACATTAGCGAAAAATTGGCATAAAAGCAATAAACTCAATTGCCGGCATTTGAGCGTGCATATGTGTATGCATGTGTGCGTGCGTGTGTGGAGCGACATCGTGGCTTATCAACATTTGCGGCGCCGCTTTGCCGTCTGCAACGCTTTGTAATCGTAACAAAAGAAAAGCAGCAATGAAATAAAAGTAAGGAGCAGAAAACAATACGTGCAAAAATAATAAAAAAAGGGCAGCACTGCAGAAGTACAACAGCATCATCGTGCGGAGAATTTGGCAACAATTAACGGTAAATAAAATATTGTTGCCGAGTTCTCAGTGTTTGTGAAGAAGTTATTCAAGCATTTCTTGTGCTGAGTGCTCTTCGTGGTTTCTTATCTGTTTTTTTTTTTCTTCTTTTCCTAATTTTTTTTTTGTTCGACTGACTGAGCAAACTTAAGCAAAGTTATGTTAACAGCTGTTGCTGTTGTTGTGATAGTTGTTGTCATCATTTGATTGTGATAACATTTTCACACTTGCTTGCCGACCGAGGTGGCCGATTATCAACGATGGACAGACTCGTGTTGTTGAGGAATGTCGGAAGTTTGTGGATGTGCGACGCTAATTGGAATTATTTGCGTTGTGGGCCGTACGGACGGACAGATGGATGAGGACAGGTGCAGCTTAATTGTTAATTGAATGCATCCGAGGCACAAGACTAAGTTTGACAAATGGAAAATTTTTATTATAATGAAAAATGAAAAAAACCGGTTATATGTAAACAAAAATTCGGGCCATGACAAAAATTAACTTTCAAACAATGGAGTGCACGTAATGACTTGGGCATTGCAATTTCTAGACCTACATAAATTCTATCGAAAAATTGTTAAGAGAGTAAAACTTAGGAGACAATAAAATTTAAGTTTTGAAAAAAATCTCAATTTTGAATTAAGAATGAGCACCGATGGGATGAGAAAAACTCACAGTGCTTTCCATCTACTGACAATTTCCCCCTAGGCGTGTCAATGAAGACCATGGAAGCTAAAAGCGGTGTTTCCGCTCAACGAATCAAAGCTTGGGATATGGAAATTCCTCATTCCATACAGTGGCAACAGTGGCTCCAGGGAAACAGATTCAGATTGAACCAGATTATCGTATTTCGAAGGCTTGGACATTTCGTACTACAGAAAGAGCATAGATATGTTGGAAAATCGCTTTACCCAGTGCATCGCATTCGAAGGCAACTTTGTTGTGAAATAAATATGACTTTGCCCAAAAAAACACTTGTTTTCATTAAAAATTCCGGGACTTTTCAGCCCAAGTAGTAATATAAGCCATGTAAGTAATATAAGTACAGTTTCAAGAATGAGAAACAACTAATTTATGCCATCGAAAATCATTTTATGTACATTCTGACATACCCACAATACCATTAATTATTGTTTTCAAATCAGTTAAAAAAACTTTTGTAAAAACATGTTTATTTTTTATTATTTTTTTTATTAATCTTTTTTTTTAATATTTTTTTTATAATATTAAACCAACGATGTTGCACAATAAAAATAAAATTCTGCACGATATAGTTAAAAGAATTTGACAAAAAAAAAAGGAGGCAGTGGGGGATTTCCGAAGTAGCTAGAGTCGGCAAATCAGACGCGTTCTACTTTTTTAACTCTTTGACAATTTATGCATTATTGAATGTATAAACTGCTATTTTTTAATGTTTATATTTATTTGTAACACAATTACTTTGGTTGCGTAATTTGTAACTGGCTTGGTAATCGGTTGGTAATCGGTTGGTAATCGCGTCGATAATCGTTTGGTTATCGCTTCGATAATCGGCCGTGGCGCAGTGGGTAGAGTGTGTGGCCCATACGCCAGAGAACCCTGGCTCTCGAATTCCACCTGACACAGAAAGTCTTTTCAATTGAATTAATTTTTCTGTTCGACCGTCACCTCTCTGCAGACAATGGCAAACCTCAGAGAGTAAAAACTACCATGAAAAGCTTGTGAGCTTTGTTGAGAACATAAGCCGTCCCGAGTCTGCATAAAACATGTAGGTCCAGTTCTCGATCATTTGTGTTCAAAAGAAGCTCGGTCAAAGTCCTTTCAAGGGCTGAAATGGCCAATTCATTTTTTGTTTAAATCGGTTGGTAATCGCTTTGGTAATCGCTTCGGTAATTGGTAATCACTTCAGTAATCAGTAATGGGTTGGTAGTCGATATGGTAATCGGTTGGTAATCGCTTCGGAAATGGGTCGGTAATCGGTAAATGCTTCGGTAGTCGGATGGTAATAGCTTCGGTAATCGGTAATTGATCGGTTATCTATTACTAATCGCTTCGGTAATCGGTAATGGCTTGGCAATAGCTTCGGTAATCGATAATAGGTTAGTAATAGCTTCGGTAATCGGTTGATAGTCACTTCGGTAATTGGTAATGTTTCGGTAATCGGTTGGTAATCGCTTCAGTAATTACTTTGGAAACCGCTAATAGGTTGGTAATCAATTCGGTAGGTAATCGGTTGGTAATCACTTCGATAGTCGGTTGGTAAGCGCGTCGGTAATTGGATGGTAATTGCTTCGGTAATTGGTTGGGTAATCGTTTGGTAATCGCTTCGATATTCGCTAATTGGTTGGTATTCGCTTCGGTAATTGGTTCGGGAATCGGTTGGTAATCGCGTCGATAATCGTTTGGGGATCGCTTCGATAATCGGCCGAGGCGCAGTGGGTAGAGTGTGTGGCCCATACGTCAGAGAACCCTGGCTCTCGAATTCCACCTGACACAGAAAGTCTTTTCAATTGAATTAATTTTTCTGTTCGGCTGTCAGCTCTCTACAGACAATGGCAAACCTCAGAGAGTAAAAACTACCATGAAAAGCTTGTGAGCTTTGTTGAGAACATAAGCCGTTCCGAGTCGGCATAAAACATGTAGGTCCAGTTCTCGATCATTTGTGTTCAAAAGAAGCTCGGTCAAAGTCCTTTCAATGGCTGAAATGGCCAAATCATTTTTTGTTTAAATCGGTTGGTAATCGCTTCGGTAATTGGTAATGGGTTGGTAATCACTTCGGTAATTGGTAATCACTTCAGTAATCAGTACTGGGTTGGTAATCGATATGGTAATCGGTTGGTAATCGCTTCGAAAATCGGTCGGTAATCGGTAAATGGTTCGGTAATCGTTTGGCAATATCTTTGGTAATCGGTAATTGGTTCAATTATCGGTTGGTAATCGCGTCGGAAATGGGTCGGTAATCGGTAAATGGTTTGGTAATCGGTTGGCAATATCTTTGGTAATCGGTAATTGGTTCGGTTATCGGTTGGTAATCGGTAATGGGTTGGTAATATCTTCGGTAATCGGTAATGGGTTAGTAATAGCTTTCGTAATCGGTTGGTAGTCTCTTCGGTAATTGGTAATCGCTTCGGTAATTGGTAATGGGTTGGTAATTACTTCGGTAATTGGTAATCACTTCAGTAATCAGTACTGGGTTGGTAATCGATATGGTAATCGGTTGGTAATCGCTTCGGAAATCGGTCGGTAATCGGTAAATGGTTCGGTAATCGGTTGGCAATATCTTTGGTAATCGGTAATTGGTTCAATTATCGGTTGGTAATCGCTTCGGAAATGGGTCGGTAATCGGTAAATGGTTTGGTAATCGGTTGGCAATATCTTTGGTAATCGGTAATTGGTTCGGTTATCGGTTGGTAATCGGTAATGGGTTGGTAATATCTTCGGTAATCGGTAATCAGTAATGGGTTAGTAATAGCTTTCGTAATCGGTTGGTAGTCACTTCGGTAATTGGTAATCGCTTCGATAATCAGTTGGTTATCGCTTTGGTAATCGGTTGGTAATCGCTTTGGTAACCGCTAATAGGTTGGTAATCAATTCGATAATCGGTTGGTAATCACTTCGATAGTCGGTTGGTAATCGTTTCGGTAACTGGTTCGGTAATCGGTTGGTAATCGCTTCGGTATTTCGCTCGGTAATTCCTTCGCTAATCGCTTCGGTAACTGTTTCGGTAATCGGTTGGTAATCGCCAATTGGTTCGATAATTGGTTGGTAATCGCTTCGATAATTGGTTTGGTAATCGGTTGGTAATCGCTTTAGTAATCGCTCAGTAATCGCTTCGGTAATTGGTTGGCAATCGCTAATTGGTTCGGGAATCGGTTGGCAATCGCCTCGTTAATAAAAAAAAAGCTCACCAAACATGTTTGCCTAGCGTAACCACAGCATAAGCAATGCTGTATAATGCAACAGAAATGAACAGCTAAAAGCGTGATGATATCGCTAATTTATAGTTTTGCTCTCTACTAAAAAGTTCTCAACGCACCTAAAGATGTTTTCACTTCAAAAAACCGTTATTATGCCGTGGTTATGCTAGCCAAACATGATTGCCGAGCATTTGGTGTTCATTTTCGTTTATTTATTCTCTTCGATGAAATGTTTGTTTGGTGGTTATGCTTCTGTTTGCTGCACAGTTACCCTAATTTTTATGTATACACTTTTTAATACACTTTTTTACACTTCGGTCAAACTGCGACTCCAAGTAAACACCATTCCTACATAAAATATATGAAATTAAATACAACACAACAATAAGAATTGATGAAAATTAATCTGCAATTTGATTTAAGACTATTTTTTGTAGTAAACTTGTGAAGGCACAAAATTGTTAGGGTTTATTTGGAGCGACAATAAATACTGAACATTTTTGCTCAACACATGTTGTTCGACTTTTTCTCAATGTCTGTTCTTTGTTTTTAAGGTTGCTTGTTATTTAAAATAAGTTGCTTTATAACTTATTTAAATGTTAACTACTTTTTGCTACTTTTTTGATGCTTCTATAGAAAATGACTGCAGGCAACAACGGAAAGTTCGGCATGTTTGCTGTTTCAATCAGCAATCAAAAATGTTCGGTCTGAGAGCGAGAGAATGAATTTGAGAATAAGTTCATTTCTCATTTTACACGAGAAACAATAACAACAAAAAATGTTCGGCAATCTTGTTTGGCTAGCATAACCACGGCATTACACGTTGCAGAAGGCTACTTTAACATTTTAAAACATAACTCAAACGGAAAAAATGCGCTCATGTCATGCAAATCTTATAACACTTTTTAAAAGCTAATCTGAACACATAATATTCCACAATTAAAAATTGTTTCATTAACGATAAAGTTCGGTAAATAATTCGGAATAATAAATTTGATACAGTTATTTTCAGAGTTTTTTTTAAAAAACTCCTCATCAAACCGCTTTGTGCCCTTATACAACTTGTACATAGTTATGCAACTAAAAAAAATGTGTATACAAACGTGTTCTTTAGTTAGGGAAAAATATGACATATTGGAAAAAGTATGCAAAATATTTTAGATATAAAAAGTTAAATGGCACAAAGACAAAAAAAAAAAAAATTAATATATTTTTTGAAAAAATTTAAAAAATACCAGGGGATAGGTAACAACTTATGCAGTTAGGTTAATGTAAGACACAGAATTTTGTTTACTAAATACTAACAGATTGCAATAACAAAAGTTTTGAAAGTGAATACCCTAAATATTTCGCGTGAAAAACATTACTGCAAAAGAAATTAAAATTGCTATAATTAAAAATAAAAGAAAGAAACTAACCTGTTGCTTGCTATTTAAGAATGTGTTATTTTAATTAATTATTCTTAAATTGCAACTCTTGCTAACCGGTTATGGAAATTGTTAGGAATTTGCACAAAAGATAAAGTATCGTTTGGCTACACATATCTGAAGTAAATTTAGTATAGAATTTTTTTATTTAATTACATTTTTGGCACGAGTACTAATTAATTGTTATGAATGAAACACGTTTTTTTTTTCCTATATAAATACAAGCTTATATAAAGAATTCGTTAAAAACACTTATTGGATTAATATTTTATGTTTTTAAAATGTCAATAAATCATCCCTATAAATTTTTTATTATTTTAAATTCCAGTTTTTGAATTTAGTAAAACAGTTTTATGGCTTTTGGGTGGAATAAAAGTAAATAAAATATTCTAAAGCATTTTTGGTAAAGTGTCAGTTTTTTAAAGCAATCTGAGCCAAATTTTCTGAAATAGAAATACAAAAAACTCAACTTTTTATTGTAGAACTTTGAAGATTTATTGATAAAAAAAAAAGTATTATTGTTTTAAAATACTTTTTGAAAATTTGCATTACTAAACTGTGAAACGATTTTATTTTTTTGCAGTTTAAAAGATGTTCTGTGTCAATATGACATTATGCTTTAAAACCAGAAATTTTTGGAAAATGTCTCAAAGAAAAACTTCGATTTTCGAATAAAATCGATTTGGAAGCTAAGGTATGTTCTAACATTTCTAACAGAATGAGGCTAAAAAATAAGATCTGCATTCAAAAATCAGTATCGTTAGTGGAAAATAGCCAGCCGGTTTTCATTTAAAGCATCAAAAACGTATTGCTTGAAAATAGTTCAAAAAATGTTTTTCCTGTAACTGTTTTAAAAAAAGGTAGAGGGGTGTCTGTTTTTTCTTTCGACAGACAATTTTACAGGTAGGACTGTCTGAGTATTTCGTTCCAAAAATTCCTAAAAATCATAGAAAAATTTGCGAGCTGTCAGCATTACATCATCATGTAAGGAATTTAATGAGGTCTAAGAAATTCAACACTTTTCATTATTTTTTTTTGTTTTCGGTTTCAGTCAAGGTTGATTTATAAGGTTGTCGCAGGGCTGATCGCACTCTCCTCTTAGTACCCATAATTGTCAAAACCAGCCAATTTTGCGAATGACTACAAAAGAAAAACGAATGATAAAAGAGAGCACTTGCAGATTTTCTATGAGCTGTGAACTTCGATTTGACAATTATGGGTACTTGCTCTCTCCCTTGCGACAACCTCATAAATCAACCTTGGTTTCACTCATTAACTACGTCTTAAAAACAAACAAATGATTTTTATTTTTGTTGATTCAATGAAAATCTTTCAAATCAAAACAAAGTTCTTGTTTTACTTACCAAAACATTGGTAATGATCGATTTATGTGTTGTGAGAGCGTTGGACTGTCTCAATTCAATCAACCTCATACCCGCCTCGTTTATAAAAAATATTAAATGCTTTTGTTTTTTAAGGTGGATTCATATTAGGTGTGCTTGTTGGACCCCAATTAGTCAACAAAATGCCAAGCAAAAGAAAATTGATAATTCATCTCGCATAAAATCCGTTCGAGTTCTATGAAGCAGAAGGAGACAACAATTGTGGGACCTAACGATCTCAGCTTATAAGCCCACTTTGGTTTTTTATAATATTTTTGTTAACATAAAAAACGTGAAAATGAATTAGAAAAAGTACAGTTAATTTTCTTTATTTTCCACTAGCGATACTCATATTTTGATGCAGGTTTTATTTTTCAGCCTCGTTCTATTATAAAATGCTGGCGGACCGAAGAAAAAAACACTGTTGCACATATGTAGGTAAAGCACTGTAATGATTGCAAAAAATAATTACAGTTTTTGCGATATTAGGTGCGGAGCAGCATGCTTGCCTTTTCTGTATTAAGATTATAACAAAAGTGTTATAAGCAATAGGCTGGGCCGATGCTATATGGAAAATTTCTTTTGTTTTTTCGAAACACAATAGGAACTAAAAGTTGCGTATATTTACGTAGTTTCTAAATAAGCTAACCATCTTTTAATTACATATAACTTTTGGCCCTCTACCAGAGCTTTTATGACTGAAACTTCCCTTATTTGTACTGCCTTCCACATAATAACAAAGATATGCAAAAATTCTATTAAAGTTCTATTTGTTTGCGAACTTTTTCTTAATACTTTTAGATCGCTTAGTCCGAAAATTAAACAAAATAAACCACATGAAAAAATCACTCATACGCCTCAAAAACAAAACATATCGATTTCTGCAAAAACTGTGCTTTTTATGTTGATTATTGGATTTCATGACTCAAATAAGTTAGTTGGCAGTAATTTTTTTTTACTAAATACCTGATAAAAATTGAGAACAAATTTAAGTCAGAAAAGCTTTGGTAGAGGGTCAAAAGTTATATTCATTTCAAAAATGTTAAGCGTATTTTAAATCAGCGCAAAAATACGCAATTGTTGGTACCTATTGCGTATTAAAATTAAGAAAAAAAAAAAATACCGGCCCAGCCTACTAAACAATGTTAATGGAGGCATTTTGTAGATTTAAAATATGTATTCAGCAGTTATGAAATAGCCTAAAAAACTACATTTTAAAAGGCAACATTTTTAAATTTTGTCAAAAACAGAGATATGAAAATATGAGAAGATTTCATCAGAACTATTCATAAAAAAGATATGGGCCGGATGGGACCACAAGGAGTATTACCACCTATACAATTCCTACACTTTGAGTGAAATATTTTGGCAATGATGAAACCTGAATTATTGATTTTTTAACTTATGTGAATATGCATCAACAGAATATGGATGGAAGTGAAAAAAGTGGCGTGGCACACCTTTATAACTTCCAGACTGCCATCTTTATTTTTTTCGTTTGCGGTTGCTATAATCTTAAAAATTTAAATACGATAGAAAGTCAAATTATCAAATTCTATGGCTGAAACAAATATACATCAAATAAGAAAGAAAGACGTTTATAATAAATATGACGTTAATAGTAATAAAAAAGTTACGAAACGGATTTTGTGGAAAGACTTTTGTTCCCACTTATATTATTTGGACTTATATTTGTAACTTGTTTTTTTAAGAAATGTACTAAAAAGTTTTATTAAATAATACTGTGGAAGCATTTTGTTTCTATCTGTACAAGTATTTTTTGTTTTTTAAAATTCATTATTTGTAAATAATTTTGAAAATTTTTGTGAAAACTTTTTTCACAAGTCCTACCCCAATAATCCATAATTTTTTGCAGTATTAACTAATACTATGTTCACACTGAGGGCTAAATGCGCATTTAACGAAATGCGAATTAGCAATTTAGAATGCGTGGCCGTATGCTCCTTGTAAGAGTAAAAGAGACAAATATATACATTCAATTTCGTAAATGCGCATTTAGCTCTCAATGTGAACGTAGTATAAGAAATGACAATTTGAAAATAAAGTAAATACAAATTCACTTGTTAAAAGCTTTTTAAAGTATTTTTAATAGAAGAACACAGCTAGAATGAGACGTTTCCTTTTTAACCAAAAACCGAGTGTAAGCATACCATAATATACCCAATAAGTGTTCGGGTCGGTTTCTCAAAATAATGTTTGGTTTATGTTATGATGTTTCCCCAAATATTTTGACTCTAGCGGTAGCTATTCGTGAGCTGGAAGGGTTTGAAGCAACCTCTCAAAATTGAGTTTTTTATAAGAATATTGGTGTGGTAGTTAAAAAAAAAACAAAAAGTCAGAAATAATAGCAATAAAAAAGTTTTTCCATTCTGCGTCATTAAATTTTAATTTTTTGCAGTCGGACCAAAGATAATGCAGATTTTCATTCAATTTTTAACTTCTATTAATATTATTTTCACTAAAATTCAAATTGAAATTTCATGTTTCTTTTAGTCAAATTAATTGTCTATTGATGATAAAAAATAGTGTAAATTGAAGGATTAAATTAAATTAAATTACAAAAAATTTATGTCATTTGGAAAAATTTATGTAACTAAAAGTTATATGTCAAAAAAAGTTAAAATATTGCATGAAAATCCGCATTATCTTTGGTCTGACGGCAAAAATTTAAGATTTTGTGATGCAGATTGGAAGAAATTTTTCCATAACCCATTAAGCCCGGCTCTCAAACCCGTGGGCGCAGGAGGTTACAACATTTTATGTGGAGTACATGAGCCAATCATTTCTGATCGTTTGTTTTTTTAACTACCAAACCAGGCAATATTTTTATAAAAAACTCGATTTTAAGAGGTTGTTTCAAACCACTCCAGCTCATGGGTGGCTATAGTTAAACCAAGGATTATTTTAAGGAACCGATCCAAACAATTTTTTATTCTATGGAGCGTGAAGCGCCTTAATACCCAATACCCGGTACCGACCGCAACTGTTAACTTAACTACGCTGCTTTTACTTACTTGACTATATTTGGATGATCCGAAGCATTTAATTGCTTCAATACTGCGATCTCACGCAATGTGGACATTGGGACGCCATCGTCTGTCAGAGGAATTCGAACCTTCTTCAGCGCAACAATTTGCCCCGAATTGTTGTCTCGTGCACGATAAACAGTGCCGTAAGCACCTAATTCCCACCATTCATTATTGTTGTGGATTTTGTTGTTGTTGTTGTATTTAATTTGTTTATACATTTGCAGGGCAACAACATAGAATACGACGATCGTCCAACATGCAGTGCGAATGAGTCAAGAAACGAGGTGGGCAGCATTCGGCGCAACGTAACAAATGCATGCAAAAAATGAAAAATGGAGGAAGAAAAAAAAAATAATAAATAAGTAACAAGAAAAACAAAACATGATATAATAGAGGGCAATAAAATAAGCAAACATTTTAGAAAAGTAAACAAAGAGGTCAATGTCACGGAATTGCATACATATTGTATAGTTTTTGTTGTTGTTGTTGTTGTTGTTGTTGTTGTTGTTATTATTGTTACTTGAACGTAACGCATAGAAAGTACAAGAAATGAAATAAAATAAAAGAATCAGTAAAAGAAAAAAAAATAAATATATACCTAATGATAAAACCAACTAATAGGTACGTGAAAATTAACGTTAGTTTATTCTCTCACCATAGACAGGAAATAGCGGAAAAAAGTATTTGTTGCGGGGTATATAAAGGAAGTCATGAGCAGGGGTTTAAATGTGCTATAATGAAGACTTGACTATTTAACGGGTTCTTATTGGTATAGATAGAAGAATTATAGAATGAGGAGTTAGAAGCAACAAATCAATTGTCATCTCGAAGAATAAAATAAATAGACAAAAAATATCCATTACATGTAAGAAAGGTTTATATCTTGAGATTCTTGGAATAAGTTTCGCAAATATTTTTGTATGTTTTGCTTAAAGTCATCAATCTAATTTCAAGTAAGGAGTGTCGGTCTTTTCGTCATTTCGTTTCGATTAACTCACGTTTTGACGAAATTGAATGAAAAATATATCGTTTTCCCCTATCTTATTTGTAAATTAATGTTATAAATCTCGCTTTACGACAAAAAGCCCAAAAATGTTGGGTCTTTCTTCGCAATAAATAAAAACCAAAATAAAAAAGATGGGGGGGGGGGCGGAAGGGGAGGGGGTATTTTGGCCTCGACCCAGACAAAGATAATTTCTTAATAGAAACCTATAAAAAGTAAGCAGAAAGCAACTTTTCATACATATACGAATAAAAATATAGTATAAAATTAATATTAATTAAATAATATCAATAATTTTTTTTGTATCTTATAAAATATGAGCTTTTGTATGCAATTTTTAAGTTTCAGATTCGGCTATATTGAGGAAAACAGCCAAACATTGGATCGGACACTACTTATGTATGTCATAATATACTGATTATCGTTATTGCCCCAAGCCTTACGACAGCATCACCAGAAAATAATTTATCTCTTCGAATAAGGAGACGACTCGGGCTAGGATGTCAAACGACGTCAAACGTCGGTGAAATGCGTGGCTGCTATCCTCACTACGTGTCGCCAGCGGCCACACATCCTCTATGGTTGAAGCCGGCCATAGTGGTTGTAATGCTATTGCCAAAAACACCGCCAAGACGGGAGCAGGTTCTGGCGAAAAGATGACTGCTGCCAAAAACGCTCTCCAATGCTATAGTCGTAGCAGATTTGGAACTCGAAGTTGACGAAGACAGTCTTCTTTTCTCCCCCGACAAGCCAGCAGGTTCTAGCTCCTCCCGCAAGGAAGGGCCCAAGGCTAAGTAGAAAGAGGGAATGAAAGCCAAAGCGCAGTACAAAGCGGCTCTAAAGATCTGCAGCCGGCTTTCGGGAAAGAGCGATCTATCTTCCGCAGAGAAGGAGATACTCATCTAGACTGAGTCTAAAGTGAAAGAGAGCCGTGAGCACTTCGCCATTAAACCACACTGTGCTTCATCAACATTGCAGTACGCGATCAAAGTAGAAGAGCAAGCAGCTCAAAAGCGCAAACGATCGGCAGAGAGTGCAAAGGTAGGAGCTAGCAAAATACAGAAGCAGCGACCAATCGCATGTGCGCATCCAAAGCCTGACAATGAGGTGAGAGCCAAGGCAAGTGATTGTTAGTGATTAGATTCTCCCCACCTTCGACTCAAAGGGGTAAAGATCCTTAAACGCAACGACGACTACCTCAACTAGAGGTATCCCTAGTTGAGGTAGAGGACCAGTATCCCGTCTCTACCAAAGGAGAAATTGGTCTTCCCCAGGGTAGTGCCGCAAGAGTCCGCACTAAAGCTCCTACAAAAACAGAATCCGGACGTGCCAATAGCTCATTGGAAGGTACTGCAAGTTGCAGAGCCGCTACCTGGCAGTAACGGGGGCATCACTATATCATCCAAATCAAGGAGACCGAGTACATTCTGTACACGCGTTACGAGAAGTTGACGTGGGGCGTCAGAAGTGTGTACCCGCGCCTCAAGAAGGGCCACCCCAAGGACAACAACAATAACACACTCGAGTCTGGAGAGGTGGTGAAACACCTCGGCCTAGAAGCCATGACCGATGCCACCCAGGGACTCAGTCTGGTAGACGCATGAGCCGGAGGCATCTAAAAATCTCTGGTAGGCATTCAAAAACCAAAATCGACAAGTTCATCCAGTCTTTCAAAATAACTTGACTAAAAAATCCACCATTTCTAGAAAGAATTAATGAAAAAGCCTTTTTTTTTGTATTAAATAATGCGTTATTATAAAAATAAGCATGTAGAACTTAAGACTGTTAAACTTGGCAATTTAAGAATATTTTTAATGACTTTTTCTTACAGGAAATCCCAATTCGTAGAATTTCTAAGGAAAATTTTATAATAACTTTAATGATTTTACCGGACAGTGGAGAAAAAAAAGTGTAATTACAACACACATTTAACTTTGCATTTGAATAACTTTTGAACGAAAAGACATCTTGCGGGACACCCTTAAGGGGGGACATGGCATTCGCGGCAGAGAAAACAGACCTTTTTTTAAAAATTCATAACTCAGTCAAAAACAAACATTTTTCCAAAATTTTTTTTTATTATTGTAGAGAATTGAACACATTACAAGAAAAACAATTAAAAAAATATATATTTTTCACTCCAACATGGTTTTATAGTGCTCCAAACTGGCGGCAGAGAAAAAACGGGGCCTCGTGGTTGCAGCGCTGGGAGTTGCAAAAATTGTTCGATCTGGAAAAAAAATGACTTTTTAAATCTTAACAAAATTGGTTATCGTATGACACGAGCTTTTTTTTTAAATTTTTTTTCAATTTTTGGTGATGTTCCAAATTTGAAAGTGTGTTTTTTCGAAAAAAAAATTGACTTTAAAAATTCATAAAAAATCGAAAAAAAGTTCGAGTCATACGATAGCGAATCAAGTTTAAAAAAATACAAAAAAAAATTTCGTCAAAAAATTAGCCCGCTAGTGCCGCAACCAGTACGAAAAACATGGTTTCGAGATAAACGCGTTCAAAGTTTGTGAACAAAGAAAAAAAAAGGTTACCTTCAATCTGTCATGCCTACTTCGTACTGTATGCCTTCATTATCTTGTGTTGTGCTGTTTCTTATAGTTTTTTGAAATCGTTTAGCAATTCGGGCTTCTTTTGAAGCTTCATATGCCTTCACTCTGGCGCATTTCAAACGATTTGCATCATTTCCTTTGGAAAAATTCAATGCTGTAGCTCCAAGTAGTTGAAACATTTGCAAATAACTATAAGCGCCGTCATTGTAAGTATATAAATAACAACCACCAAAAGTCAGGTAGCAAGTAAAACAAGTATATACCAGCTGACGTACGTAGGTAGCGCAAAAATTAAAAATGCGCTCTCACTAATCCGGCTGTATTTTTGAACCCGTAGGAATTTTTCCATGAAATTTCTTAGAATCTTAAGAATATTTACTAAAACACAAAATTATTTTAAAAAAACTGCCAATGTCATGTCCCCCCTTAAATAAAAATTACTGCAAAATAGTTCAAGTTTAAAAATTTTATTAAAATTATTAGGGGTATTCACACCGGACTCGTTAGTTTGTTACTTGTTATTTTTTTACACGCATTTTGTTTTTGTAAAAGTATCGAACTATCAAACTGGCCATTTTTTTCGTTATTTGGCAAATTATGGATATCAATAAGCGTTATGGAGGTCACCTATTCAACGAGCCATTAACCATAAATCCATTTATTACTTTTGAAGATATAATCGGTTTTGTACATTTAAGGTATTTTGCGCGATTTTTTATAAGAACGTTTGTGATAAACATTTGAGACAAAATGTGACATGGTGGGGTTCTAAAATTGGCCAAAAACATGATACGCAACAGAGAACTGCACAAGCCTACTTGAAATTCAAGCTTTTTCAAGTACTTGAATTCAAGTATGTATCCAAACTTGAAAAAGCAAGCTTTAGCCTGCTTACAAAAATACCAAACAATTACAAGTCATATCCAAGCTTTCTCGTTGGCTTGGCTTGTTGAAGCTTACTATGTCGGGTAAGAAAGTTGAAAAGCTTGAAGCGATCGGCAAAAGGTTGTAAGCTCGCAAGTATCCAATTAATTGAATTTAAAGCAAGTATCCGAAAAAATTCAATTAGCTTGTTTTGGAAAATCTTAAGCGTATTAAGGCTTTTAAGGGTTCTGTGGAGTCCGTGGTTGGCAATTTTGGGGGTAGCTGATGTCGGAATTGATATCAAAAATAAAAATTCAAGATGTCGGGTAGAGTTACCACCTAGATTTTTTTTGTATTTTTGCGAATTCTTGTAATTTTGAAATTCTGACAACGGATTTGATTTTGAATCTAATGCCACAGTTGTAAAATTTAAGCTGGAGGATAGAGCTGCCACCGAAATTTTTACCACAGCATTGCCTCCTAGTAAAATGTATTTTTAAGAGTTTTAAATATCCTTTAACAGTGTTAGGATGTCGCTGACTTCGAATCTGATGTCAGAATTTTAAAATTGAAGATGGTCAACTAGTGTAGCCACCTAACATTTTCTTAGTTTTACGAATTCAGTGCTGGGGCGAACACTACGTAAAAATAGGTAGCTGAATCCGAATCCGTTGTCAGAATTTAAAAATTGTGTAAATTTTTTGATAAAAGTGTTGCCACCTACTAAAACGTATTTTTAAGAGTTTTAAACATCATTTAATAGTGTTCAGGGGTCGCTGACATCGAAACTGACGTCAACATTTTGAAATTCAAGATGGTTAATAGTGTTGCCACCTAAAAGTTTTTTATTTTTACGAATTCGGTGCTGGAGCAAACAATAGGTCGCTGAATCCGAACAAAAATAAAGGGGTTTATGCGCCCCCCATTTGCTATATTTTTAAGAGGGTTCCAAAACACGTGTTTGACTTACAATTTGACTTACAGTGGACAGTTAAACACGTGTTTCGACGTCTCCTCCCTATAAATGTAGCAAATGGGGGGATAGACCCTTCTATTTGTGCGTCTCAGAAATGCTTCTCCCCTTATAAAGCCCCCTTATAAAGATATTTTGATATATTTAAATTTTATGTTGTTCCATATCTCGAAAGGGTAGCAAAATAGGTAAATATAACCATTTTTTGGGGGTTGCTAAGGGAGGAAGCATTCTCTTGAGACACACGAATGGGGGGTCTATGTGCCCCCATTCGCCATATTTTTAGGGAGGAGTCGAAACATGTGTTTGACTTACATTGGACAGTTTAACACGTGTTTTCACGTTCACCTCACCATTAGGGAGGGGCCGAAACATGTGTTTGACGTACAATTTGACTTACAGTGGACAGTTTAACACGTGTTTTGACGTTCACCCCTAAAAATATGGCGAATGGGGTCACATTCGGTGGACTCCACATTGTGGTGGAGTCTTCCATATTTTTCGCTCCAAGCTCAAGTGACTTGACGTTGGTCGACTACGAGGAAGATGCATGCATGCTGGATTATACTGTGCAGTGTCAGTTGGCAGAGCCATCTATATTGGACACGTCATCTTCACTAGCACCCGCAGTTGAAACGGTAGCACCTATGCCAGAAGCAGTTGAAAGCAGATCAACAACAACTGCAGCTCCTTCTCGTGCGTTCGGGCAAAACTTAAAAGCATGCATGCCGAAAAGTGCCTTAAGCGAGCTGGCAGAAATAAAAAAAAAGAGATTTGTTTCTGGAAAAACGTCTTGGTATAGAGCTGGAAAAGTTAGAGTTGGAGAAGAGTAGATTGGAGTTGGATGCCGTGAAAGTCAGAAAAGAATACGAGTTAAAGAAACTCGAGCTAGAGCAGAATGACAGACAGACTGGAAATGTTTATTTATTTTTTTATTTATTTTATATTTCTGTGGTCACAAGGAATAATGAATAAACTCAAAGTATCGTAAAAAGCGATATGGTATTTTCTTTATGGCCAATCTTTGGAAATATGCAGACATTAATTTTTTGCACAGAATAGACTACCACTTCTGCCTGCACATATTTCGTTTGTAACTGTTCATATATTTGTAGTCACACACCATAACAGCCTAACTCAAAATATCGTAAATACGGAATGTTTTATTTTGCTTACCTCGTCTGTTTCCGGAAGTTAACGGAACAATCGGACATAGAACTTGTAGATACGGATATAGTTAATGGAACAATCGAACATGGAACTTGCAGATACATGAATGCCCTTTCATTTTGCAAAAATACCACATCGCTTTTTTACGATATTTTGAGTAAGGCTGTTATGGTTTTTGACCACAGATATTTCAGAAAAAAAGGGGTCGTAGTTAGTGCAATTAAAATATCGTCTTTTAGGATACTTAGAGTTTACCCATTATTCCTTGTAAACACAGATTTTTCATTTTGATCTCAAAACTTTTATTTTTATTTCAAAATAAATGAACTTGATTTTAAGTTTTTGCTTTAATGAAGCTTAAGGAAACATAAGATTATATAACCATTGTCTTTTAATTTCAAAACTATTTTAGCTTGATTCATGGAAATTCTCATTAGCTGCATTTTCGTGCAGCAATGATTCTTCGAAGTTTTCTACTTCAATGCTACTAAGTAGTATATATTATATAGAATCCAACATATCAAAACCTACTCGTTGCAAAATTTCTGGCTATCTTTGTTGCGTACTCGCATTCTTAATTTTTTGAAGACTGCAAAATCGCTCTTTTAATATGCCAAAGCAGCCTAAACTGCTTCCTTTTTTGTGGATCAAGATTTTGAGAATTAATTCTAAAAGGTGTTATGACAATATTGCGTAAAGGATATGCAGAACCACCTGCAACCCATTTCTGCCCTGAGAAATACCTTTCCTGGTGCTTGTAAAGTGAACAATTCTTAAAAATGTTTGCATCATGAGTACAACCACCTACCACATCACAAATTCTAAGTTTATAGTTGCAAGTCACTTGACCTTTAATAGCATATATGTGACTTCTAGAAAAAAACGCTTCATGATTTTTAATTGGAGCTTCGGCTAGTTTAATTTCGATGCCGTTAATGTATCCAATGAAAAATGGTAATTCATTGAAAGTTTTCCGCACTATTTGAGAACGTTTCATAGAATTTGGCCAATACACATATTGCGGTAAAAATTTTAAAAACACATTAAAAATTTGTCGAGTTATTTTAGTTAACGTTCCACCGTCACCAACTCCAAAAATTGAAGAAATTTTGGAAATCGATGCACTCTCTCCAGAGAAACCCAATCTGTATAGAACTATAGCGAGTTCTATAGATATCCAACATATCTGGAAACTGCTTGCCTGTACATTTGGTAAAGACCTCGTTGTTAGCTATAAGTCAGCGTTCTTCAAACTGTGTTCCGCGGAACCCTAGGGTAGGTAAAGCAAATAATTGTCGTCAAGTTTTGATCAGTAAACATCAGGTTTAGGGCAAAAAAAATCACCAACATTTTCCTACACTTACCACCATTTTTATAAATCTACCACTCATTATTGAGTACTCATATAACTTGTATACGAATGAACATTGCCAAACGTTGCAGTACTGAATTGTAGACATGGGTAACGCAGCAAAAATCGCTGCGTTGATACACCAACTCAAACGCAGTTTGCTGTATCAGCGGAATGCGTTAACGCAATTGCGCCATAGCGTAGTTTGAAATGCAATGATTCCTGTATCAACAAGAATTTAATCCACGCAGTGAGGACCAACGCGTTGCGTTGTGGTTAATTTTTCGAATGTGGTGAATTTTTTGGTGGAATGCTACGCGCCAATTGGGTTCACTTAGAAAAAATAAATGAAATCAAATAAAAATCTTTAATTAATATATCTCATATAAAGAAATCATACTGCTGATGGATTCATTATAGATTATTAAATCCATATGTAATAAATATGAAATATAATTAAAGGAATAGCAGATTAAAGCATACACCAAAACTGAAGATATATTAAACTTCAAGCATGCAGCCAAACTGTATTTCGTTTAAAATTTGATGCGAGCCATCAAACAGATACATACGCGTACCTGGTATGCAAAACAAGTTCGAAGTTTGATCCAAATTTAATTCTGCTTCGAACACGAACACATCCAACAGTTTATCAAATTGACAAAACCATTCTGTGAATGGCAAAACATTAATAACAGTCAAACGCACTCCAAGCATATTCCATGCAACCCCTTGTCCTTATTTATACAAAGTAATAATGTTCGCTTTCAACTTTCTGTTTCGATGCGCCGTACAACATATGCAATTTTTGCTCGCTGTATAAATATTTTTTACTTTTGCTTTGAGCGCGTCATTTGAATTACTGCGCTATTGCGTTAGTTTTATTAAAACAAGTGTATCAACGCAGTAACGCATTGAAGTGCTTCAACTCATTAACGCAACGCAGCGCTGCGTTACCCATGTCTACTGAATTGGCAAAAAAAAGAAAATCGAACCAGCAAAAAAAAAAAAAGTCAGGTGCAAGCAGATTATGAGCAAGCAGAAGGCTTACAGTATGCACCCGTTATCGCAGACGACTAGTAAGTTAAAAAAAAAAGAATTTTTGATTTTAATAAAAAAAAAAACCAAAACAATTTTCGTTTTTTCACTTTCCTGCTTTTTCTACTTAACATCTCTCCAAAAATTTTTGACCGATTTTTATGTTTATGGCCTGGATTTTTTTGTAATGAGTTTCTCTTAACGAAAAAACAGAAAAGATTTATTTAATCATTAAAAGTATAGAAAAACTTATTTTGAAACTTTAAACGCGTTTTTCACGAAACAGGTTTTTTCAAAATCGGTGTGCAAGATTGCGCAATAAGTCCCAATTTAGACATGCCGATATAACGACGATTTCTTTCACCGATTTTCAGTTTGTGGACGCAGTAGTCGAAGAGAAGGCGAAAATAAAATCGTCTAAAAAATCGTTCGTACCAGCGATTTAGCGTTCTTACTCTTTCACTCACATGAAAAAAAGTGAAACAGCAAACAAACATCGTGGACGACGAAACAGCGAAGCAAAAGAAAAAATAAGAAAATCGGTGGGAGAAATCGTCGTCATATCGGCATGTCTAAATTGGGACTAACTTTAACCGATTTACTTCAAAATTGCTGAGTAATTAAAAAAATATATTTTTGAGGGGCTGACTTCGAGTTTTTACTCAAAAAATTTTTACTGCTACTTTTGTCGTAAAATTGTAGGTCTTTTTTTTGAATTATAACTTTGCGCAGCTTTGCTTTTTAGCTTTGAAAAAACTCTTTGTCAGCCCCTTACATTAGGTTCTCTTACCAATTTTTTTTTTGTTTCAGATAAGCCAAACTTGAGATATCCTGCACACCTTTCTTTCTATTTTTTAACTGCTTAATTTTTTTTTTGTTTTTATTGTAAAACAATAAAAAAATATTTACTCAAATATTAGAAATATTAATAGAAAAAAAACTCCTAAAAGTTCGACAAAATTAGGTCAAATGGCCCTTAATAAAATAAAAACTATACGTAACTTTTATATGAAAAATTAACTATAGCTACAATACTTTTTTCGCTGGCATAGAAAGATTTTACTCAAAAGAAAAAAAAAAAAAATCAAAAGCAAGGGATAAGCTAAGAAAAACTTGAGTCAAGGTAATACATATATTAGAGATGTCACGCCACAGCCCGGGTATTGCCGGTTAGGCTGAGATTTATATTTTATTGTTTGAACGGCGTTCGATATGTTTTGTTGTTGCTTTCAATGCAAAACTGTCAAAAATCAATGAGAGCGAGAGCGGATGAATACTCATTTTTGAACTCTGCACATGACAGCAATTATCGTTCAGTACAGTGTTTCTAGGTGGCAAAATAACGAACATGCTGGCTTTTCGTAAAGGTAAAAAGTACTTTTTTGAGAAAAACAACATAATTAAAAAGAGTTGTATAAAAATAAGAGTTATTGGCTATACTCACACAAACTGCGACCATAGCTTGACATTTGCTTGTATATTTAACTTCTTATTTTTGTTTACATTTTTCATAGATTGTCAAAAATCGTACAAAGTCGAGAATAAAAACAAGTAAAAACTAGTAAGGGTGGAGCTTCGGCAGGGTACCGAAGCTAAAATACCCCCCCCCCCCCCCCCCCCCGCTGCCATATTGAAGTATATTCGAAGTCTTTAGCCACGACATTCATGATGACATTCAGTTTTATATATTAACGAAAATTTTCCTATTTTGATGACCACACTTTATATGGGAAGTAGACGTGGTTTTGAGCCGATTTTGCCATATATCATAGAGATAGTTCATATTATATATCAAAGCTAAAGTGCAAAATTAATTTTTGTGGATCTTTAAGAGATTTAACATTTAAAATAAAGCCAATTTGTATGGGAGGTAGGCGTGGTTTTCATTCGATTTTGGCAAATATCATAGTGGTGGTCTATGTTATATATCAAGGCCTATATGCAAAATTTCAAGACATTTCTTTAATTTGAGCAGATTTTTAAGAGATTTTGCTTCTAAAATAAAGCCACTTTGTATGGGAGGTAGGCGTGGTTTTCATCCGATTTTTCCAAATTTGGTAGCCAGGATTAAAACGGAAGAGTTAAGCTCACCTGCCGAATTTCAAGGCATTTCTTTAATTTTTGTGGATTTTAAAGACATTTTACGGTTAATATAAAGTCACTTTGTATGGGAGGTAGGCGTGGTTTTCATCCGATTTGGCCCATTTTCGAACTTGATCTTCCTTTTTTAAAAATAAACTTACATTTTTAATTTCATCGCGATAGCTTTAAAATTGCGGCTGTCATCGTGTCGACAGACGGACACACGGAAATCGACTCAGGAGATGATGCTGATCAAAAATATATACATTTTTCTATACCTGCCACGCCTCCTTCTTGGCGTTACAAACGGAATGACAAAGTTAATATAACCCTTACGCAGTACGCGTTGGGGTATAAAAATAAAAAGTTAAATATACAAGCAAATGACAACCTATGGTCGCCTATTGTTTGAATATAATTGCATGATGCAACTAACAAGGTGGCAGTGACGGTTCTTGGTGATGATAAAATATCAAAAATGGTATAAAATAGAAAATGAAAAAAAAAAGTAAAAATAAGTAAAAAGTTAAATATACAACCAAATGACAACCTATTGTCGCAGTTTGTGTGAATATAATTGCATGATCCAAAAAAAAAAAGGTGGTGGTGACAGTTCTTTTGACCATAAAAGGTTGTCAAAAATGGTACAAAGTAGAAAGCGAAAAAATTAAACAAAAAAAAAATGTAATAAAGCCATTTGTGAAGCCAACTGTCATTACTACCATAGTGGGAATATTATAAGGTGTTTTCAACCCATTAAATTGTTCTATATATTTTTTGACATACTGCCTTATTTTGAAAAGTTTCATACATGGTTTGATATGTGATGATTCTATGAAAATGTCAAAATATGGCAACCAATTTTTTTCGGATTTTCCGGATGGGAAGACCTTATATTTATTCCACCATGACTACTACCTTATTGATTGCATCATGCATGAGCTCACTAATACCTTCCAAGCACAACTGGTTATGTAAGAGCAATTTTTTTTATAGTACGAAATAAAAAGGGAGGAGAAAAAATAATAAAATTTATGAAATGTCAAAAATCCGACCAGCAATCAAAATGTGAAAGAGAGTAAAAATAGTTCACTGAATGCCGTTTAAGCGATCATCGTCTGACCTCAGCCTTACTCTCTACTGTTTTCTATAAAAAAGTAAAATTTTAAAAAACCTGTTTCTAGAATCTGTTTTTTTTTCAAAAAACTTCGAAAACTTAAATGATTTACCGGGGCGTATACTTGACACAAAATGTAATAAAACCCAAATAAACCAAAGTGAGTTCTTTATGAGAACTACGAAATCGATAATTGTTCAAATATTAGATAACTTAAATATAGATTCATAATATTAAACAGTTTTTTTTTAAGTGCAACTATTTCTGATTTTTTTCCATGACAACTTTGAATTTTAAGAATGAGTTGAATTTTCTCACATTTAGGTAAACTTGAATCACCAATAACCCGATAAAATAATCGGGAATAGAAAAAAATATGGCTACAATAAGTCGTATATCGAATAGCTAAATTTTGTCGATTCTAATCTGTATGGGTCAGGTTGCCAAAATATGCAAAAAAAAAAAAAAAAATGCAAACAAGTGAATCAATAACGAAAAGATTAAAAATGCCAAAAAAAAAAATAAATAACATTAAAGAAGTAAGAGCTACAAGGCAGAGAGGGAGAGAGAGAAAGAGAGTGAGAGCGTGTGCGAAAAAGAGCTGTCATTGAATGTTGATTAAAAATATTAACAATTGTCGTCAGCTGTTTTTTTGTTTTTTGTTTTTTTTTTTTGTGTAAATAACAACAAAGGAAACACGGTAAATAAGGTAGCTAAAATAAAAAGAAGGAAGGCATCAACAGATGTCTATGACACACAAAGTACGGAGAAAATGAAAAAGAAGCACAGGAATAAAAATAAATAATGAAAGAAATGCTGAAAATTTTAATAATTTAAGAAGAAGGTTTAGAAAAAAAAAAAATCGCGTTTTTCTAGTTTAGCTGTTCGTTACTTGCTTGGCTGGTTTTATGGGATGAATGACGACTATAGCACAGATGATTAACAGAGAATGAATGGAACGCCAACGATCAGCTGGGCGAAGCGAAAAGCTAGCCAAAAACGTTTAACATAATTCAGCAAACATTTGAAGAGAATAGAAAAAAAAGAGGTGTAGGAAGAAGTAGGAGGAAAAAAAGTGCGATAATATTTAAAGCAAGTTAAATTAAAAAAAAATAAAAACACACACACACTAATGACCACTGCAATACAAAGCAACTAATAGACTCTAGAAGTTACATGCATGGCTCACAAGTAGCATGTTATTGTTGTTGTTGGTAATAATTGTTGCTTGGCAGTCTGCTCAGATCGCATTAAGAACCTTTACAAAAACAACATAAACAAAACAACAACAAACATAGAAACGAATAAAGAGACGACTTTCGGAATATTGCTGTTGCTCTGAATTTTTTTTTTTTTTTTGTTAAAAACATTCGACATAAAGCCGAAACTAAAATAGTAAAAAATGCTCAAAATAATGAGAGATTATTAAAAAAAAATTAAAAGCTGCAACAACAGTGTTTAATGAAATAGAAACAACAAAAAAAAAAAAAAAACACTAACATAGCACGAGGAAAAAGAAAACGAGCAACAAAGTAACGAAAAATCTATCAATTGCTGTTTTAAACAAAGCATATTCGAAGACGAAAGCAGTGACAAGCTAAATATTTTATATATTTTGACAATAAAAAAAAAAAAAAAAAATAGAAAAAATAAAAATAAACAAAAGTAATAAAATATAAAATTTTATAGAAAAAAACCTCTTGATTATTTTTACGTTGCGACAAAAGCATTCAAAACGAAGCAAGTGTATCTATTTCTGAGTGAGTGTGTGTGTGTGTGTGTGTATGTGCGTAAGCCGGGTGGTGCTGCAGGTGGGTGGAAGGGTTAGGCAGGAGGCCAGACAAAACCACGAAAAAGCACAGACAGCAGTAGCAACAAACAATAAAAGGAACAACAACAGTCAGCGGCAACAAGGGCAACAGCAACAACAACAACAACAACAACAACAACAACAACAATGATATAACTACACGGCAAAATAACGTCAATTGCGATTTGGGCAGGTGTTTTGTTGTTGCCATTCAATAAGTCTTTATTGTTGTTGCTGTTGTTGTTGTGCCTTCTGTTGTTGCTGTCGCTATTTTTTGTTGTATTTGCTGCTACTGCTGTTGCTGCTTGATAATATTTGGCATACGTTGAATTTTTTAATAGCTTGACTCACCGAATATTGCTGTATTTTAAACTTGGCTAAATTATACGAAACATTGTTGAGTGTTTTTTTTTTTTGTCTGTTTTTTTTTTTTTTTTCTTTGCACTAGTTGCGTCCACTTAAGAAGCGACGTTGCGCATGTGAAGTCAAAGTGAAACTTAAAATGATCTCATTTAAGCCAACTTAGCAACAAGCAGCTAGATCTATCTAGATACTATTAAGTTATCTGAATTTGATGCGTTATGGTTCGCTCTCATTAGTTTCAATTTCCTGATTAAATTAGTAACTACTTTAATCTAAAACAGCATCCGTTGGATTGAAAACTCATCGAAAATGTTGAAGAAAAAGTTTGTAACCATGCTTAAACTCGGATATACTCGTAGTAACTCAATTTCTTGAGAGACCAGTGAAAAAAATTTACTTGCGATACTTATATCTTTGCACCATTTATATTTATAAAAATTATATTTGCGACATTGAGATAGCAAAATAATTAAATTTTTCATTTTGTTTCACTTGTGTTCTGAGTTCTGACTAAATCATAGTAAACTAGGACAAGCGTTCATTAATAAAATAAATATATGAATAAAACATAAAAATGTGCTAATGAAAATAAAAATTTAATCAACATCTTAGGAAAAAATTAGGGCAACGGGGTCATTCGATTATCACACTTCATAGCATTCTTTGAAGAGATAAGCATATAAAATTGAGTTATTAAAAATTAGCTTGGACTTTGAAAGCATATTGTAACCGATTTTATTAAAAAGTGAAACTTGGGAGTTCCCACTGATATATGTAATAGAGTCCTAGTATAAGTAAATAAATTTGACATTGTTGCATCACAAGAATAGCAAAAGAGTTATTTATATAAAAATCTATTTCCTATTATAGCATAAATACTAGCAGGCAATAGTGGTCCGTGGCTTCGCCCTCGAGCGTTAATACGTTTTTGTTACTCTTTAAATAAGTGTGGAGAGAGAGAGAGCGTAAAAACTTCATATAAACAAATCCTTAAGGGGTTACATGACATTGGCAGTTTTTTGAAATCGATTTTTTTAATAATTTTGTATTTTAGTAAATAGTAAATCTTAAGATTCTAAGAAAAAAAATTTCATGGAAAATTCCTACGGGTTCAAAAGTTACAGCCGCATTAGTGAGAGCGCATTTTTTATTTTTGTTACCTTGTTACCTGACTTTTGGTGGTTGTTATTTCGTACCTACTTGAAGGGTGGGTTTTTTTTGTGTTTTTGAATTTCTTTATATAATTATAACTCATATAGTGGAATTTTTCTTTTATATGCTCAGTTATTTGCCATCTTTTGCAGCGTGAAGTCGTGGTTTTTTTGTGAAAAATATTCACGCAAAACTCCAACGAAAGTTTGAATGCAAAAATTTGGCTCATTGCACCTAAGTTTATGCCAGGCAGCAACAGAATTGTTAATATTGCAAGCTACATGGCAGTGTCTACTTACACTGACGGCGCTTAAATTTATTTGCAAATGTTTCAACTACTTGGTATCACCATAGCAGCTACAGCATTGAATTTTTCCAAAGGAAATGATGCAAATCGTTTGAAATGCGCCAGAGTGAAGGCATATGAAGCTTCAAAAGAAGCCCGAATTGCTTAACGCTTGCAAAAAACTATAAGAAACAGCACAACACAAGATAACGAAGGCATACAGTACGAAACAGGCATGGCAGATTGAAGGTAACCTTTTGTTTTCTTTGTTCACAAACTTTGAACGCGTTTATCTCGAAACCATGTTTTTGGTACTGGTTGCGGCACTAGCGGGTTCATTTTTAAAGCCAATATTTTTTTCGAAAAACACACTTTCAAATTTGGAACATCACCAAAAACTTAAAAAAAATTTAAAAAAAAGTGCGTGTCATACGATAGATAACCAATTTTGTTAAGATTTAAAAAAGTAATTTTTTTTTCCAGATCGGACAATTTTTGCAACTCCCAGCACTGCAACCACGATGCCCCGTTTTTTTCTCTGCCGCCAGTTTGGATCTATAAAACCATGTTGGAGTGAAAAATATATTTTTTAAAATTTTTTTCTTGTAATTTGTTCAATTCTCTACAATAATAAAAAAAATTTTGGAAAAATGTTTGTTTTTGACTGAGTTATGAATTTTTAAAAAAAGTTCTGTTTTCTCTGCCGCGAATGTCATGTCCCACCTTAACACGCTGAAGGTGGTCACTGAATTGACTTGCATTCAAAAACGTTTATCCGCTCTCTCTCTTATTGTTTTTTTGTGAGTTTCTAATGAAAGCAACAACAAAAAATTGAACGCCGTTCAAACGATCACCGTGTGACCTCAGCCGTTAGGACAATGCATGTAAAACGAGTAAAATTAAATAAAAAAGATTTTTTCTTTTGTTTTATTTTGCAGCTTAGCATTGCATGTACATGTATCTCAATTTTCGCCTTGCTCAAGGCTCATCTGTTTTCTATATTGTGCTGTGCTACACACTACAACAACAACATGGAGTTTATTAAAACTCTCGCAACACAAACGCATGAAAAGAAAACGATCGAGCAATTCGTGGCAGCATCGAGGATGATTCTTTATTAAACATACATTAAACATACTTATTATGAAAATTTCCAAATCAAAACACCCCTTTACTGTACTGTAGCACAAATATGACATTTTAAATCTTATTTTATAAAAATCCTCCCAGTGCTTTCAAAGTTTAACTGAAAGCAAAAATTCGCACTTCAATTTTATATAATATTATGGATTATGAAAGGATTATTGATCTGGATAAAATATCAATAATTGATTTCAAGTTACAGTTTGACAAGCACTCCAAAAAATGACTCAAGTTTGAAGAGCAAAATTGTGCTACAATTTAACATCACCTCAAAACGTATGCAAAGTACGTTAGTTACTGTTGGACAAATATTAGAAAAATCTATGCGAGAAGTTGGATACGAATAAATAATACTCATTCTTATTCTTGAGCCCGTGCTAGCTCTTAAAACACCGTCAAAATAAATATTTTTTATTGTGGAAAATTAAAATTATGACGTTGAACAAACTGTTTTATCGAAAGTGATTTTTCATTCGATTTCACTAGTTTACTTAGTTCCATATAAAATTCGTGTGTGGTATGGTCCCCTAATCTCAAAAACAACTTTTAAAAATTAGATCTGGTTAGGTTTTCGAGATATCGACCGATGATTTTTTTTTTGTTAAAAAGGTTATTTGTCGGAAAAGGTTATCCTACATTATTCGCAGTATATACCGTTTGGACTAAAGTACTTTACTGAAATAACATTAAAATTAATGATGATTAAATTACCTAAAACTTTTTTTGTACATTTGGTCGGTATGGTTTTCAGGTTTTTTTTTTGTTTTTGAAAATCTGTAATTGAAAAATCATTTCACTATCTGAAAAATTTAGAAAATATCAGATCATCAGCAGATTATTTTCGTTAGTATAAAGTTTAGTATAAAGTGCGGCCAGAGCGAGGCTTGTGTTGGTCTTAACTCTTTAACTTTTGTACAAAAACTTTGGTCCTGTGAGAATTACGAGCTTCGTAAAATCACCTTAAACCTAAGTATAACTTTTTCCGGAAGAAGATTTCTCAGTTTTCAAAAAATATTTTATCAACTTTTTATACAATTGGCTAGTAGGGGATTGGTGGATTTGTTTTTAGTCGAAAAATTAACAAAAACATTTTTTTAAGCTTAGATAATTTTAAATTTTTTGAAAACCTTTAGCTGGTGACGTGCTGGAGCGGCGCTAGCGAAATATTATTTCACCTTCTTTCCAGCGAGTTTAGTTGCGCCGATAACATAAAGGGGAATAGCTGCGTCCGCCAGGCCCAAATCGCTAAGTAAGATCGATACAAAGTTGTACAACGTCCTCTCCGACCTTATGTACTTGCGAACTGAACCAGTTTTTTTTTTACAGCTACTATTAATAATGAAGAAGTCTGAGCCTCTTAAGAGGACTTACTTACTTACTTAGGTGGATGTAACAACCCGTGTTCGGGTTTCGGCCGACCTCATCAGCTCTCGCCAGGCGCCTCTGCTTTGCGCGCGCCTTTTCCAATCGAATACACCAAGTGCGGTTAGGGCTTCCTCGGCCGGGTCCATCCATCGGAGACATGGTCTCCCTCGTCGTCGTTGACCAGCGACCCTCGCCTCGAGCACGTTTTTCGCTGGAGCTTCGTCGCCCATACAATGGACATGATCCAGCCAGCGTAGTCGCTTCACAGTTATACACCGAACTACGTCAATGTCTTCGTAGAGCTCATACAGTTCGTGGCTCATTCGGATGCGATAGTCAGAAGAACTTTTCTCTCGAACACCCCCAGAGCGGCTGCGCCAGTTTGCGAAACTACCCATGCCTCAGCGCCATAAAGCAGGTAGAACAAGCGTCTTGTAGAGTGTTAGTTTTGTCGATCGAGAGAGAGCTCTGGAACTTAGTTGCTTACTGAGCCCGTAGTAGCACCTATTAGCAATTATTATTCTTCGCCTTATCTCCAGGCTGATTTCGTTGTTGGTATTAATGGCGGTGCCAAGGTATACGAACTCCTTGACTACTTCAAAGTTATAGCTGCCGGATGAAACGTGGGAGTCTAAACGCCGCGCTCCCTTGTTTGTAGACAGCATATACTTTGTTTTACCCTCATTTATCGTCAAACCCACTTTGGCTGATTCCTTTTCGATAGCGGCGAAAGCAGCGGTAACATCTCTCTTGGTTTTGCCAACAATATCAATATAGATAATAGAAAATGGTGCCATTACGATGCACACCCGCCTTTCGTCATGATCCCCATGATCCCCTTCATGATGATGTTGAAGAGATCGCAAGACAGTGGATCGCCTTGCCTGAAACCTCTTTCGGTATTGAAGGTTTCGGAGAGGTCATTTCCTACCTTGACGGAGCTGCGTGTGATGCTCAACGTCATTCTGCAAAGTCTAATCAACTTTGCAGGTATACCGAACTCAGACATTGTTGCGTATAGGCAATCCCTTCTCGGGCTATCGAACGCAGCTTTAAAATCGACAAAGAGATGGTGTGTGTCAATTTGATTTTCGTGGGTTTTCTCCAGGATTTGTCGTAGCGTGAAAATCTGGTCTATGGTGGACTTACCAGGTCGAAAGCCACACTGATAAGGTCCAATCAGTGTTTTTGTAATCGGCTTTAATCTTTCACATAGTACGCTTGAGAGAACCTTATATGCGATGGAAATAAGACTGATACCTCTATAACTAGCACAGATTGTAGGGTATCCTTTCTTAAGGATAGGGCACAGTACGCCGTATTCAGATCTCCATTTTCGTCTCTACAAGTGGATGCAATTTAGTTTAGGTTAAACTTATTGTATTGAAGTGTAACAGTTGTTCAGCCGTCGCTGTAACCTGTGATTTGGTTTAAGTAATAAGTGAAAATGAGTAAAACTGAATCAGATTGTCAGTATCGGGTTCAGAATACAAGTATATTAATGAATTTGACGAAGAAGACACATTAAGCGTCTAAACATTATTTGCTCAAAAAGGTTAACCATTATTTTTTCGACTTTCACCAGGTATTATTGGTTTGTCTCCTTTTCAATAAAAAAAAGCGTGCAAAATAAGAACATGTAAGAGCAAAAAGGAGCAGAGCGAAAGGAAAGAAGTATACAAGCCGCAAGGGGAATGTTGTTGCAGCAATAACAATGGGCCAGCCCTACAGTTGCAAAAAAAAATGTTTTGACCCTAGGAATTGGGATATACATACGAAAATTTTTAAGGAGTTTTGTGAACTGGCAAATAAAAGCAAATGTTCAAGGTGACCCTTTCAAACCAAATTGTCTATACAGTCGCAGTTTTCCCCTCAACCCAAAAAAGTATGAGGATACAATTATTTTGTCTAAAAAGTATATTGCTCCAGCGGATATGCATTTTTATAATAGCCTTGTGTGCCACCAGTATCTACCCACTGAACCATAAGCGAAGGTTTTGAGTAAGGTGAGAGTTTTGCGAACGTTTTTGGTTAGAATTTTTTTTTTTTTTATTTTTTCTTTTTTCTTTTGTCGCTTAAAAGTGCTTGCTATAAAAGGGTTAATTCGTGAAAGCTTTTCCCATAAAGAAAAATTGTGCATATTTTGCGAAATTCATTAAAAACTTATTTTGAGTAGAAAATGAATCATTTTTGTATCATTTCAGTAGGTAAGACTTCCTTGTAAATGAACCATTTTTTGTTCATAAATGAGTTTGGAAATGAATCATTTATGTTTCTTTTTTGCATTCTGAAATGAGTTCAGAAAAGAATAATTTTTTTTTATCTTATCAGTAGGAAACAATTTCTCATAAACGAACCATTTTTTGTTCATAAATGAGTGCACAAATGAATCATAAATTTTACTTTTTATATTCTAAAATCAGGTAAATAAAGGAACTTAAAATGAAAATGTTAACCTTCGTACAAACGTCATATGAACTTTTTTACCAGTGCGAGATGGATGTACTGCTACACGTATGCATTTCAACATTAATTTAATTTTCAACATTTCAACATATCTATCAAAAATTAAAATCAAGCCCAAATAGAATGAAAACCACGAAAACATTCCATGCAAAAATGTAATCAAATAAATTCCCCAATTAATAACTTTACTATTTTGACATTTCATATATAATTTGGAAGTTTGTCAAATTGGAAAACAATCACGCCTTTTTCCCTTTGAAACATCAATATCATGAAAAACAATGCGTGAATTCCAGCCCAGGTATATTAATCCTATTAACCCAATGATTAATATGATCTCTAATTTTAGTAATAATCATTTTTTCTTTCACAAAATATCGATATGTAATTATAAATAGTATTATGCAATAATAAAATTTATAATTCATAAAGGTTATTTTTTTTTTAACTCATTATTGAAAAAAAAAGTGTTTGTTTTTGAGAGGCAATTCAGTCCAAAGATTGATACAAAAAGGGTTCAATTTCGTTTCGGTTTTTTACAAAAGAACTTTTGTATGGTTCATTTTTGAACTCATTTCCGAAGAAAAAACAGTTTGTTTCTGAGAGACATTTTCGTCCGGCGATTGAATCAAAAAGGGTTAATTTCCGAGTGCCGAAAAAGAACTTTTATTTTATGGTTCTTTTTTTAACTCATTTCCAAACAAAAAAGAGGATAATTTATGGTTCTTTTTTATCTAATTTGCGAACAAATTAAGGTTCGTTTTTGAGAGGCATTTTATTTCGACGAATGATATAAAAAGGGTTCATTTATGAGTGCCGAAAATGAACGTTTCTACCCGAAAAGTTTCATAAATGAATTCAAAAACGGTAGTTTTGGTTTACTGGGTATAAGAAGGAAAATTCAGAATATGATGATACCAACAAGGCTCTTAATTAATTTTCACCAAAAACGGTGTGAAAACCGGTTAATTCCCAAAACATCATTATTAATTTTTTTAATAACAAAAAATTTATTTTTGAATTTTCTTCAACTCAATGAATATGTTGATTTTTTTTCGAAAATAAATGAAAATAAATGTTCTTATTTCTTCTCTAACAATTTTAAAAAGTGGACTAATCCGGTTGTTACTCTTGGTGCTTCAATTTCAATATTAACTCTTTAACGACCAAATGTTCTGATATTTACCTTGGTTTTTAACCTTAACCAAGTAAGTAAGTAAGTAAGTCTTCCGAATAAGGTGCATAAAATTTAAAAAAAATTGCAATTTACCCCTAATTTTTGCAGAAATACTTCAAAATATGCAAATTTTATTTATTTATTTTTTTTTTAATCGCGATTTTCTTCATGATACCGGATTTGAGTGCATTGAAATGCACGTATAACGTGTTCCCGATGGTTCGACTTCAAAGATATGCAATGAGAAATTTTTTTTTTCATCCCTCAAATTGAAAAATGGCGTCCGAAAGCAAATGTTTTTTTTTTTGGTTTTTTATTGTTTCTGAATTTTTTGAGTAGTGTAAAAAAATGAACACTTAAATAAATCATTTCTTACGTTTTTTTGACCTGCTACAGTATATACACATGTGTGTGTTTCTTGAGTATTAATATTTATGTACTTTTTTTAAGAAAATTAAATTTAAATTTTAGATTTTTGAGCTTGTCTTTACATAATTCCATAAAGAATATATGTATGAATGTGCCAAAGTTTCTTTCAACACAAAAGACCTAGATCTGTATCCAAGCATTTTTGAAGTTAAAATTCTTGCATACTTTTGGGGATAAATATATTTTATAAATACAGATACTGATTTGAAAATTATCAAATTGGGTGGAATTTGGTTTTTTCATGGGTTGTCCAAACAACAAATTATATAAAATTAAATTTTAACCCTTCCTGTGTGCACTATGACACGATATCGTCCTCCAACTTTTTGTGGTGTTGTTGTACCTGACTGACTGTTCCAAAATTAATTGCGCAAAACCTAAACTCTTTGATTTAAACCTTAAACTAAACCCCTTAAACATATTTAGGGTTAAAAGATGTCTCTAAAGAGGTGGAAAAAAAAAGCTTTGACAAAATCGTCATAGTGCACTAATAACGTACGCAAAAACATAGTGGACACAGGGAGGGTTAAGAATGTTGCAACAATTTCATGTTTTGATAAATTCAACTATAGTTAAAAGTGCTCACGGTATATAATATTTCAGACAAAAAATGCATCAACTTTTTAATATTTTTGGGTAATATTATTTTGCGCTACGCCACTGTTAGCCCCAGTTTATAAAATGATAGATCATAGTTAATTACCTGTTCCAATGACATTGAGTTCCTCATAATTAAATGGATCATCATGCCGATGTGACTGCATGATGTGTTTCGATGAGGACATTTTTATTTTTGTTGATTTGTGATTGTCGGAAATAAATTTTTTTATTTCTTTTTGAAATGTTTATGTTTATATAAAAGTATTTATTTTTTTAACGATCAATAATTTGTTAAATTCTTTTTTTTTTCCCAAGTCAAACTAAATTTTTGTAAATAAAAAAAAAACGATATAAATTTGCGACAGCAATAAAATTAAACACACACAAACAACAACAAAGAAATTTTTTTGCGATCTTGGCGATCTACAACAGCAGCAGCAACAGTAACAGCAACAAACAAAGAACGAAGCAGTAAATATGTATATTAGTGATAGACGAAGACAAATCGCCGGACGAAGTAGAGTCAAAAGCAGAAACTAGAAGTGCTCCAATTCCGAGGGGGAAGAAGAAATAAACCATTAAATTAAAGAAACTCAAAAATTTTTGCACGATTTATACAAAAAAATGGAAAAATTGCGAAAAAATTCAGAAGAGCCACAAAAAAGCACAGTAGATTGATTGGTGGGGTCGGGTGATCCACAAGCGAAAGGGGAAGTTTAAAGCTTAGGTAACGTAGATTAAATATTTAGGTTTTTTTTTCAAGCGAAAGACATAAAGAAAAAAAAAACCAAAGAGAACCAGAAGAGGGGAGCTTGGAACCTAATTATGTGGGGAGCTAGTTATTGGCACAAAGAGAGCGACGCAAAAGAGAGCGCCAATAAATGAGTGGTTGAGGGCTCACTTTGAGTTGCTGGGGAAACATACGCAGTGGCATGGCATGGAGTGGAGCATAAAAATATATATTTATATATATATATACGTACATGTGTTTCAAGAGCAAAAGATGAGGTTAATGATCTCTTCTTTTTTACATGTTACCAATGTATGTTTGTATGTTGGAGTGTACACATTTTTGTCTAGTACAAAAAGGAGTTGATCGCAGATAAAATAGGAGCAACATAAGAAACTTTTTATAAAAGGAGCAATTATAAAAAAGTAGTAGAAAGTTAAAAAGTACTAAAGGGTTAAAAAGAATGTTTGTAACTCATATAAAATTTATGAAAATTTTTAAGTTTTGTTTAAAGAAAAAAAGTATTAACTGAAAAAGTAGTTGTCCATCCTATGATTGAATTTTAATGTTAAGAAGTTTTGACAAGGAAAATTAGGCATTTTTCTTACATTGATAAATTGTTAAACTAAAGTAGAATTAAAAAAAAAATAATTATCATTCATTGTATTATCATTATTATTTCAGTGCAGATAAATTTAATATGTGGAGAACGGCAGAATAAGTAACTTTGAAAGATAGACGCCCTTCATGCCAACTAGAAATAAATGATAAGAATAACTAAAGCATTCTGTAATCATTGATTGTATATTATTTAATAATATTAGTTCAAGCAAATTGATTGTGAACGATTTTCTTCTTAGATCAGCATTGAAATGGAACCTTAAGCTAAAGGGATCTTTTTCATTGGAAAGGCTAAAAACTACATGTTTTCTCAAATTTTTCTATTATAATAAAAAAAAAATTCCACATAGAAAAAAGTATGTGCTTTGCAGAGTATTCGTATTTTATTTTAAATTTTTGTCTGAGCCTTCCATCTGCCGCTATTAGTGTGGTTAGGTTACATGTCAATTTTTGAGTCCCAGTTGGTGATCTGCATATTCCAACTTATGAAACAAATGTTTGAGCTTTAAAAAGACATACAAAATGTAGAAAAATGCCCCTTTTGATCCATTAGGGCGCTTTAATAAATCAAATTTTGATTTGAAAAGCTGAAAATGGTCAATCTTATAAAAAAAACTTTAATAAAGAGAACTAAGGGAGTTCTAATCGGCCTTAAAGTTTTATGTTTAAGCTGTTCATCGTTTTTAAAATGCTATTTTGAGAAAAACTTGTTTTAAGATTACATAAGTTTCAAGCGTACATATACAGTAGTGGTCACGAATTTAGCACGCTCTGTATCCGTAACTCTTATTTAAAATTTTTTACATCTTAGCTTAAGAATTTTAAATAAATATTTTCTATTGAGTGTTTTTAACGAAGTTAACTCAAAGTAACGTTAGTTAGTTTATAAGTTATTCTTACATTTCCTTACATATTTTAACTAGTTGCAATCAGTGTGATTTAAAAGCTTGACACTAATTTAGCACAGGTAAGAATTTCCTTCTATTTCTTATTTTATTTTGGTTGATTAAAGTATATTGGTAAGATATGCTGAATTTATTAAGTTTCTAGTTGAGTTCTAACAAAAACTGCAGAAAGATATGTCCAAAGCCATCTGGCTTTCAGAGGCTCAGCGGCAGTTTATTCAACAAGTGAAAAATGGTGGAAGCACAGTTTCAGAGATTGACAGAGAAAAATAGTATAGAGCGCATTACACCATATAGAGCAGTATGTGAGCATTAAAAATGATAAAAATCCTTTAAACCCTCAAATAAAATTAAAAATGAAATTTTATCAAAATATTGCATAAATCTGTACTCCGAAACCATAAAAGACGCCTGAATGAAAACAAAACTATATAGCCATGTATTACATGGACATGTTGAAAAAGAACATTTAAAAAAGTCAATGATTTTTTGGAAAAATGTGCCTTGGAGTGATAAATCAAAGTTTTGCAAGTTCGAATCTGACGCCAAACATTATGTGTGGCGTTCTTAAAACATGCAACACAATCCTAGGTACAAGCTGAAGACTATTTTACACGGTGTCGGAAATGTTATGGTATGGGCTGCGTTTTCTTGGTATGATCAGCACGTTTACGAAAACATATTTGTCAATACCATGATACCGTTTGCAGAGGACAATTTTCCTTTGTAATAGCGTTTTATGTGGGATAATGAGCCAAAGCACACTGCTCGCAAAGTTAAGAATTGATTGGAAAACAATCATTTCAATATTTTAAAGTGGCCAGCACAATCACTGAATCTCAACCCGATCGATAATCTGTGGAGTGATGTCGAGCAGCAAATGCTTAGAGTAAAATTCAAAACATTGTCAGATTTTTGGTTGCAAGTTCAAACGATTTGGTATAGTATTCTAAAGTAACGTTGTGAGGCTTTGGTCGAAAGTTTACCAAGCAAATGCGATGCACTAATTAAGAATAAGGAATTTTCTAAGAAATATTGAGTTTTATGCAATAAATTATGACATATCAAGCTGTAGAATACTTTGACCAAACCGATAAATAGTACTAATTAGCTAAAAAATTCATTTTTTTAAAACTCGTCTTCCGAATGAACTCAATGCTTATCCATTGATAAGGGGATTAAGATTAAGGAGCAAAAAAAAAAAATGCTAAATTTACAGTTATGCCAGCCATCACACCTGGCTTGACAACATGCGCTATCGTCTGAACCCCCCTATACATCAAACCTTTCTCAAATCTTAAAGATCATGCAAAGAATACTTGTTGAAAAGGTATATAAAGGTTTAAAGACCTGCTTTATTTTTACTTATTTTTGATGAAAAACAAGATTTGGCTTTAGGTTAAACTTGTTTGTTTGTTACCAATAAGGTAAATAGATAGTTTCTAAACAGAAGAGAGTAGGTTTTTAAGGGTTTCTTATTTGGAATTTAAAAAAAAATCATAGCCGTAAACGCCGGAAAGCCTTATATAAGACGCTGAGGTCGAGGTTGCAGTCAAGGTCAATCGAAAAAAAGACTGCACCCAGCATATTTTTACGAAAATAAAGGTCACAACCCTGAAGGTCTAAGGGTTAAAACTCTAAGCGATTAAGTGCTAAATGAAAAATGTCTTTTTTCCCAGTTTAAATCAGAGCGCAATAACTTGATTTGAAGTCCTTTTTCAAAAAAAAAAGTTTTTTTATGGAATATGAATTTTATAACTATATAACATGAATTAAAATTTATTCAATATTTAAAAGACGGTGGTCAATTTTTAAAAGTTTAAATTAAAACCACTTCAGTTATAAACCCTAAAATGGTTATGTAAAAAATGTGGTGTATATTTTAAAAAATGTCTCTTTTTCAGAGTTGAGCCATATTAACGAATCAGCTGTTGCACCGTTTTAAAGAAAATTACCAACTGTAGTAGAGGAGTAAATTTGCGCCTTTCAAGGCAAAACGTGAACCCGGAAGTTTTTATGATAACAGAGGGGTTTGTTTGTAATTGTGTGTGTAAGCAACTTTTGCACACGTATAAGTTACTATTGAATTGGTTCTTTGTTGTTGTTGCTGATTGTTCGCCGGCCGCTATTGCTTTACTTTTTTTAACTACTAATTTTTGCAACACTAACGTTTATGCTTGTGTTGTAAAAAGATAGATATATATAAAATAGAGTCAAAAATATATATATGTACACAATATTTATGATTACAAAAATAAAAACAACAACGTCGACGTCAGCTTATGCACGAGCAGTAGCAGCAGCAGCGCAAGCTGATACGAAAAAACAAGCGCACCGAAACGAAGGATGAATGAATTCAACGAATACACGAACAACACCGAAGAAACAATGCGGCGACGACACAACAACGATGACCACGAAAGAGTTTTTCTTATTTTTATGACTGCTTTATTGTTTTAAGCATTTAATAATATTAAATAACTTATTTTACACTTTTATAAGATATATTATTGCAGTTTCTTTTACCTTTAACAATAATTTAACTATTTTTTCTTTAATCGCTGAGCAAACAACGAGCAAAACACACTCGAGTGCACACACACACACGCACACATATAAAAATTACGCCACACGCACGCAACGCAGTATATTAAAATTCCACGACAGCGTCAATTTTCCAGGCACTTTTTGCCGTTACTTTTGAAATTTTCACACTTAATTCCAATAATTATCAATGCAAATATGATCAATTCATAAGCTTGAGATTAATTGCGAAATTTTTGCACGCCGAAATTTGATATTTTTTCGACGTTCTTGAGCTCAACAGCACAACGACAAACAACAAACGAAAAATTGTGAACGAGGCCGAAAAAAAATATACATGAGACACGGCAAAAGAACAGAAGAAAAAAAAAATCGCTCGTCTGTGTCGTTTTTATCGCGTCTGCACACACGTACCTCGTACACTGTGAGGAAAAATGCCAAAAACTACTCAACTGTCAAAAAAACCAAAAGCAACTCAACTCAAAAGCAAAACCGACAAAAATCCACATAGCACACACGCACACTTCAACACACACGCGCAACTGCATATTTATATATATATATCAAAACACACGCACACATGCTCGAATGCATGTGCGAAGCTCAGAGAAGACACAGCAGCAACAACAACAACACGACGCAACACAGCAACATCGAGTTGTATCAGCAACGATCGTTGAAGAAACGAGCGACTTGAAAGAAACGTGCAAAAAAAAAAAATAAAAAAAAAATGACTACTTTCGTCCGACGTCGGCCACCGCAGTGGCGGCGCGCACGTTCGCTCAGCAGAGCTTAAAGCAAGCAACTGTTGTTGTCTGTCGCTGCTGGTTAGCAGTCAGCCAACACCATGGGCATTGCAAGAAAAAAAAAACAAATAAAAACTTGATAGGAAATAAAAACAGTGTAATTAAGTTGATAGTAGCTCTCGCTCCGTGGCAACAAATGAGCGTATGTGAGCAATGAGAGCGCAACACCAGAGAAAATGTTTAAATTTAACAGCATGTGTATGTTTAAAAAGAGGGGATTAACAGCTGTTCTCCTGCGCTGAATGGAAAAAAAAGTTGGGTAAAATTTGGATCGTGAAATTGAAATGGAAAATGTTAACTATATGCTGTTGTTTATAACACTGTTAACATTTCAAAATATATTCATTGAGAAATTGTGCTCAAAAGAGCTGTTTATTAAAAAAATATTCCAGGACCCAAAACCAATGATACTTACCTAAGCACAGAGTTGGTACTGAACCTAGTTTCAACCTCTTGGATCCAAGGCACGAGGAGTCAAAATGACGCGCACACAATCGGCTTTTCGTTTTTATGTTGTCGAAATTTTGAACACCCAAGTTCTTCATACTTTTCGACAATACGTCGGGTTGATGATGGGGGAATCTAAACATCCTGATTCCGGCATTCAAATCCACTCCCGGACAACTCTTAACATAACAATTACGTGACATTTTTTTTCAAAATAGAAGAACACACGATCAAAAAAGCAATCAAAAATATATCAAAAAATAAATCGGCACGAACGATCGATGCGACACGATTGGCTTTCAAAATATCATTGACATGCCTATTATCATAAGCAGTACAGTCAATTGCAATAAATCTTGCAGATTGCATATTTGTACTTTTCTAAAATGCCGTTATGATGCCAAAAAATCTGCAAAATCTGCAGAAGCTCAAAAAAAAATGTCTTCATGGAATTGTCGATATATGAAAAGCCGCTGATAATTTTTATCAACATTTATTATTTTTCATACGTCAATTTGTCAATTAAATACCTGCAAGTTGATTGAAAAGCTTTGAAACTTGCAAATATCTAATTGGGAAGTTGAAATAAATTTCTATTTTATACATGCCACGAATATAAATGAAATGTTTTCCTTACAACACGTTCTTTTCAGCGTATATAAATTTGTTAAAGAATATATTGATTTCATTTCATCGAACTTGCTGTTATTTGTTATTAAGAAAACAACCCTTAAATTAGATTTTGGCGGACTGGTTAACGTATTTGCCTTGTAATAAAAGTGCCCGGGATCGAAGTCCGGTGGCGGCGCACTTTTTATCTTTCTTTTTATAAATTTGCTGGTTTAACTTAGAGGTAATTACAAATATTAAAAGAAGAACATTTAATAATTTCTAAAATACCTGTAAGTGGATTGAAAACATTCAAAACTTGCAAATATCTTATTGACAAGTTGAAATAAAATCTATGCAAGCAAAAGCAGCTAAAAAATGTAACCATAAAATTCATTTAATCCAATTTATTTGAAAATATAAATTGGATTTAATGAAAGAAATTCCTATTTGACCTAAAAAAAATGAAATTAGATAGAAATATTGGGAAAAAAAATCATTTTCATACTCAATATTTTCATATAGAAATAAATGCATGCAAGCAATGTGGTAAAAAAAAGTTTATTTGTTGCAATTTTTTTAAAATTACAATAAGTTCGATCAAATTCAGATAATTAAGAACTTATCTAAAGCTAAAAAATGTAACATTAAACTCCATTTAATCCAATTTATTTGAAAATAAAAATTGGATTAAATGAAAAATTTATTCAAATTAAATTCGATTAAATTAGACTTGAAATTAATGAAAAATTTCCTATTTGACCTAAAAAAAAGGAATTTACAAAAAAATATTGAAAAAAAATCATTTCATAAGTTCACACAAATGCCAAAATCTTGCAAATATCCAATCGGCATATTGAAATAAATCCATGCAAGTCCGTCCAGCCAAAAATGTAAACATTGTGCAGAATCTATTTCAATAAAAAGAAAAAAGCAGTCAAACCACTTTCATAGATTCTGAGAGCGCACAACAATAATGGCGGCGCATGCGCACGCGCACATACCGAGAGCGCTGTTTTCGAACATTTTTTGGTGTCCCTTTATTTGTGAACCAGGATTTGAATGAGTTAAAACTCAAGAGCGAAAAAAATTCTCTGCTATATATATACTCATTGACCGCATTTACATACAGTGGTGGTGAGATAATTAGCACATTATTACATAAACTAAGCAATTAAAGTGGCTTCACAGTTGCGAAAAAAGAGTTGTTTTTAGAGAATTAAATATACAATATGAATCCTAAGATTCGAAAAAAACAAAAAATATGGCAACAATTTTCTTCTATATTATTCAGTTTTCGAGTTTTCGAGCAAGTTCGTTTTTGATTGAACACAAAATAAGCAATACTATTTAAATCAGTTAAGACGCAAGCAAATTTTAAAGAAAACTGTCAGTATTTTATTTTTTTCATAACTACTATATACTAGTGTCCAATCGAAATTGAAATTTTGACTGAAGCCAAAACCAAAACTGAAATTTGGTCCTTTTTTTAATATTGGTCCGAAACCAAAACTGAGTATATTTCACACAATAATTTTCCTTTTAAGTTATTCAATAAATTCAATTGTATCTATTTATTTTTCAAATTCACATATCTTTATTGATTTTATTTGGAATTATAAATACAATATTTTAATATAACTTTTTTTTACAATTTAATGTATTTTTATTATAATTTTTATCGATGTCTATTTTATGAGCTAATATTTTTTGATATAAAATTTTTTAAAATCCAAACGATCTTATCCAACAAAAATTCACACAAAGTGTCATAATAATTAAAGTACAATAATGAAAGTAAAAATTAATAATTAATAAGTAAATGATAAGTTAATGTCAATACATATGTCATACAAAATATAAAGTTTTGCAAGAAATTTTGAAATTTCGGCTTAGGCCGAACAGCCGTAACTGGCAAAAAGTTCCAAAAATGGCCAAAACTGAATATTCGATCGGACACTATCTTCTATATTATTATTACGCAAGCGCATTTTTTGTATTGACATTTGTATAAAGATCTTAATCTGTAGATGTGCAATAAGGCCTTATTTTTTAAAAAATATTGTGTAGTTTTTAAAAAAAACCTGAACAGAATTTTCTATGAAAAGAACCAAATTTCTTTGTGATGCCTAAAAGTATGTGATAGATTTTTATTATGATATAATGCTATGATAAGTAATAACTGGGCATAAAAGCATAGAAAGTTTCTATGAAATTCTTGGTTCAAAGGTAAAAATATACCTTAAAACAAAAACAAAATTACCTATCACTACAAATTTTTTATTTTGGCGTTTTAACGCCACTTTGTTTAATCGTTGTTGCGTTTTTTTATTGTTGGTTGACATTTTCAGCTTAAATACCTCTGGGCATCTGATATTGTATACAGTTTCTTGTTCAATCGTTTCAAATACGTTCGCATGTTTATTTTTTTTCCAACCGGCTTATATGAAAATATTATGAGAAAGATATTTTCTTTTGGGCAAAATGACAATTTTGAGGTATTCAGCTCAGAACCTTCATATTTTGCAGTAAATTACCAATTCTTGTTGATTTTTGCTGCATTTTTTTAGGCCCTTATGATGCAAAAAGAAACAAAGAGTAAACAGTAAATATTTCTTTCATATATTTAAATATAGATTTAAGTTAAACTTGTCATCAAATCTGAGCAATAGTCATACTAGACATCAAGAAAACTCGATCAATAGGTTCACCATAATAAACTGTCTGATGGTGAATTTTGCATATCATTTTGGATGATAAAGAAATGTTTTGCCATCATGTCCAATTTGATTTAACTTGATTTTTCAGTTTTAAAGTACTCTCAATAAATTTAAGGTCATCTGTTATGTTAGTCTCTGCAGAACTCAACCGCGTCTTTAAAAATACTTTTTTAACAGGTGTGAATTTTTTCTGATGAAGTATTCAAATTGTATAGCTTCGTTGAATTGTCTACTTATAAGTTAGTTTAAAATATTTTAAGCTAATTTTTCATATATTTTTGTTTTACCTTATGCATGGGTAACTTAAAAGAGTCCAAAAAGGAGTTTCTGACGACGGTTCTAAAGACAAAGTTTGCATTTTTTTTTTAAGCCTACTACTACTTTTCTTATTTGTATTTATTTTATCGCACTTCTTTGAAATATGTTAACGTATTTCAAAAAACCGAATATCTGGGGCTGAATCACCGCTTACGTAAACGAGCAACTCGTCACGTAAAATTGTGTTAGTTGAATGCAATTCACTGACGAGTTTAAGATGATTTCGTGACGAGTTGTACGTTCACGGAAGCGGCGATTCAGCCAGTGTTTTCTGATTTTTGAAATAAGGCAACATATTTCGAGGAATATAATAAGAATAAAGGCATCGTTTTTCTTCCCTTCTCTCTAATCATTTTACCAGAAGTTCAATTTTACTAAAAAAGCACACTAAAACCAAATTTTTTTCCGTAAAAATATTCAGTTTAATAACGAATCCTGATTATTTAACATAAAGTGTGCGAATTCTATGACCAACCAAAAACGAACTTGCATGGGCTAATATAACAAACAGTAAATAATAGAAATCAGACAAAAAACTGGTTACATGTATTTATTTCATTCTGAATCTAAGATTTCAATTAGTATATTGCATTTTCAAAGAGCATTTTTTTTTCAAAATAAAATAATTGATCTTTTAAAAGTTTATATAAAACTGTGCTAATTCTCTGACCAACACTGTAGAGTAAATAATAGAAACACATAAATTATTAGAACACATCGGTTATATCTAATTCAACAATGAAGTATATGACAACTGTTTACGAAAACCTTAACTCGGAGTTAAGTCTACCTAGAAACGTTACAAGTGTTGCCATCGAAAAATGTTGAAATAGTAACTTTTGTACTTAGCTTGTCAGTGCTAGTAAAACGTTTAATGTTCATATTTTATACACAGTTAATAGATTTCCAAAATGTGTTTGATTATTTGATACTCATGATAGTAAGACCAACAATTTTGCTTTTTAATTCATTCCCATATTTTTGGAGAAATTTTTAAAAAAATATACTTATTTTTTAATCTATTAATGATAATTTTTATAAACTGCGAGTAAAATGCGACGTTGAATTTATGTTTGCTGAAATCTGAAAAACGTAAAAAATCCGTAAAAATCTAATGATTTTATATTCACCACCTACATCAACAAACGCTGCTGTTGAAACGCATCTCCTAAATTAACTGAATCAATTCCTATTTACACTGGCAAATATGTCAACTGGTTCAGTTTAAGTTAAGTTTAATTATTTTAAGGCCCGATAGATTTTTACAGCATCGCATTTTGTATTTTTTCCGCTTCAGCAGCATTTATTTCAAAATAACAGCTTATTTTGTTGCAAAGATAGTTTTTATAAAGAGATTTCACGAGATAACATTAGCTGTCTTGCTGTTAATTTTATAAGCTTAACAGCAGCAACACTGTAAGACTATTTCTGCAAAATAGATTGCTGTTAAGCTGGCAACAGCATGTTAAATGCCATTGGTTTATTTACATGATTAGGTTTAAGTAGCTGCTGTAGAACTTGGATCTTGTGTAGGTTGTCGCCTATACTGTTGTGGATTGTATAAAAGGTGTGTTACTTAGCTTTACGATACACACTTTTTGGCTGGATTGTAACCTCGCTACTTTTGTGGTTCGTGGATTTTGTGGATTGTACATAGGTGAATTTCACATAATTTGCAAATGGTTCAAGCATCAGCTTTAATCTTTCTACCCAAATTTGAGTTATTCTCTATTCACCTGCACATTTAAACTCATCTACCACAGATGTGAGTGTATGTGGTGACTTTTAATGCTCTTTTTTCTCTAAGTGAGCGCAATTTGTCGATGCTCGAGTGATTTTATGCCGTATTCGAGTGCTTTTTTGAAATTCATTAAATTGCTTGAAATTGTACGGATTTTTTTAATATAGAAAAAATTTTATTTTTTGACATTAACGCATTGTTTTGTTATAAAACAAAGCCAGCATTGGCTAACTATGTAAGTTATAACTTTTATATGTGCACAATTTTCATATAAATCATGATTTTTGCAAATTAAGTTGTATTAATTTTTTTTTTCTTTCATTTAAAATTCATGCAAAAACATATACAACTGATAACATTGTTGGCTGTGTCTACGCATGATGAAAAAATAAGCTAGGTTGTACCGTATAATGATACCACATTCATTCTGCGTCATTGTCAATATCATATAAAACAGTGCTACATACAATATACAGCTATGGACACATAAGATGTCAACTTATTTCTTAAACGTTTCGTTTGAACCTAATAATGCATTCTTTAACTGTAGTTATCATTTTTGAGACTCCAGTGTGATGTTGTTTAAAACTCCGAGAGAGAAATGTACCGTTATTTACTTTTATTTGCTCAGGCCATCTCTTTCTGTATAGGCATGTACGATCTGCTGTGGTCATATAAATAGCACACATGTTAGTTGGTGAATAAAAGTTAAAAATATCGGGTGTTTGTAAAAATTTTAGAGTTTTATTCACTTAATTTTGCCGATTCTAAATAAAATGGGTCCAAATCAACCAAATGGTAAAACCAAGTCGAAAAGGCAAAAACCATCTGAAATCGCAGATAATCCCAAAATTTCTCGAAAAATGGTCTATAATGCACTCAAGCTGGTTACATCAAATGGTTCAAATAATTTCAAGAATAAGCCGCGCAATCCTAGACCGCGTAAAACCACCGCTTCTACTGATAGACTTATAGTTCGCAAAGGTAAGGCTGATTCTTTCAAGTCAGCAAAGCAAATTGTGAGGGAAATAAATGAAAAAATAACCTTAATGTTTCAAGGAGACAGCATGAAGCTAATCTTTATGGACCCATTAACCGAAGAAAGCCGCTCTTAACAAAAAAAAAGTTTAAAGGATCGTTTAAAGGGTCCATGTGAATAAAGAAGACCAATTTTGGAAGAGCGTGCTCTGGACTGACGAAACTAAATTTAATAGGGTTGGACCAGATGGAAAAACTTGTGTTCGGCGCCCTAAACGCCAAGAGTGGAATCCGAAGAATACAAAAATATCATTAAAGCATGGAGGAGGGAATTTAATGGCTTGGGAAACTTTTCCTGGCACGGCGTTGGGCCAATTTTTCGTAAACCAGGAATAATGGACAAAAATATGTATTTAGATATTCTTAATAACTAGATGGAACCATTTGCATTTAAGAACATGCCTATTAGGTGGACTTTATTGCACGATAATGATCCAAAATACACGTCAAAGGTTGTGATTGATTGGCTAAAAAAGAAAAAAATAAATATTTTGAATTGGCCGGCTCAAAGCCCAGACCTCAATCCCATAGAAAATTTATGGAATGATGTGAAGGTCAGCATAAGCAACCAAAATTTTTGAAATTTAGATGAGTTATGGAGTGGAATTGAGAAGGCTTGTGAAGATGTCGGACCGTTTTGGACAATTCGGGATACAGTACCAAGTACTAGTAAGCATATTCGTAAGCTCATTGTAAAATAAAAATAAATCACTGTCTTTTTTTCAGAATCCAAATTGTGCTATTTATACGTTCAAATCAGCTAAGCAGCAATTTCAGATTTTTCATTAATTTTCTAATTTTTAATTCGTAATTACAAGGTTACTACTGATTTTTAATGTTTAAACTCAAATACCATGAAATAAATTCTTGTTTTCCTCTATTTTTATTTTTTATTTTTTTTTTTATTGAATTTTATCTGAAACACCCTATATGTATTTTTGTGCTATTTATGTGTCCACGGCTGTACATATTAAAAGAAAATTCAATGCAAAATCTTGGTTTGTTTTTGCATTTTTCTAATGGAATACTTTACTGAAAATAAGGACTGGGGAAGTAAAAGGTTTTTTTTGTTTTAGAAAAACTTCGAAGCAGCCGTTTTTTAAACTTATCTTAACCCTTAAATGCCCAGCAGTGCCGAACTCAGCAAACAAAAAAAAAAAAAAAATCATCTGTGTAGTGTTTAATGATCCTCTGAACACTACCCCGTTTAATATCTTTCGTTTTGTTTACGAACATAAAGTTTTGTTCACGAGTTATTAGAAAAAACATGATTGCATTCAAAAAGATACAGGCGACATTCCAACACATATCATGGTTGCTTATGTTTGTATGAAAATAGTTCAAGCAAATTGTTTTTAAAGACTATAAATTTTTTATTTCATCATATATAATATAATAAAAAGAAATTATGTTCAGCTTCAATTCATATTTTATTAAATTTTTTTACATACAGCTGTGTCCGATGAAATAGGCGTGGCTCTCCCAGTTTGCAGATATATTAAAATTTTTACTTAAACTACTTGATGTTTATTAACCCTAGAAAGATAACCTAGGCTTGCGAGACGTATCCTTATAACATGTTTTGCACTCTCTCTTCAAATAGGGCTATCTTTTAAGGGTTAAGCAATTTTTCATCAAACATCTTATTCTACTTTTGCAAAGCAAACAAATGTGTGAGATGATCGTACGACTTTAATGAGTGAAAAAAGATTGAAAAATTTAACTTACAAGTTCCTTATTTTGATTTTCCAATAGCTTACTAAGCATACTATACAAGGTGTACAACCTAAGAGTTGTCAAAAGTTCGACTCTTAGATAGAATCCACCAAAAATGATACGTTACGTCACAAAAAATAGAGGTGTTTTTTGACTTGGACCACAAAATTAATAAAATTCTGTAAATTGGCAAGAATTTTTGTATAAAAATTTTTTTAGAAAGATTTGAAATAGTATAAGTTTATTTTCAAAGTAATCAAATTTAAAAACCTTTTCTCGTTTTTTTTTTTGTTGGGCTTAGTATGAAACGTTACGTGACATGGCGTTACGTGACATTTTTCCCATTGTAATTCATTTGGGTAATTAAGTAATTATGTGATATAGTTATTCAAAAACAAATTTAATATATTCTGCCTCTCCTTGCCTCAACCATTTTTCATTATTTTTAGTCAATGCCTTCCATTTTTACAAAAAAAAAAAAACGTTTACGAAACATTTACAAAAGATTAACTAAGAAGAAAATTGACATTTGTGAAACAGTGCAGACGATTTGATCATCATGGTAAATGAATTTATACTTAAATTGCTTAAATCAATAAAATAAAAATGTTTCTCTAAGATAATATCATTAAATAATAAGTTTTTAATAACTTTTAATTTTCGTGTCATGGTGGACTTATCGGCGGAAATGCCCATATGACGTTTACATAACTGTTGATGTCCTAAAATTCGCCTAAACTTATTAATTGTGTGTTCTTTTAAACAGATATGTTGAAGAATTTTCTAATTTTTTGCTTTTCTGATAAACAATAAAGGCAAGAGCGGTTTAAATTAATAAATCTTGAATAGATATTTTTTGATTTTAGTTCATTAAAATGGGTTACAGAAATCATTGTAGTGTTGGGAAATGTCTTTTAAGGCCTAACATACGTCTGGAATTTAAAAAAAATTGGTTTTTATTTTTTTTTAACAGGTTTTGAAAATAGATTTATGTGAAAGTCGATGGTAAAAATTCATCAGAGATCCAAAATTATGGTAGGAAATGTGACTGTCCTTTGTTTGAGACTACTGATCGGTAAAAATTCCTCAGAGATCCAAAATTATGGTAGAAAATGTGACTGTCCTTTGTTTGAGACTACTGATCATTGCTTTGGAGTGGCGCCAGTCTGTCAGTTCTTTGTTATGGCAAAATATATCTGGGGAGGTTAGTAAAGCATTCTTAGAATATATTTAAGGTAAATTGCAAGTTTTTTTTGATATTTAACCTTAGAAATTACTTCCGAAATCGAAATTTAGTTGTCTTTGATCGTTACACAGAGCAAAAAACTACTACATAAAATCAAGAAGATCTCCTTTTTGAGGTATTTTATTAGGTTTTCTTCCTAATAGTACCAAATAAAAATAATTTTCCATAGAGAAATCTTCTTATTTCTATAGAGAAAATCTTATAATATATTATCAAACATTGCCTAATAAGATTCGTTATTGAATTAAGGAAATGATGTGGAAATGTTTTAAATACTATTGTCATCTCACTCACTCATCTTTCTTATGTTTGGGAAGAGAACACTTTAATCTAAGAAGAAAATCTTAGCCTTTTTGTATGTATACATGAACACATGAAATTGAAATTCAAATGTTTTTTATGAAATTTCTATTTATTTTTTCCTACTTTCTATATTTTCTATAAATAAATAAATAAATCGCCTTAAGGGGAGGTTCTCATGAAACTCGACCAAAAACTCAGTTCTTTGTTTTTCGATTTTTGGATAGTTAATGATGTGTAGCATATGTTTCCAAAGCGGTTCAGCCGATGACGATTGCATTAAAAAGTTATCGCATAAGAAATGAACCCACCTCTTTCACGAATATGAATACAAATTAGTTTGCGCGGTAATGAGTATCTCGCATTATTCTTTTTGAAATGCACGCTTTTTATCTATATAACGACCAGATGTCACTAGATGCGCTATGGCCCTGCATGCTAAGAACTTGAAAAAATCGTTCACCGTTTGTGTGGTTTGGGTACCTTTTTTTCAACGTGATGTTTGGCGGCATATTGACACTTCACATTACACTTTTATTCACCGAAACAAATATTTCCCTACACTTTAAGACTCAATAAATAACTGCAAAAAACTCAACGCGTTACCTTATTTCCTCTTATAAAAATCAAGAACATCACCGTCTTTTTTGGCCTCTAGATGAGAACTTTCCCTTAAATTGCGATCAGAAATTTTCACTATACTTACCTAAGCACAGAGTTGGTACTGATCCTAGTTTCAACTTCATCGATCCAAGGCACGAGAAGTCAAAATGACGCGCACACAATCGGCTTTTCGTGTTTATGTTGTCCAAATTTTTAACACCCCCGCTCTTCAGCTATTTCGACAATAAGTCGGGTTGATGATGGGGAAATCGAAACAGCCTGATTCCGCCTTTGTAATCCACTCCCGGACAACTCTTAACACAACAGTTATGCGACATTTTTTTTAAAAAAGAACAAGGCACGATCAAAAAACAATCAAAAATATATCAAAACAAATCGCCACGAACGATCGATGCGTACCAATTGGCTTTCAAAAGATCATTGACATGCCTATTATTAGAAGCAGTACAGTCAATTGCAATAAATCTTGCAGATTGCATATTTGTACTTTTCTAAAATGCCGTTATGATGCCAAAAAAATCTGCAAAATCTACAGAAGCTCAAAAAAAATTTCTTTATGAAATTGTCAATATATGAAAAGCCGGTGATAATGTTTATCAACACTTATTATTTTTCATACTTCAATTTGCCAATTAAATACCTGCAAGTTGATTGACAAGCTTTGAAACTTGCACATATCTAATTGGGAAGTTGAAATAAATTTCTATTTTATACATGCCACGATTATAAATGAAATGTTTTCCTTACAACACGTTCTTTTCAGCGTATATAAATTTGTTGAAGAACATTTTGATTTCATTTCATCGAACTTGCTGTTATTTGTTATTAAGAAAACGACCCTTAAATTAGGTTTTGGCCGACTGGTTAACGTTTATCCCTTGTAATAAAAGTGCCCGGGTTCGAAGCTGGGAGGCGACGAATTTTCTTTTTTTTCTTTTTAAATTTGCTGCTATAACTTAGTAGGTAATTACAAATATTAAAAAAAGAACATTTAATAATTTCATAGAAATACCTGTAAGTGGATTGAAAACATTTAAAACTTGCAAATATCTTATTGACAAGTTGAAATAAAATCTATGCAAGAAAAAGCAGCTAAAAAATGTAACATTAAAATTCATTTAATCCAATTTATTTGAAAATATAAATTGGATTAAATGAAAGAAATTCCTATTTGACCAAAATGAAAAAAATTAAATTACATAGAAATATTGAAAAAAAAAATCATTTTCATACTCAATATGAAATATTTTCATATTGATATGAAATTAGATAGAAATATTGGGGAAAAAATCATTTTCATACTCAATATTTTCATATTGAAATAAATGCATGCAAGCAATATGGTAAAAAAAAGTTAATTTGTTGCAATTTTTTTAAAATTACAATAAGTTCGATTAAATTCAGATTATTAAGAACTTATCTAAAGCTAAAAAATGTAACATTAAACTACATTTAAAACAATTTATTTGAAAATATAAATTGGATTAAATGAAAAATTTATTCAAATTAAATTGGATTAAATTAAACTTGAAATGAATGAAAAATTTCCTATTTGACCTAAAAAAAAGGAATTTACATAAAAATATTGAAAAAAAATCATTTCATAAGTTCATACAAATGCCGGAATCTTGCAAATATCTAATCGGCATATTGAAATAAATCCATGCAAGTCCGTCCAGATAAAAATGTCAAACCACTTTCATAGATTCTGAGAGCGCACAACAGTCATACCGCCTGCGCGCATAGTAGGTGTTCACACAGCAGTCAAATGATTGAAGTATATCGCGATTTTTTTCTCTCTTTAACTCTCTCTGAAAATTTTGATTGAAGCTTCGACGCAGGCATTTGTTACTTTTCTGCTTCCTACTATTTTGTGAATTCATATCGTGCTGTATGCATAACTTTATTTGGGTGTTTCTCTTATTAAGTTGTTTTGTGTGCATAAAAATTTTACAAAATGGAAATATAGTTGATCATTAAGGATTAAAATTGATCACATTAGGAAATCAATACGCCGGAAATAATACCTATTTGAATGACCATCGGATGCAAGTCATAAAAAAAAAGAATTAATGAAATTATGGCAGAACAGAAGAAACTACACCTCTTTTTCTCTTCAAAAAACTACCTTTGTTTCCATTTAACTACTTTTCTTGATACTAAATTTTCTTGCCTACTAAAAAGCAGACAAGTAAAGTAAAATAATGCAACCCTTTGACTGATTGATGCTGGTCTGGAGCTCAATCAAAATTTTGACTGACGAGAGAAGATTTTGGAGTTCATTTTCGCTCTGAGATAAAGTTAATTTTTTTTTTACATAGGAAAGCAACAACAAATTTTGATTGATTCAATCATTTGATTGACGTATGAACACCTCCATACCGAGAGCGCTGTTTTCGAAGATAAAATCTTTCGAAGCACAAATACCGACTGCGCTGTTTTCGAACATTTTTCGTGGACTTATATTTTTGAACCAGGATTTCAATGAGTCAAAACTCAAGAGCGAAAAAAAGTCTCTGTTATATACCCTGTAGGAAAATCAACTAATTTAAAAGTAGTTGATAAAGTAGTTTTTTGTCAACCACAACTAGTTGAAATTCTGACTTTTTTCCATAGAACGAACTAACTTATTTTGTATGGTGATGTCCGCTAAATAAGTCAATTGACTTTCGTCTGCATATATTTTCAACTACTTGTTAAATTAGTTACATTTAAATTATTTTTTTAATTGCTTTTAAATAACCAATTGAAAACTATTTCTGATGGCCTAAAGGTTATAATATTTGATGAAATAACATGGTTAAATATATATAAACTTGTAATCTAATAAAAATTTGCAATTAAAACATGTCAACATCAGAGTAGTTGCCGGCTTAATATAATTAAAAGTAGTTGATATACTGGTTTATTTTAAATTAGTTTTTTAATTAGTTGTTTTTAAAAACAAGTTAGTTTGTTCCTATAGGGATATATACTCATTGCACGCACGTCCACAACATCATCATACACACTCGCTAAACCATCAAGCACGTCAGAACATCCTCTCACACGAACTATATAGTCAAGCACTTCGTTACATCATAACATACGTTCGCTACATCACTAAGCACGGCTACAATATACACTTTAATTCATTAGAAATTATAGATGTTAAGAAAACAATTGTTATCATTATTAGTTATGCATAAGCTAACGTTGTCAGGAGCTAGATGGAAATTTGTATTTGCCTTTCTTATCCTTCGTGGAGCTTTTTAATCAGTTTTCAATTCGGTTTTAAAGAATAGTTCAAGCTATAAAATTGGCTGAGTTCGTAGCCATAGGTATGGTCGTGTAAATAGTTGCCAAAGCAAACAATGTGGTTTTGATAACTCTTTGATACTTCTCGAAGCCACTCCTCGACTATATTCTCTTAAGGCTTATAATTTGGATCAATCTCTCGTGATATTTCAGGTGCTCCGCTGTAAATTTAAAATATATAAGCAAATCCTCTGGTGGGTTTGACGATAAATGAGGGTAAAACAAAGTATATGCTGTCTACAAGCAAGGGAGCGCGGCGTCTAAGACTCACACGTTTCATTCGGCAGCTATAACTTTGAAGTAGTCAAGATGCTTGTATACATTGGCACCGATATTAATAACAACAACGAAGTCAGCCTGGAGATAAGGCAAATAATAATAATTGCTAATAGGTGCTACTACGGGGTCAGAAATCAACTAAGTTTCAGAGCAATTTCTCGATCGACAAAATTAATACTCTACAAGACGATCGTTCTACCTGTGCTGCTTTATGGCGCTGAGGCATGGGTAGTTTCGAAAACAGACGCAGCTGCTCTGGGGGTGTTTGAGAAAAAAGTTCTTCGCAAAATCTTCTGTCCTGTTCGAATCGGCATTGACTATCGCATCCGAATGAACCATAAGCTGTATGAGCTCTACGAAGACATTGACGTAGTTCGACGTACAACTGTGCTATCTGGGTCATGTCTATCGTATGGACGACGAAGCTCCAGCGAAAAAGGTGCTTGAGGTGAGGCTCGTTGGTCAACGACGACGAGGGAAACCATGCCTCCGATGGATGGACCAGGCCGAGGAAGCCCCAACCGCTCTTGGTGTATCCGATTGGAGAAGGCGCGCGCAGTACAGAGGCGCCTGGCGAGAGCTGATGAGGTCGGCCGAAACCCAGACACGAGTGGTTATGGCCACCTAAGTAAGTAAGTAAGCAAATCCTCTAGTACTTGTATCACACATAACAAAAAGCTTGAAGCTTAATTTTCTTGGTTTACGTGTTTAATATTGTTTCAAGTAGTGTTTTATTTGAAATGAGCACATTTATTCGTCCACGCTCAGTCACTTTAATTTCTGAACTGAACTAAAGTTTGAATTAAGAGTCTAAATTATTGGTCTGATAAGAAGACTAAAACAAAACTCCAATGAATTTGCATAAGTAATAAAGTCAAATGGAAGGTCAACTTAAGTTTCTAATATCGAAATATTTTCTGAAGAACTACCGTCATTTCTGAAACGTACTTGGTCCTTATTGACCTGTAAAATGTTATTCTTATGGGTCTTTCGAGATGAAACGATTTGGGGTCTATCTAAATATACCTCAACTCACTAGAAAATTATCCTCTTTGTAAAAAAGTTATTCTACCGAGTTGTTCGTTTTAAATAATAATATCTTAATTTTCCTTCCCTTAGTCGTGTTAAGTTAGATCCTTACAAATCTTGGTTGGTGGAAACTTGCACTAGTGTGCCATTTAAGGGGTCTAAAAATATTGTAAAAATACATATATTGAAAAATGTTTTTCATGGTTTTAACAAATTCAAAAATTTACAGTTTTAAAAATGTCTTTTTTTAATAAGAATATAAAAAAAAAATACCACAGCAAATTGGCTATTGTCATCCTAAATTATTGCGTATAATTGAATAATATTTATGGAACATGAATTCTATGAACCGAGGGTTTAATTTTTTAGTTCTTTAAAAATTCAATGCATACTTTTCGGCCCAGCCAGCGCTCTGATGAGATAGAATCTGTGACAATAAATTTCTGCTAAAAGTTAAAGACGGTTGAGTAGCAGGGATGATATTGACTTAGTTGGAAAAGGGCCAGAATTCAAACGAAAATTGGGCCAATTTGACGTTAATAGGGCTTCTAGTTTTAAAAAGTGGCAATTCAATATTAAAGGCTTTCTATTTGGTCACACGGTCATGCCATGGTCTCACAAATAGCACACTTTTTAATAATCTCAACAAGTCCAGTTTATTTTTGCTGAAAATAGTCAGAATTTTAAATTAACAGTTTTGGGAAATCCAAAGATTTTAACTTTTTCATGTTTTATTTCGTTTGTGCCGTTTAAGCCGAACTTGGAAGGAAGTTCTTGTTTGATCACAAAAATAGCACACTCTAATTTAAACGATTAAATTAAATCACTCTTCATCTTTATAGTGTTTAAGGTGATTATTTCAAGCTTTATTTTAAGGTGAATGAGCAATTTAATGTAGACTCTTCTTCGTTAAGACTTGTAAGAAGACGCTGATTAGAAAAAATTCACTGATAGTTTCATAAATGACCACAATCTTAGAATAAAGAATTTTGCAAGAAGAAAATTAAGTCATATTACATCTGATAAGATGACAAAACAATCGCCAAGAAATAAATTTGAAATTTGCTACCAAAACTTCATCAGGGTGTAGAAAGATGGTACTGGCCTGATTTTCTTGGTGTTGATATTGAATTGATAACAAAATTGATTAATTTGTATGTATATTAAGGCATTGTCAGGACTACGATGGAGCCTTTAGGGCTCGCTCTTTTCATATAACGTGGAAAACAAATTAATTTTGTAGTTGAGATTACTAAAAAGTATGCTTTTTATGTGATCATTTTCGGTTTAGCTATTTGCCATACAAAAATCACCTAATTTTTTAGGACTAAATTTCACTTTTTTTCGTGTGATAGTTCACATTGACTACTAGTGAAATGGTTATCTATATTATTGTAACGCAAGCTAATTTTTTGTGATGACTATCAAATCTATACTGTAGACGCGATTTTCATAAATTTTAGGCAATTTTTTTTAGGCATAAGTTTGGGTATATTTCGTTGTTATTATGTGATTTTTTTACATTTTTCTTTATTTTTTTTTTTTGGGTAATTTTACGTTTTAGTGGTTTTTAATTTTATATTTTGTGTGAATTTTCTGTGGACGATATTTCCTACCTCCAATTTCTACCTCCAAATTTAAAATTTTGTAGAACGATGGCATAGTACACAATGTTGTCAAGAGACTTCAACCATAAAACTTTTCTTGTTAAAAATTGCGATTTTTTTTTTTTGGCTTAAACTTTTTCAAAAGGGCCTAAGACGACTAAAAAGGGCCTCGGGGCTTTTACAGTTAAAAAGTGCTAAAAAAAGCCCTAAAAGCCCCCAAATATCATCCCTGTTGAGTAGTATTAAATTGAAACAATATCAAAGCTAATCATAAGAAGCTCGGTCAAAGTCCTATCAAGGACTGAAATGGTCATTTCGTGTTTTTTTTTATTATCGAAGCTTGATTAAGATGATTTTGTAAAGTGTTCCACCTTTTTGACTGACAATATTATATGTTTTCTACTGGATTTTTAGTGATTTTTAGTGTACCAACATTAATTAACACGAACGACAATTTAGATCATGGTCACGATCAAATTGCTCGCAAGGGCTGAAATGGCAAATTTGTTAAAAAACAATAGGTACAGGAACTAATAAACTATCAAACTAAAAACGTTTACCGTTTAACAGTAAATTTACTATAAAATAATCGATTACTACGTATGTGAATATAAAAAAATTATCTGAAATTGAAATTTTGGTAGGTATCCAAACAATTTCGTCGTTTTCAGAGATTTAATTTATTTCAAAATCGTATTTATGCAATTTTCACCGTGTAAGCTGTAGTTTATATTAAAATAAAAAATATAAATATATATTTAATAACATTTGCGAAATTAGTTAATAAAAAATTGTCAATTTAATTTGTTTCAGTTGATATACATATAACCAAAAATGACTGTCAATCAAATAACAGTATTTTATGAAATTCAGAAAGTTAATTTAATTTATTTCAAACTAAAAGCAGCTCCATTTTTATGCATAACGAAATGAACGTTGAACATCTTTAAAAAAACGAGCAACAATATTTTTGGTGTGAAGAAAGTATTGCTTACAGTAAAAATAAAGTAAAGTAGAGTGGACGCTGATCGATTTAACAGTTAATTTTCCATGAATAGTCTAATAAATTCAGACTTTTTTCTTAAATTTTCTAGAATTCGGCTATTTCCTCAACTTTTTCATTAACATTCGAGATGAATGAAATAAGAATAGTATACAGCTTGGAGCTGCTCTTTACTCCTTACATAAAGACGCCCATTATATTTGTCTCATGTCATTCAACACACATACAAATAAACGATAGCATTTTAAAGAGAGAGAGAGAGAGAGAGAGAGAAGTTTTTGTGAAGTGTTAATAAATTGGTTTGTGTCTTGATAAAAGTTAATGGTGTGAAGCAAAACTTTATTAAAAAGACCCTAAAAGCACATTTACCAAAGGGGAATTTTTAAATTTTAATAAGAGATAATTTTAAAATATAACTTAAATATAAATAAACGCAAAAAAAAAAGCTTTAAGAAAATATAAAATAATTTAAAAGGTTTTTTAATAAAAATACTTTTTAAAATAAAGAAAATATACCACATTTGTCTTTTCGTTTCTGGCATATTAAAGTATAAAATATTTTATTAGCTGGATTTTTAAATTAGATTAACTTTTCTTGAATCAAAATTGAATCTGTGAACAAAATTCTACTGTATTTTCTTGAAGTTTTTGCATTCTATAGAAAGTTTTGGGAATTGTTCACCATTATATAGATTCTAGATTAATTTTCACGGACTATCATTACTATTTTAAGTTGCTAATCTTTGCTATTTCTAGTTACCAATAAATAATGATTTCTTAAAGAAAATATAAAAATACTACAGTAAACTTCTTTTTTTGACAATGAAGAATGGCCAAGTTTTTAAAAATACTTACCAACTGAATAATAGAGAGTAAAAAATTTGCATAACTTTTTAGGGAATTTTCGTTTTATTTTTTTTCTTAGAATCCAGTGGACAATTCAATTAAATTTAAAATTGCATGTTGGCATTAAAAAAAAAATCATGTAATGTTGATTGTATATTTTTAGACCTCCATAACTAATATCTTAATTTCTTTGTACTTTTGTGATTTTGGGTTGCTTACAAGTATGTATTAAAGGCAAAAACATTGCTTGTGCTATCTCGGATAAACAAAGTTTTTAGTTGGTTAGTCAATCAAAATAAACAATTTTCTTCTCTTCATCGATCTTGGATAATGGATGTTCCCTGTTAATTAAGTCTCGGATAATAGAGATAATCGGATAATCGAGACCCGACTGTAATAATTTTAGTTGTAAAATAAGATGTAAGAATCTTCTGCATTTCCATTTGTACCGTAATAAAAAAAAAGACGAATTGACCATGCCAGTTCTTAAAACGACTTTGATCAAGCTTCTTATGATAAATTGTATTATGCGTGCTATTAAATATTTCCACACAAATGCATGAGAACTTTACCTATATAAGTTTTATGCCTACTCAGAACGGCTCACGTTCTCAAGAAGCTTTAGAGCCCGAACAGAACCAAAGCGGCTGTCGGTTGTCGGATTTGCAGTGCAACAAAACACATCAAAATGTATGCAACCGCCAAAAATAAAATCGCAGTAGAAATTCGCAACGGAAAAACGCCAGTATAGAATCTATTTTATTTTCTCTTCGATGGCTAGGTTGATTTATAAGGTTGTCGCAGGGCTGATCGCACTCTCTTCTCAGTACCCATTATTGTCAAAACCAGCCAATTTTGCGAATGACTACGAAAGAAAAACAGATGATAAAAGAGAGCACTTGCAGATTTTATATGAGCTGTCAACTTCGATTTGACAATTATGGGTAATCGCTCTCTCCCTTGCGACAACCTTATAAATCAATCTTGTTCGATGGATGCCGGATCTCTCTTTAAGTGGCGTAAGTATTGCCATATTATTGCTGGAATTATTAGCTGTGTTCAGTGTTATTTTCTTATTTTTTATCATGATGATTTTTAGCTGATATCGTTTTCTGTATCTGTAATGTATAAAATAATTTTCTTCAAAATGAAGCCTTCACACACCGAAAAGCAACGCTGATCTGACAACCTGCAATCGCTCTTATTCTGGACGTGTTCTCAGCAGATTTCGCCGAGAGAGGACCGACAGCCGCTTTGGTTCTGTTTGGGCTCATACATGACATTTTTTTACTCTCTGAGATTATGTCATTGTCTGCAAAGTTGTTATGATCTATAAGAAAAAAAATTAATTTTAATAGAAAAAATTTTGTGTCAGAAAGGATTTATAATGCAAAATGTGTGCTACCGATGTGCCCGATTTTTGCAACGTGTGCTTCATTATAAAAAAATAAGGGCATTACTTTTTGGTAGTGGTTTCAGTAATTTGGGGTGGTATATTTTGTATTTTCAAGAAAGAAAATATATATTTCTTTCAAGGTTCCAGTCATAATTTTTTCCTATATGAAAACTTAACTTTTTTCGGTCCCACTAGGTAAAATTCACCGCAGCTTTTTTTGCCCATTAATGACCCATACGGCCCATTGAAAGTTAATAAATAGTTTGAACCTTCAGTTATTAATACAAGGTTAAATATCTTGGACTAAATTTTAGTAAATCCTGTACTGTATAACAGGTCATTCAATAAGTCTATTAGATAAGTAAGAAAAAAACAAAATTTTGGTAAAACTTGATTATATTATTCAACATAGCCTTGGAGAGCGATACAACGAGTATAGCGATTTTCCAACTTTTCCATACCACTTTTATGGTACGATTTCTCTTTCTCGTCAAAATAGGCCTCAGTTTTAGCGATTACTTCATCATTGGACTTGAATTTCTTTCCAGCAAGTATTCTCTTGAGATTTGAAAATAGGAAAAAGTTGCTGGGGGCGAAATCTGGAGAATACGGTGGGTGGGTAAGTAACTCGAAGCCCAATTCATTCAATTTTGCCATCGTGTTCATTGAGTTGTGACGTGGTGCATTGTCTTGGTGAAACAACACTTTTTTCTTTTGCAAATGTGTCCGTTTCTTGGCGATTTCAGTCTTCAATCGATCCAAAAGTGCACAGTAATAGTCACTGTTGATGGTGGTTCCTTTTTGGAGATAGTCGATGAATATTATTCCTTTCGCATTCCAAAATACAGATGCCTTCCCCTTACAAGCCGACTGTTGGGTCTTTGCTCGCTTTGGATTCAGTTCGTCGACTGCTGTCCACTCAGCTGACTGTCTTTTGGATTCTAGTGTATAATAGTGAAGCCATGTTTCATCCATTGTCACATATCGACGATAGAATTCGATTTTATTGCGGCTTAACAGCGCCAAACACTCCTCTGAAGCATCAATTCGTTGTTGTTTTTGGTCGACTGCCAGCTCACGCGGCACCCACTTTGCACAAAGCTTTCGCATACCCAAATGTTCGTGTAAAATGGTAAAAACACTACCATCTGATATCTTTACAATATCAGCTAGCTCATCTAGCACCTTCAATTTGCGATCGTTCATAACCAATTCGTGGATTTTTTTGATGTTTTGTGAAATAACAGTCTGATTTGGGCGTCCACTGCGCTCTGCATCATTTGTGCTGGTACGACCACGTTTAAATTCAGCAATCCACTTTTTTACCGTTTGTCTCGATGGAGCAGAGTCCGGATAATGTTTATCAAGCCATTGTTTGGTTTCCACTGTATTTTTTTTCATCAAAAAGTAATGCTTTATCAAAACTCGAAATTCACTTTTTTCCATTTTTTTTTTTTTCAATAACAACAGCTGTACACAAAATGCTATAACTCACGAATCAATTGTCAGATTGTTGTCAAATTTTTATACGTATCGCTTGAAGGTTGGTACTAATTTAAAAATCATATGAAAAAAAATCTAGTAACGCCATCTATGTGTCATCCTATGGACTTTTTGAACGTACTGTTATATGACGACACCGAAATTGTATTAAAATTTAAACCACGCCAAATACTTAAACTAAGTTTTATTCCCGCATGGGTTTAAATTGCAATACCCGATGTGGATTAAAAACCTTATTAAAAGTTGTATTCGATTTTAAACCATAGCGTACTAAAAATAAAACTGATTTTGTTTACATCATTTATTTTTTTTTTTCTTTTATACTATAACTTTTAAGCTAAGTCCAATTGTAGGATTCGAACTCACTTCATCATTGAAATGAAAGTAGTAAACGTTGCTTGTGCGCCATTATCAAATAAAAAATGTTTTACAAAAATTGTATTATAAAGCTTTGTTAACCGAAAAAGTAACTCTGAATCATAAGAATTTTGAATCTTAACAATCTGAAAATGAAGACGGAAAGTATTGAAATATAATACAGCATTGCTTAAAATGTAATACATGTTGTATTATATCTAATATCATGACTATCTTAATTCAAAATCTATTCCAATTGCACTAGTTTTTGAAACCAATTTCATTACTTTTAAGTTATTTTGTATTAAATTTTAAACCGTAGGTACTAAAGTTCAAATTTTATTCCAACTTTATTAAATTTAAGTACAGCTTTGACCAAAAAAAAATTTCTAGTATTTTGAAAAGTATTAATTCTAATAAAAAATGGTTTAAAAAATACATTATACCAATCATTGGTTTAAAAATGACTTCAAAATTGTTAACCGTGTACAGGCAGGTATTATGTGAAGAGGCCCTCTATTTTTCTTCCGGCTGCTGTTCGAAGTGAAGTGAAATCGTAGAGCTTATAGCACCCGATGTACAGTACAATTAATGCAGGGAAGCAGTTTAGAAGCAGCTTTAGTACAGAAGAGAAATAGAGTAAAAATTTATTTACAGATCTGTATCAATTTTTACTCTCGCTTAAGCCTTGATTTCATTGTTTTTTTTTATAAATAAAAATTGAGTTTTTCATCGATATTTTTAATATTTTCACATCTATGTTAATAAAATTTATAATTCTGTTAGTAAATGCAATTTTAATTCCATCCCTTACATGCAACATTATTAGAAATGTCAGAAATACTTGAGAAAAAATAAAATTAAATCGATTCTAATATGTTGCTTTAATATTTGTCTTAAAAAGAAATATGGTATATAGTGGTTCTCTTCCTCGCATGTAAGTTCTAAATAAAACCACGCCCACTTTCATATATACATATAGTTGTTTCATATCTTTCAAAGCATCAAGTTAATCTTATCTCGAAAATAAACAAAAATCATTCAATATTAAGTTTCAATTAAAAAATATTAGGTTTGAGTATAAAATATTTATATTATCTTTTTTTATTGGTTTAAATCTTGAATAATTATGAAAACCCTGAAAGCACAATGATGCAATTCAACTGTGATTAACATAATGCTCGTTTTTTCTTAAGATGCATAGTTTTATCTGTAACTTAATTTATAAAGTTATTAAAAATTCTTAACATAATTCAAGTATAATAAAAACTTGTCGTATGAGCATGATTGAAAAATACAGAGTTCCAAAGAGAATAATGAATAAATGCCAGTTGGGCTAATAAGCAATTTAAATTGTTACTGCAACTTAAAATATTCTTAAATTTCTGATATTTAATGGAAGATCTAAAATGTAGGGGTATTCATCGCATTGCTTTTCCGTATGGCTTCTTATTCTGCTGATATAGAACACATTCTCTGCCCACCAGCTGTGCATCTAATGCATTGTATCTTTCTTGAATGGAGCAGCGTTCCTGTTGACAGTATTCTAGATAGTTTTTATGCCAAGCCCGATTTTTTACCTAAGTAGTAAATAATTTTATATTTTGAAATTTATTTTAATATAACAACAAAATACTGACCCTCTCTTGTTCCTTGATATCTAATTCTCGTAGCATGGCAAAAGTAATACCATGTTGCTCTTGTTCCTCCTGTTGCCTCAGCATTGCTTGTTGAAGTTGTGAAGCTTGCAGATTTTCACGCATTTGTTGCTATTGTGTTAAGAAAATGTATTAGATTAAAAACAAAAAATGCAATATTTTTAACAAAAAATAACCTTAAAAGCATGACACTCTTATTAAATCTACTTAAAACATTAAAATTTAATTCAAATCGAGCTTAAATCTAAGCAAATTCATGTATTTTATATTTTTTTTTTTAATATAAGCAAACCTGCAGCACATCTCCCTGTCGCAGTTTTTTGCGTCTCTCATACGTCTTTTGCTGTTTCTTGTATTCCTTGTCTATACTTATAGCGCGTTCATTACTAAGAAATCAATAAAAATTCGGCTTTTAGTTAATTTGATATCTTTGAATACATAAAATAAAGGATACTTGCTCTAACTGTAATTCTAGCTGCAGCGCCTTAGTTTCTTTATGCTGTCTTTTCTGCATATCTTCAAATTGTTTTTCATTTATTTCCTGCGTCGCATGCGCGATCACTTCACGTAACTTGTTCTCGAGAATATTATGTTTTTCCTGCATATATCATACATCTTTACACTTTTTTAATAAATTATATGATTAAAAAGTTCATACCTTTTCCTGGTCCAGCAGCATTAATGCCTTCCACCACATGTCCGCAATTTGTTTTTCCCTAAGACGCAAAGCTTTCTTCTCTTCGATTTGGTAGAGTTGAGCTTGTTTGGTTTCCACCAACAACTGTTTGCTTTGCAGATGACGCATTTCTTCGCAATTCTCTCTGTTAATGAAAAAGAAGAAGAAAAATTTAAAAAAAAAAGATATCAGAAATAACATAGCTTAATGTTTTTTTAGACAAAAAAGCAAGAAGTTTCACATAATTTACAGAACTCTGCTAATTCGTGATGTAGATGATACATATTGTTGACTCCATGTCATATCGGACGCATATTTGTCCAAAAACTGATTTTAACGATTCTGATTTTTTGGCAAATTTTGCACGTCGTACTTAAAAAATAAAATTATATGCATATTTTATGTATAATATTTTTTTACAAGTTACTGTGTATAACTTGAAATTGACTGATAACTTGTTTATTTTTATTCATTTTGTATTTTTGTAATTTTGTTTACATAAAAAGTAATGGTGTAGGGAAAGAATCATGACATTTTTTCAATTCGTTTGTGAGTTATACTTTCAAATACTCCTTTAAACACTGCCACAGCAACAACAGCGCCACCTACCGGGACCAAAAACATTTACAGACCCAGCCGCACACACACACACACCAAATTTGATCAAAATCGGTCCAGCCATTTAGGAGGAGTTCAGTGACAAAACAATGTACAGAAGAATTTTATATATAAAGGGATATGGAATTTTCGGAAAATTCCATAGAAAAGTAAAAATCTTGTGTAGGCATTTTTTAAAAAATTCGTTAAAAATAGCAATCATTGGTATCCCAAGCTAAAATTTTGTGTGAGCCTTAAGAATCAATGTATTATAACGATACTAAGTTCAAAAGGTGAAAAATTTACTGCGAACATTACAAAAAAACGTGACAAATAACTTTAGTTATTAATATAATAAACATTTGCATTTCTTATCTTCCAGTTTAATTTTTGACAAAACTTTTTGACAAAAAAATATCAGGTATTACATTTGCACTAATTTTCACTCACATAAATTTTTGTTGAAAAGTACGCAAAATAGGGTCACTTTCGGATTATGTACCATCCAAACGACTAGACAGAGTTAAATATTCTGGATTCTAAGTAGACATATCCTTAAGATTAAAACTGCATCAAAAAATTTTTCGAATTCCCATTTTTAAAAAATGAGTTTTGGCCAACCCTCCCATACAGGCCGGCCCAGTGTGCGAAGTGTAAAGTACCAAATTTTTCCAAATATGTGCATATTTTTCCAAATATGCTTTTCAAATAAAGCACCCGATGAAGTCAAAAATATTCCCCAAAAATATACAAAAAGCCTTTGTTTGTGTTTAGAGTAGACTCACTGCTTTTACGGTTTCATTCTACTTAGTCCCATGACTACGGGGTTGATTAGTTCATAAAGCGACATCTAAACCATTGATGCCAGTTCAATGAATATATATATATAGTATATTGAAATCACTCTAATGAATGTTCCCTGCAACAAAAATTATATTCTTGATACCCAATAAGAATGTACCGGCTGTCAATTCATGGGTCTTGACGGGACATGCGCCCTATTCCAGAAACAATATTAATCCATTGCAATTTAATTGAATGCAATACAATTTCTCATTTGTACCTAATACAAAATTAACGAACTATAGGAACGCTTCAATATTGAATTCAATAGTACCAGTCAACGTCCAGTACCATCATAGTCACCTACTGGCTAAGATACGACCTATCTTAAATCTCTTGTATATTTAGAGTCCGCTCTCTAATCAAGGATAAACCAGCTCGATCGTATAAGCCATGACTCCACCCGGTCACTCTAGACCTGTGCAAGCGATGTACACAAACCACGATCAGCACGAGACTATTCGAACGGCCGCCCATGATAGTCACCCGGAAACGGGCTCCAACAGATGAGACTCTTCAACATCACCGACAAAAATACAAAAAGTTCAAATGAACTTTTACAACTGGCCGTGTCTAGTTAGAACACTTAATTGTGCTTGCCTTACATCAAACTTGTTATCAATTCAGCATATTCGATCCATCAGTTAAAACTCGGAAGTGTATAAATTCAACTCTTTTCTTAGGATTTTGTATTAAGGATTATTGTCTCTCATGCTCTTGAACATGGAACGCTTTTCTAAGGTCTTTATGGCAGTAATATATTCAGTTTCATCATTATTTTAGTGGAAAAGATTATCCCTGTGCTCACAAGTTCAACTGAACAAATGTTACTTCATTTATAGTAGCGTGTCAAAGTGATGTACCCACTTTCTATACCTGATCCAAGTAATGGCCGCCAACGTCGGACTCTAAGGTAGGCCCTCCTTTTACACAGATAAAACAAGACTAGTTCATGATAGCAACTAGAACCCTGCATGAGTATGCTTTTTCGCCTCCCTGAATATATTCTCTTGCTATAGAATACACAATTTCCTCTATACACTCTATACACTCTCTTTGTTTTATTCAGGTATAAGAAACAAAGAGAATAAGATCTCGATGCTTTACTAACAAAATCAGGTAGCAAATAAAGCAATAAAAAATAACAAAAATATCAGTGCTCATACCCTGAATATTTAGCGAATATTTTTTTATTTGTTAGTGCGTAGAATGAAAAGTATGTTTTTTGTATTGGTACCCAAAAAAGGGTGGTAGATAGGGGGTAGGTGTGTTTGGGAGAAATGTTGAGGGGCAAAAAAAAATAGGACCATTTCATATATTTTATCGCTCTAGGAGTTCAGCTACGGCCGATATAAACTATTTTCGACAGCTTTTGTGTTTATTGTATGGGCAGCCAAAGAAGGGTGGTAGATAGGGGTAGGTGTGTTCGGGAGAAATGTAGAGGAGCAAAAAATAATAGGACCAGCTCATATATTTGACCCCTCTAGGAGTTCAGCTACGGCCGATATAAACTATTTTCGACAGCTTTTGTGTTTTTTGTATCAAAGGTAGCGAATAAGCAACAAAAAAATAACACAAATATGCATTAAGAATAACATAAAGCTTATTGCGGGGAAAAACCAACATACCTGATTCTTATTCAGGTCACTGCAGCAGATTCCTGAGTATTCATATAGTTTATTAAGTACTCAGAGAAATAACTGAAGCAACGCGTAGATCGCAAGCTCACTTCAGTGCAAAAATGTGCGAAAAGAGAATAGAGAACAAATAAAAGTTCTAACAAATAAAGGCTTGCAGCCTTGCTTGCCGTGACTGCTACAGCATAGAATCAGGGTATATTCAGTTGATGAATATATTCATGCAGGGCTCTAATAGCAACCATGATTCGTCTCAAAGCATACTGCAGCCATACTCCTTTTTGTCTGGCACAACAAAAAAAAAAAAAAATAAATATTTATTTTCATAAGGCATTCAAGCCCCTACGTTGATTTTGGGTCAACTTGTATAAACTTCAATCTCAATAATGAATACCTAGTTCGAAAATGGACCAAATCGGGTAAAAACCATGTCTACCCCCATACAAAGAGATTTTTCAAAACGGTGAAACCTTTAAAAATTGCACAAAAGTTGATGAAATGATTTCAAATTTTTCATCGATTACCCTCGATTTAAGATATGTACGCTATGTTTGAAATTAGTCAGAAATTAATGCAAACTCTGCCTACTTCCCATACAAAGGGATTTTATGAAACTTAAAAAGTGACGTCATAAAAATGGCAAAATTTCACAAATTCTATTAAAATATATGTATTGACTTGACATTTTAGATAATCACCGGAATCTCGCTGTTTATATACTGTCGGTTTCTAAAATTATTTAATTTTTATACTTACAACTCTCTTTGCAGCTGTTTAAGCTTCAGAAAATCTTCCTCAGCTTTTTCACTTTCCAATCGCATTGTTCTAAGCCAGTCAAAACGTTTTCGTGCATTTTCTTCCACTTGAGCTTGCAAAAGCAGCACTAATTCTTCGTCATATTGTAGATTTTCAAATTGCAGCAAATCACGAAATCTATGTAAAAATATTTTATTATTTTAAAATGGAAAAATAAACAATAGTTGCACTAAACCTGCTTCTGCGCTGTGCTAGTTCCTCCTCCCTGAGCTGCAGATGCTGCTTAACCTTAAAGAATATGTTAATTTAAATATTTTTTAGCAATTTATTTGGCTGTTCTTAGATTGTTACTTTTTTAGCTTACCAAAAAATTAATGTGAAATTTTAAGTTCTTTTGATCTGTTCTTGCAAGAAATTCTATGCGTTCCATGTTGAGATTCCAACTGAAATAATATCGATTTATGCATGAATGCATGAAAAATATGCCGGTAGCAAAGCCAATTATTGCTAGTTATTGGCATGGACACCAAGTTTGCGTGTGGTGAAGTACCACCTGCTGTTACCTAGGAGTTGCTAAGTTGCTAAGGTGAGCAAGCAATTTTCAGCAGTCTTAAATAAACATTTATTGGCGCTGTCATTGCTCGGCTTTGATATTATTATGCAAAAGTTTAAATTTTTAAATGTTATTATTTATATATTTTTAAGTGCCTCGATTTATTTTTACCTTGCCAATTTTATGTCATGGAATTAAAAAAAAAAACAAAGAAAGAAACTACCTTAAACCTTCATGTCTTGCATATGTTTTGTCACTAGCTCTTGTCTTGGAAGGCAGCCCACCCCATTTGTGTGAATTTCCTCGAAACGTGGTCAGCACCATCTCACCAGCACATTTATGCAAATTTCTGCACACGTTTGTCATGCATTTACAACTTAATATGCATAAATTATGGAAAAACATGAATTTTCTTTAAAAATTTAATGCCAGCTACCGCTGGAAATTTGTTTAGCCTCGGGCAGAATTTGTTAATTTTACTAGAGACAAATTGAAAAGTTGTTCGATGTACCACTTAGAGCTGTTGCGAGTGTAGCTCGCTTGGTGCTGTGGGTACAAGAGTTATTATTTTAAAATATTTCAGGAACATGCAGTGATAAATCTTAATTAAAATATATGCTGATGATTTTTCCTTTAAATATTACAGTAGCTCCACACTGACACATAGGTTTAAGTCTCATAATTTTCTGTAAATAAGAAAATAAAAAAAAAAAAAATTGTAAATATATTCTAAAAAAACTTGTTTTAGCTAAAATTTGCTTGTATGCTTAAATTAAAAGCGTTTATTGCGGCAAAATAGCCTCTTTATCAGCTTCAAAACCATATTAAGTTTGTGTCTTAAGTCTTTCGTTTTGCACACTTAAAATTCTTGTTGAATTTTGGCTAATTTTCATTAGATATGTAATACCTCGTCAATTTGACACCCTGTTTCGTATCTATGTTTGGTACTTAGTTTAATTACAAGGTTGAAATTTATTTTTATAAGCTGCTAATTTGGTAAAAAATATGGTGGCCCAGTCAATCACATTTAAATTGCCTTTCAACAATTTCTGCAAAATTAATTTATGTGATACGAGATTTTCTGTGAACACAAGTGGATTTATGCATGTATGCGGTTCTTGTAGGCGCTGATCCTAATTTAGTGTAATAATATTTTAAGTGCATGCGCACATAAAAAATTAATACCTACTTGGTCGCCGTTGTGGTTAAGCGTAAGCTTCGTTCACCATAGCAACTTTAACTACATATTAATACATTGAATTCTAGGGTCAATTTTGACTCTCTGTGCATTGCAGGTTATATAAACAGTTTGTCGAATAACAACACAGGCACACATTATTTTGTTTGTGTTTGAGGTTTCGAGCTATTGCTTGACCACACAATAAAGTCCAAAACAACTACAACAATTTCTTGAATACGTGGCAGAATGGGGCATGCCACATATCAAACAAAATTTGTTTTTTATTTGTAAATTAATTACGACCTTCTTTCATAAGTTTTTTAAGTTATGTGTTTATATAACTCCAATAATTTTTCAATTATTAAAGGTTATATTTTATCGAGCTCAAGGTCAATGTTGCTTTCCGAAGAAAACAACTGAAGGAACAACAAACAACAACAATACTTTATAGAGTATCAATCACATAGCAGACTAGACAGCTGTTTCGTTGGCCGCTACACCAACTCATCAGTAGCCTTTTATCGTGATTCTTGCTGTGATCCACTAAGCTCTTAATTTTCTACTTGTTTCACGAATGCAATTAGTAAATTACCCTGAATTGCGGTACGAGAACACAAATGATATGAAAGCAGCTTAAAGTTCTTCTAATTTGTGAAGCATACCTTCAATTTGTTTTTTTTTTCACGGAAAAGAAAAAACTGGAACTGGAGAGAGCATCTCTATCATTCAATCACTTTCAGGCGATCAACAAGTTATGCTCACGGTTCAAAGACCGAAAAAATTTTCGACAACATGCAGAAAACAAGTTGTAAACATAAAAATTTTGCTTTCAGTCTTACAAAATACAAAACTGTGTGTAGCATACCATGAACACAACCATGGCAGAATTATGAGATAGGGCCGACTCGGAGAAGAATGAAGTAGAAAGCAGAAAAAAGCGGGATAGATGTCAAAATCCGCTGTTCGTCAGGTTTCGCAGTTGTTTTTAGGTTAAAATTGTTACAGGTTTTTGTTTGCAATTTTAAGACTTGCTTCACAGTTTATAGTTTTTATTACACTGTTTATATAATATTTCACTCAAATTATCACAAACTTAAGACACGCAACCGCACTGTTTGCAACTTGGAAACATAAAATATTTTCTTCATTTGCAATTTCTACGATTTCGTTTCGTCGTTTTGTCAACTAACCAACCTTTTCATTATCCACTCTTCGTTGACGCGTGAGGACACTGAATGTGTAACATTCACCAATGAAGAATTATCAACAACAAACCTATCGGAAATTTCAAAGCACTTTATTAAAAAGCAAGCAAAAAGGGCTTTATTCTACCTTGGCATAGTACTTTTCAGAAGTTCTTTGCTCTCGCTACGAACTGAGCTGCAAAAAAGCGCTTTGCTTTCGCTTTTCTTAATGCTTCCAAAGAGGGCTTTGGCTGTGTCGTAAAAGTTTTTACCACTGTTTCGAATATCTTGGCAAATTTGACAAAAAGCGAAAAAAAAAAAATGAAATGGAAAAAATAAACAGAAGCTGGTAATATTTTAAATAATAATTATCTAAAGTGATAAAAAAGTAATAAAATGAGTGGCAAGGGGTTAGGGTATTCGAAACGTAATTTTAAAAGATAGGTAGAAGCGAAAATAGACGCAATAAATAATGAAGCTGCTGCAGGGGCAAACGATTAAGGCGCAACAGACTCAAATATTAAAAGTAATGAAATAGTGCAAAATGAAACAGCAATTTCATCAGATTTCACCCATTGTGGTGCGAACTACGTTCAAAGTGCCGACAGTTTTGTTTTGAAGATGAAAACTATTAGTGCAAAAGCAATCAATGGTAGAACGGTGTCTATAAAATTTCGCGCATTTTTTTTTTGAGATGCTCCTGCGAGAGCATTTGTTTCCGGAACTGTTGGTCATAGTTCCTCAAAAGGATGGTACAAATGTTATCAGGAAGCTAAAAAAAAGAACAAACGGCTGACATATAGAACGACAATTACAGAGCCAAGAACTGATGCCGACTTTAAAAAAAAAAGACTAAATATCATTGCGAAAGCCTTGTAAACTTCGAATATCTGTCTCTGTACTTCAATCTGTGCTTTCAATTCTTCACCAATGTGAAAGGGATCAAGCGAGAACAAAGCGCTTTTTTAACACTTTTTGAAGCGAGAACAAAACCCTTTTTTTAATCACTTTCCGAAGTGAGAGCAAAGCGCTTTTTTGAATCATCATCCGTAGCGAGAGTAAAGGTCTTTTTCCCAATGACATGGCAATGTTAAAAAAGGCACTATTTAAAGCGAGAACAAAGCTCTATTGTGATTTTATAAAGTGTTTTTAAAGTGGTTTCAAAGCGCTTTGTTTCCTAAATGGTAAAAACATATTTAAAAAAGTATGTGTGTGGCTGCCACGCAATGAACAAGTGAAACTTTTATCCAAAAAATTAATTTCTTGAATTGCTGATTTATTTTACTAACATTGTGTTCCGGCCAATCCTAATATACACAAAATTTTGCTAAAAAAACAAAATAAATATTTAATTAAATATTATTAACTTGCACAATTCGAAAGCAAACAACAAACAAACAAAACAATTAAATCAACTTTTGAAGAATCATTTCGCCTTCCAATTGCAAAAACGAACGAAATGGCCATTTCAGCCCTTGAAAGGACTTTGACCGAGCGTCTTATGATCAATTGTGTTGTGTGTGATGTGAAATGTTTGCAAACCAATAATCGAGAACCAATTGCAAGGAATGTTTTTTTGTCATATTCGTAGACAAGCTCAGTGATTGGTGCACTATGTAACTTATGTATTCTTTTCTAGCGTTAGCACGTTTTAGTACATTTTCGGGAATTCTATGTTGCAGTATCACTTATCTTGAAAAATTCTGGGACTATTATTGATTATATTCATGAACATGGGTCAAAAAATTGATGATATACAAATTGATTGCCACACTATTAGAATAGTGTAGTGCCGAATGTTCGCGGTTTCTATTCTATATTGTAGCTATTCAATGACTATACGATCAAGTAAATATTCGGGAATTTTATGTTAGGTTTGTGCATTACTATTAATACATCCAAGACACAATCCAAGGCCATCAGATAAGGAAAGCAAGAGAAACTAATACTGAATAGTAAATCAGCAAACCCACATGACATGGCTTCGTTAGTTAGGTAAGGTTAGTTACAAAGGTAATGAGTTCCCGCCCCCCCCTTCCTCCTCCTTCCATCTAATTTGCTGTGTTGTTGTATATGTGGCTAAAGAAGTTTCACTTCAAAAACTATTTTATTTATGATTTTGTTTCATACTTTTGTATTTTATTACTGATTATATTCAAAGTTTACCTATGATAGTTATAACATGAGTAGTTTTATATTTAATTAAATTATTAATCAAAGCCACTGTATTCCAGGTGTTCACATTCAAAGCAATTTTATCCTACAATTAAATATTTTAAAATCTATTGTGGTTCTATTTTAGCCTATGACCAATTATAAAATCAATGAATCTCGATAAATGCATTTAGAAGCTCATACTTATTTTCAGCCTCCCTTTATTACTAACGGCCATATTACACAACAAGTACGATAAACAAGGTAAGTTATAAAATCCATAACTCGCAATAAAATTCTTTCAAAACATTTACATATTTAACTTCCCTTGTAATGAAATATTTTTCAAATATCTTCAAATAGCTGAAATTGAAATATATTTCATTTGATTTTATATAACACAATTAGAATATACTAGTCATGTATGTTACACGGCTTGCCAAAGCTTAATTAAACTGCCAAAAAGTATGCTCTTAAATTTTATACAGACGAATGCGGCAAACTTTTGTTGTTGTTAGTTGTTATTGAAACCATACGTTACGTCGGTCTTACTCCCAATCAAATTCGCTGTATTGTTGTATACATGGCTAATGAAGTTTTAGTTAAAAAACAACGTAGTTTTATCGTTATATACACAAGAGAAGCGAATCTTTTTCGCAGTTTCATTGATTTCACAATTTAATGGGGATTTTCTTTTTAATAATATAACTTTTAAATTAAAAAATTTAGAATAACATACAGTAAATTAAAAAATACACGTTAATATTCACACCAGTAAATTTTATTATATTTTATTATTATTTTATTTATTTTATTATATGTTACATTCATTGTTATTTCAATGCACTTGTGGGCAACTATTAGTTTTTCTTTGGCGTTATGTAAAAATAAAATATATTGTGTCAACAACAACACGCATGCTGATGACATCTTGTAGCAAGTAGAAGCAACATTTATGTTATTTTTTGCTACTTTTGTTGTTTGGATAGCTGCTAAATATGCTTGATGCGTAGGATAACCAATGTACAATCCTTTTAACAGATAGATTATTGTGATCTGCTGCAAAATAGCTTCAGTTATTCCTAATATTGAATCAACAAATCTGTGTAACAAAGGTTTTTGGATTGGTGTATAGTGTATAGAACTATCAATCGATGTGGTACGAGTTCGATTCCCACATTGGACCAATAAAATATTTTTAATAAATTAATATAACATTTCTTGTTGTAAAAGACAAAAAATAAACATTAGTTTCTAAGAAAACGGTGTCGGAAAAAAGTGTTGTTTTTCAGATTTCACTCAAGGAAAATTTTTAAGCAACCTAGTTTTATACCAGACTTTATTTATATATACATAAAATTGTGAAAAAAATCTGTACATGAAATATTTTTTTGAAATTCTTTTTGCGTTGGCCATTTTGAATGACGAGGAGTCCGAAAATCGCATTTTTAAAATTTTTGTCTGTCTGTCTGTCTATTAAAGCATCACGCGAAAACCACTGGATGGATTTCAATGAAACTTGACATCCAGGTTCCTTATATCCCCGGTCAACATAGAGGCTACTTTTTATCCAGTAAAAAAGGTTGGACCCGGCAGGGGGCGGTGCGATCAGGTTCCAGGCGTTCTTTTTTTAGCTTTTCTCCGAAACCATTCATCCGATTTGCATGAAAATTTGTGTGTAGAAGTTTTCGGATACGGTGAGTTTTTATCTGCTCTGTTTTATCTTGAACACCAGAGGGCGCTGTAGTAGAAATATTTCGAAAAACCTCGAAGAACTCCTAAGCCGCACATCCGATTTGCATAAAAATTGGAATATAATGGTTTTCTGATACGGTGGGTGTTTTGCACTTATCTTTTCTGTGCTATCTTGAACACCAGAGGGCGCTGTAGTACAAATATTTTAATAAAGTCGAAAAAGTCCAAAACCGTTCATCCGATTTGCATGAAATTTTGTATGTAGAGGTTCTCGGACACGCTGAGTTTTTTTGACTTATCTATTTTTTTCTCTCTCGAAAACCAGAGGGCGCTGTAGTACAAATATTTTGGAAAACCTCGAAAAACTCCTAAACCGTGCATCCGGTTTGTATGAAAATTGGTAAATAAGGGTTTTCTGATACGGTGAGTGTTTTGAAATTATCTTTTTTGTGCTATCTTGAACACCAGAGGGCGCTTTAGTACAAACCTTAGGAAATCGTGAAAAACCCCAAAACTGCTCATCCTATTTGGATGAAAATTTGTAAATAGCGATTTTCGAGAACGGCAAGGGTTCTGGTGATATCTTTTTGCTCTTTCTCGAAACTAGAGGGCGCTGTTGTCCAATTTGTACGTGTGTATGTTATTAAACTGTTCCTTAACGGCTGCACTGATTTTGATGAAATTTTTTGTGTGTGTTTAAGTGGATCCCTGGACGGTTCAAATTCACAATTGGACCCGGTAGGTGGCGCTGCTATCGTTTTTAAGACATTTTGTTTTTATAGTTTATCTCCGAAACCGTTCATCCGATTTGCATGAAAATTTGTAAATAGAGGTATTCGGATATAGTGAGACTCTGTTCTATCTTGAACACCAGAGGGCGCTATGTGCAAATATTTATAAAACTTCTAAGCTGTTTATCCGAATTTCATTAAAATTGGTTTATAGGGGTTTTCTAATATGGTGACTGTTTTGGACTTACTTTTTGTACTATATCAAACACCAGAGGGCGCTGTAGTACAAATCTCTTAAGAAATAGTAAAAATGTAGAAAGCCGTTCATCCGATTTGGATGAAAAATTTTATTAAAGTATTTTCGTGTACGGCAACTGTTTTGTCGTTATCTCTTTTGCTCTGTTTCGAAAAGTAGTGGGCGCTGTTGTACAATTTGTACGTGTGTGTGTTATTAAACTGTTCTTAAACGTCTGCACCGATTTTGATGAACATTTTTGTGTGTGCTTAAGTGGATCCTTTTATAGTTCAGATTCGGAATTGGACCCGGTAGCTGGCGCTACGATCGGGTTCCACGAATTTTGTTATTATAGCTTGTCTCCGAAACCATTCATCCGATTTACATGAAAATTTGTATTTAGGGGTTTTCGGGTATGGTAGTTTTATGCCTTATCTATTTTGTTCTATATTGAACACCAGAGGGCACAGCAGTACAAATGTTTTAAAAACTCCTAGCTGCACATCCGATTTGCGTAAATATTTGTACATAGGAGTTTTCGGATACGGTAGGTATTTTGAACTTTTTTTTCTGCGCTATCTTAAACACCAGATGGTGCTGTAGTACAAATCACTTAAGAAATCGTGAAACACTGAACAAAAACCGCTCATCCGATTGAGATAAGAATTTGTATATCGGATATATAGGATTTGATATCGAGTATGGAAAGGGCTTTGGCGTTATTTTTTTATTCTATCTCGAAAACCAGAGGGCGCTGTTGTACAAATACCGCAAAAAACTCAAAACAACTCATCCGATAAGTATGATTTTTTAAAGTGGTTTTCGTGGTTTTTGAACCCCAGAGGTCGCTGTACTGCAAAATACAGTAAGGCGTAGCAAAGCGCAAAAGGGTGATAAACATCTTCTTTTCTTCTTTATGTGTAATTATATACCACTTTCTTTTTACTCAAATCAGGGCAGCTGATGCCGAATTCTGTGGTATTTGAGTACGCATTAGCACATGCGCAATTCAGTTGCGTCGTAAGTTGGCTTTGTTTTGACATTGCAATTTCTATTTTCAATGTTTATTTAATTTTTGTCCAGTTTCCTCTCGAATTGCTTAAAATTCGTTTTTGCTCTGATTTTTTTCAAAAATGTGCAATCTATCGAATTCAACATAAAACTTGAAAATATATTTTTGCAAGCGATCGGCGGCACACACACACACACAAATCACGGTATCCCTAACTTTTTCTCATAATTTTCAGATGTTGAAGCTACATTTTGCTCATTTCTCCCAAGTTACCGGTTTGAAGGATGCACACAAAATTCCTTCTAAAGTTTGTGAAAAGTTTTTTCAAATCGACGAATGAAATCGAAAATTATTTATATCAACTTCCGAGCTAAGCCGGGTATTCAGCTAGTACGTTATAAAGAGGAACTTTTCCTCTAATTCGGGTAATGCTATATTTCGGGTTATACTAAACTCTGACAATTTTTTGTATTTAATAAATATCCTAAATTTATATTGCAAAAACATAAATATATATTTTTAATATCAGCTTATTTCTGTACATGGAAATGAAAAATTTTCTTTTATTGAGATGTTTTGACTTAAGCATCTTTAATTTTGACTAAAGCATCTTGTTTATTGAACTTTCGCTTATATTTCAGCATCATTTAGCTACACTGCTGCTGATAATTAGCTGCGTATGCTTAACTATTGCACAGCTGAAACAAATATGCTCTTACATGTGCAACAAAAGTTGACTGCATCAAGCGGCAAGCAGCAAATAGCTTCATATTTCATCTTTGGTAGTGAGCGCGGGTGAGATTTTAACAAATGCGGCAAGCGAAGAGGTTGTAAAAATGTTGCTGCTTTGCGTGTGTTTAATTTGCTAATCAACTCTTCAAAGCTGTAGTCAGGCTTGAAATTTTTTTTAAGCTAAATTAAAGTAGTTTTTTGCTGTAGCTTTTTTTGCAAATATTTTTGATTTTTGTAATCGTTGTTGTTGTTAGTTTTGCTGTCCATTGCTTATGTTAAAACCTTCGCTAAGTTTGTGTGTGCCTAATGAATCGTTGCCATTAGGATTAATAAATTCCATCGAATGCATCCATTGGCTTCTTTTTGTAGCTGTTTTTTTTCGCTTAAAGCAAGCTGAGTCTATAAACTGGATCTCGGTGGCGCATGCCTGGTAGCCTGGTTGTCCACAACAGTTTTGAAGCTTGACTTTTCTTTCAGACTTAATTGAAATTCCACAGCAAGCAAATTTGATTGATAAGCAATAAATAGTGGACATACCCAAACAGAGTGCGTTTTTTTAAACATGCTAATTGGAGCATGTTGCGAAAGCATTTGTGTTAAATCATTACGAATCTATGTATTTACACTTGAGAAAAGGCATTAGTCGATGCAAGAACAATAGCTATAAAATGTGCTGAAAATATTTTAAAATCTTCCTTCAGCTCACTTAACGCTGATTTAACATAGAAATTTGATATTAAAGCAAGCTTGATATTAAACGGCTGGCTATAAATGCAATTTAAGTCAAGATATATCAAAATTTTAAGCATCTGACTCTGAGCTTGTCGGACAAGCTCGGTAAGTAAACTGAAATGACAGCTTCCAGCTGTTGTAGCTTCCAGCTGATAATTTCTCCATTGCATCCAGTTTAAAGTTTTATGTTTTTATCAAGTGGAAGAACTTCAATTTTGGACATGTTTATTTGTTTTTGGCGCTACGCCGGCGCTTGATGAACATTAACAATGATCTTTATAGGCGACTTAAGTGTTTGTTTGTAAAAAAAAATTGTCTTAAATTGAAAATCGATATCTAAGCTGCATTTATAGACCACATGCAGCGTGTGTAATCGTGGAAAATCTTTTAAATGCTCAAAAATAAATGGATTTTTGATATACTAGCTGTCAATGGCTTAAAGTGGTATAATATTTTTCAGATACTATTATTATTTTTTTTTCGCTTCTATTCGCAGTTTTGTCAATTATGTGTCTAATTTATGTTGTTTTGCAGTAGCTGTCATTGTTACTGCCCACGTCTCAAAGCTGCTGGATGCTGTCGTCCACTTGGCCACAGAAGAGAAAACTCGAATATTAAGGTAGTAGTCAATTGCCTGATGATGTCAATAAATGTTGAATTTACTGAACATTAAATGGAGAGGAAAATGTTTTTTAATTTAATTTTTACAACTTATTTACTTCAGGTAAATGAGTTATTATAAGTTGTAAAGGTGCTTGTCTGATTTAAACGAAAGACTTAGGATACGAACTTTTCCATTGTTAATTATTTTGCACATATAAAATTTCATATATCACAAAATTGAATCATGCACTGAGCGCGCTCATTTATGACTTAAGTTTAATTAAAAGTATTGTGTTTTTATAGCTTTACACACACACACTCACTCGCACACACCAACTTATAAACTCACATGCACATTCATCCATAAATCTGCTACCGCATTCCTTGAAACCAGGCTCCTTTCTTTCGCTTGAATGAGCCTGCGGCTTGTTAAGTTTAATTGAAACATTTATTAATTTTTCCTCAGATTATTAACAGAATTGAACTCCCGCAGCATTTAGTCTCACAAAAGAGGCGTACGCAATCGACATTCAAATGATTTGTAAAACATTTTTTAATATGTTGTAAAAACATAACGAAAGATTTTTAATAATTTAGTTACCGGCACTCTTTTTTATTGATTGCTAAATTTAATGACTGCGGCTTTTGCTGCCTTGAGCATCCAATTGCTACCGCACTTGCGCCAATATTTTGAGCTCCACATTTAATGGCAGCAAAAATGTAAGTGAATGCATCAAGATTAAAAAGTAATCTTTTATTTTAACACTCATTTTGAACTCAATCGTTACTTCAGGCAGTACAATTTGTTAGGAAAAACTAGACTTTATAAAATAATTAAGTAATTTTTTTAATAAAACTCTAAATTTATGAATATTAATTAAAATAAAGAGCATGATTAAAATTAGTGTCGTATATATATGCTTTTGCTTTCGGGACTAACCAAACTTTTAAGCAAATGCATTGCAAATGTATCATAATGGCTTAAAAAGAGTTTTTAGTATTTTTCTAAATTCTGTGATGATTTTTGCTATTAGTAATGCCAAAAAATTTTTTTTGGAAAAAAAAAGAAATAACACAAATGAGACTATTAAATCCAAAATGTAATTTTTTTTTAGATAAACTGTGATAATGATGTTAATTTTCTTGAAAACTTCACTTAATTATTGAAAAATTTTTTTGGCCAAGTGAAAGATTTATTTTGACTATGAGAGTCATAATCATTATATTGGAGTTCATCTCCAAGGAGTTTGTATATTAAAAATCAGTTTCAATGCTCAAAAAGTCTCTGATATTCAGTAAAATATTATATGAAATTATACCTAGAACGAATATAATTTTGTAAATTGAAGAAAATTAGCTTGACATTTTTTATGCCATATCTACACACAAACCATAGTTGACGACTATGTCGAAATTCCGACTAATTCGTAACTATTTCGAGCTGTCTTAAAGACGTCATTACAATTTCGTTACGCAAATCTTAACAGTTTCACTTTTTATACGAATTCATATAAATTTTCGTTATGCGACTGTTTGTACGACATATTTAAATGCTAATAGAGAAAAATTTCCTTTCTTTCGAACTGTCTGTATGAAATCGTAGCATTTTCGTTAGCACTCGTTATGAAATCGTTACGATATTTCGTTACGAAGTTGTGTCAACCCCTTCATACGATTTTCGTTACGATTTTGCAACGAAATCGGATATCGAAATCGGAAAGATTTCGAAATATTCTTAACGATATCGCAACAAAGACTTCGCAGTCTTTTCGATTTCAGAATCCGATTTCGTTATAAAATCGTTAAGAATATCGTATGAAGCGGTTGACACGACTTCGTAACGAAATGTCGTAACGATTTCGTTATGAGTCTTAATGGAAATGTTACCAAAAAGTTACGATTTTGTTTAGACAGTTCGCAAGAAAGAAAAGTTTACTCTGTTTGCATTTCAATATGTTTTACAAACAGTCGTATAACGAAACTCTTTATAAATTTGTATAAAAAGTGAAACTGTTCCGATATTTGCCTAACGAAATTGTAACGATTCTTTAAGACAGCTAGAAATAGTTATAAATTCGTCAGAATTTCGACAAAGTCCTCAACTAAGGATTGTTGGGTAAGCTTATTAGACTCAAAACTTGTGAAAAAGCATTCATTTGATAGGTTTTTTTTTCAATTTTAAAAGTGTAAAAAATACATGAACCGAAATTTAACACATTATGGGGTATTCCACGTAAAACGAATGACTAAGAAGTTTGACTTTTTTATTTTGTTGTTTTCTTGGTGTATAAGATTTATATAAAATTTCCAACTTGGCACAAAAATTTAGCCCTGTGCAAAGCCTTTGCCAAGTAACAGGCTTCGGAAAATCACCTGTTATTTGGAAATAACTCAAATATGCTTCTTTTCGAAAAAGAATTCTCGATAGAAAAATTTTTTGTGAAACATTTTATACAGTCCAATTCTATAGTGATTTGATGATTTTTTTAATTATGTTACCAAATTATCATAAAAAAATTAACAATTACAGTTTTTGAAGCTTCAGCATTTTTAAAATTATTTTTATTATATTAAAAAATTAAAAAATAATTTGAAAGTTCAAAAAATTTTGTTTTTAGTGTTTTTAATTTGCAAATAATTTAGATATAAATCTACGAGCGATTAAATGTTTAAATATCCAAAAAAACTTACTGTTTTGTTCTTTTTATAAAAATTTAACCAGCTGAGTAATTATTTTAACATTGCCATGAACTTATTTTCATGAGATATCTTAAATAATAAATTGGTTATAAGAAACTGGTACTGTGCAAAAACCACTTTTCGAATTACGGTTTTTGAAAAGTAGTCTGAAATTTAAATATGACTTTATCGGAGTCGATTCCTCTGCTCAAAAAATTTTATTAAAAAGAAAATATTTATATATAGTAAATGTTATTGGAATTGAATCGTGAGAAAAAAAGAAACTGTTAAATTTTTAAAGATCTTAAAATATTTTCTTTTAAATTTATTTAAATTGTCGAAATAGTTTTCGAGAACAGTAATATTCTAGCCCTTAACGATAACTCGAACTAGGGTTCACACGGATTCAAATAGTTGTACACAAGTTGGGGATCAACAAAAGCGTAAGATAGCCAAAAAGAAACCAAATCTAAAGATTGAAATTTTTTTTTCTCCCGTTTATATGGAATGTCAATAAAAGTTGTGAATACAGCTTCACCAGCTGAACTATTTAAAAAATGTTTGCATTTTTCATAGCTGATTTTAATTTTGATTTTAATAAACTGCAAGGAATCTAACCTATTTTTACCGTTCACATTAATATTGTTGAATTAGTAAAATTTTATCACAGACATTTTTACTATTTGTGCTAATTTTCGGAATAATACTTTTTAAAAGAAATTAAAAATTCTCAATTTGGATCATTTTTCAACAAACCATAGACAAAAATCAAAAAACTTAGTACTCAAAATTGATTTGTAAAAAAAAAAAATTAAATAAACTCTTCTCATCTATCTTAGGGTCATTTAAAAACAGGCATATTCACAAATAGTCTTAAAAGAAAACGGTTTTGCTTAAAAATTTTCATATCCTTTCTTTCAGTTATTACTGGTATCTACTTATAGATTTTTTATCAAAATCCCCCCCTAAGGTAAATCCTGGCTACGGGCCTGAAGACAGTATATAAATAAGTGCCAAGTTATAATAGATTAATGATTATTTTGAATAAACAATCATTTTTTTTGTCATCATTCCTATGGAATAAATTGGAAGATGTATACTATGCTTGCATTCGGGTTTGTTCGTATTTTGTGCGCTTTGATGCAAGGGAGGCAATTGTGCGATGGTAGCACGTTCTACTTGAAGCCGAATTGTACGCGGTTCGATGCGAGTACGGAAAGGAAATAATGCATTTTGCCCGACACAGGTTTTTCGACAAATTTTTTCTTTTACGAGTAAGATTTACAAATAAAAATATAAATAACAAAAAAATAAAACAGCAAGATCTGTCGTCTGTGGTCTGTGCTATGAGGATCGAGCCTGGGTACTACTTAAGTCATCAAAATAAAATAAAAAATCCTCTTGATAACCAACTGTGTCACGAAAGTAAAAAAACTGCGATCTTGTACTGTACGTGAATATTGAACTTTTCAGAAACTGTTCATAAACAGAAGGGACCAGGGGCGGATCCAGAGAAGAATTTGGGGGGGGGGGGATAATTTTTTAATAATTTTCACATAGATATATTTTTTTAAAACTTTTATTTGAAGTAAAATAATGCATATTTTCTATTATTTTTAACATCAATTTAGATATGATTTAATTCATATTTAAAAATAATTATAACTTATTAATTATTTGTAAAAATTTAAAGTAAAATTCTATGTTTACCAATTTTGGAAAATCTTTCGACTACATCCTCTGGATTCAAAACTATGTCGTAGTGAATATGAAGCAACGCTAAACCAACTAATCTTTTTTCAAGCATTGTAGTTCGGAGCCAGGTTTTGATGCATCGTAATGATGAAAAAGAACGTTCAGCGCTTGAATTGGTCACTGGTAATGTGCAGAAAATTTGGAGGAGCTTCTGTATTGTTGGATAAATGTCCTTATCACAGCATTGGAGAGCTTCAAAAGCAGAACCAGGTAGTTTACCAGCACCAGATAATATTAGATCCTTCCATTTTTGTTGCCAATGACAAAGCTCACCTTTTAATCTCAAAACCAGCATTTCTCTTTTTTCTCCGAGCAAGTTAGCAAATCTTCCAATAATATCTTCTATTAATTGTTTCAATTGACCAGCATCTACACTAATTATTTAGCAATTCTAAAGGCTATTGCGCACGGGTAGATTAAGCCTTAAACGTACCATTTGATTTTGCTTTATCTTGGTTACACATGCATATTTCAGTTTTTTGATGAAATTTATGAGATTTGGGGGGGGGGGAAATGTACCCCTTCCCCCCGTGGATCCGTGCCTGGAAGGGACAATTGATATTCTCCATGATATCGCCATGTTGAAAATATAGTTGGCTTTATGAAAAAAAGACAGTTCTAGAACAACTACTGGTATGAAGGCAGACCATGGTATGAAGACTTCTAACCATTTGGTTGCACTGGAGGAAGAATGTTAATAAAATAAAGTAGCAATCTTCCCAGAAATTCCATTTTTCGATAAAAGTTTCACTTCTAACGTGCGTGGCGGCCACAAACATAGTTTTTATATCTTATCAGCACCCCCAGTAAAGGGGACAGTATCGCCGCCTTTGGTAAAGACCGGTCTAAGCCATTGAACCATTTGTAAGAATCATAAATTTATTTAATTCTGGTTAATGGGACTTCAATAGGTTTTGAAAAGATAAAAAAGGAAACTTTACCACTTCTTTTCAATAAATTTAATAAATTAAAAATATCATTTCGCTGTCATTTATTTAACAAAGGTTTCTCGAGTATATTTTCTATATGTATTCTTGCAAAGTTCTCTTTAGCTTATAAAACATGATAACAGCGGAATATAATTATTAAGCCTAAAAAAATTATAAAAAAATTGTTTCAAGCTCAAGCAGATAGATCTCTATGCGTGCGTTGTTAGTTGTTAAATTATATTATAATTAAATCTCGTGCAAAATCTAGGCACCATCTCAATATTCCTCAAACAAAAGATTTAAGACACGAACTTGCTTTATAATCAAAGAACTAACAGCGTGCGTTAGCTTTAGCTTTGCATATAAATCTAATAATTATGAAACTTTAAAGCAACTTTGTTGGAAGTTTATAAAGTGAAAAATAATTACGAAATTATCTACTTTATTCATTTAAGAAACATGGCTTAGCTTTCTCTAGCTACCAAATCATGTGAATCAATATGCCAAGCTGATTGCATTCTTTCAACCTCTACCTGACACGTGCAAGCTAGTTAGCCTGAAATTAATTGATTAGCCTTATTCAACAGAAAATTTTTTAAACATCTCTCGCCACTGGCGATACGTAACAGCGAAACTTGTAGCCCGCACAACACAGCGACATTTGCATAGCATGTTTTGATAGAAACTGACACAAAAAACTAGAGGACTAAATAAATTGTTTTTTTCAAAATAGTTTGCTGTTAGGCCAAAAATGTTATACACCACTTTTAATGCACGAGCAGCATGAGAAAATTGCAAGCTGTAAGAAAAACAAAAACGAAAAACTTTGATATATTGGCAGCAAATCAGACAACAGCAGAATTGCTGGTTTTAACTGTTGTTGCTGTTGTTACAACTGCGTCTCTAGCTGTGAGTTGTTCTGCTGCTGTTTGTTAAAGTGCCACACTTCATGTCATGACTGCTTTGTGCTTTTTCTCTTTTTTGTTGGCGCCACTGGCATACAAATCAGCTGAGGTGTTCAATCAAATTATTTTGACTGATTTTTTTCAGTATACAAGGCTTGTTTTTGTTGTATGTTGTAGCTCAATTTTATGAATTTATGTGTGAAAATACTTGAGTTGAATAAATTGTTGAAAATGTTTTAAATTAAACAATTATTTAAAGAAAAAAAACACAATTTCTTGCATCCGCTGCTTTCAAGCTTTCAATATTTCTTCTCATAATTCGCTAATTGCTACTGCAATCTTACGCATGTTGCTACTTATTGTCTACAACACGAGAAGAAGCGGTTAAGCGAAAATAACTTCATTATAATTGTTGTTGTCATTTTTAATTGAAAAATGTCTCAATCTTAATGAAAGCCATGCAATTTTTTGCACTGCTTAGTATGGGCGCATCTGTGTTTTATGTTTGAAACTTCAGAGAAATTAACTTGGAGTACGTATGTATAAGATTAAGATTTTTTAATTGATTTAATGACTGCTGTTTGTAAAGATTTAAACGTTAAAAATTCGTTATCATTAAGATAAGCGTTAAAGTGAATAAAGCGTACAAAATTTGAAAATTTTTAAAGTGAAAACTTTTTATTAGGGGAGTAAGACGATGTAAAAAGTCATAAGATGCATAAAGTTGCAGAGTGCAAAAAGTCGCCAGATAAAAAAAGTCGGAGGGTAAAAAAGTCGCAAGGTGAAAATGTCGCATGGAAAGAAAACTCTAAAGCACTAAAAGTCACAAGATAAAAAGCTTTAGGGTATATTTAAATAGTCGCCAGACAAAAAAATCTCAAAGCACAAAAAGTCGCAAGGTATGAAAAGTGGTTGGCTAAAAAAGTCGCGAGGTGAAAAGGAAGTACGCAATATCGAATGGTAAAAAATGTCGAAACGGCACAAAAAGTCGCAAGGTACCAGAAAATCTTACAAGTTAGTCGCAGGGTAGAAAAAGTCGTAGGGTAGAAAAAGTCGTTGGGTAAAAAGAGTCGCAAGATGCAAAAAGTTACATAGATAAAAAAAGTTAATTTTTTAATAAACAATTATTATAAACTAAATTTTTTCAATAATTTTTTGTCACATGTCATACAAAATATGAGATTTTGCATGAGATTTTAAAATTTTAGTTTCGGCCATATTTAGGCCGAACAGCCGTAACTGACAAAAAGGGCCGAAACCGAAACCCAAACTGAATATTCGTTCGGACACTGTATATCTTATCGTATTTTGTTACATCATATAGCATATGTCATGTCGTAAGTATCATATTTTTTTCGTGTCATGTCACATTTTTTTGTCATGCCATATTTCATGCCATATCATAACATATCTCTTTTCATGTGTCATGTCCTAACATATGTCCTAACATATTTGGTGTCGTACGGTATTTAAATAAAAATTAAAAAATCTATCAAATTTACGTTTGTTATTGGCCAAACTTATGATCCGATCGATACGAAATGTGCACCAATGTGGAGGTGCTTTTTCAAACTTCTGTTTTTACTTCTTTTTACAGTCCCGTGACGGTAACTTTTAATCATATAAAGCCTTAAAAAACAATCTTAATCAATTAGTTCAAAAATTTAACGTGTCAATTTTAAGGAACTTTAGCCAGATGAACAATTATTTTTAACATTTCAAAGAATTGAGTGCGTGTCACTAATGATTAAAGTACACAAGCTGCTTTTAAGCTCTAAACATTTTCCCCAATACCTTATTTTGAACTGAGCTTAGTTAATTTTTTCGACCAGACAGTTTTTTTTCCCAGCTGAGCTTAGTTATTTTTTTCTTTTAGGCAGTTTTTAGTATTGCCTGTGTGTTATTCCTTTGTTTGTTTTTTTTCAAATGTTGAAAAAATATTAGTTGCACTTAGAGCTCCATGACTTTCATTAATTATTGTCGGCTTCAGACGCCTTTTGTCATTAATTTGGCAGTACTGATTCAGCACCGTCAAAGATAATGTTGGATATGAATATCTAGATGAATGCTGTGTTGAAATCTGACACATGTAAGCCGAGTCATGAATTGGCGGCGGCACTGCTGGCAGGCCGGTATTTAATCACTTCATAAATCAAAAAAAAAAAAAAAAAATGCGTTAAAAACAAGCGGCCAGCAGCGCATATGAGTTGCGCTAAAAAGATACCTTAGCAATTTTATTAAGAATTGAGTCAGCATTTAAGCTTAAAACTAGAAAGGAATACTTGCTTCTTCCCTAATCTAATACAATCTTTTTAGCTAACTATTTTATAAAATTGTCCAAAAACTACAAAAGTTTTCAAACATTTAAATGAAAAAATCGCTCTATGAAATTTAATAAATTTCCTCTTTTGCGTAGCACTCCAAAATTGCGTTAGTCTCAATAATGTTTTTGCTTTAAAAGCACCTCCACTTAGTTCAGTTACTTTGGTGTTATTGGTATACTTATTTTTTGTTGTAAAACAGCTATTAATAGCAACTTTATAAAAATTTATCTGCCGTATTTCATCTGTTCCTGAAATATCTGCTTCATAAATTTACTTTGTTTAAAGCTTTGTATTTTTACTCTCTTTTCTAGGCTAATATTGCAAAATTTCGAAGTTATTACAATAACTTAACGTATACGAATGGGAAAAAATGAAGTTAACAAAACAACTATTGCAAATTTACGATCTCGAGGTGTTAACCATTTAATCCCATATCATGTCCCAAGTAATAAAAGTTTCCATTTTTATATAAGTTGAATTCGGGGTGCATATTCAAAATCTACGACTGTCAATATTTCCAGTTGCATATCTATGAGTATGAAGTGCATCGCCACATAAATTATGCCTAGCTTCGATATCGAAGACTTAAGGAGGGACATGACATTCGCGGCAGAGAAAACAGACCTTTTTTTAAAAATGCATAACTCAGTCAAAAACAAACATTTTTCCAAAATTTTTATTGTTAAATTTTAATTTTTTTTTTTATTATTGTAGAGAATTGAACAAATTACAAGAAACAAAAATTCAAAAAAAATATATTTTTCACTCCAACATGGTTTTATAGAGCTTCAAACTGGCGGCAGAGAAAAAAACGGGGCCTCGTGGTTGCAGCGCTTGGAGTTGCAAAAATTGTCCAATCTGGAAAAAAATTACTTTTTTAAATCTTAACAAAATTGGTTACCGTATGACACGAGCTTTTTTTAAGTTTTTTTTAAATTTTTGGTGATGTTTCAAATTTGAAAGTGTGTTTTTTCAAAAAAATATTGACTTTAAAAATTCATAAAAAATCGAAAAAAACTTTAAAAAAAGCTCGTGTCATACGATAGCGAATCAAGTTTAACAAATATACAAAAAAATCGTCAAAAAATGAACCCGATAGTACCGCAACCAGTACGAAAAACATGGTTTCGAGATAAACGCGTTCAAAGTTTGTGAACAAAGAAAAAAAAGGGTTACCTTCAATCTGCCATGCCTGCTTCGTACTGTATGCCTTCGCTATCTTGTGTTGTGCTGTTTCTTATAGTTTTTTGCAATCGGTTAGCAATTCGGGCTTCACCTTTCAGCCTTCAAGTAGGTACGAAATAACAACCACCAAAAGTCAGGTAGCAAATAAAACGAGTATATACCAGCTGCCGTACGTAGGTAGCGCAAAAATTAAAAATGCGCTCTCACTAATCCGGCTGTAACTTTTGAACCCGTAGAAATTTTTCCATGCAATTTTTTTTCTTAGAATATTAAGAATATTTACTAAAATACAAAATTATTAAAAAAAATTACTAAAATTAAAAAAACTGCCAATGTCATGTTACCCCTTAATGTAAATTACATAATTGAAAGGATCACAGGAGAATAAATAATAAACAAAGTTTTGAATGCATTTAAGTGGGTTGCTTTGGTGGGTTTGCTTTTATCTAGAGTAACAATTAAGAAAACAATATTTTAAGAAAAACTTTTCTTGTGCTTAACCCATTAAACGCAAGTTATACATTAGCTTTAATAAAGTGCATGCATAATATGTTCATATGCAGGGGCGTTCGGAGACATTTTCAAGGCACAGGTGAACTATGATTTTGGCCTCTGCTCATATTTGCACACAATTTATTATTAAATTTTAAGAGTTTCTCACGATTTTATAATATTATTTTATCATTCCCCAGCAGAAAAGTGGACCAAATTTGAAATAGATCTAAACTAGTTCCAAAAAAGACCAGTACTAAATCCACTACAATACCCTTTAACATTAATCGAACTGACGCTTTTTGCGGGTTGATGTCATAGGGAAAGACAATTGTCCCCATAAACACTGCTTTTCCCCCCATATTTAAGCTAGTAGGAACATTTTTAAACTGGTTGCTTTCGCAGTAGTCTAAAAATGGTTCTTTTTTAACTAGTTTTAAAGTGAACATTTTAAAAGTGTAAAAATGTAGTGTACTGGACCAAAGGCCACAAAGACCTGACATGTACAATGTTTTCCATCCACAACATTTATTAAAGAAGAAATTTATTAATTATTTATTTTTTATTAATATTATAAACTAATACTTTAATAATTTCACAAAGCAACAACCGATTCCGTCTTGTGTGCAGCAAATTTTAATAAAAAGCCAGAATGCGTTTTCAACCCCAACGCGTTTTCAACCACAACGCGTTTTCTACCACAACGCGTTTTCTACCACAACGCGTTTTCTTCCACAATGTGTTTTCTACCACAACATGTGATCAGATTCCATTCAATTTTTTTCAGCAATACTTTTGAGAACAAAAGCAAAGTGAACTGTTCTACACTGAACGTCTTTTGTACTTAATCAGAACTACTTTAAACTGCGCTAGAAATGAACTAGTTCAGTTCATTAAAATCCACTCCAAAACAACTGATGGGTCATTAAAATATAAATTACATTACAAAAGCTATAGAGTGAATTAATTATAAAAACTTTTGTTTATATTTTAGAGAAATGAAAGATTCGCATGAAAGTTTTATACAGTAAAAATTAAAATGTAAAATTGTTAGAGACCAAAGAAGATTTAAAAATTTCGTATTATGGCTGAAATCACGATATTTCGGTTATTCAACAGTTAAGTTTAATCGAACAAAGTATGTAATAATAATTATAATATATAAAAATTTCATTTTGAGTTTAATATTAATAATAAATGATCCTTAAAAAAAAAAAATTAAAAAATTTGTTTACATTTATGTATAGTTTTAGAAGAAAGGATAGTGCTTTTGATTTGCCAACATTTTTAAAATAAAAAAAACGGGCGCACAACAAAAATAATAAGCATAAATTAATTTCATTGTAATTTCATCAATAAAAATTTGTCGCAGTTAGGATTTTAATATCAGTATTTATCAATTATTTTTTCATCATCATGAACTCATTAACTTTGATGAATTTACATGAAAATTATATTACGGCATTTTTATATATAATTTTTATTTATATTTTGGAATTCTTAAAAATATACATTTTTCTATTTAGAATTACATAAATGAGCTTTGTGCCAAAATATTCATGACAGATCGCTTCAACAACAAGGTTCTTTCCATAGATAGAATCGTGAATCTTTGCAGAATTAAAGTTCAAATTACATGGGTGTTCCCAAAAGTACCCGACCTAACAAAGAAAACACAATAAATTTGGGAACAAATATTTCTATTTTTCAACATAGTCTCCTTTCAGCTCGACACACTTTTCAAAGCGAGTTCGATAGCTTTGATACCCTGCTTAAAGTGAGAGCCGTCGAGCGACTCAAAATAGCAATCAACCGCAGATTCCATCTTTTTATTGTTGATAAATCTTTTACCACCGAGCAATTTTTTCAAGTTTGGAAAAAAAAATAGTCCGAGGGAGCTAAATCTGGCGAATTGAATGCGTGAGGAAGCAATTCGAACTTTAATTTATTGATTTTGGCCAAAGCGATAGTGGATGTGTGAACTGGTGCATTGTCTTGATGAAACAACACTTTCTTTTTCTTTCCAACCCTCCAACTAATCCGAAATTACCCCTCTTCCGAATCAACACAATGCTTTCGCATTTTTAGGGGGCATCCCCTGAGTGCTGGTTAAGTCTAAACAAAAAAAAAAAAAAAAAATGCGGCCGTTTTTTCTTGATTTCATCACTCAAACACTGCAATAAGTTCGCATAATATTCGCCGTTGATTGCTTTTCCTTTTTGCAGATAATCAATGAAAATGATCCCACGCGCATGCCAAAAAACTGACACCATGACCTTGCCTGCAGACGGATCTGTCTTCGCTTTATTTGTGGAGCCGAATCACTCCTTTCAGTCCATTGTTTTGACTGTTCCTTCGTTTCAGGTGTGAAGTGGTGGACCCATGTTTCATCCATGGTCAGGAATGTATGCAAAAACTCGGCTTTATTGCTGTGAAACATCGCCAAACAATCGATTGAAACATCCCCACAAAGCTGTTTTTGTTCCATTGTGAGCAAACGCGGCACCCATCCTGCGCACAGCTTTCTCATGTCAAAATTTTGAGTCAATATGCGATGTACAGCATTTTTTGAAATGGTTTTTGAGAATTTCCTTTACCATTTCTGGCATGGTCACCTCATTTGGACGGCCACTGCGACGTTCGTCTTGGCAGGTCGTACGGTATCGTTTTAACTCTGCCACCCAATATTTTATTGTTGTAAACGAAGGAGCAGACTACCCCAGAGTAGAATCTAGCTCGGCTTTGATATGGTTGGACTTAGACCTTTAGAATGAAAGTATTGTATCATATAATGATGACCAATTTTTTCCATGCTTACAAATCCACGAGAGCGTTCACCAAGGATGGCTGCTAATACTAAACAAAACAGGGTCTTAAAACTTGAAATTTAAGCTTTATAAGGTTATTACTTTCTACTATAGTATTTTTTTAAAGCAACAACCGCTATCTATACGTCAAGTCAGGTACTTCGTGTATGTGTGTTGTCTCTTCATGGTTTGTCGAAAGTTTTACGCTTGAACAAATTTCGACAGTATTTTTATCCCCACAAGCACGATGGCTTCCTCAGGGAAGTCTTGCTGGTTAGACGGTTAAATGACATACTGTACCTGAGTTACCTTAAATGACACACCAGCGCTCATTCGCATTAACGGTCATTTATTGCTTATAACACAGCTGCAACATAAGGGAAACGAAACTTTTCGTAGAGTATGGACTTAAAAACTTTATGAGGAATTCTATTTTGTGTTTTCTTTTAAGAAAACAGGATATAATTTTCTTTTTGGTATTCGCTTAACCTAGCGACCTTTAGCAAAATAGAAAAATGTCATTATGAAAAAATTTAGTAGAGATTTACATTGGTCATAAATATTAAAACTATACACTGATTTTGTCGCTAAAATAGTGTATATTACAAGGAAAAATGTTGACAAGTACGAAAAAATGTTTTTTTTTTACCCTCCCTGAATTTTGGGAGCTCATGGTTCAGAGACAAGATATGTTAGTGAAGTAAATATAGCGGCATTCGATAGTTGAAATGTGTGACATACTATTTGCTGTTCTTGCATTACACCTCTCGAAAAATAAAAAGAAATACCCAAGGTTGATTTATAAGGTTGTGGCAAGTGAGAGAGCGAGTACCCATACTTGTAAAATCGAAGTTGACAGCTCATAGAAAATCTGCAAGTGCTCTCTATTATCATCCGTTTTTCTTTTGTAGTAATTCGCAAAATTGGCTGGTTTTGACATGTAAAGACAAAATTTTACGAGTAAAATTTTACCCAACATGCTTTTGTTTTCTAGCTTCATCGAGTACCGAAGTGCCGTAATACACATTAGTAGGCGTCCTAAGTATCACAGGGCCTTAACTCGCCGAACCACCAAACCGACCCTGGAAATTCCCACCACTCGAGAAGCTAACTGCCATTTGAAAATATAGGTATTTGATTCTTTGTTACCTATTTATTTACACACCAAAAGCGCTGGTGCATTTATACGTGTACAAACAGTACAATAGATAGGCATAAAATTATAACAATCAAACAGGTGTCGATTGCCTGTTTGATCTTATTTTTTTTTATCAATATAATTAAAATAGACTTTACATCTAACAACTGAGTTTCATTTTCTACAGGGCATGTTATTGAGTAAGATAGGGCACCTAGGGGTTAATCGATGAGATGACAGGACCACTCTCTTAGAATAGAATACCCTATATTCCATTCATACTTTTATTTCAGCACTCGAAGGTAACATGAGTATTTCCACTACAACGAAGTATAAAACGGAACAATCGGACGATGCGACCGGATTAAGTCATAAATGAGAGACAAGCGTGAACACCATCATCAACATTTCCCCTCATAGCCAGCCAGCTGGATTAAAATACAAAAGACGCACTAACGGGATAATCAGGCGATATTAACGACCACGCATACAGCCAAAATATTGAGAAATTGAGAGAGCGAATGACCAACATACGGTCATGCGCAGTAGATATTTGAGCGTAAACCCACCATTAACAGTGAGCGATTGAGTGAAGAGAACCACTCAAGTCGGTCACTCAAACGGCACTATAAAGGGCCAGAGAATCGCTCAAAAGGGATCAGCCTTTACGAGCCGCAGAAGTAACCAGATTTAATTGAAGCTGCATAAATTCGTGATCGCGCTGCTGAAGTCGACGTCGAAAGAAATACTGAACGCATACAACGCCAGCGTCATTACAATAAAATCTACGACAGAGCTGCTGACAGAGCAGCTTTGTATTATTGGAATCAACAACGCCAGCTTTGGTACAGTCAACGATGCTTCAAGTGGGACAGCCGCTTAGCCAATATCGGGGACAACAGTAAATTTCCAAGGGAAACGATCGCAGCACGAGGGAGCAGCGGAATTCCGGTCTCGCAAGGTGAGAAGGGGGCTACAAAGGTCTGTAGTCATCATTGGAGTTATATTAGGGTGCCTGTGACAAAGTAAGACGAGGACAGGGGCTGATTAGTTTTGCTATATGATTTATGATCAATACCTGCCAAGAATTCCTAAAATTCTCACCAAACCTTTTGATCGTAGTGGTGTCGAGGTATCACATCCTGCCACTGCGTGACTCCACCTGAACGATATTCTTGTCCTTTTCCAAGAAAACGATAGCGCGGTATCACACTCAGCCGTTTTAATCCTATATCATCCTTATACTCTTGGCCTTCAAGACATCTTCCGGAAAGGAATTTGGGTATCCAGTTTCGACTAGTGAGTGCGAGGTATCACACCCTGTCACTACGTCACCCGTCAGAGGACGGTATCTAAAACAAATCAGTCCCGCCCGTAGAATATTGTCACCTCCAGCATAGGGTATGGATCGCTACATCGATCATCCATCGGTAGCCCCGCCACGAGACCCAGCACGTCGCCTAGAGAAGACAAACCTCCCGCTCAGCCCGACAGTAGAAAGGCCGTGGTCAACCATAATCGAAGGATTCGGTGATATTAAATCCTATTTGTGTATGTCTTATATTAAAATTCTATCTTTTAAGTATTACTCATTATTGAATATTTTCCTTATTACCCTATCTTATATTTATATATATATCTAGTGAAAAGTATCTCACTAGGTCTACTAAACTAAATTAGATTTTTGAATCTTGAATTGCCTCACGAGCATTTAATCTCATCTAAACTTGTTAGTCATAAGATTTTCCCAACTTATTCAGTAAAATCGAATAAACATTGTAACGATCAATTGAAATATTTGTGTTTGATTTAGTGTCCAACAAAACAAATATTGGAACGACCCTGGACAGCCGTGAGTCTGTCCCAGCTATAGACACTGGTAAAGGGGATCGTTACAGACAACTATGGGTACTGGGAAGAGAGTGCGATCAGCCCTGCGACAACCTTATAAATTAACCTTGGAAATACCAATAGTTAAAATTTTTTTGGCAGTGCTTATTCGCACTAGTGCGTCATTTACAGATCGATTCTGCGCGTTACCGGTAATAGTAATCTTTTTACCAAAATTCGTTACCGAACATATAAGAACAAATAAAGCTCTTTTCTTGCATCTGGCTGTTTTGCTTGTTACCACCTAAGTGCAAGTGCAAGTGCAAGTGCAAGTGTTATCAAAAGATGAATTTCTTCGGTAATAAGATTAAAATTACCGCGACAGAATTGATCTCTAAAGAGTTAATTAATTCATTGAGTAAATCTATGTACAGCGCAATTCTCCGCACGTAAAAAGCTTACCACATAGCTCAACGCGCTATCTAACTCGAAAAATTTGTCCTGTTTATACAGGAATCAGATCATTTCATACTATCATCATTTCAGGCTATGGCTCGATTGAGGGAGCACATTTAGCTGATACAGCAAACTGACCTTTAGCGTTTCCCTTGTCCAATTTATTTGGTGTCAGTGGTGTAAGCAGTATTTGTTTTGCTCTCTTGACAAACATTTTAATTTTAATTACCATTTAGCTAAGAACTGCTTCGAAAGATATAACTTTGTTTTGCTTTTGTATTGATTTTATCATTAAAATTACAACAGAGTATTAATATGGTTGCAAATATTTTGTACTCCAAATAGAACAGTATATTGCTTCTAAAAATAAAACCTTAATTTAATGGCAACTTCACATTTCTTACTTTAATTAAACATTACTTTTAAGTTATATTGATTTCGCATTTGACACTTATAGTTATTTAAATTCATTTGCAGAATGCAAATCACATATCTTGAGTATAGTTTTAAAGTCTTAGCACCAGTTAGCCATGGATCTCACAATGCTCTAAAAATTTAAATTCTATGCAATAACTTGAGAAGTGCACACGAAAATGTTGTCATATCTTATAACGTATATTAGCTAGCAAACTTAAAAATTATCAATTTTATTATCTGCAATATAAGTATTGAGTACGGCAGAAACAAAACAAATATAATAATAAATATAAAAAAAAACCATGTGCCAGCATTGCTAAAGATGCAGGTGTTAAAGAAGTAATTGGTGAGCAGTGCACATGAGAAGCTCATAACAGGTAAAGAAAAACTAATTCAGCAAATATTAAGAAACCAACAGATGCGATGCAACCAGATTGCATGAAGTAAACAATTAATTATTGAGCTGCTATGGTAGCTGATGGTAGCTGAGCGTGTGTGTAACATGGTCAAAGTAGGAGTACTGATTTTTTTTTTTTGATATAAAAGTGCAATAAAGGAAGCTATACAGGCAAAATAAGAGACATAATATTGGTGCAAAAAAAATTTAATCAATTTGACAAGAAAACTTTTTTCAACTGAAAAAGATAAATTAAAAGATTTTTTTTTTTAAAACTAAACAAATTTTGTGTTTGTGTGATTTGTTATAAGTGTTTTTTAATAAAAAAAGTAGAAAAAGGTTAGTGCATTAAACATTTATGCTATAAAAGTGGATAATTAAAATGAATCACTAGTACTTTCGGTACTTTATTAACAATATAAAAGCTCAATCTTATTCCACTTCTTAAAAATGTCTTTGCTTGTTATTTCTTCCTCTGCTATTTTTTCTACCATATATCAACAAAAAAAACTTTTAAAAACTTGGCGCAATTAGTAGATGTAGCGGCAGTTACATAAAAGACTCAGACTTGAGCCTTTGAACTTTTAAGCAAATTAAAGTCTGTTTTATTCAAAAGCTACTTACTTACTTACTTAGGTGGCCGTAACAACCCGTGTCCGGGTTTCGGCCGACATCATCAGCTCTCGCCAGGCGCCTCTGCTTTGCGCGCGCCTTCTCCAATCGGATACACCAAGTGCGGTTAGGGCTTCCTCAGCCTGGTCCATCAATCGGAGGCGCCTGTTTTGGGTCCCTCGTTGTCGTTGACCAGTGACCCTCGCCTTGAGCACCTTTTTCGCTGGAGCTTCGTAGTCCTTACGATGGACATGACCCAGCCAGCGTAGTCGCTGCACAGTTATACGCCGAACTACGCCAATGTCTTCGTAGAGCTCATACAGCTCGTGGTTCATTCGGATACGATAGTCATCGCCAACTCGAACAGGACTGAAGATTTTGCGGAGAACTTTTCTCTTGAACACCCCCAGAGCGGCTGCGTCAGTTTGCGAAACTATCCATGCCTCAGCGCCATAAAGCAACACAGGTAGAACGAGCGTCTTGTAGAGTGTGCTTACTGAGCCCGTAGTAGCACCTATTAGCAATTATTGTTCTTCGCTTTATCTCCAGGCTGATTTCGTTGTTGGTATTAATGGCGGTGCCAAGGTATACGAACTCCTTGATTACTTCAAAGTTATACCTGCCGGATGAAACGTGGGAGTCTAAACGCCGCGCTGCCTTGTTTGTAGACAGCACATACTTTGTTTTACCCTCATTTATCGTCAAACCCACTTTGGCTGATTCCTTCCCGATAGCGGCGAAAGCAGCGGTAACATCTCTTTTGGTTCTGCAGACAATATCAATATCATCAGCGTACGCAAGAAGCTGGACACCTTTATAGAAAATGGTGCCATTACGGTGCACACCGGCTTTTCGTACGATCCCCTCCATGATGATGTTGAAGAGATCGCAAGACAGTGGATCGCCTTGCCTGAAACCTCTTTCAGTATTGAAGGTTTCGGAGAGGTCATTTCCTACCTTGACGGAGCTGCGTGTGTTGCTCAACGTCATTCTGCAAAGTCTAATAAACTTTGCAGGTATACCGAACTCAGACATTGTTGCGTATAGGCAATCCCTTCTCGGGCTATCGAACGCAGCTTTAAAATCGACAAAGAGATGGTGTGTGTAAATTTGATTTTCGTGGGTTTTCTCCAGGATTTGTCGTAGCGTGAAAATCTGGTCTATGGTGAACTTACCAGGTAGAAAGCCACACTGATAAGGTCCAATCAGTGTTTTTGTAATCGGCTTTAATCTTTCACACAGTACGCTTGAGAGAACCTTATATGCGATGGAAATAAGACTGATACCTCTATAACTTTCGCAGATTGTTGGGTCTCCTTTCTTAAGTATAGGGCACAGTACGCTGAGGTTCCAATCGTCGGGCATGCTTTCTTCTAGCCATATTTTGCTGATGAGCTGATGCATGCGCCTTATCAATTCATCGCCGCCGGTTTTAATCGCCGCCGGTCTTAAACAATTCAGCTGACAGGCCGTCAGCACCCGCTGTTTTATTGTTTTTGAATCGTTGGATAGCAACTCGAACCTCTTCATGGCTAGGTGGTGGTACTTCCACTCCGTCATCGTTGATTGGTGGCACTGAACTGTGCTCTCCATGGGCGGCATTGGTGGAATCGTCGCCAGTAAGTAAATTGGAGGTATTTTTATTGTCTTCATAAAGAGCTATCAAAATAAGTTTTATGTAAGTTAGTTTTTCTGCTAGAAACAATAACGTAAACCAAAGTCGTGAAATATTAATTGACCCTGTAGCTCCTAAGAATGTGAAAATAGGTCAATCCCCCCCCCCCCCCATATGATTTTTTGCTCAGTTCGACATAACCTTTAAGCTCCGTAAATAGTTGCACTCAATTGCGGGACACCCTGTATATACACATTGTACAAACGTTCATAAGAAAGCAAAGAATAATAAAATTGCCAAAAAGTCATGTTTCGACAAGCTGAAATCAAAAAAATTTCGAGTTGAGTAAAAAAGTGATGTTATTTTCCATACATTTTATATGGTGTCTACATTTGTATACAACCGGCCAGGAGATGGTCATTTTGAAAAGTAGGGTCTAGGGGTGATAATTTTTTTCTTATGTCGATAGTGACCAAAACTGCTTAGAATGATTTTTAGGGAAGCTACTGAAAGCCTCGGACAGTTTTGATGCGTAATTTTTGAAGAGAAGCTTTTTACTCTTTGTTCTGTGATTTGCTTGGAGTGAATCTGAAAAATTTTCGACAGATTTTTTCCTGGAAATTTGATGGTTTCTTTGTTGCTAGCGCTTATTACAAGAAAATTTTATTCTTTAATATTAAATAGTACTAAAAATATTTCTTGGTCCGCCTGTGGGGATCGAACCCTCGTTCTCTTAAATGAGAGTCCAACACACTATCCACCAGGCCACAAAGACTTGACAGAAACTGTTGTTAATTTGATATTAATTTTAACAGAAGCTATGCAGCAGTAGATCGTCACCATCTAACAATAGATAGAGAATTGTGTAATTGCTATGCTACAACTATCAAAAATTTGCTTTTATTTGCCACAAGGTGTCTCAGCATCGGTGGGTTTGTATTGTGAATGCGTTTGTAGTGTTGTTGGCACAAAGAAAATTGGCAATGCCCACAAGTGCGTTGAATGGAATTAGCAAACGTATGCATGACATCGGCAAGGTATCTAAAATGTACGCTGTTGAAGGAAAAAATTTGTTCAGTGCAGCCAAGTTCACAACCATGTGTGGAGAATTGGCGTGGAAATTTTGCATTCAACAATAAAAAAATAAGCAGTAAATAAGTTTTATGTATATATAATAAGTCGGGGATTGGCCGAATCAGACCACATTGGGTCCCTTTTCATCCCCTATTTGACGAAGGATGCTACTGCTCGGAGCACTCATAAGTGAGCATGCTCCTTATATAGGCACCCTTTGTCACCTCAAGCATGTCCTTGTAGGTCAGTTGACCAATCTCGGCTTCGTCAATAAATGGACGTCCCAAAATGGTCAATCTTATGCTTGCCAACGCCGGACACTGGCACAAAATGTGTGCTGCTGTTTTCGGCTCTTCTAGGCATAACCTACACGCATCGTCCTCGGTCAGAGTCATCTTCCTGAGATGGTACATGTAGGGACCGTGTCCTGTGACCAGTGCAATAAGCCAGCTTAAAGTCTTCCGATTGTATCGGGTGACTTTCGCTGCCTCACTACTTGACCATTTCAAGGCCGCCTTTGATTGCCTGCAATTACCAGCTTTTTCCCACCTTGTACGGTGTTCCGAGTCCGTCCATTGCTTAATAAGGCCTGCCACCATGTTGTCGCCTATGGCGATACGTGGTTCTGGTCCACAGAATTCTTCTGCTGATCCTTCTCTTGCTAAAGAATCAGCCTTTTCATTCTGTTCTATGCCAGAATGTCCTCGCACCCACATAAGTGTGAGCTCATTTGTCTGAGCGCACCTATTGAGTTTGGTAAGACATTCTATGGCCAACCTAGAAGTAATATCTGTCCGTTGCATGCACCTAATCACCGACTGATTGTCAAGGGCAATGACAATTTTCTTGCCATTTACCCGTCCATCTATCAAGTGGTCCAGCGAATGCACTACACCAAGCATTTCCGCCTGGTATACAGACACAAACCTCCCCAGCCTCAGTGCACAGGATAGGTTCAACTCTTCTGAGTAGACGCCAGACCCGGCTCTGCCATTCATTAGAGAGCCGTCTGTGAATATACTGATGTCACTACCAGCGGTTTCTTCACAAACGGATCCATCTGTTATTAGAGTTTTATAACATTTTTCTGTTATTCTCACTCTCTGCCTTCCGTCCATAGGCATACACGTCTCCCTGACATTTCGCTGTGTCATGTCCAGGATGCGCATATAACCATGGAGGGCTGTTGCTCCATGCCACGTAGAATTTCGCAACATCCTGAGGGCTGTTAGCGCTGCCGTCTTCTTTATTTCTAAATCCAACGGTAGCATACCTAACAAAACCTCCATTGCGCATGTTGGAGTGGTGCGTATTGCCCCTGTTATTCCAACACACGCCATCCGTTGGACTCTGTCTAGTCGCTTCTTAATGGTTTTCTGACTGACTTTTGTCCACCAGATCACCGAAGCATACGTGATGACAGGTCTAACCATCATAGTGTAAATCCATTTCATAGCCTCTGGGCTTAGCCCCCATTTTAGACCACAAACGCGTCTACACTGAAACAGAACCCTCTTGGCCTTAAGTTTTCTGTATATATGTAATTTATTTTATGTTATTTTAAATTTTTGTGTTTAAAAGTTAATATATTAAAAAGAAAAAATAATTAAGCCATAAAATCTATGTAACTGCGAAAAAGCTTCGCTTCTCTCGTGTGTCCAATGACGCACCTGTGTTTTTTTTTATATTCTACTTTTTTAGCTAAAATGCTACAAATGTTTACTTCCGAGCACATAAAGGTTAATATCTAAGTTTTAAGTTTACATTTTTTTGTGTAAGCTAACATTTATGTAAACATTTTTAACTAATATTGTTTTTTATGTGCAAACTAGATTAATTAACCATTATTTCCAGTTGTCATTTTGAAAGATAATTTAAACATAAAACTGTGCTTAAAAAGCTTCGATAATTTGTCAACTAAAAACTGGGCTTGTTCAGCAGATAAAGTTTTAACCATTGTTTTAACCAATATATGCCATAAAAAGTTTCATTTCAGATCTACTGAAGGCAGAGCAAAAACTAACTTTTTATATTTTTCCTCTTATTTTTTGTTCTTCTCTTATATTAGGTCCAATTTGTGCAGCATATCGTTGCGATACTATAAATTATGTTGGCCTAGTTAATTTATGCTTTCTTAACGTCCTATTAATTAGACACGATTTGCTTATGTCAGCCGAGTCTTTAGTGTGGGCGTTACAGCGTCACACTTGGAAAGATTATGTGTGAAAAAGGGTTTGGGAACATTGCTTTTTACAATACTTTAATTGCTTTTGATGTCTTTTGTCAAATATTAATCAGCTACAATTTGCATGGTTAGCTTTTGGAGTCGTTTAATTCTATTTGAAGCTCCTCTTGGAACTCCCACGGCTGGCACCGAACAAGCTACTTTTAAAGTGAATAAATAAATCAAATGCCTAAAAATAGTTTCAGACAGAAAGCATACCTAAATTTGTGTCAGCCGTTTAGCTTGTGACACCTTCTCACCTTTTATTTATGATTTATTCGGAAAACCAAACAGCTGTGTTTTAATTTAAATAATATAAATTTGAAAATTAATAACTTCGAATGTCAGCTTAGAACATTTTCTTAAGCCTCACTCGCGCTCCTCCCACACTCACATTTAATATTTCGGCCTCTGCTACTTGCCGGCCACTACTGCCAATGTCAGTTGTTAATTTATGATGTCTTCAATGGTCATAATTCACTCGCGTGTGCAAGCAACATGTTTTCACTGCCGTGACATGCAGTGAGCGCTAGTGTGGCAATAAATTTTTGGATTGCCTTCCATTGTTTCACTCTTTCGATAGCTCTTTACGTCTTCGGCTTAAATACTTTACCTAAAACCTTCCATCCGCTAATCCACCTCCGCCACCGATATAATTTGGAACGCAGCGTTTACTACTTGTTGTTGTTAATTGTAAACCGTTTACTAGTTGAGCCAAACACCAAACATGTCCCCGCTCTTTTAGCCTTTTTGTTGCTTACCAATAAAGTACCGCGTTGACAGGTGTGAAAAATTGCCGGTACTCAGTTTTTGTAATTGTATATCAAGTGTTTGTACTTCTATGGCATGTTTGTTTGGCTTATGTCGTAATTTATGTAAGTAAATTTGTAGGTATTAAGTACGAGTTCTTAAGCCTAAAATATTACATTATAGAATTTGGCTTAATTAATGTTTGGAAATTGCTGCTAACATGCATAGTGTTGGATTGATTGACAAATTTAGGGCTTGGATTTGTAACGGTCAAAATGATTGCGATAGGAATATTAAACATACGACATTCTCATATACTACATCCAATAGCATTTTACTCGTAATTCAATTAAAGTCCGAAAAACATTCTTAATTCTAATTTTAGTTCAGTCAAATTTCAGTAACCCTTTATATATTGAATTGCAATCAACAAAAGACATTGGCCGGTTGATAACAATGATGACTCCTTTCATTGAATGCGTCAAAGAAATCTTCCTTTAAAGAAATTCTGGAAATACTTCTGGAGATGACTAAGGAAAGTATTCCACCCAATGACATGCAAATCTTAAAAAAATGCCTTCCAGGTATTAAAGTTGAAGAAGTGGAATTCAAAACATTTCCTAACAATAACTTTTTTGGGAAATTTTTTTTTGCTGGGTATTGCGTAGTTTTGTTATTAAATTCGGTCCAACTTTTAAACTTTTTCCTAGCAAGCGGATTTGTTTGATGTCACTCGGAATTTAATTTTTAAAATCAAATAAAAAATTAAAATCAATTTAAAGGATAGCTGAACGGCTTGATCGAAATTTAAGGCAAAAAGATAAATGTTTGTAATCGGAATATTAAGCAGTGTAACATTATTCTTGTTAATGCATGTATGATACATTATCAAGAATGTCGTAAGACAATCTGAAATTTTTGTTTTTATTTTGGTGTTAAAAATTGCCGAAATTAATTTAATTGTTCCCGGTTCATGTTTTTACACAAAAACCTTATCAATTATTCTAAATATGGATATTTGAGCGAGTTTGTATGAATAATAAAAAGAATAAGTTATTATTTACGAACAAATTTTCCTTCATTACTTTCGTCTTTTAAGGCGGTCTTCTCATTCAAAACCCGTTTTTTTGACCCTTTTTAAAAAAATTCTTATTTGAAAACGCAAAGAATAATTGAAAACTTTTTTTATTTTTTGTATTACAAAAGGTTCAAAGTACTTAAATAAAAAAATTTTTTTGCCTCGATACGTGGGCTGTTCAAAAAATAATGAGACTTCAAAGTTGGTGGTGACAAAAAAAGGTGTCGTCACGGCGGCCACGATTCCGGGTCTCCGGAGCGTCTGAAATGAAAAAAAAAACGGGGTTATAATCAGTATAGATGTAATTCTCGGGTGAACCTCAAGCTTAATTTTGTGATTTTTTTTGACAAAATGGCGGCCATTCAAAAAAAAATTTCAATTTCGGGTTTTTTTTTTGTAGTTTAGTGTAAAAAAAAATAGTAAAAATTTTTTTAAAATTATGGTCGAGGTTCACCCGAGAATGGTGACAATTCTGCGTCGATTCCACTTTGTTTCATGAAAATCGGTTCAGTTGAACTGGATATATCATGGCCGCCAGTTCAAAAAACGTGGGTTCGAGATAAACGCGTTTAAAGTTTGAAGTAATTTTTTTGGGGAAAAAAAAAAAAAAAATCAAAAATGTTTAAATGCAGTTTTAAAGAGCTGACAATTTTTACTTACAAATATTAGTCGGCGATGCCAGCTCCATACAGGCCACCTTCCTCTTTTTCGTAGAAACTGCTTTCTGCTGCCCTCTCTGCTCTGCGAGCCGTTCTGCCAGCTTTTGATGATGCCGCAGCTCGAGTCTCTGATCGGTTCAATCTGTCTTCATTGCGAGATAGTGCGTATTCGTATGCGTTTTTGCCAATCGCAATACCCATCAAACCCATAATTTTAAGTATGGGTATAAAACCGTCGTTGAAGAGGCACGTTGCAATGAAATTGGCCACTTCGATGGTGCGTGCGCCTGAGTTGATGTGTTTGGGCGAAAGTGACCAAAGAACAGAATTGTAGGACTCATTGGAATTCTGAGTTTCAGATCCAAGGCATCTTTCAAGCAAATTATCTGCCGACAGCGCACTTTATACAAAAAATGAAAATGAGTCGAAAAAAAATAGCTCATTTTGACGAAGACCTTGCTTCACAAAAAAGGCTGTATCTTCTAAAGTATTTCGAATTTCTAAAAATCCTTTTAGGGGCATATTCACAACTACCCAAGCTATAAATAAATGCAAAAAAAGTCGAAAAAAAAAGTTGCTCAATGAGAAGACTGCCTTAAGCTAAAGTCTGACAAAAGCCATTTTTTGAGTGGTAAAGAAAACTTTATGTTAGTCCGTTGATATGGAAAATATAACAGAAACCTAATTTTATACCTATTAATTATAACAGATTATACACGAAAACGTCCATAAAGCAAAAAAAAAAATGTAGGGAAAACATATTTTTTATTTCACTTTTCTACTACTACCGAGGCCATGGATGAGAGTCCAGTTTTTTTTCTGACGAAAGGAGTTATATGTGTCTATTTGGAAAAAATATAACAAAAATACAATACAAAATAAATTTCAAGATTTAGAAAAAGCCTAACATTGATTTTACATAAATATAATCTAATAACTGTTTACTATGGATCAGCAGTGACGGACTGGGGCCTAAAATTTGATCTGGAAAATAATGACTTGACTGGCCCTCTCATCTTAAGGCATTATTCTTCATTTACAATGTTTTAACATACTTTTATAGTTCAGAAATCAGAAATTTTCCAGTCATAAATAAAGGTGCAGCATGTTCTGAAGAAGATACCTTTCAAATAAAAACGCAAATGGATCAAGCGATAGCTCGATAGCCTTTGTCAATATTAGTCAAAATTCCAAAATAAAAAATTGCACGCATATCTAAAAAAATTCACGCAGGCGTAAGAAAACGACAAATGACATTTTACCATCCAAAAACGGTAAAAAAATGTCTTTAAAAATATAAAAATTAAGGAACCTCTTCCTTTATAAATTGTTAAAAGCGTACTTGACTATTGACTTTTTAACATATTCTTTGAGACAAACATTATATTTACTTATTAAACGAACCAATTCTAAAAAATGTCTTTGATCATCTTGTAACATATAAGCTGCTTCCTGTTCATTTTCTCTGAAGCTAATCAATATTTTGAATATTATTTATATAATGTTAATAATTCTTTGAAGAATATCACGCCTAATTGTATTTACTTGAGCTAAAGACTTTACTTCAGATATTTGATTGAAGCAACTTAAGCTTTCAATGTTGGTGTCTCTCTTTCAATGTTGGTGTCTCTTAAATGTCAAGAAGTTTTTGCATGCTCCTCCACAGATTGGTGCATATACCTTCTACTATTTTTCTTTGGATTATAAAATTAATACAGTAGCACTTTTATCACTTCCATTTTCTTTCGATGCTTTTCGGCTATTTCTTAACGTTTTTGTTGCATTTTTAGCCGTATTTTCTCGTAACCTCCTTTAATTTTTTTTTGTGAAGACATTTCTATAAAAAATTTATTATATTATTTCTAAGAGCTCTATGGTCCACCCTTTATTAAAAAGTATCAAGAATAGCAAATGCTATTTAATTAAGTTTTTATAAAAGTATATTATTAGTTTTTTTGGAAAATTGTTACCATTTGATATGTATATTAATAAATGTGCTTTAAAATATGAACTATTTGAAAGATATGTATGTAATAAATGCAAATGTGGAACAAAGACTAAATTTTGCTAATTAAAACTGTTTGGGATCACTTTATTATGTGCTATACGGCAACCGGCCCTAAATTGCACAGTCCCTTCTGGAATTCTCCAGGTCCTTCAGTATGGCCAGTCCGCCAGAGTTGTAAAATATTGCAATAACCTGCTGCATCATTTTTGATGGCAATGATTTCTACTTAAGAAGCCCTGAAGTCATTTTTGAGTTATTATTTCATAAAAAAAATTTAAGTCATTGTTGATTTCATTCAAATTAAAGTAGCAAATATAGATTGATTGCATTCTTTAACATTTTTGAAAAGATTGCAATCATCTTAAGTTTTTGTTTAAGTAGATTTGAAGTCCTCGAAGTCAAATGATTGAAATCTTTCAAAATAAATTAAATCATAACCGAGGGAAATCATGAAATTGTCGATTTATAATTTCTTAACTTATTCTCTATCGCAAGCAACTTAAATAGCAAATATGTAACAACGACAGTTCAATGCAATAACAAAACAAACATGCATTTATTCTGCATGCAAAATTACTTCATAAATTTTTGAATGCAATGAAAAGATTTCAATCGACTTTATATTATTTCACAATTTCAGTGATTTAAAACTCACATCAGTGAGTGAAACATGATTTCAACAGGCTTCTTATGATTTCATTGATTTCAAATTGATTACAATTGAATGCAATAAATAACTCCAAGGATCACAACTGTAATCATATTGAATGAATCAAAAGACTTCTACAGAAATTTTCACCAATCGATTTCAAAGTCATGATTTCATTGCTGATTGCCGATTTAAAAACATGAAATCCAAGAATTATTGAATGACTCAAATTATTTCTTTGGCATTCACTGCCAGTTTTTTATTGCATGAATGCAATTTTTTACAACTCTGCTATGGATACGTGCACAGTCTTTACATTTATGTTGTATATTTTATTAATATTATTTCAAACACACCAAGCTTAAAATTTTAACATTAAAAAGTTCAAAAATTCAAATCAGAATTATGTAACAAATGTTTCATTCAGTTAAATCTTTCAAATATTTTTGAATGGGTGTGGGGCAAAGGACATTTATGAGTCTATTCATTTAAACGGCTAAAAAAAAACACTTTATTTTTAATTTGTTTTTGGAAAAACTATTTTCTTTAATTAAAAAAAACTTTTGTGCATCAAACTACATATTATTAAAAATATATCGAATTTTTGTTTTTTATTTTTACCCTTCTATCTGCCCTTTTAAGCGTTTCGCAATTTGGACTAAATTTTTGTGCTCTAAAACGGCAAAAAGACAACACTAAAAATTATTAGATTACTTTTATCAGCCAATCAAAACCACATAAAAAAACTTGAAAAAGTATCCCTTTTTTACTTACCAAACGTTATAAAAAACGAGTTGTAGGTATCTTATAGTTTTTGCTGTAATAAAAATAATAAACAAAGTTTTAGCTCAACCGCATTTATAGCTTTGCCATAATCTTTGTCACCGTTTAAAATATGCTGTTTTGAGAAAATCGCGTTTAAAGCAATCTTTCCTTATAGTATTTAGATGTTTATATATGCGCTATTATTAAAGATATAAAAAGATATAAAAAGATATATAAAAAAAAAATTCGCAAAGAATTTTTTTCAAATGAAAAGACCCCTAAGCTAATCTAAAACTGCCCTAAAATTATTCAATATATTGAATTATTGAAAAAACTATTGAAATATCGAATAATACGTTTAATTTTCTTCGATACTTCAAAACATCACAAGTTTTCCTTGTCGCTTGCCGCGCTTTTTTTAATCAACGTTTAAATTAAGGAGAGGTAACCGTAGACTGTCATATATCTGCATTACTGCTTTTGTCATTTTCATTCGTTCTCTATTTTATATTATTTTTTGACATGTGATGGTCGCCAAAAGTACTGTTACGGCTACCTTGTAATTATTCTACCATGTGTCGGATTCAACAAGATTATAATTATATTTGTTATCTTTCCTTTAAAATGTAAATTTTCTTATATTCTTTTTTCTCCATTATTATAATAAATATTAAATAGCTTACAGAATTGCACAGATTTTTGAGTTGAAATTTTAGAATTTTGTACAGAATTTGACCGCACGATAGTTGGCATGCCTATGTATAGATAGGAAAATCGTTATTATATCAGAACCATTTCTTTTGATTCATATATTTTTTCTAGAAATATATAAAACAGAGTGTCAGAAACATTGTTTTTCTGTTGGTTTTCGATCTCCTCCAGAGCGTTAATAAAAACATATTACGTAGGCATGTAGGTTGAAGCGGCTGTTTCTCATGAGACACTCTTAGGCCTATAAGGCCCGTTTTGATACGATGGGTTGATTTTGTCCTCTCTATTTGAGCCAGTTTGATTTGTTTATAAAGCAAAAGATTCTAAGAGTCCATCTAAGCTTTTGAACAACCAGTTACCTAAATGACGGTAGCGATTTCTAGCTAGAGAAGATGTGCTATAAATTCTTCCTCCTCTACGTCTTTGCAACTTCTGCAGAAGTCGTTGTGGCAATGTCCAGTTAACACGACTGCCATACTACTGATTTGATCCCTTCTTAAGGAAATCAGTTCTTTTGAGCCTTTTAAGGTGTTGGCCAGACCGGGCGAGTTCATCTTATTTGCAGTTTCCTGGAAAGTCTCTATGATGGTTGCTATTAGATGGATGGCTATATTTGTAGCCATCCGTCTTTTGTTGGATACCAAGCAGTATGCGGTGGAGCGTAGGAGCCTAATCCGTTTGTAGGAGTAATTCAGGATTTTCAGTTTAGTATTAAAAAAAGGAGGAAAGAAATATATTGCAAATAGATATATTGCTACATTCTGCATTGAATTAGCTTAAGCTATTCGAGTTCATTATGGCGAAATTTACACGGAAAATGTAACGCGCAACAATGTTGTTCAAGTAATCTCCGCTTAAAGTGTTAGATTTAAAAACTTTGCACTTGACTCAACTTGCTCTACTTTAAGAATGTAGCCAAGACTGTTAAAGAATTTAAGCTCATTATGATTTTAATCAAGTCATGTTAAACAAAGGCTTAAATCTTTCTGATTCTACTGCTGTACTTCCTCTTCAACAAATTTAACTCAAGGACGATCATAGCGAATATAGAAAGAAAAAAAATGCCATTCATTGAAGAAGGAAACTGCAGCTGCAACAAATCGTGACATTTGGTGTTAATCTGTCTCACGTACGTACACGGTTAAAAATCTTGGACTAAATTTTAGTAAATCCTACGCCAAATACTAAAACTAACTTTTATTCCCGCATGGGTTTAAATTGTAATACCCGATGTGGATTAAAAACCTTATTACAAATTGTATTCGATTTTAAGCCATAGCGTACTAAAAACAATGCTGGGTTTGCTTACACAATTTATTTCTTTTTTTTTTCTTTAATAGTATAATTTTTAAACTAACTCCTATTGTAGGTTTCGAACTCACGTCATCATTGAAATAAAAGTAGTAAACGTTGCTTGTGCGCCATAATCAAATAAAAAATGTTTCACAAAAAATGTATAATAAAGCTTTGTTAACCGAATAAGTAACTCTGAATCATAAGAATTTTGAATTTTAACAATCTGAAAATGAAGACGGAAAGTATTGAAATATAATACAGCATGGTTTAAAATGTATTACATGCTGTATTAAATCTAATATCAAGGCTATCTTAATTCAAAATCTATTCCAATTGCACAAGTTTTTGAAACTGATTGTATTACTTTTTAGTTATTTTGTATTAAATTTAAGCCATTAGCACTAAAGTTCTTATTTTATTCCAACTTTATTAAATTTGAGCACAGCTTTGAGTAAAAAAATTTTTGTATTTTGAAAAGTATTAATTTTAATAAAAAATGGTTTAAAAAATACATTATTCCAAGCATTGGTTTAAAAATTAATCCAAGATTTTTAGCCGTGTAGGCATTGGCGCTATACACTCAGTCAAAGCTTTGCGATCTCCTTGCAAAATTATCATCGCATGCGATCATGCATGATCGAGCAACTGTGGCTAATATAGCATAACACATCACATGAATTCTATTTTTTTCCAATCTCTAGTCTAGGGATTGTACACTACAAGTGCTGCAATTTTTCGCTTTTGACTGCGTTACTGATCGCCGCCTTAGATTAAACACGATTTTGCTAATACCTGTAGAGATAAATCTTTACTATTTTCTGCAGCCTGTTGCCTGTGGAAGAACACAAGAGACAAGAGGCGAATCTTTGATTCGTAGATGCTGCTCTGTTAAACCCTTTTATAAATATTACAAGCAGCATCAAAGTGTTAAGATTTATGAACCCATTAGATGTAGGCAACGCCCTTGCGTGCTAAGCAACCCTCCTGGCTAGCATCCGCTTTGTGCACCAAGGCATACTTGTACATAAAATAAATGTCATGTTGGCCTTAAGTTATCGCTTCTTTGTCGCTTTGAAGTTGCTTTGTTTTTTGTTCTATTGAAATGCAATTTTTATGATTTTTTATTTCAATGGCTTTAATTTTATTCTAGTACCGCTCATGATTCTCACCTATAATGCCTGTTATATGTTTTTATTGCGCAACAATTAATATTTTCATTGCATGTGTCAACTTTGCCAATCTGCTAAGCTACTTATTTCCCCCTTGACATCTTGTCTGTATGGCATTGTGAAATGAGGAGATCCGTTCCGATATTTGAGAGCTCAACTGTTTTCACTTCAACGCATTTGTGCGTCACCTTTCAAATTTTTTTTTTTTACTGTTTAATGTCTTATACCGACTTAAATATGTCGCTTCTTATATTCTATTAGAACTTTGCTGTCGCTTGCAATCAGCTTAATTCTCATCTTAATATTGCTAAGAAAAATAAGTGCCTTTTTATGGAAACTATAATTATTTTAGCACTCAATTGGAAATGTGTTCCAAACATGTGTTTTGAGATTATGCAATTTGTATAGAGTTTATTATATCTGACGTTGCTTAACATATGAAAAAATGTTTATGTAGCATCGATAAGCAGCTTCTAATGAAACTGGGATGTAGTTAAAAATTTTTAGAAATGATTCTCAAATCAGAAACGTCTGCTTAGATATTTTACAATTTAATTCACATTTCTATATAAACCATCGATTGTAGAAAATTGTCAAACATAAAACCGAATAACGATATTCACAGTAGGTAATTGAAAAATTAAAATTCAATTTCTTTGATTTCGAATTAGATTTGATTTGAATTTTTAAAGCTCTTTGGAGATTAAAAGTTGTCAACAAAATTTTCTTGAAATAAAATGGGCTTTTGCAGTGGCGGACTGCCCAACCAACAATTATTATCTTTATTTTATCCTAAAGACTTCTTGAAGAGAAATTATTAAGATTGATATAATTCTTATATCATTGATATAAAATAATATAACGATTAACTCTAAACGATATCGGTAAGATACTTGTAAAACTCTTCTAAGCTCATTTTGGCACTATATAAGTGTGAGTTGTAATTTTCAGAACGCCCATATATCGGCCCCTTAGAGCTCTGAAACAAGATCAACACACTAAGAAACATTGTCTTCGACAAGACGTACAGATCTCTTGCAGATATTTAAGAAAACAAAAACAGATATCTTTTAAGAAAATTAAGATGTATTTACTCATAAGAGAGTTTTATAAGAATTTATGTATATATACAATACTACTATCACTATTTTAATATAACAAAATTTGATGATCCATTTTTTATTATATTTGTAGGAAATTATTATATCTATAATATTGCATATGCGTGGTGTAATATTTTATCATTTAAACGCATAAATTTCATTTCGGTGGAAACTTTATCGTAAGAATCTCATATTGCACCTCGGTTAGAAGCTGTCCCCTTTCGCAAAAACCAACATTAAAAGTTTTATTTAATTGACAAATTATACTATACTCTCAATAAATACATTAAAAGGCAGTTTTAAGAGTTGATGTCTCCATACAAGAGTACAGCTCTTACTACAAAAGTAATATTCTTAAGTAAGTCACATAGAAGAGTTGTATACTCTACGAGATGAGTGAAATCGAAATTTTGTAGGGCCACCATTTTTAAAAAGCATTCATTTATGCCAAGCAGAATTAACCCTTTCATTACATGAGTGCAAGGTTTACCGAACTAATTTCATTACTTTGCTTTGAGAGTTATCAATAAATTTGCGCTATAAAGAATATGAAAAATCTTCCTCAAAAGGTTGATTTATGCAACAAAAAATAGTTGTGTCTCGGTTTTGACTGTATGTCGACTCGAATCAGAATTTTAGTGTGCTAAGCTCGCCCTAGAATTCTTAGTAAAATTTATAAATTTCACATATCAATTTTTATTTTTATTTTATTTATCCATTCATAAAATTCGTCAATGACCTACTCTATATTCAAACACAATACAAAATATTTATATAACCATCGCATTTATCAAAAATTAAAGTATTTCTAAACTTCCCGCATTACATTCACAAACAAGAAATTAAACTCTTTGTATTGTAAATAAAATCTCTTCTACTCACAGTTTAGGCTTACTTCATATTAGTACATGAGCAAAAACAACAACAACTTTCAAAATGCACAATTCTGAAGACACAGAGCCACACAATTTGCACAATACACTATCCTGTTTGTATGAATTTTACATCACAGGCTGGGCTAACTTGAAATTAGTCCATGAGAACAAATTCCATGACTTATTTTTTATTAGACTATTCTAAATACGTCACAGGGCATAAACAATTTCAGTGATGTAGATGAACAAATTGTTTGAGTGCGTACGTATATTCTAAACACATATTCTTAATGGGATTGGTAATTTTTTGCTATGAAAATTTAGCACATTTTTTTCCTGGAAAGTATAACATCTTATGAATGGAAGTGAATACGTAAATTGCAGTTAGAAATTGTTCTGTTCTTTCGGAATATTTTTCTTATGAATGAAACAAATTCATTGAACATAATTTGTACATAATTATGTTCGTTTATTATATAGGTACCCTGAAATTTAAGGTAGTTAAATAAAAACCCATTTCTTTTGGAAAATGATACATTTACAAGAAAGAGTTAAGAACATGAATACAGTTAAATCTTTTGTTTAGGGCAATTGCCCGATTATAAGAACCAACATCTTATTATCAGAGTAACACTCTTCTAGTCAGACTGTTTCTCTTATAATCAGAGTGATACTCTTCTAGTCAGACCGTTGCTCAGATCAGATCAGACATCTTTAAATAAAAGCCTTTGAGATGTCTATAAGACTTAATCTATAAAGCTAAAACTCTTCAGAGTTTGGCTCTGATAGCTGAAGTGTTGTAGAAGTCTGTAAGAAATGACTTGTAAGATGCAGCGTCTTCGCAGTAATGCTCTTATAACACAACTCTTTTAAGCTACTATGAGATAATGTGAAAGAGAACAGAACACTTATAGACAACTAGTTTTGCTGTAAATAATCTGTAAGCGTATTGCTCTTGCTAAAGATAGTTATAGGACGTAATTAAAAACTAAAATTGTGCGTCCAGTGCTCAACTCTTAAGAATTGTTGCTTGGGTGGTAGCCAAAATTTGAAAATAACAAAATGACCTAAGAAAATAACAAAAATAAAATGTTTTTTTTGGATTATAATTAAACTTTTATTTAGGTTTATTTCATGAGATTTCATAAAAAAAGTAGCATAATCATCAAGAAAAAAAAAGAAAAAAAAAAAGAAAAAAAAAAGAAAAAAGAAAGAAAGAAAACGAAAAAAATTGACATAAATATTTGTAAATCCCCATCATTAGAGACCACAAAGAACAATTTTAAAAATTTGTATCTCTTACCATTAGCCAGTGCTGTCATTGAAAACACGTTGGGGTTGGCCCAAAAAGCACGTTTTACGGATTTTCGTTTCTCTTTATATCTTAATTTCTAAGGACGGAATTGAGTTAATCTTAAAACTGTTCGAAAGAGAATACTTTTTAATGGTATGAAGTATAACTTTTATTTATCAAGTTATGTATAAGTTATATTAAAACTACTGAAAGTTTTGCAAAAATATTAAATTTTTTCGATTTTGATCAGCCTGTATTTAACATTTAGAGTTTTTCGGGATTGATTATTTTTTGAATTTCTTATTTTATAGCTCTTTTACATAACTGCATTAAAAAATACTTATAAATAATTGCTATTTTGCAGATATTATGCGTTTAAAGCATGAATTTGGGGACGCTGTATTGACTGATTTTTACTGTGACGCTGTTTTTTAAATATTATTAGTTCCATTGAGAAAAGCTGAAAAATTATAACATAAAATACCGTAAGAAACACAAAAAAATACTAAAAATTCCATTTTTAATTAAAAATAAAGGTAAAATTCGTTGAAAATAGCAAACATTAATTCTCCAACTTAGAATTTTGAGAATGAATTAAGAATAAATCCTTTAATAAGACAATATTTTCAAAAAATAGTGATGCTTGTAAAATGTGAATGTAATTTTTTGTGCCCAAAAAATTAAAATGTTTCATGAAAGTGTTGTTAAAAAATGACACAACAACGAATATAAATTCAAGGGCTCTAAAATATGTTCTCATTACTTCTTTTTAGGACTAACGGTTTTGAAGATATGTTATTTTTACTACATGCACAAATTAATATTTTTGCAATTTTTTTTATTTTTCAGTGCATAAGTTGCAAAATAAAAAAAAATATTTTAAAAAAAATATGCAAATATTTTTATTCTTTAAAATAGTATCGACGTGCAAAGTACCAAATTTTTAGTTTGACATGGAATGACAGATATGTAGCTTCGAGATTTTTAAGACGGTAGAAGCAAATTTAATTCACTTGGCTTGTAATTGTTGACTACAAATTACTTAAAGTGGCTGAATATTGAATGCTTGAATTTTATATTTTTTTATTTTCTATTCAATTCCTTCCTTTGATCCGCATTATTTATACCATTGCAACATGTTTGAACAACTCGCTTGCAACATATTACATCTTTTCTCCAACAAGCTGCCTGAAATATGTACCAGGGATGATATTTGGGGGCTTTTAGGGCTTTTTTGGGCCCTTTTTCATTTCAAAAGCCCCGAGGCCCTTCTTATTCATTTTAGGCCCTTTTGGAAAATTCTACCGAAAAAATATTCGGAATTTTTTAAAAGAAAAGTTTCCTGGTTAATTGAAATCACATCAATATGCCAATGGAAAATCGCCCCAAAAAATAATATGAAAAATTCCCCAAACGAAAAGAATAAAAAAATTTTACACAATAAAAACGAAAAAATGTTTAAAATTTTTTTGGAAAATTGTTCCAAAATGCAATTCAGCGGCGTTGTAGTGCTTTACAAATATAAAATGAAACAACCAATATCCGCTGCCACAAAGTGTTTTGCTTCTAAATTGAAAATATTGTTGCTTGTATAGACGACAACGAATAAATGATTATAAGGCTTCCAGAACTTACGCCCGAAAAAATGGCAAAAAAGCCCGAAATTTTGGAAGCATTAAATTTCGGAAAAAATACCCGAGTTTGAAATGTCAATTGAGCCCGAAAGAAAGAAATAATGCGCGAATGGTTTGGAAATAAAGCCCGATTTCCAAATTTTTAGGGTATTATTTTCCGAGATTTAATATAAGATTATCAAAGTATAAAGTATAAGATTATAGATTTGAGTAGTAAATTAATATTCCCCTGTAAAAATATCTGCAAAATTTTCTTAATTTTATTTGTTTTTTGATGTAATTCATGAACAAAGGGTCCATGGACATTATGCACGGATAAGGTCCAGATGGTGTTTTTTTTATGATAAAATGATTTGCTCTTTTACGGAATAATGTTTTTATACCTTCCGTACAAGGACGAACCATTTAATCATAACGAATTTAAAATTTCTTAACTTTTCGGTAAACAAAAATTTGGGCGTTTTTCCATATTTTAATTTGGCAAAAATGCCCGATTTTTTTCGGTCCTAAGTTCCAAGCTTATTTTTCGGGCCTTTCTTTATTTTCAAATATTTGCAAGAAAGATCCTAATTTTATTGGTACAAATACCCAAAAAATTGAGATAATCGCTAGAAATTTCGGTCATTGTTTTTCGACGAATTAATGCCCGATTTTGTGTTAAAAATTTCGGGTTTTTTTGTAATTTTTTTTTCGTCCGTAATTTCTGTAAGCCAATTGTAAGCTACCTTTGATTTATTTCGTAAATAGAAATATCTGGAGAAAGAAAAAAAAAATTATCTCTTAGTGATCATGAAAAGATATGACAACCGCGGGGGGAGAGGGGTGACGGATAGCCCTCGACTGATTTTAGTTAGTTATTTGAAATTTTTAAAAACATGATGATCGAGTGATAAAAATAAAAAAAGAGTTATAATTACCATTTCACTAGTAGTCAATGTGAACTATCAGTTAAAGACAAAAAGCTAAATTGCATCCAAAACAGTAGGTGTTTTTTGTATGAAAAAACCCCTCAAAAGCAAAAAGCGAAATTTCGTTAAAAAATGTGCAACATTGTCCAATTTTTTTCGATTATTTTTCGTTTGAATTTCCCATTCATTTTTTATTTCATTCACCCCGATTTTGTATGGAAAAATGTTGGGTAATTTTTAATTTCATTTCTTATGTTATTTTTTATTGTTTGTATTTTATGTAAAGGCGATATTTCCTATCGCCTTTTAAATTGTTCTCAGTAAAACAAGTTCTGTTATATACAGTCATTGCCCCATTAAGAGCATACTTTTTAGTAATTTCAACAAGTTTAGTTGAAAGATTAGATGAAAAGAGTGAACCTTAGTCCCGCTTCATGAATTAGACTTCTTGCAAGACTTAACGGAGAGTCTGCATTAAACTGCATATTCATTTCTGACATTCTACGACTATTTCTAGATTGAAATCCGGGTGAAGTTTTGGTGGAAAAGCTTTGCAATTTTTATTTTTTTTTTTTATCAAATTTAGGATTGACTTTTCAGAATAATTTTTTTGTTAAAAATTTTCTTGTAGAACCACTTTATCTATAGATTATTTTTTGCGTCTTTTTAACTTTTACAAACAAAGCGTGAAGTGAAATCTTTTCGAAAGAATAACCTTAAACTATATCACTTTCATCCAAAATTTTTGATTTAAGATGGAAGTGATTTCATTCAATCATTTAAATTAAAATGTGCTGTTTTTGTGATTAACCAAGTATTTCCATATTTAGGCTAAAACAGCTGAACCAAAATAAAACACACGAAAAAGTTTGATTTTCCAGAACTGTTAGTTGGAAATTAATTATTTTTTTCCATTACAATAACTAACCTTTTTAAAGAAAATGCGAAATAAAATTGACTTGTTGAGATAATTAAAAAGCGTGCTATTTGTGTAACAATGGCCGTATATCCATATTGAAACTCTTCAATATTGAGCAGAGACTGTAAATAATAATTATTTTCAAATTTTTGGTAACCAAAAAAGCAGTGTGAAAAAATTGTTGTACCGCCGATTGGAAGGTACCATTAGACTCCTCGCACATTGTAGAACATGTTTTCGTATTGATTTTTAAATTATTAATTTTTATTTTTTTGAGCAAAAAAAAAATTAAAACAAATAAAAAATAAAAAAAAAATTGAATTTTGAGCAAAAAATAATAATTATTTTTGATTTATTTTTCTTAAGGCAAAAATAAAAAGCAAAATGTGGATCTAAGCTTACAGTTCTTCATGAGTCATCATCATCATCATCATCATCATCATCATGCGTAGAGCGTGCATTTCATGCCTTAAAACTAGTTAAAATTTGTAAAACTTTGGTTCAACCGTAAACTTAGATCCTCATTTTGCTTTTTATTTTTGCCTTAAAAAATAAAAATCAAAATTTACCAGCTATTTAGTGCTCAAAAAAATATCGGTCAGATTTTCCTTTTTATATTAAGACTTGCCAGTTATTTAGTGCTCAAAAATTTATAGGTCAGATTTTGCCTTAAAAAATCAAGAAGCAGAAATAGTTATTATTTTTTGGTCAAAATTTTAAAAGTCAAAATATAATAATTATTATTTTTTGCTTTTTATTGTAAAATGCATAATTGGTACGATCTCTGATATTGAGATACAATTTTTTAAATCTCAAAGCCCTATTAATGTCAAATTGGCCCTATTTTTATATGAATTTTTGCCCTTTTACAGTAAAGCCAATATCATCCCTGATATGTACGAACTTTTATTGTTTTTCCTTTTTAAATTTTCATACGCATTTGTCAATGTGCGCATAGCTAAGAAAATTTCTTTAGCATCATGTTGCTGATACGGTTTACAGCGCACCCTCAACATGTTGCAACATTGGTGAACTTTGAGAAAATGTCTGCGCAGACAAATTGGAACTATTTGGAAAAAATCCATTTAGTTGCAGAGACTTTGTGCGGCGCGTTGGATCAATAGTGCGTTTGCGCAACCAAAGGATAAACAATTTAGATGAAACGAAGATAAACCGGAATCGTGCACTGAGCTTTCATCGAATCAGTTTCAAACGCGTTGATTTTCAAATCAACATTGATTGTGTGAAAACAAAACAAAAAAGTTCAAAATAAATTGGATTTAATTAAAATAAATATAATTCGCGAAAATTGATATATGTACTCTTCAAAATAAAACAAAATAGTTCAAAATAAATTGGTTTTAATTAAAATAAATATAATTTCGCGAAAATTGATACATGTATTCAAATTAGTGACAAGTATTTTGTAGTCATCTTTTTCTTATGGTAGCACGAAAGATCTTTGTCCCTTAAGCGGCAGAATGCACACCAATGATTTAAATGCAAATTGATTTGTTAAGTGTAACAACAAGTTTTAAAAAGTTCAGACCATCAACATTTTTTGACAATTAAAGGTGAGTTTTTGGTGTTCCCTATATTTATCCTTATTTGTGTGCATAGTTTTTGACATTGTTGCATGAATGATTGTTGTTTGGTTTTCTTTGTAAGTGCAAGCAATAACGTGCTTATCTCTCAATTTTCTTAAATTTTATCCATAAGATAAACAAAGAACCATTAGCACCGACGTATTGTATATGAGTTTATATGCACCTTTGCCTAGCGGTCTGCAGCTAGTATAAATATTTGCTTACACCAGGCGGGGGCATATTAAGGCGATCTTTACATTTTTTAAGTGTTAAATTGATGTAATTTCTGGAAAAAGTTGCTAGTAACAAGGCAAAACAATATAACTCTATTGTTTACAGAGTTCAGATCAACTAAATAATTAAGTATCTACAAAATAATCCGGAAATTATTGGTTGAAGTATTTAGTATGAGTCAATTGCGTATCTAGTACAATTAAGAGAATATTTATGATCATTTAAATTGAATTATACAATTAAAGTTTAGAAATGTGCTATTTTCTAAGCATGTGGTTTATATTTAAATTGTTATTGTTTTTACTAAGTTTATCCTGTGTTTATTTTGATATGGAAAATATACAAATTTTTTGCAGAAATTCAGACAAGTTTGCTTATATCATTTTAATTACTTGATCTTTTCTAAAACTTTTATTGTTGATTATAAATCAATTTAAATTTTTTCATTCATTAAGCGAACCAAACAAAAAACGCCTTAAATGATTATATATTTAATTTATTTAAATAATTACTGTAATCAACTAAAAAAATAAATTGTTAATTTAATAAATATAAACTAATTCTTGAATTATTTTATATCTTTTTTAAATACAATTCATTCATTATTTTGTTAGCTCACACATGGCTGTAGTGCAGGAAAGCAAATTTTATGTTTTTTTGAGAAATTTCCCTCCATGACGAGAATACAAATTGTTTTATTCTCAAACAGCTCAATCGATTTTCCAACTAATTTGAGACAAGCTATATTGGCGAGTAATTTGGTAAAGTGCCATATATATCTCCCCTCCATTGAATATTTCGTTGACATCGCTTCTTTTTACTTTGTAAATTTTGAGTATTTTTTTTCTCAGTTCAGTATTTGACATTTCATGATGGGTTAATTAGCATGATTTTTTTTTTAAATAACAAGTTTCAATATTGCAATACTCACAAGAAAAGGTCCCCAGGTGTCACTCACCGATTTGAATAATTTTTGGATATGTGATAGAGGACAAACGTGTGATCTAAGGTTGACGTATTTTTTTATATGTGCTCAATCGATAGTTTACGGTTTCAAAATGACGTTTTAAAATCAGCGAAAATGCCGTTTTTTTTCCACAATTTCACTATTTTCCATAAAAATATATACAAATTTGATATCAAACGAAAGGTATTTTAAAGCCACACATGATGGCATCCATTTTGGAGAAATAAATTTTATTGTAATTTTGTTGTTGTAATTTTTAACAGTATTTAGTCGATATCATAAGGAGCGCATTTTCGAAATTGTTTCATTTTCATTTATATTTTATTTAAGAGAATTCTAAAAGTTACCTTTTTTTTGTTTTTTTAAATTTTTAAGTTTTTATATATATGCATTTATTTTCTAAAAAAAAATTTTTGTTTAGAGATGAAGACCATAATATGGGTATCAAAAATTTTGTTTTTTCTCCAAATTTCCGTATGTGTAAATATTTGATCGGAAAAATTTATATTTAACAGGGCTTCTATACAACTTTGTGCTTTTAACTTGTTTGCCGAAGGAATGAGAAAAAACCATCGGGAATTTAAAAATATGACTACAAACTTAAGGATATAGAAACTTAATAATTAACAGAAAAGGAATTTTGTTAATACCGATCCACATTGTATGAAAATAGGTTTTTAGTAATAACTTTTGATTGGAAAAGAATATTGGGATATTTTTTTCAAATACATTATTTTTGAAGCTATACTATTTTATAAAAATTATATAAAAAACATTATTAAGAAAATTAATTTCATCAAAAAAATCGAAAGGGTATACCCTTGTTTTTTATGATAGCAATAGTAAATAAATTTTTGTTTAAAACTGAATCAATTTTTGCTAATAAATGTCATGCCATGTGAAAGGGAGTTTGAAATGCAATTTTTAATTTAAATTATTTTTACAACAAAAACAAGTTTTACGTAATTTTTTGAGTAAACATTGAATATTTTGGACTTTTTTTAAAAAAAATATTAAAAATACAAATGTATAGTAATTGGTATTGTTAAAATATTTTTTGCCAAGTACTTTTATTAAACTTTATAACAAAAAAAATTTTGTGAAATATGTTGAAAACTAACGGAGTTATTAATATAGAAAGTCATATTTTTAAATTTCCGATGGTTTTTTGCATTCCTTCGGGCAAACAAGATAAAAGCACAAAGTTGTATAGGAGCCCTGTTAAATATAAACTTTTCCGATTAAATATTTACACTTACAGAAATTTGGAGAAAAAACAAAATTTTTGATACCCATATTGTGGTCTTCAACTCTAAAAAAAAAAAAATTCTTTTTTAGAAAATAAATGCATATTTTAATAAAGAAAATTTTAATATAAAAACTTAAAAATTAAAAAAAACAAAGAAAAGGTAACTTTTAGAATTCTTTTAAATCAAATATAAATGAAAATGAAACAATTTCGAAAATGCACTCCTTATGATATTGACTAAATACTGTTAAAAATTTACACCAACAAAATTACAATGAAATTTATTTCTCCAAAATGGATGCCATCATGTGTGGCTTTAAAATACCTTTCGTTTGATATCAAATTTGTATATATTATTATGGAAAATAGTGAAATTGTGGCAAAAAACGAAATTTTCGCTGATTTTAAAACGTCATTTTGAAACCGTAAACTATCGATTGAGCACGTATAAAAAATACGTCGACCTTAGATTTTTGTCCTCTATCAGATATCCAAAAATTATTCAAATCGTTGAGTGACACCTGGGGACCTTCCCTTGTCAGTATTATTATTGCTTTTGTATAGTATGTATATATATCGTAGAAGCACTTTGTTAAAAAATCAATTTGGAGCCTAAGGGTTGGCTTTCAAGGACTTAAATGGTTTACGATAGTTTTTCCCACGTTATTGTTAATGTTCCATTTGACATGAAAGTCAATAAGAAATCGTTTTTCTAACCAAAACTGACTTTTACCATAAATTTTTCGAAAATTTGCCAAAGATTTCAAATACGGCAAACGTCATAAAATTCAACACCTTCAAATTCTACTTATCTGCTATGTGCCTAGATTGATTGAAATTTGAACTTGCAAAATGTTATTAAATCTCTCTAAAAAGGTTTCTTATACGTCTCAAATGACCTTTTATTACATGAATAACGAAATAAAGTCAAGACATAATAATTTAAGACTTTTTTATTTAGTCAAATAATATAAACTCAGTTGATCATTCTAATTGAAACTTTTAAAAAAATATTTTTGCTAGCGGATTTTTTTTTCTATGTTTCCAATTCCTTTGTAGGTATAGTATATAATTATTAATAAGGAATTTTTATCATTTTTATCACAAAGACTTTATAAAATTTGTTTTTTCCTGTGTTTTTTGCAAATGAAATCGAAAGCGAAAGGATCAGATAATGTTTGTCCTGTTTTTACCAAAATACTTCTTCCTGTCATCTTGCATCATATAGCCCATATTTTTAACTCAATCATTACAACCTCTACTTTTCCGACTCTCTGGAAAACTGCAAAAATATTACCACTACCGAAAAATAATTCTGAGTTCCGACCAATCGCCATACTCCCATTTCTCAGCAAAGCTTTTGAGATATTGATAAGCAAACAAATTAAACCTTATTTAAAATATAAAGTCTTTTGACTAAACAACAGTCAGGAATTCGAAGTGGTCGTAGTTGTACTACAGCGGCCTAGTTGTTTTTTTGGACTTTTCTAAAGCTTTCGATAGCATCAACCATTAGCAACTGATTGAAAAGCTCTCATCTAAGTTCTCTTTTACCACCTCGCTATGCAACTTCTTTTCGTCATATCTCTGCAATCGTACTCAGTATGTTCACTACAATAATAACAACTCCTCCAACATGAATGTATCATGGGCGTTGCTCAGGGTTCAGTCTTAGGACCACTGTTGTTTATGATGTATATAAATGACATCGCTGACTGCTTTTTAACCTGTGAGCATCACATCTACGCGGATGACATACAAATGTATAAACTTTTTCCGAAGTCGCTACACGGTCAAACAGTACATAATTTTAATTTAGAGCTAGACAGAATCTTTTGTTGGTCAGAAAACAACGGTCTCAAACTAAATCCTAATAAAACCAAGGCTTTGATTATCAACAGACGTCGGAACAAACCTGAGTTACTACCACTTTATTACTACCCCCATTGAATATGTTGATAGCATTAAAAATCTTGGCATATATTTAAACAGCAATTTTACATGGAACACCCACATAAATAATGTAATCTCTAAAATTTATGGAGCGCTACGGGGACTTAGTCCTACCACCAAGTACTTGCCAACTGCTGTTAAACTAAGGCTTGTCAAACATTTGTTTTGCCCATAATTTTCTATAGTTGCGAATTGTTTGCAAAGTTAGATTTTGATTTACTTAGAAACTTGACGGTGGCTTTTAATAGTTGTGCTAGGTTTGTTTTTGGTATTAATAGACGTTGCCATATGTCTTCTGATTCAAAGAAAATAACCGGACTTTACCTTAGCGATATTTTCGTACTTTACTACTGTTGCATAAAATCATAAACAGAAAGGAGCCCGATTATTTATTTGAACTTTTAAGGTTTTGTAGAAATCACACAAGATATTCTTTAGTATGTTGATGCATCTAAGTAATCACGTCTGAGTAATTTTTGTATAATATAAAATTATGAACCTCTTATAAGAAATATAAAAACTAATGCATGAATGTATAGGCGTAAATATCTCACCTTTATCACCTCATCATATAAATCATTTTCTCTATTACAGATTTTCTAAAGCAACGCCACATAAAAGTTTTAAAGGTCATTCAGCTACTTACTATACAATAATAAAAATAAATATACAATATAAGAAAGCAATAATAAAACTCAGTGATTAGAAGACATTCGTAGGGCTGGGTTACTTCATAAAATAAACATCAATTGTGTGCAACCTGAAATAAAAAGTAATCAACAACAATAACTCGAGAGAACAGATTCGCACTTGAAAAACTATGCCCAAGCAGTGCCGCCATCATCAAGTGTGAACAGCAATAAACGACAAGTTGATAGCTTAGCGCCAGCTTATCACACTCTTCTCTCCACATAAACGCACACTCAAGACGTTATACATCCAAGTTCGCAATAGCAATCAAAACTTTACACTAGTTTGCATCGTTCTCCTCTTATTATTATTTATATGATTAAAATAAAAAACGGCAAGTAACATTTCAAGCTTAGTCAACATCAGTGTCTTGACGTCACTTGAGTGTCAGCTAATTGTGTAAGTCGCCGTTATTGTGCCGCACTGATTTCAACTACTTTAGTCCTACGAACCCTCGTTTGTGATTCATTTGATTTCCAATGAGTAGTCTGCGCCCGTCGAGTGTCTGCGATACAACACCGTTACAGCGTTTGGAAAGTCAGAGTAGCAGTAGTGAGCCTTCCTCGCCCACATCGTCCACATTAAACGGTGTTTGTATTGGGAGTGGTGTGGATGCTGGTGCTGGCGGTGATATATTTATAAAAAAAAACGCGAATACAACGTTGTTTCTGTCAAATCATAACAATAACAAGATCGGCGAAGAAAATCAGCAAAACTTTAAAGTAAATCTTTCAATGAAGATGGACATGCAAGGGAAGCGCACGATTTGGTTGCGAGTTTTGTTAGATGCACTAATACTGATTTGTGGTGAGTAAGAAACACATGTTTTTAAGTGATTTTTTAATGCATGCGTTTTGGTGAAATAAGTAACTCTTCATATTCGTCAGAACTATAATAGTTTATTTAAATTTATGTTAACAATTCCGTTATAGTCCGTAACTGAAAACTGTTAATTGTATATTCAATTTATATAAAATAGAGAAAAGTTTTGATGTTTTTGGTTTTAATTATAGTAGAATTTAAATTTAAATATTCAAAAATTTCTTAGAATTTTTTTTCTTTGAATAAGCCTTAACTTCCTATAACTGATTTTATTCATAAATCCCTTGCATAGTCCGTAATTGTTTGTAATGAAATATTTAAGTGTGAAAATATATGTTCTCATATCTACCAGAAAAGCCAATAAGCGAATTTCGTTATATAGTCCGTATTTAGAAAATCATTAGATGTATATTAAAAAAAAATATATAAAACCACTTCTTGAGAAAAGCGAATGTTTTTTGTTAAGTTTATAAGAAATATTAAAATTATAAATATAAATTGTATATATAAAAATTCTTAAAATTTTTGTTTTATTCAGAATTGCTTAAACTTTGCATTATATACTAAGTTATAATTTTATCAAACAATCGTTTTTAGGCAGTTTTCTAGTCAATATTGACCCATATTTACCTTAAGGGGGGACATGACATTCGCGGCAGAGAAAACAGACCTTTTTTAAAAATTCATAACTCAGTCAAAAACAAAAATTTTTCCAAAATTTTGTATTATTTTTATTTTTTTTATTATTGTAGAGAATTGAACAAATTACAAGAAGAAAAATTAAAAAAAATATATTTTTCACTACAACATGGTTTTATAGAGCTCCAAACTGGTGGCAGAGAAAAAAACGGTGCCTCGTGGTTGCAGCGCTGGGAGATGCAAAAATTGTCCGAATCTTAAGAATCTTAAGAATATTTGCTAAAATACAAAATTATTAAAAATTATCGATTTCAAAAAACTGACAATGTCGTGTCCCCCCTTAATAGTAAACTTAAATTAAAATATAAATATAATTTTATAAAATAAAATTAGTTTTTACGAATGTCGTCGTCTTAAAATTATTTTTTTTAAACAGCATAGATTTTTACCTATATTTAACTTTTACTTCATATCATAAAGTTTGAGTCCGATCAAAATATTTGATGCATTACATTCTTTATATGCCACTTCCGATTGTAAGCAATGCTCAGTTAATTTTAATTAATTTATGTATTATTTAGCTGCGACACTTGATTTTGTTTATAATTTTCTTTGCTTTTTCATCTTCTTGATTCTCTTTCCTTCGTTCAATTCATTAATTTCTCAGTTCAACAAACACAATTCATTAATTTTTACGTAATACACTCTTTCTTTTTTATCAGTTTTATTATCTTCCCGACACAGCATAAAAATAAAAGATATTTTATTTCATCACTTGGCAGTTCCTAATTGATCTTTGACACTTGCAGACGACAAGATCAAATTTGCTATTTATATTAAATTTCGTCTTGTTTCTGGATTCATCCGGAGCTTGAATGTGATAGACATAAATTAATTTTATTTTTACGAAACTGAAGTGTGATAGATGAACTTTAAGATAGAGTAACTCGAAACAGTATTCTCAGGTAAAGAGCTATAATAGTGAATTATAAAAAATTACCAAAAAATACGAGTAACTTTTCATTTTACTTATATTTGAATTCAATTCTTTACTTCACTTTTTTTAAACCTATAACGTACATTCAAACTCAACCAAAGAAAGGCTTAGAATTTTAATTATACAGTAAGGAAAAATAAATTTGTATAGGCAATATTTTGAATTCAACCACAAAAATTTCAATTGATTGAAAATTTAGAACTGAATTTTGAACCATCAATTATATTTAGATATACGCTCCATAAAAAATTAATATGTAAGTATTTTTGACCTGAAAAAAATTGATGCACTTTTTTCAAAAATTCGTTTTAGGATCTGGTGAGCTTTTACCATATAAATATTACAAGAAAAGTGAGTTAAATAAAGATCAAACCTTTAGATTTTCCGATTTGACTTTTCCAATACACAGAAGTACTATTTTTAAACCCGTGCGCACCAGCAATATTTGACACCAAAGTCAGCAAAATTCTCAAAATAAAAATTTTTAAGAGGCTGTAAACAAAGAAGTTGTTGGGTGAAAATGTTAAAAAATTTTTGTATAAGCTCTAGAAAAAAAAAAAAATTTGCAGCCATCAATTTTTTTTACTGCTTTCTATAACAAAAAAATTCTTAAATTTGCCAAATATCACGTTTTGAAATTATTTCATAAGCATCTTTTATATGCCAGATGTAAGGCTAAAAGTAAAAACGATATGTAAGGCTAAAAGTAAAACGATAAACGATATAAACCGAGCTTCTTATGATCAATTGTGTTGTGTGTGTTGTGAAATGTTTAAACAAAAATGATCGAGAACTGGACGTACCAGCTTTATGTCGACTCTGAACGGCTTATGTTCTCAAGAAGCTTTTCATGGCAGTTTTTACTCTCTGAGGTTTGCCATTGACTGCATAGAGGTGACGGCCGAACAGAAAAATTAATCCAATTGAAAAAAATTTCTGTGTCAGGTAGGATTTGAACCAGGGTTCTCTGGCGTATGGGCCACTTACTCTATCCAATGCGAACTCCGCTAGGTTTCGGCCTGCCTGTCCCAAGCCAGGATAAAGGAGGAGGGTTGGGTATGGGATACGTCCCATACCGTAAAAGGTTAGAGCCAACCAAGAGCTCGGGGTGGCGCCCATCTTGGTAGCAGGTCACTATGTATATCATTGTGAAAAAAGCCTGCGATGGAATAGCAATGGTCCATATAACTTGTTAGCACGGGGATAGTCAAACCCGTCGAATGAGTTGACCTTATCTATCCACGGCATTGAGACATGGCCTATATGGTCAATAAAAGGAAGAAATGGTGTCTTAGGGCACAGGGAATTGTGTGGAGACCTGTGACGATATTGGGCACAGGTCAAATTAAATCGTAGGCACTTCGTTTAGGGTATGGTGAGGGTACCATGCCTTAGATGGAAGTGCCAGACATATACGAAACAGTGCTATGTGCACAGTCAAAAACAAAAATTCTTTATATATGCATATAAGAATTTTTTGTCTCTTTGCTGGGATGTTGTAGACCCTCATTTTGACGGGACCGAGTTGCCCAGGTGACTATCATGGGTTGGCCCTTCGGGGAGACTCGTGCTGGCTGTGGTTAGCGCCCATCGCTTACACAGGTCTAGATTGACCGGCGGGTTCGCGCAGTAGTACGACCGGGCTGGCATACCTGCCTAGTATGCAAGAGATTGGATAGGTCTCGTCTTGACCAGTAGAGGGTAATGAAGGTAAGCCATCTACCGGTAGCCAAACTGGTACTATTAAGGGCAGTATGGAATTCTTATTGCATACTGCTTTTACAGAATAGGGCCCAGGGTAATGCTTTTGTGTTTATGAATGTGACATCTAGTACGTGGTTGCTTTTCTAGTGTCACTTGTATAATACAGGTCTGTGAAGAGTATTTCAGGTGCACATCCTTTTTGGATGTGCATTTTTTAATACTATATGTTCATTCATGAACCATAACTCCAATGTCTGTGGACCCAGAGGAATTGCGCCTTAATTGGCAGGGGTCCTCTATAAACACAAAAAGGATTTCTACCCAATGCGCCACGGCCGCCACGCATTCATTAAATGAATGTACGAGTTCATTGATTTCAAGGTTTTTCAGTTTAAGGGGGGACATGACATTGGCAGTTTTTTGAAATCGATAAATTTTTTAATAATTTTGTATTTTAGTAAATATTCTTAAGATTCTAAGAAGAAAACATTTCATGAACAATTCCTACGGGTTCAAAAGTTACAGCCGGATTAGTGAGAGTGCATTTTTAATTTTTGCTCTACCTACGTACGGCAGCTGGTATATACTTGTTTTACTTGCTACCTGACTTTTGGTGGTTGTTATTTCGTACCCATTTGAAGGGTGGGTTTTTTTTTGTGTTTTTGAATTTCTTTATATTTCTTTATATTTATAACTCATATAGTGGAATTTTTATTTTATATGCTCAGTTATTTGGCATCTTTTGCAGCGTGAAGTCGTGGTTTTTTTGTGAAAAATATTGAAAATATTGATAAATGAAATTGTTAATATTGCAAGCTGCATGGCAGTGTCAACTTACAATGGCGGCGCTTATAGTTATTTGCAAATGTTTCAACTACTTGGTATCACCATAGGAGCTACAGCATTGAATTTTTCCAAAGGAAATGATGCAAATCGTTTGAAATGCGCCAAAGTGAAGGCATATGAAGCTTCAAAAGAAGCCCGTATTGCTAAACGATTGCAGAAAACTATAAGAAACAGCACAACACAAGATAACGAAGGCATACAGTACGAAGCAGGCATGGCTGATTGAAGGTAACTTTTTTTTCTTTGTTCACAAACTTTGAATGCGTTTATCTCGAAACCATGTTTTTCGTACTGGTTGCGGCACTAGCGGGTTCGTTTTTTGACGAAATTTTTTTTTTTATTTTGCAACTTGAGTCGCTATCGTATGACATGAGCTTTTTTTTAAATTTTTTGTATGAATTTTTAAAGTCAATATTTTTCTTCGAAAAAACACACTTTCAAATTTGGAACATCACCAAAAGTTGAAAAAAAATTTAAAAAAAAAGCTCGTGTCATACGAATACCAATTTTGTTAAGATTTAAAAAAGTCATTTTTTTCCAGATTGGACAATTTTTGCAACTCCCAACGCTGCAACCCAAGCTCTATAAAACCATGTTGGAGTGAAAAAAATATTTTTTTGAATTTTTTTTTTTGTAATTTGTTCAATTCTCTACAATAATACAAAAAAATTTTGGAAAAATGTTTGTTTTTGACTGAGTTATAAATTTTTAAAAAAAGGTATGTTTCCTCTGCCGTGAATGTCATGTAACCCCTTAATTAATCTTTTCTTAAAAAGTAAGAACTATTTCCTTGATTTAAAGAATCGATTCTTTGGCTATAAGAAAAAGTTCGTAACATTAAAGAACAGAGATTCATTGAGCCAATGAACATGTACATGGGACCAATTCATTAAAACAAAGAACTTTTTCTTATATATTATGCACGTTTTTGGTTCAGTATGGTTCAGTATGGTTCAGTTAATTTGGACTGACTCATATTTGAGTACCTAAATATATAAAAAAAATAAAATAATGAAAAATGTGCTTTCCTTTAACATTATTTTTCACTCATACTGTCATTATTCGTGTGTCCGCCTTCTTTCCTGACCCACTGCACATATTAAAGCATTAGAAGTATAAAATATTCAACAGTTGTTGATGATATCATTTAAACAACCCTCGTTCACATTTAAACATATCAAACACGCTAGGGTTAATTTAAGTATTTTGCATGAAATCGCAAATTATCCACTTATATATGTTATTTTTTTATGAATCATTTATTTAACTATACGCGCATCATATGTTCTTGACAGGCTTTTAAAATTATAAAGGGGCATGTTGTTCTTTAATGTTATTGTTTTAATATAAACGTATGCGAACGTTCTTTAATATAATTGTTAAGTGTGGTCTCCGCGTAGGATTTGTTGTTTGGAGACTCTCCATATTGTTTGCTGTAGAATAGTTTTGCTGAAAAAATCACAAAATTTCTTTCAATTTCTTACTTACAATGGGCAGTCATTGAATACAAGAAGGATACGGTTTGGTTTTAGAAGTTTTGGAGGGATTAAGCTAATAAAAATGCAATATTTGTTGGACTGTATAATTCAAAATTGCAGCAATGTTTTACAAAGCTTGCGCTATGAATATTCATTACATTACATTTAATTTAATTTGATCATATCGATCACCTTGCTACGTTGCACTTTTCCAGAAGCGGTTCTTGGCAAAGCCTCAACGAAAAAAACCCCTGCCTTGATATGGTTTTGATAAGCCATTCTTTTAGCAACATGCTGCTCGATTTGTTGTCCAGTAATGCGCCGACCCTGTTCATTATTTTCTCGCACCACGGCGCAAGCTGCTAAACGGCTAGCTATTTCATCTGGCATACCAAATACGCATGCCTGTAAAACACCTGGCAACTCCAAAACGACATCTTCAATTTGTGGTGGATGTACATAACGACCCGATGACTTGATCACATCAGTTTCACGTCCCATAATGTGCAGAAAACCATCATCATCGAAATAACCAATATCATTGGTGTATAACCAGCCGTTATTATTGGCCTTGATAGTAGCCTCTGGATTATTATAATAACCCGCCCATTTATATGGTGTGCGTATCTGTATAATACCGATGCCATTGACACCCATAAGCTGACCCGTATTCTGCTCAACAATTTGTGCTTCCATATTTGGCATCAACTTTCCAGCACTACCATCACAACGTTTGCCAGCTCCTGCGTCATTTTCTGACAACACACCAGCTAGTTCACACAAGCCATAGGCTTCTGTTAAGCCTGATCCTTGAAGTCGAGTACCAAAGATTTCGTTAAATTTCTGCATCACCATTAGGGGTATCTTTGTACCACCACAAACGATGCAGCTTATGCTCTGTAGGCGCTTGCCAGTTTTTGGTGTAGCTTTTTGCATAAGTAGTACCATCTCATGTGTTGCCAAAATTGTATGGGTTATACGATACTTTTCCACAAGCTCTTCAAAATATTCCACTGTATAGGGTTTATTGGTTATAACACGTTTTGTTCCACTGAGTAGTGCTGCAATGAGAAAAAAAACGCCTGATACCCAAAACAAGGTGCTAAATGTTAAAAGCACGGAGTCGCTTTGGAGATTAGATCTATGGTGAAAGGAGGTAATAGGAAGAAGAACATTTTATGTCTGAATATAGAACTTACATAACTGTTTGATTTAGTAGTGCCTTGTGAGAAGAGATTACTCCTTTGGGAACTGCAGTTGTGCCGGAGGAGCAAACAATGACTGCCGTATCGTTGCCTGTCATGCGTCTACAAGGCAGGCTGTGGAGTTGAAATTGAAGTTTTAATAGTTTGCTTTTAAGTTATTGTGCTTCGAAAACAAAATTATAAATATCTATACCAGACATTATTCGCATACCATGTCCGTATATACCGGGGTATAAAATCAAATAATATTATGAAAAATTTGTAATATTTTGAATTCAAATCTCTTCACTTTATCAGCGAATAATTTTTGTCAGGATGAATAATTTTAACAAACAAAAATGTAGAAATATCGATGTTTATGAGGTATGATATATATCATAAGACCTTGTTTCTTCATGTTTCAGCGTTTTCAGCGAAAAACAGAAAAGTGAAATTTTTAAAATGTCATGGCACCAGAACTTACTAGGTATAATGGGAAGAATTTTAAATCCTATAAAGCGACTAAAACGATACCTAGCTTTCTTATTTGAATTATTTTCAAACAAACCCCTATATTTACTGACCTTAGTTTTAGTAAAGAATATTCATAATTTAGAATTAATGGAGAATTTATTTTGAATCTTCTAAATGCATTTAAGCGATTCGTGTGAGTTGGTGTTTAAGCAAAACTTTTTAGAAAATAATAATGTATCTAGAAAACTTTTATCTCAATTTTCTAAAAAAGTTATAATATTGACTCTACGAATTTGTGTCGTGGAAAAATAACAAACCTCTAAAAAAACAAGGCTTCTAAAGAAAAGAAAATGAAAAAAAAACAGATTCATCCAAAATAGTTCCTATAGAAAAATGTATAAAAATTAAGTGTCGTAATTTTATAGAGAATGATAGTTGCCTTGCTAAAGTTTTTCAAATGTTATAAAATTCGCAATCACGAATCAGCAACCTGAGAAAAGTTAATAATTTCATTTATTTATTCAATTAATTTAATTGAATAATAGTAGTTTATTAAGTTTAATTAAATTTTTTATAATTCATGTGTTTTAAGCGGTCATTGCAGTAAGAACATCGTCCCTAATTTCATACCCCGAGTTCTGCAAAAATGACGTGCTCTTAATTTGAGCTGAAAAATATTTGAATGCTTATATTTGCTATTAAGCGAAATGAAACGCATACGTTGTCCGAAAACTTTTCTTAATTTAATAGAAAAAACACATTTGCAGAAATAAATTAAAATTAATTTATTCATTAAATTAAAAATTGAAATTCATTAAAATTGAACGTCCTCAAAATTAATCTATATCTATACTATTAATAAATCTGTAGCCACTTTTTATGTTCACTCATCACGTTTAAACGACAACTCAGATTTTTATAAAATTTTGTACACATATTTATAGGTCAGCAGAGAGTGCAATAGGATACTTTATTTTAACCCATTAACAACCAATGTTACTATATGGAAACATATGCGTTTCGAATTTTCATTAAATACTGCATAATATTTCAAAAGTTTTAGTGCCAGTTTTTTAAAAAAAGTAAAATTAGCATGCAATAATAACTTATTTCTGCTCAATGGCATACATAGTTATCACCAAAATGTTGCTTCAAGTCTAAAAATGTCTGTTTTTTATGGTTTTCTTTCGGCCCTAATGGATTAAATTGCACTTCGGTTAAACGAGAACAAAATCAATAAACGCTTTTAAATTTCCTTCAATTTGATACCAAAATCATGTATGTAGTTTGAAAACTGTGAAAAATTTTAGTACCAGATCTTTTTAGTATTAATTATAAGCTGAGAATGAGAGAAAAACGACTTGAAATTCACACTTTTCGCTTTGAAGGCAAATATTTCAGTCAGTTTGCAATGGATTTCAATAATTTTTTTTGAAAAATGTTGTTTGTTAAAATATCCTTCAAACATAAGTTGAAATTTTTACTAAACCAAAGTATTAATACTTTTAAAAATTTTTTTAAAAAATGTTCAAAAATTTTTAGTTTAAGCCAAAAAATTGGATAAAAGTTGTTTTTGTTGTAAAAAAAAATAAATCCAAAATTTAGGTTTTCGATTTCCTATCAGATGATCTTAACATGACAATCTTAAGGTTAATAATTTGTAGTATTACTTAAACAATAAAAAATCGTTTTGGTAGCGAAAAATCAAGCCTACCCACTATCAATTTTTGAATGAAAACTTTTTGAAAACCCGGCGAAGCGGCGGGTTTAAGCTAGTATAGTTATATAACGTAACAGAATGATACATATTTGCTTTTTTGAAAATTTTCCCATTTTTAATAATAAAACTAGTAATTTTAATTACACTTTGATTTCTGTATATTATTTTTATTGTTTATTTATAAATACACGATATAAGCATGTCGTGAAGAAAAAAAAATAATGATTTTTTCCCTTGGGTTTCGTTTCTCAAATCAAAATCAATCGAAAGAAATAAAATTATATCAAATTTATTTTTTTTTTCTGTTTTTTTGTAAACTGATAAATTTTTTTTGTTAATTTTTTTCGCTAGGAAATGTGTGTATATGTGTATTAAATGTACCAAAAATGTTTAAAGTACCATATATTTCGTACACTACGCAATACGCATACGCAAAAGTGTATTTTACACATTTAAATTTTTTGGAAGTGTATTTTTCACACTAGAGGCTGTGTATTTTATACAGCACAAAGTAGTGCATATTCTTCAAAAAATGGTGTATTATTTGTTTGAAATGTGTGAAGAATGCACAAAAAAAAAAAAAAAAAAAAAAAAAAGAGTGGTGTCTATGTTACTCCAAAAAATTGTATTAAATTTGTCTAAAAAGTGTAAAAAATTCCCCAAAAGCAGTACAAAAAAAGTAGTGTTTTCTGAGCTCAAATTTCTGGCTGATGAAGAACTTTCTTGTGAGATACATACTGCCCCATTTTGCAAAAATTAAAAACCTGTTTCACTACGATTACGCGTCAGCACATTTTTTCATCCGTACCATTGTTCTCGTCAGACCTGAGTCTGTGCGACTTCTTTCTGTTTACATACATGCAAGTATAGCTTGGTGCAGAAAAGTTGACGTTTTGACCGAAGCGTATTTTGAAGAGTGTACCGCTTTTATTTTCGTAAAATTTAATAATTTATAAGCTTAAATTTGCAGTTGTTGAATTCCACAAAATTTGTTCGAAGTTCAAAAAAATACTCCAGTCAATTGATGCAAAGTAGTTCCACCACGGTGATTCTCCAAATTCTCTTGTGTAGTGGAACTGGTCCAGTTACCACCCAGTTGTTACAGTGCTCTTGGGGATCGAAGAAACAGCAATGCTGTTTGATACACAACTAGGGTCTGCATTTTCAGGTTGTTTTGGTGGTTTGGTGGATTGCAACTATACTGAAGAAGTTTTAAATTGAAGCAACCGGAAATAATGGGTTATTTATAGAAATCGAAAAAACTGTTCTACAAATTTTAATATCAATGAAACGAAATAAAATTACTTTTCAAAATGTTAATTTTACATATGAGATAATTCAATCAAAAAAATTAAAAATAATTTAAAAAGGAACAAGCTGAGATCAAGTAAGAAACTTAAAAATAATTATAAAAAAACGATTGCCTTCTGACAATTTTAAGATAATTAAGAATAATTATAAAAAAGGAACTATTTCATTTTATGATTTAAGAAAAAAAAATGTTGAAAAACAACAAATAAAAAATAATAGTAATAAAAAAATCACAGCCACTTAAATGTGCCTTGAGCTTAAGTTTTATTATTATAAGCCTGTTGAAAATGAGACCTTAAAAAAAATTAAGGCCTCTAAGCTGTCAAGCCTGGTGTGATGGCTGAATTACTTCAAATTAAGTTTTGCGACAAAACGACCCTACAAGTTGTTAAACCTCATTAATCTAGCGTATATACGTGCAAGTTTGAAAAACTCAATACATCCAAACATTCTTACTTGCAGCGCTACTTGCAGGAAAATTTCAGAGATAGTGAATTTTGGCACTTGCTGCACGTAAATGTCGAGAAGGGCGGATTAAAGTGATGCGTTTGTTTTGCTTTTGTCGATTTTTCCGGGATTTCCGCAATTTTATACAAGAAGCAACACTAGTAACACTGTAAAAAGTAAATCTTACAATCAGCTGAAAAACTGTCTTAATGTAAGCTGCAACAGCATTAAGACAGCTATAGGTGAAATTACATATGCGTTTTTATCCTAAAAGTCAACATCTTAGTTGTCTTAATTTAAGGCAGCTAAATGATAAAAGCAGAGCTTCCATCACTGAATTTCAAGCACGTTGCAGTGTGATATAAATATATAACAATAATAAAAATAGCACTGCGCTACTATACTACATTTTAATAGCGCAAAAAGATTTATTCACTTTGGCGCGATGATCGCGCTCTGAACTCCCAAACATGAGATGGTGGGTTCGAACCCTACAGGTTGGTGTTACTTTTATATTTACATTTTTATTTTATTTTAACATTCAGATTTGAAAAAAATTTACTCTTTCTCATTCCTTATCGTTGGGACTCGAACCCGGGCCGCTTAAGGCGGCTGGTTTACTGCGCTCTCTGCATTTGTGTGCGAAGCAGCTAAGGCTCGAGTTCCACTTTGTATAAAGTAAACAAGATCAACTGAAATTAAGATTGATGTTGCCTAAAATTTTAAAAGCTAGCTCTTCAATAAAAAATTAAGATTTCCTGCTGACTTCATTTAAGTCAGCAGAATATTGAAAACAAGCTGTGGCTTACATTAAGGTTAAAGTTGACTTTCAGGTAGGGTTTAATATAAGATTTACTTTTTTGAGTGAACATGTTTTCGTCGTTTTCTCACTTTTTGATTTCAAGCAATACTGCAATTGCAGGGAGAACCTTCGAGTTCCACGACATTTTTAAATTAACTTGCACTTGCACATGTGGACGCTGAAGTTACTTGCAGCTAATTTCGAACTTTTTGGAACAAAATATTTTGGCGTTTTGGCAGCAGTAGTTATAATAAATAAATTATTAGAAGATAAAGAGGAGAGATTTTTATAGTAAACTCTTTCTAAACTATATTAATACCCCAACGCGTACTGGGGTATACAAGGGGTATATTAACTTTGTTATTCCGTTTGTAACGCCAATAAGGAGGCGTGTCAGGTATAGAAAAGTATAAATATTTTTGATCAGAATCACCACTTCAATTGATTTCCTTGTGTGTGTCCGTCTGTCTGTCTGTCCGTCTGTGATGACGATTACAGCCTTAAAATTACGGCGATGAAATTCAAAATATAAGCTTCTTTTTAGAAAATGGAGATCAAGTTCGAGAATGAGCCAAATCGAAAGAAAACCACGCCTACCTACCATACGCATTGACTTTATTTAAAATGAAAAATCGCTTAAAAATCTGCAAAAATTACAGAAATGTCTTGAAATTTTGCATATAAGCTTGATATTTAATAAAGATCATCTGTATGATATTTGACAAAATGGGATGGAAACCACTTTTGGCCTACCTCCCATTCAAAGGATGTCATCAAAATAGAAAAACTTTTGTAAATATATATAAAATACACATATATATATACATCGTGTCTGTATGTACCCAAATTCCGCCCACATTGTTTATCCAACCCATACATATATTCTTCGGTAAAATTTGGAGTCGTTGGATTAAAAAAGTGGATGTGGCATTTTATTTTTAATCGAACGTCTGTTACACCGTGTGTCTGACTTTAACCAAATTTTGCACACACAATCATTAGTAATTTAAGCAATCTTAAGTTTATAAAATTGGGCGGTAATAGACAGGGGGCGTAGCGCTTTATTTTTAAACTAGCTCCATCTACACCGTTTGCCCGACTTAAACCAAATTTCTTACATATATTCTTTAGTATAATGAGAAGTTTTTAACCTAAAAAAGTGGGTGGAATTGGACAAGGGGCGTGTCAGCTTAATTCTAATCGAACTCCTTCTACACCGTTTCCTGACTTCAACAAAATTTTGTAAATATATTCTTTGGAATAATTAGCTGTGTTTAGTCTAAAAAATTGGGCAGAATCAGACAGGGGCGTGGCACTTTAATTTTAAACGAAATTATTTTACACCGTTGGTATGAATTTGCAAATACCAACCAAATTTTGCACATATATTCTTTAGCATAATGAGCAGTCTACAAATTACTCTATGTGGCAGCTAAGGGTAAAATAAAATTAAGCGTTTGGCACAAATATTTTTGCTCGTTACACATAAACATTTTATAGACGCCTAAAGACTTCGAATATACACCATACGGTCGCGAGGGGGGGGGGGTATTTTAGCTTCGGTACCCTGCCGAAGCTCCATTCCTTACTGGTTCTATACATTTTTATTTTAAAAGATTTCTAATTTTATATAAACACTCGTATAAAGAAATTTTTTTTTAAATTTAACCAAATCCCGGGATTTCAGGTCTCATAATCCCGGGACTGTCGGGACTGGGAAAAGTTCGGGATCCCGGGATTGCAAGCCCTATACACAACAATTTGTTTTCCTGAAGTCATCAATCATTCATAATTCTTCATCATGATAATGCCAGCTTTCTCACAGTGACTCAAACAATTGATTGTTTGAAGAAGAAAAACGTTGAATTACTCTTACTTACTGCTCGTATTCGCCCGAACACCTAATGGCTTTTTCCCTCTTCTCTTTTGACAACAATAATATGAGTTGTAAACGTTTTTCAGCACTTGAAAATACTGTTAAAGCATTTAGAATGCATGTTTCTGAGATATCTGCTTTGGACTGATATACATTATTTGATAATTCTTCGCATTCTTTGAATGCACAATGCAGAAGTGTATAGAATTTAGAGGGGAATATTTTGCTAAAAACAAGAAAGTGTTTTCTTTTACAAAATATTTGTATCTTCTGTGTTTTTCAGAAAGCTTTTGGGATTGCCTCTTAGTATATAATTAATCAATTCATATTGAAGCATCTATGTATGTTAAATATCAACCCTCTAACAAGCAAGGTAGAAATAATGGGGAAAAGACACCAGAATATTTGAGTCTGGTAGATGTTGATGTTAGGAATGCAGGTCTGTTGGCAGATTGTCAGGTTAGACGTAAGGTGAAAAAAATAATGAAAATCAATTAACAAAGAGTAAGATAATTCTTGTAAAACTATTATGTTTTCATTTAAAGTACACATAAAAATTTTTGTCTCTGTTCAACCACCCAAAAACATTCATTAATATTAGCCACTTTTCCTAGTTCTTCATTTTGATGATGTGCATGCAATTATTTATTTGTCAAAAACGTACAAAGTCGCTTTTGAATGACTGTAAGAAAATTAACTAAACCAAACAAATGATACAACTGACACTATGTTGTAGCTTGGTTGATTCTAATGAGCTGTAAAAAAGGTCAAGCTTGAAATTTCACTTTCAAATAACAGTTACTTTTTAAGTTTTAGTTTTTCCTCACAAAATAAAACTTATTTTTGAGCTTTATTTTTTCCCTTACACATATCTGTTCTTTTTTAGCTTTTTTTTTTTTTCCTCAGAAAATCAAACTTATTTTTTAGTTCAGAGTCGGACGATGAGGCCGATGAAGAAGATAATCTTCTCAAAGCATATTTGCTCCGAAGTCAATTAATGTTGAAAAAGGCATTTTTGAATATTGGGAACGTAAGAGATTAACACATCCTTTTTTGTTGCAATAAGATCAAATCGAGCATTGTATTCCTGCAACTCAAGTCAGTGTTGAAAGGAAATTGTCTGCAATGAAGTTTCGTACACAAGCTGTTCGGAGTCGGCATAAAGCATGTAGGTCCAATTCTGGATTATTTGTGTTCAAACATTTCAAAACACGCACAACACAATTGATCATAAGAAGTTGGGTCAAAGTCCTTTCAAGGGCTGAAATGGCCATTTCGTCTTTGTTTTTAAAACTTAAAACTTAAAATGTCAAAATTACTTTCAGAAAAGCGAGGGGCGGCCTTGCCTGGTATAGAATTAAAAGTATAATAGAATGATCTCTTACCTATCCAAATCAATTCGTGTTCCATCATCCACTAGTAATTCCTTGATGCATCTTACTGCGTCAAGTTCTCCATTGATCACAAATATTTCCGCATTTAAATCAAGAGACTTGACAGCTTCCTTAATGATAGCATAATTTTCCATATCACAAAATAAGACTTTCGGCTTTGTTATCCGAAAAATTCCTTCAACACCCTCTGCAAAAAAATTCAGAAGGTTACATTTTGAACGATATTTGACCACCTTAATCAAAAACCACCTTTATCAAAGTCCGGATGCAAAGCATTTGTAGGCATTCCACATAGAAAAGCCGACAGCACAACAGAACTCAGATGCGTCGTATTGCTCGCCGATATGCCCACAACATCGCCTGGCTTGAGACCCAATTGCAATAAATTCTTTGCTATCAACTTGCTATTTCTTAGCAATTGACCAGCGGTCAGCTGCTCGCCAGTCGTATCCATAACTTGTACAATTTTATCCGTCATCAGACTTAATATGTAGTGTGCTGCTTCACCTAGCGTAATATCGGGACCAAAAAAGTCCTTCCTTTTTTTTCCCGACCAGATTTTCTTCGACGCATCATAGTTTGTTTCCGCTAGTCCGATGTATGATGACTTCATGTTGTGTTCTTCTGAATTTCGAATCGATACTGAATGAAGTACGTCAAGTCTTTGGTTTTTATCAACATTAAAAATGCGTTGAAAAAAATGTTTCCTACAGAATTATTGGCAATTATCTTCAAATTACTTAATAAGTCAGGCAGTAGTTCTGAAAGTTTTAACAGAGCACCATTACCTTTACTCCATAATTTCGCAATCGCATTTTGATTACAAAAACTGTGGACTCTGAAGTTTTTATTGCCATCGCTTTAAAATGGTTTATGGTTCTCTAACAACAAAATAAAAATATTTTATATTATTTGTTTTTATAACTCCAATCATTTTTCAATTATTAAGAATTAAATTTTTCGACCTCAATATAATTGTTAATATTTGAAAAATTATTAGAGATAAAAACACATAATATAAAACTTATGAAAAGATGTCGCAACTACTTAAGGCGGTCTTCTCATTCAAAACCCGTTTTTTGGAACATTTTTAAAAAAATTCTTATTTGAAAACGCAAAGAATAATTGAAAATTTTTTTATTTATTGTATTACAAAAGGTTCAAAGTAAATAAAAAAATTTTTTTTGCCTCGATACGTGGGCTGTTCAAAAAGTAATGAGACTTCAAAGTTGGTGGTGAAAAAAAAGGTGTCGTCACGGCGGCCACGATTCCGGGTCTCCGGAGCGTCTGAAATGAAAAAAAACGGGGTTATAATCAGTATAGATGTAATTCTCGGGTGAACCTCAAGCATAATTTTGTGATTTTTTTTTACAAAATGGCGGCCATTCAAAAAAAAATTTCAATTTCGGGTTTTTTTTTTGTAGTTTAGTGTAAAAAAAAATAGTAAAAAATTTTTTAAAATTATGGTCGAGGTTCACCCGAGAATGGTGACAATTCTGCGTCGATTCCACTTTGTTTCATGAAAATCGGTTCATTTGAACTGGAGATATCATGGCCGCCAGTTCGAAAAACGTGGGTTCGAGATAAACGCGTTTAAAGTTTGAAGTAATTTTTTTGGGGGGAAAAAAAAAAAATCAAAAATGTTTAAATGCAGTTTTAAAGAGCTGACAATTTTTACTTACAAATATTAGTCGGCGATGCCAGCTCCATACAGGCCACCTTCCTCTTTTTCGTAGAAACTGCTTTCTGCTGCCCTCTCTGCTCTGCGAGCCGTTCTGCCAGCTTTTGATGATGCCGCAGCTCGAGTCTCTGATCGGTTCAATCTGTCTTCATTGCGAGATAGTGCGTATTCGTATGCGTTTTTGCCAATCGCAATACCCATCAAACCCATAATTTTAAGTATGGGTATAAAACCGCCGTTGAAGAGGCACGTTGCAATGAAATTGGCCACTTCGATGGTGCGTGCGCCTGAGTTGATGTGTTTGGGCGAAAGTGACCAAAGAACAGAATTGTAGGACTCATTGGAATTCTGAGTTTCAGATCCAAGGCATCTTTCAAGCAAATTATCTGCCGACAGCGCTTCGTAAGCTGGTTTTATTACCTCCATCACCTTCTTGTTGAGAGGTGCATACGTGTGGTGAAAGCTATCTAACGTACCTTCAGCAGCTGCTTTCGGCCATGCACCGCACCGGCTGCATGACGCACCGGTGGGGCAATTTTGGTGTTGCGGTTTATCATCGGTGGAGCACTTATGGTAAAAAGTGGCCCAAATTTCCTTTTTCATATCCTCCACGGAGTCAGGATGACGGCGGATCGCAAGGCCATAATATGTTGTCAACTCGGACATTAATTTGTCGGTGAGCTTGCCCGCACCTTTGCCTCCAATGCCCTTATTTTCTTTTTTTATTTTTCGAATAAAAAATAAAATAAAAAATAAAAAATAGCTAACTTTGACGAAGACCTTGCTTCACAAAAAAGGCTGTATCTTCTAAAGTATTTCGAATTTCTAAAAATCCTTTTAGGGGCATATTCACAACTACCCAAGCTATAAATAAATGCAAAAAAAAGTCGAAAAAAAGTTGCTCAATGAGAAGACCCCCTTAACAAAATTATTTTATTGGGTACATTTGATAAGAAATTGAATAGTTTGGTCATAAAATCGTTATGGACTAAAATGAGAAAATTTTTAAAGAATTTTTGTTTTCGTTGTTTTAGAGAATTTTGCACAATTCCTTCATGTAATTCCAACTTCTTTTAATTAATCTAATCTTAGAAGTTATTTATAAACGGTATACGACCTTTATCAAAAAAAAAAAAAATCAATCAAAAAGTTATTATAAGTAGGTCGATGTTCTTGACCGAATTTTCACCATATGTAAAGGGTATACAACACATTTACAACTATGATGACGTGAAAAATGAAACCGTAACAAAAAAAAAAAAAAATAGTGTTGCTGTTATAAACAACTCATAAGAATAATAAAATTAACAAATTATTTCTTAAAAGCCAACTCAAAAGACTTGTGTGGCCAACACCTGCCTCTATAGAGGTATAACAATAAATATGATCCTGTTAGTAAATCTCTAAGTTAATTGCTATACTTCGTTACAAAATAAGAAAAAATAAAAAAATTGGAATGTTTTTCCAAGTCTTTATTTGCAAGTGCGTTTACAAAGTTAACCCAAATTTTGTCTTTTTTTACGATTCAGCTGCCGCTTACTGCTTAACGTTATGAAAATTTTGCAAGTTTTAAAAAATTAATAGCTTAACATAAATCATGACTGTCGGTTGTAAAAACATTTAAGTGTATTAAAAAGTAGCTATAAAACTAGTTGATAGCCGTTATTTAACAAACATGCACTAAATTTATATATCCAAAGTTAAACATAGTTCTTGTTGCTAATTTGACATTAACGAAAAAGAGGTTAAAAAAAAAAAAAATTAAATAGCAGCTCGTTATGCCCCAACGCGTACTGCGTAAGGGGTATATTAACTTTGTCATTCCGCTTGTAACGCCAAGAGGAGGCGTGTCAGGTATAGAAACATATATATATTTTTGATCAGCATCATCTCCTGAGTCGATTTCCGTGTGTCCGTCTGTCTGTCCGTCTGTCCGTCTGTCCCAGTGCTATGTGCACAGTCAAAAACAAAAATTCGTATATATGGATATATGAATTTTTTGCCTTTTTGCTGGGATGTTGTAGAACCTCAATTCGGCGGGACCGAGCTGCCCAGGTGACTATCATGGGTTGGCCCTTCGGGGAGACTCGTGCTGGCTGTGGTTTGTGCACATCGCTTGCACAGGTCTAGATTGACCGGCGGGGTCGCGCAGTAGTACGACCGGGCTGGCATACCTGCTTAGTATGCAAGAGATTGGATAGGTCTCGTCTTGACCAGTAGAGGGTAATGAAGGTACGCCATCTACCGGTAGCCAAACTGGTACTATTAAGGGCAGTATGGAATTCTTATTGCATACTGCTTTTACAGAGTAGGGCACAGGGCAATGCTTTTGTGTTTGTGAATGTGACATCTAGTACGTGGTTGCTTTTCTAGTGTCACTTGTAAAATACAGGTCTGTGAAGAGTATTTCAGGTGCACATCTTCTCTTGGATGTGTATTTTTTAATACATTTGATCATTCATGAACTATTTCTCCAATGTCTGTGAACCCAGAGGAATAGTGCTATAATGGCAGGGGTCCTCTATAAACCGTAAATAAGGGTGTCCTGTCCGTCTGTCGACACGATTACAGCCGCAATTTTAAAGCTATCGCGATCAAATTCAAAATATAAGTTTATTTTTAAAAAAGGAAGATTAAGTTCGAGAATGGGCCAAATCGGATGAAACCACGCCTACCTCCCATGCAAAGTGACTTTATTTTTATTTACCGTAAAATGTCTTTAAAATCCACAAAAATTAAAGAAATGCCTCGAAATTTGGCATGTAAGCTTTGCTCTTTAGTCTTGGCTGGCTATAAAATTTGGAAAAATCGGATGGAAACAACGCCTACCTCCCATACAAAGTGGCTTTATTTTAAAAGTAAAATCTCTTAAAAGTCTGCTCAAATTAAAGAAATGTCATGAAATTTTGCATATAGGCTTTGATATAAAATACAGACCATCACTATGATATTTGGCAAAGTCGAATGAAAACCACGCCTACCTCCCATACAAATTGGCTTAATTATAAACGTAAAATCTCTTCAAAATCTGCCAAAATTAAGGAAATGTTTTAAAATTTTGCACATAAGCTTTGATATTTTATATAAACCAACTGTATGATATATGGCAAAATCGGATGAAAACCACGCCCACTTCCCATACAGAGTGGCTTCATTTTAAACGTAAAATCTTTTAAAAATCCACAAAAATTAATGAAATGTCTTGAAATTTTGCACATTAGCTTTGATATATAATATGAATCATCCCTATGATATATGGCAAAATCGGATGAAAACCACGCCTACCTCCCATATGTGAATGAAATGAATGAAATGAATGAAATGAATGAAATGAATGAAATGAATGAAATGAATGAAATGAATGAAATGAATGAAATGAATGAAATGAATGAAATGAATGAAATGAATGAAATGAATGAAATGAATGAAATGAATGAAATGAATGAAATGAATGAAATGAATGAAATGAATGAAATGAATGAAATGAATGAAATGAATGAAATGAATGAAATTAATGAAATGACTGAAATGAATGAAATGAATGAAATGAATGAAATGAATGAAATTAATGAAATTAATGAAATTAATGAAATGAATGAAATGAATGAAATGAATGAAATGAATGAAATGAATGAAATGAATGAAATGAATGAAATGAATGAAATGAATGAAATGAATGAAATGAATGAAATGAATGAAATGAATGAAATGAATGAAATGAATGAAATGAATGAAATGAATGAAATGAATGAAATGAATGAAATGAATGAAATGAATGAAATGAATGAAATTAATGAAATTAATGAAATGAATGAAATGAATGAAATGAATGAAATGAATGAAATGAATGAAATTAATGAAATTAATGAAATTAATGAAATTAATGAAATGAATGAAATGAATGAAATGAATGAAATGAATGAAATGAATGAAATGAATGAAATGAATGAAATGAATGAAATGAATGAAATGAATGAAATGAATGAAATGAATGAAATGAATGAAATGAATGAAATGAATGAAATGAATGAAATGAATGAAATGAATGAAATGAATGAAATGAATGAAATGAATGAAATGAATGAAATGAATGAAATGAATGAAATGAATGAAATGAATGAAATGAATGAAATGAATGAAATGAATGAAATGAATGAAATGAATGAAATGAATGAAATGAATGAAATGAATGAAATGAATGAAATGAATGAAATGAATGAAATGAATGAAATGAATGAAATGAATGAAATGAATGAAATGAATGAAATTAATGAAATTAATGAAATGAATGAAATGAATGAAATGAATGAAATGAATGAAATGAATGAAATGAATGAAATGAATGAAATGAATGAAATGAATGAAATGAATGAAATGAGTGAAATGAATGAAATGAATGAAATGAATGAAATGAATGAAATGAATGAAATGAATGAAATGAATGAAATGAATGAAATGAATGAAATGAATGAAATGAATGAAATGAATGAAATGAATGAAATGAATGAAATGAATGAAATGAATGAAATGAATGAAATGAATGAAATGAATGAAATGAATGAAATGAATGAAATGAATGAAATGAATGAAATGAATGAAATGAATGAAATGAATGAAATGAATGAAATTAATGAAATTAATGAAATGAATGAAATGAATGAAATTAATGAAATAAATGAAATGAATGAAATGAATGAAATGAATGAAATGAATGACATGAATGAAATGAATGAAATGAATGAAATTAATGAAATTAATGAAATTATTGACATTAATGAAATGAATGAAATTAATGAAATTTATGATATTAATGAAATTTATGAAATTAATGAAATTTATTAAATGAATGAAATGAATGAAATGAATGAAATGAATGAAATGAATGAAATGAATGAAATGAATGAAATGAATGAAATGAATGAAATGAATGAAATGAATGAAATGAATGAAATGAATGAAATGAATGAAATGAATGAAATGAATGAAATGAATGAAATGAATGAAATGAATGAAATGAATGAAATGAATGAAATGAATGAAATGAATGAAATGAATGAAATGAATGAAATGAATGAAATGAATGAAATGAATGAAATGAATGAAATGAATGAAATGAATGAAATGAATGAAATGAATGAAATGAATGAAATGAATGAAATGAATGAAATGAATGAAATGAATGAAATGAATGAAATGAATGAAATGAATGAAATGAATGAAATGAATGAAATGAATGAAATGAATGAAATGAATGAAATGAATGAAATTAATGAAATTAATGAAATTAATGAAATTAATGAAATGAATGAAATGATTGAAATGAATGAAATGTTTCAACGTTTTAAAAAATTTGCACAATTAAAGGGGTCGTGAATTGTCCCTTTTAAATTACAAAACATAGATATCATAACAATTTCGATAAACGTAAAAATGTATTTACCCACTTTTGAAATAATAGTGGTATTCAATGAACGCCGTAGTGGTGATGTAAGCACCGTATGTGCGGTAAGTTTACTGAAGCGTATTTTGCAACAATAAAATCGTACGTGAGTACATATACTTAGCTTACCGCCCAAAATCTTATGGGCTTATGTGACATTTTAAGTAACTTTGCGCTAGCGAAAAAATTCTAAAATTTGCTAAATTAATGCCATATGTCAAAAATGTCATGGATTAAAAAAAAAAAATTTGTGATGGCAACTTATTTTATATACAATTACACAGTTTTATAATTGATATTTATTCAGGGTGGTTTCGCGGAAACGCGCAGCGTTAACTTATAGTTTTACGCTTCAGTGTGTGTACGATATTCATTGAATACCATTAATGTGTTTTTCTTACGCAAATGTTTTCGTTTGCGTTTTTGAGTTTATTTGTTTCAAACGTTCAAATTAACATTTAAATTAACGAATATATTTTTATAATTATCACTGAGATAATTGACAAAAATTATTTATTAATAAAGTAATGGTTGATATTATTATATTCAAACTAAGTTTTTATAGTGCTTTTAACATTAAGTAAAATGTTGTTTAGTTCATTTATTTTATTATACATTTATATATATAACAACTGCATTAACTTTAAGCTTAACATTTATTAATTGAAAGTTATTTTTACATACTTTTTATGAGCAATTTTTATTTCTTTACAGTTGTCTTGCCTATAATTTACTTCTGTGTCTGGGGTGTGCCATACAAACGCGGTTTCTTCTGTGACGATGCCTCACTAAAGCATCCCTATCGATCATCAACGCTTAAGAGCTGGATGTTGTATCTGACTGGCATTGCGTTACCTGTTTCAATTGTAAGTGTGATAATAATACTGCTTGAATTTAAAAACTGTTGAAAGTGCTACACTCATGTTCTAAGAATAAGTGCTGTAGCTATATTTTTGCTCTGGCTCAAAGTCACTGTCATAACAAACGCCTTTGATTTCTTTCTAAATTTCTTCTTTCTAAAGTTTGTTATTTTAACAAACAAGTTCTTCTTTAAAGCGCTGAAAAATCAAACGTAGCTCTTGCTTTATTTATCTAGAGTTTAACTAACTTGTTTGTAAACAACAGAGTGCATATATAATTTTCTGTCATCGTACAAATAAAAAATTTTACTTTATGTGCCACAATGTTTGTTTTTTAATATCTTTTTTCATAAAAAAAAAATATTAAGGAATTTCATTACTTAAGTGCACACTTTAGTACTAATTATTGGGAATTTAATTCCTTAAACTTGCGCAGCTAAAAGGGAAATAGTTGAAGTAATTTTATAATTCTCTGCAATTTTTTTCGATATAAGTACATGTAGTTGATTTTCATCGACCCATTCTTAAAAAATCTAAACATTTTCTATAAGTTGCTGTACTAACACCTCATAAGAATTAAATATTTATGTTAAGATAAGCAAATTTTCATTGAAAATCAACGAAATTTACAAACAGACAATTTAATTATATATATATCTTCCTGTTGACTGCGTCTTGGCAAATAGGCAACAGCAATTTTATAATCTAAACCAAGTCAGCACAGATATCAATTGAAACCTCCAAATTGTTTAATCTTAATTAGTACGCCAACAAAATTGCACTAAATACAGTATTTTTTATCTTCTATAATTAAACTCGGCTTCATTTCAAATACGCATTGCAATAGATATGGTTAAGATTTGAACATCAGCTCCGGCTAGTAGCTAAAACATGTTTCGCACAGTATGTGGCTAGCATTTAATGTGTTATAAATCATGTGTCTGCTGTATTAAGTAAGCAAAAATACTACATTATAGTGTATTTTTGCGACTTTCCATTTGTGTTCTTAAACTTCATTGTTTATTCAAATACATTGTTGCATTAAAATGTTTTTCTTTGCGTTGAATAATCCGCCTGTTTTCTTAGCAGCAGTTGATTTTTGCAAAAAAGTTTCTTGTAATTGTTGCTGCTGGTAAACCGCAGTTTACGGAAAACAAACAATCAACAAATATTTTGTAGCTTAATGTGTAAAGAATGTAGCCGCATGCGGTCTGAAATTTTCTTTCTTTAGTGATTTTAACGCCATAGGTTAACCTGGGAGACAATTTCAGATTTTTATAGTGTATGCATTTCATGAACGTGATTTTCTTCCTTTTACAGATATTATTTTAAATTAGTAGTTTGATTTTTAAGATCATGCCGGACATTGTTATTCTAAAGAAAAACAGAAATTGTTGTGCAAAATACATTAAATGTAATGCATTTTTATGATCAATAAAATATGATAAATAATAAAAAGTTTATGCATTAAGAGACTTAGATGCAATCATAGACAAAGATACATATTCAGATACCTATACGGAAGCAAAACAGATCCTAGATACGTTAAGTATATAAATTTATGCATTTATAGCTACTGATACAGATTCTAATAGAGGTACAGATATTAGAATTACGTATATTCAGCCGTTTTAAGATACCAATATATTTCCTATATATATACAGTTACTGGTACGAATACAGAAGCAGGTACATACACGTTTTTTTTATTTTTCCTATTTTTTCAACTTAATTTCAAGAGGAATTTCAAGAGCTACGTATACAGATTAAGAAAATAAAAGAGATATTCATGATATTGATACATCTGCAGATACAAATTCATATTCATATTCATATGTGGCGGCCGTGGCACAGTGGGTAGAATGTGTGGCCCATATGCCAGAGAACCCTGGTTCGAATCCTACCTGACACAGAAAGTTTTTTCAATTGAATTAATTTTTCTGTTCGGCCGTCACCTCTCTGCAGACAATGGCAAACCTCAGAGAGTAAAAACTGCCATGAAAAGCTTCTTGAAAACATAAGCCGTTCGAATCGGCATCAAACATGTAGGTCCAGTTCTCGATCATTTGTGTTCAAACATTTCACAACACACACAACACAATTGCTCATAAGAAGCTCGGTCAAAGCCCTTTCATGGGCTGAAAGGGCCATTTCGTTATCTTGTATCCAATATTCATATTTATATTTATATTCATATTCATATTTATATTTATATTTATATTCATATTCATATTCATATTCATATTCATATTCATATTCATATTCATATTCATATTTATATTCATATTCATATTCATATTCATATTCATATTCATATTCATATTCATATTCATATTCATATTCATATTTATATTTATATTCATATTCATATTCATATTCATATTCATATTCATATTCATATTCATATTCATATTCATATTCATATTCATATTCATATTCATATTCATATTCATATTCATATTCATATTCATATTCATATTCATATTCATATTCATATTCATTCATATTCATATTCATATTCATATTCATATTCATCTTCATATTCATATTCATATTCATATTCATATTCATATTCATATTCATATTCATATTCATATTCATATTCATATTCATATTCATATTCATATTCATATTCATATTCATTCATATTCATATTCATATTCATATTCATATTCATATTCATATTCATATTCATATTCATATTCATATTCATATTCATATTCATATTCATATTCATATTCATATTCATATTCATATTCATATTCATATTCATATTCATATTCATATTCATATTCATATTCATATTCATATTCATATTCATATTCATATTCATATTCATATTCATATTCATATTCATATTCATATTCATATTCATATTCATATTCATATTCATATTCATATTCATATTCATATTCATATTCATATTCATATTCATATTCATATTCATATTCATATTCATATTCATATTCATATTCATATTCATATTCATATTCATATTCATATTCATATTCATATTCATATTCATATTCATTCATATTCATATTCATATTCATATTCATATTCATCTTCATATTCATATTCATATTCATATTCATATTCATATTCATATTCATATTCATATTCATATTCATATTCATATTCATATTCATATTCATTCATATTCATATTCATATTCATATTCATATTCATATTCATATTCATATTCATATTCATATTCATATTCATATTCATATTCATATTCATATTCATATTCATATTCATATTCATATTCATGTTCATGTTCATATTCATATTCATATTCATATTCATATTCATATTCATATTCATATTCATATTCATATTCATATTCATATTCATATTCATATTCATATTCATATTCATATTCATATTCATATTCATATTCATATTCATATTCATATTCATATTCATATTCATATTCATATTCATATTCATATTCATATTCATATTCATATTCATATTCATATTCATATTCATATTCATATTCATATTCATATTCATATTCATATTCATATTCATATTCATATTCATATTCATATTCATATTCATATTCATATTCATATTCATATTCATATTCATATTCATATTCATATTCATATTCATATTCATATTCATATTCATATTCATATTTATATATTCATATCCGAGTCCAGGTTCAGGTCAGGTCATGGAATAGATATAGTACATAGATAAAGTACAAACGACCCAGAATTATAACGTCTAGGTACCAAAGGGCTTTCAAGACTTCGATGAGAATTCATTGTGCCAAACCTTGACTTCGGCTATCTCCCTTTTCTTTAGTGCAATATCTACAGATTTTATGCAATGGCTGATTATTTAAATGGCTGGCATTTCTAACTAATCAAATGTTTCGCGATTGATTTTGGTATTGTTGACTAATTCAACTAACTATCTTTTGTTCTTTTGTGTCTTAGTAAGTGTGTCATCCCGCACTTCTAGTTTCCATCTTCACTGTACAATTTGAGCCTCATTTATTTAGAAAATAATTGCTTGTACATATCTTTAAGGCCGACCGGAACTTTAAATTCTTCGAGTCCATTTTACACATTTTATTTCCATCGGTTTTCTTATAGGGCTTTCTAGACCCAAAAAATCACTTTGTTGAAAGTAGGTACTTTATAGGTATAAGTACTGCTACTTGCAGAGACCGTTTTTGCTTTCGGTAAATGGGCATATATTGAATTTTTTTAAAAAAAAAACACAATTTAATCATGGATACAATTTTGGTATCGTGCAGACAATCGAGTGATACGACTATTGATCACCTGGTGTACTATGGGGTTTCAGTAGAGTCTCCAGTCTTAGACTATTTACCTTTTCTAGGCAAACTCCTGGTTAAATCTCTCCACAGATGGTAAGGTAAGGTATTAATTTCAATAAAGTGTTGTGAAATGTACTGGTGTTTCGCTTGTTAGAACGATCACGTCCAAGCGTTAAAAGGTTTCCAAAACAGCATTGCTTTTGCTGTCTGAGAACCTTCTTCCCAGGTTTCTGCAATGTCACTTTAGTGGCCATCTACAATCTATATCTCATTCATTTCCGTATTAACTGCATTTGTATTGGGTAAATATTGCATTTTATGTACATATCTACATTTTACTATACGTATTTATAATAATGTCTGAATCCATGACCGAGTCTTTTGTATTGTTTTCATTTTGAATATATTTTTAATATCTATTTACAGATCATTGCCATTGAATTCTTCAAATCGAATGAAAAGAAAATGCAAGGCATCAACAACTTATCAGATACACGTTACTATTTTTGGCACTTGGAGATACCCGACTGGATTGTAGAGTGCTATCAGAAAATCGGATTGCTGATCTTTGGTATAGGCGTCGGTCAGCTGACGACAGACATTGCCAAATACTCTATTGGTCGCTACAGACCGCATTTCTTTGCGGTAAGTGTGAGTTACAGATAAAGAAACTTTAATGAGAAAAACCACACTTGAGCTCAAATGGAGAAAAAGATATTCTATATCTTTCTGATTCCACATAAAAGAGCGGCAGTTTTTGATGCCAAGATCAAACTCACATGTTGTACAATTAAATGCAGATTTGTTAATTCATAACTGACGTGCGTTAGATAAACAAATCGCTGAAGCAAGGCAAGAAAGAGTAAATAGATAAAAGCTGTCCGCAAATGATTGCGTAATGATCATGGTTGCTGCCTCACTGCTTCACGCAGTGTTGTTAATGTTTTTGTTTTGATCATCTCTTAGATATTTACATATTTAAAAAAAAAAAATTCAATTTGTTTCCGTTTAAAAACTTCATTCCACAGATTTGCCAACCCTTCATGAGCGATGGCACAACTTGCGATGATGCCAGTAATGCTGGACACTATATTGAAAATTTTGAATGTATGGGTCATGACGTGACACCGCGGATGCTGAAGCAGGTGGCTCTATCTTTTCCAAGTGGTCATGCAGTGTTTTCATCCTATACAATGATTTACATAGTGGTGAGTGTGGGAGAATTAGTAATGTATTAAGGGAGACTTTGGTTAAACCGGACAATTTAGGTATTTGCAAAAAAAAAAAAAAGAGCACAAAGGCAAGCTTATTCCTTCAGATACAAATAAAAAATAGGAAAATTCAAGACATTAAGGGCCAGTTTTTCAGTACGAGTTTAAACTTTAATTAAATTAAACCGAGTTTAACTCACCAAAATTGGACTAGATATTTTAGCATTCGTTGAATTTATATTGACTTTAATTATCATATAATGTGTTTATGTTTTTCCCTACTCCGAGCTGAAACGTCCAATTTTAGTGAGTTAAACTCGGTTTAATGTAACTAAAGTTTAAACTCGTACTGAAAAACTGGCCGTTAAAGATATAAATAAATAATATTAATATTTCTTAAAGCTTTATTTTTTATTACAAACTTACGGCTGAGAAATTTTTTAATTATTTATTAGTCACATGAAAAAAAAAATGTTTCCCACCCCTGAACAAAATCCTGGCTACGCTCAAGAGCCCCTTCCTACCGCTTTATATCCTTTTGTGATTATTTTAACATCACGGTCGTTGCTGCAGCTTCATTTGTTTGTTTCAACTAATCCGATAGAGTCGATTTTTTAACTCCGTTCAAAGTGTTTCTGATACGTATTTATTCACAACTACTTTCATTTTAAGTTTTTCGACTTTTGCTGGTATATGCGAACCATTTAACTAAGAAAAACACAATTAAATTAATGAAAATTTTGTCAAGTCAAGTGGCCAGCTTAGCCCCAAATAAAAAAGCAATAGTTTTTATCTCATAATCGTTTTTGAAAAAAAATGTTCCACTATATTCAGCATACATTAATCTTTAAAAAACACTTGCAAGACAATTAGCTTAGTGATTTTATACCGATGAACACACAAAATAATCAGAAAACAGTATTGTTTTTTGAGTGAAAAACAATGCCGTCTGCAATTAAAAGCTTACTACTACTACGGGATAAATGAAATTTGATAAAAACCAAGTGACGCATATGCATGGGCTTGCACAGTGCTTACGTGGTTTGCCTTGTATCCGGTTTAGCCCAGGTTTGGCTTAGTCCAGTGTCCGGCTTATCTCCGTGTCCGGTTTTTCCGCATTCTCCCCTACTAAAGAAATGGATAAAATTCATGTATATTATTTCTTATGTTGAACTTATTATTATGTTATTATTTTTCTTTAATGTTTGATCTTTAGATTTACTTACAAACAAACATGACCTGGCCGCGTTCTAAGATGTTCAAGCATTTGCTACAGTTCTTATTCCTGATGTTTGCCTGGTATACGGCCTTAACGCGTGTCTCCGATTTTAAACATCACTGGACGGATGTCTTGGCTGGCTCAGCTATAGGCACGATCTATGCATTAATGTTGGTGTGTATGATATACATTGCTCGCTTCAATAGCGAATTAAATTCTTTTCGAAAACTTTCTTCATTGCAGTCCCATTCCATGTGGTAGCTGCCTAGAAACGTAGTCGGTTATAAGCATCAATGCAGAAATAAAATGCTATCATGATTAATGCTTTAATTTGCAACATGCAGTTATAATACAATTATGTGTGTAAGTCAGTGTAATTTCAGCATTTGTATGCAAGTAAAAAAAAAAAAAAAATATTTGAAATTTGTAGTTTTATATATGTAACGTAAAATTTAAATTTATTGTGTTTTAATAACTATATAATATTAAAAGAATCTATATAATATGTATGCTTATTTATTAATTGGTTATAAAATAAACTTTTGTTGTGTATGAAAATTAAAACAAAAATTTACTTGATTCTTAAATGCTTTAATTCTGAAGGTAAGTCAAATTTCCCCCTGTAGCATGTTATGGAAACAATTTGAGGAAACTATTTCTTTCAATTACTATCAATTTGAAGGGTAAGCTTCAGATTTGATTGATGACTCATTTTAAAGTTTCTTTAAAAAAAAGAAACAAATCTTGACAGAATTAAAAGTCGCTTTTTCGAAAATTTTCAAAATAGTAAAAAAATACTGTTTTGAAGCAAAGGCGCATATACTTCTGCATTGGTTTTAAGGAACTTGTGGTTTCTAACTGTTAAAGTCGGTTGTCTGCAAAAGCCACAGAAACTACTCGTACATATGAGTTAATGTAGCTTCCAATGAAACCAAACTGCTACTTTATAAACACATTTGGCATAAATATCAAAATATTTAACCGTTTTTTAGAAATTAGCTTTTTCATCTTAAACGAATTATCGTTATTATAACTAAGCTATTAAAACTCAATAAATTATGCTTCTATGATTAATTATGATGCTAGCCAGGAGATAAAGCAAAGAGCAACAATTGCTAATAGCCCTATAGGAACAAACTAACTTGTTTTTAAAAACAACTAATTAAAAAACTAATTTAAAATAAGTCAGTATATGAACTACTTTGAATTATATGAAGGCGACAACTACTCTGATTTTGACATGTTTTAATTGCAAATTTCTATTAGATTACTATTATTAGATTAAGTTTTTATATATTTAACCAGGTTTTTTCATCAAATATTATTAACTTTAGGCCATCAGTAATAGTTTTCAATTGGTTTTTTTAAAGTCATTAAAAAATAATATAAATATAATTACTAATATATACTAATTTAACAATTAGTTGAAAATATATGCAGACGAAAGTCAATTGACTTATTTAGCGGACATCACCATACAAAATATGTTAGTTCGTTCTATGGAAAAAAGTCAGAATTTCAACTAGTTGTGGTTGATAAAAAACTACTTTATCAACTACTTTTAAATTAGTTGATTTTCCTACAGGGAGGTGCTATTACGGGCTCAGTAATCGGCAAAGCTAACACTCTACATGACGCTTGTTCGAACCCATGATACAATTATAAGGTAGGCTCACATTTAAATGTCTGCTCAAACAACAAGTTTTGCAACAACAAAGCTGTGAGAACGCTAAAGGTCAAATGATAAAGGCAACAACAACAATAAGAAAACTAAAATTTGTTTTAGTTTTGCTCCAACTTGAGCCTACCTTATAATTCTACCATGGTTCGAACCTATGTTTCTTTATGGTGCTAAGACATGGGTAGTTTCGCAAACTGACGCAGCTGCTCGGGGGTTATTCGAGAGAAAAGTTCTTCGCAAAAGCTTCGGTATGTCCATCGTATGGACCAGAGATAAAGAGACAGGAAACTTCGATTTTGGACTGTGGGAAAGGGATAGCTTTGTGTCCTTATTGTGTCAATTACTAACACAAAATATTCAATACAAGCACAAAAACCACTGAAACTCCGCTCGAACTTGGGATATCCAAACTCACCATATATGTGCAAAAGGTTGATAAACCACAGAAACTTCCCTTAAACATGGCATATCCGAACTCATATACACAATTCGTGAGTTTTGCATAAAAAAGAGAGTTGAAAAAGTTGAAATCTGAAATAACCTTGAAAAACATGAAGAACATGAAAAACATTCCTATTTTTTTATCTCTGGTATGGAAGACGAAGCTCCAGCGAAAAGGGTGCTCGAGGCGAGGGTTGTTGGTCGACGATGACGAGGGAGACCATGCTTCGATGGATGAACCAGGCCGAGGAAGCCCTAACCGCACTTGGTGTATCCGATTAGAGAAGGCTGGCGCAAAGCAGAGGCGCCTGGCGAGAGCTGTTAAGGTCGGTCAAACCTGAACACGGCTTGTTTTGGCCACCTAAGTAAGTAAGTAAGTAAGTAAGTAAGTAAGTAAGATTAATCATATAAAAATTTAGGTCCGTTGTAAAAATCGAATTTACATGTAGAATCTATGAAGAGAAATTCGGAAAAATGTTCCTCCTATACAATTCTGATTTTGGCGCTTACATTCTTTCACCGGCTAGGTTTCGATATAGCTCCATACTTTTTCAAAAATATTTTTTTTAGATTTATAAAAATATCAATTAAGGTATAACATACGTGTAACAATAAAAAAACAGGTTTTTTCAAAAATTGTCTTAGATACAAGGAATTACTATTTTTTTTCAAATTTATACAGCTGATTGTACATAAAGACGACATAATTTTATTTAAAATTATATTATTTTTTTTGAAATGATGGCGAAAGTTAGAGTAAAAAGTTAAAAAAATAGATAGATTTTCACGCGCTTTTTGTCTATAAAAAAAATAGTAGGAACTTGAATTTAAGGGGAATGGTCAAAGGACAAAATTACGAACAAAATGCACTGAGATTAATTGAAATTGAACCAATAGATTTCGAGTTATCTATCGAACCGTTTAAAAAAAACTAGTTTTGAGGAAATCGAGCTTAAAGTCTTTTTTTTTCGAAATTTTGCATATATTGTTAAAGTTGTCGGTTGATAACACTTACTCGGGGTTGTTGTAGAAACCAAGGGCTCTTGGAATCATAACTGAAAATGATAAATATTTCGCTCAAGTGTCACGGATTCTGATTTGGCGGTATTATATTCGAACCGGTTTCGGTGTCTCTATTAGATGTCACAGAAACATATGTTATCCAATGTCATCTAAGCGAAATATTTGTCGGTTTCAATTCTGATTCCAAGAGCTCTTGGTTTCTACAACAACCCCGACTATTATTAAATCTGCATGTAGTATGTATATTCTAGAAACTATAAAGAACACATTAAGCAAACAAAAAAAAAAAATTTTTTTTTTGAAAAATTTACACGTTATACCTTAATAATAAAAAATGCAATGTTTAAAAAATTATTTTTACATAAAAGAGAAATCACTTCAACGAATTCTTTCAAAGAGAATTACTAGCAGCAGGCCCTACATCAAAGGCAATTCAATTGAAATCAAATTTGAATCAAAACTTGATTTTTCCTTTTTAAGAAAAGTTCAGAGAATGATGTAAATTTTATTGAAGAAGTAAAATTTATCATTTTCAATAAAAATTAAGAAAAAAAAAAAAATTCTCTAGAGCAATGAAAATTTGTTTGGCCAACGAAAAGTTTAAATTTGCTTAATAAATTTGAATTAACTATCGATCGCATTCAATGTTAAAAAAGTCTTTGATATTGGAAAAAATAAATATATAAGAAATTAGACCTCGAACGTAATAATTTTATAAATTGTAGAATATCAGATTGACATTTTCTGTGCAATTTTCTTACTTATAAGACCTCAATCCTTTGAGAATCTATTCATTTGAAATAATTTTTTTTTAAGTTTTGAAAAGTTCTATAATCCAGAAAATACATGTTCCCAGAAATTAAAAAATTATTATACTAAATATATTATGCATTCGAGCATACGTTTTTGTTATGTTAAATCTCTTAACTCTTCAACTTATGCACGCAAATTTGTTTCTGTGCGAAGTTTCTGAATAACTGACTTAGTAAAATCACCTATAATCTAAATATGCCTTTTTTCCCAAAAAGATTTCTCTGTTGAAAAAGATATTTTGAAAAACACTTTATACAGTAAATTCTATGAACAATTGAATGATTTTTTTTAGTCATGGTATCAAATTTTCATAAGAAAAATTAGCAATAAAATATTTTTAAGCCTCGACACTTTTTTAATTTTCCTCGATTTTTTATTATATCAAAAAATTTAAAAATGTCGCAGCTCAAAAATTTTTATTTATAATTATTTTTAAAATTTTCTTTAAATACGTTTTAAATTTAAATTCACGACTGAACAAATTATGAAATTTTTCTTAAAAAAGAACTGTTTAATTTTTATAAAAATTCATTCAGCTGAAAAATTTTCTCTGTTTTAAAAAAATTTAATGTAATTGATTTGATCTCTATAATAACTCTCGAACTTGTGTATAAAATATAAGCCTCGTACGAAGCTTAGTTTCCGAATTTGGGTTTTTGTAAAATCACATAAAATTTAAATATGACTTTCTTCGAAAAGGATTCCTCAGCTTAAAAAAATTTTATAAAAAATATTATTTTTTTTTTTTTTTTTTTTTTTTTTAAATACATGCAATAACAATAGAGTTCAGCTACTACAGCTGTATCGCACTTCCTCAGCATTAACCCATCTAAAGCCACTACCCAGTAATCATTGAAAATATCAATGTTATGGATACCCGTGACCACAAACAAGTTAATGTGGGAAAAATTTAACCACCAATAAATGGGTTGGGCTCAGGGACAACACAAGATGTAACAACTAACCATGCGTATACATAGATCTATTACACAACTAGTTTTAATCTACTTTTGAGTTGACCTTTTGACAAATTAACATCAAAAACGCTACAATTGTTAACAAAGGAACTCATGCGACTTAAAGGAGCAGTAGCCATATAATTTGTTCTACTAAATGGCAAATAAATTAAGTTGTTAGCGTTTCTACGGCTTCTACGGTTAGTGTTGAAATTTATGTGAGAAAGAAGTTCTGGAGAATCGAATACACCTGTTATGAGCTGGTGTAAATATACGATATCTGCCGATTTCCTTCGATCACCTAAAGACTGCATTTTTAATAGTTTTAAACGATCCGCATAAGGAGGAAGGTCTAATATGTCAGTTCCACTTAAGCCCCTTAGAGCAAACTGAACAAAACGTTTTTGGATTCTTTCTATTCGATCAACATGCACATTGTAACTTGGGGACCACACTTGACTTGCATACTCTAAGTGAGGACGCACGATTGCATAATACAACGTTGTAGTTGTAATCATGCTATTAAATTCTTTGGCCCAGCGTTTTACAAAACCAAGCATTGAAGATGCTTTTTTACAAATATTATCAATATGAATGTTAAACGATAGCTTAGAATCCATGCATATACCTAGGTCTTTGACGGTGTCTACACGACTCAAGGCAGTATCTTTAATCTTATAATCAAAAATAAAATTATTCCTTTTTCGCGAAAAGGTCATAGTTTGGCATTTATCTGGATTTAAAAACATATTATTTTTAGAACACCAAACTTCAAAGGATTTTAGATCAGACTGGAGTAGATCTGAATTATCTCTAGAATTAATCGTTCTGTATATTTTCATATCATCGGCATAAATAAGCAGATGAGAGTGTTCAATGACGTGAGTTACATCATTGATAGCTATTATATATTATGATTCTATGGAGAATTGGGTGATTTTTTCTGCAAGTTCTCTTGAACAATCTCGAAAAATTTAAAAAGCGTCGATGTTTAAGGAATTTAATTTATAAAAATTTTAAAAGTTTCCCTTTTGAATAGAATTTGAATCGACAAAATCGTTAAAAAAAAGTCATATTTTGACTTTCTACGATTTTACAAAAACTGGACTAGGATTCACGTAGGAGTAAAATTTTGAACATAAGGTAGTATAGAGGTGTAAGATAGCAGAAGGTAAGATAGCCAAAGGTGATGGCACTTATAGAGGTATAAGATAGCTTGAAAAAAACAAAGTCTAAAGAACTTTGTTTCATACTTTCAATAGTTTCACTTATTTTAATTTTTTACTGCTACTAACCATAAAAAATTATGCTTCATCAACTTATCAGCAGCCTTCTGTGATTTTTGCAGTCCTCAAACTTTAGAAGCTACTTAGCACAAGATTCGGTAGAACCTATGCGGAATTATATGTGCCTTGCAAAACAATGAAGTGTTTTTCGTGAATTCCAAATTTTGCATTTTATTGATATTTCGTTGTGTTCAATATTTGTTACTTTTATACGATCACATCTTAGTTCTTGTGTATTTTATGGTATTAAAATCATAGATGACGTAAAGAAGACTTTTGATCAAAACTAAAGAAATTATATGTAATAACGTGTTCCAACGCATAAGTTTTCAAATATTTTTGATCGAGTTTTTAAGCTTTATTTTTGATCGACCTTGATAACAATCTAGTTATCAGTTGAATGAATACCAGTTACAAATAAAATATAAAAAATGTATCTTTTTTATATATTGGCTGTGTCAACCGGAGCGAATTCGATAAAAAAATTGATCTGTGACCTTCGATTTCTCTTAAACTTTGTAGAGGTTCTTGTCCCATATTGTATTAGAACTTGACTTATAATATTTATTATATTAATTTTTTTAATTCCAATTTTTATTGTCACAATAATAACCCATGTGTACTTACACATATGTATGTATATGCATGCAAATTTACTTGCTTTACACAGGTGGATGAACTCACATAGCCCCTCCTCAAATCTCCCCTCCCCCCTGCAAGCAGCCGGCTAATAATATTTAAATGTTAATAAGTTCATCAGGTTCCAGCGTTCATTAGTCTCAGCACTGATATTTGTTTTCTACCGTAATAAGTGAATTTTTGATTGAGTTGATTAGCATGCAAATTAACATTAATAATTTTTTTATTATTTACTATAATTTCTATTACATATTTTATTTTATAATGTGCGCTTGTTTCTTGGCGCATTTTAAAAATTACGCAACAAAATTGATTGAGATTTATTTTGAGGATTCAGTTATTTTTTCTAAAATATTTAACAACCAAATTTTTTACTCCATGGATGTAACAAGCGAGGGAACCAGAAATTTAAATAAAATATATTAAATTAATCCACTGCTTAATTTTAATTTTGCGGGTGTGTATATCAGATATAGACTCCAAAACTAATAAACCAATTTTTATGAAATAAGAGAAATTGAAAAAAAGTCTTAATAATGTTCCTGTGAAGTTCGCTGCCGATCGAATCAATGGGGCTGGCATTGGGCAAGAAGGTATGCTACCTCTCATATAAACGAAATTTTCTTTGGAATTACAGGTCGCACAGTCTCGGAATTCGGTATTCGACCTCAATTTACACGTGCCGTTGTACTGGTACTGGGAAAATTATGTAGGCGTTGGACTAGGAGCGTTGCACTTTTCCAACAGCCCAAATTTTCGGTATCAAGCTATAAGTCACACATTAATGAAACTCGTACGAACTTACTATTTGTTGGCAAAAATTGAGCGAGCATTGGTCAAGGTGGCTGGGACCGACCATACACTTAAAATTTTTGATATCGAATAGCTTAGGAACTAAATGACACATAGCTTAGAAACTCAGTACGTGGTTACTTACTGCCTAGTTCTTTCCACTGCAAAACTGGCATGAGCAATTGGAAAACGGGGCGTGGCTTCATCCATAAAAGCCAAGTTTTCAATAATGAATAGCTATGTAAGTAAAAGGCACAGAACATTGAAACTCAGAATAAAGTTACCACTTGATGTCCCTCTATTAGAAAACTAGGACGCACATTGGACAAATGGATGTGGCTCCGCCCATACAAGTCAAATCTTTGATACCGAATATTTTAAGAATTAAAAGTCATATAACATTGAAACTCAGAATGGAGTTATTATTTGTTTATGTCCAATGATCGTGGTGCCAAAGTAAGGGTTTAATAAAAGTTTTGAATATATCATACTTTTGTATAGTTGTTTGATATAGGTTCAATACAAAAATATAGCATTCTAATTGTTTGTCTTATATGGGTAGTAGGCATGGTTGTGGGCGGATTTTAAAATAAATTTTTCTGTGACGACTCTCTCTATTTTATTCCAACCTTTGTATGGCGTGACACCACTGTGTCACGTTTGTAAGAATCCTTTTTCACAAATTTAATGTCGATGTATTGAGTTTTACTGAGAAAAAAAATGCCATCCAAGCAATAAATAATTTGCATAAATTTGCAAAATCTAGTTCCGCTTCATTTTAGCCGCATAACATGAAAATTTATTTGGTATGATAGCCGTTTTACACCGTAAAATAGCAGAAAAAATAAAAATTGTTGTTTAAGTTAACGAAAACAAAAGATTTTTTGGATCTGTCATGCAAAATAGGCATGCAAAATGTAGGCTATGCTGCGTTGTTGCATCCCTCGTCATGCGCAAAATTGCTTTGGGCATGCGCAACATTGTGATCTTTCGATGCAGATAAAGTGACCTTCGCCTTGACTGTCAGGCGCGCAGCTCAGAGTTGCATGAATGAATGAATGAATAAACGAAATGTTTGCCGGGAAACGTGGGCTTGGGCTGCCACCTTAACATTGACATTTAATATAGTTTTGCGCAATAGGTGGGCGCTATAATAGACACACGAACAAACACACAGAAATGCAGAGGACGTCAATACATAATTGTTATAGCCATCCTTTCAGCGTAGAACATTAATTTTGATGCGTTTTATTTGCAGACTTATGTTCATACAATACAATTTTAATTGAAGGAACGCCCCTTATGTGTGTGCGGGGGAAGAGTCAGGCACAATGTCTACCCGGGAGTTGTTATATTTTACTTTTTTTTATTAGCCAATTTTTTATCTCGTTATAGCTGTCGACAACACACGCAAAAGATATTTAAATATTTAGTAGCTATTTAAGGCATTTTATCGTCATATTTTTCTGCACTGTATTAAAACACGTATTAAGCTATGGTGCTTTGCAGCTGGTTCGCATTTTTATGCAACTGCTTCTTAAATATGTAAATTTTTAAATTCCTAATGACTGCATAAAATGTGTTGACCAACACAGTATTTATTGTGCTGCGGCACGCAAAACTGCATGCATAACGCAGTGTGTCTTAACTTGTGGTATTTAAAAATGCAATTTTGAAAAAAAAAAAATATAAAAAAGTAATTCGCCATCGTATTCAAAGCAATATTGACTGGATGCAATTTTGACTCTTTTGGTGTCTTTGTGGCAAATATTAATGTTCAGTCTGTTTGTCGTACGTAACTCATTAGTTGATGTTAGCAAAATTGTAACATTATTTATGAAAATTATTTCAAATGCTTTCACACTTTATGTTTTTGCATCTACATATTTCAGCATCTATTTTTCATTTCAAAACTAACAGATGAAAATACAGATGGAATGTTTAAAAAAGTGTATATTTTGCTTCCACACTATTTGGTTTTCTTTTTTCATTCTATCTGTACTATATCATTCTATTTGTACTAAAATATTTTGTGTAGCAGCTGTTACAAGCTGTACGCTTAGAGCACCTACAAAATATTATCAACTTAACCCAAACGCCCTCTGCTAATAACTCCCCCTAGTACGAAAAAAAACAAATTAGACTTTTAAAATCAAAACTTGATATTTTTCTTTTTAAGAAAAATTGAGATAATGACGTAAAATTGCTTGCAAAAGCAGAAGTTACATTTTCATACAACTATAAAAAAATTCGCTTGAAAATGAAAAATTGTTAAGAAAAAGGAAAGTTTAACTTTGCTTATAGAGGTCCCAGTCATTATCTTTGAATTAACTGTAAGAACTTTGTATATATCAAAAAGACTTTGATATCTGAAAAGAAAATATATCGACATATAGACATAAATATATAGACATTTTTATATGCAATTTGCAAGCTTACAGGACCACAATTCTTTAAGAAAATATTTGTTTAAAGGGACTTTTTTTAATTTTGAAAAGTTGTTTAATACAGAAAATACATATTTTACGAAATTAAAAAAGCTATAGGTTATTTCACGTGGAGCGGATAACTAAAAATTTTATTTATTCGAACATACTTTTTTATTATGCTAAACTCTTCAACTGAACCGTACTAAAACTTCGTGTTCGTGTGCGAAGTCTAGTTTCAGAATTACAAGTTTCGTAAATGCACATATAATCGAAATATGTCTTTTTTCGAAGAAAATTGACTAGTTGAAAAAAATATTTCTAAAAACACATTTTACGGCGATTTCTATGGGTATCTACGTATGATTTTCTTAGTCATAGCATCAACTATTCATAAGAAAAATTAACAATAAAATGTTTTTAATTTGTTTTCTCGGTGTTGATGCTAAGGCCGACTGAGTTAGTACATCTGAGCACCTCCCTGAGTGTGCTTTCCATTATTGAACTTATTGTTGGTAGACATTTCCAAACTATAATTATGCTGTTATCTGCGGAGCTCTACCTTCGAAGTTTTTGAAAAGTTCATTTATGACTAGATTTCATAGTAAGCGCGATAGAGTAAGCGATCCCCTGGGGTGTACCCCTCTGAACTTCCCCTTCCATGGTAGAAGTGCCCCACTCAGCTTGTACTCTTCTACAATTTAAAAGATTGTCTATCCAAAGGTCTTGCAGCATTAGGTATTGCAGCAAATCGATACATTGTTGGAGCGCCTGAGATCTCTAGAAATGCACCAAGTGCATGTTCTTTGTGGGGGCACTGTAAACAGTCCTGACAAAACTATTGCTATTAACACTATTTGTTACTTTACTGGTTGAAGGATACCGTATTCTAATAATGAATATTTACATTCATATCTATGACCAAATACTAATTTTCTACAAAAACAAAGATCCGGTAATTTTCCTCAGAAATATTTAAATGGAACTATTTACTCTTTGAGATTATCGATACTCTACAGAAAAATGACGACCGCACAGAAATTAGTATTTTGTTTGACAAACTACATGATTAAGAGTTCGTACTTATGTTGGATATGTGGGACGAAATTTTGCAAACCTTCCGAAAAGTCAGCAAGGTATTACAAGACCCGGAAGTCACTCTAAAGACGTGCGACAATTTTTACAAATCACTCGTGAACTTTTTGGAAAATTCAAGGTGATTTTGATAATTTAAAAGACAGCGCAAAAAAAAGCTACTAGATGTGTATTTTAAAGATACTTGTCAAAGACGATGAAAAAAAATACCCAATGACAGCCCAGAAGTTTTCGTCTGTTGTTGACGTGCTCAGGCGTCCGGCATGCTCTTCGTCGTTCACATTTTCTTGGCCCTCTGAGAACATTTTGCACCAAAGATAAACGTTGCTTTGGTCCAAGGTAGCTTCACCATATGCCACAGTCAACATTCGGAATGCGTCCGTGTACTTAATATTGTTTTTATTAATTCACACAGAGTTCGATACAGATTCTTTGATTCACTTTTTGGAATAGGCAAAAATCGAAGACGAGCCAAAGCACGTGCAAGTAAAGCAGCTGTTTAAAACTAACTGACCACTCAAAATGGCCGAACATATCGGCATAAGTGAGAAACATGTGTACCAGCGTAACGCCACAAAAAAAAAAAAAAAAAAAAAAAAATCGAAAATCGAATATATGTAACCCGCGGAAATTCAAAATACGAAATACTTTCTGAACAGACCTCGTACAAAGAAATAGTAGGCAAATTCTCATTCCTGGCTAAAATACTTTATGCCGATAAAATTATGTGCACCGATATAACATCAGAATACAGTCAGCATTGTAGAAATATAGTAGATACATATCCACAAGATATAATTTAGATAACAATTTAGAAAGCTGTATTCAGCACTTTTATTCAAACCACCTTGTTCAAAAAGAAAGGTTCATTCACACTGTGAACCGGACTTAACTGTCCGATTTTTTTTTTAGTAGGTTGCCACATGTGTCTATGACAAGGCTGCTTCCATCGTAAAAATCGAAGACACGAAAAAAGTTGTTGTAAACAAAACACTGTCACTTTACCAAATGTCAACTAGAGACACTGATATTTGGCAGCCTTGTTATAGAGACATGTGCCAACCTACTAAAAAAATATTTTCAAATCGGACGGTTAAGTTCGGTTCACAGTGTGAATGAACCTTTCTTTTTGAACAAGGTGGTATATCATAAATAAAATAAGTGATTTGCCTCGCACAAGTTCACATCAAACTCACTCACAGTTGTACAAAATAATACACTTTGATAAAATTTAATCCGTGTTCCCTAATCTGGACACAGCCCTGCGTATATTTTTTTGCCTGATGGTATCAAACTGTACAGCGGAACGATCTTTTCCGAAATTGAAAATAATAAAAAATTCGAGCAGGAAAGACTCGATGCTTTATCAATATTATACGTATATATAGAGGCAGATATGCTAATGACGTTGAACTAAAAAAAGTATTATCCGCGAATTTAATGCCCGTACCCTATAAGCATTTGGAAGATCGTTGGAAGAGAAGTTGGTTTTGAAGACACTTCCCCGATTCGCCTATATGTTTGTTGGAAGATGAACCGCTGTTTGATCTTCTAACGACTCTTCCGCGAATTTCTTATATGTTTGTTGGAAGACGAGTCGCTGTTTGATCTTCTAACGACTCTTCGGCGAATTGCCTATATATTTGTTGGAAGATGAATCGCTATCTGATCTTCTAACGAGTCTTTCGCGAATCGTCTATATGTTTGTTGGAAGATGAATCGCTATCTGATCTTCTAACGAGTCTTTCGCGAATCGTCTATATGTTTGTTGGAAGATGAATCGCTAGTTGATCTTATGATGACTCTTCTGCGAATCGCCTATATGTTTCTTGGAAGATGAATCGCTGTTTGATCTTCTAACGACTCTTCCGCGAATCGTCTATATGTTTGTTCGAAGATGAATCGCTATTTGATCATTCAGGCGAATGAAAAGCGACACAGAATTTAAAATTTTTCCATAATAAGACAATAAGACAATAACAATTTCAAATTACTTAAAGCATTTTAGTTGGCATTGGAAAAAATCCTAAGAATATTTTTGAATCATGCAAAAATTTTGAGTTGCATCAAAGTACTTCGCAGAATCTAGAAATTAGTTCAAAATTGGTGCAGGTCTTAAACAATTCAAAGAATAAAATATTTTCAGATTCATTCAAAATAAGTTTTCGACGAAGTTGTCGTTTAACGTATCGCTTAAGGCCCCTCACAACACTCTTCTGCGACGCTTCTTAGAGATTCCCTAGCGAGCCTTCAATGCGATTCGTTCGCGACTCTTTTTCGCGATTCGCTAAAGGCTCGCCCCAGAGACTCTTCTGCGTCGCGTTTTGGATATTCGCTACCGAGCCTTCAATGCAATTCGTTCGCGACTCTTTTTCGCGACTCCTTTGTAAGGATCCAATTACTCACAACGGAGGATTTGCTGGCGATGAAAATGCAAGTTCGCTGGCGATGGTTTGGCGAATTTTAGACACTCGCTGGTGACGCTTCTGCGATTGTAAATGTTTGTAGGGTAAAAGTCGCAAGTCTCATTTCAATAAATAAAAAAATGTATGCTTTGGGTTTTAAAGTAATAAACAACTCGTTGTAAAAAATACGTTAAAAAATGTTTAAAGACCGATGCCAGTTTACTAGTGGATAGGGGGCCCACAGGCTTGGATTACTTAGGGCATCAAGTAGTCTTAACCCGGCACTGTAAAAAGAATATGGGAAATTTTATTCCCTTTGGTTTGATGTATCTGGCACACATCCTTTTTTTTAAATAACAAGATTAAAACACATTTGCCAATATTTCAAAAACTGCATGGTAGAATTTAAAATGGAGTTGATTTTCGACCATAGCGACTGATTTTACATGGGCTGTTTTACATTATACTGTTTTATACCTATAGTGAGCGTTAAATTTTGTGAAGGAAAAGACAATGAACAATTTTTAATTCCGACAGTTTCTCAAACAATTATAGGCAAAAATCAAATCTTCTCAAAATTATTTTGATAAAAATATTCAATGAATCCTGGTGATCACTGTTTTGGTTATTTATAAAAAGGCATTTTCAAAAATAATTAAAAATGTAAACGATTTTGCTTGAAAAATTCACACATCCATGTTTTTGACTTTTTTTTTTTTTTTTTTGTACTTACAGGCATGGTTTATTTATAAGGTTGTCGCAAGAGAGAGAGCGAGTACCCATAATTGTCAAATCGAAGTTGACAGCACATAGGAAATCTGCAAGTGCTCTCTTTTATCATCCGTTTTTCTTTCGTAGCAAAATTGGCTGGTTTTGACAATTATGGGTACTGAGAAGAGAGTGCGATCAGCCCTGCGACAACCTTATAAATCAACCTTGCTTACAGGTTTATTTTTTATCAAAAGCCATCCAATGAAAAGCTTGGCTATGAAAAGCTGATATATTGCATTAAATTTATTTTTAGACTGAATGCCTGGTGAACCAAAGCAAAACAAAACAACAATAATATATAGCTCAGAATGCTTAAAATTGCATCCATTTGCCTTAATTGGCTTGGTTTTGTTGCAGCTGATGCTCTTAACAGCATTCAATTGCGGACAGCCATCCGTCAGCAGGGATTCATTCATTCCAATATCATCAATTACGAGAATATTGAGATGTAGTGCTGGAATATTTATTTTTTAACTTTTTTTGCGGCGAAAGAGGTAATCAGCATTTTTCATGGCCAAGTTCAGAGTATAAAAATGAAATAATTTTATCAACTTTTTTTTTTAGTTACATTGTTGTTGTTTCTATGTTTTTATGGGTACTCAAAAAAAAACTTCCTTGAATATAATTTTGCGATAAAAGTTATTTCTCAATAAATGATAATCATTTAGAGTCGATTTGTACACGCTGAAAAATAATAGGCCTTCCCAAACATAATTTGCAGTAAGTATAATATGTTTCTACATGTTTCTTGGAATCAAGTAATCATAATTGGTTCCACATATAATATGATTAATTAAGGCAATTTTTCTTTATATATATATTTGCATCTTAACATTATTTAATTGTACCTCAGCACTTGTTGTTTGAATTTAAAAACAATATAATTTGTTTTAAAGAATATATGTTTTCATATATATAAATATATTGTAATTATAAATGGACTGAGAACACTTTTAGTCTATTACTATTTGTTTGCTTGGAAATATGATTTAGTCAAGGATAATATTAAATAATCACGGACAAATATATATTAATTGGAAAATACATAATTTAATTGCAGTCAAGCAATTATTTTCAAAACGATAATTAAGAACAACATAATATATTTACCGATGATTACACTATATTTTCTTGGAAACATATTTTAGCAAAAGAAAAAGTTTTTCACAGTTTTTCACATAATATTTGCTTAGAAGTAATTGTTGGTTTGAAGCAAACAAAATATGTTTAGAAAACAGTAAATAAGTTTTTCTCGGAGTTAATTATGTTGAGAAGTAACCATATTATGTTTGTCCGACATTATAATAATATTTGTAAGCACACATTTTCTAGTTGGAGAAAACATAATATGGTTGGAGCACCCACTTTTCCAGCGGAGCACCCGCTTTATCAGCAAAGTTGCTTCAAAACTCATCTGTTTTGAACCGCCTTATTTTTCTTTTGTTTTGTTTTTTATTTTATTAACTTGAAAACACAAACACTTTTAATTTAAACAAACATTTTAAGAAACACTTTCCACAAGAGCTAAACTTTTCAACACGTTTGGCGCGGCTGCTTGGAACTTAAAATGACGCCAAGACTTGGCAACTGTTAAAAGCCAGCGCATAAAGCAACAAGGTTTCTGCTATTTTTCGTGCAAGTGCAAAAGAAACAGATATATGTATGTCTAGGTGAACACACATAAAAGAAAGGAGTTCTGCTTGTTTAAAATTTGCAGAGTTCTGTTCTTTTTGAGTTTAACAGTGATGCAAATATATTTTTATTGGGTAGAAACACACAATTCTATTTTGTCACAAGCATATTAATGTAGATGTTATTTTTTTTAGCTAAGGCAATTATATTAATGTTGGACACAACTAATGACTTCTTATATCGAAAAATAATGGTATTGAAGGAAAGTTCTTAACAATTTGGTGGTTCCCTCTGAATATATTGTTTTTGAAACCAAACATATTTAAACATATTTTTTCTCTGCGTTGAATAAAGTTGAATAAAGAGCGTAGTTTTTTATTTGAAGATTTTGAAAATAAAAAAAATTTGCAACGTTATAGCATGCAGCGCACAGTGCGCGAAATGCCTAATTTAGCGGCATTAAATTAATAACTCTAAAATAAATAAAGATATCGGAACGAAATTCGGCATGAGAGTTAATATAAATGTGATATACAAATTTGTGAAGCTATACTTTTCTAGAATTTTTGTTGTTGTGTATCTACTCGCCTATACAACCAAGAAACAAGGTATGACAATTGTACAATTTTTTTCAAAATTATTAGATATTGTAATAAGATTTTGGAAGAAGAGACAAAAAAAAAATTACACGTGTATCAGCGTTTTAAAAGTTGACATCTAAATAAGTTTTTAATATGGGTTTGGAATTGATACCTTTTAGACCCTACACCTTAACAAGTCAGGGTACATTAGCGGGAGAAGGAGTATAGATATTTGAATGAAACTTAGTACTAAAGTTTGTGTATACCCAAGGATGTGCAGTATTGAATATTTTTGGAATCTGCACAGGAACACGTCCACCTCCCATACAGCTGACTATTGTAAAAACCATTAAAAGGCTCTAAAGTGGCTTATATTTATATGAGCTACAAAAACAAAACTTGGTATGTGTGTACGTATTACCAAATTTAAGTCTACAAATACGCCCCCCTCCCATACAAGTCAACATTTTTTATATATCCTCTCATATATCTACTTGTGAGTATTGAACAAATCGGACCAATATATAGTATAGAATTTGTTTTCATACCATTTCAATTGAAATTGTTTATGTTCATATTTAAATACAATTTCATGTGCCGAAGTCGTAATGATCCTAAAACCTAAAAAGGCAGAGAATGAATTAACATCATATCGGCCGATCAGCTTGCTTGTTACATTCTCTAAAATATTTGAAAAAATATTCTTAAGACGAATGTCAACTATAATGGAGAACATGAGGATCATTCCGGAGCACCAATTCGGCTTTCGACAAATGCATGGCACGCCGGAGCAATGTCATAGGGTTGTCGCCGTAGTAAGAGATGCACTAGAGAAGAAAATGTATGCATCAGGAGTGTTCCTTGATGTGCAACAAGCGTTTGATCGTGTGTGGCTACCAGGTCTCTTATACAAAATAAAGAAATTGTTTCCAGCTCCATATTATATTTTGCTGAAATCATATCTCTCTGAGCGATATTTTTATGTTAAAACCAATTATGAAAAATTCCAAATGTTGGACATCAAAGCCGGGATCACTCAGGGAAGTGTCTTGGAACCTGTCCTTTTTACTATATATACATCTGACATGCCGATATTTGAAGGAGTTACAGTGGCAACATACGCAGATGATACGGCAATAATCGCTGCAAACGAGTCTGCACAAGCGGCTTCTGAAAGTACTAAAACGCAACTCAATTGAATGCAACAGTGGTTAAATAGATGGAATATAAAAATCAACACTCAAAAACCAGTTCACGTTACTTTTGCACTACGGAAGGGAGATTGCCCAGACGTGGAACTGCATGGGAAAACAATACCAAAAATCGAAAGTGTCAAATACCTTGGCTTGCATATAGAACGCAGACTGAATTGGAGAACTCATATAATGGCAAAAAAACAACAGCTTAAATTGAAAACGAGAAAACTAAGCTGGCTACTTAATCCAAATTCTCCACTTAGTTTAGAAAACAAAGTACGTATATATAAAGCAATTCTAAAGCCTGTATGGACTTACGGTATAGAGCTCTGTGGGATGGCCAGTAATAGTAACATTGACATCTTGCAAAAATACCAGGCCAAAACACTACGAATGATTGCTAATACGCCTTGGTATATTATATATGTATATCTGTATATATCTGTATATATCTGTATATATCTGTATATATATACAGACGTAGCGAGCAATATTTATGGAGATTAAGTCATCATACTAACCCTTTGTCAATTTGCTTACTAGACAGTACTTACGAAATAACAAGATTAAAACGTATTCATATATTAGACATGCCATTTAGGAAATAACTATAATTGTACTTTATAAACATATTTACTTGTATAATATTTGTAATATTTATAATTTTGTAATGAATATGTATATATAAGTTTTCCTCTTATTTGGTATATCCATAAAGTCAGTTTGTTTTTATATTACATTTGCTGAATATCTATATGTAGATAGATTGCAAATTAACAATATCTATATTAAAAAAAAAAAATTTTTATTTGTATTTTTGTACTTTCAACTACTTTTTTATATTATTGCATTAATTAATAGTAGAAACTGTTTAAATAAAACTATCCACAATCTGAGCTATCAATGTATGAACCTCGAGGCTACAGTTCAGCATCTGAAAGTAGAGTTTAAGCTTCTGACATCGTATCTACAAAATGATATAGAAAAAAGAATGGCGTAAAGTTGCGAAAAGTGGCCATTTTACATCCATAGTGAATAGTACAAGCACAATAAATGATATTTAGACTGAACACTTGAGGACATCACAAGATCGGCTCTACGAAAGTTCACGACATGACATACAATAGAAGACACCGCGAAGGCAAATTTCAACCGATATTTGTTACAACAACATAGAAAGCACACGCTTTTTGAAGCGAAGCTTTTTACTCCTCGTTCTGTGATTTGCTTAGAGTGAAATCTGAAAAATTTTCGACAGATTTTTTCTTGGAATTTTGATGATTTCTTCGTTGCTAGCGCCTATTACAACAAGAAAATTTAATACTTTAATATTAAATACTAAAAATATGTTTTGGTTCCCGTGGGGATCGAATCCGTGCCATTTTTAACGATAACCCTACACACTACCCACTAGGCCACAAAGACCTGTGGGAAAAGGTTGTTAATTTAATCTTAGTTATAACAGAAGCTATGCTGCAGTAGATCGTCACCATCTATCAATAGGTAGAGGTTTGTGTATTTGCTATGCTACAAAAATTTGCTTTTATTTGCCACAAGGCGTCTTCAGCATCGGTGTGCTTGTATTGTGAATGCGTTTGTGGTGTTGTTGGCATAGAGTATAAATTATTATGTAGAGATTGCATAAACTCTGCTAAATCTCTGGCATGTGTTAACAGAGGTTTGTTAGAGGTGTGTTAACAGAGAGTTTTTTCTCTTCATGTTTTTAAGGGAAATAACTCTGTTAACACTGTTAGCAGAGTTGATGCAATCTCTAGATAATAAATTACACTCTATGCTTTAAGCGTCAAAAAATAGATGATATCAATAAATATGGAATTAACAAACGCATGCATGAAATCGGCAAGGTCTCTAAAAAGTTTGTTAAATTTTGTTTCGTGTGCGTTCTTTAATATATGTATATTTTTGAAGCGAAGTTTTTTAATCCTCGTTCTGTGATTTGCTTGGAGTGAAATCTGAAAAATTTTCGACAGATTTTTCGCTACGCAGTAAGCTGTTAAAGGAAAAAACTTGTTCAGTGCAGCCAAGTTGACAACCATGTGTGGAGAGTTAAAATGGAGAGTCGCTGGCATTATATGCCCGTATATGTAATTGGCGTGAAAATTTGACATTCAACAATAAGAAATAAGCAGTAAATATGTTTTCTGTATATATGTAATAAATTTTATGTTATTTTAAATTTTTGAATTTAAAAGTTAATTTATTAAAAAGAAAAAGATTATTAAGCTATCAAATCTATGTAACTGCGAAAAAGCTTCGCTTCTGTCGTGTGTCCAACGACGCACCTGTGTTTTTGTAATAATATATATACCCTAAACTTAAACAAAATTCCCTTTAATTGGCAAATATAAAAATGAATTTATTGTTTACAAAGCTCGTACTGCACTTTGTGAAATGGCGGAAAAATTTATTGATGTACCTGTTCTGCCGTCATAAGGAAGAGTGCGGTATCTACAATTTTCAAAAATCGAAGAAAAAAAAAGGCAAAAAGGCAATGAAAAAGGGATATTTTATACCCCTTATCTTTTAATCTTTTAATATTTTATGAAAAAGGGAAGAGATAATTATAAAAATTTTATTCTTTAGAAAAGAGAAGCCCAGGACAATATAAACTATAAAGTTATTTAAAAGAATTAACTAATAATTCAAAAACTGTGGCATAAAACACTGTACTTGCCGCTTTTTTTCTAGTTTGTTCCCTGATTTTATTCAATAAAAACATTGAGAAAAGCCGTATATGCATCATTTCTCGCACCTATAAGGAAAATAATTTGCTTATTTAAATTTAAAATATCATCAAAAACATCTTACAGATATATATGATCTATATTAAAAAGGTTAAAGCGAAGATATAATAAATATATACAACACGTAATGAAAAAAATTTATATGACTCAAATTCTATTTTTTATGACTGAAAAAAATAATTGTGTATATAAAATAAATAAGAAACAAACAAAAAGTGCGGCATCTACATGTAGATACGGCATTTTTTTACTCTGTTTATGTACATACTGCGTTTTATCCTGGAATGATACCTAAATTTTGTGTAGATACAACAATTTAGGTTAAAAAATTAAGGTTTGGGGCCAAAAATTTGGATTTTTTTTTCAAAATCTTAAAGAGGACGAATGAATAATAAGGAAAATACAATAAAATGAATTTTGATTTTCATGCTAGATGCCGCACTCTTCCTTATGACGGCAGTGTTGACACATATGCTATGTTTGAAAATTCACAGCTGTTCGAATCTGTAAGTAAAAACAAAACAAGAATTATCGATAAACTCAATAGGATATTGGTAATCGAATACACAAAAAAAAGTAATCAATTCAATACTTCAAAAATTTAATACAACACCGCTAGATTGGCCGTTTCGCTCTCTATGCAACGGTTGCAATTAATATATGTCTATTTTAAAGAATTATTTTTTAGTGTTTGGTAACACAACAATTTGAGCTATTCATTCAGTTTTGAGATAATTATAGCATCCGACAGTTTGGCAATCTTTGCTAAAATTGTTGCAACTACTGTAGTTGACAGGTCTGAGCTGCTTGTTAATCCTTGTCTTTGCGAGGATTTATGTTGTTGCACTAACATTGATATGATTTGCATATTAAATGAATTTATCGCTATTTAACTATCTCAATACTAGTTACAATTTTAAGCGCATGCACACAGCTGCAGATTGGACAACGTTGTGGCACATGTTGCAGTCTAGTTGTCAGCTATACTAGCTGATGTAGCAGCAATACCAGCTATCATACCAACGTAAATAGGTAAAATTAAAGTGCTCCAAATTGTCAAGCTGCTGACAGGCTATAAAAAATATATTTAGTTGAACATACATTTCAACTTCATCTTAAGACATAATTGTGGTAAAAAAATGATACTTATATCAAAAAAAAATAAATTTTAAAATACTAAGATTTTACTCATAATCTAATATTAAACAAACATTTTTATGTAGCTCCAAATGTAAAAATATCTACACAATAAATGACTGCCAAATTTGAAAACTGAATAATTTTTAAAAGCTTTTATCTCATAATTTTAATTCAAAATACTTCTACATAATACTGTAATAGTACAATTTTGTTTAATACTTGTAGTTAATATAAAGTACATTTGATACACATTTTCTGACAGCCAGCCACATTCATGTCATCATGTATTCAATTTTAGCGCTTTCTTTATATCTTTCTCAACCTCCTACAAGCTCCACTTTTCAGTAATTTTTCTATAAAATCTTCTCATACTTATTTCATCTTCTATTCATATCCAAATTACTTTCATCTGTTGAGTTCTTTCTACAAAGTATGTGTATTTGTACATCTATACAATGTGTAAATCGTTACTTTTTCTTAACATCTGCTCGATTATTATTTTTTTTCTTTCTTATTATGTTGTAATGAAAAATTCTTGAAAATTAATTAAAGTGCCGATTGAGTTGCTCAATTGACGTCATTCATTCATTGTCAAGTGGTGAACGAAGTCATCTCTTGTTGTTTTGTATCGAAGGGGTTGACATACTTTTGTGATTCACTGTTGTCAAGTGGAGATGAAGCGCTATTGTCACTCCGTTTTAATACAGTTATTAAGATATTAAGCCGCAATTAAGTCTGAAGATAAGCTCTAAGGATTTCGTATGCATTTTGTATGCAAAACTCTATTGTTTATAAATTTTACAATGTGTTGATTTCATTTCTTGCCTGATTATACTTTAGAACATTGTGGGTTGGGGTTGGATTGAGTCGGATCGGTACACTTAATTAAGAATGTGAAGAATAAGGAAAAATTATAGAAAACTCTTAGCATAAGAAGGAGCTTGAAGCTTTCACTGCATAACCGAAATATATATTTAACACCTATGATTTTAGTATAGCCGTGTGAATAACCTTAATGTTTCTTAAATTTGGAGCAAGTTTTAAATGAGCATCCACACAGAATGCATGAAAAATTTCTCCCTTGATTTTAGCTTCATAAGTTGCTGCCTTAAGTTGCCACATATAATTTATTTTTATTTGCAGTTAATAAAAATAAAAAACGCTACGGGAAATTTCATAATTGAAGGCCGTAGATTGATAGAACTTTGCTCATGTAACAGGTGGAAATTTTAAAGAGCTTTGTGACCGAGTTGTATCTTTTGACAAAGATGTGATGACCTCAGCTCAAGATATGATTGATGTTACCATGAAAAATTAATCAAAAGTGCAAATGTTTTTAATAACTCAAGAACAAATTTTTGGAATAGATAAGGATGCTGAAAAAGATTTGAGTCCAGCGCCAATTTCTTCTAAAATTCACCGACTTATTTGGGCACAAAAAACTGCATACAGGAATATTTTTAAACTATGATAGTTGTCTTGAAAAGTTTGTAAGAAAAATCTAGCTTGCAGTCGCTATTCTATAAATCCTAACTTTATCAACCATTGGCAAAAGTGGTTAAAGGAACTTGTATATATTATTGTGGAAAATTAATGAGAGGATTACGAAATAATGGGTAAAAGATATTTATTTGTATATTTTTTTTTATATATTTTTACAAAAATATTTTAGAGGACGTGATAACTTAAAAAATTTTTTAACGTATTAAAATGCGTATAAATTCCATAAAAAATAAGATATCATTTTGAAAAATTACACATATATTTTGAGGTAAAAACACTACACGTAATTGCGGCTCACTGGAACATCTGAAAAAGAAAACAAAAAAACGGGGTCTTAATCAACATCAAAACCGCCGTAGAATGAACTAGAAGAAAAAAATGTTGGTCGGAAAATAACGAAATGGCGGCGTTTTTTCGATAATGGCTAATTTTTGGGGGCCAAAATCGGCCAAAAACTCAAAAACTATATTACCGATCTTTCTGTCCGTAGTTTATTCCATGCATTTACAAGTGCAAAACAACATATTAAAATTTCAGTACGATCGGTCGAGTAGTTTTTATTTTATCACGCCTGCAGTAATTATTTTTAAGGTTTTTTTTTTTAAAATTCCTGTAGTCACATATGTGATTGAAAAAATTCAAAAAACATTTTTTTATGTAAATTTTTTTCCTCATACTTGTGTACTTTTTTAAAATTATATCTTTTTTTTTATTCAACTTATACGCCATTTAAACCATTAAAAACAATTTTTTTTAAGGTGTCACGTCCCCTTTTTTTAAGAAAAAAAAACGTTTTTTTTTGTTACGTCATTTCTTCATAATAATAAAATCTCTGAGACACCAATTAATTTGGAAAATCTGAACAAATTTCTGTTAAAGTACACACTTTTCTAAGGAATTGTATCGAGTTTTTAAAATTTTTTTTGATTTATAAAAAAATGTTTGCTCGCGAAATCAAAATTGAGGAAAATGCTTAAAATTTCTGGGTAAAAGTAGGTGTACACGATATTCTAAAAAAAACGATAAGGCTTTTAGCTCTTTAAAGGACTTGACTTTGACCGAGCGAATATGAAACCACAAATAATTTTGTGGTTGACTGTTAACTGACAAAAAAGAGTGGCAATACCCGCGAACCTGCGTAAGACCTCAGCAAAACCCATGATAAAATGATAAGGTAGGGCCGCTTCGCTGAGTGCTCTCACGCGTCAACGAAGAGTGGATAATGAGAAGGAACATATATGTCAAAACGACGAATTTCGTAGAAATTGCAAATGAAGAAAATATTTTATGTTTCCAAGTTGTAAGCAGTGCGGTCGCGGGTGTTAAATTTGTGCTAATTTGAGTGAAAATATTATAAAAAAAGGTGTAATAAAAACTATAAAATGTGAAAGAAGTCTTAAAATTGCAAAAAAAAAACTGTAACAGTTTTAACCTTAAAACAACTGCGAAACCTGAGCATAAAGAAATTCGCGATGAACAGCTGATTTTGACACCAATCTCGCTTTATTCTGCTTTCTACTCCATTCCTCTCCGAGTCGACCCTACCTTATAATACTGCCATGAGCAAAAACCAGCGTAACAAGAGAGAAATTGAGCATGAGTGTCACTCATGATCGCTAATGTGTACACCGCTGACCAGATCAGTGAACTATAGAAATTATGATTTTATGACAACTAAAATATGAAACATATAGTTGCGATTCAATGTTTTAAATGTGCCTTGCAAAAACAGCATCCAGTGTGGTACCACACTTAGTTGTCCACTCAGTTTTCGAATTCACCATTCGTAACAATAAGTTTTCTTTAAAACAATGGCTATGGAATAATTAGGTTGCGAACATAGTAAATACTTATTGTTGAGCCGACCCAAAAAAAAACATTGGATCAACAAAGAATCCAAGTCATGCGTCTCTTTGGCTTCAATGTGTTTTTCGGCTCAGTTCAGCAATAAGCGTTATTTATGGTCGCAACCTTAGGTTAGATGCTGAAAGCCGACTACCATATACAAATAACTTTGGTAAAGTTCTAGTCCACCAACAAAATACACAAGCAAAAACAATTCTTAGCAACCGCACACATTAGCGATGCTATCAACATCAGCATCGTCGAATGAGGGTTGTTTTTATCGCGCTTGCATGCATTTGCTGTTGCTTAAGCGAACTGACGCTTTTGTAAAGTTTAAAATTCACTCCCGTCCATGCATTCGCTAAAGAAGCCAGCGCTGCAAAAGGTTTTATACACAAAGTCTTGCCCAATTCGCAGTGTTTGGCAAATTTTGTAATCCAAGTCGAAAAGTACTTCTGTTTTTTGTAATGTCACGTCAGAGCATAGTTTTGCTTATATCTTTAGATTCTTAGGATCGATTGTTGTAATTCTTTAACTTAATATAGTGCTACTTAATTACTATGTATATATAAATAAGGTTTTCTAAAAAACTTTTCATTCACTTCTTCATTCATTATTTTTGATATCTTTTCGTACAAACCTTACGTAACGCAAGTTTGGAAATGCCCATATATGTACATAAAAAAAAATGTATGTTAAATGGGACGTCGGATAAACTTTTTCTGAAATCGAAACATTTTGAAGAATTTTGGCCAAATATCGGATCATCAGATTCAAGTTTGAAAATCGTAAAATTTCCTATATATCGGACCATTTCGCAATACTGTTTACTGCTTAGATACGCGACGTGTGCTTGTCAACCCATGTTTTTGTTTTTGCTCAACTCATTTATATATTAGTGTTCTCTTTGGGTTCGACTATCATATCTGATGTCACAACAATGGCTGCTGGCATGCGCAAGGCGTAATATGTACACATACAGTGACTCAAAAAATTGATCGCATGCTCTGCAATTTTTTTTTTAAACAATTATTATAAGGAAACGAACAAAACTAAATAATGAAAAGTACATTTATTTTTGACAACTTCATTTATATTTGTTTACAATACACATTATTTCAAAGAATATTTAGGTTTTGTATTTAAAAATAAAGAAAAAATAATTCAACGTATTCGATCGATTATTTGAGTTTAAAGGCTAATATTTTGTATAGCCTCCGCGTGCTTTCAAAACCGCATTCATTCTCCGTGGCATGCTTTCCACCAAATTTCTGCATAACTGCTGAGGGAGTGTATTCCATTTTAGTTGAACTTTTTGCCATATATCATCGAGTGTTCGTGGTACACAATCATCATCGTTCAATCCGCGTTTAAGCTCCGTCGACAAATGCTCAATCGGATTTAAATCAGGCGATTGAGCTGGCCAATCCAAAACGTTAATGGAATTTTCCTGAAACCACGTTTTTGTTATCCTGGCCGTATGTTTAGGGTCGTTGTCATGCTGGAAAATCGATTCCTGCAAGACAACTCCCCACATATCCAAGCTTTGGAAAAGGTTTGTGTTTAAAATATTAATGTAGTCCTGTGCTGTCATTCTTCCTGAAATTCTATGACACTTTCCAACACCCATCCAGGTCATACAACCCCACAGCATTATTGAACCCCCTCCAAATTTCACTGTTGGCTGAACATGTCTACCAGATAGTTTTTCACCTTTTTTCCTCCAAGTCCATTGTCTCCCATCAGACCCATATTTGTTTATTTTTGTTTTCGGACCATATAACTCTTTTCCAATCATCAATGGTGTAGTGTTTGTACTTACGTGCAAGTTCAAGGCGTAATTTCTTATGGCGATTTGTCAACAAGGGTTTGTTAACTTTTGATCGACCTTTAAAGCCGCTTTTTCTGAGCACATTTCTAATTGTTTCATCTGAAACATGAATTTCGTCGTTTTGTTTTAAACTTCTATTGATTTCAGCTGCATTATCGTGTACTCCGTGTGTAATTTGACGTATTATTCGACGCTTTAACAAATTTGTGATAATGGGCTTTCGTCCAGCGGAGTTCTTGATGGTCAAATTTTCACATTGAGCACGAACTTTGCTTACTGTAGATACAGAGCATTTTACAGTTCGAGAAATTTGCCCATGTGAAAGGCCCTCACGCAAAAAATGTTCAATTTGCTTAAACTTTTCAGGTGATATCGCCTTCATCTGAAAGACTATAAAAATATTTTGATTTTGGTGCTTATAAATAAAAACTGGTTTTATTTTACCTTAAATTAAAAAAAGGAAAACAAATCAAAATTTCTAACCTCAACCACTAAAACTCCGTAATGTTTTTTTATTATTTTTTGGCAAACTCAAAAAATTGATCGAATGACTTATGGTGTTTTCATTCCAACGCTCAAATATGCACTGACAATTGAATACATATTTTACAGCCAACTGCGAATAATAATATAACAACATTAATAACCGTTACTTTTACAGTGGTGGCTTTTACTATTTAGATACAGTACACTGATATACGTAATGCTGACTAATATGCGATCAATTTTTTGAGTCACTGTATATATATTATTCTTGCTACAGTAGATCGTCACCTTAATCGCTTAAAATTTCGAAAAACAAAAGCTTTAAATGCGATTTCCTCAAAACTAGTTTTTTTAAAACGATTCGATAGAAACCGTCTCGATAAAACTCGAAATCTATTGGTTCAATTTCAATGAATTTAGTTCGTAATTTTGTCCTTTAAGCTAACCAAGTGGGTAACTTCTTTTTTTTATAGATAAAAAAGCACGCGAAGATCTATGTATTTTTTTAACTTTTTACTCTAACTTTCGCCATCATTTTAAGAAAACCCCCCGGGGGTCGTGCATAGGGGGAATGCCGAATTAATGGTCTGTACTTTAAAATGGCATTTGATTTTTTTGTTTCAGATACATGAGAAAGGCCATATAATTCGAACCGTTTTGGATGCCTTTTTTTTATATGATTTTAAGCGCTCTTTATATAAAAGCCTGAAAATTATTTTAAAAAAAAAAATTATTTTATAAAGCACTTTTTATGTACAATAAGCTGTATAAATTAAAAAAAAAAATAATAACTCCTTGTATCTAAAAATTGTTGTTTTTTAAAAACCTGCTTTTTTTTGTTACACGTTACACGTATATTATACCTTAAAACATTTTGTTTGCGTTCATTGAAAAATCTCAGTGCAGCACAACATGTTGCTGTCAACATATTGCAGAGCAATAATTTTTAATTTTCAACAATATTGCAACACTGTTCAACACTGTTGAACAAACAACCCCTGCTCAAAAGACCTCTGACTGATAACAACAACAATAAGAAAAACAAGAAAATAAACAAGAACGATATTACAGCAAATTGAAAAAATTAAATTCAATCTATTTTAGTCGAAGAAATAAATTCGCAAGTGAAGGTTGTGCGTGTTGCGTGTAGCGCTATACAATTTTTTGTTAGTTCATTAGTCAAATATTCGTTGTTTGACGGTGCGTAGGTTCGATAAAAAACAAAATTAAACAAAACAATTAAAAAATATCAAAACAAGGCAATAAAAACAGTTGAATTGCGCAAAAATTAATGAAATTTTTATATACAAAAAATCGGACAGAATTTTTAACTTTTTAAAAATTAATGAATTTTAAAATTATAGAATTAAATAATTTTAGAAATAATTATAAAAATTAAAAAAAATAAGCCAGAAGTAAAATACCGTAGGCAAGACAAGTTTCGGGTCAATCAGGTAATACATTATTTTGTGCTCTTTTTTTGTATTTTCTCGTTAATTTTGTTGCTCCCGCTCTTTGGCACTTATTTGTGTTTTAGCTTTACTGAGTATTATTACGGAAGGAATTAATTGTGAATTAATTTAAACTAATTATTTGCTTATTATCTACATGCTTTGTTTCTAATTGATAGAAAAAAACAAATTGTTGACGTTAAAATATATTTTCGGTTAACATACAATAAATAGTGTTTAAAATAAACACATTTCCAAAAGTTTGCCTTTTTAATGAGAAGTTTCGCACATGCGAGAATAGTACAAAAACAAAAGAGATTAAAAATAAATGAAAACAAATCGATTCTTGTGTTGTGCTGGGGGAATGTGGGATAAATGGTTTTGTGGGAATTATTATCCCAAAGGTAAGAAGGGAAAAAAGTCTTATTTTGGTGGGAATTTTTGAAAGTGAAACAATTATTTCTGACTGAAACAAAAAAAAAAAAAAAAAAACGAAAAAAAAAAAATATGTATGCAAAACTGTATGTTGCACTAAAACTTAAGTTAATTGAAATATTTTGATCTCATATTTGTGATACTTAATTAATTGAACCAATATTGGTATAATACCAATATATTTATTTAAATTTTTCTTTCTTACACTGAACTTATTTCCGTCTGAGGATACCATGTACAAATAATATAAATAAATATATCTAAAGTACTCACAACTTTTATCTCAAAAATTAAGTAAGAATAGAATACATGTAAAAAAATGAATTAAATGCATTTTCTCTCTGATATGAGGGACTCTTGAAATGTTTATTGAAGTGAAAAGTTCTTTAGGCACGTTGCGCACTTTTTTGCTAAGGGTTAATGCTTAAATCCGCGTCAGCACTGCCAACGTCAGCAATGTTAACGTCAGCAATGCTAACGTCAGCGATGTTATATCGTCATCACTGTTAATGTCATCAGTGTTAATGGAACCCCTGTTAATGTTCCTTAGCACGAAACGAGTAACGAAGCATGTTTCACTCCTCCTTGGATCGTCAACTTCGCTTTCGAAATTCCGTTAAGTTAACATTTTGGAGGAGTTCTTTTTTTATGGTTTTGGCTCCATCAATAAATTTCCTGCTTGTTTTGAATAACTGTGCAACTTAATAATCTCATTTTCAAAACTAGTTTTCCTTAAGCAATTTCAAATATCAGAAACTTATGTAAGAAAATATACAATTTATGAAAAATACAATTTAAAGGTATAATATCGAAAATCAAAAAATGTGAGTTGTTGTATACAGAAAGACCAAGAGTAAGAAGTAGGAGCGCAAAATGTATTCTTTATTTAACAAAATTTTTTTTGTTTGCTTTATGTGTTCTTCATTGTTTCTAAATATACATACATGTTTCTAAAACGATACACGGCATTGCACATTAAATATACTACTATTATTTGACATTTTTTATCAACCGATAATTTTAAAAATATATGCAAAATTTCGAAAAACCAAAACTTTAAAAGCGATTTCCTAGTGACTACTTTTTTTAACGGTTCGATTGATAATTCCCCATCTATTAGTTAAGTTTCAATGAATCTTAGTGCATTTTGTTCGTAATTTTTTCCTTTAAACATCCTCCCTACATGCAAGTACCTATTTTTTTTTTTTTTTATAGAAAAAAAGCGCACGAAAGTCTATCTCCGTTCTTAAATTTTTACTCTTACTTTCGTCATAATTGTAAAAAAACTCCCGGGGGTAGGGGGGATGCCAAATTAATGGTCTGTACTTTAAAGTAATAATAAAAAATGAAAACTTTTAGTGGGGGGGAGGGGGGTGCGGGTTTTGAGTTAAATTTTTTCTAAAATTATTTTAAGGGGTGATTTTGGGTAGTTTTAAAAATATCAAACAATTTTTTTTTTATAAATAATTTCGACGATACGTTTTGCTTCAAATTGACGAATTATTGATAAATATGCTTTCGCGAATGTCGACAAAATTTTTTTATGATTTTACGATGAGTTTAATAGACATAAATTTTGTTGAATGATCACAAAAATAATTTTTTATAAAAATTTAGTTCACAACCCCCCCTTAAAGTTTCCATTTTTATTATTATTTTAGTGTTTTCTTATTATGAAAAAAATTTGTAAGTCTTGCGACCGATATTTCGCTAGCTACGGCCCTGTTTCAGATACAAGAAAATGCAATATCCATCGAACCGTTTTGGATGTCTTTTTTTAATGTCATTTTCAGCTCCCTCTACATAAAAGTCTGAAAATTATTTTCAAAAAAAAAAAATATTATTTTTATAAAATACTTTTTATGTACAATAAGCTGCATAAATTTGAAAAAAAAATAACTCCCTTTATCTTAAAAAATTTTTTTGAATCAAGCTGCTTTTTTTTGGTTGTTACACGTATATTTTACCTTAAATAAACACTGAACTACAATAAGTATCTCAATATAATCATGATATAATTATAAGATAGGCTTATTTTAATATAGCTGCTCAAACGTTTAGTTTTACAACAATTGGGTTCTGAATACCATAAGCATTAAATAATAAAAGCAACAACAACAAAAACAACAATTACTTAAATAAAAATTCGTACAACTGATTTTGACATCTACCTACCTTGTTATTCTTCCATGAATATAATATAACTTGTAGATATTTTTACAATAGATATTGAGAGCTCTGTTTGGAAAATGTATTCAAAGTTGAATCCGAGATATTTTAAAAACAAACTTTCATATGAAATACTTTACCTATGAATAATTGTACACCTTACACATGTAATGTAATTAATGGTCAAGTTCTCAATAAACACCACCTCTTCGCTTGTGGTCGAACCTTTACAGTAATTTTTATATAAAAAAAACTAATTGGTCGTTTCAGTTCTTGAACGGGCTTTGAACAATGTTCTTATGATCATTTGTATTGTGTGTGGTATTAAATGTTTGCACACAAATGATCAAGTTTTATGCCAACTAAGTAAAAATATAAAAAGGGATGTGTTTCGGTTGTCTGTCATATCTCCATGAAATAATAAAATATTTTAGACACATTTTCCTTTAGAAATTATTGAGTTGAATCATGATATAATAATTCACAAGGTAGCCTTGCCAACTACATTTTTTTTCAGAGAGTCGACCAACACTTGTCAAAATCAATATTAAGTTTAATTTTTCATCTGTTTTCATGCTTTTTCGTTTTCTTTTTTTCTATGAGTTTTTGACAAATGCTAGTCGACAAAAAAACTGTCACTCCTACCTTGTCCATGATTATATCATGAGTTGAAACAATTGATGGTATTTTTGATCGATGAAAGGGAAAATATGTGAAAATTTTAGTATTTCTTGAGGGATTTTCAGAAAAAAAAAAATACCCCAACACTGTTTGTTCTTGTGTATATTTTTATACTCTTCATCTTACTCAAAACGTATAAATAAATGTGTTCATTTAGACATGGCCAAGGCCACAAATGTGAGAATAGAGTTTTGCGGTTATTTTTGATTGAACTCATTTACGGGGAGATTATAAAAAAAGAATATTAATTAAATAAAACTCTCTTGAAATAAATAGAGCTGACTCTAGCTTCTGAGAGCTAATGAGGTGAAAGGTAATTGGAAAGATAAGGTTTCAGATAAAAAAATTGTATAAAACTTTTTGGAGCCTTAGAAAACAAAAAAAAGATATTTGCAAAAGCAAAAGCATTTTATAAAAAAGAATGTGTGTAGTAACCGAAAAACTAAAAACTTTTGAGTGGTTAACTATTTTACTTGTTTACAGAGTCTTAAGGCGAATTTACACGGTTCTCTATCATTGTTCACTTTGGATGAATCATCCGATTTGAAAAGTGTAACTTGATTTTCATCTCAATTGAACATTGGACAGTGAAAGAAGTAGAAGTATTTCTTACTTTACTTAAAATGTCCATGCCAATAATTAATTCGGGTACATTAAATCTATTTTTATTACCCATTATATCATACTATTTTCCTAACTTATCATACTATATCATACCATTATACCCTACATCACTCATTATACCATACCATTCCACCATTCCTTGATACCATATCATTCTATCATGCCATACCCATCATATCACACTATCATACTATATCATCATACCATGCCGTTATACTGTATCTTCATACCATACCATCACATGATGCCTATCATACCAGACCCTTTATACCGTAATCATAATACCATCATACTATTTTTTTTAAATCACTAGGAGGTTCATTATCAAATATTTTATGTGACCAATATTTGCCAGTATTGTGAACCGCACTCCAACATAGTACATTGCCAGACAACAATACTCACCAAACACTTACACTCCTTAAGTGAGGTATTTTTACGATATACCATATGTACGTATTTGTTGTTATCTAAAATAAATACAAACATACTATTTAAAGTTTTGTCATAGCGATTAGAGTTTACACACGCAAACAATTACTTTGTATAAATTTTGTAATATTTTTATTGTTTCGAGTTGTTTTGACTCTAGTTTCTAGTGACAGATTTTTTAGACAGGTAGAGGTTTTTCCCCCATAGCACAATAAAAGTAAGCGAGCTCATTTTATTTTCCAATTATTAAAAATCTCTTCTACTGTACAAGATTTCACAATAAAAATAAAAATTATCAGCGCCACACGTTGACAAATCGACATTGATAATGACTTTTACTGAACCCAAAAAAAAAAAAAAAAAATAAAAAATAGAACTTTACGCTTCGCTTATCAGCTTGGCGAATTAAAACAAAATACTTACTATTAAGCTGAGCCCACTGTAGCAGGCTGACAGTGAGCAAATTAACTAAATGCTTGCCAAAAAAATTAATTTTCTTATACCTACTACAAAATATGTACAAAATTACGAGCTTGGAAGAAAACATATACAAAGACAAGCAAATGATGCAATTTTCCATTTTTTGCTTTGTTTTTGTTGAGGTTCATTGATCATGCCAATGAAATTTTGGCTGTTTGCCAAAAAATAATATTTTTTTTTCTTTAAATGCTTATAAATATTGTAGTTAAATAAATATTATTGAACTTTTGTTTATTTCACTTAAAATCTAAAGTCTGATGATGCCGTAGATCTTATTAAAATATTTTTTTTTTTATAAAATTTAGAGCACCAATATATGCTAAGAGAGAAATTAACCTGTCAAGAATTTTATGGCCATGTTCTTGTAGTGATCTCACTGGCTTGACCTTGTTCAATTTTTTTAAGTTGTTTATTTTATGAGTGTTAATGTATTGCCTCTTTTATGATGATATCTAGCACAGTTTCTAAAAAATAAGCTCCGGTCCAAAGCAATTTGAAGTTTCAAGAAGAGAAAATAATTTTTTTTTAAATATCTCGGACGAAATGCTCCAAATCTATACTTATCGAGGGTGTAACAAGGTAGTAATAGTTAACAGGCAAATGTGGAGAACGATATGTTTGTTACTGACCCTGGCTCACAGTAACGTATATTAATAGGCTGAACTTGAAAACAAAGAAACAGGAGCAAGAGCCAGGAGCAATTTTCAAAAAGCCTTTCCAGAGTGTTTATACTCCTACTATATTTCGAGCAGAAATACGGGGCAATTTGAGAATTCAGTGACTATTTGAATTTTCCGTGTAGTAACTTTAAGTGCAACACTGGTTCTATCGACTACCATCTGTTAATATTTTTCACAGCTGCCAAAGTGCCCAGACTTAGCCCCTTCGACTATTTCCTATTTCCAAACCAGAAGAAATGAATCGACGGTACGAGATTTGGGTCGAATGAAAAAAATTGTGAAAACTCTGAAATAAATGTATCAATATTAAAAACACTATGATAAGAAATAAAACGCTTATTTGCCGAAAAGAAACATCTTTTATTCAAAAAGTCACTGGCGAGAAGTCAATTGCCCTTCTATATGCCAGTGAGGTATGTGCCCAGGAATGCCTAAGTAGCTCCTAAAAAGAAGCACATATCTACATACATATATAATCACAGGCAGTCAAGTGACATTCAATGCCGTGCATGCTATGAGCCTTTATAAAGTCACCACCATCTTAAAGTGTTATTCAAAAATAGTCAATTGATTGAATAGTCAATTGAATTCGTAAATTCTATATGAAATACAGAAAGCATCAATTTAAATTCAGAGCTTCCATTTAAAAATTCATATAAGACTATATTTGAAATTCCAAAAAACATGAAATGTACTTCATTTAGAAAACATCAATTGAAATTCAGAAATTTAAATTTACCTCTATGAATTTTTTGAGTAATAAAAAGAAGTGAAACGGAAGAAAAGTAAAATATTTCTTATACTAGGTCAAATGGTTCCCATTTCCTTCCAATTGTTGGACACACTTTGAATACACTTCTTGGCAAAAGTCGATACATGTTTACTCTTCACGATCTTTTAATCTCCCCCAATAAAGTGAATATAGGTATACCCGGTATACAGGTAGTACCTGCACCTCTCGGCTGCCAATTTTAGACCAGCCTTTAAGGATTTTCTGAGTTTCAAATGAAATTTCTTAATGCCAATTGATTTCTCTCCAATGAATATTTTCTAAATTTTAAATGAAGTTTCCGAATTTCAACTGATATTTTCTTAATTTGAAGCGGGGTTCCCGAAATTCAATTGATTTTTTCAGAATTACACTTGGAAATTGTAAAAAATTATTCCATAGCTAGGACAGAACCAATAAGGTAGAATTGTGATTTGTTCTAGAGCAGAAGGATTTAACGAAGGGGTAACGAAGGGTTAGACTGCTTTTCCAAAAAAGAGCATTCCGATATTTGTTGGTCACGAGCCATAAATATTCTTACTAAGGTCTACATTTTGGCGGCCGTGGCATACTGGTTGATTTACGTGACTTATATGAGATAGAACTAAGGTTCAAACTCCAATGTTTTTTCAATTGAATTAATTTTTCTCTTCAGCCGTCCTCTCTCTGCAGACAATGGCAAACCTCAGAGAGTAAAAACTGCCATGAAAAATTTCTTGAGACCATAAGCCGTTCTAAGTCGGCATAAAGCTTGTAGGTCCAGTTCTCGTTCATTTATGTTCAAACATTTCACAACACGCACAACACAATTGATCATAAGAAGCTCGGTCAAAGTCCTTTCAAAAGCTGAAATGGCCATTTAGTTTTTTCAAAGTGTGTATATTATATGTGAATTTATAATCTGCGACTTTTCCATTTTAGTGAGGCATTGGTGCCTCCATCTAAAAAGTGGTGTATTGACCCACAAAAATTGCTGATATTAATAAAACTTCTAAGTCTGAAGAAATATTTATGGGCATTTAGCAGAGATTCTATGGCTCACGGTGCACATGGGCTCACAATAACTAACTTATAACTAACTTGACCTGATTATTTCGTGTAGACATGGCTGACGCAGCAATAAATTCTAAAATGATACACCAACTCAAGCGCAGTTTACTGTATCAGCAAAATGCATTAACACAATTGCGCCATGACATAGTTTTAAATGCTATTATTCCTGTATCAACGCGATGTGGATAGCGCATTAAGTTATGAGGTACATTTTTTTAGTGTGGTGAGTTGGGTAGCGCATTGAAGCATGTGGTGAAGTAATTGCAGTTTAGACTAACTTAGAAAAAATAAAAAAAAACAAAGTTCGGTAGCAATAAGTTTCATCTAAGTTTATTATAATAAAGTAATATTGGTTAAAATTTTGATGAGAAGCTACGATTTAAAAATAACCAAAAATAAGCAATGCTAAATTTCAAGCATGCAGCCAAAGTGTACTTTGTTCAAGGCTGATTAAGTTTGATTGAGCTTTTGAAATCGAATACATTCGCATAAACAAAGAAAGTAGATAAAGCAAAAACTACTTGCATTACTGCGCTATTGTGTTGCTTTTTTAAACAAAAGCTTATCAACACAATAACGCATTTTAGTGTCTCAACTCAATAACTCAACTCAATAGCTCAACGCAGCTCAATAACACGTCTCGAAAACTGAGCGATAGAAAATCTTTTTAATGAAAACTTTGAAGTAAGAAGATTTATTTCATAGGGTTAAAAATTGAGTAAATTTCTAAAAAATTATATAAATTTAACTTTTTTTTTTATAATCAGCCCAATTATGACAGATTTTCTCCCGGGAGTTGTAAAAGGCAGTTACCGTTTTTAAAACGAAGCTTAAAAACTTTTTTAGAAATTTTCAATGCAAATTTGTTCATCAATCGTCAATATTCTTGAGTGTAAAATAAAAAAATGAAATGTCTTTATCTGCTATCTTAAAAACGGAAACTCCCTTTTACAGCTCTCGGGAGAAAATGTATCATAATTGGGCTGAATTTGTTCATGGGAATTGAAAATAATACCCCTGAAAAATTAATTGCTTTGTTAATGAATTTTTCATGATTTCTATATATTTTCATACGAAAAATTGATATGCATTTTATTAAACTTATTACTTTTTAATTTCCTTTACTTGCTTTATTAGAACCTATATGCTAAACATTAACCTGCCTATCAATAGTATGATGCAGCAAAAAAAAAAAAAAAAAATTGCTGATCGTTATAACTGCAATTCTCTAAAGTTATTAAGGGGGCATTCTGCTGTAGCGTATGATACAATTTACAGCCTTTAATTATTTTTTTCTTGAAGTGTATAAATTACACGTTGTAAATTTAAAAATTTGTTATAATATATTTTCAAAGTAAAAATATCATAACTTTGTGAAAAGTGCAAAATTGGTATATTAAAAATAATATTCAACCGGAAAATTTTCCTTTGAGCAGAAAATAATAGTAGTTTGAAATTTTACTTTAAAGCGCTATTAGGTTGACAGAGAAGATAATTGCATAAGCTTTAAAATAAGATATCAATCATGAAATCCATTTCTTACTTTTCTCTTAATCTTGTTCACAAACATAAACAACACTATATGAGAAAAACCTGATTAAAAATGCATAATCAGCATTTCACTTACAAAAGTAGCTATAACTCTGAAAATACATCTTTCAGATATTTATATATAAAAAAAGCAAAAACAAAAATTGAAGCTTCACATCACAATTAAGATCAGCCTTTAATCTGCTGATCAGGTCATCAGAATGGCTCACACAAGTAGCTGTAACCCCAAAAATAGTATTCATTTAGAATTTAGTGACATAGTATTTAGTGACATTATTTTAAAGACATATATCTATTAAAATATGCAAATACTTTTAGTTTGATTTACAGTAGATTGCCCCCTTAATTCTGCATTTAAATTGCTTTCGTTAGCCACAAATTGCAAAAATATTGAAATAAAACTCTTGCGTTTAAATTTCAATGTCAACAATTTGTACGAGTACATTTTCGGTCTTTTTTTATTTTTGTTATTTTTTTTTCTTTACTCATGTCATTCCATCCGCCCGCTGCGTATTTCATTACTTTCCGGCTGAACACTTGTCGGCCCGCCAGCGAGTCTGTCTGTCTGGATGTGTCTACTTAAACGGTTGCTTGAAATTCGAGTTTGAGCTCAAGCATTGAACTTCCTCTGACTTTGTTTTTTATTTTTTAATTTTGTTATTATTATTCGCCTTTTAAGCTGCTTTCGCAATTTAATTATTGCGAGAATAAATTAAAAATCAAAGCAAAAAAAAAAAGAAAAGAAATTTTGCTTAATGTTAAAATTTCTTCGCTGTCAGTTTATAAAAATTTATCGGTCACTCTGCAATAAATTATTGATTTTATGACATTTTACAGTTTTACGTTTATGTTGCACACGTGAGCTCATTCTTCAAAAAAAGAAATAAAAATCCTTAGTTGACATTTCGTGGCACTGGCTGGGTTGCGTTTATTGCACACCTTGGCCATGGTCACTCACCTGATGAACAGGCAGCAATCGTTGTAGATGGCAATGGTGGGTTTCCTGCCAACATAATTTGCTTATGTGTTTTGTATTAGGGATTTGTATTTTTTTTTTTTTTTGCGTCAATCTTAGCGTGACCAACAGTCATATGTTTCCACATAAATAGGTATGAGTTGTGGACTTGCGTAGTTCTCGCAGCTGTCTCTAGAGAAATTTATTTACTTGCTCTGCTATCTACATCTGCAGGATTCACTTCAAATTTCCTTGCATGTTTATATCACGCTGAAATCAGCTGTTTTTGACATAAGCTTTCTATAAGGGGTTGACTTAAAATGTTTACGTTTGTGTCAGTTGCTTGGCTTACTTCAGAGGTTGAGTTTAAGGCTGTATTAGAAATTAATTCAAAAGATGTTTTGTTCTCATTTAAATAATCGATTTCCTAGAATTAATTCATGTTGTGTGAAAATTTACAGTTGTTGCGTTAATCGTTACTAACTGCCACTGAGTTGTGTGTGTGATTATTACTACTGAGTTTGAGATTATCTAGTAAAGTTACATTACCATTTTAATTACTATATTTTGGTCAAGTTTTCTTCAAATGGCCATTTATATAAAAAATTTCCTTCAAAGGTTGAAACAATTTAAATTTTATAGCTACTTTATTTGAAACGTTCTTATAAAAGCCGTGCTGATTTATTGCTTTGAAGAAATCCAAAACAATAAAGGGCGTTGTTATTGAGAGCACGTGAAAGTTGCCAACAAATAAATAAAATGAGGTCGTATCCTAGAACGCATGCCAACCCTTTTGCGTTATTATCCTGAAAGCGTAGCTAAAGGGGGGACATGACATTGGCAGTCTTTTTAAAACGACTTTTTTTTAATAATTTTGTATTTTAGTAAATATTCTTTAGATTCTAAGAAGAAAAAATTTCATGAAAAATTTCTACGGGTTCAAAAGTTACAGACGGATTAGTGAGAGTGCATTTTTAATTTTGCGCTACCTACGTACGGCAGCTGGCATATACTTGTTTTACTTGCTACCTGACTTTTGGTGGTTGTTATTTCGTACCCATTTGAAGGGTGGGTTTTTTTTTTTGTGTTTTTGAATTTCTTTATATTTCCTTATATTTATAACTCATATAGTGGAATTTTTATTTTATATGCTCAGTTATTTGGCATCTTTTGCAGCGTGAAGTCGTGGTTTTTTTGTGAAAAATATTGAAAATATTGATAAATGAAATTGTTAATATTGCAAGCTGCATGGCAGTGTCAACTTACAATGGCGGCGCTTATAGTTATTTGCAAATGTTTGAACTACTTGGTATCACAATAGGAGCTACAGCATTTAATTTTTCCAAAGGAAATGATGCAAATCGTTTGAAATGCGCCAGAGTGAAGCCAAATGAAGATTCAAAAGAAGCCCGAATTGCTAAACGATTGCAAAAACCTATAAGAAACAGCACAACACAAGATAACGAAGGCATACAGTACGAAGCAGGCATGGCAGATTGAAGGTAACCTTTTTTTCTTTGTTCACAAACTTTGAACGCGTTTATCTCGAAACCATGTTTTTCGTACTGGTTGCGGCACTAGCGGGTTCATTTTTTGACGAAATTTTTTTTTTTTTTTGTAGTTTTTTAAACTTGATTCGCTATCGTATGACACGAGCTTTTTTCTTAAATTTTTTTTTAGATTTTTTATGAATTTTTAAAGTATTTTTTAAATATTTTTTTTCGAAAAAACACACTTTCAAATTTGGAACATCACCAAAAATTTAAAAAAAATTTTAAAAAAAAGCTAGTGTCATACGATAACCAATTCTGTTGAGATATAAAAAAGTAATTTTTTTTCCAGATCGGCGCGAATGTCGTGTCCCCCCTTAACTAAAGATTTTGAGTTTTATTAACCTTTCAGATTCCTTTTCCAATATATAGTATTGAACATAAAATTTTCGTTTATAAAGGAAATTATTCTGTTACAATAATTGTTTCTGATATGTTTTTATTGGTGAAAATGAAATGAAAATGAAAATGAATGTGTTTTCTGATCTGATCTACCTGTCTGTCTGAACAGGAGTTCACTATGTTCGCATCCTTAGAGAATCAAAATATGCCCCCGCGCACGGCATATACATATATTGTTTTTGCAGAAGAAAAAGGCGCAGCTGACAAAATATGCTTTGTTCAATATCTCGTTAGTTGCGACGAGAAATGGAATCAGTCAGTTTTTGATCTTTTAGCGGATCAAAATATGCTTCCGCACATGACATGTATTTTGTTTTTGTAGATCATCAAGTGGAGTCGAAAAAGCCTCGTTTGATTGGCGACAAAACAGTCAGCCAAATGCTGGCTGGGCTTAAGCGATTATTGCTTATTGCCACAGAATTATTAGCTTTAAGTTTTTAAATGCTTACTGTTGACATTTCCCTCAGATGTATTGTACGTTAAGAGTTCATAAAGTACGAGCACCTCACTGTACTATTTTTATACCCCAATGCGTACTGCGTAAGGGGTATATTAACTTTGTCATTCCGTTTGTAACGCCAAGAAGGAGGCGTGGCAGGTATTCAACGATACATATATTTTTGATCAGCATCATCTCCTGAGTCGTTTTCCGTGTGTCCGTCTGTCAGCCGCAATTTTAAAGCTATCGCGCTGAAACTCAAAATATAAGTTTATTTTTAAAAAAGGAAGATCAAGTTCGAGAATGGGCCAAATCGGATGGAAACCACGCCTACCTCCCATACAAAGTGGCTTTATTTTAAAATATTTGGCAAAGTCGAATGAAAATCACGCCTACCTACCATACAAATTGGCTTTATTTTAAACGTAAAATCTTTTCAAAAAAATTGCAAAAATTAAAGAAATGTTTTAAAATTTTGCACATAAGCTTTGATATTTAATTTAAGCCATCTGTATGATATATGGCAAAATCGGATGAAAACCACGCCCACTTCCCATACAAAGTGGCTTTATTTTAAACGGAAAATCTCTTAAAAATCCACAAAAATTAATGAAATGTCTTGAAATTTTGCACATTAACTTTGATATATAATATGAATCATCCCTATGATATATGGCAAAATCGGATCAAAACCACGCCTACCTCCCATACAAAGTGACGTCATCAAAATAGGAAAACTTTCGTTAATATATAAAACTGAATATCATCGTGTAAGTCGTGGCTAAAGACTTCGAATATACTTCAATATGGCCGCGGGGGGGGTGGGGGGGTATTTTAGCTTCGGTACCCTACCGAAGCTCCATTCTTACTAGTTTTAATTTAAATTCATACAAAATAAAAACACTTTTGGTTTTTAAAGTACATTGTATAACATGAAATAAACTTAAAAATACAATTCAAATATTTCTTTTCCTAATTTTTCTAAAATAACGCATTTTTTAAAATTACGATTTATTTTAATTTTTATATGCAAAAAATTTGTTATTCCAAAGCAAAATGAAATCGGCCGTTTCTGATAAGCAAACCCTCAAACTTCTTGCTGAGTTGCATATTCAGACAGTGTTGCAGTTGAATAAGAAAACTTTTTGAAACAAAAAAAAATTGTTAATTAATCCGGGACTCTCGCCAACTAATGTCGGGGTTTTCGGGACTTTTTTGGGTCCAGTCAAAAAAGGAATTAAACCAATTTTAATGTACGCCATATAGAATACACTTAACTCTCTTTTTACACCGTAGAAACGTTCCTAAGTAAAACGTGTAAAAAAATTCGTGTAAAAAATTTGCACACTTGTGGGCATAAGCCGAGCAGATCTGAATACAGCATAAAAGTTGTTGGTGAAAAATTTTTTTTGTCGTGCAAAACCGGAAAATTCGTGCTAAAAAAATGTTGACGTACCGTGTTATTTCAAAATTGTGCAAAAATAGACCGTGTAAAAAGAGAGCTGAGTGTACTTCAGTCTTATTAAAAATTCGAGATTTTTTTGTAGAAAATCCTGACGTTCCAAAGCAAATTAAATTTTAATGTTTACTATTCTTGACATCTAGTTTTATATACCTATAGATTCTTCCATTAATTACAAAAATTTCAATAATTGTTGCATGGTGTAACAGAAGAATACCTAAGATATCATAAAATATAAAAACAAATTAACTTTAATGAACGCTGATATATGTAGAAATAATCAGAAATTGCTAAGTATCTGCTAAAAACGTACAAAACCAAAAATGATGCAAAATTTAGCAATATTAAAAAAATAACCCAACTACCATAACAATGGGCGGGGACTGTAAAATATGTAATTATAATGAATAACCAATACAGTCGAACAACGATGCAATTTGCGAATCCATTCCTGGTTTTATTTTTTTCGTACACATTTTGCCTACCTGATAATCAAACAAACTGCCACTTTCTTGTTGTTGTTACTGTTGACCAACTAAGCGCCTCAAAGGCAAAAGACCAAACAACAACAACAACAACAAAAAAGAGGAAAATCGTTGGTAATCAACGTTGCGATTATTGGTTACAACGACTTGGTAAGCCTAGCCGTTAGCTCTTCTTCCTCAAATATACACTCTATTATTTGTTGTCGTTACTTGTTGTTGGTCAGTGATCGTGCACTGCGAGTGGTTCGCATCCGAACAGCAACTTGGTCACAACTAACCACCAATCAATGTCTAATTTGCAAGCAAACATGGGATGTTGTTCAGGCTCGACACTCAACTCTACTCTACGGCTACGGCTGAAATTTTATGTGTTTCCTCTTGACATGCGGCTTGTTAAAATTCCATGCTTTCGAGATGAAGCATTTTTTGTCGCTGTTGACTTTGTCAGCAGACACACGATCGTTGCATTGATCATCATGTCTTTATTTTGCATGCACTCAAAATAGTTTTATTTTCCTTTTTTTCGCTTTAATTTTTTGTCATTTAGTTTTCTGTCATGATCACAATCATCAGTTTATGTCTCACTTAGATCGATCGATACCTTGTTTTTGACATCGTTATGTAAATAATTTAATTTATGTTAATGAATTTGCCATTAATATGCTTTTAATTAATTTTTGAATTTAATGGTCTTTGTAAACGATATATGTCAATATATGCATTTTTTAATTAAAAAAATGCTTGTCTTCTGGTAGAATGTGACTGACTGGCAAACCTTGGGGCAGAGATAATAGTTTAAAATTAGTGTTGTGCAAAATGTGGGTACGAGTTTTTTTCGAGTTAAAAAAAGTGCAAAGACTAAGGTGGTAAAGTGCCTCACCTACAAAAACCTTTGTTTATTTTCAATTCAGTATAATTATCAGCAACTGATATGACTCTATTATTTTTCTGTGAATGAAATGTTACTAATTCGTTTCGGAAACACTAAAGATTTCGTTGTTGCCCTATTTAACTTCGATTATTATATTAAGAATTATTTCAAAATATTAAGAATTCTAGAAAGCTTATCTAATCTTTAAAACAAGTTAAAATTAAATTTACACTCCTTTTCAATTGGGCCCAAACTTCTACTAAGACTCAAACATTTTTAACAAAGTTGTTACAAAATAAAATCAATGTTCAATATGTACGTAGTATACATAAAAAAATCCAGAGAAAAACCTAACTTGTCAGATTAAGCTTACAAATAGTTTTATTGATACTCAAAAATTGCGTTAATGGGGCTTTCATAACATAAAGTATTTAGGTGACCTAATTAGATACGCGATAATAACTTTATTGAAATGTTTCATAATAACTATGAAAAGTTTTACAAGTGAGTATTTTATATGTATGAGATACGTTTAGGGTATATTTTTTAATTCGTTTAGGGTATATTTTGAATTTAATTAATATTAATTTCGACTTTGCGATTGTCAAATAACAAATAATATTTGCGAAGAATATTTTGCGTCTTCTTCCCACAGAACCATAAGCGAAGGTTTTGCGTGAGGTGAGAGTTTTACGAACGTTTTTGGGTAGAATTTTTTTTTATTCTTAGAATTAAAAGTAGAATTTATTTTCTTTAAAGAGCTTGCTATAGAAGATTTAATTCGTAAAAACTTTTCCCATAAATAAAAATTGTACTTATAAAATACTTATTTTGAGTCGAAAAAGAATAATTTTTTCATCAAAAATTTCTCGTAAATGGACCATTTTTTGTTCATAAATAAGTTCAGAAATGAACCATAAGTGTTTTTTTTTCATTCCTAAATAAGTTCAAAGAACAATTTTTTTTTTTATCATATCAGTAGGAAATAATTTTTCATAAACGAACCATTTTTTGTTCATAAATGAGTTAAAAATTGATTCATAAATGTTACTTTTTTATATTCTAAAATGAGTTAAAAAAGAAAACATTCAAACCTTTGGTGATATTTTTATAAAAGTAAATTAAAATGTTAAGCTCCATATAATCGTCGTATGAACTTTTTCATAAGTGCGAATTGATTCTCGTCATAGGAAGTTAGATGGATATACTGCTACATGAATTTTCATCTTTTATCAAGTCTGTCATAACATTTCAAAATTTCTCTTAAAAATCAAGATCAAACCCAAATAGAATGAAAACCACGACAACATTTCATGCAAAAGAGTAATCAAATAAATTCCCCAATTAATAACTTTACTATTTTGATATTACACACATAAGTTAAAAGTTTTTCAAATTGGAAACAATCACTTATTTCTGAACAAAAAAAAAATTTCGTTTTTGGGAGCAACTCAGTCCGGCGATTGATAAGAAAAGGGTTCATTTCCGAATACCGAAAATAACTTTTCTTTGGTTCATTTTTTAACTCATTTCCGAGCAAAATAAGATTCATTTTTGAGAGGCATTTTAGTCCGACGAATGATACAAAAAGGGTTCATTTATGAGTGCCGAAAAAGAATGTTTCTACCCAAAAAGATTCATAAATGAATTCAAAAACGGTAGTTTTGGTTCACTGAGTTCCTATGCCGTTTTCTTTCCTCGGATCTCTGAGAGTGCAGAATTTTTTGCATTTTGGGCTAAACTCGAAAATATTGAACTGCTTGAAGTCGACAAAAGTTCAAAAAATATGCAGAATTTTTTTGAACGATTTTGTGTGTCTCCTTTCGATGTGTTTTTTTCTAAGCGAGTTGTAAAAAACGACCGCTTATTTTATGAAAAGTCGTTTCACACTTGCTTAAATAATAAAGAAAATATATAAAAAATGGAAATTGGAATTGGATGGAATATTTTAAAACACATATTAACTTGGAAGGACCAAGTATAGGACAACCTGACGAAACTTGGAGCTTCCAACTGGCGCTAGCAAGCGCAAAATAGAAATGGCTGGAGGAAATTCTTGCAACAGGCCAAAACCGACTGATGGTTGTAAGCGCCACCTGAGTAAGTAAGTAATAGTAGTAAAAATACCACCGTTAAATAAAGTAATGCATTGTGGAGTATTTGAGTAGAACATTTTTCACAAGTGCTTACAATCTCTGTCTGGAATTGCAAAAATGTATACATTGGACCTTGTATCTAGATTCCACTTTTTTAAAAATATTTGATATCTTATTCAAATTTTTGATAATACCGGTTTTTATGATAGCTAAGTTTCAAATTTGAGTCAAAATTTTAAAAATGGATACCCAAGTTGTTGCAATTAAAAGTTATTGGGTTGAACTTTATTTATGGTATTAAACATTTTTAAATCTCGCATCAAAATATTAAAAATCAATATGGAAGTATTTGGTTAAAACTTCGTTAGCTTATAGTCACTTCCCACTCAGCATTTTATGAAATTTTTAGAACAAATTAGAGTCGTTTTTAACTACACTGTAGAAAATGGTATCATTCAAGCGACTCTACATGATGTCTGTTATTACACATTTTATTTTTTTACTCATTTTCGAGCCTTTTTTTTATATATATTTTTGTAGTCATTTTCGAGTAATTTATATTTATATTTTTTAGTAATTTTCGAGATATTTTTTAGTCTATTTCGAGTTTTTTTTTAATTATTGTTTAATAATTTTGGGGATATTTTGTAGCCAATTTTTTTTTAAATTTTTAAATTTTTTTTTTATTTTTATTTTATTTTATTTATTTTTATATTTTTCGAGTCTTTTTAAACATTTTCTAAAATCAAGTTCAATTTCTTTGTTAGTAATTTTCATGTTGTTTTTATTGTTATGCAGTAAATTTTTAGTTTTTACTGCTCACAGATTTATATCAACAAAATACAAAAAGTTTTGCATGTTACTAAATCAAAATACTTACATATTGAATATCTTATCTAAAATGCACGCAAAGCGGTCGCCAGCGATCATCAATAAATTGTTAACGCCGTCAAAAAAAAAAACACCAGTCTGCCACTCAACACGTCAATGAATGACATTCAAGTCGAGGATCATTCATGATGATCACTGCAGGCGCACTCTGCACACGAATAGCGCAGCGCAACTAAGCAACATAGTGTGGCACTTGCGACACGCTGCGTCTGGGCTGCATAAAGTAAAGAGTTTCTTGTTTGTTTGCTTCTTGCTGATGGTTGTCGTGCAAGTGGCTTCCACTGCTAAGCTAAAAATACTACAAAGCAAAAAAAAAATAAAAAAATATTATTTCCCTGATTAAAAAAAAATATGTAAATAAAGTAAAAATAAATTGTTTCATTGTCAAAACCGATGTTGCTGCATTGCGTGGCATTTAAGTTGATTACTTCCTTCTTTTAAATGAGTTTAATATTTTTTTAAACTAGCTAATTGCTGAATTGGCAGCAAAATTGGTTATAACATGTGCTTAGTAAAAATGAAGTAGTCAAATTTTAATAATTTTGCTTTCTAATTTTTATATTAATGTTTATTTTGCAGATCCTAACATTTCAGCTTGCATTGAGCTTCCGAAAAGCCTTACAGAAGCTAGTTACAGGGAATACTTACTTTCTATAAAAGCTCTTTATTCCTAAGTTCTCTTATTTTTTTTGTTTTGGAGGTTATGAAATCGAAGATCAAGTCATAATAATTTAATCAGTAATTCTACCAACAAACAGTGGATAACAATTTGCCAATACCTTATGGAATATAATATTTAATAAAAACAGCGAAATAATTGCCTATGATAAAACACTATTACAAATCAAAGAAATGGAAAGTAGACCAAGTTTTTATAATTTAAAAATTTTTTGTTTTTTTTTTAAGAATTACATTTTTGAGCTTTATGTCAAATATCTTCAAGAAGTAACATGTTGCTGCCACAGAGTTTTTTACAGAAAAAACACCAGCAGATGTTTTGTTGGCCCCAGCATCAGCTCAGTCGTAATCTTCTGTGGCTTTTGCAGTCCAATAACTTTAAAAAGCTAATAGGCACAACTTCTGCAAAACCTAAGCGGAATTATATGTGCGCTTCGCTTCAAATTCTCCTACGCTTAACACATTTACCCTCCTGTGTACTTGCAATCTCGAACCTTTTCGTCTATTAATGTACTAATTTTTCGCAGTCAGAAGAGTATGGATAGGTATAATAAAGAAAATCCAGACATAATCTTAAAACTTTTATGCATTTAATATTATCACAGCCGTCATATTAGATATACCAACTTGGGTTTAATAATTTACGAATTAGAACTTCAGATTTGAGATCAACGACCTCAAAATGCAGGTTTTTGATCAAAAGTTTAACATAAATTTTGTTTTGATATTTGACGAATTCGGATCGGCCCGACTTGTATTTAGGAATTTTTAAATTTGAACTACGCGGTGATAAGCGTTCCCGAAAATCCCCGAGTAATGTTTTTTGAGTCGATTTGAAATATTTTTGGAGCATTTGTTTCTAGACATTTTTGAATTTTCGCCCATTTTCTCTTTAAAATTGTAAAAGTAAAGGTATGATATGGTAAGGTAAGGTAAGGTAAGGTAAGGTAAGGTAAGGTAAGGTAAGGTAAGGTAAGGTAAGGTAAGGTAAGGTAAGGTAAGGTAAGGTAAGGTAAGGTAAGGTAAGGTAAGGTAAGGTAAGGTAAGATAAGGTAAGGTAAGGTAAGGTAAGGAAAGGAAAGATAAGGAAAGGTAAGGAAAGGTAAGGAAAGTTAAGGTACGGTAAGGTAATGTAAGGTAAGGTAAGGTAAGGTAAGGTAAGGTAAGGTAAAGTCAAGTAAGGTTAAGCTAAGTTAAGCTAAGTTAGGTTAAGTTAGGTAAGATATGGTAAGGTAAATTAAGACACGGTAAGTTAAGGTAAGGCAAGGTAAGATAATGTTAAGCAAGATATGGCTAGCTAGGTTAAGTAAGATAAGGTTAGGCAAGAGAAAGTAAGGCATGGTACTCGTATGGTAAAGCAAGTCAAGATACAATCAGGCAAGATAAGGTCAGGCAAGTTGAGGTTGTGTGTAGAACGGTAAGGTAAGCCAAGAGAAGGTTGGGTAAAGTAAGTAGTGTTCAACCAAAACTGAAATTTTGACCAAAACCGAAACCAAAAATCGGCCCTTTTTGTAATATTCGTCCAAAACCGAAACTGTGTATTTATATGAAAATGAAAATTTTCTTATATACATTTTTTTTTATTAAAAGTAATCAGGAAACATGAAATTTCATACGTATAAGGAAAACCGATATATATCCATAAAAATGGATGTACATATGTACATATGTATAAATATACGAGTATGTGGGTGTGTATGCCAGGTATAGACTCCGAAACCGCTAAACCAATTTTTATGTAATTTTCAAGGAAACTATAGCAAAGTCCACTGGTGACATTTTATAGGCGTTGGTAGAGGGGCGTGTCACTTTTTCATCAGCCTAAATTTTCGGTATAGTTTGACTCGAACTATAAGTCACACATCAATGAAACTTGGTACGAATTTACTATTTGGTCCTGTCTTTCGACTGGAAATTGAGCGAGCCTTGGTCAAATTGGTCCTATTGGACAATGAGCGTGGTGTCAAACTAAGGGTCTATTAAAAGTTTGGAATATATTGTTATTTTTCAATTTAGTTGTCAGGTTGTTACAACGCACACCGTGTATTGCTAGTTAAACATAAAATTAGTATTATTAAAATTTTTGTCAATAATTTTTTGTCGTGTATCATACAAAATATGAGATTTTGATTGAGATTTTGAAGTTTCGGTAAGGTAAGGTAAGGTAAGGCATAATATAACACACAGACTGCCGAGTACGAAGAATTTTTGCCTATCATTGTTAAATGTTACATAGGTTTTACTTCCCATTCCCCTTCGCTGTATTGCTGTATATGCGGCTATAGAAGTTTCACCTAAAAATGTATCTAAAAGTATGCAATTAAGAAAAAACATAGCAATATCTTTTACTCAATATTGATAACTCATTTCTCTGCGGATTGCGTTGCTTGCATCTTGTGGCTGTCACAATTATGCGTTTATTTTTTAATATCTTCAAACACATCAAAGTAAAATTTACTAATTTCTGAAAAAATTAATGGTAAAACATTAGTTATAAAAGCAATTTAATTAATTTTATATGAGATGAAAGAATTTTTAAATTAATCATACCATGAGAATACATTTTTTATTCATGCAGAACATGATAGCACATATTAAGCACATAGCAGCACATATATGCTTTTTAATAATACATCAAAACTGAAGGGACTAACTTAATGCATGTGTGTGCAAAGGGTGTGCATAAATTATTAATGGTATAGTCCATTATTTTTGTTATGTTACAATAACGAAAAAAATGTATTGATAAAAGTTACTCCGCAATGAAATTTGCATCAACTTCAACGAATTATCTTCGCTTTAGTTTATCATAAACGCATAAAATCAAAGTGAAGTTGTCATTAATTCAAATGTGATAAAAGTTAATTTTGTAGGTAAGCTTACTGAAGTTTTTTTTTTGTCATATGCTAAAACTAAAGCTTCAATCTTCATTTATCTTAGAGAGTACCTATGTGATATGTTGAATACTCAATTTTGTTTTTGCGCTTCTTTATCCATCCTATTTATCAATAATGTGAGAAGAGCTGTGATTCATTTTTATAAATAACTGACTGATTGTTATGATTGTCTGTAGCTGTCAGCCTTAACAATGATTCATAAATTCATACAGACAAAACAGCATAAAACTGTACATAATAAAATTATTACTCACCGTTAAACGCGGAACATCTTTTAAAGTTCTCAACTAACATTAATTAAAATAATCCTTTTCTTAAATCTTTTCTCATTACAGGTAAAACTTAAAAAGCTGTGTGAATACAAAAGCGTGCGAACAAATGAATGAAAAGCTTTAATTTTTTATTGGCATAACGAATACGAAATTTTTACCTGAGCAATAATAAAAGTTTTTGTGCGAAACTCAATCACATTTGACTCATCCAGCCACAAGAAAAAAAGCTCTTCTTAACCCTTAGCTGTTCAACAAGACGCCAACAATACTTGCCAAGAAATCAATATTTAAGTCTAAAATTGAAAAAGCTTTCAAGACGACACAGAAGGAAGTCAATAAAAAATAAGTAAAAATCAACAGAATACGTCAAGCATTTAAGAGCAGCAACAAAATATAAACAACAAAATAAAATTTACGAGCAATAAGAAATAAGAACAAAATATCTGACTCTCTCTTACTCAAGTTCAGTGTCATTTGGAGCGTACGCGCCTTGGCGCTCTCTTCTGCTATCTCCAACTCGCAATCACGTTGTATAGCGCTGTATTGAATACAAAAGAAACAAAACAAAAAAGCTTTTGCTCCAACTTTTTGACGTTTCTCTGTGCCCCATCCATTCAACCACCTTGTAAACACGTTTCGTTGCGATTGCAGCGATTTAAATTCTACGCTCGTCGGTGTTTATAAAACGGCTTCCAAATGAGTAGCGAAGCATTAGCGACTGAAACAACACCGCTTCGTCGACCGGAAAGTCGAAATAGTGAAACGTTTTCAAATAACGCGACCCCAACACGTAACGCTCTAAAAGTCGATAGCGTTGTAACGAATGTGCAATTAAATAGTACAACAACAAATAACGCAGCAATTAATCGTTATAGTAATAATATCGCTAATAGTAATACTTCGGGAATACATCTAAGCCATAACAACAACAATAATTATAACAATATCATAACATCGCCAACAATACCTACAACAATAAAAATGGATACAAATAAGCGAATTTTATGCCGCGTGGGTCTGGATATTTTAATTCTAATATTCGGTAAGTTTTGATTTTTGTTAGATTTTCATCAATTTTTTGTGAAGTGTGATGCTATAAAAAATGTATAATTGTGTGAGCCTCTATAAAAATTGCTACCACTTTTTTTTTGCCTCATTATTATTTTTAGTTTATAGTGAGTGTTTTCAATAACTTTTTTATTGACTGTCTTACTTGACGTTAAATTTTTTGCTTTTGTTGTGTACTTTTTTTCGCTCTACTTACTAGTATAACGTTATCGAGGTTAAATTCATTAACTGCGATTCTCATAGAAATTGCATATTGGGCTCAATAGAATTTGGAGTGTACAAGAATATCTTATTTTGAAGATATTCCGCATATTAGAAATCACGGCATGTGCAAAGCTTTTGTTTGCAAAAATTTATAAATTTAACTTAATAATGCAACCAATCTTTGCAACATATATTAATAAGTTTTTTCACTACAATAGCGCATTGTTATTGAAATGCATTTTTTTCTGATTCGTCACACGTTGATAAAACAAGTATTCGAAGGCAAAAAAAAGCTTCAAAGCAAAACAAATTATTTTAAGCTTTTGTTTCAAGCCCCTTATAAGCGATTATTGTGAGTTGAGAAAAATTCCAAAATTGTATTGCCAACAGTGTTGTCAAATGGTCTGATATATTGGTTTTGTAAAGATTTTCTGACTCGAATTCGATAGTCCGATATTTTGCCAAAATTCTTCAAAATGTTAGAAAATATTAATCCAACGTCTGACTTTACACAAAATTTTTAAAAACTATCACTAAGAAAGGATGGGTTTTAGGGGCATAGGATTTTCGGACAGGGATATCATCATTTAAACCAGCCATCAGACTGGGGATGTGTCTTTGACATTTATGTTTAGTATATTTTTGGCAAATTACCATGAAAAGACTTACGTATAGAAATAATAGAAATTTTGTTCCAAAATTCGTGTTATGTGCGCCGAGCACTTAGCCCAATTTAAGGTGTGCATAATCTGAGTAGTTTCTACGCACTTCTATGCAAAGCTGGGTCAAAAAGTATTCATTACTTTTCAATTCCTTGGATTTAGGAATTGGTAATAGGTCATCTCATTTCCTCAGGAAATTGATTAGAAAAAAGTCGTCAATTCCATTCCAGGAATTGTAATTGGTAATTGAACATCTCAATTCCTCAGGAATGGAATTGGAAAAAACGTCAATTCCATTCCAGGAATTGTAATTGGTAATTGAACATCTCAATTCCTCAGGAATAGAATTGGAAGAGCCCGTTAATTCCATTCCAGGAATTGTAATTGATAATTGAACGATCCAATTTCTCAGGAATGAAATTGAAAAAAGTGGTCAATTCCATTACAGGAATTGTAATTGGTAATTGAGGCTTTGAATTTCTCAGGAATTGGTAATTGAAATTTTAAATTCCATTACGGAAATTGTAATTGGAGGTTAATGTAATCCAATTACTATTGTATTTGAGGTTACTGTAATTCAATTATAATTGTAACTGAGGTTACTGTAATCCAATTACAATTGTGAATGAGATTACAGTAATCCAATTACATTTACAGTAACCTCCATATACAATTCTTGTAATAGAATTGATCATTTTTTCAATTCCATTACTAAGGAATTGAAACGTTCAATTACCAATGACAATTCCTGTACTTTCCATTCCTGAGGAAATGAGAGGACCAATTACCAATTACAATTCCTGGAATGGAGTTGATGATTTTTTCCAATTCCATTCCTAATTAATTGAAACGTTCAATTACCAATTACAATTCCTGTAATGGAATTGAATATTTTTTCAATTCCATTCCTGAGGAATTGAGATGACCAATTACCAATTCCTAATTCCAAGGAATTGGAATTGAGGCGGAATTAATTCCAAAAGGAATCATTACAACCCAGCTCTGCTACTATGGATTGATTTATTTCTACTTTTACTCTCATGGATAATATTTATCCAAGACGAGCTCATACTGCGCGTGCCGAAGAAGCTATCGCCTCTGCTGAGGTGATTGTGATCGAGAACCCAATTCTATCGATTTGCCACCTTCTTCACCAACTTGGGCTCTGCCCGTCCACTAACCGACCTACACCCGTATAAAATCTAACAGATGCAGCAATTGAAGAAAATGGACCATCGTTTGCGTCACATATTCGGTGAATTAACTCAAGATCAACTGTAAATCAAAGCGAATTTTTATTATGAAATCGTCTGATGCGATGAGGCACATTTCTGTCTTAATGTGTATATTAACAAGCAAACTTGTCTTTTTTGGTGTGAGAAGAGTCCCTACGAGACCACATTATATCCTGAAAAGTTACCGTTTGGTGCGGTTTGCATGGAGCTGAAAATTGAGCTAACATTATCGTCAGACGCCAACATTACCATCAGGTGCTTCATGCAAATTCGCTATTTTTTGGTTCCGTGCGTCCATATCAACCGTTTAGAATACGGTTGAGAAAATGGTTTTTCAAATCTCAAGACGGAGCCAAGATTACCGTCAATAGTCGGAGGAAAAGGTAAATGATTCACGACTTTTTTGTTCCTTGCGTCTATACCAATCGTCTAGAAAACAAATGGTTTCAGTAGGACGGTGGCCTCATACCAGATCGAACCATCACTTTATTAAGACAAAAATTTGTTGAGCGAATCATCCTAATAAATGATCCTGCCAATTGGACGTTGATTTGACTTTTTTGTAAAATTTTTTTTGGGGAGTACATCAAATCACTCGTCTATGCTGATAAATCCACTAATCTTTGTATATTTCTGTGGTATATTGGTATATATTTTTATGAAAAGATTTATAAATGATTTTTACCAAAAAAGTAAAAAATATTTTTTGTAAATTCATTTATTGAATAATAAAAAAATTGGTTGACTCAAAACGGAACCGCATTGTATTAATGCTGCAGCAGGAATTCCGTCGGGTCCAGCGCCAAAATCTTCATCGATTCTTTAAAATATTGTCTGAAGTGAAAGGTGTTGATTCCAAAGAAAATCTGGGTGCAAAATTCATGTATTTAAAGTACCTTCTCTTCTTCAGGACACGGGCGGTATTCTAGTCTATGTAGAGGCACGAATTGCAGGCAGTTTTTTAAGCTCTGTACAAATAAAACAAAGAATATTTTTACCATCTGTCTACGCCACAAGGGTTTTCCGCGTTGTATTGTTTCTTCATTATCAAAATTGGAAATTAAATTGAATTGCATTGTGCAAATTGAGATTGCTTAATTATCACGAAGTACTTTTGTTTTCTCATTTATCCTTCTCATTAAATAATCTCATGAAATCGTCTCATATTCAAACTTTTCGACAAAACTGTACTTTCTAAACTCGGCCTTAAGCAGAGCTAGAGATTTCCTCTACCGGAACCAGCCATTGTATTTTGTATTTTTATTCATTATCATCACATTCGCCAACTGGAAAAGAGCTCCACTCCAAATAAACTCGTTAGATTACGTCTTTTAAATTGAATCTCTGTTTTTTTCTCAATTAACTTTCTTTTGTTGCTCAACCCTTGCAGAGCTATTTTCTTCCCTGATCGCCATCAATCAAGAGAATCCCCACAATCTTTGGCATCAAACAAGGTGCGTTGTTATTCTCTGCTCTTTAGGAACTCAATCCCCCCACAGTCAGCACATCAAAAGCGCGTGTAAAATCATCCAATTCAAGGAAACTCAAATCCTCTCCTCAATTTGTTCTATAATTGGATGATTGTACACGGTGCTTTTTACACCATTCATTTTTTTTTATCATTTTATTGATTCTTCAAAAATACATAAAAATTTAAGTAAAAAAAAAAAAATCAAAATCTAAAAAATTATGAGTTGGTTAATTAGGGGGTACAAAAGGCTCCTCGCGTACAAGGTTTCAACCTCTCTGGTCATCTGAACAAAAAATCCAACGGATTCTTAATTAGTAAAAATGTCGCTATGGCATGAACCTTAGGATAAGTAAACAAAAAATTTTTAGACGAAATGGTGGTTGTTTGAGGAAATTTTTTTGGTACTTTTTATAGAAATTCCAATTTTTTTAAAAATAGTAAAACTAAAATTTGGTTTCGTTGTTTCATGCCGTAGAGAGATAAATTTTGTAGATGTACACACAAAATTTGGAACGAATCGGTTCAGTAGAACTGAGATATCGTCCACGCCAGTTTTCAGTCAATTGCGATTGCGGCAATTTTACACATTAAGTGGTTAATGAATTAACTTACATATTTCTAGTCGGCGATTCCTGCTCTATATAATGCACCTTCTTTAATTTAAAAACTCTCCGAAGTTCTTTCGTGAAGACGATCAGTACTGATTTCCTTTGATGCCTCTGAAGTTCGGACTTTAGAACGCTTGATCCGAATTTCGTCCCGTCTGACAGCATGAGCATGAGCATCTGGGCCAATCGTGATTCCCATAGCGCTTAATATTTTTTAAATGGGTATAAAACCTTCTGCTTTTTCAACAGCCTGCATTCCTGCATTGATGTGCTTAGGCACAAATTTTCAAACTTCTTGCAAACTTATAGCCAGCATTTTTTTTTACCGTGAGTGTATGTATTAAAAGGGTACAGAAGCCGACAAGGGCTAATGGAGGAATTTATCCGCAGATAGTCGGGCAGCGCCTACCATCTATTGTTCATTCATTCCGGTCGTACCAGATTATAGGCTGGAGTTTTTAAAAATTCTTTCAAGGGCATATTCTTGAATGTCTAAATTTCGAAAATATCTGAAAATCTGAAAAGAATGATTCTTTAAGAAGATTGGAAAATAGGGCAAAAATTATAACAGGAACGTCAGTAAATTCATTAAGAGTTCTGAATGTATTCCCTTGTACATTCCATCGGATTTCTACTTAATATTTATGAATCTTCAAAATTTTCCTGAATTGGACGATATTCTGAGCATTTATTTTAACATTATCTAAATATCGTAATACAATGTCGATCAGTTTTCAAATTCCAGAAACAAACACTTGTAAGTTTCTATGTTATTTGAGTCTAGGCTACAGACGTATTTCTTCCATGCCCTATCCCCGTTGTTACGAAGAGTCTTGAAATCCTTTGTGTACCAGGCTATATGATAGAGACTGAAAAAACATAGCATAAAGTTCCATAAGAAAACATTGCTTGTTTAGATCATACGAAAAGATAAATGTGCTCGATAGTTTTTCTTAATTTTTCTCTATATTTGAACTAGTTCCATTATAAGTAGTTCTTATCTGATATAATTTACTGCTTTAAAAATTTCTAATTTTATATCTAGTTTTGGATTAGATATATTATAAGTAATTATTCGCTAGTGTTACAATAAGTGAAATAGTTCCCCTTCAACCATCTCTTCCACTATTACACCTTTGATGCTCTGGCTCGATTAAAAATTGTTGCTCAAATGAGCCAGCATTCTTTTTTATATTATGAATGTTTATTTTATGTAACAAAATAAGTATGCACATAAACAAAAAAATCGTAAAAAAATGTATTCTATTCTGGTCTGTACATGTTATGAACCAGTTGTCTTCCCAATTAACATCAAAATTATTACTGGGTTATATTACTGAATCCAAAAATTGTTTCCATATTAATATTTTGTATTGCGCGTGTGTGTGTACACGTGACCCAATTTTTTGTTTTTTTTTCAGTGCTTTGACTTGAATCTTAAACAATGTAACCACATTTTGGTGGGAGAATAGTTTTGTTATGGTAGATCTTAAGAGCTGCAATATTTCGCATCACAACTGCAACGTTTTATAAATAAACCAATATAAAATTATTCTTGAGTAACAGGTGTTGACAATACATTTCGTCAGTTTAGTTTGGTTCATAAATTTAAACGCCTGAAAAGTGTAAAAAGAGATCAAATAACCAAAGTGGTTAAAATAACCAAAACTCTTTATTGTGTACAAAGACTTGACTGACTTTTGTTTATTCTGTATATCAATACGTAGGGTGCCTTTTATATTTCGGGATTTGGCAACCCTGGTGTTGCAATCTGTCAACTGAAAGCTCTTTCGCATAGTTTGACATTTGTTGGCTTATACGTACTCAGAACGTTTTGACATACGAGCGCTATTTGTGTTGTTTATAGTAACTTAAAAGATTCATCTCGGTCTAAAAATGGAATTAAATCGTGAACATTTTCGTGCGATTATTTTTTACAACTTTCGACGTGAATTAACACAGCAACAGTGCATGGATGAACTTAATTCAATTTTTGGCGATGAAGCTCCATCAAGCACCAGTGTTTATCGATGGTATGGTGAATTCAATCGAGGTCGTAGTTCACTCCAAGACGAATTTCGTGAAGGTCGTCCGAAATCAGCCGTTGTTCCGAAAACCATTGATGCTGTGCGCGAACTGATATTGCAAGATCGTCATGTTACCTATCGTGAGATTGAGGCAACCTTAGGCATAAGTGGGACCAGCATACATTCAATATTGCATAAACATTTGACTGTCAAAAAAATTTGTTCGCGTTGGATCCCACACAATTTGTCAATCGCTCAAAAAAAGGCTCGTGTCGATTGGTCGAAGGAAATGCTCAAAAAATACGATCGCGGTGCTTCGAAACACGTCTATGACATCGTGACAGGTGATGAATCGTGGATTTACGCGTATGAGCCCGAAAGTAAACAGCAGTCGACTGTATGGGTGTTTCAAGATGAGCCAAATCCAACAAAAGTTGTTCGCGCACGAAGCACTTCCAAGCAAATGGTCGCCTGTTTTTTCGGAAAATATGGACATGTCGCAACCGTACCAGTAGAACAACGCAGAACAGTCAACTCTGAGTGGTACACAACCATTTGTTTGCCAGTTGGATCACTCTTCACCACGACAATGCGATCTCTCACACATCGGCTCAAACAACTGCATTTTTGAGCACCCAAAACATCGATTTGATGGGTCATCCGCCGTATAGTCCTGACTTGGCACCGAATGACTTCTTTTTATTCCCAACCGTGAAGAATAAACTGCGTGGACAACGATTTTCGACGCCCGAAGAAGCGGTTGCGGCATTCAGAATGCATGTTTTGGAGATACCTCAATCAGAGTGGCAAAAGTGCTTCGACAATTGGTTCAAACGCATGCAAAAGTGTATAGATCTTAATGGAGAATATTTTGAAAAACAATAAAGTGATTTTCGATGATTAATATTTATTTTTGTTCTCTAATCCCGAAATATAAAAGGCACCCCTCGTATATGACTTTATATATTGTTTAACACAAAAAATGTAGGTACCTTTTATGCATTGTCATCCAGTAAAGTATGTCATTGAACTATTTGAAATATTTTTTAATATATATCATATACACAAAGTCATTATATAAAAATAGTACTATTAAATAATAATGATACGGAATATTTACAACAAAAACTTTTGCCGTAGTCGTTTTAGAGCTGACAGCTTTAAAATAAAAACCGCTTAAAACCTGAGACACGTTTTATTAGATTTTCTTAGTTTTATCGGCTTCGTTTGTTTTCATTACTTATGTACCCCTCCCCCTACTAAGTCTTCATTCCAACTTAATATAATTTTTATAGCTTTGGAACAGGCATGAACTGCATAAACTGTATAATTTGTTTTTTTATAGGTTTTCCCCATAGCTTAGTTGCTTATACTTATTTATCTGTTTTGCTTTTTCTCATTTTTCGATATATGTAAATATATTTTTCAAACTGTTTATATAAGTTTGCGTGCTTGTTTTGTTTCTTGTTTTTAATTTAAGTGGTATCTAGTAATTAGCTTTAAGGCCATTAAATATTGCAACAACGCTTTCAAGCTATTTGAGCTGAACGTAATAGAGTTTTATTAAAATAATTAAGTATTTCCAATAAAATGATTTAAATACAATTTGTGCAAAATGAATTTTGTATTATATATATTTTAAAGTTGAATTCTGGATTTCTGGCTCAACCAGATATACCTGCTCATAATTTTTATTAAAAAATATCACAAAAATCTTTTTTATATATATATACCTGGCTTATAAAAATTTTTTCATTTAAAAAAGAAAATAAATTTGATTCTTTTTATCTTACTATGTCTTCAGCACTTGACTGCAATCTTGTCGTTGACACAATACAAATTTCTTGATTATGAAACATTTTTGCAATATTGATATACTTCATTTATTGTTCTTATGTATGTCAATCACTTCAATCACTTATTTTTCATTGTTTTTAATTTTTTTTTTTTATTTTTGCAAAATTAACACTTTCTTAATTTTTTGTCAGTTTTTTGTTTTTACTTTTGCTGACGAAATAAACTTTCATTATATTTTGTTACCTTGTTATTTGATGTCAGAGCGGAAATGTTTGAAGTTGCATTTGAAATGTAATGTTGTAGGTGTAATTTTTTACGATGTCTCTGAGTTTTGCAGATTGGTGACGATCGATCAGAAAAAGTAAGTTCGCTTTTAGATACGGCTGCTATATTCTTTATTCTTCTTCTTCTTCTTCGTATCATTAAATAAAGCTTTACAAGAAAATGGTATTTTCAAAGCCTTTACAAGGCATTTTTATTGCAGATTTTAAATTATCTTCCTCAAAAATCTCGATGAAATCGAATAAAATTCAATCTATTTTAAATTATAATATATGGGACCTAAGACCTCAATGACCTTTAGATCTACGACACAATTCTGATACTGAAAATCTTTAACATGAAAAATTTATGCAAAAATTTGATTCAGTCTGCTTATTTTTGTTATAACAGCATTTTGGGGTTTTCTTCTTTTCTTCATCTTCTCTTTAGCTTAAACTTTCTATGAAGTTTCTATGTACGCACCTTCAATGATCTATCATCGTTTATTTATTAGAAAAAAAATTCATACAAAAACGTTATTGTTGTTTTTCAGAACAACAATCACAGAATTATAAGGTTTATATCAAGGTTGATTTATAAGGTTGTCGCAGGGCTGATCGCACTCTCTTCTCAGTACCCATAATTGTCAAAACCAGCCAATTTTGCGAATGGCTACGAAAGAAAAACGGACGATAAAAGAGAGCACTTGCAGATTTTCTATGAGCTGTCAACTTCCATTTGACAATTATGGGTACTCGCTCTCTCCCATGCGACAACCTTATAAATCAACCTTGGTTTATATTGTAAAATCTAATTTTTCATGCATATTTGAAGAAGGCTTTTTAAATATTTGAATTTGTCAAGTAGCAATATAGCACCACACATTTAATTTTCAATGCAGTTATTTCAATTAATACTGAACATTCCTTGTTGAATTTTCCCTTAATTGCCATTAGAATTTTGTAATTTTTGTCGCCCACTCTCATGAAGTATCTTCTATTTACTTTGATAGTAACAATGCCTTGATAGTGACTCATGTCAATATAAATAGCTTTCAAATTTTTCATTGTTGAGCTGAGAAAAAATAATTTACAAATCTTCCGCTTTTATTTTTTATTGGCAAACTTTTATTGTTTACAATCAGCTCTTTAAACGTCACACAAAATTTAATTATTACTAGTTGAACTTGACATTAGAATTACTCGATATAGAAAACTTAATAGTTCAATTAATCAATTTAATGATGAGTACAACTGATTCGCTTTGAAATGATATTTTCATACCTCTTTGTAAAGTGTTTGGTTTGAATAGGAGCTGTTGATCTTGATAAATACAAATTAAGTAATTTGTATTTGTATTTGTATTTTATTTAGTTTAAACATGTTGACATTTAAGACTTAGTCCTTTACATGCCGCTTTAAAAGTGTAAATAACAACCTATATAATCAAAATATTTAAGAATCAATTCTACAGTTAAAAAGTAGACACTAATAATTGGATTCACAATCATTTCAACATAACAGTAACAATACAGTATAGTATTTATAAAAAATAAAAATGATGCGCATACATTATTTAGATATTACAGCTAATTAGTTTTTTTAATTTGTAAAGAAGAAATAATATGGAAAGAAATAAAGATACAATTTAAGAACTGGAAGCGATTTAAAGGAAACAGATGAAAAAGAGAGTCAGGAGAAATATTCGAAAATTAAATGCTTGAAGTACTTACTATTGGAAACAATTTTAATGTTATTTGGCAGTGAGTTCCATAGTCCTATTGCACTAACGAAAAACAGTCTACTTGAATTTACAAAGTTGTACGTTGGAATAATTAAATTCATGTTCCGTCTTGATCTACAAAATTTAAGCTTCTCAAAAAGATAGAGTGGATTACCCTGTGCAGGAAAATGCAGTTTTTTGCCTCAAGATAGCTGGTTAAGCCACAGCCCAATAGTTGATTGGTAAAGGTGATATGTGATCAAACCTTTTGATTCCGTAAACATAGCGTGCAGTATTATTAAATGCAACTTGCAGTTTTAGCAAAGATCTCGAGTCAAGTTTACTATAGACGACTTCTGCGTATGTTATAATTGGCAGTATTAGCTGCAATACTAGTTTTTTCCTGATGTCAACAGGCACGAAAGCTGCTGTCATGCGAAGATTTCGTAAGACATAGTAAATTTTGGTAACACAGGAGTTAATATGATCTTCGCAAGACAAGGACGAATTTATTTGATAACCAAGATTTTTGGCCTTACATACGAGTCTTAGCTCAACGTTATTGAGAAGAATTGGAGGAATATCATAATTTCGATAGGCATTCTTTGAAATCAGTAAGGCATACGATTTAAGAGGGTTTAGCTTCAGTTTATTTCGACTGGCTCATTCCGCTACTATACTTAAGTCTTCATTAACTTTTTCAATTAAATCTTCAACGAGACTAAGGGGCCTGGACAAGTACAACTGCAAGTCGTCAGCATACGCATGCATGGTTACATGATTACATTTAGAGAAGATGTCGTTTATAAGCATAGTAAAAAGAAGTGGACCAAGAACAGAGCCTTGTGGGACTCCACTCGTGGTTCTTTTACAATGCGAGAAGTTGTTCCCTATCCTGACTCTTTGGGACCTGCCGTCCAAGTAGCTATACAAAAACCGAACCGAAGCATTGGAAAAGCCAAAGTAAAATTCAAGTTTCTTACAGAATAAAAAGTGGTCTACTGTATCAAGCGCTTTAGAAAAGTCTAAGAGGCAGAGCAAACTTAGGGGGCACTTATAATATGGCAATCTTAAATCATCCATTATTTTTACTAAAGCAGAGGAACAGCTATATCCGGGCCGAAAACCCGACTGCAGCTTAGACATCAGGCCAAAAGTAGTTATGTGACGAAGAATCTGCTCAGCCATGAGAGACGCGCATATTTTTGAAACCGAAGACAAAAGACTAATTGGCCGAAAATCGGATGGTTCGGAAGCATTTGATTTTTTGCAATAGGAATGACTGCCGCCACTTTCCATATCTCGGGGTATCTCGAAGTAGTAAAGCAATGGTTTATTATATGTACAAGTGGACTTAGTACATGAGGCCATATACATTTTAGAAATTTTATTGAGATACCATCAACACCAGTAGCATTCGATTTAATATTTTTTATACATCGCGCTATATCCAACTCACTAACTGCAGTAAACTGAAATTCAAAAGGAAAGTTACGAGACACTGCTTTTTGCTTAAGATCTCCCAGCAAAAGCTTTTAAGTATTGCTTTGCGCATAATTATTTTTTGGAAGACAAGCAATTGCTAGAATTTTTTATTCAAATACATTTTAGGAAAAGCAATTTCTTAGTTTTTATTCATCTGGCTCATTGAATTATGTTAAGCGAATCGTTGCAATAGACAGTTTGTGATCTCTTAAAAATGTACAACACGGCAAAAACAAAGCTTTTAAATATTCTCCCAAAAGATATTAGAGTAATATTTTAAAAAAAAGTAATATTATACAAGTAATTTTCTTGTCGCAACATAAAGCGATATTTTCATGACATATAACTTTTATGAAACAAAAAGTAGATAGAGCACGTCAATCAAATAGAAAAAAAAATCACATGATTTCATGGCACTGGCAAATACATTACCGTTGAGTCTTGATTGATCGTTAATTCTTATTAATCAATTTTAAGATATTGAAAAATCATTTCTTTTAAGTATCTTGATAATTTAAAACAAACATAATACGGGTCTTAAAGTAAAATTTAAAAACTTGACATATTTTCTCTACAATAATCAGTGTCAAGATACAAGCGTCATTTACTAAAAAACAACACTTTAAATTCCAGATTATTAATAAGATTGATATTATAATCATTGAAATAAGTATGATTTTATACTGTCGCATGATAACTACGTGACTGATGTTTCTTGCGCAAACAACTCCAAAACACAATTGATAACTTCAGTTTTTGACCTAATTTTTAACAATAAGTCCTGTTATTTTTTAACAAGAAAAGCTGTGCACTTTTTAGTTTGATTGAATTTTACCAGGTAGTCATTTGTGTTAACTTAATACTTAACACATATCATATGATAAGTATGAGTCATCTTTTAAAATACCTTTTTTAGATGTTGTTATTTGAGTTGTTAAATCAAAAGTTGGTTTGAAATGTTGAATGCTGGATAATAACAATAGCTATTCTGAATAATTACGAACTTTATAGCCAATTTTATGACAACATAATCATTAATTTTGTGCATTTAAGTAAGCTTTCATAAGGATTAAGTTATGCTAAAGGTGTAAGAGGCAGAAGCTATAAAAGCTGTAAATGTATTTTAACAACCACACTGAAATCAAGATTTTTTTTTTAAGATCAGTACAGATCGATGACTTTATGCTTCCTATTGCAAAAAAGTAGCTACCATAGCTGTCGTAAAAAAATGTGTTTCATAAATTAAAAAATATTGCAATGCATAATCTTTCCTTTGTAATAATTAACACAAGCTCAATAAAAAATCGCATAAAGTTTACTAATCAAGATTTCCCAACCGCTAGGGAAAATGTCGCAACAACTGCGTCATGACGCTGTAATTGAGTCATTTCAAGTGCGTCACTACCCGGTCCCCACACCTTATCGTCATTAAGTAATAACTTTGACATTATTACAAAAGAGGGCAACAAGTGTAAAATTTTAACTTCATAAATAACAACATTCTCTATAAAACAAAAAAAAAAAAAAACATTGCTTTACAAATACACAATGAAAGCTAAAAATAAATTACTTAACATGAACTAAAAGGGAATTTATGTTTGTTTGTAAGAGATACAATCATAACATTTATTGTTGCATTAAAAAAAAATTACTTCAAAACAGATAAAAAAAAGTAAATCACAGTGACTAACTTTCGATGCGTAAAAGATAAAATTAAGGCGGTCTTCTCATTCAAAACCCGTTTTTTGGACCCTTTTTAAAAAAATTCTTATTTGAAAACGCAAAGAATAATTGAAAACTTTTTTTATTTATTGTATTACAAAAGGTTCAAAGTAAATAAAAAAAGTTTTTTTGCCTCGATACGTGGGCTGTTCAAAAAGTAATGAGACTTCAAAGTTGGTGGTGAAAAAAAGGTGTCGTCACGGCGGCCACGATTCCGGGTCTCCGGAGCGTCTGAAATGAAAAAAAAAACGGGGTTATAATCAGTATAGATGTAATTCTCGGGTGAACCTCAAGCTTAATTTTGTGATTTTTTTTGACAAAATGGCGGCCATTCAAAAAAAAAATTTCAATTTCGGGTTTTTTTTTTGTAGTTTAGTGTAAAAAAAAAATAGTAAAAAATTTTTTAAAATTATGGTCGAGGTTCACCCAAGAATGGTGACAATTCTGCGTCGATTCCATTTTGTTTCATAAAAATCGGTTCAGTTGAACTGGAGATATCATGGCCGCCAGTTCGAAAAACGTGGGTTCGAGATAAACGCGTTTAAAGTTTGAAGTAATTTTTTTGGGAAAAAAAAAAAAAAATCAAAAATGTTTAAATGCAGTTTTAAAGAGCTGACAATTTTTACTTACAAATATTAGTCGGCGATGCCAGCTCCATACAGGCCACCTTCCTCTTTTTCGTAGAAACTGCTTTCTGCTGCCCTCTCTGCTCTGCGAGCCGTTCTGCCAGCTTTTGATGATGCCGCAGCTCGAGTCTCTGATCGGTTCAATCTGTCTTCATTGCGAGATAGTGCGTATTCGTATGCGTTTTTGCCAATCGCAATACCCATCAAACCCATAATTTTAAGTATGGGTATAAAACCGTCGTTGAAGAGGCACGTTGCAATGAAATTGTCCACTTCGATGGTGCGTGCGCCTGAGTTGATGTGTTTGGGCGAAAGTGACCAAAGAACAGAATTGTAGGACTCATTGGAATTCTGAGTTTCAGATCCAAGGCATCTTTCAAGCAAATTATCTGCCGACAGCGCTTCATAAGCTGGTTTTATTACCTCCATCACCTTCTTGTCCATCAGACCTTGCTTCACAAAAAAGGCTGTATCTTCTAAAGTATTTCGAATTTCTAAAAATCCTTTTAGGGGCATATGCACAACGACCCAAGCTATAAATAAATGCAAACAAAAAAAGTTGAAAAAAAAAGTTGCTGAATGAGAAGACCCCCTTAAGGCAGCAATAAAAAATAACAACAATTTTGTGATTACAAAACTTTTCCTACCTAATGCTACCTTTTGTTATTATCTCTGAATCTCTCATAATCATAAGAGGTGCACTATGAATCATGACATTTTTTAAATTTTGATTAAATATAAACAAAATTGTTGAAATTTTTCAAGAAAACTTTCATTGAGCTGTGTGCTTTTTATCACTCAACTTTTGTTATCATTTGTTGATTTCACGTTATTTGCACGCTACTCCATTAAATAATTGCATAGTGCAATAAATGATAAGTGCAAAAATTGCGCTACTATTTATCAGCTTGAAGCGTTTTGCTTCAATGTTTGTCGTCACGCTTGTCAAAATCAGGCAAAAAAGACTGGAACTCGACAGATTTTTGTGTTTTTTTCTCTCAGAAACTCTCGATATTTGTACTTATAATACGTCTTTGTCTGGTTAGCAATGCTTTAGTGCTTTATAATAATTAGCTTTTTGTTAATATTATGTCTTCATTAAAACGTGTGAACTTTGAGCATTTTACGGTAGGCAATTTTGTCGCAGTTGAAGGCTCTCTCTGTTGTCGTAAATTACATAAGCTGTAAATAAAGTTTTAATGCCTATTAAAACCTTTGTATACATTATTATTAAAAGTGTCAATTAGTTTTTAAGTATAATTATAAGCATTTAATTTTTTTAATAATCTTTAATGTAAAGTATTTAAGAGGTGCTCGTGCGTACTTTACTGAAAAACTACTTACTTACTTAGATGGCGCCTACAACCGTAAGTCGGTTTCCGCGTGTCGTAAGAAATTGCGCCATCCATTTCTGTTTTGCGCTTGCTGGCGCCAGTTGGAAGCTCCAAGTTTCCTCAGGTTGTCCTCCCTCCAACGGAGATGCGGTCGTCCTCTTCTGCGTTGTCCGCCGCTGGGTACCGAATCGAATATTTTCTTCGCTGGAGCGTCGTCTTCCATCCGCTCAACATGACCTAGCCAGAGAAGCCGCTCGATTTTTCGGCGTATAGCTCATACAGCTCGCCATTGACACAGATTGGTCCGTAGATTCTACGAAGGATCTTTCTCTCGAACGCTCCTAAAATCTTTCAATCAGAGCTGCTCAACGTCCAGGTTTGTGCTGCATATAACAGGACGGGCATGATTAGTGACTTATAGAGTGTGACTTTTGTTCGTCGAGAGAGGGCTCTGCTTCTCAATTGCCTACTGAGCCCAAATTAACACCTGTTGGCAAGAGTTATCCTTCGTTTTATCTCTCTACTGATATCGTTGGTGGAGTTAATGCTGGAACCGAGGTAGACAAAGTCCTACACAACCTCGAAGGAGGTTTTGTCAACAGTGACGTGGGTGCCAATACGCTGGGACTGTTTGTTTGTTGACACCAGATATTTCGTCTTATCTACGTTTACTGCAAGACCCATGCGACTCGACTCTTTATCTAATTTGGAGAATGCTGCACTGACTTCGAGTGTGTTATGGCCAATGATATCAATATCATCGGTATACGCTAGCAGCATAACACTTATAGAATATTGTGCCGCTTTGTCTCAGATCAGCAGCTCTAATGATCTTCTCCATAATTAGATTAAAAAAGTCGCACGATAAAGAATCACCTTGTCTGAAACCTCGTTTGGTAACAAATGGGGGAGAGAGGTCCTTCCCGATTTTTACTGCACTGCTGGTGTTGCTCAGTGTCATCCTGCATAGACGGATTAATTTTGCAGGTATACCAAATTCAGACAAGGTGGAGTATAGGTGATTCCTTATTGGACTGTCGAAAGCGGCTTTATAGTCGACAAAAAGGTGGTGGGTGTCGATTTGCTTCTCTATGGTCTTTTCCAAGATCATATCTTAAGGTTCCAATCGTTTGGAATGCATTCTTCCAACCATATTCTGCATAAAAGCTCGTGAATGCATTTAAATAGAGCTTCGCCTCCGTTCTTAAACAGCTCAGCGGGTAGACCATCGGCTCCCGCGGCTTTGTTGTTCTTAAGCCGTGTTATTGCTGTCAATACGTCATTATAGTCGGGCAGCGGAACTTCAACGCTGTCATCCATAATTGGGGTTTCCGGGATATCATCTCTATTGGCGGGATTGTTGTCGTCATCGCCATTCAGAAGACTAGAGAAGTGTTCCCTCCATAACGTCAGTGCACTTTGGATATCTGTCACTAGATTCCCGTTTTCATCCTTGCAGAAAAAGGCCTTGGTTTTAGAGCCATCGGCCAGGCGTCTTATCTTTTCGAAAAATTTTCGGGCCTCGTTCCTGTCACCATACATCTCAATCTTCTCACACTCACGCTTTTCTGCCTCTCGTTTTTTCCACCTGAAAAAACGTTTCTCGTCCCTCTTCTTCTATCTGTATCGCTCTGTAGCAGCACGCGTTTCAACCGACTGCAGGGTGGCTTTGTAGGCGGCGTTTTTCTCTGCAGTGGCGTCGCGACACTCTTGGTTATTGGATTGTAAAGCTTTTTAAAGATTAAAGATTCAAAAGTTTTCAGTAAGAATATAAAACTTCACAAATTTTTGTATATATTATTTTCATTTCAGTCTAACAGTTACTGAAAAACTATGAAGAAAAGACGACTATTATAGTTTACATTTCCTATTTAACCTTCGTGCTGTACTTAAGAGATATCTGAGCTTGTCCCAACTCTGGTGGCAAATCAAATACGAATTTTTCAAACTCTTCACACACACCGAACAAATTTACAAAAAATTTGCCAACTGAATTGGGACAAGCTATATAATCACCGACGCATGAACAAAATAAAAAATAAGCAGAAGTCTTTAGATCACCATAACGCTCATAACAACTTTTCCAATTTTAATTTTGTGACCATTGGGATCATTATGAAAGCTTAGGTGAGTGGCGAGTGCAATTTTAAGTTGCAGACACGGTGGCCTCTGGGTGCATAGTGATTCCCTAAGTTTGTGGGCCTATCGGAACAAAAAATGGAAGCAATGTACATAGACAGCTTATGCAGAAGTCTGGATCAGGAATCTTTAGCCTCGAGGCCACTGCGCGCAGTGAAACGAGTGCGGACATGAATATAATAAATCAAAATCGAAATTTTGTAAATCTGAGTATGAGGTCTTATTAACAATACTTTATCTAAGAAATGTTTAAAATATTATCAAAAAGAAAACGTAAATGTAAAAGATTTGAACTGCGAAAGTACACACTTCAGTTGCATGTATCTTTTTTGTTATAATATGACTTTTTTACATACTTATTTAAATTGAATTATTGAAATAAATATTAATAGCAAGTTAAAATTTTTTTGCAATTTCAAGTGTGGCAATATTGTTAGCTTGGCATCACCAAAATGAAAGCTCTTTTTCTGACGTATAGTTTTTACCGCTATAAGAAACCATTGTCAAAAGAAAAAGTGAATTTATTTCAAAAACTTAACCGTGAAAGCAAATTAAAATCTTTAAAAAAAAACTTTTTTTTATTTGTTGATATTTTATTTCAATAGGTATGTACATTAACATACAAAAATTTTAGCAGCGAAAGCCTGCAAGTCTTTAAATTATTCAACTTTTTCAGTGCCAGCCCAAGTACAAATTATTGCAATTTTTGATGTATGGCTTAATAAAGTGAAATTATTTGTGGAACAAATTTTTGAAAACAAATTGGGAGAAAAACAAGCAAAGGAATTGAGGCTTATTGTTCTTAAATTTAGATCTAATTGGTCAAAATCATTTAGAATAAGATCAACTTTTGAAAAAACACTTGTTTTGTTGTTGTTTTTTTTTTGTTATGAATTCTGTTGTAAACATGTGTTTTAAATTTAGGAGCCAAGCACAAGCAGAGGTAGAGGCAGGCCAAGAGCTTTGTACGAAGATGGATGTGAAAGAACAACAAGAAGGAGAGTCGAAGAACTTGTTACGGCGAATTCTCCAGAAGAGCTGCAAAGGGCAGTTAAGAAAGTGTCCAAGGTTAATTTATAAGGTTGTCGCAGGGCTGATCGCACTCTCTTCTCAGTACCCATAATTGTCAAATCCAGCCAGTTTTGCGAATGACTACGAAAGAAAAACTAATGATAATAGAGAGCACTTGCAGATTTGCTATGAGATGTCAACTTCGATTTGACACTTATGGGTACTCGCTCTCTCCCTTGCGACAACCTTATAAATCAACCTTGAAAGTGTCAACACAAGAGACCACATCAATTCCTCTTCACAAAGCTTTGGCTCTATATGTTGATATAGATCTCTCTGTGAGGAAATATAATATGATTAGATCAGTTGTCAATTCCGTGCATAAAATTTGTTTTCCCTCATATTATGTACTTAAAACTGCAAAGCAAGGTATTCTACCAAATTCCATTTCAGTAAGTGAAACATTTGTAGGAATAGAATTGCAGGCTTTGCTAAACAAAACTGCAGAAAGCTTAATAGAAGCATATAAAATAAAAACTGAAAGTGACTTGATCTTAGAATGCAAGTGGGGATTTGATAGCAGATCAGGCCATAGTGTCTATAAGCAGAAGTTTGCTTCTGAAAATTCAACGGATGAATTTTTATTTGTTGTTGCTTTAGTTCCCTTACGATTTTTAAATTGGGCAGACGAAAATGTTATTTGGGAAAATAAAAAAATATTCATCAACACGTTTTTGTCGACCCATAAAATTAATTTTTATGAAAGAAAACACAAAGCTAGTTAAAGAAACGGAGGAGAGGTTAAAATCAGAAATTACAACACTGCAAACCAAAATATAAATGTTCACTTTAGAATGAATTTAACTATGGTTGATGGAGCTGTTATTAACGTATTGACGACTAATCCTGCTGCTTGTTTGTGCTTTTTATGTGGAGCAAAGCCCAAGGAAATGAATTCGGGGTGGGAATATCGCTAAGAGCAGTAAACGAAGATTATTATAAATTTGGCCTCTCTACTCTTCATGCAAAGATAAAGACTTTTGAGTGCTCATTGCATATTTCCTATGGTCTTCCACTTAAAATGTGGAGAGTAAACGCGCAAAATCCAATTTTTATGGAATATAAAAGTTAAATTCAATTGAAATTTAAACAAGAAATGGGGTTGATAGTCGATAACGTAAGGACTGGTTATGGTACGTCAAACGATGGAAACACGGCTAGACGTTTTTTTTGAAAACGTTAAGAAATCAGCAAGTATTACAGGCATCGATTGTGGCTTGATAAAAATTTTTTCTTTAATTTTAAAAGTAATTTCTAGTGGCAAGACAATTAATTTACAAAATTTTGAAATTCTTTTAAATGAAACATCTGCATTGTATAGATCATTATCTCTCTGGTACTATATGCCTACTACAGTACACAAACTTTAAATTCATGGTGCCAAAATTATAAAATATGCAGCTTCACCGATTGGGATGTTATTTGAACAAGCCTTAGAATGTACGCACAAATTAATAAGAAAAAAATCGCTGAAATCACCCAAGAAAAATAAGTAGAGAGCTCTGTAATAAAGATCTGTTTGTTAGTTTATTGCTATAAATTGCTATAAATAGACAAGAAAAATCCTGCAAATCAAAGCACGGAAACGAAATAGAAAAATACATATTACAAGAGGGAATTGAATTAGAGGATTATTGAATGGCAGATTTACAAAAAACTATGGAGTTATTTAAGGAATTAATTACATTATTTGCTCTACATTTTGGTTTTTCTCTTGTTTATTTCATTGTATATGAAATTTTTTATCGTCCTATAACTGTATACCTTAAGGGGTTACATGACATTGGCAGTTTTTTGAAATCGATCATTTTTTTTAATAATTTTGTATTTTAGTAAATATCCTTAAGATTCTTAATTTTATGGAAAAATCCTTACGTGTTCTAAAGTTACAGCCGGATTAGTGAGAGCGCATTTTTAATTTTTGCGCTACCTACGTACGGCAGCTGGTATATACTTGTTTTACTTGCTACCTGACTTTTTGGTGGTTGTTATTTCGTACCTTCTTGAAGGGTGAAGGGTGAAGCCCGAATTGCTAAACGATTGCAAAAAACTATAAGAAACAGCACAACACAAGATAACGAAGGCATACAGTACGAAGCAGGCATGGCAGATTGAAGATAACCTTTTTTTTTTCTTTGTTCACAAACTTTGAACGCGTTTATCTCGAAACCATGTTTTTCGTACTGGTTGCGGCACTAGCGGGTTCATTTTTTGACGAATTTTTTTTTTTTTTTGTATTTTTTTTTTCGATTTTTTATTTTCGACCTTTTTATTTTTTCGATTTTTTAGGAATTTTTAAAGTCAATATTTTTTTCGAAAAAACACACTTTCAAATTAGGAACATCACCAAAAATTGAAAAAAAATTTAAAAAAAAGCTCGCGTCATACGATAAGCACTTTTGCTAAGATTTAAAAAAGTAATTTTTTTTCCAGATCGGATAATTTTTGCAACTCCCAGCGCTGCAACCACGAGGCCCCGTTTTTTTCTCTGCCGCCAGTTTGGAGCTCTATAAAACCATGTTAGAGTAAAAAATATATATTTTTTGAATTTTTTTTCTTGTAATTTGTTCAATTCTCTACAATAATAAAACAAAATTTTGGAAAAATGTTTGTTTTTGACTGAGTTATGAATTTTAAAAAAAAGGTCTGTTTTCTCTGCCGCGAATGTCGTGTCCCATCTTAATTTAAATTAAGCGTTAGAGACTACTTACAACCGCCTAATTTACTCTCAAAAGACCATTTTTTCCACTCAAGTGGTTATATTATTTATTTTCTCATTTCATTTAAGATGTTTCATTTAAGATGTGAAACTTTCTGTCATCAAATAACTTTTAGTAATAGTATAATTTACTTTAAGTAGCACTTAAAGTAAGCCACTTGAGAAAATGTATGAATTTTCTTTATGACAGTAAACAATATTTATTTTTTTATTTATAACTTCTTCCTTCCGTTTGTAATGTTTTTAAAAATTATTAGGCGTTACAAGATAAATTTTGACTTGAATTTTTTTTTTAAATTAATTATTTTCGAGTTGCTTCTAAAGCAAATGCTTGCATTTCCTATGTATTCACTAAGTCTGTCTTTGTTTTTCGAATATGTATTCATACGCTACCCTATAGGAACAAACTAACTTGTTTTTAAAAACAACTAGATAAAAAACTAATTTAAAATAAACCAGTATATGAACTACTTTGAATTATATTAAGGTGGCAACTACTCTGATTTTGACATGTTTTAATTGCAAATTTTTATTAGATTACAAGTTTATATATATTTAACCATGTTATTTTATCAAATATTATTAACTTTAGACCATCAGTAATAGTTTTCAATTGGTTATTTTAAAGTCATTTAAAAAATTTAAATATAACTAATTTAACAAGTAGTTGAAAATATATGCAGACGAAAGTCAATTGACTTATTTAGCGGACATCACCATACAAAATATGTTAGTTCGTTCTATGGAAAAAAGTCAGAATTTCAACTAGTTGTGGTTGACAAAAAACTACTTTATCAACTACTTTTAAATAAGTTGATTTTCCTACAGGATATATATAAGTACAAAGATAAAATAGTTATGGAATTTTTTTATATATCTATTTTTCGTTTCAAGTTCCTTTCCGTGTTTCCTAACTCTTCAGGTATGATTTATAACTTTTAAATAATCAAAGATTGGTTAAAATTGCTTGATTGTCGAAACTTTGTTTTCAATATTAAAACGAGATAAACTACTTAAATAAAAAAAAAAAAAATATGATTTAATTTATCAGCAGATCTTTAAATCGTTCATAAATTTTGAATTTATTTCTATTTATGAGTAAAAAAATGTTCACTCTAAAATAAGCACAACGAACTTTACTTCAAATGTGAAAAGAATTCAAGCGCCCAGCTCTACAGTATAAAACAGCATGAAGCAGCTCACTTCAAAATTGAACAAACATCTGCTTGTTTTGAGTTTGACTAATTTTCTGGGCTGTTGTTTTCGTTGTTGTACATTAAGACTGCTCTTTCTCTGTCTACAGCTGACAATTTGTCAGTTGACAATTTAAATTGCTTCTTTTTTTTCTCTCTCGACTCTTAACCTTTCCGCCTCTGTCCAAAAATTTGATATGCTTCTAAAACAAATTAGTATGGAAAAAGGTCTTGAATTCTCGGCATGATTTGAGCAATTTGAGCATTCTATGGTAAGTGCTATTTATTGTGGTTGTTGTTGTTTTAGCTGTCATCGCTCTTGGTTAACTACAAATTAAGCTTAAAATAAATGCGTTTGGTTAGAATCCACAGGCAGGTGTAAAACACATGCTTACAGTTTATTATTCGGCTTCGTTTCATTTTGAACCTTTCATTAATCGGTGCCAAGCTATTTTTATTATCAAACTTTTTAATTTCCATTAATGCTCATTTCCATTTTATATATTTTTCTGAACATTTTCTACATATTTCTCATATTTTTCCTAATGCATTTTAATTATCTGTTTCTATCACTTTATTTTTAGCTTTTTTACAGTTATGGAAATTAAAAAACATTCGTAACATTCACAGTTTTATTGATTTAAGATTGTGTAGGCCTCATAGTTTTGTGAACTTTTGTTTATTTCATAATAACCCTATAGGAACAAACTAACTTGTTTTTAAAAACAACTAATTAAAAAACTAGTTTAAAATAAACCAGTATATGAACTACTTTGAAGTATATTAAGGCGGCATCCACTTCAATATATGAAGTAATTGAAATACTACTTAAAAACCAGTGATTGATAAACTACTTTGAATTATATTAAGGCGGCAACTACTCTGATGTTGGCATGTTTTAATTGAAAATTTTTATTAGATTACAAGCTTTTATATATTTAACCATGTTATTTTATCAAATATTATTAACTTTTGGCCATCAGTTATAGTTTTCAATTGGTTATTTTAAAGCAATTAAAAAAATAATTTAAATGTAACTAATTTAACAAGTAGTTGAAAATATATGCAGACGATAGTCAATTGACTTATTTAGCGGACATCACCATACAAAATAAGTTAGTTCGTTCTATGGAAAAAAGTCAGAATTTCAACTAGTTGTGGTTGACAAAAAACTACTTTATCAACTACTTTTAAATTAGTTGATTTTCCTACAGGGTAATGCTGCTGCATTAATACAGTGTGGCTGTAATTTTCTTTTCATTTTTATTGCCTGTTGATTATGTTGAAGTGGCTCTATATTTGTCCACATGATATGAAGTTTTTGTAGGCTTTTACAGCTATTTTTGAGAAATATACATTTTATCTATCAAAATCTATGATTTTTAGGAAATGTGTTAATCTGGTAATCAAAGCTTTGTTTTTTTGTATGATGTCTCATAAAAAACTGTAGAGACTATTTTAATTATATTTTTTTTAAAAAAATGAAGTCATTTAAGAGGTTATAAAAAGTATTTTAAGTTCAGAGTAATAAAAAAATGCACTCAGATCTTTATTGACATTAGCTGTAGTTAATGGAATATCTCTAAAAACTCTTTAATGTTCTGTGTTTATTGCTTTATATGTATATATTCTTTATATAAAATGGCTTTATATAAATGGCTAAAATAACAAGCTTTTTTTTTAAAAAAAAAATATCTGCCTCAATAACATTTTGCCTCATAAAACGCATGACATTATTTGTGAAGAATTATGCACCATCAGAGATCTACCAAAATTAGCTGGTTAACAAAATTAGATATAGTTATAGTTAAAGTAGGCCCATGTGTACCACTACTCATAGAATCTATAGTGCCTGCCCTTATTAAGTTCTCCAGACTAAGAGACTGACTTTTTGTGCTGATATCTGAGAACAAAGTGATCTCTAAAATTACTTAGGTCTTGGTTCTTGGCTTAGATCTACTGAAAGTTAAAAATTTCCTTACTTGCCTCTATTCAGTTCAATTATTCCATTGGCACACAAATTTCTCATATTCCCAGATTATCATCTGTAACAAAGCCCCACTACAGAATGGTTCGTGGCCAATAAGAGGTCAGGATGCTTATTTGTCGGGCCCCATTTGTTTATCATAACTGTAAGCTGGAGTAACCTTATAACACATCGTTCTTCCACGTTTTCCTATTTGGTATACCACCTTGTAGCACCTCGAGAAGTTTTGCTTTAGCGGAGTTCTGTGCGGAATTTTTAGATAAGAATAATCTTCGACGATTTTGAGGTAGTTTCGCAAACTGACTCAGCTGCTCTGGGGGTGTTCGAGAGAAAAGTTCTTCGCAAAATCTTCGGTCCTGTTCGAGTCGGCGATGACTATCGCATCCGAATGAACAACGAGCTGTATGAGCTCTACGAAGACATTGACGTATTTCGGCGTATAACAGTGCAGCGACTACGCTGTCTGGGTCATGTCCATCCTATAGACGACGAAGCTCCAACGAAAAAGGTGCTCGAGGCTAGGGTCGCTGGTCAACGACGACGAGGAAGACCATGCCTGCGATGGATGGACCAGGCCGAGGAAGCCCTAACCGCACTTGGTGTAACCGATTAAAGAAGGCGCTCGCAAAAGCAGAGACGCCTGGCCGAACACGGGTTGTTACGGCCACCTATGTAAGTAAGTAAGTAAGATTTTGAGGATCTTCATATGACCCGTAAAATTTCCTGAACTGTGATGACTTATTTTTTTCCTTCCTGAGTGTACTAAGACATGCCTCTTTTTCGATTGCTTTTCGATTGCTAGGGTTCATTCTGATTGCCCAGTGATTCTCACACATGCCATTTTTTACAGTTTCTTGAGCATACTGGTTGTTGTTCTTTATTTGATCTTTGGCGACCATGCAAGTGGCGCATATATTACCATAGTTTTAACAATGGTTGCAATACAGTGCCTACAGTGCGATTCAAGTAAGTATTCCAAGGAAGTTTATTTGAAAAGTCGATCTTATATAGGGAGGGCCTTATGAGGTTTAAGATAAAATAGCAGAATAAGGTATCAGAAAATTATTTTTTTGGGACTGAAAAAGTATTCCATAGAGATATTTTTTAAAAAACTTGTCTGTTATTTTGACATCAAAAACATTCACATATCATCAAAACTACTTCGTACAATGCATTTTTAAATGTAAAATTGTTACCTATAAAAAATAAATATCCAACCAGCTTACTTGATAATATATCTAGCGGATTATGATTTATAATAGTATTGAAGTTATCAAATTTTTTGAGAGTCAAAATGAAACCACCTTCCTCAGGAAAAAATTAAAAACAGCTTTTAATTAAGTCTTGAGTATCTTTAAAAAAAGCTTTACTAAAAACAAAAAAAATGATTTCAAACAAAATATTAAAATCTTACAGCATTTCGCGACATGAGCACCAGAGGCTTCACCCAGAGTTACATTAAGCGTTGCTTTATTAAAATTATTCAGGAAGAGCCATTACAAAACAGGGTTTCAGAATGAACATTTGAGATAACTGTTAGATTTCATTTTTCATTGAATTATTTAAAAAAAAAGAAAAAAAATACAAAACTTATTTTGCGGCTTAATAATAATAGTGAAATATATTGCACCCATATTTGTCTCCAAAATGTAGTTACAAGTGTCACGCACATTTCAAGCTTTGGGCCACCCTGGTGACGCACACAGCACTTTTAAAAATATAAAAGGGTGAAAAACAATTGGCTGGTATGCTGAATTTGACTTTTAAAAAGTTTTATTCAAATCGGAGATCAAAAATTCGCGAAAATTAACTTTTACCTTTTTTTCGTCACGTACGTTTCATCGATGAAAGGTTTTTTGTTTTCAGTGTACTTTTTTGATGTTCAACTTTACTTTTTTTTTAAATGATTGCATTTAATTTTACATTAGCCAAAGTTTCTTTACCCATAATTTTTTTTTTTACTAAAGTCAGATCATCATATATAAATGTTTTTCAAAGTAGGTACTTGTTTATATTGCTCACATACACTGATGGAATAACATTGACTTTGAGTTGAAAAAAAAAATATTTTTAGATTTTTTGAATAAATTTTGAAAATGGAGCATTGAGCTAGGACAATTTGACTATCACAATATAAAAATGTTACCGTTACTTTTAATTTTTTTGGACACATCTTGGTCTCGCTTTTTCTGTAATGTGTCTTATGTGAATTATAATGTTTAATGTGAAATCTATAAATAAATAAATAAATAAATCTATTTATAGAATCGAATAGAATCTTATAAATCTATAAATAAATAAATAAATGGAAACTTATATTTGCTATATACTGTACTGCCTAAGAAAGTTACTGTGAATATTATAAACGAAGGAAAATTTCCCTATTTTAGACTCAAACCACTTTTTAAATAGTTTTCTTTCTGATTGTTGTACATGTTGAGCATTTATTTGCTGCAGCATATAGCCAATCTACAATTATTCAGTGAATCTCAATTTGGTCTCCAGAGTTTTCCTGTAATCTTCAGCATGGATATCCATTTGATATCAGCCTGAAAAGAAGCCATGTTTTTACCTAATAGTTAAATTATATCGAAAGGTAATTTTTCTCCACTTGATTTTAATTATGTATTAAACCAAATTTTCTATTGATATCTGCTACATTAAAATAAAAAAATGTACATTGAAACTTAGATACAATTTTAATTGTGTCCCAAATATCGTCGGAAATATCATTCATTATTTGTACATTCCAATGAAAAATGTTAATTAGATCTATAACTGGCCATTATATCATAGCTTGGCTTAGAAATTTTAGTTATAAACAAAAATGTTGATAAAAGTAAATAAACAAAAGGATCAATCATACCATATGATCGTTTTATACCAGATGACATATTACTAAAACCTGAAGAAATTTAAGTTGGCAGGGGCAATTGCCGTTTGATAGATGACCTGCTTTTCTGTTGTATAAATAAAAGAATAGTCTATGTACTGAAAACTGCAATTAAAATGACATTAAATAGAAAATATTGCAACAACATTCACATCGGCAAACAACAAGAGTAACAAGGTAGAAATTTACCTTTAATAACAACATCGAAAACACAAACAATGCTTAAAACTAGCACAATTAATTCAATTGAGCGTAATGCCTAAAAACATTAGAGCCTTTATACATGCCTTCGTGCATGCCTTGTCATTACATTACGTACAAGGCCGCTCGTTACACATTCACAAATCAAATAAATCGTCGTGCATCTTTAAATTTAAGCCGACAACAAGTGATCCCAGACATCAAGACAAGGTTTGAGTACCAAAAAAAGATAAATAAAAACCAAAATTCTATGCCACGATAGAGCCTTGAATGAAACTTGAACCGCATGAGGAGCAGTACTCAGCACGTTTTATACATATTGACAAATGTCTTATGGTAGAGACAACCCAAACGGACGTCAGCCGCATAGACATGACAAACAAGCCTTAATCACCAGCTGAGAGCGAAAATGCGCTAATGAGTAGATTTTTTTTTTTTTTTAAACCAAAGAGCATTCAAAGTCTGGTTGTTGGTAGGGAAAAAAATTACTTTGGTTAATGAGTTAGTTAGATGGGCGTTTTGATAGCGTCAAATTTTGAGGTAGAGATGGGTGCTGCTAATGGCAGTGCGTGTTTGAATTTAAAATAAATGCTATACTTATTATTCCAATTCATTTACATGATAAAATTCAAAAATTTGTAAAAGAATTTAAAAAATTATGCGGGAGATGATACATCCCGATCTAATACTTTCAAATATTTAATCGTCCTAATCTGTGGTACTGAGGTCCAGTTTGAATAGACATTGGTTTATTGAAAGAGTTTCGAAACAAATATAAAAAAAATTCTTAAAAATAATTTAATAACGCATTGAAGAAATCAGCCAAATTATTCAAAACTTTGGTTAAGAATCCCAAAGAATAATCCCAAGAATAATCTTCCTGCACTTTACGGTCAGTAAGAACATGGTCTGAAAATTTGATTTTATTATACAGGGTGTCCCGCAATTAAGTGCAACTATTTACGGAGCTGAAAGATTATGTCGAGCTGAGCAAAAAATCGTATGGGAGGGGGGTGAGGGTCTATTTTCACATTCTTAGGAGCTACAGGATTAATTAATATTTCACGACTTTGATTCACGTTATTGTTTCTAGCAGAAAAACTAACTTACATATAAAACTTATTTTGAGAGCTCATTTAACAAACCCTACCAACTTAACTTAACCGTTACCGAGCTGTGATCGTGTGAAGAAGAAATCAATCGGTTGAAATTACGAAATTTCAACTTTGAGTGCAAATTTCTCGGAATTTTGCGTAATAAATAAATTTTTTTTTTAAATAAATTTTGTAATTTATTCAATTTTCTTTTCAATGGCACCAAAAACATAAACATATCTTTAAAAATAAAAAAGTTGGTTGTAGTAAAAAAGTTATACTCATTAGAAAATAATCACAAATAATGACGTTATAATTAGTTATGCAGTAAATTATATCATTGTTTTCTAATTAGTATAATATTTTTAGTACAGCCAACTTTTTTATTTTTTAAGATATGTTTATGTTTTTGATGCCATTAAAAAGAAAATTGAATAAATTACAAAATTAATCCTAATAAAAATTTCATTTAGTACGCGAAATTGTAAGAAATTTGCCCTCAAAGTTGAAATTTGGTAGTTTCAACCGAATGATTTCATCTTCCCACGATCACAGATCGGTAACGGTTAAGTTGGTGGGGTTTGCTGATATACCGTTGGAAAGGTAATTTCATTGGCTTTATAATGAGCTCTCAAAATAAGTTTTATGTAAGTTAGTTTTTCTGCTAGATCCAATAACGTGAATCAAAGTCGTGAAATATAAATTAACCTTGTAGCTCCTAAAAATGTGAAAATAGACCCCCCTCCCATACAATTTTTTGCTCAACTTAACATAACGTTTCAGCTCCGTAAAAAGTTGCACTCCATTGCGGGACACCCTGTATAAATGAGAATCAGTGCAGTTCAAAGTTTCAAGGTTAAGCAATCATGATGAACTTCCACGAAGTTGATTGCAGAGTTACTTACTTACTTAGGTGGCCGTGACAACCCGTGTCCGGATTTCGACCGACCTCATCAGCTCTCGCCAGGCGCCTCTGCTTTGCGCGCGCCTTCTCCAATCGGATACACCAAATGCGGTTAGGGCTTCCTCAGCCTGGTCCATCCATCGGAGGCATGGTCTCCCTCGTCGTCGTTGACCAGCGACCCTCGCTTCGAGCACCTTTTTCGCTGGAGCTTCGTCGTCCATACGATGGACATGACCCAGCCAGCGTAGTCGCTGCACAGTTATACGCCGAACTACGTCAATGTCTCCGTAGAGCTCATACAGCTCGTGGTTCATTCGGATGCGATAGTCATCGCCGACTCGAACAGGACCGAAGATTTTGCGAAGAACTTTTCTCTCGAACACCCCCAGAGCGGCTGCGTCAGTTTGCGAAACTACCCATGCCTCAGCGCCATAAAGCAGCACAGGTAAAACGAGCGTCTTGTAGAGTGTTAGTTTTGTCGATCGAGAGAGGGCTCTGGAACTTAGTTGCTTACTGAGCCCGTAGTAGCACCTATTAGCAATTATTGTTCTTCGCTTTATCTCCAGGCTGATTTCGTTGTTAGTATTAATGGCGGTGCCAAGGTATACAAACTCCTTGACTACTTCAAAGTTATAGCTGCCGGATGAAACGTGGGAGTCTAAACGCCGAGCTCCCTTGTTTGTAGACAGCATATACTTTGTTTTACCTTCATTTATCGTCAAACCCACTTTGGCTGATTCCTTTTCGATAGCGGCGAAAGCAGCGGTAACATCTCTCTTGGTTCTGCCAACAATATCAATATCATCAGCGTAAGCAAGGAGCTGGACACCTTTATAGAAAATGGTGCCATTACGATGCACACCGGCCTTTCGTACGATCCCCTCCATGATGATGTTGAAGAGATCGCAAGACAGTGGATCGCCTTGCCTGAAACCTCTTTCGGTATTGAAGGTTTCGGAGAGGTCATTTCCTACCTTGACGGAGCTGCGTGTGTTGCTCAACGTCATTCTGCAAAGTCTAATCAACTTTGCAGGTATACCGAACTCAGACATTGTTGCGTATAGGCAATCCCTTCTCGGGCTATCGAACGCAGCTTTAAAGTCGACAAAGAGATGGTGTGTGTCAATTTGATTTTCGTGGGTTTTCTCCAGGATTTGTCGTAGCGTGAAAATCTGGTCTATGGTAGACTTACCAGGTCGAAAGCCACACTGATAAGGTCCAATCAGTGTTTTTGTAATTGATTGCAGAGTTAATTGAAAGAATAAAACTAAAATTAATTGACTCCACAACGTGCTGTTGTCCACTGAAATTTGATTAATGCTACAAAAGTAAAATTTTTTATGTAGTTTATTAAAATCAATCATTTGACAGATTAAGCTAAAGCAATTTTATTCAAATTTAAAGTTATCCTTAATTTTTATTCATCGAAATTCATGGATAAAATTTAAAAATAAAAATTTTTTATTATATTTTACTAGAGGTCTGTCTACACAACAACTATCTCGAGACCATATATTGAGAAGTTTTCTTAATCTTTATGTTAGCAAAACGCAAAATTTATATTAAAATTTACGCAGACATAAAATTTGAAATCGTCGATGTACGTGTACATTTGTTGTTATCTGCTCTACCAGAATCTTTTAACTTTACAAGTAATCTGTAATTTAATCGGAAAAAGTTGAAAATTGTCATACAATGTAATTATCATAATATTGTTATTCTTTTATGAAATAATTCTTGTCATAAGATAAGGCAAGTGTATTATTACAAATTTTCTTGCATACATTTTTTTTTTTTTTAAATAAAAAACTAAAAATTTTTTGTTGTACATATAAACAAATTAAGATAAATTTATCTCTTGCTAAACACACACTTTTACCCCTTTGACTGTACTTCTTCATATTAAGTTTATCTTCCGTTCAAATGTTATTCAAAAACATTGTATAAATTGTTTAATTTGCATTTCCTCTTATCTTTGCCGAGCGTTACAAGCGGTATCCAAAAGCTTTGTTACCCACTTTGACACAGCTTTTTTTACTTTACCCCGCCACAGATACAAATTAAAAACCGAAAGTTAAAATGCACCGTACTCAAAGCATCCCACGCATTTTATGTTGTTTTGTTTTGCAGTGCTTACCATATTGTCTTGGTGACTAGATTGTTATTGTTATTGTTATTGTTGTCGACTATTTGTAATTTGTACTTGTCATAATTTTTGTCATAGTGCACACATGCACATACACACACACACATAAAGCTTTTTGTTCCAATGCACTCACGTTGTTGCAATTACATTGTTATGTTTGCGCACTACGTGTGTTTGTCAACAAATTTGTGTGTTAATTTGATGAAAACGTTTTGCTTTATTACCACTTCGCAATTTTATTAAAATAAACTTGACACAGAAAGAGGTTTTTTGTTTGTCATAATATGTTACTGCCGCTTATCTTTTAAGCGTGGTAGCGTCGGTTTTTTTTTTTGAGTGACAGCCTTAAAATATTTGTCTCTAGTTTTTGTAGTTACACATAACAAAAAAAAAATTGCTTAGTTTTTGTTAATAAGTAATATTTTGTCTGCGTTACTTTTTTAAGTTCATTAAGTTTCCGTTGTTTATCTCTTGGTCCCTGCTTAACAACAATTTATCACAGAAACTCAGAGTGATTGTAGTGAGTAATGATGGGAATCTAAATGCATAATTTAGTGGTGGAAAACTAACGATAGTACTATCGTCACCATAGATGGTTTATAACTATCGATACTATCGATGCTAAAAAATAAACTACTGATAGTGATTTTAACTATCGCCAATAGTTTGAACAAAAAAAAAATAAACTAAATTTTGAAAAAATTTTAATATAAAAGGAAAAATAAAAAAGTGTTCAAATATTATATCTACATTCTAAAAACTGATTGAAAGATTACTACAATAAATTTTGTGAAATTTGAGGCTATGCGAAACATTGTTCAAGAGAAAATCGCCCAAAGTGCCAAAATGAACAATCGCAAAATTTTTTGATTTGATGCACTATAATTTTGGGCGATTGTTCATAATGAACGTCTGCCCAAAATTTGGAGAATGAATAATCGCCCAACGTTACTTTTTGGGCGATTACTCATTTTTTTTTAAATTAGTTTAAAAATGTATGTTTGTCCAAAAAGTTAACTGTTAAGTGTTGATATAGTAACACTTTACATCCCAGTGGCAAACGGATGCATCCGTCTACGAAGACGACTTGCAAGACAGCAGTCCGTCTTCGAGGACAGATTGCTTCAATCCTATAGCTGCGCTCGAAGACCATTTCAAACAAATTAGCCAAACGACTTGCAAGACAAGTGTGTGCCACCTGTTCGAAGACGGCTCCAATACACGTCTTGATAAGTGTCCGCTTTCGTTCAAAATTGCTGCTCTTGTATGATTTTCCTTATTCGTGTTCTCTCTCATTTTGCTCTAGCTTTCGAAATGGATTGCAAGGCAATTTTATGTTTCATGTTTCAAGACGGCTCTAATACATGTCTTGCTAAGTGTCCGCACTCGTTTCAAGTTGTTGCTCTTTTTGAACGATTTTTCTCGTTAGTGTTCTCTCCTACAAATTTCCTGAGTCCTGTGCCATTACGGAATTAAAAGCGACATGTCCAATAAAACATCAGCATTGTGACTCTGTTGTCGTCAATGACGTCTTCAAAGACAACGTCCTCGAAGACTATTTTCACCACTGGGATATTATGCGTTATTGTCGGTTCACCCTTTTACGAAATAACTAAAACGTAAGTATAAAGAAATATTAATCATCAATAGTTATTCAATTTGAACTTTTGAAGATAAAACTGTTTTTGTACTCATTTGAGGTATTACAAATTTTGTAGAATACTTTAAAATATTTGTCTTCGAAATTGAAAAAATTAATGATTTCAGAAAAGGTGTTTAAATATATTCTTTTGATTAAGAAAAAGTGGGTGTATTTACAAAAAGTATTCTTTATATTATACTTACGTTTTGTTTATTTCGTAAAAGGGTGAACCGTCAAGTGTGCATAACATGTAAAGTGTTAATCTTGGTTCATAGATTGTTATATATACGACTAGTGAAGGGTGAAATAAAATGCTTTCTATATTTTTCGGTCTTTGGGTGATTGTTCGTTGTGTTTTTGGGCAAATATTCATTATGAATAAATACCCAATATTTTGGGCCATTTCAAATTTTGGTGATTATTCGCAGTTTTGGACGATTTTTCATACTGTTTTTTGGCGATTTTTTATTATGAATAAAAGTCAAAATTTTTGGGTGATTTTTCATTTTGGCACTTTGGACGATTTTCTCTTGGGCGATTATTCGCACAGCCGATATTTGATGCATATATTTTATCTCATTTTCTCGCTAGTTCAGAGTGTTTTCTCTCAGATAGTCGGAAAAGCCCTATTTTTTCGCTAGTTCAGCGTGTTTTCTCTCAGAAAGTAGTTTTTAGTCCACAATAATTGTCATATTGAATCACAATAACTGTAGGAAATCGTTGCAAATTTATTAAAGTATAATACTATTTCCAAAAATTCACCAATTCAGTATATTTTACATTGGTTCGAAAAGGGGATGATGATTATTGAACAAAATAGTGATATCAAGTAAAATATGTGTAGTAGTTTCAAGTTAATTTGTAGGCAAGTACACACTTCAACATTTTTGTGATATACAATACAAAACGAATGCAATGTTGATTCTTAGATATGTTTAGTTTTTATTGAATATCTGTGAATTTCTATTTAAATATCAAACTCTTTTTATAATTCACTTGTAAAGGGTGATTTTTTAAGAGCTTGATAACTTTTTTTTTAAAAAAAACGCATAAAATTTGCAAAATCTCATCGGTTCTTTATTTGAAACGTTAGATTGGTCCATGACATTTACTTTTTGAAGATAATTTCATTTAAATGTTGACCGCGGCTGCGTCTTAGGTGGTCCATTCGGAAAGTCCAATTTTGGGCAACTTTTTCGAGCATTTCGGCCGGAATAGCCCGAATTTCTTCGGAAATGTTGTCTTCCAAAGCTGGAATAGTTGCTGGCTTATTTCTGTAGACTTTAGACTTGACGTAGCCCCACAAAAAATAGTCTAAAGGCGTCAAATCGCATGATCTTGGTGGCCAACTTACCGGTCCATTTCTTGAGATTAATTGTTCTCCGAAGTTTTCCCTCAAAATGGCCATAGAATCGCGAGCTGTGTGGCATGTAGCGCCATCTTGTTGAAACCACATGTCAACCAAGTTCAGTTCTTCCATTTTTGGCAACAAAAAGTTTGTTAGCATCGAACGATAGCGATCGCCATTCACCGTAACGTTGCGTCCAACAGCATCTTTGAAAAAATACGGTCCAATGATTCCACCAGCGTACAAACCACACCAAACAGTGCATTTTTCGGGATGCATGGCCAGTTCTTGAACGGCTTCTGGTTGCTCTTCACTCACAATCGCATTAATTGTTTGCTCACTTTCGGGCTATTCCGGCCGAAATGCTCGAAAAAGTTGCCCAAAATTGGACTTTCCGAATGGACCACCTAAGACGCAGCCGCGGTCAACATTTAAATGAAATTATCTTCAAAAAGTAAATGTCATGGACCAATCTAACGTTTCAAATAAAGAACCGATGAGATTTTGCAAATTTTATGCGTTTTTTTTAAAAAAAAAGTTATCAAGCTCTTAAAAAATCACCCTTTAGTTTAACTTACATACATTTATATTAAATTTAAAAAACAACACATGCTGTGGGTCTTACGCCCACAAAACCTCGTGGTAACAAGTGTTTCCATTACCAACTGAGCCTTCAGACTGTTAATGGGCGCATTCAGCGTAGTCAACAGTTAGCAACAGTTGCGTAAATGTTCGCGGAATGGTACAATTATTTGAGCGCTCACTTAAACTGATCAGGTAGCGGACGCCATTTAATCAAGCGAAAAAATTCTATGCTACCTGAACTCAACTGTTGAGTGTTTTAACCTTTAACTGGTACACCTCAAAAAATGTAGTTACAAGTTTATGTTTTTTTCAAAGAACGCCTTGAATAAAAACACGACTGATCAATGCGAAAGCATTCACTCACCTGAAAGCTTGAAATGTACTGAGCGTTAGAGAATGAATGGTGAAATAATGAGATAAATATAATCTTTTCTTTTTTTAAGGAAAGTTAGGGTTAAACTTTGACTCTAAATTCTAAACTTTGACAACTTTTCTGACGCTTAGAGTAACAACACATTCAGAGAAAAACATTGCTAACTAAAGTATCGCTACCATAATAATTCACAACAGTTGACTACGCTGAATGCGCCCAATGTCAGCATGGGAAAAGCAAGTGAAACATAAACTTCTGGTTACTAAAATATTGTAGCAAAAATTAACTTGTCAATTCCCACCAAACAAAATGATTCACTAATGTTATCGTTTCCGAATCGCATTCTCGTACACTTCATTCATTAGCAATTACTAGTAGCGATTCATTAATAATATCGCGAGCCGGATAAATTCCTCCTTCGTTAATGAATCGTCAAAACCGAAAAAAGCAATTCGTTGACGAGTCACCAAAACTATAAAAAGCAATTCTTTAATGAGTTTCCAAAACTAAAAAAAGCAATTCGATAACGAATCATATAAATCATAAAAAATAAAAATAAAAAAATAAAAAATAAGAACTAATTTCAATCTCGCTTACCACGTCAAGAATTGGAACCACGTCATCTGAATGCTAGTCCGGCACCTTACCTACTCGGCTAGTTCAGATGCTGAATATATGTATCTTGCTTAATTTGCTTGATAATAAAAGCCAGCATACATGGGTTCGAAAACAAACTTGGTCCAAAAAAAAATTTTCCGTTTTGTTTTTTTTTTGTTACTTAGGCATTTTTTTAAAAAGATTTGGCTTTTCAAAAGTTCGAAGCCATTTTTTTTTTATAATTTTTTGACAAACTTTTTTCGGCTTCGTTATACATTCGTCAAAACCGAAAAAAGCCATTCGTTAACGAGTCGACAAAACTATGTAAAAGCAATTCGTTAACGAGTCGCCAATACTAAAAAAAGCAATTCGTTAACGAGTCGCCAAAAACTATAAAAAGCAATTCGTTAACGAGTCGCCAAAACAACAAAAAGCAATTTGTTAACGAGAACTTATTCATATGAAAATCTTGAACAAATTATAAGTGGAAATTATTTATATAAAGAATAAGCACGAAATAACATAACAGAAGAAAAAAATATTTCACAAAATTTTTTCATATAAAAATTTATACTTAAGTCTTTTTTTCACTTAAAACTAAAAAAAATAAAATTTAAAAACAAATATTCGCTTAAATAACGTATTAACAATAGAAAGTTAATAAAAATTACTTTTCTTAAAAAAAATTGTATATTGAAAAGTCGGAAAAAATTGTTTTTTTGTTTTAAAACATCTTAAATGGAGTTTAGGAAAGTCTGAAATCATGACTTCGGTGCTTTCTGTAAGCATCAAGCCAACCTCTGATGAAGTCGGTTTCATTAACTATTCAAAAACTTAAAAAAAACGATTCACAAGCGATTCGTTAACGAATCACCCCTCGCCACAATGTTCATTGGGTTTTTTGTGAATATTTCAGAGTGTGAATATAAAATAGAAGAAGATAATAATACATAATAAATACATTTTTGTGTACTACTTTTGATAAAATATCTGAACTAAAATATTTTTGTTATCAATCATATTAACTTATTTTTTATTTGACAAAAAATTTAATTCCAAAAAACAACATTTCCTAATTAAGTTCTTAAAAATTAAAAATTAAACTTTAGCAAAATAACTTAGATGAAAAATTTTAAAGTTTTTGCAAGCCTAGAAGAGTCTAGGAAATGTTATTCTCTATTGTTGAAAATATATACATATAGCGATTTATAATGATAAGTTACTCTAATAACTGAAAACATAATACTATTTTATAGGGAAAAACTTTATCTTGTTTTGAAATTTCTCAAAATTTATGTTTTTGAGTTAAGCGGTTTTAGGGTTATTTCCACCAAATTGATGCTTGCATGAGACAAAAAATCTCTTGGAAGCAATACTATCAGGCCTGCTAAAGGGTAGGCCTCATAAAATTGCCAACTGGGTTGTAAATATAAATATTATTAAAGTTGAAAAGTACATCTGTGGTATGTTTCGAGAGTAAAAGTTCAGAATAGCGCAGGTTAAATCATATTGACAAGAAATAAATAAAAATTGTTTTTTAAACATCATTTTTCATTTATGATTTATTAACATTTACAAATTAACATGCAAGTAAGTGCTTGAATATTTTTCAAAATTATTGATAACATTTTTATGTTTTAATTCTATTAAAATTATGATCTTTGAGCCTATTTGCACCAGCAATTCTCAACGAATCAATTAATGAGCAACTTTTACGGTATAACTTTGAGGTCAGATAAGAATTGAATTTCATTTGGATTTTTTTATTCAAAAGTCATAGAAAGTTCATAAGAGAAATGGGTAAAGTTCTAATTTGAAAATAAGATTTGATTTATGTACTGTATGTATAATAATAAAATAAAAACTTGAAAGATATTTTTTAAATTTCATTGTATTTGTAGATTCCATAAATTTTTTTCACTTTCTCTATTAAGTTCTTGATTATCATTATGATTATCATTATTTTATATTATTATAAAACATAATATTGGGGTAAAATATCGCTACTGATAAATATTTACACTGTAAAATGGCCTTAATGATTATTTTAATCCTACTCGGATTTTTTATAAGACTTGTCTTTAATCTTTAGCTCTCATTTGATTCCACCTTGTTTGAAAATCTAAACATGTGTGACGAAGTACCTGTTTTCTACACTCCCATTTTAACGTTCCCAAGACTTTTTCCACAAAAGCAAATATAATAGTAAAGAAACCCGAAGCCTCCAATGAATGAAAGATATTTATAGAAGAGACTTAAAAGAACTGAACATAGCCATAAATGTCAGATTATTGGGTCAAAAAAATGCATGCATATTGTTACTGCCACTTATTGTTAAGCGATCTGGCTATTTTTTATGCTACCCTCTGTAACATAAAATAATAATGTCATAAAAGAAACGACTTAGGGAGCGTTCTTACTCTACCAGCACCATTCAAAGGCGGTCTTCTCAGGTTTAATGCTGCTTAATGCTGCCACCTAGAATGAAAATAACAATACATAAAAGCGTTTATGGCGTGCTACGATCAAAGAGCAAAGAACACTCAGACAGCTGTAGCAGCTTAAGATTTTACAGGGTGTTCTAGTAGTCTTTATAAAAAAACAACCATTGTTTGTTCAACAATAGCGGCCTTATATGTGAGATAATTTTCAGATTTTTCTTTTCATTTTTATAGCATGTCACTCATATTTTTATAGCCAAAAATTTGAGAAATTTTGAAATCGGTTTTTCTGATCTTAAGTAGTATAAAAAATTTTTCATAAAGAAACCGTCTATTTTTTCTAAATATAAACATAGAGCTACCGTAAGCGTTAATCACAATAAGTCGTAAATGAAATTATTTTACGATGCAGGGCTTAAAATATCTAACAAGTGATCTCCGTGTTAGAATAAGAATTTATGAGTTTGCTACATGAGAAAGTTAAGATATAGAAATGTGTTTTTTATTGTTTTTTGATTACAATTGCTAGTTTTGTTCCAGCAGTTTATGTTGATGCACTTAATTTTAAAATGTTGTTCTTTACTATTAAGGATTGGAGGGTATTTTAAGTTTCGTTTAACAACTCATCGTGCCCCTATTTAGCTCAATGCTTTAAATTTTAACACACATAAAAACAGCTCGAGATATAGTAAATATTTTAGATATTATTTAAATTAAATTTAAAAAGCACGCACTTTTATTTGTGCTGCATGCTGTTGTGATTCTACGAATAATGAATGTGGAACCCTTTCATTTTAGTTGCGGTACAATGATGTTTATGATGTTCCATTTGGAATTTCTACTTGCATAGGGGTGTATTTCTGCCTAAGCCAATAAAGAGGTGGTTCTGTTGTGTTAAACAACACAAAGGAAGTGCTTTGTTGACTAAATGAGACGACTAATGCATGTTTGTATTTTATCCCCTACTAAAAAAAAGTAGCATCGAAACATTCAAGTGACATATTTTAGTGAGTTACTTAGGTTGTTTAGTTTTTGGAACTTTTCATGAGGGTCTAAATTTAAATATTCACATTTCACAGAATTGAACTGAGAGTTAAAAGAGTCTAAATTAATCTCTATTGGAGAATTATTTTTTATTATGAGATTTTCGTGTGCCTAAAAAGTTTTTTTATAGTTTTATTTAGTAGATTCATTTGCCTATCTTCTGCTGATTTTTACACTGAACCAAATATTGTTCTTTAAATCAATGGCCCTTAGTGATAAAGAACTTTTAGGTCGAATCTATCTTAAACTGAACTTGTAGCCTTTCATTAGGTCTGTTCGCGTACTCAAAATATTTTAATAATTTTTACAAATTTTACAAATTCTTACAAGAAATCCGTTCGTTTACCCAAAAAACTTGCAAGTGAGAAAGAAAATAAGAGAGTACGATTTTTCTCTTCAGTCCAGTTTTGAAAAGTTTTTGCTGGTTGATTTTCTTCCTTCAAGAATTTTCATGAAATAAAAAAAAAACAAACGTCTAAACCAGATGTTTTAAATGTATTAAATAAATAAAAAATGGTTGAGCAAATAAAATTATTATTTTTTTACATATTTTTAACATAGGTACCATGAGCATATGTTGCATTGGTCATGCGCAAAATTTTTTCGCCTTTTCTAAATTTTAAAAATTAGCTATTAGCTGAAAGTCGTGGTTTTTTTTTTTTTTTTTTTTTTATTTTCTTTTCAGATTTTTGAAAGTTCGACATGCATTGCAAATTTTACAAATTTTCTGTTCGGGTACTTTTTCAGATTTTCATTGTTTTGCGAGAGAATTTTTTTCTTACTCTCAAAAATGTAAACGTAAAAATGTGCAAATTTTTACTGTAAAATTACGCGAACAGAACTATTGTTTGAAAGCAAAAGTCGAGCTTAAAAAAGATTCACAACGTTACACATATTATAATAATGTGAGAGCTTTTTTTAGAGTTGAGTGCCAGTCGAACTTCAGAATCTCTGCTGACAATCGCAAAGATGGCAGCTTGACTTTCTAATAAAAATCCTTTCCATTTTTGTCTGCTGCTGAAGACTGATTTTGTATATTGATGTTATACCAAATTTGATACTTGGAAGCAATTATTTCAATTATTCAATTCCAAAGAGATTCAGAATAGCATGCATGTCCAAAAATATAGTTTATTATAAGTCTTGTGACTCTTTTACACGAATTGCTATCTAAGTCACCAAACATTTTATGAACTACCTCTATAGATAGAATATTTAGCATCATATATTCACCTGCCTGTGACGTGGATATCTTAGCTTTCGTGAGGGAGCTTATCAACTTGTTTTGGGTCCATCAGGCTCCCAGAACTTGCACCCGATGAGCTAACACCTGAAAAAAAAAATGCCAAAAAAACCCTAAATATTTGAAATATTAAATTTCGGAAAAAAAGCCAAAATTTGAAATGGCAATTGAGCCCAAAAGTAGGTAAAAACGTCCAAATGGTTTGGAAATAAAGTCCGAAAAAAATATAAATAACGCCCGAAATTTTCAGCAGTTTTTGGGGCTTTATTTCAAAATTTTTCCGACATAATTTCCATGATCCAGATTCAGTATAAGATTATCAAAATATAAAAGAACAGATTTGAGTTGTAAATTAATGTTCCCATGTGAAAATATCTGCAAAGAGTTCCTTCATACTTTTTGTCTTTGATGTTATTCCATGAGTAAGGCGTCCGTGGACATTATGTCCGTATAAAATCCAAATGGTGTTATTTTTATGTTAAAATGATTTGCCCTTTTACGGAATGTTGTTTTTATTTTCCGTACAAATTTGAAATATATATAAATTCATAATAATATATATATAATTTATATTATAACGAATTTGAAATTTCTTAACTTTTCGGTAAATAAAAATGTCGGTCGTTTTTCCATATTTTAATTAAATTCCTAAATTCCAAGCTCATTTTTCGGACCTTTTTGCTCTTCAAATATTTGGAAAAAAGACCCGGAATTAACTAGCACAAACACCCGAAAAACTGACATTATGGCCAGAAATTCCTAGGAAAAAATAGTCTATTTTGTATAGAAAATTTGGAACTATTTTGCCATTTTTTTCGGGCATAATTTCATCTGGCGTAAGTTCTGAGAGCCGGCCCATCATATTGTCCACCATACCAGGGAATCAAAAGTGAGTATAGTGGTGAGGAGCGCGATATACATCTGATGGATTATATGTGGTAGAAATATCCAAAGATAATTTTAATTAACTTTTAGTGTAGTGAGTTAATGTTTCCTTTCAGTTTCGGTCGAACACTTCCTAATGTTGACGATCCATGGTTTCAAGACATCAGTTAGTGATAATTTATTTGCATAAACTCCAAATTGTTTCTTCTCTCTACTGGTTTTATCCTTGCCTTTATAACTTATCGGATCAGTGGCCACGTTTGAGCATGTCCGAGTGCTTTTGTACACAATTTGCAGTGATGTATACGGGTCACCTCACTGCCAAGACTTTCTCACCAGAAGCTTTAAAAGATAAAAATGTCCTCACGAAGAGCAGAGAGTTCTATATTGATACTAAATGGCACATCAAAAGCGTGTACTAAAAAATTATTTTTAGTGAAGTAATTTTTTTATAAATGTAAAATTTTTTAGACAGAATATATACATATTGCCTATCCTCAAAAGGTGGTTAAGCTTTACCTAAGACGTCTTACAACAGATTTATTTAGCAAGCTAATATTGGAGCTTGATGGTAAAATCAATGAATTTTAAGCACTTACCTACATCCATACACGGTAAAAATATGTAGAAAATTGTTATCTATTTATTGCAGCTGTACAGGATTTTTCCAGAAATTTTGCTCTTTTGGCTCTTTTGGGGAATTGTTTGGTGTACTTCGGTAAAAAACTACTCTTTCAGGTCTGTATGTTTGCCCTTCAATTTCTAAGATATTTAGAATCGAATGTAAATCCTTGACATCCAGACAAAAAAGTCAAACTTGGTGAAAGTTTCAAGCAAAAAATCCGCAAATAAATATATCTTATCAGCTGCATATATTCTTCTGTCGCACATGGAACTATTTTAAGCAACAAGAATAACAATGGCAACAAAAAATGCACCAGCAGATACGATAAAACTATCAGAACAATGAACTCCCAAGCAAAGTCCACAACTCCCAACAGGTAGCTAGAGCAAAAAAGAAATCAACATGGATACCACTGATAAAAAAAAAAAAACACCGGCACCAAGAAGAACCTTAACAAAAATCTTAACAATTGCTGCAATTGGCAAAGAATGTCGGCAGTATCGTCTTGTATGAATGTGATCGTAAAGAATAGTCTAAAGAAATTCTAAAATATATAAAATTTATTTTTCTCTAGTTGGAATGAAGTGAAAATAATTGTTAACGAAGGCTAGAAGATATTTCTGCGTGTCATTGTGAAGGTTGAAGGCTAACACGCTGAAGCCGCTACCATTTATTGTGTGGCGGCAATGATTCAAACATGGTATCGCGTTGGCACAAGCATTTCACAAGGACGTCTTATGACCAGACTTTAATTGTTGTCTGGCTACAAAAACAACACCAACAAAGATGCAGCAGCATTGCCAAACAAATTCTAAGAACTTTTTTGTGGATAGAGTAATGATTGTTGTTGCACATTACGTTCTTGCTGCTGCATTATTCCAGTGTGTGGTGAAGCACAAAGAAAAACGGAAAACTGTTCCTTGTTGTTGTTGTTTTTGTTAGTTTTCCACGCTATTGTAAGATGCACTGGTTTATTGGCCATTTCGGGCAAAGGTGCAAAGAAGGTGTTTTGCACACACAATTATTATGAGTTCGTTGCACAGCATGAAGATTTCGAGGGCAAGACTACAACGAATTTTTAATTTGCTTTCATTTTTCAAAATAAAACGCCGAGGTGGAGGCTAATTTTTATTGCCAACTCTGGTTAATTTTTCGTTTAAAATTTTGTTTTTTTTTCACTAATGTTTTTGTTGTTGGAAACATACATTTTATGTGCACCTAAGGGATCTTGTGTAGATGTATAACAATTTTTCATTTGTTTTTCTCGAATTTAGAATTGATTTGGCTGCGTTTTTTAACGATAAAAAAAATTAGAAAAATAAACAGTCACGCTTAACCGAAAATAAATTCTTATTATTTCTGTAGCATTCAGAGCAGTTCCATAAAAATTGCTTTTGGTCTTTGTTGTTATTATTTTAGATGTTCAACAACAATGAAAATAAATAATGATGTTTTAACTGCTGGAAATTTAATTGTATTTATTTTGTTGTTGCTGTTTTTTGACTTGTAGAGTTTAATGACTTTTCAACTATATGATTTTTGGATATATTTCTTAAGATTATCTGGCATTTTTGAAATTGCATTATTTTTCTCTATTTTTCTTTCAGTTGCCTTTCCTATACTTTGCTTTTATATCTGGGGTGATTCGTTTAAACGTGGTTTCTTCTGTAATGATGAGTCGCTGATGCATCCCTTCAAGGATTCAACAGTGAAAACTTGGATGTTGTATATAATTGGTCTGGTGTTACCAATATCAGTGGTAAGTTTTTATTAAATCTTAAATTATATTTGGAAGGACATTTTAAAAATATCTAATAATTAGAGCATTAAATATTACAAAAAACAAAAAAAAAAAACAAAATGTGAAGTGTTGGTACAAAATGAGTTATATGCTTTCAAATAGCAAACCAGTTGAGCTATAATTTTTAAAAAATTTCTGACCAATTTTTTACCTTTAAGTCTACGAAAGGACTTTGACCGAAGTTTTCAGGATTAATTATGTTGGGTGTGTTATTTAACGTTTATAAGCACATGACCGAGAACTGAACCCACAAGTTTTTGTTAATGAAATCGTTAAGAAAAACTTATTTGTATTTGAAAAAATTTGCTGTATTTTATTTAGGATCGGTTTATTCCGATTCATGAAAATTGAAGTGTTCCTTCTCGTTAAAGTGTACAGCTACGGACCTCATCAAAAAACTTTTTGTTTGATACCTTCAATCTTTCCATTTTTGCTGAAGTTTTATTTAGTCAATACTGGGTTGTAGCAGCCGCTTAACATCAGCTAAGCTAGTAGCATATAAAAGTTGTTCTGAATAACAACAATTTGCATTAAAACAAATTCCCTACTCACTATTGCGATGCGACAAAAATTCGCAAAATTGATTTGATTGTACATCACATTTGATTTTCGCATCGCATTGATTTTCGCATCGCATTGATTTTCGCATCGCAACACAGAGTAGGGCCCCAGGTGTTCTACCTTATATTTGGTTTTGACCAGCCTCTGCCTTTTTTGTTAGCTAAGGCCTTAATATGGCCGAACAGCTTAACTTCAAAATTTCATTAAAAATGTTATATTTTGTATGACATACGACAGCAAAAAATTATTGAAAAAATTTGCAGACCTATTCTTGAAAATTAACCAGTAACCCAGTATTTTTTATATTTCATCTTGTTTGTTGTAATTTTTTAATTTCAAAACAAAATTTGAAGCTCAAAAATAAAAAGTGTTGATAAAAATTGTCAGCTGCTTTCATATATTGACAAATTATCCTCAAATGCATTCTTATTGGCATTACAAACGTAATGACAAAGTTAATATACCCCTTAGCTGCACGGTCATATCTGAATTATGAATTTTATAACTGGTATATAGTTTTTAAAAATTTGTTACGTTCCTTTTCTAGTCTCGCCAACTTTTGGAAAGTTACTTAGAACAGATTCTACCCACCCCTATGACAAATATTAATACCACGGTGTAGATACTTACTGAAATAAAGTATCAAATTCAATTGACACGCCCCTTGTTTAATACCGACCAATTTTCTACACTACGGACTGCTCATTACATCAAAAATATATGTATGTGCAAAATTTAGTTGAAGTTGGACAAACGGTGAAATAGTAGTTCGATTGAATCTAAAGTGACACATCCCCTTGTCCAATTCAGCCCATTTTTCTATTCTGCGTACTGTCAAAAATACAAAAAAATATGCAAAATTTGGTTGAAGTCTGACAAACTGTATAGAAGAAATTCAGTTAAAATTAAAGTGCCACACCAACTTGTATAATAGCGCCTACTCTTCTAGGCTTTAAACTGCTCATTATACCAGCTGCCATACAACTAAAACATATTTTGCGCTATATCTTAGGAATGGAATAAGCTACGATAGCAAAACCATGTATAGACATCTAAAATGTGATTTCAAAAAGTATCAAAGATTAACACATTGATTGGATAAGTAGGCGTGGCAGCTGCCATACAACTTAAACACATTTTGCGCAATATCTCAGAAATGAAATAAGCCACGATAACAAAATCAAACGTAGTCGTTTAATATATAATTTCTAAAAACGTAAAAAATTTCAGCGCGATTAAACAAATGGGCGTAGCACCTCCCATGCATATGATATATATTTTGGCCCACAACTAAGAAATGGGAAAAGCTGCGAAAACGAAATTTACTTAAGGTTAAAAATTTCTAAATTTAAAAATGCATTTCTCTTTTCTTATTATAACATTATTAAGATATTTTTAACTTTAAGGATTTTTAATTTAAATTCAACGACAAAGAATCGCTCCCAGGATCGGAGATCACTAGTTGAATCATCATTAATAAGAGGAAAGCGAGATCGTCGTATGGCTGTTATTTCTGATTCATCAGCAGGTATAACAATAACTAATACGTCAGGATGCAATTTTCAAACATTAGTTAGAGGCTTTTCTCTCGGTAGGAATCAAGCAAAGGATCAGAACTGATGAAAAGCATATTCAATAAGACGAAAACGTCTGCAGTCTTTGTTTCGAGACTCTTGAGCCTTTTCAGATAATTACCATACCATCGATGCATTGCTGTACTGTATCTTTAGTATGACAGAGAATTTTATCAACTGTTACCGGCATAAAATACCAGCTATAAAGTTGTACACATAAAACTTTATTCCAGAATTTCATATGAAGAAATATTTATATTATAACCAGAAAAGATACAGCTTAAAATTATAAAAAATCTTTTTATAAGCATGTATGTAACATATAATTGTTTTCCTGGTATCAGTGAATATTTCTTAAGAGTTCTACACATTCAGAATTTAGAAATTAGTGTTTTAAATTTTTTCCGTCTAGCATGCTCTTTCGCATCACTGTGCGGCCCTTATATAATCTCGCACACTTTTCTAAGCTACAGACTGCTCATTATGCCAAAGAATGTATGTGCAAAATTTGTTTAAATTCGGGAAAATCGGTGTAGAAGAAGTTCGAATAAAATTAAAATGACACGCCCCCTTGCCTAATTCTAGTCATTTTTGTAAACATACGGACTGCTCATTCATACTTAAGAATATGGTATATGTGCAAAATTTGGTTTAAGTCGGACGAATGGTGTAGAAGGAGTTCGATTAGAATTAAATTGCCACGCCTCCTTGACTAATCTCGCCCACTTTTCTAGACAAAAAAACTGCTCATTACACTAAAAACTATGTGCACAGAATTTGGTTGAAGTCGGACAAACGGTGTGGGAGCAGTTTGGGTACATACAGACACGTTGATATTCAGCTTTATACAGGGGGTCCCGCAATTGTGTGCAACTATTTACGGAGGTAAAAGGTTATGTCGAGCTGAGAAAAAAAATTCTACCCAATTGCGGTGGGGAGGGGTCTATTTTCACATTCTTAATAGCTACGGGGTTAATTAATATTTCACGACTTTGATGCAAGTTATTGTTTCTAGCAGAAAAACTAACTTACATAAAACTTATTTTGATAACTCATTGGAAAGGTAATAAAATCACCTTTCTAACGGTATATCAAAAAACTCCACCAACTTAACTGTTACCAAGCTGTGCTCGTGTGAAGATGAAATCAATCGGTTGAAACTACCAAATTTCCAACTTTGAGTGCAAATTTCTCAGAATTTTGCGTAATAAATGAAATTTTTTGTTTTGATCAATTTTGTAATTTATTTAATTATCTTTTCAATGACAACAAAAACATAAACATATCTTTTAAAATAAAAAAGTTTTTTTATTTTTTTTTTATTTTCTATTCTCTTCTTAAATAAAATATATGCACTATTTGATAGTCATGTTCCATTAGTTACTCGCCGCGTCTCGAACAATAGTTGTCCATGGTTTTCTAGAAATGTCATGATAGCTGTTAAGACCCGTAACAAGTTGTGCAATCGGTGGAAAATAAATCCCACAATGTCTAATTGGGAGCAGTACAAAATAGCAAGAAATAAAGCTAATTCAACTGTTAAATTGTCAAAACGCCTATTTTTTATTAACAAGCTAAATTCAACACAGTCAGCCAAAAAGCTTTGGAACAATCTGAGACAAGCCGGAGTATGCAAAGTAAGATCTGAGAATTGTTGCATAGATCCCAATACCTTAAATGAATATTTCATTGCTAGCTCAGCGTCTCCTGTTAATATGTTGCCTTATGTATCAAGAACTTCAAACTCTGATGGACTGTTAAATTTTGAGTTTGCAGCTGTAGGTGAGAGTGATGTAGCACGTTGTGTCAACAAAATAAAGTCAAGTGCCGTGGGTGATGTTGGTATTTCCATTAAATTTATAAGAATTATTTTACCGCACATTCTAAGCCCATTAACCCACATTATTAATCACTGTCTTACAAGCTCTTGTTTCCCTGATGCTTGGAAAACAGCGACAATTGTTCCCATTGCTAAGAAATCCAATGCTAGCGATCCGTCTGACTTTCATCCTGTAAGTTTGCTATCATCTTAATCAAAAGTAGTCGAGTCTCTTATGGCAGCGCAAAATTTGGGAACACATTAAAAAATATGACCTAATGTCTCCTCTGCAGTCCGGTTTTCGACCCGGTCATAGCTGTGCCACAGCTATTTTAAAAATTTTGGATGATATCAGAGTAACATATGATTTGAGGCACATAAATTTACTCTGCCTGCTTGACTTTTCTAAGGCTTTTGACTCAGTTGATCATTCTATTCTGTGTCAGAAACTTGGAGATAATTTTAAGTTTTCTAGAATGGCGGTCCGTCTGTTATATAGTTACTTAGTTGAAAGATCTCAAAGAGTAAGGGGGGGTAATAGTCTGTCCGCTTTCCGTAATGTAACCTGTGGAGTGCCTCAAGGCTCTGTACTTGGTCCTCTTTTATTCACGATGTTTATTAATGACATCTTTAGCAAATGCCGATACGTCACAATGCATGCATATGCTGATGATCTACAACTATACCTGTCCAGACCTTTTGGTCATGTTGATGATTTATGTATTAAAATGAACGAAGACTTAAGGAAAATAACAGAATGGGCTGAAATTAATAAGCTTAAACTCAACCCTATTAAATCATATGTATTGCCGATTTCTAAATCTAGCTACTCTCTCTCTAACATACCTGTCATCTATCTTAATGGTGTTGAGCTGAATTTTGTAAATAAAGTTAAAAATCTTGGATACCACATTGACTCTTCACTTTCTGCCGAAAACCATATCAATTCTGTTGTATGCAAGGTCTACTTCGTTCTTCGGAGTTTGAGGTGGACTGCGTCATTTGTTCCTATTGAAACTAGAAGGAAGTTAGTGCTGCAGCTCATAGTGCCAATCATCTCTTACTCAGACGTCGTGTATAGTAGACTTGATTCCAGATCTAAGCTAAAGTTGCAAAATGTATTTAATAGTGCTGTGAGGTACGTTTATGGCCTAAGAAAGTTTGATCGCATCAGCCACTTGAGCAATAAAGTTCTGGGTTGTAACATTTTGAATTATTTGGATGCAAGAAACTGCATTTTTTTACATCACCTAATATATTCACAGACACCTAATTACTTATTTCATAAACTTCGATTTTGTAGATCTAATAGAAATTTGAACCTGATAATCCCAACTTATAATTATCTTAATTCCAACAGACTTTTTTTTGTGAACGCCGTCAGATTGTGGAATATGCTACCTATGAGAATTAAAGCTATTACTAACAAACATATCTTTAAGCATGCAGTTTTTCATTACTTTTCTTAATACTGTCTTTCCTTACTTCTATACTTCTTTAATTAATTTTATTTATATTAATTAAATTTACTCAAAATTTATTGTTTTTGGCTAGTCGCTTTAACAGCTACTTTATAATAATTTTAAATAATCATTACACTGTTAGATTTAAGTCGCATTTATTTCTATTGATGGTTAAATCCTGTTGTTATTCTGTTATACTTAATACATTTAAAAGACTGAGTCTTACATGTAAACGTTTTACTTAAATAAAATAAATAAATAAAATAAAAAAGTTGGCTGTACTAAAAATATTATACTTACTAGAAAACAATGATATTATCTACTGCATAACTAATTGTAATGTCATTATTTATCATTATTTTCTAATAAGTATAATTTTTTTATTACAGCCAACTTCTTTATTTTTAAAGATATGTTCATGTTTTTGGTGCCATTGAAAATAAAATTGAATAAATTACAAAATGTATCTATAAAAAAAATTTAATTTATTACGCAAAATTCTGAGAAATTTGTACTCAAAGTTGAAATTTGATAATTTCAACCGATTGATTTCTTATTCACACGATCACAGCTCGGTAACGATTAAGTTGGTGGAGTTTATTGATATACCGTTGGAAAGGTGATTTCATTGCCTTTAAAATATTACTATAAAAGTAAGTTTTATGTAAGTTAGTTTTTCTGCTAGAAACGATAGTGTGAATCAAAGTCGTGAAATGTTAATTAACCCTGTAGCTCCTAAGAATGTGAAAATAGACCCCCCCCCCCCCTCTCCCATACGATTTTTTGCTCAGCTCGACATAACCGTTCAGCTCCGTAAATAGTTGCACTCAATTGCGGGACACCCTGTATATGAGATTTAAAACATGCGTAATCTTATAACATGCGTAGTGTGAACTGAGACACGCATGTCGCATGAGCGACCATCAGTAGCTACTATATACTCCCAAAACTTATACTAACAACGAACGAAGATCCTGTCACTCAGATAGCAGGACTAGTTTCACTAAATGACAGACAGTTTTCAAGCAAGCACTGAAAAAGCAGCTATAGTTATTTTTTTGTTTTCGCTAATAACATGTTCTGAATTTCAGGCATGCGCAAATGATTGAAAAACATTTTTGGTTGCTTGCTGCAAGACTGTTTTGATTTTTCGTTTTTACCCAGTAAAAAAACTAACCAAACCAAAAACAACACACTCATAAAACTCTTCAGAATTGACTTTCAAATTATGCTTGATAAAAATGTATGGTTTACTATTTAGGTCAATCATATTCAAAGCTCTTGCAAGCATATGACACGCAATACAAAAATTAAAGAAATATCTGGGGAATAATATTTCCCTCAAGTGTAACGGAACTTGACATTAACCCAGCGTTCGTTCGTGCAAAGCACTCAATTGAAATGCATTTCGAATCAACTTGATTTCATTTAATTTACGAGCGTTTTTTTATTGATCTACTCCCGAGGGAGCCAGCATTTGTGGTTTCTAGGTCACAAGAATATAATAATAAATTATAATAAAAAAAAAAAGAGTTTTGTGCTGTAGAGATAAGTAAGGGCAATAAATTATGTTTTTTTTTTTTAATTACAAGCAATTAATTTGAGCATCTTTGAAAATAAATTATTTTTTTATGCCACGTTTAACTCATGTACATGTCACTTAGTTTACATGTCTGTAAAGAAGGCGTTAAAAGGCTTTAAGCTTATATAAATTAATCAAATAAGACTTTATAATTCAAAACATGGCTTATCTAAGACAACTACTAACTATCTCTCGACCTATTTCTCTCTGCTGTAGATTATTATCGTGGAGTTTATTAAATCGAAACTGCTTGCTAAGCGTTCCAATGGCAACTCTAACGCGCGGCGTTACGTTTTCATGGACTACGAGATTCCCGACTGGCTGGTGGAGTGTTATAAAAAAATCGGTGTTTTTGGCTTTGGAGCCGCTGTCAGCCAGCTGACAACAGATATTGCAAAATACACGATCGGACGCTTGAGACCACATTTCTTTGCGGTAAGTTGTTGTTGTTGTCTAATGTTTATCTAAGCTAATTTATGCACCACTCGTCCTGTCCTCAAAACTGTTATATTTGGAGTTTATTTCGAGCATAAAAAAAAATTCCGCTCTGCACTTGTGTTTGGCAATTAAAATTAATCTATGACATACGCCTAAGTGACAGGGTGGCAACACTAGGCTTTAAAACACATTGCTTTTAATGACGGCATTTTTACGCCTTTTTTTTATTCTTTTGTTGCCTTGCGTCGAGTGTATTGCAGTCGCTTTGGAGGCGTCACGCACGCGTATTTTATGTCATGTTGTAAAATTATTTTTATACCCAACAGTTTTTATGAATGAACTCTTGAACATACTTTCAAGCCACTGCTTAGCACTTCAGAAAAGAGAAAAAAATGTCGCTATTAAAAAATTGTCGCAGCAAAAATATGGAGCAGCAAGAATTTCATGTATAAATCTACGCAACACTTCCATCTCAATATGTTGTTTATTTTTTTTTTCTGTTGTTAATTCGTGAAGGGGTAAAAGTATAAAAATTACATGCTTTCTTAGCACAGCTGTTCTAAAGAAGTTTCCTCTTTTTTTTCGCGCTCCATCAGCATGCTTTTTTTTTATTGTTTTTTTCTGTTTTTCTGTTTTTCTGAAGTTATATCGCTAGCATTAAGCTGCTTATCTTAAATGTTGCCCGCTTTTGTGTAATGGTTTTGTTTATACTGTCTCTTGTCTTGTCGGTCTATCTGCCCCTTATTTTACATTGAACTTATTTTTTTTCTAATTTTTGTTTTATTTTTCCATTTATAAATTAAGCATAAAATACATTAGTTTAGACCCTCCTTAGAGTTGCCAGCCTTCATGAGTGGCATGGAGCATGTGCGGTTTTTTTTAGTTCTTCATAACTTAACCAAGTCTGTCTGACAATTTTTTAATTAATTTAATATTTTGCAAGAACATTCACACACATTCTCCATACGTTAAGGGCGACAAAAATGCTAATGAGGTTAATTTTGGCATGTGTACCACTTACGTCCTACCTACTGACATTTATTTTGATGCGCAGAGCTTTTTTCAGAGTAAAAGTTGAAGCATATAAGGAGTGATTTTTTGACACTGATTATAAAAACTATTTTTATATGGTTGGTTAGTTGTTCGTTTTAATTTAATTTCATCTGAGGTTCCTTTTTTGTATTTTTAACTTGTGTGATTATTTGATACAAAAATAGTTCTGAGCTAGTTCCAAAGGGGGCTATGCTAGTCCAACTAGAATTTATTTGACCCTAAAATGAGTTTTTATTTTTTCGCCTTGTGGAATGTTCTGTTAAATTTACATTTTCTAGTTCAAATGATTTTTGCTATAAATAAATATGTATAAATAAATACAGTACGATAAAAGTTGCCAACAAGCCAGTAAAAAAGTTTTGATCAAACTAACTTTGTTTTAATATTTTAACGGAACTCACAAACAGTGGAACTACTCATCCATATTTTGGTTAAAGAGTAGAAAAAATCAAATGAAAAAGGTCTTGTTTTGGTAATTTTTCAGATTGGCAATTGTCAAATTGGAAAGTTGTTCTTTTTAAACCACAAAATGGATAAACCTGTTGTGAAATCGGCTAAGGGGATAGTTGACAGTAGGCCCGTAGCCAGGATTTACGTTAGGGGGGTTTTGATAAAAAAAATCTATAAGTAGATACCAGTAAAAAACTAAAAGCAATTATATGGAAATTTTTCTAAACAAATCAGGTTTAGATGACAAGAGTTTATTGAATTTTTTTATCAAATCAATTTTGAGTACTAAGTTTTTGATTTTTGCTTATAATTTCAGGAAAAATGGTCCAAATTGAGAATTTTTAATTGCCTTTTAAAAAGTATAATTCCGAAAATGATCACAAAAAGTAAAAATATCTATGACATAATTTTACTAATACAACAATATCAGTTTTAAAGGTAAAAATAGGTAAGATTTCTTGCAGTTTATTAAAATCAAAAATCAAAGCTATGATTAGCTATGAAAAATTGAAACGTTTTAATAAGTTCACCTGTTAAAGATTGAGTCGTAACTTATACACGCTGAAAAATAAAAGGCCTTCCCAAACATAATTTGCAGGAAATATAATATGTTTCTGCATGTTTCTTGGAAACAAGTAATCATAATTGGTGCCACATATACTATGATTAATTAATGCATTTTTGCTTTATACACGGGTGTCCCGCAATTGAGTGCAACTATAAACGGAGCTGAAAGGTTATGTCGAGCTGAGCAAAAAATCGTATGGGAGGGGGGGGTCTATTTTCACATTCTTAGGAGCTACAGAGTTAATTTACATTTCACGACTTTGATTCACATTATTGTTTCTAGCAGAAAAACTAACTTGCATATATTATACAAATACAATATTTATCTAAAAAACAATTTAATTTATTTGGCAAAATTCTGAGAAATTTGCACTAAAAGTTGAAATTTGGTAATTTCAACCGATTGATTTCTTCTACACGATCACAGCTCGGTAACGATTAAGTTGGGGGGGGGGGGGGTTTGTTGATACACCGTTGGAAAGGTGATTTCATTGCCTTTAAAATGAGCTATCAAAATAAGTTTTATGTAAGTTAGTTTTTCTGCTAGAAACAATAATGTGAATCAAAGTCGTGAAATTTTAGTTAACCCTGTAGCTCCTAAGAATGTGAAAATAGCCCCCCCCCCCCCCCCTTCCAATACGATTTTTTGCTCAGCTCGGCATAACCTTTCAGCTCCGTAAATAGTTGCACTCAATTGCGGGACACCCTGTATATATATTTGCATTGCATCTTAACATTACTTTATTGTACTTCACTTGTTGTTTGAATTTAAAAGCAATATAATTTGTTTTAAAGAAAGTAGGTTTTCATATAAATATATTGTAATTATAAATGGACTGAGAACACTTTTAGTCTATTACTATTTGTTTACTTGGAAATATAATATAGTCAAGAATAACATAAAATATTCACGGAAAAATATGTATTAATTGAAGAATACATTATTTAATTGCAGTCAAGCAATTATTTTCAAAACGATAATTAAGAAAAACATAATATATTTACCGATGATTACCTTATATTTACTTGGAAACATATTTTAGCAAAAGAAATGCCAAAGGTTTTTCATTGTGATTACAAAGTATTTGCTTAAAAGTAATTGTTGGTTTGAAGCAAACAAAATATGTTTAGAAAACAGTGAATAAGTTTTTCTCGGATTTGATTATGTTGAGATGTAGCCATATTATGTTTATCCGACATTACAATAATTTTAATAAGCACACTTTATAAACACACACCGCTTTATCAGCAAAGTTGCTTCAAAACTCACCTATTTTTACTGCTGAACCGCCTTATTTTTCTTTTATTTTGTTTTTTATTTTATTAATTTGAAAACACAAACACTTTTAATTTAAACAAACATTTTCAAAAACACTTTTCACAGGAGCTAAACCTTTCAACACGTTTGTCGCGACTGCTTGAAACTTAAAATGACGCCAAGACTTGGCAACTGTTAAAAGCAAGCGCATAAAGCAACAAGGTTTCAGCTATTTTTCGTGCAAGTGCGAAAGAAACAGATATATGTATGTCTATGCGAAACACATAAAAGAAAGGAGTTCTGTTTGTTTTAAATTTGCAGAGTTCTGTTTTTTTTGGAGTTTAACAGTAATGCAAATATATTTTTATTGGGTAGAAACACACAATTCTATTTTGTCACAAGCATATTAATGTAGACGTTAGTTTTTTAGCTAAGGCTAAATTAATGTTGGACACAATTAATAACTTCTTATATCTAAAAATAATGCTATTGATGGAAAGTTCTTAAGCATTAGGTGGTTCCCTCTGAATATTTTGTTTTTGAAGCCAAACATATATATACATATTATTTTCCCTGCGTGTATAGGACATTTTATATATCGTTAAAGGCCAAAATATTATTGTTCTCGAAAACGATTTCGACAGTTTAAATTACATTCAAATATGTATAAAATTTTAAGATTTTTAAAAATTTAACTGTTCCATTTCCTCATAAAAATTTGATATCATGACTGACAAATCATTCAATTCCTAATAACAATTACTATATATTTTTTTTAATAAAATTTTTTGAGCAGAGAAATTGACTGCGATTATATTCATATATTAATTTTAGATTATTTTTCAAAAGCCGTCATCCAAAAACTGATTGTTGCACAGCACCAATATCTTATGCCCAATATATTATTTAAGTTTCAAAACACATCAAAATAAGACTTTCTTGAAAACCATCATTCAGCAGGATAAATGTTTATAAAAAGAATTAAACTGCAACTTTTTTTTGCATATTTAAGTATTTAGTCAGTCGTGGATTTAAATTTAAATGGTTTGCAAATTAAAAATAAAATTTTTTGGGATTTCCAAATTGTTTTTTTAATTTTTAACATAATAAAAAATAATTTTCAAGATGGCGATGCTTTAAAAAAGTGTAATTGTCCATTCATCCCCATTAAACCCATAAAAAAACGATCAAATCCCTATAGAATTGGACTGTATAAAATGTTTTAAAAATAATTTTTATTGATTTCATGGTTCATGTATTTTTTGCATTATACAGCTTTTTAAAAAAATGCTTTTTAAACGAATGCTTTCTCGGTTTTGGGTCCAATAGGCTTAGATATTGCATAAAAAAATGTCAACCTAATTGTCTTCAATTATAACCGAATAAAATCATATTCGTTCTAGGTATAATTTGAAATATATATTTTTCTGGATATCAGGGGCTTTTTGAACATGAAAATCCACAATTGAAAATGGTTCTTTAATATACAAACTTCATGCAGTTAAACTACAATATAATGATTATGATTTTTATAAGTAAAGTTAATCTTTTATTTGGCCAAAATAATTGCACATTAATTTAGCGAAGTTTTTTAAATTGGCTTTGAAAATGTTGAAACTTTATAAATTAAAGAAATAAATAAAATTATCTGTTTATCTTAAAAAAAAAAAATCATATTTTCAATTTAATAGTCTCATTAGTGTTATTTTTTCATACTTTCTGGACTAAGGGAGGGTTTGAACACCTAAACTTCCCTCCCCTATTTCCCCTCTTCACCCTCTTCCCCCTCCCCCTCTTCCACCCTCCCCCCTTGGCTTAGGGCCTGTTTTGATTGTCGTTTTTTAAAACGATACCTAAGTAGCTGTCGCATGAAATCAATAGGAAAATTTTATAACCACCTTACATGGAGCAAAAACAGCGATGATATTGATTATCAACTATGAATTATCACTTTAGCCAATTCCACTCCTGTATCAATATCAAAAATCAATGTATCAGTATATCGATGTATCAGTTCGAAGTGGAGAGAGTAAACAATTTTTTTTTTAATAAATTTCAATATATTTCTTTCATCATCCTCAAAATATCCAAAACAATCCGGATATATTACACAAATTTTTAAATCTATCGATAAATTATTGCTTTGTTTCAACCGGACTATAGCTTTTTTTATTTTAGTTTGCTTTTTGTTTTATCTTATTGAAAAAGTTTTACAGGCTTTCCATTTCAAATTCCACTTTTGCACTTAAAATTCATCTTTATATTAATTATCTACAACTTCTAATACTTCAAATTCTATCTTTTTAACCATGCAATATCGATAGAATTTAGCTACTACAGCTTTTTTTGTACTTTCTTAACATTAACATTTCTCTTAAATACAATTTAAAGACAAAAGTCTTGTAATTAGTTGAATTTACAGTGTAAAACGTTCAATTTGTAGTGAGAAATCTGTTACCTGTTCATATGCTAAAATTCTACTACAAGCTTTGTTTAAGTAAGTGTTCTGATGCATAAATAAATAATTGAAATTAAAATATTCGTTTTTTATATGAATGGCAAGTTTAACAATAAAGTACCTATAAAACAACTTGAAATTTATTTGTGGAAATCTGTAAAGTCATCCCAACAGAGTGATAAAAATTTGAATAAAAATATAACCACTAAAAAAATTAATATCTTAACATGCCACCCAGGCAACTGTAAGACGAAACTAAAAAAAAAAAAAATTGCACAAAATTGTTTCCCACAGGAAATATCTAACGTACAAACCAATCAATGAATGAATCTCTTGAAATAGTTCGAGTGCTGCATGAGTTTGCAAACTCAGCAACACTTGAGCTATAAAAACAACATACATCAATTTAATAGAAATAGAAAAAAAAAATAATTCAACACATACGTCATTACTTGACTATATAACACCAACGGCAAGCATGTTAAAGTAAAGCTTCTTAAAATATTATGAATTGATCTGAAAAGGATAGCAACGATAGCAACTCCGATTTCAGATCTCATTGGGTGTGAAAATAAATTTATTGCAAATTATAAAAAAATAAATATGCAAAATAGCGCTGCTGCCAGTAACGAACAGATAGTTAAACAGATGAAAGATCGGCAGGCGGACATATAAAAATATATATGTATACAGACACATATAAAATATACAAAGACACCTGCTGTTCGATTGTGTAAAGAAAATCAGTTGCAATTTAATTCAAAAATCAAAACCCTGAAGCAAAATATAAAATATTACTCGTATAACATGCGGAAAATTTGAGGTCAATTATCGAACTTTTGGTCGATTGAGCGTGAGTTGTTGAAATTTTTGTTTGGGGATAAATTAATGAGATTTGCCCGAGGCATGGGTTGAGCTCCTTTTTCTCCAAAATATTAGCATAATCAATAAAAATTTTAAAATTGTTGAGAGAAAAAATGAAAATAATAAAATAACTGGTGTTCACTGTACCTGTACAATATATCTTATGAAACTTGTGGTATAGGCTAGATTTTACCACTATGGTAATGCAATTTAAAAACTTAATTTTTTATGAATCTTTAAATAAGCTTGCAAATGTATGTTGAAAAAATTAAAAAAAAAAATAAATTAATTGCTTAAGTAAAATAATAAAAATGTGTAGTACTTAATGATTTTATGAATGGCATTACTTAAAATTGAAAATAAAAAGAAAATCAATCCATTTATACATTTTTGTCAGATTAGTTTAAAATACACATTTTACCTATAAATTCTAAATTCAAATTCAAATTATGTTTTGAAATGTAAGCCAATCTATGCACCTAAGTGAGTGTAGTCGTAATTAATAAGCTTTAATTGCTTATGGACATTTTTTTTTTAAATTAAAGGTAGCAAAAAGTAGTGAAAACTACTAAGTGAAGTAATAAGTGATTCAGGAATAAAATACTACGAGAAATATTCAAGTTTGACGAATAAAGATTTGCAAAGTACCTTAACTTAAAAAAGGTATTAGGTCCATAACTAATTCTCTTTTAATAAGGCTTTGCACTCGAGAAGATGGACTTAAAATAAATCCATACATTCTTAATACTGAGGCGTTTTTCAACGCAATTCCAACGCAACTTAAGCGCAACAGCAAAAAAGTTGAAAAGCAACGCAACTATTAACCGAATGCTTTCAGACTTGCTTCAAAAGTCGTGCAACATGTGGAATTATATAATAATTCATGTTTTCCGACTTGTTACACTTGCTCATTTATACTGCAAACTATTTCTTCTTCTTCTAGATTCTATTAATGAAAAAAGGAACTAATTAATTAGTTTATCCGCCTTGATTAATATAAATCGTACTGCACTACGAATAATTGAATTCACAAAACAAACAAACTGATGCAACAAGCCGCCGATGAAAATTGCGAAAAGCCATGTTGCGTTGAACAAGTTGAGAACGTGTCAAGAACTTGTTGCGTGCGAGTTGCTTAATCTGAAGGTTTCGGTATAAAAACACAGGCTAGCAACTTGAGTTGCAGTTGCATTGACCAAGTATGGAAAAGGCCTTAATCTTGAAAAATAATTGGATATAACTAGTTTTTTCTTTCTTCTATGAGAAAAAATTAGCTCTTATTTTTAAGGGTGCACATCAATAGCAAACCCATATTTGTTTTAAATTAGCTTTCTCACCCATGGTTATGTTTAAAAAACATCATAAAAGATGCTTTATCCCAAATTAAGTATAAAGGTGCACACAAAGACTTATCTTATAAGTGCACCTTAACTAGTAACTTGATATTTAATTAAAAAAAGCACATTATCCACTTATTTTATCCACTTATTTATTATTTCTTATTTTCAAACTAATTCATAAAAATCGAAGTCTGAAAGCCAAATGCTATAAATATACTTAAAAGCTATTTTTGCTATCTCAAAGCAACTTACTGCTATTCACAAGAAAAAATGTTTCAAAAATTATTTGACAATAGTTTTGAGGTTAGTACTTACCAGTACATACATATGGGTGGGTCGATTTGATGAAGTTAAGTTTTTCCATGGATTTTTTATAAGAGGAGGAAAAAAGGAATTTCTGCAAAATAAAACGTTTGAATTTCCTTCCTTTAGAATTTCTTGTAATTTTTCAAAAGTTTTGTACTGTGGCTCACCCAATTCTTTTTTTGCAAGAAGAGGCCCCGGTCAATCGACTAGGCGTCTTATCTTTTCGAAAACTTTCGGTCCTCATTCCTGCCGCCATTATTCTCAATTTTCTCGTACTAGCGCTTTTCTGTCTCTCATCTAAAAAATCTCTCATGATAAAAAAGTGCAAAATAAAAAATTAAAAGTGCCTAAAAAGGTGCCAATTTTAATATACCTGAGCTTTTTCAGTGAGCAAATATTTTTTGCTTATTTTTAGTTCGAAAACATAAGAATGACTTTGCTAAAACAAAACTGCAATAATAAAATAAAATAAACCAACTGTTTTAACTGTCAAAGCTAAAAAAAATCGATTGCTCAAAAAGTAGTAAAACCAAGTAGTTTGCACAAAACTGTATTTAAATGCCAACAGATATTTTAAAAACGTGTGTAAGAAAATTTAGCAATTATTCAAAAAGTACCTTGTGCCAAATTAAAAAATAAGGTGCCATTTGAAGCAAAATAGAGCCAAATCTGGCACGTTTAGTGCCAAGTTGGCAGCCCTCATCCCTAAACTTCTCTCTGTATCGCTCTTTAGTAGCACGCATTACAACCAACTGTAGGGAAGCTTTTTAGACGGCGTCTTTCTTTGAAGTCGTGCCACTATTGCCACTCTTGGCTTCGACGAGGCAGAATGGGCCCGTCTATGCAAGGTTCAGAGTTTTGAGCACAACCTTCCATGGATGTGTCCCAGTGTGCAAGGGCGGTGGTAGCCAATAACCTCATCGGCAGCCCAAGCATAGAAAGGGAGATGTGTGCGCACTGTGCGCATATATCGTCCATCGGAGGAGTGCTTTTTTGAAACAGGAGTGAGAGTCGAGTGGTGAATGCTTAGGTTGTCCGTTTTGATTGCAGCTTGCGGCGTCTAGCTTTCTCTGTGTAGAGTTGCGTAGGGTTACGCGCATACATTAGAAAACATGATCATTTTGTTTGTGCGTTTTTTGATCAGGGTATAGCCAGGTGGCCTGATGAATATTTATATGCTTGAATCTAGTACTACTTAAAATGTTTCATGCTGCGGCGAAGTCATTCAGCCTCATTTCATTATCGGAGGTATAGTCGTGGAGGCTGAACTTTCCAACTGTTGGAACAACGACGTTTTCCTTGCCCATCTTAGCATCAAAGTTACCAAGCAAAATTTTTATATCGTGGCATGGGCAGCGCTCCTAAGCATCTTCTAGGCGCTCGTAGAAACTTTCTTTTGTCTCATCGTCTTTGTCGGAGCATATGTACATATTAGGATTATGTCAATAATTATGCCTATTATTTATTATATGCCTATTATTTCATATTAGGTAAGAAATTCATACCTAAGCGAATAAAATCCCAGTGGGTTCCAGTTGAACCCACTCAGAATCATTTTTAATGGTTTAAATGAAGCTTAAAAGGTAAGGAACTCGTAACTCAAGCAACGGGACTTACAGGGGGAGTTTATTTTGGTTGAAATTAAACATAAACATTGGTTAAACTTGCAGTTTATACTATTCAATTTATTTCAAAAAAACTTTCAAGGGAATATGTAAGGTACAAGTTAAAAACTAAATATATATGTGTACCTAAATAAAAGAAATTGCAGCTTATGAGTAACGGTTATACAATGTGTCCTACATTTTCTAGGATTGAAAAGAGTTAAAATTTTCTAGGAAATAATTTAAAATTTATTATATGTATCATGGTAGAATTAAAGAAGAATTAAAGAAGGCATTTGCATTTAGAACTGCACTCTCTTTCTCATAGCCAAAATTGTCAAAATCAATACAAATCACATTTTTGTTTACATTTATCCAATTAAAGCTTTCTCATCGCTTTCATATTTTCTACGAGCTATCAAATTCGTTTTGACAATTATGGTAGTCTGCCTCTAAGAAATGCACCTACCTTCTCTTATTTTACCATGATATGTATCTACCTGAAAGTTATTTTGGTCAATCAAAGCAACTCTTTTTTTGAACTCGAGGATATTTAAATCAAATTAATTTATAAACGTGCCATTGAATCCTAAAATAATTACTTTTTGAGTGCAAGTAACTATTACAAATATGTACCAAGCCAAATAAAATCGAATTAAATGCTTAGGGTACAATTATTCATGGTTTTAGAACAAGCTCATAAGGAAGTGTATTCAAAAATAAAAAAAAAAAAACATTTTCTTCAGAGACATTTTCAATTATGAGAGTAGCTCTGATCATTTACAGCTTTAATAGTTAGTAATATTTAAGTTATTTATTCGTTATTAAGATATTTTCTATACGTTATAAGTTATCAATCGTTATTAATGAGTAAAAAAAATACTGAGTTAACTTGACATGCTTTATAAAAATTTATACGTATATATGTATAAGAGGTCTGCAGAAAACCATCCATTCTACTTGTACAAACAGATAAAACAAGTAAAAACCTGATATTATTGGTACAAATACAATAAGTAGAGCTTAACTTATGTATGCTTACAGGTTTTGGATTGAGCAGAGAGCGTATCATCTCTTTCTCTGACTCTCATTGTAGTGTAAGATTTTTTCTCTCTATGGGTTCCACTAAGCAGAGTAACATTTTTGACTCTTTTTTTAAATGGATGTATCCATTCAAAATGCATATTCCAGATGGTTCTCTTTGTATTAATATCGTGCTTTTACCTTTTCTATTCCACAAAAAAAAAAGTAATGGTGTAATGGACATGGATTCTGTGAATCGATAGCTTTATATTAGATACTTGTGCAACATTTATTAAATTTTAATTAATTCATTTGTAATTTCGTTAAGTTGTAGACAAAAATGACTTCTTTATGCTTATTTTTTTTTTTTAAATAAATTTAAAATTTGAATGCATTGCACGTATATAAAGTGTTTCTTTTATTCTTTTATTGAAACGTTTCGCCCTTTATTCCTTATGAGAAAATATATATATATAAAATCTAATGGTGGCCGTATGTTACTCCATCTCATCTGAACCGTTCCAATGGTGTTGTTAAAATTTTGAGGGTGTGTTTGGTCAGTCTTGGCACGGGTTTTAGTACTTATTTGTACAACATCGGATGAGCGGTTATCGAGATATTGCACAAATATTGGATTCCCTTTCGCCCATACGATTTCTCATATAAAATTGCTAAAAATCAGTTTACCGTGGAATTAAAAGCCACAGAACATTAAAACTCAGAATGGAGTTACCACTTGGTAATGTCTTTCAAATAAAAAATTGAGAGAGGCATTGGACAAGGCGGTGTGGCTTCGCCCATATAAGCTAAATTTTTTATATCGAATAGCTTTGGAAGTGAAAATCACAGAACATTGAAACTCAGAATGTAGTTACTATTTGGTGATGTCCTGCTACGGGGAAACTGGGACGGGCATTGGACAATGAGCATAGTGTCAAACAAAGAGTCAAATAAAATTTTTGAGTATATTTAATAATTTCTCATATAGTTGCCGGGTGTAGCAACGCACACCGGGTATAAGCTAGTTCCTTATAAAAAATAACAACACATAACTAGTGTGCATGGATGGTTCTTTGCAGAGCTTAAATATGTATGGTACAGGGTTGTCCATATTCGAAGCGCCCATTTTATTTTTAAATAAATCAAAGAAACCACAATTTTTTGTCTGTTCGTGAATATCATTTAATTGGGTTCAAGTAGATTTGCTTACATCATTTCTTGAATATGATATCTCGTAAATGGTCGCCATTGGCCTCTACGAGCATTTTCCATGGTCTTCTTCAACATTTCGATGGGAATGGCGGTTATTTCTTGACGGATGTTGGTTTTCAGCTCTTCTAGGGTCTTTGGCTTGTTGACGTAAACCTTTGATTTCAAATAACCCCACAAAAAGAAGTCTGGAGGCGTTTTGACATCAAACCATTTTTTGACATCAAACGGCCAGGGAACAATTGCTTCAAAAAATCGATTGTAGTGCGGATTGTGTGTGGTGGCGCGCAGTCTTGTTGAAACCAGTAGTGCCTGATACGCTTTCGACGAACGATTGGCATGAAAAAATTGTTTATCATATCGCAATAACGCTCCTGATTGACAGTAACTCTGTGGCCATTATCATCTTCGAAAAAGAACGGCCCAATGAGCATTTTAGCACAAACGCCGCACCAAACAGTGACTTTTGCATCGTGAAGAGGTACCTCTTGAATCTCTTGTGGATTTTCAGTTTCATACAAACGATAAATTGTTTTCTTGGAAGGCGCACTTTTCACTTTATTTATTTTTTTGAAAGCACGTTGAGTTTTCACTATTGACTTGTTTTGTTGAATGTAAATTTCAACAATTTTAGAGCGTTCGCGTGGCGTGTACTGTTCCATTGTAAACATTTGCTTGGAATGACGCTTCAAACGCGGTATGTCATTAGTCGATTTGGCATCACTGCGGAAAGTTACAGTGTTGCCAGATGGGCGCTTCGAATATTGACAACCCTGTATATACACGAATATGTTCAAGTTACAAATCGCTCCAAAAATTACACCGGATGCTTTAAGGACTGAAGGGACTTTATGAGGTTTAGTAGGAATTTTGACCTGTTGAATTACATACTTATAGTTAATAATGTTAAATTAATTTCAAGCAATATTTTAATCATTACAAGGTTTAAGGAACGTGCTAAGGATTCATTAAATTTGGGTAGCTTAGCTTGTCTTTACACTGAAAACGAAAATAATAAAAAAGGTTCACTCATATTTAAAGTTAAAACAAAATTGGTGATAAGATATTCTTAAGAGTTAACTTAAATAACTAATAACTTATTTTAGAGTACTCATTTCTTAAACTTGAGGGCTCATTAGGATTAAGATTGTTTTTGTTTTCGACTTGATAGATTTAATTCTAGAAAATCTACGCTATAAATTTTAACACTCCTAATATGACAACTGCTCAAATTTAACTTAACTATATTCTTCTTCTTCTCCTCCACTACTAGGTTTGCCAGCCAATTATGCCCGACGGCACCACCTGTGCCGATGCCATCAATGCCGAACGTTATATTATAGATTTTAAGTGTGCCGGTATTGGTTACTCCGCTAGCATATTGAAAGATTCACGTCTTTCTTTTCCCAGCGGTCATTCAAGTTTTACCTTCTTCACGATGGTCTACGTGGCGGTAAGTAAATAAAACTGAGCTGTTTTCAAGTGCAACAATATTTAATTCCATTCTTATGAAACATTTTTCAATTAATTCTTCTATAAATTCTTTTTGTCTACATTGCAGCTGTACTTGCAATCGCGCATGACATGGCGGGGCTCAAAACTGCTGCGTCACTTTCTACAATTTGCATTGATCATGATCGCCTGGTATACGGCGCTAAGTCGTGTCTCCGATTACAAGCATCACTGGTCGGATGTATTGTCTGGAGCGTTGTTAGGTTCCTTGATCGCTATTCTTGTGGTGAGTAATAAAAATTTTGTGGTTATTTATTAAATACTCACTGATTTTTCTTTACTTAAAGTCGTTTAAAGAGTTTAGCTTATTAGTTAATTTTGTTTTTAATGTAATATTTCCTGCCAATACTTTAGCACTGTTAATTGCTTTAGTATAACGCTATATTATGGTCTCGGTTTTTTCTTCTTATCATGCTCTATCTCTACTTTAGTTAAAATTTTGAACTCGTCTATGTATTTCTTAATTATTGCAATCTTAACAACTTCTGTGTTTCTCCTCTTCACATTTTAGTGTCTTTTAACTCCCGCGAATTGGTTCAATTGGAACACAGTTTGGCCCATTGTAGAAGAGAAAACTGATTAAATAAAGACTTATAACAGATATTTTTTTTTAAGTATTTAACTAAGCAGTTATAAAATTGTATTTACACATATTAAAAAAAAAAACATTCATGATGAATAATAAAGCTGAATTTATTTCAAAATAATGCTTGCTCAGAACTACTAAACTTGAATAATATTGCTAATATATAATGCAAATTTATTTAAGAGTTTAGCACTTGGGGAAGCCTTGTTTTGAAAAATTTATTTTTTTATTTACAATTAAAGTGGTTTCATTTGCATGTAGAAATAAATCATTGAGATATGAAGAAAAAATAGTCGCTCAGTGAGTTAACACAGTCTCACATTCATATTATTGTATTTTTCAAAAACAATATTATTAACACCTGAATGTTTAATATGCAGACAACCAGATTTTTCCGGTACTTGACTATAAAGAAATGTTTAAGCTCGATATATTTTGATACGTACGTCGGTTGGTTAGTTTAGAACCAGAATAATTTCAATGAATGTGTGTGTATAAGTTTATAAAGAACAGAGAGTAAGATCTTGCATCCACGTAAGAGTTCTACAGATTAGAAATGAGTAATGCAGCGTTGAGTTGCGTTATTGAGTTTAAGCACTTAACTGCGTCATTGCGTTGATACACTTTTCTTATTAAAAAAAACGCAATAGCACAGTACTATAAATAGTTTCTTGCTCGTTCTTCCTGCTTTGTTCATGCGAAAATAAGTTTAATATCAAAACTGCAAACTGAATCCAACTTCAAACTTTCAACTTCCCAATAAACCAAACGAATTCGTTTTGAATTCGAGGTGAAACCGAGATCTCGGATATTCATTTCGAAAACGAAGTTCGTTCTCGATTTGCTATTGAATCCGAGAGCGGGAGAAATGCACACTTCATTCTCGGAACGAGATTTTCAATACAATCGAATCACTTACGAAACGGGCATTTAAAAATTAGCAAATCGTTTTCGAATAATTTTAGCAGTTCATTTTCGAAACGAAATTTTTTTTAAATTTTCATTACTTACCCAAATCGATTATTATGAAGGTTTGATTTACAATATGCATTGGATGAAATATTGAAATATTGGATCATTAAATAAATTCAGTGCATTTATATATGAAAATTTCTTACATAAATTAAGCGTGTGTCAAAAAAAAGAAATACAATTTTGTATTCAAATTTATAATAGGCAAGTAGAACAAAGTATGGTGGAACACTACACAAAAAAAAAAAAAATAAAGACCAATTTAATATTGCTGAATTTCAGGAAGGGCCATTTTCTTTTCAGGCATCCCAATTAGAAAGTGGTTTTAATTTAGTGGTGGAATTTTATATAAAAATTTTTTCGCTATTTTAAAAATTCTCGGATTCATCTCGAATTCGAATCGAATAAGAGATATCTGATCCGAGTTCTCGGTTTCGGTACTAATTCGAAACCAAACCGAGTTCGTTTTGTGCTACAAATGTGTATGTATATGTTTCATTGCTGTTTCAAACTTTAACAAAGTACTGTTTGGCTGCAGGCTTGTAAATGAGCTAAAGATAAGCAACTTTTTTGGTTCACTGAAGAGATGCTTGTATTTTTAACCTGTGCATTTTGTTGCATTGCATAATGAGTCAGTCCAAATCAACTGATCCAACACTGGTTGATCGATCATTTTTATAAAAGTTGATATTTTTATTAAAAGTGGCCCAACGAATTTGGATCTCAGAACTGCTTACAAAAATTTTTTTTTGTTATACTTTCAAAATGGCCGCCATTTTTTCTTTGCTACTTATAACGAGCTCAGCTCCTATTATACATAAAATTTAGAGATCTGAAAAAAATACAGAGTAGTTATTTGACATTTGGATCCGATTAATAACATCCATCATTGAAATTTTAAAAAAGTCATATAACGACCATGCTAATACCTACCATTAGGCGAATTTTCAGGAAGTTTGAAGGACTGTATCTTCCCAACAATGCAAATATCAAACTTAAAATTTTAACTGCAATATAATGCTATTATGTACTTTATTGTGAATAAATGTCAAATTTTTTAACCCGTCCAGACTAAAAATATTTGACCCCAAATTCAGCAAAATTCAGAAAAATGAGTGGTTGTAAACAAAAAAATTAATGAGTCAGAATGTTGAAAAAAATGTATGTTTAAGTAACAAATTAAAATGTAGCATAGAAAAAAAAAAAAATGACTGCAATTCACTGCTTTCTATAAAAAAAAATTCATAGTGTTGCAAAGTATTGTTTTCAACAAAAAAATTTAGTAATTTTATCAATATGAAAAAATTATTTCATAAGTATTTTTTTATGTGTCAGATTAAAGGCTAAAATGTGTTCATGTTATGGTTTTAATTCATCATTTTTTTGTATAACAGGAGTTGATTAATATAAGTTACTACAAACGCCTATATCGCTATAGGAAACAAAGAAAATATGGCCGCCATTTTGAAAGTAGAAAAAAAATTTTTTTTTTTGAAAGCAGTTCTGAGATCCAAATTCATTGGACTACTTTTAATTAATATATCAACTTTTTTAAAAATAGTCGCGCAACAAACTTCCGTTTTTTTGGGTGACTTCATATGGACTGACTCTAAAAGAATTGATTTGCTAATTTACAACAGTGATAGAAGCAAAAGTTTAACATCGCCGAAAGCTACCTAAATAGCTATTAACAACTAACTTACCAACATATAAAACTTTAAGAAATGAACGAAACCATCCGATCATTGTCTTCAACTATAATTTTGATTATGACTTTAACTACGTGGAGAAGAATCTGGTTATGTCTTTAGTTAGGGCACCCCAGGGGTAAGTTAAAGCCACTTTGGTGGTCTGGGGAAATTGTCATAAAACCAAGGTCGCATTGTAGGAAGAATTTTAAAAAAGCTAAACAAATCTTGTAATGCTCTCGAATGTAGTGAATATAAATGCTTAAAGCGCAATTACTCAATACTTACTCACGATTACTCCGAATCATCAAGGCTGCGTAAGATCCTCTCTTCAAACCCTGGTATCCACTCCTCAGTATCCACTTTCCAGATTGCTCCACAGTACCGTCTCACATCAGGGTACTGTAATTTAGTTGTAAACATAAGCAATTATATCGGAGTACAGGATTAACTATCAACTAAACCATGGAGTTTAAGAAATTTTAATATTTGACAACTGAAACTTTGATTGGATTTCCTTAGAACTTGCCACTAGAAGTTTACTTGATATCCAAGGCATAGTTGATATAATAGCTGTAGTAAAGTAGATCAAAACTTAGATCAAAAGGTTTTGGGTTTCGATAAAAAGAGTTTCGAAAAAAGAAAAAACGAAAATGCTGTCTTTAAGCCAACAAAAGGTTTTGATAAATCGAAGTTAGGTAAAATATTTTTTGTGAACCTCGTTGAAGCCTGCAGAATTTTATTGTTCAAAGCTTTAGAAAGAAGACAAATTTAAAAGTGGCACAACTAAGCGAAGGTGTAAGAAGCTGTCTGCCAACTAACTCACAAGCTTCTAGTTTTGAAACTGTTACTTTTGTTAGCGGTCGTTATTACTTCTGCTTATGGAAACTGTGGCTTCTACAATAATTGTCACACTATGCTTAAGGAAGCTACAACTTTTAACCCCTTCAAATCAAAGATCAAATAATACAGGTTTTGAACAAAAACATAAACAACTCCTACGTATTCGCTCAATTTTGCATTGCCAATTAACTTTTTAATTAAAGTATCTCAATTTTACAATATAATATATAACGTTGTTTTAATATTTTCGAAGTTGGCATACTGACAGCTCAAAAAATATTTCTTAATATACTTAAACTTGATTCAGTAAAGAATCGATTGGTCATTCATATTAATGTTTTTGCTTCTCATACCAAACATTATGCTTTTTTGTCAACATTTTTGAATTTTGATTAAGGTGTTTTCTCAGAACGACCCTCTTTAGTTAAGAGCATTTTGAAGATCTGATTAGGGATGTCGGAAAAACATCGATGCATCAAAAATATCGATGTTTTGCTTCGATGCATCGAAAAATTTCCACTCGATGTATACAAAGTCGATGTTTTTTAAAAACTGACATCTGTAATACATTCAACAGCCATTTAAGTTTTTCAATTGTGCAAAAAAAAATAGAAGTGAGTTTGACCAACAAATAGAAATGGCTCCAAAAAGTGTGGTTTGGAGGTTTTTTGAGAAACGCAGCGAAAACAACGAAAATTGTAATTTGTGCAAAAAGACTATAAGAATGAAATGGAAAACAGAATGGAAACAGAATCAAGAGTTTTTAAAAAAAACTATAAATATTAAGGGAGAATATTTGATGACATAAGAATTAAAATTTTTATGATTTCCATGGTTTTACAAAAAAGTTTTTGACCTGATTCAACAGTCCGTTAGAAACATAATTAGCTCAGATATTGTAATGAATTTGAGATTTTGTACAATTTTGCTAATAATATATTTTGTTGTAAAATAATATCTAAAAATGTCTATGCAAATCGATACATCGATGTATCGTTGTATGCCCTCCGTTGCATCGAAAAATATCGATGTACATTTCGATGCATCGAATCAAAGAAATACATCGATGTATTTTTGCCACTGACATCCCAGATCTAGGGATAAGGGATATATTTCCATAAATAGAGCTTTCCAATAAATTATCCACTACACGTCGTTGTTGTTGAAGGACATAAGACCTAGGACTTCACAACTTATTTAAGAACTTATTTATGATACAACGAACGAACGAACGAAAATGGCCTTTCAGCCCTTGAAAGGACTTTGACCGATCTTCTTATGATCAATTGTATTGTGTGTGATGTGAAATGTTTTCACACAAATTATCGAGACCTGAACCTATATGTTTTACGCCGACTCTGAACGGCTTATGTTCTCAAGAAGCTTTTCATGGCAGTTTTTACTCTCTGAGGTTTGCCATTGTCTGCAGAGAGGTGACGGCCGAACAGAAAAATTAATTCATTTGAAAAAATGTTCTGTGTCAGATGGAGAATTCGAACCTGGGTTTTCTGGCGTAAGAGTCACACACTCTACCCACTACGCCACGGCCGCCACTTATTTATGATACTCTATGCCTAAAACAAACAAAATAAAAAATGATTTGACACTATCAATAGTTGCTCTCTCTCTATGCCTGAATTTTTTGACAGGCCTGGTATATTGATAATATTGATAAAGTGATGAAAAATTCGCAAACAAATGGTTTTCTTACACCATGGAATAATCACGGTACAATTAAAAGAAGCTACCATCGCGGTTGATAGTACTTTCTTTCTCCGCTACCATAATTGCCAAAATCACTTCAAATAATTTTTTGTCTGTACTTTTGCTGCTGCTTTGTGAATGCTTAAATATTAAAGCAGCAAAGTAGAGACGACTGCAAAATCCGATCGCTCACTGCTGCTGTTAATTTTCGTTTATTTCATAGTTTGCAGCAGAAGCACAGTATATTTATAAAGACTTGCAGATGCGAGAGCACTACAGCAGTCAATATTTTGATGCTTTAGCTAATTTGGCTGCAGTAATTTACACTGCTATTTATTGCACTCGTATATAAAAAAACAGGATTGTAACATTAAACATCTTACGTAGCAATTCATTCTAATAAAAAAATAAAAAAAAAAATACCATGGATTTTACTTGGTTTTTAACAAAAATCACATAAAACAAAAATTTAATTAAGTAGCTTTAAATGTTTTCCGCTACATTTCCAAATGAAACCGCGTCTATTTGTTGGTTCCTAAATGAAGATTTAATAATAAAAACAGCGCTTAAAGTATCTTCTCTAAGTCTGTTTCGTTTTTTACTATTGAAATTATTACTATTGAGTTACTATTGAGAATATCTGTTACTACAGATACTCGTATCCTTTCGGCATCAGCATTAGAGTGCGGTAATGACAGGATGAAATTTGTTAACAACGGAGCTTAGGGCATTTCTGGAGGGCACCTCTTTCCAAAAACTTGAAACACCATAGGCATTGAGATCATTTAATAAAAATTATAAATCATTCCATTCATCTTCCATTGAAAATTTGTTTACTTTCATGTAATGTGAGATTGAACGAAGATCCTTAGATTAAACTCTCTTATCAATATTCAAAGCAAATTTTTGGGTCTATGGGTAAAATCACATCACTGGTCTGAGTGCCTAGAAAAGAATTTTTTTTTTTTTGTTCTAACCCACGCTAACACCAAATCTAATTTTATATCGAAACACTCAATAGAAAAATAAAATAATGTTAAAGCATTGGATTATGAAAATACTACTAAGAAGTGTTAAAAAAATCTGGCCAATTAAAAGATACCGGCAGCACAGCGGTACGAATGTTGTTAATAAGAAGACCATTAAAGCGCTATTAGGAAATGCATCATATGCATCAGCAACATCTTCGCTTGCATGTTGCTACCGTACAGCTGCAACAACATTATTATACAAACATGCAAAAATATTGTTGATATTGTAAAAGCTTAAAGCAGAAACAACAAGCAACAATTCAATTAAGCATGACAACATGCAAACAGAAGTAATTATCAGCTTTAATAATATTTATGTTGCAAGTGTAAAATTGCATAATGTGAAGGATGTTCAGCATAAGAGAATTATGTATATGGTAACATATACAGCTCCGTGCAACTAATAAGGGACAGTTACTTTTGATATGTACAACAACAGATACTATTTTAAAAACGCCATAAAATTTGTAGTATCAATACGTTTTTGAACATGAAACTCTGGTACTTTTAAAAGCACAACATAGGCAACACTTATTTTTACCGCTATTCTGAAAAAGTGAAGCCATTTGATATTTCGTTTAAAGAAGCTCGTGCAACAAATTAGGGACAGTAACAAAATATAATTTTTATTTATGTTATAAAATAAAAAAAAAAGGTGAGTATATTTGTATTTTTAGTTAAAAGTTATTTTTAAAGCTATTTTCGGTAGTTTACAATGAGAAAAAATAAATCTTGTGATGTCAGCACACGAAAAATCATAGCTCAGATGCACCAAGATGGAAACTCATGTCGACAAATCGCAGCAGTCTTAAAAGTTTCTAAAACTATGGTAGGTAATGCTCTTCAGTATCTAAAAAGAAATTCGACTGCAGAGAAGGTGAAACGCAAACAAAGAAGTCGCATAACAACTGCTCGAGAGATACTCTCATTGTCCGAGAATCTAAAAAAAATCCGCAAACGAAGTAAAAGTCGCTATATATGGCAAAAATGAAGCAGCAACATCCGTAGACACTATCAAGAGACGTTTGCGTGAAGCCGGACTTTTCCCCTAGAAGAAGCCCCTATTATCCGAACGCAACCGCAAGAAGAGGCTTGAGTTTGCTAAAAAGTATCGTCATTGGACTACTAAAGAGTGGCAAAAAAATATTGTTTTCAGGCGAAACTAAAATAAATAGAGTGTCACCCGATGGAAAAAAATATGTCCGCCGCCCAGTTGCAAAGGAGTTCGATCCAAAGTACACCCGTGCTACACTGAAACATGGAGGAGGGAGCATTATGCTTTGGGGTGCTATGTCATGGCGTGGTGTCGGCCCACAAAAATTGAGGGTATTATGAACCAGTTCCAATATATTGGAATTCTAGATAATGTAATGCTGCCTTATTTGAATGAAAATATGCCCGTCACTTGCATATTTCAGCAGGATAATGATCCGAAGCACACAGCTCGGCTGGTCAGGCAGTGGCTTACAGATAAGCAAGTGACTATTTTGGACTGGCCTTCTTGCAGTCCTGATCTCAACCGAATTGAGAACTTATGACAGGTTGTAAAAAATATGATAAAAGTTGATATAAAAATATCAACGTACATTTGATGAACTGTACGACGAAACCAAAAAAGTTTGGGAAGCACTTCCAAACAGTGTTTGCAAAAATTTAGTGGAGTCTATGCCTCGCAGATTACAAGCAGTAATTGACAACACTGGTTTTGCTACAAAATATTGATGAAAAATTAATAAAATACTTTATAAAATATAAAAAAATCAAGTGTCCTTAATTATATGCACGACTTATTTGGTTATCAATTATTATTTTTCTCTGAATTTAAAAATATTGTTGAATAATTGATAAACAAAGCATTTTAAAGAAAGGAAATTAGCTATTAAATATAATTCTATGAATAATTTAGTGTTCTTCGTTGAGAAAAATAACGTAATCACCTAAAGTTCTATGTTTATATAGTGTCCCTAATTAGTTTCACGGAGCTGTATATGTGAATGTAACAAAACTGTTGGCAGTTATATCTGTTATAACGCCTAGAAGCAGTTGATGAGTAGTGGCGGCCGTGACGTAGTGGCTAGAGTGTGGGGCTTATACGCCAGAGAACCCCATCGAACAGGTTCGAATCCCATCTTGACACGGAAAGTTTTTTCAATTGAATTAATTTTTTAATGGCAAACCTCAGAGAGTATAAACTGCCATGAAAAGCTTCTTGAGGACATAAGCCGTTCGGAGTCGGCATTTTCACAACACACACAACACAATTGGTAATAAGAAGCTCGGTTAAAGTCCTTTCAAGGGCTGAAATGGCCATTTCTTTTTTTTTTTTTTTAGTTGTTGATGTCTTCGCTGTAATGACTAACAATTTGTTTGCATTTTATTTGTAATTTGCTGCATATATTAAAAGGCTGGAGACAACAAGAAAACTTTAAAAAAAAAATGTTTTTGTTAACTAAGCACAGTTTTAAATTCGCAGCATTTTTTACCCTTTCTTTGTACTGCCTTTGCAATATTTGTCCCAAGTAGCAAGCACAATTTCACGCTTAGTCACGCGCAAAAATGCAAGCCCAGTACCAGATCGCGTGCTATCATTGTAGATAATTATTTTTTGTAACGGAAATTAATTAAAAAGTAAAAGGGCTTTAAGTCGGTGTTGGTTAAAGAAATTTCCATTAATGTTAATAATTTCAAGCAATTATAAAGAGCTTTTATCTTGTTTAATGACTTTTCTAATCGATTTATTGAGCGAATTTTTTAAGGCATTCCATCCTATTAAATTGGCAACTAGTTATTTAAGTGTTGGAAACATCAACTCTCAACATGTTGCATATTTAGTTTGCAGCACTTTTGTAAATTGATTAACTTATTTTTCCATAATTAAAATAGTATACTTTTGGGCATTCTTATATAATTCATGAACTAACTGGGCCTAACTGACAAACAGTGTTCAGCTGTTATACAGTGATGAACAAAAGTTTTCACAAAAATTTTGCAGAATTGTTTTTGTTTTAAAAAATATATTTATTTATGATTCTTAAAATCTATAAAAATAAAATTAATTTTATGTTTATTTGTTTGACTTTTATACAAATCTAAACGGCTGAATGGAGTTCGTTAAAATTTGGCACATATACAGCCATGGACACATAGTTTGCACAAATTTCAACTTATTTTTAAAACGTTTCGTTTTAACCTAATAATGCATTCATTAACTGTAGTTATAATTTTTTGAGACTCCAGTGTGACGTTGTTTAAAACTTCGAGAGAGATGTACCGTTACTTACTTTTATTTGCTCAGACCATCTCTTTCTGCATAGGCATGAACGATCTGCTGTGGTCATATAAATAGCACACATATTAGTTGGTGAATAAAAGTTAACAAGATCGGGCGTTTGTAAAAATTTTAGAGTTTTATTCAGTTAATTTCGCCAATTCTAAATAAAATGTGTCGTGGCAAACATTGCACTCCGGAAAAAAAGGTCTATAATTCACGAACTAAGTCGAAAATGCAAAAAACCATTTTAAATCGTGGATATTCTCAAAATTTCGCGAAAAATGGTCTATAATGCACTCAAGCTGGTTACATCAAATGGTTCAAATAGTTTCGAGAATAAGCCGCGCAATCCTAGACCGCGTAAAACCACCGCTTCTACTGATAGACTTATAGTTCGCAAAAGTATGGCTGATCCTTTCAAGTCAGCAAAGCAAATTATGAGGGAAATAAATGAAGAAAATAACCTTAATGTTCTAGAAAATTAGTATCTAGGAGACTACATGAAGCCGAACAAAGCCGCTCTTAACAAAAAAAAATGTAAAGGATCATATAGCGTTTGCAAGGGCCCAAGTGAATAAAGAAGACCTTGTCCTCAAGAAAGTTCTCGTATACTTAGATTTGGTCACGCCACTTCCACCTCTTTTCAATTATACGCGATTGCAAATAAGATCCAGAAAAATTGTTTTTTTTTTTTTAAGTAGCGTAACCATATGAAAGACAAAATGGCAATTTACTTTCATATTCTTTTTTTCACATGTACCCCAAAATAGGCAGTGTCTTGTGCAATATGTGTGAAGACTAGAAATGCCAATAATTTTAGGGATAGTATATATTAAAAAATTACCTTAGTTTTAAAATCATAAACTCTGTCATATCTTAAAAAATATAGAAGTTTTTAAGCCAGTATGATACTTAATTTTTTTGCCCAATTTTGAAATCTGAAAACAAGTATCGCGTGGTTTGGACAGACGTATTTTTAAGAGCAGCTGCATTTAATAAATTAATATTAGCTACACACATCACTTCCAATTCAGCAGCTATTTGTCTTAAATGGCTTTGTTTACTCTAAAAATGTCAAATTATTTATTAACAGTAAAATATTTCACAGTAACTATTTGACCGAAACTTAAAGAAGAACGAGTTGAGAGAAATGTCAAAAACAATGCATTGAAAATGCAGTCCGTTCCACATTTTTTTTGTCCAATTCGTACTATATGCGTACTCACTTACACCAATTGAATCTTTGCATTCGTACTATTTGAACTGCTCTAGTTTCAGTTTCAATGACAAAAAAAAATGAGCAATTTAATGAAGTATCATAAAGGCTTTAGCACAACGAATTTGCAATGCAAAATCATTTTCTATGAGAAAAACGACCGTCTAAGCTTACTTTTTTTAAAAACACTCTTTCGTCTAATTAATTTAAAAAAATTTCAAGTCTGGTGATCTGGGTGGCTAGTTAATGTCACCATTTTTCGACATCACACGCCTAGGAAATTTTCGCTGCATTGTTCGATTTAAAGTGGGACATGGCGTACCGTCTTGTTAAAACTAGTAAAGTTTTTTCATATATTTGTGGGCAAACATAATGAGCCAACATGCACCGTCATCAATTTTTATGGACTGTTTGGCCTTCTCTGAAGAAAAATGGCCCAATGATGTTTTCTGGTACAAGTGCCTGCTCAAAAAATCACTTATGGTCATGCAATGGTTTTCTATGAATTTCCCGTGGATTCACCGTTCGGCAAAAGCGGCAATTTTGCTTGAAAAACTTGCAAACTATCCTTAAAAAAGCGCCGCAAAGCGGTTCTAGTCATAAGTGATTCTTGGTTAAATAAATGTTAAATAAATGCTAATAAATGTCAAATTATTGAATGGTACCATAAGCTGATCATTTATATATCTAATTTTTTTTTTCAAAAAAGGTCTAAAATATTGAATATTTTCTCAAAAAATTACGCAAAAGTTATTTTTGTTGTTAAAATAATTTAAATTAAAAATTGTTTTTTTCACTTTGTGACCGAAAGTTTTATCAGTTTAACACAAATATTAATTAACTATTTCTTGCATTGAAAAAACAAGGGTACCCCACTTTGATTTTTTGTTGAAATTTTATTTTAAATGTTCTTTTTATATGTATTTTAAAGAAAAAGTTGAGCTTAAAAATAGTTTTAATAAAAATCCTCCCAATATCTGTAACCAATCGAAAGTTATAGTCAAGAATTTATTTTCATACGATTTGATTTTCCATATTAATAAAACTCATTTCATGTTTCTATAAAATTATCTATTATTCGAACTCCCGTCACCTCGCAGTATAACTAAAGGGTGGTTAAATTTTAAGGGCCGATGTTGAATGAGAACCACACCTAAACGTCAAGTTTTTTTCTGCATTTCATTTGACATTTCTCAATTTCAGACTAACTCAATTTGAACCATGGAAAGATACACAATCAAGTAACGCGTTAAAGTTATTCAGGCTTATTATGAAAATGGACGTTCAAATCAAAATGCATATCGTGCACTTCGTGATTTTTTCGGTCAATTTAATCGTCCAAATGTGCGTACAATCGGAAAAATCGTGCAAAAATTTGAGCAATCCGGGTTTGTAGCAGATGCACCCACAAAGAGTGACTGTTTGGTGCGGTTTATGGGCTGGCGGCATCATCGGGCCGTATTTTTTCCAAAATGAGGCCGGTCAGGCAGTTACTGTGAATGGTGTTCGCTATCGTGAGATGATAACGAACTTTTTATGGCCCAAATTGGAAGATATGAATGTGGACGATATGTGGTTTCAACAGGACGGTGCCACTTGCCACACAACTAAAGAAACAATGGCTCTTTTGCGCGACAAATTCAATGGCCGTGTTATCTCACGTGGTGGCAATGTCAATTGGCCGCCAAGATCATGTGATTTGACACCGTTGGACTTCTTTCTTTGGGGTTATTTGAAAGAAAAGGTGTACACGTCGATAAGCCAGCAACAATTCAAGAGCTAAAAGATGAGATAATTCGGCACATTAACGGCATAGAACCTCACTTATGCCTCAGCGTCATCGAAAATTTGGACCATCGGATGGAGGTGTGCCGCCGAGGTCGCGGCGGCCATTTGGCCGATATTTTGTTCTATACATAATTGAATCATACCAATATTATAATAATAAAAAGAAATGACAATAATTTTCTAAATAATTTGTGTTTTATACAAAATCAACATCGGCCCTTAAAATTTAACCACCCTTTACAAGTTATACTACAAATACACAAGATAGAATCTCTTTTGAAGTTTCTGGTCCTTGAAACTTTTTTCTTTCGTATAGATAGCCGTATTTAGACGGCTATAAAAGTCATATATTTTCTATGAACTTCTCTGAACCTGTGAGCAATATATCAGTAATATGTATATACATTTTTCCAGATGAAAACTTCTTCACTAGGCTTGAAATAAAAAGGTTAATTTATAATTAAAATCAATCTCGATGTTAAAAATGTATGGAACAAAAACTTTTAAGGCACCGGTAATGAAGAATATATAATATTTACAGACTCAAAAGTGAAGAGAACAAGTTCAGGAAATAAAACTATACAAAGTTTTCGAATTTCTTTTTAATTTTGGTTAAAAAATTTGATAACTATAACCATTTTATAACCAACTTTACATAAACTTACGAAAAGTTAAATTAATTCAATTTCCGTTATTATCATTAGTTTTTCTCTCCTTAAATTCATGATTAATAAACAATGAAATATTTCTTCTTATTTCAGGCTACCTATGTGTCAGATCTTTTCCAGAATAATAAAGAAAAAACTTATATTTTACCAAGAACGACGCAGGATATGCCACCGCAGACAATTACAGTCAATGGAAACTAAGAAGACAAAAATCGCACACAAAATTAATACTTAAAAATTCCGAGAAATAAAAACCTAAAAATTCTTACACAAACAAATTTTAAAACAAAAAGCAATCAACGCTTTCAAATCATTCACTTAGTTCGTGAAGCTTCATTAGTGTTTTAATTTATTTGTATTACAAAAAAAAGCCTTGCAGTTTATAGCTAGTTTAGAATTTAAGCAAGCTCATATCGAGTTCCGTTAGTGTCTTCCATAGGAAAATATTCAAAATATTATTACAGTCAAAACTTATTTAACAATATAGGTAAAGATTAAAATTCTTTAAAATTAAAAAAAAAAAAAAAAACTTGTGCACAGTTGCAAAATTTGTAGTGCAAAAACTTCAACACCAGTTTAAATATAGTTTTTATGCTTAAAAAAGTGTCACAAAACCGTTTGTTACACACGTTGTAGATAAACAAAAAAGCATTTCTAAAGAAACACAACAGTTAGAAGAATGCGAACAAATTGCCAATTAGTTAAACTGTGTATTATTCACAAAAATATAATTGTTACAAATTTACCAATAGTATTAATAGCAACAAAGTGAAACAAAAATCTAAAAAATTAAAAGACATACAAGTATTTTTTATTTTAAGTTCAGGTAATGTTCGAGCAATACTAAACACATACAAACGAATCAATAAAAAAAGCAATTTTCGTCAAACAATTTACATGGGGCAGCTTTTATAATTAAATTAAATAATAATATCATAATATTTCAATTAAACATTCACAAGCTTAAATTTACATTTTATCTCTCTATGTATTGACCATATATATACATATGTACTGTTGTCTAATTCTATTAAATTGTCATGCTTGAAATTGCATTCAGGTTAACTTAAGTACTTTGTAAGCTATGTTTTAAATTAAACTGATTGTTTTATTCAAGTTTTAATTTTAAAAAACTAAAAACAAAATATCTTTCATTTAAGTGTATTGAATCTTCTTTTTATTAAGTAATAAACGCAAATAAAAAATAAAATGTACATAAAATAAAATAAAAATAATGGATTTTATTTGTATAGGATTTAAATATGTTTTAGACATATTAAAGTCACTACTGAACATTAAATAGATGATACAATTGTGAGCCGATTTTCGAGCAACAGCAGATGTATTAAAGCACAAATAATTTCGAACATTGCTGCCTCATCCTCAAACTCTAAGCATTTGATGCATTATGATCTATTTCACGAAAATACTATTTCCTGAAATTTTTCCTCACTACATTGATTTTTCCATACACTGGTTAACACGAAAAACTCTGAGTTTCGGCAGAGAGTTTATCATGTAAACAAAAAAAAAAACGAAATGGCCATTTCAGCCCTTGAAAGGACTTTGACCGAGCTTCTTATGATTAATTGTGTTGTGTGTGATGTGAAATGTTTGCGCACAAATGATCGAGAACTGGACCTACATGTTTTACGCCGACTCCGAACGGCTTATGTTCTCAAGAAGCTTTTCATGGCAGTTTTTACTCTCTGGGGCTTGCCGTTGTCTGCAGAGAGGTGACGGCCGAACAGAAAAATTAATTCAATTGAAAAAAACTTTCTGTGTCGGATGGAGGAATCGAACCTGGGTTCTCTGGCGTAAGAGTCACACACTCTACCCACTACGCCACGGCCGCCACCAGATTATCATGTACAAAGCAAAAAATTTACTCATTCCTCTGTCATTCAAACCGGAATTCAGATTTGAAGTTCTTAAAATTGTCAGGCCTCCAATATTACGTCGTGGTTTCAGGACAGAAAATGAAATATCCCAGCAGATAGCTTAATTCTAATACAATGGAATTCAGGATTGAATTTCTAAATATAATCATGCCTCCATTATTCAATTCCGATTTCAAGGCTGAAATAAAAAGATAATTCAGGGTTCCTTTTAATAGACCTGAAATTAAAATATAATTCAGGCTTTCTTTTACAGACCTGTATTCTAACCTGAAATTAAATTAAAAATCAGTCCTTTTTAATTTCGGGCGAAATTTCATATATGAATTTGAAATAAAAATTGATATTCAGACCAGAAATCATAGATGAACATTTGAAAAAAGTAATACAAAACTTCAGGTCTGAAGAGGCGAACAGACAGGATTGAATTTTTGCTTGATCAGGCATGACATTTTCAGCTGCGATAGCTCAGATTTGCTTTATAAAGGTCTAAACACTTTCCTGATCTTGAAAGTAAACAAAAAATCCAAGCCTCTATTTTTCATTTCAGATATAGCTAAATTTGGAATATAATACAGGCTTCCACTACAACAAGCTGAATTCTGATTTGAAATTTTTTAAAAAAATGCAGATCATTATTTTTTAGTACAGAATTCAACGGTGAATGTAAACAAAATCAGAACTTACGAATGCATCCTGAATTAAAATGCAACAGTAAGTATCTGCGAAAGCTTACTGCAGAATTTGAGATGTTTATAACAGGGCTCACGATTTTTTTCGATCTTTGTTTTCGAAACCCAAAAATGGCTGAGTCGCTCGGGTGTTCCGGGTATTCAAGCATTACCCGTTTATTTTGATAATCATTGCCTGAATAGTTTTTGGTTTTCGAGCTAAACGGGTAGTTTCGAATTTTGTAAATTTTTATATTGAAGCCAAACTTCTAGTGTGGGGAGGATTATGTTTTAAATTCAAACCTGTTATCGATGCTGACGTTAATGAAGAAAATCTATGGTAAATTTTTCTTAAAATTAATATCTATCAGGGCTGAAGAGGCAGCCAATTATATGAACATTTCAGTGCTGTTTTCAGGGGTGGGTAATGTTTCAATTCCAAATCTGAACTCACAGCTGGTACTCAGATCAGAAATCAAAGGTGATCATTTCGAAAAAGCAATACAAAATTTCAGGTCGGAAGAGGCGGAGACTTATGTGGAAAAAATGAGGGCTGTTTTGAAGTAAGAGTCTGGTCATACCTGTCAGGCCTGAATTTTAGGTTGATCAAACATTACATTTACTGCTGGTTATCTAAACAGGAACCTAAATAAATCCTACATAAAGAGAAAACGTAGCATTTATATGCAAATGAAACAGAATAAAATAAGAAACAGAATAAAAGCCTTTTCTAAGGTTAATGACCTGTTCTAAGGTTATCAATAGGGTAGGTAGGTAGTTAATAGCACCAATGACACACAGCATAGACTTAGCATAGAAATAGGAAAGAAGTTGATTTTTTTATTCTCCTATTCTGTCCTGGAACATTAGAAATCGGCGAACTGGTTTACTTCACTTGAGTAAACTCCAATCCAGCTTCATCACAAGGAAAAAAAAACTAGAAGCACAAGAAACAACTGACTTTCAGAAGTGCTTAAGTCTTTGGCATAATCTTGCTACCTGAATATTTTAGAGACCCGTCTTACTGAATTTTTTTGGAATCAGTACTATTCCCAAGAAGAAGTCATATTTAGCAAGATGTCAGCGCAAAAGTCTAAAATTATAAAGAAATAGCTGAATGAACAAACTTTTAAATTTATGCTGTGGCCACAGCAAAGTTCCGACTTCAATTCGATTAAGAATCTGTAGTCAATCATAAAAAATATGCTTGGGGCAGTGCCAGACAGTCTTCTGAAACCTTGAATAGTTGTGACAGCGTGTGCTGTGGTGAAGGCAAAATATTTCAATCAAAATCATACCAAAAATTGGTTAAATTCAATTCAATTCAATTTATTTCGGAAATTATTAGTACAATAAGAAGAGTTTCTTGTTAAATAGTTGTCTTAAAAACAAAAAAGTAACTCAAAATTTATATATATCTTAACTTTATCATATAATCTATCACAAACAAATACCAATCGGTAATGCAGTACTAAATGTAAGCCAGAAGGTAAGAAAATTGCCTTAAATAATAGTTAAGTAAATAACATCGAAATAGACCCTATTTGTACCGTAGTCGGAAAGTGCGACATTGACGCTGATTTAAGCCTGCGCTCAGACGTGAATGTTTTTGAAAATTTATCGGAAATGTTGAAAAAAAAAACATTCGGCAACAAAAGGAAAAATTAAAAAATGTCATAATACTCGTAGAAGAGTGGAACAAAATTACCCCAGCAACTTCTCTAAAGTTTGTAGATTCCATCCCAAAAAGAGATGTAGATATAACAAATGCAAAGGGGTATTATATTAAATATTGATTTTTATTTAAAATTTAAAATTTTTTTGTAAAATAAGATCTAAGTGTAAGTGCATGAAATAAGCTGCGACATAAAATGAAGCAGTATTTTAAAAATTTTTGTTTATTAGTTATAACAAAAAACATTTTTTTGCATTTTTTATGTTTCTCAATTGAACAATAAATATATTTTTTTTTTATGTATGGCATTTAAATCTTTTCAATATCTTATCTAGTTTTTGAATTAAAGTACAACAAACTTTTAAATTGAAACTGCATGAAATAAGCTGTGAGCCACTGTATTTGACACCTCTAGGGGCCAATTCTGGTGAAATATAAGCTATGATCAACAGTTCTTGTATTTTCTGTTGGGACCCCCAGAAGGGTGTCAGATAGGGAGAAGGTGAGTTTTGAAAAATGTTAAAGAGTAACAAATAACAAAACCAGCTCATATATATAACCCATCAAGAGGTCAATTGGGGAGATTTTTTTTTTTATTCGAAAATTAAATACTTCTTTTTAAAATACTTAAAAAAAGATTTAATGAAAATTTTGACGATGTATCTACCAGAGAACTGCAAAACTCACTTTTTGCTTGATTAATGCCCTGTTTAGGTAAAACAAACGATGCGTGTATTTCACGAACGCATCGTCAAATAGGCGAAAATCAGCTGTTTTGAATCCATGTATGAAGAATGTCAGACACAAACGAACACAGCTGACTCAGTAACGAGCGAAGACGTAATCTCAGTGTGAAGTTGGGTCTTTGTAAGATAAAAAATCCGAACGAAACGTCAAAATTTGACGAGAGCAATATTATTATCGTTCTGGAAATGGATGCTAAAAAAACGTAAATTTTGTTTTAGAAGAATATTTAAGAAAAAAATTATCAATGCTAATCTTCTCAGTACAAAGAAAACAACAACTATCACTATCACTGGTGTCCTCATTAAAATTGTATAAGGCAAGTGCCGAAAACATTTTTTGCATAAATTGTCTCAAACTTTCGCAATCAATTTAGAAACAGTTTAATTTCCTCCAAAAGTCAACAACCAAAACAGCCGATGCAAAAAGTATTGCCACCTATTAAAAAATGCCAGTAATAAGCATACGATTTTCAAGATTTTTGTCAGTTTTACTAAATGCTAAATGCTCAACTTTTACAATCTGTTAATAAGGTTATTGACAAGTACTCACGTTGAGAGTATTTGAGAAACGTAAGCAACGTAATGTTGGACGATGACGCAAGAAAAAAAATACATTGACCAAATTTTGGACGATCACGTCGGAAAACGAACGAATCTTGTCACGAAGGCTTCGTTTTACCTAAACAGGGCACAAATCATTCACAGGAATTCTTACTCAACTCAACTCATTCAACAAAGTTCAGCGTTGAATAAAATCAGCACAATACTGGCGAACGCGTCTTTTGCGTCAGTTTGAGTTTGAGTTCGTCTGATCGAATTCACATGTTTCAGTAAACGAGTGTTGACGTTGAATAAAATAAAATGATGATGCTGAAGGCGTCGTTTGTGTGAGCTGATTGACGGATTGCATTCACATGTTTGAGTATTGGCGTTGAAGTGTATACGGATGTGTGTTTCGTAAATGAGAAATCAAAGAAATAGTTAAATTTAGTTGTTTGCAGTCAATCGTAATAAAAACTTCACCCTTCTTCTTCTTGTTCTCTCCCTCTCTGTCTGCAGATGAAAAAACTCATACGTCATTCTTGATGAAAATAATCGTTGTTGAGCCCAACGAACAAGCATGAAATATGTATGTATGTATAATATAATATGAATACAACCGTTGATTAAAATCACAGAGCCAACGCGAAGCACATGGTTTGATTGATTTTAACTCAACAGCGAGTGTGTGCATTCGAGCAAGTCTGATCGATTAAATGCAGAGGCATGATATTAACAGTGCTGATTACGTATGAATATTTTTATGTGAGTTTTGCAGTTCTTTGGTATCTACCTATTATACCAATTGGAGACTTCAATATTAACGTTGCATATGCTAAAAATCTACCACTAATTTGATTTTTGAATAAAGTATTTGGTTTGACTATGGCGAATGATCGAAAGCTCAGTACTATTAAATGTAAAACATCGAACAATGTATTTTTTACACGATACTTACGGAAATTCTAATAAAAAAATATTTTTTTTCATACTTTAGTTACCTCAAACCTATTTTACCATATTTGGAACATAATGAAATTATTGAATTATGAATGATTTGATACTACAATTAATTTAAAAATTTGAAAAAACACAGTGTTATTTTATAGCTTAAAATTGTTCTAATTATTAAGTTTTCACTTGGGTCGGCTGTTCCAACAGTGCCAATTTTTTAAATTTTGACTGTTTTAGGTGAAAAGCAATGGTTAAAGATTTTACAAATACTGCTATTTTTTCTCAAGGAAATCTTGACTATAGTCGGTATAGATACAATAGTTTACGTATACGTATTGTTAAAACTTCATTGTTTTGAAGCAGGAACAAATTATTTTTCTGCTCTACAATTGCATTTAAGACCACTGTGCAAAGCTTGCACCTAACAGTATGCACTGAACTGGTTAAGCGAAAAGCATTCAAACATATGCAACAGTATCAAAGCAACATAAGAGAGAAACGCAGAGAAGTATGCTTTAATTAATTGCAAGAGCTTAGCGCAGACTCAAACCTATTGAATGGCTGCTTGTGTTTTTTGCACAAACACTCACTGGCAATATGATTTGAATTTATTCATTAGCTGGCAAATTTAAATGAAATATTTTACTTTTGTTTCACTGAATCCAAGCAAACAAGGGACTCAAGACTTAAACTAAATAATGCGTTTAATTTTTATTGCATCTTTAATAAGAGAAAACTCAACAGTCATTGGAAAAACATATAAAAATTTATAGTTTCCCATAAATAATGTCATTGAAACTCATTTGCTTTAAACTACATATTTGCTCTAAAATTTAATATTCAATTCATAAATAGCGAGTAGTCAGCATTTTCAGAGAGCCATTTTTACTGATCACTTTTAAGTGTTGCACTCTAAGTTCAATAAGTTAACCGAAACAGGTGAAAACAGGAAAACTTATGTCAAAAGCGAGGCAGAGAGCGCGAGTGTCACAAACATCAGAAATGCTTACAGATTCATTGAATTCCAATAAGCCGAACACATACAAAATTCTCGTTAGTTGGCAACGCGTGCTGCACACATTCAACGCAAGAGCGACTTCAGCCAATGATCTCACCTGCGCTGCTAACTCCAGACCATGGCCAAAACCAGGTACAACATTGAGCTGGCAAAACAGTTTCGAGTCTTACGTCGTCGGTGTTAAAACGTTGTAGCGGAGTAAAAATATGTCTACATATTTGCATCTTGTGTCTGATTTGAATTGAATTTTGTGTTTTGTCTTGTTGACTAAATGTGTGTGTGTGCGAACCGAGACAATATGTATAGCTCATAGAAACACACACAGTCAAGTGAATCGAATATAAACCAAACCTGTAAGCAAGATAGAAAGATTTAAAAAGCAAAAAAAAGTATCTAGTTGGAAATAGAAGAAAAAACAAACAAGAGGGGGAAAAAAATAATAATTACAAAATCATATTTAAAAAAAAACAACTCAACTTAATGAAGAAGATCACGCTGTAAAGTGATGTAAATATTTGAACGTTCTAAAAAAAATATATATAATAGTGTAAGCTTTGCGCATGTTTGAGTGTGTGTGTGCATGTTTGTGAAATTTTCAAGCGACAATTTTCAAGTTGCAAGCGTTACATGAAGAAAGTTTACAAATATTCAATGAAATATAAAAATAACATAAATTATATTATTTTTCTATAAAATAACAGTGAGTTGCTGTTGTTGTTGTTGTTACTGTTTTTGTGCCTGTTTAATACACATAGCATAAGGTATAAAAAAACTCTGTGTCTCTATAAGCCGCATTCATGCTTTGCTCATTAAAAATTGTTTTTTTACAACTTTAAATTTTATTTAATTATTTTGTTATTGTGCTGGTTCTTTTAACCGCTGAAATAATTTCTAAATTTAACTGTATTCTCCCTCAACGGCATTTATTCACCCTATTTTTTTTTTCTTTTTATACTTTATGTGCACTGTTTTGCCTTGACTGACTGCATCTACTGACGGCTTGAGTAAACAGAGCAAAAAAAAAAAAATACACCATAACAACAACAACAACAACAACACACAATGCATTAAAAGTGCAGTCAGTCGGTTTTCTAGAATACAAGTGCAAAGCAGAGAAAATAAAAATAATAATAATAATAATAATACATGTACAGATAGCAAAGTGAACAATAACAACAACAACAATAAGTATGGCAACTGCATTGTGTGTGAAACTTTGTCATAAATAGTTAATATATAAAAATAATAAAATAAAAAAAAATAACGCAAATAAAAAAGTAGCTTCTAACGAATGCAGCTCAGTAGAACACGAAAGTAAAACAAAGACCGGAATTAATTAAACATTGGAATTATTTTTATTACAGCGTAGGCAACATTAGCAACAACAAAAAGCAACACTGACATCTAAGCAGCTGCGCATCAATTTTAGCTGTAAAAATTCTTTTATATTGTAGGTAAGCATAAAATCATCAGCGTATTTTTTTTCCACAAAATTACCTTAAATCACTGATTTCACTGATGCATGGAGCACATCAGCAATAATAACAGCAAACAAACTTTATTAATTACTAGGAGCATAAAACCGTTTTTTTTTTTTACTCTTATCAAGTAAAAAAAAAAGGAAATATTTGCTATTGCTTTAATAGTTGTGCTGCAGAAGAAATCCACGCAAATAAAAAAACAAAAGACTTAAGCCACAAACTTGAAATCAACTTTCAAGCGCAGCAGCGGCTGCGTAGAAAATATATACCTATATAAAAAAAAAAAAAAACTGAAGAAGCATTAACAAAAAAACAGCCGTTAAGCTAGCAAAAAAACTGGTATTTAACAGTGCTAAGAAAAAGGAAAACAAAAATATTCAAAGAAATAAACCAGGAGCTACAAGTAGGTGCAAAGGTTGCGAAGAGTATTTGGCAAAATTATTTAAAAAACTAGTAAGGGTGGAGCTTCGACAGGGTACCGAAGCTAAAACACCCCCTCCGCGGCCATATTGAAGTATATTCGAAGTCTTTACTAACGACACACACGATGACATTCAGTTTTATATATTAACGAAAGTTTTCCTATTTTGATGACGTCACTTTGTATGGGAAGTAGGCGTGGTTTTGATCCGATTTTGGCATAAATCATAGAGATGGTGATTATAACTCAAGGCTAAAGTGCAAAATTTCAAGACCTTTCATTAATTTTTGTGGATTTTTAAGAGATTTAACGTTTAAAATAAAGCCAATTTGTATGGGAGATAGGCGTGGTTTTCATTCGATTTTGCCAAATATCATAGTGATGGTCTATGTTATATATCAAATCCTATATGCAAAATTTCAAGACATTTCTTTAATTTGGGCAGATTTTTTAAGAGATTTTACTTTTAAAATAAAGCCACTTTGTATGAGAGGTAGGCGTGGTTTCCATTCGAATTTTCCAAATTTCATAGTCAGGATTAAGACTGAAGAGCAAAGCTCACCTGCCATATTTCAAGGCATTTCTTTAATTTTTGTGGATTTTAAAGACATTTTACGGTTAATATAAAGTCACTTTGTATGGGAGGAAGGCGTGGTTTTCATCTGATTTAGCCCATTTCGAACTTTATCTTCCTTTTTTAAAATTAAAGTTATCTTTTGAATTTCATCGCGATAGCTTTAAAATTGCGGCTGTAATCGTGTCGACAGACGGACAGACGGACAGACAGACGGAGACACGGAAATCGACTCAGGAGATGATGCTGATCAAAAATATATGTATTTTTCTATACCTGCCACGCCTCCTTCTCGGCGTTACAAAAGGAATGACAAAGTTAATATACCCATTACGCAGTACGCGTTGGGGTATAAAAAGCCTAAAAGTTGGGCAGAATTAAAAAACAAAAAATACGAAAACTAACAAATTATCAACTTACTCGCTAAGATGTAGTCAGACTTGTAGAGAGCAGCGGGTGTTATTATTTAAAGTAAGCAACAATTAAAAGATTTAGTTAGAAACATAAATTTTAAAGCGTAAAAAAATGCATTGTTACAATTATAGATTACTGCAAGTTTTCTTAATAATCATTGTCTTTTGTTCAATATCAAAAGTTTCTTGGATTTATTTGTACAAAATATTTAGCTTCTACATGTTTCATGCACCAGCTCCGTACAATTCTTCTGCTCTAATGCATTAAGCTGCGCTCCAAATCCCTAACTACATCTAAGTTATTGAAAAAAGGAATTTCGTGGAGGAGGGCGGTTGGTTTAAATTAATAAAATCTAGTTATAGTTTCATATTTAATTCTTTAATTTGTTAAAAAAACAGTTTAAAACAAATGTCATCAAAGTAATAATATAATGTTATCAATTCCATCTTTAATACTCCATCTGAGCTTCGTACAATCTATACCTCATATATGGATATTCGAAAAAGTTCGCTTACAAATTTGACCAAAAATTTAACACTTTTGATCGATAATCTTTTGCCATTTTAGGACCATTCCATCTGTGTAGAACTGCTGAGTTTTCTGAGTGAAAAACTGATCTAAGTGCATTTTGCAGGCCTCCACAGAATTTAAATTTACACTATTAATAGAGTCTGCACAGATCGAAACAAATAATAATCTGAAGGTGGAAGGTCCGGGCTATATGGTGGATGCATCAAAACTTCCCAGCCAACCTCTCTCAGTTTCTGCCGGGTCATCAAAGATGTGTGTTGTCATTATGGAACACAACACATTTTCTGTTGATCAATACGGGCCGTTTTCAATCTCGTTTCAATCTCGTTAATGGTTGACAGTAGAGAACAGAATCAACCGTTTGATCAGGTTGTAGAAGCTCATAATGAACAATTCCCTTCCAATTCCACCAGACGCGCATCATTATCTTTCTTGGTGTCAATGCAGGCCACCGAAAGCCGTAAGTGATCCACTTTAGATCGCCCGTAATTATTCACTTCAGAAATGTTTCGATTTCGTTCTGTTTAAGCAGTAATTCGCAAATGGATATTCGGTCAATTACATTTTTCGCTGGTAATTCATGTGGCACCCATGCATCGAGCTTCTTTGTGCATTTAGCTATCTTCAAATGGTTGATAACTGTTTGGTGATGAATTCCTAATTCCCTAGCAACGTCCACGCTGCTTATGTGCCGGTCTTGCTCAATTTTTTCCCCATGTTTTCATCTTGAGTTTTTTAGTGATTGGTCGACCAGAGTAAGACCGGCACATAAGCAGCGTGGACGTGGAAGTAAGTAAGTAAGTAAGTCGACCAGAGCGAGTTACAGCATTGTCTCCGTAAGCTTGACAAATTTTTTCAGCAGCCTGCGACTCATTCTTACATTTTATATAATAGAAAAGCACAATATGACGATAATGTTCCGAATTTTCACTCATTTTTAAACTTAGATAACTTTTCACAGAATAATGCGACTTTAGTCTTCTAACAAAATAAAGCTTAAAGTATCCTCTTTCAAATTACCAGAAATATTACATTTTAGAGCCATGTAACAACAATTTGTAACCGAACTTTTTCGAATACCAATATTTGGCAGAAATTGAAATTCAATTCTTACATTTAGGCACATATTTGCAACTGGAAGTAGTTCAAAATAATTGGAATGAAACGCTAAAACACTATAATAACATAAAAAGAAATATGTATATTTGACACTAGAGTAGATAAGGTCAATTTCTATTATCTTGCGTGCAGTGGGCGCAGCTGGAAGTAGGTAAAAGTAGCCGGAAATTATCCTTAAAAAAAGTTTTTTTAATTTTCATGGCATTCCAGAAAACAATTCCACCTAGGTAAGCCTTGATATAGTGAAATTATGTAGAACAAATATAAGCTTCCTTAAATAATCTTTCAAACAAGTTTTATACAAGGTACCTATATACAAGAAAAAAAGGCGTATGAAATATATTCCTTCATTCACGAAATTATATAAAGTTTTACATATGTTTTATATAAGCTCATGTATAAAGTTTTACATAAGGTATTTATTTAAGACTAATTCAGGAACTCGAAAACTGAAAAAAATTATATTTTTGTTATTATTATTATTCATATACATTTCTGCAAATACATTTAATTTAATTTTAAAATAGAAATTTTGTTCATTTTAAAAATGTTTGTATATTTACCATGGCTACCTAGCGTGGATTGAACTCAGTACCACCAAGATTTCACATAAATATTTGAAGTTATTACAGCTCAATTTGAAAAATCCTTTAAAATTCCATTTTCTAGTATAATTTATTTTTTAATGGCAATATTAGGAAGTCTTCAAGAAGATTTTTACTCAAGTTTAACTCCTTATATAAAGCTTTATTCAAGGAAAGATTTTTTTTTTTTTTGATAAAGTCATCATAAAGTTTATATTCTCTTTCTCTAATATATCTCTACTCTCCGTCATAAAAATAGAACTTGTCATCACACGTTTTTTATTTTAATAATAAAAAAAAACTAGTAAGGATGGAGCTTCGGCAGGGTACCGAAGCTAAAATACCCCCCCGCATTCGAAGTCTTTAGCTACGACATACACAATGATATTCAGTTTTATATATTAACGAAAGTTTTCTTATTTTGATGACCTCACTTTGTATGGGAGGTAGGCGTGGTTTCATCCGTTTTGGCATAAATCATACAGATGGTTTATATTAAATATCAAAGCTTATGTGCAAAATTTTAAAACATTTCTTTAATTTTTGCAGATTTTGAAGAGATTTAACATTTAAAATAAAGCCAATTTGTATGGGAGGTAGGCGTGGTTTTCATTCGACTTTGCCAAATATCATAGTGATGGTCTATATTATATATCAAAGCCTATATGCAAAACTTCAAGACATTTCTTTAATTTGAGCAGATTTTTAAGATATTTTACTTTTAAAATAAAGCCACTTTGTATAAGAGGTAGGCGTGGTTTCCATCCGATTTTTCCAAATTTTATAGCCAGGATAAAGACTGAAGAGCAAAGCTTACGTGCCAAATTTCAAGGCATTTCTTTAATTTTTGTTAATTTTTCATTCGATTTGGCCCATTCTCGAACTTGATCTTCTTTTTCTAAAAATAAACTTATATTTTGGATTTCATCGCGATAGCTTTAAAATTGCGGCTGCAATAGTGTCAACAGACGGGCACACGTAAATCGACTCAGGAGATGATGCTGATCAAAAATATATATATTTATCTATACCTGCCATGCCTCCTTCTTGGCGTTACTAACGGAATGAGAAAGTTAATATACCCCTTACGCAGTACGCGTTGGGGTATAAAAATGAAAATAAAAATGTGTCTGTATCCGGTGTCTAACCACGTTACTCTTGACTGATAATCTGTTTGCTTATGTTTGCCCGCAGGGCTAAGGGATCTATGTCCGTCAAATTAAATGGTTATATAAAATGATTTCAGGCTTCTTTAAAGTTTTACTCAAGGAGATTCAAAGAAAATAGTTAATAAATTTCAACGTTATTCAAGTAAATTCCTGAATAGATGAGTGGGTAGCAGGTGCGGCTGCCAATACAAAGTTTCCAAGTTCAATCCGCACTTGATTGTATATTTAAAAAAATAATATTTTATTTATTTATATTAAATAATTAATAATAATTCGACGACATTTCTTTCCTCAAATAGGCAAATTATCGATAAATAGGCTTTTCCGAACGTCGACAAGATTTTTTTTATGATTTTACGATGAATTTAATAGATTTCATTTTTGTTAAATGATCACAAAAACTATTTTAGAAAAAATTTAATTCCAAGCCCACCTCCCCCCTTTAAATGATTAATTTTTATTACAATTTTTGTGTTTTCTAATTTTGATAAAAATTTATTAGTTCTGCAAGCAGTACTGGTATTTCGTTAGATCCGGCCCTGGGTGTGACCTTGGTAAATTTACCAAAATTTTAAAATCTAAAAAATTTCTGTTCTCAAATGAAGAAAAAAAAACTAAGCGAAGTCTACTTTAAGAAATATACGTAATAATAAGTAAAATCTGTTTTTTCCACAGTTTCTGAATAAGCCTTGAATAAAAACCTCACGTAAGGCTTTAATTAAGTATTTATATACGATATAGCATATATACAATTGTATATAAGTTCTTGAATAAGGGAATTAATTTCATACGCCTATTCTCCTTGCATAGACCTTGTATAAAACTTTTTTCAAGGTTTAGTTAAGACAGTTTAAATTTTCCTCCCTATATAAATTCCTTAAATAAAGCTTTACTCAACGCTTATTTAGGTGAAATTGTTGCCTAGGTTTTGTATCGGCAGCTTCACACACTATCCACTCGCCTATTCAGAAACTTGACTGAATAAAGTTGAAAATTGAGTAATGTTGAACATCCTAATAACGTTGAATTACTATTGTCTTTGAATTTTCTTGAGTAAAACTTTATAAAAGCATTATAAAGAGAATTATACTTGAGTAAAAATCTTATTGAATACTTTCTAAAAATGTTTCCTCGAATTAAGCTTTATATAAGGAATTATACTTGAGTAAAAACCTTCTTAAATACTTTTTTAAAAATGTATCCTTGAATAAAACTTTATATAAGAAATTATTCTTGAGTAAAAATCTTCTTGAATACTTCCTTAAATATATCATTGAATAAAGTCTACATAAGAATTGTACAAGAAAATTTAATTTTCAGAACTCTACTAGCCTCTTTCAAGTAAAGCTTGAATCTACTTTTATACAAGGCATTTTCAAGTTTAGTTGGAATAACTGCAAATAGTATCTGGGATAACTGCAAATACCCACGTATATACCATTTTTTTTTCTATGCACCCATTCAACTTACAAAAGTACCATAATAATAATACAAAATTGAGTCCAGTAGTTAAACATTCAACTTTAAAAGAACAAAAAACATAACACAAACTCATTCATCACTCACTAAGGCACGCACAAATTAAAAAAAAAAAAAAGTTAAAAAAACGCAGGTAAAATTTGCTAATCAGCGAAAGCAGATGTTCTGAATACCGCGCATTAAATGTTTTGCGACCACACAGGAAAGAAACAATTTTCACACTTAACAAAAAATTTAAATAAAAATAATAAAATAAAAATCGTAAACTTAACAAACAAGAGCTCTTTGAGAAGAGGTATAAAAAACCCAGGCTTGGCTGGCCTAGCCACAAAAATTAGAGAGTAGCAAATAAGTTGTCACCATGTGAAACAGCAACAAAAAAAAAAAAATATGTCAGCAGCATTCAAGAATATAACAACTACAATAACAACAACAACAGGAACAGAAATATCATCAGCCACAACAACAGCAATAGTAGAAATATGCGAAAACATGCTGAAAAGATGAAGAACGGAAGAGGAAGGAAGCGCAAAACAATTTTTAAGCACAGCCACCAAGCATCAAGTCAAACTCAATTTCAATGGAATTTCAAAGAAATTGGGTGGTAAGGTTAGCTCGGCACGGTGTGGTTCAACGATGCTGGATCTACCAGTTTTTTGTGCTGCTGGAATTTTTGTTGTTGTGGTTTTTTTGTTGCTATTGCCTAGATGTAACTAGATTTTTTCGTTGTTGATGTTTTAGTTTTTTTTTTTTTTATTAATGAACTCGTGTGACTACAACTTTATAAAAATATATACAAACACACACAAGCATGCACAAGGCAGTGTCTCATAAGTTAAAACAACCTAGTGTGTCTTAAATAAAAGCACAAAGATGTTTGAAGATGTTTTTTGGATATTTGTTTTTTTGTCTCTAATTGCCGAATTATTTTAATTTAATAAGCAAAGAATATTTAAAAATGATGAATTGAATAAGCAGTGAGAACAAAGCATTCATCTTTTCCGCTTATTTATGTTAAGTGTACTATTTAAAAATTTGGCTTAAGAAATTGTTTGTAAACTTTAAAATAACACTCAACAGTTTGCTCAACACATTGCTTATGAGTCATAAAAAGATATCTTTGGAGGAGAGATTTAGTTATTTTCAAGAACTAATAGTATAAACAAAAAAATCAAAATTTTAAAATTTTGCAGGATTACTATGCACATTGTCGGGAAACAATCACATCAGGACTTTGAGATATGTTATGTATGGGCTAATTTTGTTGTGAGGTGCCAAAATAAGCACACAAAAAAAAAAAAAAAAATAACCGTAGAAAATTCAAACTTCACAAAATAATAAAATAAAAATCGTGCAAGATACATAAGTAATCCTTAACTCAATGAAAGGATGAAAAAGCGACCTTCAATTATGCGCTCATTTCCGGTGAAAAAATTACCGTTTGCTTTTGCAAAGTGTATTTGCAAACCTCTATTTTTTTGATCGAAAATATGAAGCTCAAGAATTCTACTTTTGAAGCTGACCATACGTTTTTTTCACCTTTAAATCAATATAAATCATTTCGAGCAACTTTTGTAGCACGAGTGTAACCGTGCCATACTGGTTAAGGTGCGTGGCCATGAAAAGCTTCTTGAGAACATAAGCCGTACGGAGTCGGCATAAAGCATGTAGGTCCAGTTCTCGATCAATTTGTGTTCAAACATTTCAAAACACGCACTACACAATTGATCATAAGAAGCTCGGTCAAAGTCCTTTCAAGGGCTGAAATGGCCATTTTATTTAATTTTTTTTTTTTTTGTAGTACGAAAATACAAATACAAAAACCAGGGTACGAAAAGGTTCACTCTCGCGTACCATTTAAAAAGGTACACAAGAAATCGTACGCGCTCGCAGACGTGTACCCTAAAAAATATTTTAGCGCTCTCGTCCACGAGCGCGTACGTTTTGGTGATAATTTGAAATAAGGTCTCATTACACGTGCCTATCAAAATGTACGCACACGTGGACGAGAACGTTAATGAGACTTTTAATGCTCATGAAAGAGCTCAAGGCAGAAATGCAATCTGAGCAGTTTTGAGAAAAATTTAGCTCCCAGTAGAATACATTGCAATTTTAAGGGGGGACATGACATTCGCGGCAGAGAAAACAGACCATTTTTTAAAAATTCATAACTCAGTCAAAAACAAACATTTTTCCAAAATTTTTTTTTATTATTGTAGAGAATTCAGCAAATTACAAGAAAAAAAATTCAAAAAAATTTATTTTTCACTCCAACATGGTTTTATAGAGCTCCAAACTGGCGGCAGAGTAAAAACGGGTCCTCGTGGTTGCAGCGCTGGGAGTTGCAAAAATTGTCCGATCTGGAAAAAATTACTTTTTTAAATCTCAACAAAATTGGTTATCGTATGGCATGAGCTTTTTTTTAAGTTTTTTTTAAATTTTTGGTGATGATCCAAATTTGAAAGTGTTTTTTTCGAAAAAAATATTGCATTTAAAAATTCATAATAAATCGAAAAAAAAAATTTAAAAAAAAGCTCTAGTCATACGATAGCGAATGAAGTTTAAAAAAATAAAAAAAAAAAGAAATTTCGTCAAAAAATGAACCCGCTAGTGCCGCAACCAGTACGAAAAACATGGTTTCGAGATAAACGCGTTCAAAGTTTGTGAACAAAAAAAAAAATGGTTAAAAATTAAAAATGCGCTCTCACTAATCCGGCTGTAACTTTTGAGCCCTTAAAAATTTTTCCATGAAATTTTTTTCTTAGAATCTTAGGAATATTTACTAAAATACAAAATTATTAAAAAAAGTCAATTTCAAAAAACTGCCAATGTCATGTCCCCCCTTAATGCATTCTGTTGACTGTGGAAAAACATCAAGGTTCCACTTGTATTATATATGGTACTAGTTGGGTCATTGAAACTTTTTCAGGTTCTGTAGACTCCTTGGACAAATACTTTCCATTTGGGCAAAAAGGTTGCAATTGAAGTGTTTTTGGAACTTGTTAGGTCACTAAGACTTTTTGGGTGTAGTGGACTCCATGAATAAAATTTTTTCGACAAAAAGGCTTGCTCGGTTCAGTGGAACTTTACTTGTACTTGGGTTTAATGTACTCCTTGAATCAAAATCTGTGACTTTTTCGTCAAATACGTACCACTTGGACAGACAGGTACCAATTGCAATATTATGGGAACTAGTTGGGTCATTGCAGCTTTTTGTTTGGAGTGTACTCTTTGAATAAAATTCTTCTTGACAAATAGGTTCCACTTGTTCAAATGGATTCCACTTTTAATAATTTTGCAGTTAGTCGGGTCATTTGAACTTTTTTGTGCTTAGTGGATTCCTCGGACAATAATTTTTTATAAAATAGGATCCACTTGGACAAATTCACTTACCACCTTGTTCAAAAAGAAAGGTTCATTCACACTGTGAACCGGACTCAACTGCCCGATTCGAAAAATTTCGAAAATATATTCGAAAATATAATTTATAAAATATAAAAATTCGAAAAATAGCGTCTCTCGTTGACATTTGGTAAAGTGACAGTGTTTTGTTTACATCAACTTTTTCCCTGTCTTCGATTTTTACGATTGAAGAAACAAAATTAAGCAACGAGTTTGTATTAAATTTTGTGTGAAAATGGTTTCAACTGCGCCGATACGCGTAAAATGTTAGTGAAATGTTACGGTGACTCTACTCTTTCGTATCAGAAGGCAAACGAGTGGTTTAACCGATTTGTGAGTGGCCAAGACGAAGTAGAAGACGACCCTCGTACCGGGCGGCCATCGTGTTCGACTACCGAAGAAAACATTGAAAAAATCAAAGAAATGTTGGTCAAAAATCGCAAATTGACGATTACAGAGATAGCGGAGGACGTCGATATTTCAATTGGATCCGTTCAGAACATTTTGAAGAATGAATTCGGCTTGAGACGTGTCGCTGCGAAGTTGGGACCGAAAGAGCTCATCTTATTCGTGACTTTTTAACAAAAAACAACACGATAACCATCCAGCAGCCGGCAAATTCACCTGATCTGCCTCCGTGTGATTTTTTCCTGCTCGATCGAGTCAAAAAACCGCTTCGAGAAACGCGTTTCACCAGCAAAGAAGAGGCCATGGAAAAATCGGTGAACGCTCTGAAGGCCATACATACAAAATACTGTCACTTTACCAAATGTCAAGGAGATACGCTGATATTTGGCAGCCTTGTCATAGACACGAATCGGACAGTTAAGTCCAATTCACAGTGTGAATGAATCTTTCTTTTTGAACAAGGTGGTATACTATTTTTCGAACTAGTTGAGTGATTGAAACTTTTTTGTGTTAAGAGGACTCCTTGGACACAAATATTGAAATTTTTGACAAATAGGTTCCACTTGTAATTTTTTTGGCTATAATTGGGACATTCTAGCTTTTATAGGATGAGTGAACTTCTTGAACAAAAATCATGAATTTTTTACTTATGACCCAGCTAGTTTCAAATGTTCAAGTGGCTCCTATTAGTCCAAGTGGAACCTATTTGTCAATAATTCAAGATTTTTGTCCAAGAAGTCTACAAAACCTATAAAAGTTATAATGATCCCTCTAGTACCAAAATTAATCTCAGTAAAACGAACCTACTGGCCATAGAACCATATATTTTTTTCTAAGGAGTTCCAAAAAACCCAAAAAAGTTCAAACTAGTTTCAAAAATATTGAAAGTGGAACCTATTTGTCAAAAAATGATTGAATAATGACCCAAGTAGTTCAAAAACTAATTAAAGTGGAAGCTTAATGTGCAAGTGGAACATATTTGTCAAAAAACTCAAGATCTTTGCCCAAATAATCAAACAAAACCAAAAAAGTTCCACTGGCTCAACAGTTCCAAAAATATTTAAAATGGGAACTTTTTGTCAAAAAATATTTGTCCAAATGTATACAAAACCCAAAAAAGTTCCAATGGAACCCAACCTGGGAGCTCCACTATGACCTTTTTTTAATCTCATGTACCGTCTAAATCGCATAAGCATAATCGTCATAATAAAGCATAAATCGTCTCATTTGCCTACGAGCTCATGGACGATAAGTCAAATATTTTATTTACGACTTCCTCTGTAATTTTTCGTTTTTTTTCGCCAATGGGAAAATACTTTAAAATTAATTTGAGGATTGTTTCAGGGGTAAAAATGCATGTACTTTCCATTTTTAATAAGAAAAATTAAGGTTTCCGAACGACTTTTCGAGAAAAATCACGATTTCAAAGCAAAATACCAAAAGAAAAAATAAGTAAGAAAATATTTGTCGCACATAATTGAAGAGCGATTTTGATTTGAGCGATGAAGTATTTTCATGAGCTTATTTATGTAGCTTCAACGGTTTTTATTTGTCATAAAAATTGGTGAGATCATAATTATGCAGAGGCCTGCAAACATCCAAACGCGGCACCTCGGTAACAACGTTTTTCCGAGCATATCTTCATAAAAAGTTTGCATCTCTCGGCATGCGCTATTCATAATTTTTCTCTGTTCGTGTCTAAGAAAAATACCCTTTATTTAATATATGCAATCATCTTAAATTTGCATTTAAAAAAAAAAAAAATCTAAATAAAGCACTGCTACTTACTGTAGTGTCCTTTTCATATGCAAAATTGTTATTACTTTCATTTGTACGTTACTATTATTATACTTTATATTATTAAATACTTGTTTAATTTAATATTTCCATCTAGAAATATTTTAAAAGACTTTCTTTAAAAAACAAAAATTTTGATATATAATTTTTCATTCGAATGTTTATAACTTAAGAATTGTGTTTAATAATAAATATTGTACAAAATATATATGGAATTTTGACTTCTATACTTACCAAGTAATTTCAAGCCGCCCTCGTATACAATCTAAATTTTAACTTATTACCAAATAGTTTTCCACTTTATTTGTTTGAAGTTGAGCATTCAAAACTGCGCTAATGTATGGTAGTGCACTAGATTTGTGGTGACCTTGTTGTTGTGTTGTGCAAATATTTTCTTAACGGCTAAATAGTGGTCTTGTGCACATAAACAATAGTTTATAAGGCTAAATTAACGAAATTAGGTAATTATAACTTTAGACTTAATATTGCCACACTCAAATGGACAATTTATAGCCTGTTAATATTTGCGACTTTAATACGTTTGTATTAAACTGGAACTAGCATTTCCAGTTTATTAGTAGTGCGTGTGCGTGTGCGTGTGCGTGCTTAATCCACAAGCAAATCTAAGCAAAGTTAGAAAATGAAAATACTTTTTCTCTCTCACTTATCTGTGTTGATTTATATTTTTCGACAATTTCAACTTGAAATTTCATGTGTTCGCATTCTGTCAGTATTTGACATTTAAAGCTAAGCGTTATAAGCGGTTAAAGCCAAATAAGAAAGCGTACATTTTTTTTTTCTACTTATATTTACAAACATGATCAACCACGAGAAGAAAAAAAAATAAACAAAACAAAAATATAATGTTGCACTAAACGTGTTTATTTTGCGCATTTAATGGTCTTTTCTATATATTGTTAGATTTGCATTTATATCAAAGTTTCACGTTTCGATTTTTTATTCAATTGTTTTTGTAAGCTTGAAAATTGTTTTCTTTACCAACACCCGCCAGTTAGGCGCACTTGCAAGTTTCTGTAGCCAGTAACACGCATGTTATTTTCTGTTTATTTCTGCCAAAAGTTGTTGGCCATTGCTTTGCAAATTGACAATAAATAATAATGTTATGTTGATGGCCAACATAGTTAGTATTATTCATGCAAAGCACAGCAAGAATGAGAGTGCAATGCACGAGTGTAAAATTAAAAATCAAGTTCGTCGCTTAAGTCTTTTGTTTGTTTTACTTGTAAAGTGCTGTCATTTGTGTTTTTGAGGTTAAATATTGGAAATTATTTCCATAATGTGAGAAAGTAGTTGTTTGCTGACTGATCGTCAAAAGGGAGGAGGAGAGGCGGGGGGGGGGGGGGGGGCGAGGCAGCTTATTTTCGTCGTTTAATCCTTACATAGGGTTTAAAAAATAAAAATAATCGTAAGCCACTGTTTAAAAAAGTTTTGAGTTCCATTAAAAAAAAAAGAGAAAATTAAAATTCTTAAATACAAAAACTTCCAATATTCTTTTTCTTCCCTAACACTCGTCTAATCAGAAAAATTTATTCAATTCCTACTAAGTACATACTTCTTGCGCAGAATAGAGCTATAATCAGTGATCAATAAGAATACCTGCACGCTTGGGGAAAGAATCTTTTGGAAACCAACCTATCAGGTTTGATAAAAAGTAGGCATAGTAAAATTGCCGATGGGGTATAAAAACGATTTTTAAGTAATTTTACATACTTTTTCCAGTGTGTATAGATTTGAGCGTCCCTTAAAAACTGAAATTGTTTTATGGCCTTCCTTTAATATCTTTGCATGATGTTAAAAGAAATGTAAATAAAATTTGGTGTAAAAAAAGATATGTAAAAAAAAATTAAAATATTTTTTTTCAATTTTGCACATAAATATATATTTACGTACGGAGTTATTTGGAAACCGGTCCTATATGAAGGAAAGTATGGCGTTTGAAATTTTTCTTGATGCATGCGAGTTAGGCGTAGTTGTGGGCGGATTTGAATTTTTTTTTTTTTTTGCTAGGTATGCTTATATTCCTAATTACAACTCACATGCAAAATTTTACTCCTGTACGACTATCATTTCTATTTATTTATTGACATATTTTGTATGGAGGCGGAAAAATAAGCAAATGGGAGATTTAAGGCTCGATTTCAAAATCTGAAAAAAATAAAGTCTAGTTTTTTTGATATTTAGAGCCAATCAACAACCACCCATCATTGAAATTCGAAAAAAGCTATATCAAACTTCAAATTTTAAATGCAATATAATGCTTTTATATACATTATTGCGAATAAATTTATAATTTTTTAACCAGTGCCCACCAGAGATGTTTGACCCCAAAGTTAGCAAAATTCTGCAAACTCCTTAAAATTTAAATTTTTAAGAGGCTGTAAACAAAAAAGTTGCTGAGTCAAAATGTTAAAAAAACTTATGGTATGTTTAAACAAACAGTTAAAATATACTCTAGAAAAAATTGATGACTGCAACTTACTGCTTTCTATAAAAAAAATTCTTAAAGTAGCAAGAAATCACGTTTTGAATACAAAATTGCAATCATTTTTTTTTAATATGAAGAAACTATTTCATATGCATCTCCTATATGTCACATTAAAGGCCAAAGTGTGACAAATATTATGTTTTTGAAGCGAAGCTTTTTACGCCCCGTTCTGTGATTTGCTTGGAGTGAAATCTGAAAAATTTTCGACAGATTTTTTCTTAGAATCTTATATGGTTGCTTTGTTTCTGTGTTTTTTACAACAAGACAATTTAATATAACAAATATAAAAAAACATTTCTTCACCTGCCGTGGAGATTCGAACCCGTATAGTATAAACTTTTGGTTGGAAGTTCTATACTCTATCCACTGAGCCAAACACCTTCCCTACGTTAAATCATTGATTTAGTATTAAGTGCAATTGAAGTTATGTTGCAGCTCATCCAATAATATATTAAGGTATTTGTGTGGGGAACAGGGGGCGAACCTTCACATGGCAACGTGTCTGACCGCCTCAACCTGGCGAGGCCAGCATTATCCATGTCGAAATCGTCTCAAGTCGACTCAAACCTCCAAGTGGTGTTCCCTGGGCAACGGCAAACTGGCATCCGTCAGTTTGACGGCTAATTTGAGCGGCGGGTCACTCCATAGACCTTAAACATGGAATGTGCGCAGGGTTTGGGTCCCGCCACATTACTACTGCCCAATGAAAACTAAACCAGCCTCGGATAAGAACCCCAATTACGTTGACGACCACCGCAAACGAAAAACGGACAATGATTTACGGATATGCACCTGGAATGTCCGGACCCTTTATAGGGAAGGTGCCATTATCCAACTGGCGGAAGCCCTCAAAACAATACAATCTGACATCACCGCCATCCAGGAAATGCGATGGAAAGGGCAAGGCTGCTCTAAACAAGCACACTGCGATATCTACTACAGCTGCCATGCGGAGAAGCGCGAATTCGGATGTGGATTCGTCGTTAGCCGGAAACTACGCCACCTTGTTTCCCGGTTCACACCTGTGAACGAAAGATTGGCCACGATCCGCATCAAGGCAAAATTTTTCTACATAAGCCTTATTTGCGCGCACGCCCCGACGGAGGAAAAAGACGAAGCCGTCAAGGACGCTTTCTACGCTAGTCTTGAGGACGTATATGACCACCTTCCGGTCCATGACGTGAAAATAGTCCTCGGCGATTTTAATGCGAAAGTCGGAAGGGAAGGCATCTTTGGCCCCACTGTCGGTCAGTTCAGTCTTCACGAGACCTCCACAAACAACGGTCTAAGACTGATCGACTTCGCCGCGGCACGAAACATGGTAGTTAGTAGCACCAGATTTAAGCACCTCGACATCCACAAGGCCACCTGGCTGTCCCCGGATCAAAAAACGCGAAACCAAATTGATCATGTTGTAATCGACGGAAGGCATGCCTCTAGTGTTCTAGATGTGCGTACATTTCGGGGGGTCAACATTGACTCCGACCATTATCTTGTTGTAGCCAAGATCCGCATGCGATTATGCAATGCCAAGAACATACGCACAGGAATGCAACGAAAGCTAGATGTCGCTAAGCTGCAATTACAACGGACTGCCGAAGCCTACTCCGCTCAACTCTGGGTTAAGCTCAACCAACCAACCTCTGGACTCGACGACGCCGGCGGACTTTGGGCGCATATATCCCACTCCATGCGCGCTGCCGCTGAAGAAGTCATTGGTTTCCGGCGCCCGCAACCTCGGAACCAATGGTATGATCAGGAGTGTCGCATTGCGACTGCAGTAAAAAACGCCGCTTATAGAAAAACGCTGCAGTCAGCTGCAACGCGAGCCGTGCGAGAAAACTACCGCGAAAAGAGGAAGGAAGAGAGGCGCCTTTTCAGACGCAAGAAAAGAGAGCAGGAAAAGCGTGAGCGTGAGAAACTAGAGGTATACCAGGGCAAGAAGGATGCACGAAAATTCTATCAACAGGTTAAGCGTCTAACCCAAGGTTTCAAGCCCGGAGCATCCACTTGTAGAGACGAAAATGGAGATCTGAATACGGATACACAGTGTGTGCTTAGATTGTGGAGACAGCACTTCTCCAATTTACTTAATGGCGACGATTCCACCAATGCCGCCCATCGAGAGCACAGTGCAGTGCCACCAATCGACGATGACGGAGTGGAAGTATCACCACCTAGCCATGAAGAGGTTCGAGTTGCTATCCAACGACTCAAAAACAATAAAGCAGCGGGTGCTGACGGCCTGTCAGCTGAATTGTTTAAAACCGGCGGCGATGAATTGATAAGGCGCATGCATCAGCTCATCAGCAAAATATGGCTAGCAGAAAGCATGCCCGACGATTGGAACCTCAGTGTACTGTGCCCTATACTTAAGAAAGGAGACCCTACAATCTGCGCAAGTTATAGAGGTATCAGTCTTATTTCCATCGCATATAAGGTTCTCTCAAGCGTACTGTGTGAAAGATTAAAGCCAATTACAAAAACACTGATTGGACCTTATCAGTGTGGCTTTCGACCTGGTAAGTCTACCATAGACCAGATTTTCACGCTACGACAAATCCTGGATAAAACCCACGAAAATCAAATTGGCACACACCATCTCTCTGTCGATTTTAAAGCTGCGTTCGATATCCCGAGAAGGGATTGCCTATACGCAACAATGTCTGAGTTCGGTATACCTGCAAAGTTGATTAGACTTTGCAGAATGACGTTGAGCAACACACGCAGCTCCGTCAAGGTAGGAAATGACCTCTCCGAAACCTTCAATACCGAAAGAGGTTTCAGGCAAGGCGATCCACTGTCTTGCGATCTCTTCAACATCATCATGGAGGGGATCGTACGAAAGGCCGGTGTGCATCGTAATGGCACCATTTTCTATAAAGGTGTCCAGCTCCTTGCTTACGCTGATGATATTGATATTGTTGGCAGAACCAAGAGAGATGTTACCGCTGCTTTCGCCGCTATCGAAAAGGAATCAGCCAAAGTGGGTTTGACGATAAATGAGGGTAAAACAAAGTATATGCTGTCTACAAACAAGGGAGCTCGGCGTTTAGACTCCCACGTTTCATCCGGCAGCTATAACTTTGAAGTAGTCAAGGAGTTTGTATACCTTGGCACCGCCATTAATACTAACAACGAAATCAGCCTGGAGATAAAGCGAAGAACAATAATTGCTAATAGGTGCTACTACGGGCTCAGTAAGCAACTAAGTTCCAGAGCCCTCTCTCGATCGACAAAACTAACACTCTACAAGACGCTCGTTCTACCTGTGCTGCTTTATGGAGCTGAGGCATGGGTAGTTTCGCAAACTGACGCAGCCGCTCTGGGGGTGTTCGAGAGAAAAGTCCTTCGCAAAATCTTCGGTCCTGTTCGAGTCGGCGATGACTATCGCATCCGAATGAACCACGAGCTGTATGAGCTCTACGGAGACATTGACGTAGTTCGGCGTATAACTGTGCAGCGACTACGCTGGCTGGGTCATGTCCATCGTATGGACGACGAAGCTCCAGCGAAAAAGGTGCTCGAAGCGAGGGTCGCTGGTCAACGACGACGAGGGAGACCATGCCTCCTGGATGGACCAGGCTGAGGAAGCCCTAACCGCACTTGGTGTATCCGATTGGAGAAGGCGCGCGCAAAGCAGAGGCGCCTGGCGAGAGCTGATGAGGTCGGTCGAAATCCGGACACGGGTTGTCACGGCCACCTAAGTAAGTAAGTAATTTGTGTGGTTTAGGTAGCTGCTTAGCCACTTGCTACAAGAGTTGATTAATAGATTTTTATGGTTTGGGTAGCTGCTAAGCTACTTGCTTCAAGAATCATCAGTATTGCCACTTTCCACAATTGTGGTAAATCTAGCACTTTTTATAGTTTCTACCACTTTTATCACTCACTACTTGCATTTTTCCAAAATCTATATATTTATATAAAAATGATTGCATTATAATTAAAATTTTAGAAATTTTATTGCATGTATTTTATTTTAATAGAAATTTTATTGCATATATTTTATATATTATTACATTTAATATATTATTTTAGAACTGTTTTATGAACATTATATGAGAATTATTTGCAATAAAACTAATTTAGCGTGAAACAACTTAATTTATGGTATACTTCTTATGATTTGTTTTACTGTAGGACTTCAGTCGAATTTTTCCTTAAGAAGAAATATATATTCCAAAGATTTCTAAAATTCACCACTCATTTTAGACTCAACCTACCACTATTTAAAATTTGCAAGTGACAACACTGGTCATCATCCTCAGTTTGCTAGAGCCGTCTGTTAGCGCCATCAACTGTTAACATAGCTGCAGTTATATATTTAATATTAAATCAACATCAAAATTTAACAGAGCTGTTTGGATCGGTGGAAACAGTGTCGACTTATTAATCAGTGGGTCATTGGATCGATCCTCACGGTGGGTAAAGTAAACCCTTTTTGTTTATGTGAATGCGTTTATGCTGTTGTTGGTACATGTTTTTGTTTTGTTTTTGCATAGTGCGAAAAAAATTAACAATTGTCCACAAGTGCTTTGAAATAACAATGACAGTAGCATAAAAAGCTTCGCTTCTCTCGTGTGTCCAACGACGCACCTGTGTGTTTTTTTGTTCATCATTCTATGTATAAAAGGAGCTGAGAAATATAAGTTAACACAAATGCATATATCGCTTTAGGTAGTAGAGCATGCTTTTTCGCCTTCCTGAATATATTCTCTTGCTATAGAATAAAAAATTTCCTCCATCCCTTTTCTGCTTTGCTAATACCTGATCTTACACTCTCTCTCTTTTATTCAGATATAAGAAACGAAGAGAATAAGAGCACGATGCTTTACTAACAACAGCAGGTAGCAAATAAAGCAATAATAAATATAAAAAATAAGAGTTTTTCATACCCTAAATATTTAGGGAATATTTTTTTATTCGTTCGATCGTAGAACAAGAAGAATGTTTTTTGTATTGGGACCCAAAGAAGGGTGGTTGATTGGGGGTAGGTATGTTCAGGAGAAATGTTGAGGAGCAAACAATAATAGGACCAACTCATATATCTGATCCCTCTAGGAGTCCAGCTACGGCCAATATAAACTATTTTCGACAGCTTTTGTGCTTATTGTATGGGGAGCCAAAGAAGGGTGGTAGATAGGGGGTAAGTATGTTCGGGAGAAATGTTGAGGGGAAAAAAATAATAGGACCAGCTCATATATTTGACCCCTCTAGGAGTCCAGCTACGGTAGAAATAAACTATTTTCAACAGGTTTTGGGTTTTTTGTATGGGGACCCAAAGAAGGATGGCAGTAGAGGGTAGGTGTGTTGGGAAGAAATGTTGAAGGACACAAAATAATAGGACCAACTCATATATTTGACCCCTCTAGGAGTCCAGCTACGGTCGATATAAACTATACACAAGTTAGACGTTGACTTATTACTATATTTTAAAATTTTCTTGCAATATTTGCTAACAAAATTTTGGATTTCTTCTCCACTCTGGTTAACTAATTTAGAAAAAACTTCCCAAACTTTACACTTTTTTTAACGTTTTTCGATACGAACTCGCCATTTGCAGCCACTAAATTGTTGCCTAATTCAATGTCACTTTCAGTTGGTTCATTTAAAGACTAACGTTTTTTAAATAATAAAGGATTAAAAAGTTTATAACAACTTAAACAGTTTTTAATGTTACTCACTATATCAATATCCATTTAGAATCAAATATTTTTTATTAATATAAATGTATTTTTATCTTAAATAAATGCGTTTGATTGCACCTCTATCCAAAATCAAACTGACTATGCATTAAGAATAACTTAAAGCTTATTGCGGGGAAAAACCAACATACCTGATTCTTATTCTGGTCACTGCAGCAGATTCCTGAGTATACGCGTAGTTTATTGAGTACTCAGATAAATAACTGAAACAACGCGTAGATTTCAAGCTCACCTCAGTGAAAAAGTGTATGACAAGAGAACAGAGAACAGAGAACAAATAAAAAGTTATTCTCTTGCGCTACACGACCTGTTGCTACACGATCTATTGTTTACATTTATGTGCTTGCAGCTTTGCTTGCAGTGACTGCTACAGCAGAGAATCAGGGTATATTCACTTGATGAATATATTCATGCAGGGCTCTAATAGGTAGCTAAGAAAATATGGCCGCCATTTTGAAAGAAGAACAATTTTTTTTAAAGCAATTCTGAGTTTCAAATATACTGGGTAATTGTTAAAAAAAATATCAACTTTTTTAAAATTGATCGAACCACCAACTTTCGTTTTTTGGATCAGTTCATTTGGACTGATTCCCTAAGCATTATCCTGGAATGGTTTTTTATATTTAATGAGTGGTATTTGAATATAATTTTTTCAAACTTACTCCAACTCAAACATGCTTTATTAAGAAAGTGTTAAAAAACATTAGCTTAAATTACAAAATACATTGAACATTGCAGCTGTTATAATTAAATCCATAAAAATTAACACAAGATCATGCAACAAATAATGCTGCGTTGTTATTTGATATGTCTGAGTTATTTGAGTTACTCACACAAAACTCAATCAAATCATGTTAATTCACAGTTTTTAGGTTCATAATCATTGTAAACATTTCACTTTACAAGTTTCAAGCAATATTTAAGCGCTGCATCTATAAGCTGAACCATAGTAATTAGTTGTTGAACGTGCTGATGTAACGCAGAAAATTGTGTTTTTGTGTAACATAGTTTTTATTGTATCGATGTTGTGATGATGTTGTTATTTGTTTTTTTTTTGTGTAATTTAAAAAAAAAAACAAAACTCTATACTCGTCCAAGACTATAGATCGAAAGTGTTTGATCATATGCGCTGCACTAGTAATCGATCAAACAGCAAATTTATTGAACATATTTGCCGCCTCTTAACACAGGAAACACATCAAAGCACCAGAGGGATGGCTTTGAAAATACCGAATATTGAAGCTTGAATGCTTTCTTGTAAGATATAATTAGAAAATGCTTCAAATCAGAGCTTAAGTTAAAGATGCATTAAGAAAATACAGCTTAATTATATTATGACACATAATTTATTCACAAGTTAGTTATTAATTGATCTTGGCATAAATTCAAAGATTTTAATCTTAATGGAAATTTATACTTTTAAACGCTTTAAGCTTAGCAAACACATAAAATGCATTTAACAGTACTTAAAACAAAATTTGTATCTACTTATTTTAAACAAACAAACTTTTCAGTAGTAAGTTCGTGTCTTTAGTCTTTTGATTGTTATATAACATACTATAAATTTTCGATAGTCAAAATTGCTTCAATATATTACTGAGAAGTGTGAACAGATTAATAATCAATTTCGTGTTTCCATTTTGTATAAGTTAGCATAATTCAAAGCTTATACAAAAAAAAAAAAAAAACAATAATGCTGCAAAAGCTCTGAAATTTGCTCTTACATGTCAAAATTTAGCAGCTCACCTTGTTTGCTCATTTGAGAAATTTTCATATCAATAGATTTTTGAAAGTAAAATTAAATAGTTAATAAAAGAATAACCGGTGAAATCGATTTCAACACTTAAAACAAATCTTTTCTTATTCAAAGACAAAAGAAATTTGACTACAAAAACCTAAAATCTGTATAAATGATTTTGTATTGATTAAAAACGAAAGTTATGACCAAGTATAGACTTTTGTTCAACGTATTATATAACTATATGGAAACTGATAGTAACTTTATTAAAAAAACTAAGATTTTTTTAATATTCTCTCTTGGTTGAAATTTCAATTATTTTTCGTGCTTTTAGTCATTCACAAGGCTGGTGCATGACATGTCTATATTTGCAAGTTTTTCGTTTCCAAATCTCAGTTGTGAAAAGTTTAGCTTTGTTTTAAGTTAATCTTTAGAGTGGAGCGATTGTTGTGTGGTGTGAACGCGTTTCAGCGTTAGCGGAAGGAAGTCCCACTTAAAATATTATTCATGAATAGTCACTTAATTTGATGCATTTAAATTACTTGAATGTGGCATGATTTATTTAAAGGTTCGTGTCTTAAGTCTTTTGATTTTGAAGTTTTAAGTTTCATCACGCATGTTTGAATTGAACAATTTATGTTCATCATCTATCAAATATATTAATTTTCATTTAAATTGATTTGAATCAAAAAAAAAAAAAAAAGAAAGAACCATCAAATGTCATAAATGTCATTATAATTGAAAGTGAAAAAAATGTATTATTCAGTTCATGGGGGGCAGATTTATTTTATATATAGGTAGGTTTATAAATATACAAATTTTTATATACTGTTGGGTTTCAAATCTCGAAACTTATAGGTGGCAGTGAGGTCTTTGCATACCTCAGAGAGTAAAAACAGCCATGAAAAGCTTCTTGAGAACATGAGCCGTTCGGAGTCGGCATAATAAAACTTGTAGGTCCAGTTCTCGATCATTTGTGTTCAAACATTTCACAATACGCACAACACAATTGATCATAACAAGTTCGATCAAAGTCCGTTCAAGGTCACGTTTGAACGTGGCTTCTACGTAAATTGTATGAACGTGTTTCGATGAATGTCAGCACGGGTTATAGTGCTCCAAATGAGCCAAAATTTAGTTTTCGTGTTTTTTATAGATAAATGAGTGAAATTAGTGCAAAAGTGTTAAAAAATTAGAGCATTTTTCGACTTTTGGTGACTTTTTTGTTAAAATATTAATAAAATTAATATAATTTAACATTAATAAAATTTTTTCGACTTAAAATTACAAATATTTTCTTAAATTTACTGAAGTGAGTGCTTCAAGTAAGAAGTATATCCCGAGAAACAATTTCATATTTTGTGTCCATAAAGTAGTAGATATGCGTCCGGTGCCCGTGTCGGTAAATGTCCGACACATGTACCGCAAAAAGTCCTAGTTCTGTAACACATTGGTCAGGCACCTTGGTCCGAGCGAAGAGATATCGTGCACTAGTCGGTTTATTGTGTCCAAATATAGTCGGTTGTTTTTTGGACATTTTCCCATAATTCTTCACGGAAATGTAAGTAAAATATCGTGCAAATTTCAGTTGAAACTTTGGATACTTTTCGGGTACATTACAGTAAATACTCAGACCAGTTACGATACTATTTCGGTAAATTTTCAGAAAAATGTGAGTAAAATATCAGGCAAATTTCAGTTAAAATATCGGATACTTTTCGGGTACATTACAGTTAAGACTCAGGCCAGTTACGATACTATTTCCGTTAATTTCAGGGAAATTATTATTATTATTATTTATTAAAAAAAAAAAAAAAAATTCGTATAATAAGAACAAGTTCTTTTCCTATACAAAGTGATGGCTTAAGGATTAAATATTACAAAATAAATTTAACACAACTTAAAATAGCTGATATACTTGAAGAAAAATAATGTCTAAGCAAAGATATAATAAAATGACCTTTACAGAACTATAAAAATTTAATTTAGGAAATTTAAAGAAGAAAAAAGGAGAGATAAATTTAAGAAAGAGAGAGATAGAAAGAGAGAGCTGGTTGCCATTTGTAAAGTAGTTAACTAAAATATTTAAATATAGCTTGCTTAAAGTTTCAATACCAACAATGCATTTTAAGTGATTAGGTAAAGAGTTCCCTAGTCTGATGGCGTTAATGAAAAAAAGTCTTGTAGAGTTAAGGTATTTAAAGTTAGGTACAATTAGCATGTTACTTCGACTAGACTGGCTGAATTGTAGTTTTTCAAAAAGGTATAGTGGAGTTTTATAATGAATCAGCTTATGAAGGAAAATGCAGTTTCTGGCGTTAGTGTAGTTAGTAATGTTACAACCAAGGATAGAATTCCTATACTGAGATAAATGATCAAATCTTCGAATGCCGTAGACATATACGTACCTTGTTGCATGATTGAATGCTATTTGCAGTTTATGTTCAGAACACGAATCTAATTTACTATATACGTTTTCCGAGTAGGTAATTATTGGTAAAATTAGTTGTATCACAAGCTTATGTCTTGTTTCAACGGGGGTAAAATCAGCAGACATTCTAAGATTTCGCAATATGTAGTACATTTTGCGTATAATGCTATTTACATGATCAGTGCATGTTAGTGTTGAGTTGACGTGAAAGCCAAGACTTACAACACTAGTTACAAAATCAAGCTTTTTGTTGCCAATAAACAAGTGTGGAATATTTTCAAAATACATTTTAGACGCTGAAATCGGTAGCACAAAGGCTTCAGCGCATTTAGCTGTAGACCATTACTAAAGGCCCATAGGTTAATATTGTAGAGATCTTCATTCATTCTATAGCTTAAGTCTTCTAAGAGTCCCGTTCTACGCGAGAGATATAATTGAACATCATCCGCATAGGCATGAATGGAAGAAAACTTACATGTTGAAAAAATGTCATTTATAAAAACGGAGAACAGCAAAGGACCAAGTATGGAGCCTTGGGGCACTTCACTTCGTACTAGTTTGAATTGAGAAAACTTATTTCCGACTCTTACTCTCTGAGACCTGTTCGACAAGTAGCTTCCTAAAAGATTTACAACACTATCACAAAAACCATACCAACATTTAAGTTTTTGACATAACAACACGTGATTTACGGTATCGAATGTTTTTGAAAAGTCAAGCATGCATAGAAGAGTAACCAGACCATCATCGTATGATTTTCTAATATCATCTAATACCTTCATTGTAGCAGTTATGCAGCTATGACCAGCACGAAAGCCGGATTGTAAAGGAGAAAGCAAGCTATTACTGTTCAAAAATGTTGAGATCTGATCTGCCATAATAGATTCGCATATCATAGACAACGAGGACAGAATACTTATAGGCCTGAAATCACAGGCTTCAGATGCTAAAGCTTTTTTGGCAACAGGTATTACTTTAGGAGTTTTCCATGAGTGAGGGAAGACAGACGTTGTAAAAAAATAATTAATGATATGTGCTAGCGAACTAAGTACGTGGGGTAAAATAAGTTTTATAAATTTAACCGAAATACCATCCTCACCAGTAGCATTAGATTTAATTTTCATTATGCACTTGCCAACATCACTCTCATTAACAGCAGAAAACTGAAAATTTTGTTCCACTATTACATCTACAATTGTTCTAACTCCCAGATTGCCATTGCTAGAGAGAAAGAAATTGTTCAGAACGTCAGGATCTACGTTACAATCACCAGCAGATTTTTTCCCAATATCAAGGGATTTTAAATTCCTCCACAGCACCTTAGCAGGAAGTGAAGTATTCAGCTTAGCAGAACAGTAGTTGATTTTAGATTGTTTCGTAACTAATACTGAAGCATTTCTGGCAACTCTGTAGTTTTCCCAGTTCTCCGTTGAAGGATTCTTTTTCCAACGACTATGCATTTTATTTCGCTTCTTAATTGAGTTTTTTACGTTACTGTTAAACCATGGGCAGGAAGCATTTTTGATAACAGTGGTACGAGTGGGAACATGCCTTACAAAAAGATTATTGAGCACATTAGAAAAAAATTCAAGTTTTTCGTCAATACTAGGCAGAAACCATATATTATTCCAGGGAACTAAAAACGCATCATTATATAGTGCAGGAAAATAATAGCTTTAAAGTCTGGATATGATGCTGTTTCTGGAGAACATGAACGAGATAAGTTCATGTGCAAAAGATCAAATCATGATCAGAAATAAAGTAAATCTGATCAAACAAAAGAACATGTGATAAATCAGAGACAATAAAATAGTCTAGAAGACTAGGGACGTTATTATGCGAGAAATGTGAGTAAAATATTAGGCAAATTTTAGTTAGAACATCGATAACTTTTGGCACACCAATCGGTGAAATTGTTTCATATTCTCGTTACTTTTAGTGGACTATGGTCGTGCACATTTGTATAATAAAAAAACCCTTTGACTAATATGTGCTCCACTATAGCCCATTAAAATTATCCAAAATAGGTAATTATTTAAAAATATGGGGTGCGACAAATTCTTGATTTTTTTCACTGAAAATTGCCGGATGTTTTACTCACAGATCGCTGAATATAACCAAATTACCCTGAACCAAAATAGTATGGTAGCTAGCCTGACCCATAACTGGAAAATAAGAAGAAAATGCATTAATGTTTTTCCAAATAAGGGTTTTTATTTTTTATTAAGACGATTTTATAAAAAATCTTTTATTACATCCTAAAGACGACCTTTCCAAAAACTCTTGAATGACTTTTTTTATAGATTGATGAGTCACAACATGAAATTATGAAAAAAATTGTATTAGCTTATTATTAATTATTTAATGGAAAATTTTCCATAATTCACTTTAAACAATTATTTTTATTTTTTTTTTTTGTCCTCCAGAAACACTTCTTCTCCAGTTTTTCTTCCACAAACATCTTTCTGCTACGCGCACGATTCAAAATTACTGTGCGCATAGTGAAGCTTATGACCGTTATGTTGCGCGAAGAGTTTGCAATAGTCGTGCTAATAAAAGAGATGCAAGAAATGTTCGCTCTGTTGCACTCATAAGCAAAATGCTGTGCGTACAGCATCGCAACGCTCATATGTTCGATTGCGCATGCGGCCTGTCGTTTGTAGAATAACAACAATTTCAATATAGAACGGTAAATTTAAATTCGATTAGAGAAGAGCAAAAAATATTAAAGTTGTATGTATGCGTTTCTGTGCCTGCACTGTACCTGAACGTGCCTGAACTGTGCCTGTACTGTTGTCGGTAATCCACGATCACGGTGTAGTTGTGTTCGTTCGGCAAAAAATATTAAAGTTGAATGCATGCGTTCGCGTGCCTGCGATGAGCCTGAACTGTGCCTGTACTGTTGTCGGTAATCCACCATCACGGTGTAGTTGTGTTCGTTCGGCAAAAAATATTAAACTCGTATGTATGCGTTCCTGTGCCTGCACTGTGCCTGTAGTCGTGTTCGGGTTGAACTGGACACATGTCAGCCAGTTTATTGACACATATAAGAATTTTTCCCCGAGTCCTGTTCGGTGAATCTCGGTTTTTCATAAACTTTGCAGTTTTTCGTTTCTGCTCGTTACTTTTAGAAAATAAAATTGTGTCTGATACTCGGGGCTTTTGTGCCTGAGTTCTTTGACACGAATGTGCGATTTGTTTTTTTTTTCATTAACTTCGGAGTTTTTTGTTCCTGCTTGTAACAAGTCTTTAAAAAATAAAATTGTGTCCGATACTCGGGATTTTTGTGCGTGAGTTCTTTCCCTATAGGAACAAACTAACTTGTTTTTAAAAGCAACTAATTAAAAAACTAGTTTAAAATAAACCAGTATATGAACTACTTTGAATTATATTAAGGCGGCATCCACTTCAATATATGAAGTAATTAAAATACTACTTAAAAACCAGTGATTGATAAACTACTTTGAATTATATTAAGGCGGCAACTACTCTGATGTTGGCATGTTTTAATTGAAAATTTTTATTAGATTACAAGCTTATATACATATTTAACCATGTTATTTCATCAAATATCATTAACTTTTGGCCATCAGTAATAGTTTTCAATTGGTTATTTTAAAGCAATTAAAAAAATAATTTAAATGTAACTAATTTAACAAGTAGTTGAAAATATATGCAGACGACAGTCAATTGACTTATTTAGCGGACATCACCATACAAAATAAGTTAGTTCGTTCTATGGAAAAAAGTCAGAATTTCAACTAGTTGTGGTTGACAAAAAACTACTTTATCAACTACTTTTAAATTAGTTGATTTTCCTTCAGGGTTGCTACAGACACAATTTGTTTCTCGGATATGTGTTTTGATTTTTTATGATTTCTGTTTTTTTTTTTTATGTGATCGAAATGCTAGAATGGGCACTTTAAGTATTTTTTTAAAAAAAAGTCAAGTTTCAACAGGCATAATTTTTTCTCCCGAATTTCGGTTTTTTTCAATTTCTTGCAGAAAAAAGCTCAAGATTATGCTTAAATCATGAGTGCTGTTTTTTTCAAATTTTGCATTTTTGCATTTTTGTGAATGTTTTTTTATAAAAGTACTCAAACTCGAAATTTGCAAAGAGATACATTTCTAGCAAAAAAATTCACAACGCCCAAGTTATTAAACATAATAACACGATTTTGCATCTGCATTAGGTATAGTTTAAAGAAAGATTTCCAAAATATTTCGTTTCAATTTTTTCTAATTTGGATTATTAAAATTTTTTCAATGCAACAAGAACAAAAAGAGTTTTTTCGAAAAGTAAAAAATCACCACTCTGGAGGTTTTCATCTAATTTTCACGTTCGCTAGCTTATTTTAAAGAAGAATTTAATTGAAAACGAAATGCGAACCAGTTTTTTCAAAATTTTAACTTATACAAAAGTTATTTTGGTTTTTTTTTAAAATGAGCACTTTTTCCCCATATAACCAAGTACCGACATGTACGATGCTTGTCGGCACGGGTCCCCCTGGTCCAAGGCACATCAAATTTTATTTACATTTCTTTTAACATCATACAAAGAAATGAACCCCTTAAGTCCTGACTGAATGCATATTTTAAACATTTTTCAGTCCCAGTATTTTTCCCAAAAACAGGGTCAGAAAAATAACGGACTCATTGCATCCGACGTAAAATTAACTGAACTTTCAGGTTCTTGCATTGGTTTTATCGAAAAATGCGATGCAAAGAGGTTATGTTCAATATTTCAACAAAAAATGCGATTTTTTTAAAGAAACTTTTTCCAAAAAATATCGCGTCTATGAACTCTAAAGTTAAACTTCAATGCATTTGCAGTTCGAAATGAAAATGGTGGTGTTTAATATGGTGTCTCAAATGCAAAAATTTTCTGCTATGTAAAACTGGAGTATTTGGATTTTGTAGTAATAAAAAATTCGTTTTTCAGACACGTAACCAGTGACTTTTCCAGATTCGTAATCAGCGACTCGAAAAAATTTTGACCAAAGGCATAGAATTTGTTTTGTTTAACGTTGACACCTGACGTGAAGGCTTAATTCAACGTTGTTCCATAACAATTGGGACCGATACAAAGCGTCGGTCAGCGCCTCTTTGAGGGTTCAAAGGTAACAAATTAGCTCCATGTTGTGATGACACTTCGCAACCCTTGGTAAGGGTGGAGGCCTATCTAAAAGCTCTTCCATACAAAAGGGTATGGCGCCCGGTTTGAGAGTGCAAACAACACCGAGCTAGATAGCTCTGCCCGCGATATGGGTGGTAAGCCACAGCCACCACGAAAAGCTCCCCGAAGGGCCAGCCCATTCCAGTCAACCCAGTGTATGCCAGCAGAAGCCAGACATTCACCGGGGGCCGCTGACTGCCCGTGGTATCAGTTTTAAAGTCCTTGGTCAGACCTCGTAGCACTAGCCCCCACACAGTTTTCGCCCATCACAGCTCTGGACTGGTCACCAATCAAAACACAAAAGCTCACAAAAAGGTGAGCCCCGCCCCACACTCGCAAGACATTAACACTCTGGACCATAGCCCCACAAACATGCACACATTCACACAGGGAATATCACAACTTATATCTGCCGTAGGCGCCGCCTCTCAAGCACACCACATGCATACTGATTCAACCTGGAAACTTGCTCACAAGTTGCAAGCGCATTTCCAAGGTTGAAATCCCCATTCACATTCACAATCCCCATTGCACGCAAATTGCGAATATCCTCATAAAGAGGACAATCACGAAGTACGTGCAACCAATTCTCACGGACTGCCCCACACTCACAACACTCATTCACACTCAGGTTCCTCTCATACAAAAATGCATTTAAGGAACCATGCCCAGTCAACAGGAAACCTAGGCTTAAGCCGAAGCTAAAGTCTGGGCGTCCAGCCACAAACATAACATCACGTATAAAATTATACGTGACCCGCCCATTAACACATTCACATCATCTAGATTGCCATCTAGACCTCACACACTCAAACAACCTGGCCTTCCACTCACTCACACTCAGACCTCTCACATCGGAAAGCGAGACCCAGTCAAACAATAAGGGAGGCAAATCCTTCTTGATCCCCAACAACACTTGCAACGCTTCGGTGGACACTGTGCGATAAACAGGCATGCATCCGAGCAGGATGGCTCTCTGACAAGAGATTATCTTACGATATCCCACAGCAGACCTGACCACATCACCCCATATAGGAGCGCCAAATGTTGCGCAAGCAACAAATAGACCCTCATACATGAGGCGCACAGCCCGCCTACTGAGGCCCCACTCACTCCGAAGCAAGCGACGCACCTTCACCAAAGGCATAGGTTCAGCGACCCAAAAAACTCCCATGCATGAATTTTCACAAAAATTCATTCATTTTTCATAATTTTGACCACCACCTTGGATGGGCCATTTTGAATTTTGAATTTTGAAATGTTGGCTAAAGATTCAGATTCAGCGACGAATCCATAAAAATCCGCATTATCTTTGGTCCCACGGCAAAAATTTAAGATTTTTTTAATGCAGATTGGATGAACTTTTTCATTACCATTATTTTTGACCATTTGTTTTTTTTTTAACTACCACACCAGCCAATATTTTAAGTCGAAACGTTTTTTGGAAATCATCGTAACATAAACCATAAATTATTTTCAGGAACCGACCCGAACAACTTTTTTTTCCAATGCAGCGTAAGGCGCCTTAATGTATATACGTAAGTGGGTATACGTGCTTATCACGTTAAGACTCTGAAACCGCTAAACCAATTTTTATAGCAAAGTCTTGAGAGTGTTCCTGTGAAGTCTGATGCCGATTGTAAAAGAGGGCGTTTTGGAATGCTAAGTCGCAGAGCCTCGGAATTCAGTATTAGACCTCAATTGACACATGTCGACAAAATGTCGTTCAACATTTTATAGGAGTTGAACGAGGGGCGTGGTACTTTTTTTGCACCCCAAATTATCGGTATAGCTTTCGAAATAAGTCACACATCAATGAAACTCGGTACGAACTTACTATAAAAGCGTGGCCCCACTGTAGTGACGCCCACTTTTAGGGAATAAGCGCTGAGCGCAACGAAGCGCGCTGGGTATAAGCTAGTATCTTAAATAAAAAAACAAAAAAGCAACGCGGATGCCAACAAACAACGCACACCTGACACAGAAAGTTTTCTCAATTGCATTAATTTTTCTGTTCGGCCGGCACCTCTCTACAGGCAATGGCAAACATCAGAGAGAAAAAACTGCCATGAAAAGCTTCTTGAGAACATAAGCCGTTCGGAGTCGGCATAAAACATGTAGGTCCAGTTCTCGATCATTTGTGTTCAAACATTTCACAACACACACAACACAATTGATCATAAGAAGCTCGGTGAAAGTCCTTTCAAGGGCTGAAATGGCCATTTCTTTTTTTTTTATACCCAACGCGCACTGCGTAAGGGGTATTCATAAAGCCAAGAAGGAGGCGTGGCAGGTATAGAAACATATACATATATACATTTTTGATCAGCATCATCTCCTGAGTCGATTTCCATGTGTCCGTCTGTCCGTCTGTCGCCACGATTACATCCTCAATTTTAAAGCTATCGCGATGAAATTTAAAATATAAGTTTATTTTTAAAAAAGGAAGATCAATTTCGGAATTGGGCCAAATCGGAGGAAAACCACGCCTACCTCCCATACAAAGTGGCTTTATTTTAAAAGTAAAATCTCTCAAAAATCTGCTCAAATGAAGGAAATGTCTTGAAATTTTGCATAAGGCTTTGATAAATAACATAGACCACCACTATGATATTTGGCAAAATCGAATGAAACCACGCCTACCTTCCATACAAATTGACTTTATTTTAAACGTTAAATCTCTTAAAAATCCACAAAAATTAATGAAATGTCTTGAAATTTTTCACTTTAGCTTTGATATATAATATGAACCATCTCTATGATATATGGCAAAATCGGATCAAAACCACGCCTACTTCCCATGCAAAGCGACGTCATCAAAATAGGAAAATTTTCAATAATATATAAAACTGAATGTCATCATGTATGTCGTGGCTAAAGACTTCGAATATACTTCAATATGGCCGCGGGGGGGTATTTTAGGTTCGGTGCCCTGCCGAAGCTCCAACCGTACTAGTTTTTTTTTTAACATTACTAAATAATTCTTTTTATATATTTGCTCAGACACCGAATCGATGTTTTTAAAAGTGGTAAAGTTAAATATACTCAATGAATTTCAAGAAATTATTATAACAAAAAAAAATTTTAAGCAAAAACTGTATATTTACAAATTTTTAACTTTTTGTGTATATATTTTAGATACTGATAAGGATAACTCCCCTTTGGGGATGCAAACTCTATTTTTCCCCACGCGTGACAGCAACCTTAGCTACGCCACTGTTGCACTGTATAATTTGTGTTTTTTGTTATGATCGCTTTATATTTACCGGTTTCTTGAACTTTTAGGCAAGTTCAATTTATAAGCTTCTTATCAGTAAAAAAAAAAATAATTACAATATCACTAGCATATTAAAAATTCACAACAACAACAACAATGAGACAATAAGGTATCAACAACAAATCTTGAAATATTTTGTAAATGAACCTAAATAATTTGCCTTCAAAACATATATTAATATTCTTAGATAAAGAACTTAAGATAAAAACTTGCTATGCCGCAGCAACTAAGGCTTGAATCTCAAAACAAAATAAATTATAAATAGATAAATTTTGTATAAAAAACAAAAGACTCAAGGCACAAACTTAGTACTTTAAAAATAACAAGAAGACATTTAATCAGCATGCAAGACAAAGTGTTATCAACTTGTATTTAGCCGCAAGGTGTAGCTTAACGCTACAGCAGCTTAATCTGTGGCACTTGCGTGAAAGTTTCTCAATTGAGCATGAAGCTTAGAAAAAAACCAAACAAACTCCGAGAAAACCACACAGATATTTAATATGAAGAAAAAATATGGATAAAAGTAATATAATTAATTGAAAGCGTTTATAATTTGAAATTAATTTTATTATAATTACAATGATCACAAAATAAAACAAAAAAAAAAATTATAGCATTTGTGATCAAAAGCGAAACACTTTTCATCTATAATTTCGTGATTATCTAAGAAATTTCTTTTATTTTACTTATTTCTAAATGATTTTGAGTTTTTGTTTAAAAATCGACTAGAAAGGAAAGTAAAGCTTGTAGCAATTAATTAATGTGTGTGATTTTATTAAATGTGAGCGCAGTTAAGTGGAGATACAGGTGTTTGAAGTGTTGGTAATTTAAGTGGTAGGCTCAGTTCGTGTACGTTTGTGTGAGTGTACGTAACAATTAATTTACACAAACAAAAAAAAAACAAAAACATTAAAAAATTGAAAAATATAAAAAGCACAACATGCTATAATTTTTCACTTCTCACGCGTGATATCGCGAAAATCTTCAAACTTGCATGTATAAGTGTAATATGTGTATGTGTGTGTGTGCTTGAGTGTGTATATATATGAATTCTGCAGGTTTTTCTTAAATTCAGCTGCAACCAATGGCAGTAAAAACAACAATATTGCAAGCTGTTTGCTGTTGCTGTTGCATGCTTGGGGGTCAATGGCAATGGTGTCAGCTACAACATCATTAACAACAACAATAACAACAACAACAGCAACAGTATTTATGGCAAAAATAACAACTCATCTGCAATTTTTATCTATTTTAACTGTTGACTGCGGTAAAAACCCGAGTTTTTTTTTATAGTTTCTCTCTCTATTTCGCTGCAACCAACCCTTGAACGCTGTCATTTTTATGATGGCGTCATAGTTTAGCAGATTAATCGCAGCATATTTCTCATAGTTTTATTGTTTTTTTTTTTTTGGTTTGTTTTCTCTAAAAAAGATTCATTAATAGAAAAAATGAAAGTTTCCCGGGGCCGTGTTCTGCGTTGCCAATTATGGTCAGCTGGCCGTTGTCGTTAGCCAGCTGATGTGTTGATGCGACAGCTTCTTGGCTTGTCCATGACTACTACATATATCGCATTAATGCGTGGTGGATGTTGATTAATTTTTTTGTTTTTTGCCTCTTTCACACTCTAACTAAAGTTCAATTTAGTAGTTTCTTAGTCTCAGTCGTGGTCTGCACCTTATTTAGCTAAAGTTTATGGCACGTATGGGTGAATGTATGGCGAAAAAAAATCTATAATGAAACATTTTCTGCTGCTTGTTTTAAATATGTTTTATTGGCTTACAACTATTTCGATGAAGTCATCAGCTGTGGCGGCAAGGCTGCTGTTTGTGTGTGTGTTTTTTATTTTTTTTTTCTCTTTTATTTATTAACTCGTTAAAATAACATCAAAAGCATTCATTCATTCATTCACTCATTCATTGTGACGTAAACTTATGAACAAGTTTGTCGCTTAAGTCTTTCGTTTGCAAGGTTAGCTGGAAAGTTTTAAAGTGACGGAAAGTATGCATGTTTGTTGTTGTTGTTGTTGTTTTTGTTATATGTCATGACGATTTTGTGTACATTCATAAATATAAATCAAATATTGCTTGAGAAGTAATAATAAAACTTTAAGTGCTTAAAAGGTTTATTTTGACTATTTTGTGTCTTTTACTGTCTTATATAATGCCAGCTGCCTCTAGCTACTGGCTATAATGAATACTTTCATAGCCGCAGGTACCGTGCAGCTTTCAGTTTTATTGTTTAATAGGAAAGAAATTTAAAATAAGCACATTTTTTTGCACGTCATAAGAAATGCATTTTGTATTAAAAATGTTGCAAAACCTGTTATTAATTAAAATTCACAAATTAATTAATACCCTATCATTAAAACAAGCATATAAATTATTGTTTATAGTATATGATATAAAATTGAATTTTTACGCTATTTTTCAAAGACAATCTTCTGCCATCCTCTTTAGACAATCATTAATTATAGCTACTTTAAGCTAATAAATCACAAATGCAACAAGTTTGTGTCTTAAGTCTTTTGTTTGCTGTTAGACATAATTGTGTTTTTTATCGCAAAATTTTTGCCAATTTTGCACATTGTCAAACAGCAGTTTTTAAACCGTTAAGATGTCTAAGAAATCCATGTTGAGCATGTTGTTGCCACCGGAATTTAAGGTTACTCATTTTTTGTGCCTTGTTTTTTTTTCTATGATTGTGCCCACACAATTGTTCAAATTTTTTCTCTTAATTTTTTTTTTTTTGCGCCCACATTTCCTTTGCTGCTTGCGCTGTACTAATTAAATAAAGCTTAAACTTACTTCATGCCAATTAACGCCTTATGTATGTAAATTAATTGCTTGATATTGATCTTAAGTGATATACAAAAGATCGATTGAGATATTTTTTGCTTTTTTTTAATTTTTGGTAACTCTTTATATGACATTGACACCTGTTATCAAAGCAGTCCATATAAGGCTTCAAGCTGTTTGCGGCGTTCAAGTGTTGACATAATAGCTGTAATTCAAACTAGCGTGTCAGTCAATTGTGCAGCGTTTTTTTTATGTATATATATATATAAAAATTCTTTGTATAGAACTATTTTATATATAACTTTTAAGCGGTTTCGTTTTGAGACTTTAAGCGTGATTCTATCTAATGATATAAAAAAATATTGTAGAATTAACTAAGCTAGCAAAATTATCTACTGTCTCCAGTTTCAATTTATATCACGCTTGTTGGGCGCTTATAATGCGTCACAATGACGCAAATTGAACTTGCGTATAATATATTTTAATAATAATAATAATATATTGCATAATAATAATTATATATTACTAGCTTATACCTGGCGCTTATATAAAAATTGGTTTAGCAATTTCGGAGTTCTTACTTGATATACACATATACATTAAGGTGCCTCGACTTGTATGTGGGCGGTAAAAGTTGCATTTGAACCCCTCTTAAATTGAGTCTTGATGTATTTTATGACGACACCCAACATATTTTGGCAATAACTCCAGAAAGCTCCAGTAAGCTAAATCATTTTGCAAAAATCTCCAACCAATTTGTCAATGAAGTTGCCAATTTATCAAAAGCAGTTGACAATTTTTCAAAATTAATTTTTTTTGTAAATTTAAATTTTGTTTCGAAATCAAAAACTTACAGCAAACACATAGAAATATGAAAAATACTAGTTTACTATTGTTCAATTTGCAAGAATAGGTCTGTAAAATTGAAATTGTAAAATGTGAATTTTAATGTAAAAAATCTTTAAATTTTTTGTTATTTAATTCAATTTAGTTCTTCACTTTACACTTTATTTTATCATCAATAGACACTTTATTTGACTAAAAGCAAAAAAAAAAAAAAAAAACTAGTAAGGATGGAGCTTCGCAGGGTACCGAAGCTAAAATACCCCTCGCGGCCATATTGAAGTATATTGGAAGTCTTTAGGCACGATAGGTAAGTCTTTAGGTTATATAGTAACGAAAGTTTTCCTATTTTGAAAAACGTCACTTTGTCACGATTTTGCCATATATCATAGGGATAGTTCATATTATATATCAAAGCTAATGTGCAAAATTTCAAGACATTTCATTAATTCTTGTGGATTTTTAAGAGATTTTACTTTTAAAATAAAGTCACTTTGCATGGGAGGTAGGCGTGGTTTTCATCCGATTTTGCCCATTCTCGAACTTGATCTTCTTTTTTTGAAAATAAACTTATATTTTGAATTTCATCGCGATAGCTTAAAAATTGCGACTGTAATCGTGTCGAAAGTCGGACAGACGGACACACGGAAATCGACTCAGTATATATATTTTTCTATACCTGCTACGCCTCCTTCTTGGCGTCACAAACGGAATGACAAAGTTAATATACCCCCCCCCCCCCCCTACGCAGTACGCTTTGGTGTATAAAAAACCAATTTGAATTTTTGTGAAAATAATATAAAAAAAATATTAAAAAATTTATGAAAATCCGCATTTATCTTTGGTCCAACTACAAACATTTAAAATTTAATGATGCTTTTCATGAATTAAATTATTTCTGAAAAGTGAGTGCAGATATACATAGTGCTACCACGCCCATTTTTTGCAAAGCTGTCGAGATTGAGCGTGTGAACTTAATTACCAAACTTTAAGCGTGGCAAAATTTTTCTATATATGTATTGACCGCGACTTGAAGCACCTGCATAGCAAGTTTCACTATCAAAACGTGTATATAGTGGATATAGTGTGAGCACGCCTATTTTTGTACAGTTGCCAACAATAACCATATGAACTAAATTACCAAATCTAAGTCTTCTTTGTCTGATTTATAGCATTTTTACTGGTTTGTGGGCGGTAAAAGTAGGCGTGACAACATTTATCACCTTGTTCAAAAAGAAAGGTTCATTCACACTGTGAACCGGACTTAACTGTCCGATTCGAAATTTTAGTTGGTTGCCACATGTGTCTATGACAAGGCTGACAAATATCAGCGTCTCTCGTTGACATTTGGTAAAGTGACAGTGTTTTGTTTACAACAACTTTTTTCGTGTCTTCGATTTTTACGATGGATGAAAAAAATTGAGCAACGAGTTTGTATCAAATTTTGTGTGAAAAATGGTTTCAACTGCGCCGATACGCATAAAATGTTGGGTAAATGTTACGGTGACTCTGCTCTATCGTATCAGAAGGCAAATACGTGGTTTAACCGATTTGTGAGTGGCCAAGACGAAGTAGAAGACAACCCTTGTACCGGGCGTCCATCGTGTTCGACTACCGAAGAAAACGTTGAAAAAATCAAAGAAATGTTGGTCAAAAATCGCAAATTGACGATTAGAGAGATAGCAGAGGACGTCGGTCTTTCAATTGGATCCGTTCAGAACATTTTGAAGAATGAATTGGGCTTGAGACGTGTCGCTGCGAAGTTGGTACCGAAAGAACTCAATTTCATGCAAAAAAGAGACCGAGTTGCTATCGCAAAAGATATGCTGGAAATGGTCGAACACGACGAATCATTCATCGAATCCATCATTACTGCTGATCAGACATGGGTATATGAGTATGTCACGGAAACCAGGCATCAGGCGAGTGAATAAGGCTCAATTTTTTCTTCCATCGTAAAAATCGAAGACACGAAAAAAGTTGTTGTAAACAAAACACTGTCACTTTACCAAATGTCAACGAGAGACGCTGATATTTGGCAGCCTTGTCATAGACACATGTGGCAACCTAATTAAAAAAATGTTCAAATCGGACAGTTAAGTCCGGTTCACAGTGTGATTGTACCTTTCTTTTTGAACAAGGTGGTATGTATATGCAATGACTGTCACATGGACCCATAGCACCTGCATACCAAGTTTCACTATCAAAACGTGAAAATCTCAGGAATTAAAATGATTTCTGAAAAGTGTGCGTAGATATATTGCGATCACGCCCATTTTTTTCTACAGTCGCTGACGGTAACTATCTGAACAAAATTACTAACCGTCTGATATATAGCATTTTTTTTTTTTTTTTGGTTTGTGCCCGATAGCGCAAATTTGGGTTCTATGGGAGGTACCACGCTCCCTTGTCCAATCAACACCAAGCTTCACAGGAACACTCTCAAAATGTTGCTTCGGGCTCTCTCAAAATTTCCTAAAGATTGGTTCGGCGGTTTTGTAGACTATAAGTGATATATACACATACCCACATACAAACAACCGTTTTTATATGTATATAGATTTGCACAATAAATAAAGGTCTAGTTAAAGATTCATGTCAATATCTAACTCAACTCTGAGTTATAAGCTTGAACTTCGTAAGTTATATACTTAAAGTTTTGCCCCGCCTATAGAAGGCAGTGTGAATGGCCGAGAAAAATAAAATATCTCTTTAAATTTGACCCAAGTCGTACTAAACCTCTCTGCCAAATTTCAAAGCAATCGTGGGAAACATTCCGGAGATTCCAACCTTTTTCCATAAAAAATAAAAAATTTCTATACATAAAAGCCTCTTTGAATTTTCGTGATTTTCCAAATTTTCCAATAAATTTTTCCAATTTGTTTTTTTGGTTTTATAAATCATCCTGATACAAATACCAACAAAATAATAAAAATACCAGTCAAATCCGTTGAGTCGCTCATGAGTGATGCCATTACCAACGAACACCATTTCATTTTTATATATCATATATAGACTTTGAATTGAGAAAATGAAAAGAACATTTCACTTTCATTTGATATCAAAAAATTACTCACTATATTATTTGTATTAAGTTTCATTATTAATACTACTTTTTAAGGCATGAATGAAATATAGGAATATTTGATTTTAACCCACACAAACAAAAGAGTCACAAACATGCTTCAGGCTATATAAGGGAAACTGTGCTAGTAGTCAGCCAAGCTTTTTAAATCCTAAATCAAATAAAGATAAAAGTTTATGCATATTTGTTAAAGACAACGTGTTTGTAAAAGCACCACACATTCACCTGCACGAAATCTAAAATCAACTCTGATGACCATTTAAAACGGAAGTTCAAACACCTACTTATTATTTGCGTTGCTATCAGAAGAATTGCAGAAAAGGAAGTATCTTAATTCATTCATTAATTTTTTTTCATAGTAATTCGTATTTTCTAAAAATTTTCAAAAAAAAATTAGACTCGCAGATGCAGACAATTTTTTGAAGCAAAATTTTGAATGCTTTCGTGGTTGGGTCTTAAGTCTTTTGTTAATTGAACAAGTTGTTTTTTATTTTGTATTTTCTTAAAATAGTTTTGAAATAACAAAATTAAGATATGTTTTATAATCTACAAGAAATCATTGAATAAAAATATTTGTATTAATAAGCTAAAAAAGTATTTTAAGCACTTAAAATAATTTTTAATGTATTGCTTCTCTCTCATTGCAGGCTGCTGTTATACTCAGCATACTTAAGGCAACAACACCAACAACAACAACAAAAAAAACAACAACATTTAGGCCAAAATTGCTTACACAGATAAACGGCGACGCAAAGATTGAAACGGATTAAGCATAGAGTGTGCGCAGGCGCACATTCCAAATAAACAATATATTGCAACATCTATAGAAAAACAACAACAACACTTGCAACATGTGCATAAATTTGCGCATTTTATGGAAAGCGTGGCCAACAATTTAAAAGCAATTTTTTTCCAAAACTACACAAAACATCAAGCAGAAAGAACAATTTACTACAATAGCAATAAGCAAAAAAAAAAAACCAAAAATCCAAAAAAAAAAATTCACTATTTGCTGTGGTGTGTCTACCTTGCAGCAAAACAAAAACAACAAAAACGACTATAAGCTAAACAAATAGCTACAAAAAAATTTCAAATTTCAAACATGTATCGGCCAAACTTCTATGAATCCACTTGTTTGCGTTGCAATGAAATCGTCTATCAAGTGGATCGTGTTGGGCCGCTCAAAGACTTCACCTTCTTTCATTCGGGCTGTTTTAAATGCGTTCACTGCGGCACCAAATTGACGCTCAAGACTTATTTCAACAATCAGCACAAGCAAGACGACAAAGAGGTGAGTGTAAATTGCGCGAGTTCTTGTTGTTGTTGTTGTTGTAGTGACAATATGCGGCGGGGGGTTGAGAGGAGTTTGAAAATGTTGTAACTCAAAAGAATTAGTTGCTACAAGTGGCTAATGACAGCTCATTAAAGACGTGTTGTTTTTTTTTCCATTTAAGTCTGTTGGTGGTCGTTTTTTTTTAGTCATTAAAAAATATGTCAAAAATTAACTTCATACTTATTTTTTTGTTATTTTTCAATATTGTTACAACTCTTACACAATTTTTGAAATTTTTTGTACATAGATAAGTTTGGATATCTATCTCTATAAGTAAGTCTTAAGAATGCTGGACGTACGTAAAAACTTAAGTTTATACCAAGTTATGTGAAATTAAATAACAGTAAGAGAGTAAAAAAACCAACTTGTATGGCATCCCGCTTATAAAAAGTTGTGGGTGCTCCTATTGTAATGCGAATCTGTAAGCGGGTTATGGCACGAATTAATACTTTTTTACGAGTTGTTAGTTTTTTTTTCATTTTTCCGCTACAATTTTTCTTACCTCACCTGTGTACACATCAATAACAATGTTTCCTGATGAAGTGATAAAATTGCCCAAGTAACAAGTCAACTTTTAAGGAGATATTACAAGAAACATTTTCTCTCCCTCATACGCAACTCTGTGAAACGCCTTCTAAGGCCGTTTGGCGCACTTTAGAGGTTCGCTCTCATATAAAACAGCTCCAAAACTGCTTTAATAACAAGAATAATTGGAGCTGCTTATGCCGTGGTTATGCTAGGTGAACATGTTTGGTGAGCTTTTTTGTCGTTAGTGTTTTACGCATAAAATGAGATGATAAAGACTAATAAAAAAGCATACCAAACATGTTTGCCTAGCATAACGACGGCATTAGAAGCAAACTTAACTTCGGTAATGTGGTTGGCGATTACCTTGATGAAGCATCTTAACGAGGATCCGCTCTTACATAGACAACCTTGTTCTCACAAGTAATGTTGAAGCTATTTAAAAGCTTTCGTTTACAATTAGTTACAATTTTTACGATTTATCTTTACGAGCTCCCTAACACTTTTTTATTAATTTATTTACCCTTTTTTTCTTTTTAATGTTTTCGCATATATAGAATACAGAAAAAAAACAAAGAATATTTATTAATTTATTTAAGCCTGAAATCACGTTGAACTTAATGAATGAATGAATTTGAATGCTGACTCCATTGAACTCTGACCCAATACGATACCTGGTAGGACAATCTATTATAAAGTTGTTGTAGTATTGAATGCGTATCAATCAATTCATATCAGAAATAACCGCATTAAGGTGCACTGAAAAATTTATAAAAGGCAAGAAACACAAGCTCACTCACCAAAATATACATAAAACTTGCTTTCACAAATACCTTCGAAGTATTATGGAGAGAGAAAAATATTCTGCGCACAAACTCAGAGAGGCACCTCGTTAAGCTGCTTCGGAAAATATTATAGAAAGACTACATGCCTTATTTAGGACACTTGTCTCCCAAATTATAAAAGTTTTGCCATCGGTTTTTCCTCACTCATTGTTTTGTCCACGGTATACTACACTTAGATTTCTGTTTGGTAAGGCTAAAGGCAACATTTTCTCTTCTGTCTTCTGTTCAAAATCTTTTTCTGTCTATTGTCCAAATTGCTTTCAGTTTCGAATCGTAAGCATAATTTGTCGATTGCTTGCAAATGTTTAGATGAAAGAGAAGCTCTCTCTCAAATTACAATTTTTTCTTTTACCCGCAAAAACAACAAAAAATTTTGTCACTGTCGATGGTGGAGCATGCACTAAGAAGGCAAGCAACACAAGCTTGCTCACCATAATGTCCCAGAAGGAAAATAAGGAATGCATCTTATTTTCTATGAAGAATTCTTTATTGTAAATGATATAGAAGGTAATGTGTGCGCCACTCTTTCTGCTATTTCTGTGTTACTATCCCGTTGAATTGAGGATTCTTGTGAAATTCGATGTATTTCTTTGATTCGATGCATCGATACATGTTTCAAAAAATATCTATGCATTACCTAGTAATATAAGAATTCATCAGTAACTGTGTTATGCAGTAAGGGATACATTACATTTCCTATGACATCCTCGTGTTAAAATTCATCGAACGAGGTAATGTAAGCTATAGATTACCACTTCGCTTACGTAGTCACTCTACCAAACTTGTCTTTTTTTTGTTTCTTTATTCTCTCTCTTCGTTGTTGTTTTTGACAGATATTGGTGACAGAAGAACTGTCACTCATACCTTGTTATTATTGTATAATGGCAAGAACTTTCGAAGTATTATCAAGAGAGAAAAATATTTAGGCACTCGGAAAAGCTTTAAGGGCATTCCATTGTATAATGAAAAGAAGATAGCATCGCGGCTGATTGAACTCTCTTTCCCAACTACCATAATTGTCAAAATCAATGCAAATAATTTTCTGTCACTAATTACTGAGCCACAAAATAAGTTTTCGCAAAATAAGTAATAAGTGTTGTTTTTGCTACTCTTTGACAGTTATGGTAGTCGGCTCTCAGCCGTGCGACTACCTTAATTTATTCTACCATGGGGCATTCAATGAACTTTTTTACTCTCTTTCACATTTTGATTGCTGGTCGGTCACACGACAATGATGCGATCAACGTTTGATATTTTCATATGCTTTCTTCCATGAAACACCGTTTTGAATGCTGATTGCTGTTCTATACAGCGTTCAAAACTGAACAAATTTTGATTGCTCTACAATATGTTCATCCTCTTTCAGTCTCACTGTTTTAGTTTTAGTTGTTAGTTTTCCATTGAAAACAACAACAAAACTATTTTAACGCCGTCCAAACGATCACCATGTGACATCAGCATAGCAACACAAATAGCACAAGCTCGATCACCAAAAGTGAAACTTGCCTTCACAAGTACTTTCGGTGCATGCTAAATTAAATAAGGTGTGCGTGATTTTTTCCACTCTCTCAACAAAATTTCGCTATCTCTATCTATCTCTCTCTATCAAAATTGCTTGACAAGCATAGGCTGAGGTCAGACGGTGATCGTTTGAACGGCATTCAATGAACTATTTCTACTCTCTTTCACATTTTGATTGCTGGTCGGTCAGACGACAATGATGTGATTGCCGATCAACGTTTGATATTTTCATATGCTTTCTACCTCGCAACACCGTTTTGAATGCTAATCGATGCTCTATACAGCGTTCAATAATGAACAATTTTTGATTGCTCTGCAATGTGTTCGTCCGCTCTTACTATCACTGTTTTTTGATAGTTTTCCATTAAAAGCAACAACAAAACTATTTTAACGCCATTCACTCACAAATATGTGAGAGTTGCTTTCACAAGTTACCTACATTTCGAAGTATTATCGAAGGAGAAAATTTTAAACCTGTGTTCTAAGTTTCTTAGAAATTATATCCCGGTGAAAACTTCTAAGAGTCTCAAAAATATGTAAGTGTTGAAATAGTTGTTTTTACGTAAATACTGTTAAGGGCATTTTTGTATAGAATTATCTAATCTATATTTCTTTCCAAGCATATTTTCTGTCGACAAGAGGAGTCGATATATTCACGAATGACCGGCTTTGGTGAACTTTAAACTCGAATATTTTCTAGGTTTTGACAAGTTTGACAACCTTATTTAAAGGTTTGTTTAAGAAAAAAAATAGGCCCACATTTTTAGATTCAATTTTAGATTCAATAAAACAAAAACCACCTTGACAATGAAACATAAAACACCTCGGCAACAGACAAAAGATGCAGACTTATCAAAATTGAAACAAAAAAATTAAACTCTTACGAGTACATACAAACGTTTCTATACATCTCGTTTCACCCTTATATAAATGTATCTAAAATTTGAAAAATATTTAAATAAACAACATTATCTTTAGTTTTGATTTTGAAATTAACAATATAATTATAGTCTGAGTTACACTATATTTCAGTTAAAAGATTTCTTGTCATATGAATCTGAATTCAAACAGAAAAATTACGAAATACATCTTAATCTCAGTTATCTGACATGAAAAGTGTCATAAGCTACCTTTATGCTTTAAATCTATTAAAAGCTTTAAATAACTCTTATACGTGTTTACCAAAACCCACTCAATTAAAATCTAAAAACAAAATTCTTGAACACGCTTCCAAGCTAAAAAAAAATATTACGTTAAGTACCTGAAAAAAAAATCAATTACTCATTATAACAGCCACCATGTGTTCTACGTATTAAAGCAGCTCTTTTGTTGTACATAAAAGGCTTAAATGCTATTAACCGTCATCATTAGCGGATTTTAAGAACATACGCTGACACACACGCACACAAAGATTAAAAAAAAAAAAAAATACAACTTAAGTTTATAACAGGTTTAGGCATGCTAGCCACGTTTTATAGTTGGCGTTGGGCGCCACTTTCATTAAGCCGCAAATAGAAAAAATTAAATACAAAAAAAATAAACATGGAAAATGAAATATTTGGCACTGATTGAAGGCTGTCGAAAAATGAAAAGTTTAAGTAAACAAAAGCAACAAGCCGAAACGTGATTGAAATCATGACTTAGAAAGTCACGAAAGGGAATTTTCAAGACTTGCGTCTATCTTGTAAGAAATCTACTTGAATTTATGTTAATTAGAGTTAAAATAAAAAATGTAAAGTTTCTTAAAAAAACAAGCAAAATAGTGACCATTGCAAGCTTGGGCACTAATAAAATAAGATTTCACTGCTTGAATGAATGAATAAAAGTTTAAATGAAGAAATGGCGAAAACAAACCTTAAATTAGTTAAACAAGTTATACTGACAACATTAATATAACTGTAAGATGTTGCATAATAGCTCAAAAGCTAATTATAATTGGGTAATACTTAAACGAGGTTACACATAATTACTCCCTAAATTGCAAAACTTAAATACCATTTTACTCAAAATTATTCCAAGATCTTGAAAATACAGTGATTTTACGTGAGCATTTTTTAGAGTTCGCTTTTAAGAACCAGAGATCTTAATAGGTCCGTAGCCAGGAACTCCCTTCGGTAAAGGGGGGTTTTGATAAAAAAATCTTTCAGTACCAGTAAAAAATTTAAAGTTAGCATATGGGAATTTATTCAATCAAAATCGTTAACTTTTAAAATAATTCTCGAATATGCCTATTTTTAAATAACCAAAAGAGAGATGGTTATTAAAAAGATAACCAAATTTCATTGAATTTTTTAAAGAATTAATTTTGAGAAGAAAATTTTGATTTTTTCTTATATTGTTATATTTTGAGAAATGAAATGAACACAAAGCCGCACATAATATTACTAAGAAAACAATATAAGCTTAAAGCAAAAATAATGAGAAAGAAGTGTATTAAAGTTTCTCAATAAATATTTAAATATTTTAACGTAATAAAAAAATATATAATAAAAACTTTGTAACAGTTTCCTGCAGTTGCTTGAAATGAAAATAGGCAATGTAAAATTGAAATTTTTTGAATCAGTTCACTAGTAGAAGTTATGAATCAAGAATATACATATATGGGGGATTTCACACGAAAAAGACAACAAAAAAAAATTTTATTCTTTAGATTTTGTTTTTTTTTTTTGCTATTTTACACTTCTATTGGTCCCTAGAATTTGACCCTACAAGATTTTGGCCCTGTGCGAAACCTGGTTCTGGTTCGTAAGATCGGAAAAAGTCGTATGAGTTCTTTGAAAATGATTTCGTGGACTTAAGTTACGTATATTCAAATAAAAACATTTTAAAATAATTAAAAATTTTTTTAAACTATGACTTTAAACTTTCTTATGTTTTTCGAAATAGTATAAACTAATTTTAAAAAAATCGAAATTCGAGAAAATTTTTGAAAAATATCATCCAATTCTCCAGGAAAAGCACAGCATAAGTTTTTAAAAAAAAACTAGGAAAAAACTCGGAAAACTAGGCTTCACGCAGGACTAATGTCTTATACACAAGTTTGAAAGTTTAAGAGGTGAAATCACCCAAAATAAAAATAAAAATAAAAGTGAGAGTATAAATTTTTAAAAATAAAAAGTAAAAAGTAGAAATTTATTCAGACGTAGATTCAAATTTTAAATTACAAGTTATAATACTTGATTCTTTAAAAAAAAAATATAAATTTATGTTTTCAAGTTATGTGTTTATATAACTCTAATAATTTTTCAATTATGAAAGGTTATATTTTATCGAGCTTAAGGTCAATGTTGCTTTCCGAAGAAAACAACTGAAGGAAAAACAACTTACAACAACAATACCCTATATAGAGTATCAATCACATAGCAGACTAGACAGCTGTTTCGTTGGCCGCTACACCAATTCATCAGTAGAATTTTTTCGTGATTCTTGCTGTGATCCACTAAGCTCTTGATTTTCTACTTGTTTCACGAATGCAATTAGTAAATTACCCTGAATTGCATGTGCGAGAATACAAATGATATGAAAGCAGCTTAAAGTTCTTCTAATTTGTGAAGCATACTTTCAGGGAAAGTAAGTTCTTTTATTTTGTTTGTTTGGAGAGAAAATGTTATGGTTACATAATCAATATATAATATCTATACACATAATATAGATCGAATATGTTACAATATTTCCTTCCAAACGATGAAAGCGCCATCTAATACGTATAGAGCTAATAATACTTTTTTTTGCACTAATCATCGAAAGCTTAATACCGAGAGAGCACGCTCATATAAATGCCATTGTACCATCAGAACGCGTCACTTCAACGACTTTTTAGAAACCTTTGGGACTTTATCATTATATTTAGGCTTTGAAACCATGCCATATTTTCCAGATTATATATTAATTTTTCTTTCCATAAAAAATTTTTTAACATGAGGTTACCCCCTTTAATTACATTATTATCTTAATTTTTCTTTGAAAGAAATATATATTAAATATTATTTTAAAATGCTAATTTATATTATTTTCTCATCCTTTCTGGATACTAAGAGGGAGGGGGAGTTTAAGCCCCGAAAACCCCTCTGATTCAATTAGAAGATATTGGATACTTTGATACTGTTGTAGTAACACCATCCAAATCCAGCAGCCAACCATGCAATACTATTTATATTTCTTTTATATATGAAAACAACTGCAGAAGAACGTAGTAATATTTCGATTTAACAATTTTTGCAAAAATCGCGAGTTTTTAAATTCACAAAATTATTAAAATTATTTAATTTTTCTGAATTTTATTTTTTATCTCAAAGTCCAATACATATATGAAATTTACAAAAAATAAAATAAAAAAAAAAGAAAATAATTATAAATATCCCAACTGTCTGCATACCGTTAATATATGTTCATTTGTATCCCACAATAGTAGCTACCACATAAGAAAAATTTGTTTTATTCTCAACAAAATTCAAATATTCATTAATAAATGTAAAACATAAATAATGACAAAAATACAATGCTTTAATAAATATCGAATGCATTTAAAAACTTTTGTGATTGTCTTTTATGTAGGTGAAGCGGTTGCAAATTGTCGCTGCCTAAATATGGAACAAAACTTAATGTGCACAAAAACGCACATAAATATGCAGCAATGCATTTGTGTGTGTGTGTGTGTGTGTGTGTGTGCGCTAAGACTTGTCCGGCTCTTTTGAGCCTTTTACGTATTTGCGTAACGTTTATTATTGTTAGTTTGGCTTATAGAAGTTTTGATATCTTGTTACTGCCACACTAACATAACACAGATATTTTTTTGGACTCACTCGAATCTCTATTAGGAATTGCAGGAAAACATAGTGACATAATAAAATAAATTAAGTTTAAAAAAAAATTAAATAGTTTTAATTAAAATCAGTTTCAGGCAGAGAGAGAGAGAATTTGTGAATGAATTTTTGCGTTAGTTGTACTCTGGACAGCAATTTAATTAAACGATAGTATGTGATAATTGCACATAAATGCCAATTTAACATTTCACCACTTAGCAACGCTCAACAACAACATCATCAGCATAATTGCGCATATTTTCACTTCTTTTACTGCAAATATTTTCTCTATTATCATAAATTAAACTATGTTATTTATTTATTTTATATATTTACTTACTTAAGTCTACGCTTTTTTTTTCTCTCCTTCTGCTACACTGTATCGCACACTAACAACATATTTATTCAGGTCTATTGCAGCTCACATGTACCAAAGAGTGGACCTGGTCATCTTGATCAGACAGCTGTGGGAATACGGCAAGCATTGAATGCACCGCGTACCAACAAATATGTTAACGAACAGATACGCGGCACACGCACCGAAGTCGATGGTGAGTGAGTTTATTTTTTTAATTTGATAGAATTTTTTTGTTGTTTTCCATTTCTATGCAAATTCTTTGTTTACTCATGTGCAAGGTTGATTTATAAGGTTGTCGCAGGGCTGATCGCACTCTCTTCTCAGTACCCATAATTGTCAAAACCAGCCAATTTTGCGAATGACTACGAAAGAAAAACGGATGATAATAGAGAGCACTTGCAGATTTTCTATGAGCTGTCAACTTCGATTTGACAATTATGGGTACCCGCTCTCTCCCTTGCGACAACCTTATAAATCAAACTTGCTCATGTGGTAAAATAACGTATACTTTTCATATATATTTTTTTTTTTTAATGTTTACTTATAGGTGGTGTCTTATCGTCACGTCAGTCGACACCAAATGGTTACGGCAGTCGTGAAGTCAGTTCACCATCACAAAATGACTCTGACTACAAATATGGGCGTTTTGATGCAAGTGCTTTACATATTGCTCATGCGCTTAAGCAGACTGAAATACAGAAGGCTTACAATAAGATGCGTGAAAAACCAATTGATTTTTATTTGGTAAGTATTGAGGGGTGAGGGGTTGTTGAGTGGGTATAATTTGCTGTTAACTTACAAAGATATGATGATATAAGCAAACATAACAAAAGACTTAAGTAACAAAAATTGTGTTCTTTTGATGTATTTTTTCTTTCTTGCGCCACACTTGTATTTAAACTGTGTATAATACTAGCAAAGTTTTTAGTGCATAACGTAAATAACAATATTTGCAATAATCTTAGAATTATGGCGTAAACAGCAGTGCACAAACCAAGGCCGTAGATAGCGAAATATTGTTTGCAGAACTAACAAATTTTTTCCAAAATTAGAAAACAATAAAATTAAAAATTTAAGGGGAGAAGGGGGCTTTTGCACTAAACTTTTTTCTTAAATTATTTTTGTGATCATTCAACAAAACTGATATCTATTAAATTGATCAAAAAAAATCATTAAAAAAATTTTGTCGATGTTCGGGAAATGCTCTTTTTCAGTAATTTGTCTATTTGATGCAAATCGTATCGTCAATATTATTAAAAAAAAAAAATTTTTTTTGATATTTTGAAAATTATCCAATTTCATCCCTTAAAATAATTTTAATTAATAATTGTTTCAAACCCCCTCCCCCCCTTAAATTTTCCATTTTTATTTTATAGTAACTGTTTTCTAATTTTGAAAAAAAAATTTGTTAGTTCTGCGTGCAATATTTTGCTATGCTCTTCGGCCTTGGCACAAACGTTCATAAAGTGCATGCTATCTGAAATACTAGTGCAAAGACTCTTAAGAACAAATTTAATTGATTCTTGTGAATTTTTCGAAAATCATTGCCATTCAGCACGCAAACTATTTTATTATTTATTGTTTATGTTGTTAATGAACTAATTTATTTCTGAGTGTACAAAAGATTAACGAAAACAACTGGCGATAAATTTCTGTATTATTTTTATTCATAATTGAAGCTACCGATAAATATCTATCCTATTCTTATATTGCCAGTCATATGCAATTTATTTAAAGTTCATATAATATTCAAACAAAAGACTTAAGACACAAACGTTGCATTATTTCCATTATGTAGAATTCTAAAGGAAAAAAATCATAATAACCAGTTTAACCCTCATCAGTCCCCGAGGAAATGCATCAAATCGGTCCCATTGTATCAATTTGATACACATTCAAAAAAAAAGTTTAGAAAATAAAGAACTGATTGTGTTATATTTTTGTAGTTCTATTTAATTGTTTTCATAAATTTATATTTAGAAAATCATTTATAAGTAATGAAAATTTGAAAGAGAAAAATGTCAAAAATGCTTATTTTTGTGGACATTATTCTTACAATTATCACAATGATTTTAATACAAATTTTTATTGTTTTTATATGTACATATGTAGCAAAGGCCGCGTTTCGTAGTTTTTGGCAAATGGGCAATCGCCGGTAGTGCTTCAATATTGAGCCTTCGAGGCTGAGATTTCCGCTTTTCTATGTGTTTTTGCACAAAAGCCATTCCAAGCTCCTCAATAAATATTCGACGACGTATATTTTTATTGGTTTTGTTGTTTTTCCAAGCCGGAAATAGCGAAATATACGTTATATATGCATTCAATGCACTCACGTCTAACATGTTGCAAAATACTGCCATTGGCCACCGATTTATCGTCCTTTTGCAGGTGTAGGTAGCCACCATCTGGTCCATAGTGTCCACGCCACTCTTGGTTTTGTTATAATCCTGTATTAGATTCGGTTTCTTCTCTGTTACACTGAATAGTGTAACATATCTATAACGCCGAGGCACATATGACAGTAAAATGGCTTGTAATTTGTGGTCATATACAATAACGCTCAAATACACAGGTTTTTTCCTCCAGGAAGAATTTCGGTCCTATTTTTCCATATAGTGCCCAGAATAGTCATTCGGCATTTATGAAACTCTTCAGCCAGTTCATATGATGTGAAGAAGTTGTCGCATGTGATATTCCTCTCCGACAGCCCATTTACCAAATCCAAAACAACACGGCGTCCAATATTGCGCTCTGGAGCGGCGTTGTGATTGCGACCAACATAAATTTGCGTGTTGTAAACATACCAGGTAGCTGAATCGGCCAAAATCCAAATATGTATTGTCGAAACGGACAGCGTTCACGAAATGGAACTAGCTGTTCATCTACTGTAACATTTTTGCCTGGGATGTATACAACTTGCAAATTATGGTTCCATTTTTCATATATGGTGCGTATCGGTGCCAATTTATCACGGACAGAAGCAGTATTGGCATTACGTTCTTCTTTATCGTCAAATCTGATACATCCATGAATTTTTTTGATCATTTTCAGTGACATTGTGTCTCGAAATATTGGTCGACCGGTTTTCTCATTCCAGAGTTGTGTAACACATTCACCATACGAACGATACACACCAGCAAGCAGTAGCAATCCGAAGTACGCATGTAGAGTATCCATATGTATTTGTTCCCATTCTTCTTTGTATTTCCGCAAACCATATAAATTCGACATATTCGAAATAGTATTTTCTATCGGTCGCAGAAACAAATCAAATGCAGACAAAACATCCACAACATGAGTAGCTGCAACTAGTTTTGGTCCTACAACAACAACAAAAAGAAATAAACACTGAATATGAAGCACAAAACAAGAAGGGTAGGTTTTTTACCTGAATCAATATTATCAGCGCGCCTATATGAATTTCTTCAGTTATTTTCAAATGGCTCCGTTGAATATTGAATTTAATTATTTTTTGACAAATATTTTGCTCTTACATTTCTGGCAATTTCTTCTGCCACATTTTGTTCCAGTGGCTCAACATCGTACTCATCAGAATGCTCACTCATTTCTGCAACGCATTCTTCCTCCATTGTGAAATCATCGTCACTATCTACTGGAGATTTTTCTGCTTCACTTCCAGATTCGGAATCCATATCATATTCGTCTCTTTGACGGGTTTCACGTCGATTTTTTTCCATTTTTTTGAAATTAATTGAATGTATGTATAAAGCAATGAAAGTATGCCGCAGATAAAAATCACTTCAAAGTTCACTAAAATCACTTATCACTCCAAACAAATGCAATTCAATCTTCACTCGTGGGTGTTCAAGAACATACTGAAAACAAAAAAATTAAATAAAACGAGCCTTACCCAAAAAACAACTGGAATAACCATCGGCAGATGTATTGTATCAAGCAAGGTTGATTTATAAGGTTGTCGCAAGGGAGAGAGCGAGTACCCATAATTGTCAAATCGAAGTTGACAGCTCATAGAAAATCTGCAAGTGCTCTCTATTATCATCCGTTCTTCTTTCGTAGTCTTTCGCAAAATTGGCTGGTTTTGACAATTATGGGTACTGAGAAGAGAGTGCGATCAGCCCTGCGACAACCTTATAAATCAACCTTGGTATCAAGTTAATACGAGGGACCGATTCGTAACTATTTCGTCTCAGGTTAAACCAGAAATGCCCGAACATTAAAAACTCATTAGCCCGATGCTACTTCCCAAAACTCATGCAAATTCATGCTATTTTCCCAAAAACCGGTTCTTTCCATCAGGCAGTTTTTTTTTATTCAACTTGAAAGACAAAAATTGTATCAAATTGATACGAGGGATCGATGAGGGTTAAACGAAATAGCTTAATATTAGATTAAAATAAACTTCAAAAAGGATTTCAACAAAAGATGCAAATAAAAGACTTCAAAAAACGAACTCGGTAATTATAATGTAAATAATATGCCATTTAAATTAATAATAACAATTAAAACACCTGATAGCTTTGAAAGCTATATTTTTAAATGTTCTCATTGATAAGATCAATATTAAAACAAAAAAGACTTTTAAACCATGAAATTAAATGGAAAACAATAAACAGATGTTATGACTAATATAAATAAACTCCAACGCCGCCTGACTTGTTAGAGCTTTTATTAGCAACAACACCTGCTAATAGCTACAAACATTGCGTCAACTATTCATTCATTGTTATTTAGAACCAAAAACCGTTATATGGAGAGTGTGACAATTAAAGCCACCCGCTTGCCAATGCGATGTACGCGATGCTGATACTAATTAAGCCGCTAAGCCGCGCATGCATTCATTTAACGTAACGCATCGATAACGTGGCTTCAATGCATTTAATTAGCACGTTTCTATGAAAGGTGCTATAGCAGCAGCAGCAGCAGCTCGTTGCACATGCCTTCTCATAGCAATGATTATGTTGCAACATAATTTAGAGCATAAACGTAAGTTAGCTGCAAGTCGATGACAACGTGGAGCAGGCCCGTATACAGTATTTTCCATGAGTGGAGGTTTTTAATAAAAAATCTGCAAGGGCCAGTAAAAAATTAAAGACAAGGATATAGGCAAAGTACAAATTGAGAATTTGTATTATGCAGAAAAATATTATTGCTAAATTTAACACAAAAAGTATAAAATTTCCTCACAAAATTTCACTAATACAACAATATAAATTTAAAACAAAAAATTTAAAATTTATTTATATCTAAATAAATACGTAATTTTTTAACGCAGTAAAAAATTTTATCTAGGTTCGAGTCCCCCATCTGATATAGAAAGTTGTTTCGATTGAATTAACTTTTCTGTTCGGCCGTCACTTCTCTGCAGTAGACATGGGTAACGCAGCTAAAATCGCTGCGTTGATACACCAACTCAAACGCAGTTTACTGTATCAGCGGAATGCGTTAACGCAATTGCGCCATAGCGTAGTTTGAAATGCTATGATGCCTGTATCAACAATAATTTAATACACGCAATGAGGGCCAACGCATTGCGTTATGTGGTTAATTTTCAAATGCGGTGAATTTTGTGGTGGACTAATAAGCGCAAATTGGCTTCACTTAGAAAAAATAAATTAAATCAAATAAAATTATTAAAGCAATAAATCTAAATAAATTTATCGACTAATAGATTCATTAAAGATTATTAAATCCATAAATAATTAATATGAAATATAACTAAACGAAGCGCAGATTAAAGCATCCACCACAACTGCAGATATATTAGACTGTATTTCGTTTAAGATTTGATGCGAGCTATCAAACAGATACATACGCGTTCCTGGTATGCAAAACAAGTTTGAAGTTGCATCCAAATTTACTTCTGCTTCGAACACGAACACGTCCAACAGTTAATGAAATTGACAAAACCATCCTGTGAATGGCAAAACATTAATAACAGTTAAAATAACTCCAAGCATCTTCTCCGTAACCCCTTGTCTATGTTTATACAGAGAAATAATGTTCGCTTTCAACTTTCTGTTTCTATCCACGTTGCGCCGTTCAACATGTGCAATTTTTGCTAGCTGTATAAATACTTTTACTACTTTTGCTTTGAGCATGTCATTTGCATTACTGCGCTACTGCGTTAGTTTTATTTAAACAAGTGTTTCAACGCAGTAACGCATCGAAGAGCTTCAACTCATTAACGCAACGCAGCGCTGCGTTACCCACGCCTACTCTGCAGACAATGGCAAGCCTCAGAGAATAAAAAACTGCCACGAAAAGCTTCTTGAGAACATAAGTCGTTCGGAGTCGGCATAACACTGGTAGGTCAAGCTCTCGATCGTTTGTGTTCAAACATTTCACAACACACACAACACAATTGATCATAAGAAGCTCGGTCAAAGTCCTTGCAAGGGCTGAAATGGCCATTTCGTATTTTTTTTTAAAAAAAATTTTATAGTTGTTTTGATTTTATTAAAATCATAATAACAATAAATCATAAAAAACTTAAATTTTTTTGAATCAGCTCACCGGTGAAAATTATGAATCAAAATTATGCATATATGAGACAACCAAATGAATGAATCAAGAATATACACATGAAGAGAACTACCAAAAAAATTGCATTCTTCAGATTTGGTATCATTTCTTCATGGGCGTAGAGAGGGAAATAGGGACAGATGACCCCTAAATGTCAGAAAGATTAAAAGAACAAAATAGTTCTATAATAATATTATTATAATAAACAATACATAAAGTGCTGCGCCTGGTCATAAAATATTCATTCAAAACTGTAATTATACTGTTTTCAAACTTGAAATTTAAGTTCTTCAACATCAAATTCAACTTTTTCCATATAAAAAAAAAAACACTTTTTACAATTCAAACTTCAAACGTTTTAAACTATAAATTTAAACAATATACTTATACCAACAATATACCAATTTAAAAAAAAAAAGTTTTTCCCAGACTTACTGGCCTTACACCCATAACTATCTAACATATGTTGTGTTTTTGGTGTTTATCATCATATTGTTACCGATGGTTCTCATGTTTCTGCAAAGCCGAGAAGAATGTCAACAAAGTTCAAAGCTGCAAGAGCTGAGTCTCAGTATAAGCTTTACAAAGGAATTATTCGCCCCTCTGATAGTTGCTGGGCGAATCCATTGCATATAGTGATGAAACCAAATGTTGAATGAAGGCCTTGCGGCGATTAACGTGCATTAAACAGACTTATTATTAACAGACTACTGTTAACAGACATATTATGGCAGACTTTCAGATGCATTTGCATGGATGCACGATATTCTCAAAATTTGATTTGATGAAAGCTTTTTATAAGATTCCTGTTAACACCGCTGATGTACCAAAAGCTGTAGTTACAAGACCATTCCGGTCTTTTTGAATTTTTGCGAATGCCATTCGGACTTTGTTACTCTGCTCAAAGTTTTCAGCGATTCATCGATAACGTATGCCGTGGACTTGAATTCGTATTCGTTTATTTTGATGATGTTTGTGTCGCTTCAAGAACACCAGACGAACATCTTTCACATCTCAAGATTTTATTCGAACGCTTTAGGAAGTTTGGCATACTAGTCAATCCTGCGAAATGTTTTGTGAACTTTCTACGGCATCGGATAACAGTAGCCGGTATTTTTCCATTGAAAGAAAAGGTATCAATTATTAACGGTTTTCCGATTCCTAAGTGCATTAAGGATCTGAGAGGTTTTCTCTTAATGCTAATCTTTTCTCGCAAGTTTCTGCCTAGAGGTGCCATGCATCAAGCTATTCTTAACGATTTTCTTAAAGGCACAACTAAGAAAGATGACAAACGCGAGATTTCTTGGACTCAAAACTTTACAAAAGCTTTCAATCTATGTAAACAAGAGCTAGTTGATGCAACATTTTTGGCTCATCCAGTTCCTGATGCTAAACTATGTTTAAAAGTCGACCCATCTTGCTATTGGGGCAGTACTCGAGCAACTTGTTGGTGAATTTTGACAGCCACTTGGTTTCTTTTCGAAGCTCTTAAGCCCTACACAAATGAACTACAGCACCTATGACAGAGAGTTGCTGACAATATTCAAGGCCATCCACCATTTTCGTCATCAACTAGAAACGTTAATGCTGATACTCTTTCTCGAATCGAAGCTGTTGAAGTTCGAGCAGTTTATTATTAGAAAATAGCAATGCTTCAAGTGGATGACGATAATCTAAAAGATTTCCTTTAGCTCTGAGGGTAATTACCAACTTTTTGTTATACATTTTCCAGACAGACATTTCAAAATATACTGCGAGATGTCAACTGGCATTGCTCGTCCTTACATTCCTCGGACTTATCGAATGCAAATTTTCAAAATTTTGCATTGTCTTTCGCAAAAAGTTTTACTGGCCATCGATGAATAAGAATGTCAACGAATAGGCGAAATGCTGCCTAGATTGCCAACGTTCCAAAGTTTCGCGACATACATCAAGAGAATTTGGAAAGTTTCCTATCACCAGCAGCCGTTTTGATACTGTGCAAATTGATATCGTTAGACCTTTACTGCCATCTGAGGGTTTTACCTACCATTTTATCTTGTCTAGACTGATTCAGCCGCTGGCTGGAGGCAATTCCAATTAAGAGCATCCGCTCCTAAACTGTTTTTCGTGCATTGGGTGTGTCACTATCACTATGGTGTTCCAAATCTCATCATTTGTAATAGAGGAACTCGATTCACATCACATATGTGTAATGAGATTACCAGGTATTTAAGCATTTCACACAATTTTACGACAGCCTTTCATTCTCAGTCAATTTAATTATTGAAGCGTTTCCATAGAACACTAAAATCAGTAGAGAAAGCACTATATCTTTAAACACGATTATTTTGGGAATACGTTCAGCATTAAAAGAAGACATTTGTTCGTTATCAGTAGAGTTGTTATATGATGATGTGATAACACTATCTGGTGATTTTTTTAATCCTGTTAAAGTCGAATTCGATCCAACGACTTTTCTAGCGTCTCTTCAAAAAATTATTGCATAAATTGAAATTGAAATCGAAATTGATCTCTAATCACAATAACAAAAAGTTCTTCATCAACAAAGTTCTACAGACTTGCTCACATGTTTGGATACGTCATGATCATCACCAAAAACCTTTACAACCTAAATATTCTGGAACCTTTCCAGTAATTGAACAAAAGTCAAAATTTTTCAAAATCAAAATTGCAACTAAAACGGATTAAATTTCTATAGACAGGCTTTAGCCTAGTTTTTTGTTGAACACAGAGAATGAAGATATTCGATCAGTTTTCTCCAGGAATTTTTTCGAATACACGTATAAACTTTAAGCCAGCATTTAACACTCGTTTTGAAACTCAAATGATTCCGGGAATGTCTTGGCATTCACAAAAGGGGCAGTGCTGTAGCGAACCACTGTTTGATAATAATATTTACTTTGCTTTACAAAACACTTGTTTAATTAAAAAAAGAAATTCTTCCATTGTTCTATTTATATTCTTTTAAAAAAACATGCAATAACAATAGAGTTCAGCAGCTACTACAGCTTTATCGCACTTCCTCAACATTAACCCATCTAAAGCCACGACCCAGTAATCATTGAAAAATATCAATGTTATGGATACCCGTGACCACAAACAAATTAATGTTGGAAAAATTTACCCACCCATAAATGGGTTGGGCTCAGGGACAATACAAGACGTAATAACTAACCATGCGTATACATAGATCTATTTGCACAACTAATTTTAATCTACTTTTGAGTTGACCTTTTGACAAATTAACATCAAAAACGCTACAATTGTTAACAAAGGAACTCATGCGACTTAAAGGAGCAGTAGCCATATAATTTGTTCTACTAAATGGCAAATAAATTAAGTTGTTAGCGTTTCTACTGCTTCTACGGTTAGTGTTAAAATTTATGTGAGAAAGAAGTTCTGGAGAATCGAATACACCTGTTATGAGCTGGTGTAAATACACGATATCTGCAGATTTCCTTCGATCACTTAAAGGCTGCATTTTTAACAGTTTCAAACGATCCTCATATGGAGGAAGGTCTAATATGTCCGTTCCACTTAAGCCCCTTAGAGCAAACCGAACAAAGCGTTTTTGGATTCTTTCTATTCGCTCAACATGCAGATTGTAACTTGGGGACCAAACTTGACTTGCATACTCTATGTGAAGACGCACGACTGCATAATACAACGTTGTAGTTGTAATCATGCTATTAAATTCTTTGGCCCAGCGTTTTATAAATCCAAGCATTGAAGATGCTTTTTTACAAATATAATCAATGTGAATGTTAAACGATAGCTTAGAATCCATGCATGCACCTAGGTCCTTGACGGTATATACACGACTTAAGGCAGTATCTCTGATCTTATAATCAGATGAATCTGCATAAATAAGCAGATGAGAGTGTTCAATGATGTGAGTTACATTGATTGCTAAAATAAACAGAAGTGGACCAAGGTGGCTACCCTGAGGAACACCTGATTCAGCACTAAATTCAGAAGATTATACGTCTCGGAAACGTATTTGATAAGATCGCTCCTTTAAGTTTGAATAAGATGTGATTGTGTGGTAGTTTATCAAATGCCAATAAATAAAATAAAAATAAATAAATAAGTTTTTTAAATATAAAACTAAGATGTGTCGTAGGGCACACGAGTAAAGCGAGGTTTTTTGCAGTTGTATAGATTTAATAATAAATGGTTTTTTTAAATAAAAAACTTATAAATCAAGAAATTGAATATAGAGTAGTTTTTAAAAGAGTAAATTAAAAAAACACACGTAAATATTTACACCAGCAAATTTTTTTACATCTCATTATTATTTTATTTATTTCATAACGTGCTGCATTCATTGTTCTTTACACTCACTTGCGGGCATTTGATAATTTTTGCCGATGCTGATGACATCTTGTATGTAACAAGAAGAAGCAACATTTTTTTTATAATTGAATAGCTGCTAAATATGCTGGATAGGTAGAAAAGCCAATAAGCAATCCTTTTAATGTATATATTCAATTCAAACTGCTGCAAGATAATTTAAGTTGTACTATATTAAAACACCGATGCTGGGGACATCTTGTAGCAAGTAGTAGCAAGTAGAACATTTTATGTGAAATGTATTTATATGTAGAATAGCCAATACACAATCCTCTAGTATATATTAAGAGATTATTGTGATGTACTGCAACATAGCTTTAGTTACACATACTTGATATTGAATAAACAACTCTTATTAACAGAGGCGTTTGGCTCAGTGGATAGTGTTTTGAACTCCTAATCACAACGTTGCGGGTTCAATTCCAAGCGGAGGATCAAAGAAATATTTTTAATATATTGAAATTACAATTTCTTGTTATAATAGATGCAAATATAAAGGAATCATCAATTTCTAAGAAAAACACTGTCGAAATTAAAAAGTATCATTTTTGAGATTTCACTGAAGCAAATCCACAGAACGAGGAAATCAAAAAAAAAAGGAAATTTTAATTAAATAAAAATATCTCATTTCTTATAAAATTTTTAAAGATTTTTTTATTAATAACGCCATATAACCTTTATAAATAATGTTAAAATTTGGTCAAACAACTTTTCATTGCTCAAGAGAGTTCTTTTAAATTTGTGTTGAAATTTACTTTTGCATTCTCAAGTAAATTTACGTAATTAAGTTTTGATTCTAAAAATGTCATAAGTATTATTTTGCATACCTTCTGTACCCTAAGGAGGGGGGGAGGGGGGTTATGCCTGAATGCTCCCATGGCACTGACGTACAGTATTATTTTATTTTTATTTTTGCCCACTGTGCTGCAATTTTGCCCCAAATAGCTCAAACATAAATTTTTTTAATTTTATGGTTTTTTGCTTTTTCGCTGCGCACAAATTTTATGCATTTGATCCATTTTCATCGCCAGCTGTCTATCTATCAACCATGTGTGCACGCATTTTCTATTAAGTTGGCTTCGAATTGGTCTTGTTTTTCATTGTGTTGTTTTAATTGCTATTTTGTTGTTGCCAAATTGAAACAAATTGTTGCTTGTCTGTTGCAAAGTTGTTAGAGTAGGATTTGGCGAAGTTATTTATTTGCTTGGTGTGGGCATTTTTTAAATCAGTCACCTGGTTGCTGAAGTTTTGAAAATTCTATTGAAAATTAAATGCAATCAGTAAAAATTATCTAAAACACTGAGCTATTTGCTTAATATTTTGCTCATTTATGCAAGAACGACATCTCCAAAGACAATAGCCCTTAGTAATAAAGAAATTCTTAGTCGAATCTTTCTTAAATTCGACTTTAGCTTTCAATCAATGATAGGCTAAAAGTTGAGTTTAAGATAGATTCAACTTAAAATTTCTTTATTACTTAGGGCCAATGTTTTCAATGTCAAGTTAATATCTTCAGTTAATTTCTTTTTTTTTTAATTTTTATGAGCTTTCTATGATGTGGAAATATTAACAAATAGTTTTCCTTATTGCTGAAAATATTTTTGCAAGCTGTTTTACAGTTCAAGAGCCCCAACTTGATGTCGCAAGCCATTAAATTTAAAAATTTAAATAAAAAAAACGACAACAAAAAACAAGTAACAGCTAGTAGACAATAAAACATTGAACTCAAGGGGCGTGCAAATGAAAAATAAACAAAAACAAGCGAAAGTGAGGTGTGTGTACAAGAGAGATAAGAGTTAAATTATGCTCTATAAAATATTATAGCTACACAATTTTCAGTCAAACTATCAGGAAGTCATTCGTATAAATTGTAGCACAATAACGAATAATTTGAATACAAGATTTAATTAAGCCAAGTATCAGCATGACAAAATAAATGCACAAAAAAAAAATAAAAAAAAAGAACAGAAAAAATGATGAGAAACAAATTTTTATTGATTACAAAATGTTACAGCGCGTCAAAAACAATCCAATCAAAGTGAGTCCCACTGCCCTGGAACCATAACAAGTGCAACCGAGCCAAGCTCGTTATGGCCAAATAGCATGGCAATCAAAACAAAAACAACAAAAGCAACAAACAACAATCATTATGATAACGTCAAACTTCATCATTACCATCACAATGCTGAAGTCAATATAAAGCAAGTCAACAAACATTAAGCTTCCTTGACGCGCTATAAAAATTTCCAAGCGTTAAAGCTTCACAGCCACACAGCGCTTGCGCAAAGTTGCTTGCGAAGAAACTATGTATTGCGAAAAACCCGCTAAGTTGGAAGAGACTTTCACTCGGACAGCCGGAATAACAAGTGACTGTGTCTGGCTTTAGCCACAGTGTGTGTACATCCAGTCAGCCAGTTGCTGTCGATGCCCATCTACTGCGTTGTCCGTTCATCCATCAGATCTGTCTGCCGGTGGGTCTTTCTTTCAATTGTCTTGTATTTCTTTTGTTTTGTTTTGTTTTTTCTGTGCTTCACTGTTCATCATCATCTTCATCGTCTTTTTCTTCCTCTTCTTGTCCAGCTATTCATCTTATATTGCTTTGTCAGCTTTTAAGCAGCAGCAACTTGATTTGTTTCCCAACCAAATGCAGCGCCTTCAGTAGCTCAGGCGCTAAAAAAAAAACCTTGGCTGTCAGCAGTGCTGCCATGAAAAAAATTTTGAAATTGTTACTTTTGTACCCAACTCGTCGGATTTTCGTTGGGTTCTCGTCGAGTCTACTGAACTCGGAACTACGATAGCAAAAAGTTTTAAGTTTATATTTTGCACACAATGTATGTTATTCCAAATTTGTTTGACGCTACGAATTTCACGAAATTTCTTACCAATCTATGAGTTTTATATATAAAAACCAAAGTTGTTCAAAGATTAAATTTATATTCTTAATCTAAAGAGTATTTGTTCTTAGAGGTATAGAACTTCATTGGTAAAGTGGTATACAAAAGTGGGCGGCCTACCAATAGAAGTGAAAACTTATGGCTATGAAAAACTTAAAGCTATGAAATAACAATATTTTTATTAATTTAAAAATATACAATAAGCTAATGGTACCTAAAGAAATAAACAAAAACTAGTGATAATGCCCCGAAAATCTGGTGTACTTACCTAGGTACTTCGTTTTGGAAAATACACCTTCTAATTGAGATAAGCGTGAGTTCGTGTCTTAAGTCTTTTCGCCATTTTTTTCAACTTTAAACACTGATATCTGCTAAATGCTTCCACTTATCAAAAATCTAATAGCTTTTGACTTACTTATAGCTGTAGTGTTTGTAGATTTGCTGAAATAAGGGGTCTCATACAGGAGTTAATATATAGATGTTTGATTTTAATTTTAGAAAGTATCGTGTAAAAACTGCATCGATCGTCGTTTTATATTTAGTAATACTGAGTTTTCGATCATTGGACGAAGTCAAACCTAATGCTTCATTCAAAAATTCAATTAGATTTTTATCATATACAAAGTATAAATAATGAAGTCTCCACTAACCACTTCTTTTTGTATCATTGAAAATTGCTGTGCTTTCACGAATAAGCACACTACCAATAAGCAAGACACGAGTAGCAATAGATTTTTGTATGGAATATAGTATTGCTTCTCGTGTCTTGCTGATCGTTGGTGTGCTTATTCGTAAAAGCACAGCAATTTTTAAATAAAAAAAACTCCGTTTCGAATTGAACCCTAGAAGGGTGAACTAGATATGATGTCCTATTATTTTTTATCCTTCAAAAATTCTTTTGAACACATGTAACCCTTATCTGGCAATCTTCTGGGAGTCTCTATACAAAAATCACAAAAACTGTCGATTATAGTTCATTTCTATTCCGAATTGCTCCCTAGAGAGCTCAAATATATGATCAGGTCCTATTAGTTTTTGCCTCTCAAGATTTCTTTTCAACACGCCTATCCTCCATCTGGCACCCTTCTGGGAGTCTCCATAAAAAAAACACAGAAACTGTCTATTATAGTTCATATCTCTCCCGAATCGGTCCCCAGAGAGGTTAAATATATGAACTGGCCCTATTATTTTTTGCCTTTCAATATACACCTAACGCCTATCTGCCAACCTTCTGGAGGTCCCCATTCAAAAAACGCAGTAACTGTCAGTTTTAGTTTACGTCTCTTTCGGATTGGCCCCAAGAGGGGAATTATATGAACTGGTGCTTTTATTTTTTGCCCTTCAACATTTTTTCTCAACGCACCTAAACCCTATCTGCCAACCTTCTGGGGGTATCCATACAAAAAACACAGAAACTATCGATTATAGTTCATAACTCTCCCGAATTGGTTTCTAAAGGGGTAAAATATATGAACTAGTCCTATGATATTTTGTACTTTAATATTTTCTTTCCAAACAAAACCGCTATCTGCCAACCTTCCGGGGGGTTCCCATACAAGAAACACGAAAACTGTCGATTAGATTTCATATCACTCCCGATCAACCCTACAGGGGTCTAATACATGAGCAGGTCCCATTATTTTTTACACTTTAACATTTTTTCTCAACACATCTGTCGCCTATCTGCCACTCTTCTTGGGTCTCCTTACAAAAAACAGTGAAACTGTCTATGCCCCATACCTCTCCCGAAGTAGTCCCTAGAGGGGTTGAATATATGAACTGGTCATATTATTTTTTGCCCTTCCACATTTTTTCCCAATACACCTAACCCCTATGTGCCAACCGGCTGGTGGTCCCATACAAAATACCCAAGAACTGTCGATTATAGTTCATATCTCTTCTTAATTGACTCCTAGAGGGGTAAAATATATGAACTGGTCCTATTATTTTTTGACCTTCCCCCTATTTGCCACCCTTCTGAATGTCCTCACACAAAAAACGAAAAAACATTCCTATGTTTTTTGCTTGCCTGAATAGATAATTCAGAAATGTGCTAACGTAACAGTGCTAACGTTAACTGTGATGATTTTAACAGTGGCGACAATATAGCATTGCTCACGCTAACATTGCTGACATTTAGATTGTTGACTTTAACAGTACTGACGCAGATTTATAAATTTTACCCCTACCAAAAACTGCTCAACGCACCCAAAGAATTTTTCACTTAGAAAATTTATCATTAAATTCATTTCATTGTCATTTAATGTTTGAAAGCAATTTTGGGTATATGGCCATCATGACTACGTCTTAAGGAGGCTTTACTATCTGGCTAATTTTGCGCCACTTTTCCCAGTATAGCCGGCCTTCTTTCTACAATAACAAGCCAATTGTTGGCTTCTAAGTTGTCGATTATAGCTGATTTATCAGCATAGAAGAATGACTCGGCGTTGCCTTACAAAAAATAGTCCAAATGAGTCAAATCATATGGCCAAGGCTGCCAATTGACAGGTCCATTTCGTGAGCTGATTCGCTTATCAAATGTTTGTCCCAATATACTGATGGTTTTACTGGCTGTATGAGCTTTAACGTTAAAGATTATTTGACGAAAACAATTCCGTTTGATTCCCAGTTGACTTCAACCCATTCACTGAACTCCCGAAGTTCGATATCGTATAAGTCACGACTTTTCCTTAAAAATCTTTCAAATAATGGAGCGGCAGAGGCCGAGTTGCTGACAACGGCGTCAAACCGTTAGATCTGGATACTCGATCATGATCACATCTAAGAGGAGATGGCTTCGTGTTGGTTGAATAATATAAACACTATAAGCTCGTATTGGATGAATTTTATCTATAAGAATAAACGTAGACATAAATCGATAAACAGTTTTATGCTGCTTAAATAGACGATCATGCTCACCGTAGATTGGATGCAGTGCTCTACAAGTTCGACGCATAGAACGCGAGAGGTGATTTAGTAACTAAATCACATAATTACTTAATTACCTAATAGCTTAATTACCCAAATGAATTACAATGGAAAAAATGTCACGCAACGCCATGTCACGTAACGTTTCATACTAAGCCCAATAAAAAAAAAACGAGAAAAGGTTTTTAAATTTGATTACTTTCAAAATAAATTTATACTATTTCAAATCCTTCTAAAAAAAGTTTTATACAAAAACTCTTGGCAATTTACAGAATTTTAATCATTTTGTGATCCAAGTCAAAAACCACTTCTATTTTTTGTCACGTAACGTATTATTTTTGGTGGCTTCTATCTAAGAGCCGAACTTTTGACAACTCTTAGGTTTTACACCTTGTATAATGTGCTTAGTAAGCTATTGGAAAATCAAAATAAGGAACTTGTTAGTTAAATATTTCATTCTTTTTTCACTAATTAAAAACGTACGATCGTCACGTGCGCCACCACGGAAATGCCCATATGAATACAGATGTATTTCAGTTGCTTTCGTTTTTGTCGTTTAATATCTATACGCTGTTTGCGTTTAAGGCCTTTTCCACACTTGGTCAACGCAACTCCAACTCAAGTTGTTAGCCTGTGGATTTATACCGGAACCTTCAGATTAAGCAACTTGCAGGCAACAAGTTCTCGACACGTTTCAGCTTGTTCGCGCGACACGTTTCAACGCAACGCGGCTTTCCGCAATTTTCATCGTAGACTTGTTGGATCAGTTTGTTTGTTTTGTGAATTCAATTATTTGTTGTGCAGTATGCTATATATTAATCAACATGAATAAGTTAATTAATTAGTTCCTTTTTTTCATTAATAGAATCTAGAAGAAGAAGAAATAGTTTGCAGTATGAATGAGCAAGGGTAAAATATTAAATTAGTGTAAGAAGCACGACTTTTGAAGCAAGTCTGAAAGCATTCGGTTTATAATTGCATTGCTTTTCAACTTTTTCGCTGTTGCGTTGAAGTTGCGTTGGAATTGCGTTGATCAAGTGTGAAAAAGGCCTAAGTATTTCCATGGTAATTTGACAAATCTCCAGTTTGACAAAAAATTTGACAGATATTCATGTCGGAAATTTTATGCACCAAAACAAAAAAATTTTATTAATGATAAAACCACTAGTCTACAAATTTGGGAAAAGTTTTTTATCCAAATTTATTCGACTATACTCATTAAAATTTGATATACTAATATTGGCATATTTATAAAGGGAATTTAATATAAAAAAACATCAAACTAAAACATATTTGAAAAATAATTTAAAACATTGTGGTAAAGACGGTCAAAGTTCAAAATTTTTAACGAAAAACTTCAAATTTGAAATTTAGACTTAAATATCTCAGAGAAGAAACATGACATACAAATGGTTAATACAGAATTGGATAGCTTATTTAATTATCTGTCAGATGATATACAAATGATTGCTCTACATGAAACATTTTAGTTGTACACGCTGAAAAATAATAGGCCTTCACAAACATAATTTGCAGGAAGTATAATATGTTTCCGCATGTTTTTTGGAAACACGTAATCAAAATTGGTTCCACATATAATATGATTAATTAATGCAATTTTTCTTTATGTATATATTTGCATCTTAACATTATTTAATTGTACCTTAGCATTTGTTGTTTGAATTTAAAAACAATATAATTTGTTTTAAAGAAAATATGTTTTCATATAAATATATTGCAATTATAAATGGACTGAAAACACTTTTAGTCAATTACTATTTTTTTTGCTTGGAAATATAATTTAGTCAAGAATAACATTAAATATTCACGCATAAATATATATTAATTGGAGAATACATAATTTAATTGCAGTCAAGCAATTATTTTCAAAACGATAATTAAGAACAACATAATATATTTACCGATGATAACACTATAATTACCTGTAAACATATTTTAGCAAAAGAAATACCAAAAGTTTTTCACTGTGATTACAAAATATTTGCTTAGAAGTAGTTGTTGGTTTAAAGCAAATAAAATATGTTTAGAAAACAGCAAATAAGTTTTTCTCGAATTTAATTATGTTGAGAAGTAACTATATTATGTTTATCCGACATTACAATAATTTTTAAGTTGCTTCAAAACTCACCTATTTTTACTGCTGCACCGCCTTATTTTTCTTTTATTTTGTGTTTTATGTTATTAATTTGAAAACACAAACACTTTTAATTGAAACAAACATTTTCAGAAACACTTTTCACAAGAGCTAAACTTTTCAACACGTTTGGCGCGGCTGCTTGAAACTTAAAATGACGCCAAGACTTGGCAACTGTTAAAAGCCAGCGCATAAAGCAACAAGGTTTCCGCTATTTTTCGTGCAAGTGCAAAAGAAACAGATATATGTATATCTAGGCGTAACACATAAAAGAGTGGAGTTATGTTTGTTTTAAATTTGCAGAGTTCTGTTCTTTTTGAGTTTAACAGTGATGCAAATATATTTTTATTGGGTAGAAACACACAATTCTATTTCGCCACAAGCATATTAATGTAGACGTTAGTTTTTTAGCTAAGGCAATTATATTAATGTTGGATACAACTAAATCTTCTTATATCGAAAAATAATGCTATTGAAGAAAAGTTCTTAATCATTAGGTGGTTCCCTCTGAATATTTTGTTTTTGAAACCAAACATATATAAACATAATTTTTCTCTGCGTGTAGAGTAGAAAAACTGAATCAAAAGCTAAAAAAAGCAAATCACTTTGTTTCTCAAAAATTTTACCCATTAGGGAAAAACTGAGTATAGACGTAGAATCAGTGTTATAAGTTCTTCGAGAAAAGTATTTCAGATCTCTGGATAAAAAGCATTGTGGACTAGTGTAATTTTTATAAATTTTGACTTAACTCCAAAGTAAAATTTATATTTTCTGAAATCTTATAATCAAATCTTGAAATCAAAATATCGGTTTATCGGATTCAAGACATGAAATCGTTACACATCCGATATATCAGACTATTTGACAACACTCGCGCTGTCAGTTTAAGTTTTTTTCTTAAATGTTTTTTTTTTGCTTTTTGTTACATTCCTATAGGAGCAAACTAACTTGTTTTTAAAAACAACTAATTAAAAAACTAGTTTAAAATAAACCAGTATATGAACTTCTAAATAATTTTTTTTTGCATTATATACGAAGTAATTGAAATACTACTTAAAAACAAGTGATTGATAAACTACTTTGAATTATATTCAGGCGGCAACTACTCTGATTTTGACATGTTTTAATTGCAAATTTTTATTAGATTACAAGTTTATATATATTTAACCATGTTATTTCATCAAATATTATTAACTAACTTTAGGCCATCAGTAATAGTTTTCAATTGGTTATTTTAAAGACATTAAAAAATAATTTAAATATAACTAATTTAACAAGTAGTTGAAAATATATGCAGAAGAAAGTCAATTGACTTATTTAGCGGACATCACCATACAAAATATGTTAGAATTTCAACTAGTTGTGGTTGACAAAAAACTACTTTATCAACTACTTTTAAATTAGTTGATTTTCCTACAGGGATGTTGCTATGGGAACAGCAGCAGCAAGTGCTGCATTGAGTATAATTTTTATTGTTGTTTATTATTGTTGCTTTAGCTGCTTCCATACATGGCTTGCAAATTGTTCGGTGGACCACACACTTGATGCTACCTTTTGTAGTTTTTTTTGTTTTTGTTATTGCTACAGCAACAATGCATTTATTCATGCAACAACAACGCAATATTTTGATTGTGTGCAACTTTAGGTTATAACAAATAGATTGACCAATTCCATTCTCTTGAAGACTGCATTATTTTAAGTCTATATAAATCGCTGTTGCTTAAAAGTTGGTGAACCGATCGATGATATCGATTCCTAACCGACGATTTAACCTAACGCCCGTTCTTCCGAAATATTGATTTTATGGGGGAAATCAAAAATTATGCGCTATAAAGTTAGTTCCGATACAAGAATGAAGTTTATTAAGATTTCAGGCCCATAGTCAGGATTTTCCTTGGGGGAGGTTTTGATAAAAAAAAAAAAATCTGTGAGTACCAGTAAGAAATAAAAAACAAGGTTATGAAAGCTTTTACAAGCAAATATCTTTTAAAATTATTCTAGAATGTGCCTTCTTTTTAAATAATTAAAAGATAGGTGACCGGGATTCGTTGTATTTTTTTATCGAAATAATTTGTGAGACCTAAATTTTTGATTTTATCCAATAATTTTTAGAAAAAATATACAAATGGATTATTTTTAACTAGCTTTGCAGAAATATAATTGCAAATGTTAATGCTGTAAAAAGCATATCGTATACATATATATATATCTATAATATATAAGATATTGACATACTTATAAACTTAAATAAACTTAAAAGTGCGTGCATGTTTATTCCTTCAATCAATACTATATTTGATTTTATATCTAATGCTAGGGAGCTAACGCTTCCGTCGGCAGTCCTAACGACTGCACGCCGGCTTATTTTTTGTTGACCATGCTTAATTCAAAAACTAAAGCTAAGTTTTAAATAATTTTAGTTAAAAACAAAAACTATTTTTTTTTCTTAACATAAATGAACGCGCCTATTTTTCTGTTCAAATGTGTACAGGGCTGCCCATATTCGACGGACCCATCTGGCAACGCCATAACTTTTGACAGAGATGTCAGATCGCTTAATGACATACCGCGTTTGAAGCGTCAGTCCAAGCAGATATTTACCATGGAACAATACACGCCACGCGAGCGCTCTGAAAAAGTTGAAATTTACATTCAACAGAAGAAGTCAATTGTGAAAACTCAACGTGCTTTTAAAATATTAAAAAATGTGAGAAGTGCGCCTTCTAAGAACACCATTAAGCGTTTATACGAAAAATTTTCGACTGGTGAGGCTCTTTCTAATCCGAAGAGGCGAAATAAAAGTCGACCAAGGCGATCGGCCGAGAATATCGCTGCCGTACGAGCCAGTGTTGAGAGGTCCCCAAGAACATCCCAAAAACGCCGTTCTCAGCAGTTGGGCATGGCTCGGTCCACTTTACAACGGATTATTCGCGTTGATTTGCATTTCTTCCCGTACAAAATTCAATTGACGCAAAGATTGTTGCCTGCGGACAAGCCTCGTCGATTGGAATGGGCCCAAAGAGTCATCGAAATGGCAGAAGATGACGTGCAATTTTGGAACAAAATTATCATGTCCGATGAAGCCCATTTCACATTGAATGGGACCGTAAATAAGCAAAATTGCCGTATTTACGCCACTGAAAATCCTCAGGAGATTCAAGAAGTGCCTCTTCATGACGAAAAAGTCACAGTTTGGTGCGGCGTTAGTGCGAAAACGGTCATTGGGCCGTTTTTCTTCCAAAATGAAAATGGCCATGCTGTTACCATCAACCAGGAGCGTTATCGCGACATGATGACCAATTTTGTGATGCCAATTATTCGTCGAAAGCGTATGAGGCAGTTCTGGTTTCAACAAGACGGCGCTCCACCGCACACAAGTCGCATAACAATCGATTTTCTGAAGAATTTGTTTCCGGGCCGTTTGATGTCGAAAAGTGGTGATTTGGACTGGCCACCGCGTTCGCCCGATTTGACGCCGCCTGACTTCTTCTTGTGGGGATATTTGAAGTCAAAGGTTTACGTTAACAAGCCAAGGACCGTAGAAGAGCTCAAGGACAACATTCGTGAAGAAATAGCCGCTATTCCAGCCGAAATGTTGGCGAAAACGATGGAAAATGCTGCAAAAAGGGCACAATACGCCATCAACGCCAGAGGCGGCCATTTGAGAGATATCATATTCAAAAATTGATGTAAACAAATCTACTTGGAACAAATTAAATGATTAAGATTGCTAACCGCCAAATTTTTATTTTTTTCTTTGATTTTTTTAACAAAAACATGGGTCCGTCGAATATGGGCAGCCCTGTACATGTAGTAAAGGGTTAAAAAAAACTATCGCTTTCACCGATTGCATAAGTGAATGCATTCATAATTTGCCATCATTAATATATCTAAAATATTGTTGATTAGAAAAAAAAAACCAGACGCAAGTGCATAGTTTGTGCAGCTAATTATAGAGTGTTTGTTGAAGGGATACGCATAGCGAGCTTAATGCACATTTTTTTCATGCCAAAAGCATCAAAAATACACAAAAAAAAAACAACAACAAAGTCATGTTGTGCAAACCTTCTTTAACAAAAATAAATATAAATTTCGTTTATTTATTGTGCGTTTGCTATAAAAACATTCGATTTCGAAACTTATCACTTAACAACATTTAACTGCATGTTGCGTGCAGTTGATGCTACGCATGCGCAAAGCCAAACTGCATTGGGCAATAACCAACAATAACAACAACAACCTGTGATTACGTGCAGTTAAGTGAGTTGGTTATTTTGAGATAAAATTTTGCTAGATTTTGGATAGCTTTATTGCAACAAAACGGTTTGCAGTTAAGCGCCAAAATGCGCCAACGTTCGAACAAAGAAACAAAAATACACGCTTTTGAGACCTCGCTCTGCTAATTAGCCAAGCCAACAGAGCATGTCTTAAACAACTTTTTTTTTTAATTTCTGCATAACTTAATGACTGTGTTTCTAAATTTTCTTAATTTTTATTATAGGCACGCGAGGAACAGGCACACCTGGAGATGAAACACCGTAAAGAGGAAGATGACCTCTATCGAAAGTTTGCGCGCAAACGAGAGGAGGAAGATCGCAAAATTCAAAGTGAATTTCAGGACGAATGGGAACGTGAGCTGCAACGACTAACGCACAAGTTCGAAAAGGAACTGGCCACATCACGACGCAATCGCGATGAACAGAACATCCTGACACTGCGGCACGAACAGCAAAAGGAAGACCTCGAGAAGAACATGACGCTGCGGCGCAGCAAGAAAAAGGAGAGCATCACCCGCAAAATGCTCGAGCATGAACGCTACGAAACAGCGGCTCTAGTCGATCGACAGTCCAGCGAGATGTTGGACTTGATCAGCGCAAGGCGCAGTGAATATATGCAGAGCGAGAGTATCTTTCTGGACGATGATATATTCAATGAAGGTACCGTACCGCTGGAATATCCAATGATTGCACCCGTACCAGCGCCGCCAGCTGTCAGTAAATTTCAAATCTATACCGATCCGATAGAATTCGAAGATGTGGATCGCATAGCTATAACGGTAAGTTGTAAGCACTTGATAGGAAATCTTTTCATCTTTCTGTGCATCCTTCACTGAAATATGACTTCTTCATTAACGAATGAAATTTCACATTTGAACAACATTTTCATATTTTAGAAATTTATGTATAGCATAAGTTAGTGAGAAACTTTCAACAAATCGATTATTCTTTAATTTTATCAAAATTGAAAATACTATTTTATATTTTGAGAAAATAAGACTATTTGGAGTTTTATCGATTAATATAGAAAAATAGTCTATAATTATAAATAAATAGTCTAAGTTCAAGTTATTTTTCATTATCATAAATGTTGAAATGATGAAATTAAAATTATTTTAATTTTTTAATATTTAATTTTTATTATTAACAATCTTCATCGATGGTAATGATATTTAAATTCTGATACATATTTGAATTATAATATTTAAGAAAATTGATAACTTAAAATTATAGAATTTTTTAATAAAAGATTATCGATAAATGTTAATTAAGAACCAAAACTTAATGTTTTATATACATTATTAAAGATCGAGGAAAAAGTTTTTTGCAGAGAAAATATTCTTAAATAAAACCCAAATAAAAACCGAAAAATAATCGATAAGTTGACTATCGATTATATCTAAAAACAATTGATGTAAGCTCATGTGCATAATCAACATATTAAAGCCAAAATAATATTAGACTAGTAAGGAACGATCTTCGATAGGGTCGAAGCTAAAATACCACCCGCAGCCGTATTCAAGTTTATTCGAAGCCTTTCGCCATATTTCCAATTTGATTTTTCCAAGTTCCATAGCCAGAGTTTATATTAGAAATCAGGGCTTATATTCTAAATTCCAAGTCAGTAAATTAACTTTTGTGGAATTTGAAGAGATTTTTCAATTTGGATGACGTCGGTATGTATTGAAAAGTAGATGTAGTTTTTATTAGATTTTGCGACATTTGTGAGTCGTCCACCATTTTCATAAAGTCACTTTGTATAGGAAGTATGCGTGGTCGAACTTGTTCTTTATATTTTAAATAATAGCTTAATCGAGTTGAGGAAAAAAATTGATTGGCAGAGGGGGGCGGGGGGGGGGGGGGGGGAGGGGAAGTGGCTCCATTTTCACATTCTTAAGAACTACAGGGTTAATTAGCATTTCACGATTTTGATTCACAACATTGTTTCAAGTAGAAAAAATAGCTCACAGAAAACTTATTTTGAGTGCACATTGCAAAGGCAATGAAATCACTTTCCTAACGGTATACCAACAAACCCCACCGACTTGACCGTTCGATCAATTGGTTGAAACTATTAAATTTGAACTTGGAGTGGAAATTTTGCAGAACTCCGCATAATAAATGAAATTACACTAAAAATAAAAACAAATTTTTAAAAACAAAAAAGTTGGTTGTACTAAAAACTTTATACTTATTAGAAAACAATGATATACAATGACAGTACAGTTAGTTATGCAGTACATAATATCATTGTTTTCAAATAAGTATAATTTTTTTAGTACAGCCAATTTTTTTTATTTTTAGAGATATTATATTTTATACCTGCCACGCCTCCTTATGGGCTTTACATATTGGCTTTACGAAGTGTTAATATACCCTTAACGCGTAGAGTATAAACATGCAATTAATATGAAAATTATCGACAGCCCGTAAAATCGTGATAGATTCAATAGATCTTAGATTCGGATTATAATTCAAGTAATTTTTTTTTCCTTGAAAAAAGTCAATAAATCAAAAGAAATTTTTTAAATACTCTTTTTGTATAGTATAACAAGAAATAGCTCTCAAGTTGATACATATATAATTTTAAATAAAAACTTAACCCATTAATTCACAGGCAGGATTTCAAAAAATTCGCCAATGAAAATAACCGCTCAATAAAACTCATTTTCACAATGCTCTTAAAAAAAAAATTCTCTTTAGTGTTGAGTTTTCGCAACATTGTCAAATAATGGGTTAAATAATTAAAGAAAACAAAACTAAAATTCGAGGAATATTCGATAAATATCGAAAAGTCAGCTATTAACACAATGTCAACATAAATTTTCCTGTCAACGTTCTAAAATAAATTTGGGTTTAATTTTTTGCAGCCCAAATCCAGATTTAGAGGGTCAATAATACTTTCATAGAGGTATAATTTTCTCTACCATACCTACAACGTCCTTCTCTCCCACCCGTCTTTTTGAAACACAGTATTATTGCTAACAATAAGACAATAAATAAAAAATAATATAATAATTTAAGAATTACTCAAAAATTGTAGTACTTTAACCCTCATCGGTCCCCGAGAAAATGCATCGAATCGGTCCCATTGTATCAATTTGATACACATTAAAAAAAAAGTTAAGAAAATCATAAATTCATAAATTTAAATTTAGAAAATACATTTATAAGTAATGAAAATTTGAAAGAGAAAAATGTCAAAAATGCTTATTTTTGTGGCTATGTGCCTTTATTAGCGCATTTTTCGCAAATATCATAATGATGATCATTAAAAACATAATTCTTACAATTATCACAACGATTTGAATACAAATTTTATTGTTTTTATATGTACATATGCCGTAGTTTTTGGCAAATGGGTAATCGCCGATAGTGCTTCAATATTGAGCCTTCGAGGCTGAGATTTCCGCTTTTCTATGTGTTTTTGCACAAGACCCATTCAAAGCTCCTCAATATATATTCGACGACGTATATATTTATTGGTTTTGTTATTTTTCCAAGCCGGAAATAGCGAAATATACGTTATATATGCATTCAATGCACTCACGTCCAACATGTTGCAAAATACTGCCATTGGCCACCGATTTATCTTCCTTTTGCAGGTGTAGGTAGCCACCATCTGGTCCATAGTGTCCACGCCACTCTTGGTTTTGTTATAATCCTGTATTAGATTCGGTTTCTTCTCAGCATTTTCACTTATAACGGCGGCATTGTGCCATGTCCTGAGCAGTGTAACATATCTATAACGCCGAGACACATACGACAGTAAAATGGCTTGTAATTTGTGGTCATATACAATAACGCTCGAATACACAGGTTTTTTTCTCATATCCAACAATACTGGAGGAATTTCGGTCCTATTTTTCCGTATAGTGCCCAGAATAGTCATTCGGCGTTTATGTAACTCTTCAGCCAGTTCATAAGATGTGCAGAAGTTGTCGCATGTGATATTCCTCTCCGACAGCCCATTTACCAAATCCATAACAACACGGCGTCCAATATTGCGCTCTTTAGCGGCGTTGCAATTGCGACCAACATAAATTTGAGTGTTATAAACATACCAGGTAGCTGAATCGGCCAAAATCCAAATCTTTATGCCGTATTTAGCCGGTTTCATTTATTGTCGAAACGGACAGCGTCGAAATGGAACTAGCTGTTCATCTACTGTAACATTTTTGCCTGGAATGTATACAACTTGCAAATTATGGTTCGATTTTTCATATATGGTGCGTATCGGTGCCAATTTATCACGGACAGAAGCAGTATTGGCATTACGTTCTTCTTTATCGTCAAATCTGATACATCCATGAATTTGTTTGATCATTTTCAGTGACATTGTGTCTCGAAATATTGGTCGACCGGTTTTCTCATTCCAGAGTTGTGTAACACATTCACCAGCAAGCAGTAGCAATCCGAAGTACGCATGTAGAGTATCCATATGTATTTGTTCCCATTCTTCTTTGTATTTCCGCAAACCATATAAATTCGTCATATTCGAAATAGTATTTTCTATCGGTCGCAGAAACAAATCAAATGCAGACAAAACATCTACAACATGAGTAGCTGCAACTAGTTTTGGTCCTACAACAACAATAAAAAGAAATAAACACTGAATATGAAGCACAAAACAAGAAGGGTAGGTTTTTTACCTGAATCAATATTATCAGCGCGCCTATATGAATTTCTTCGGTTATTTTCAAATGGCTCCGTTGAATATTGAATTATTTTATTTTTTGATAAATATTTTGCTGTTGCATTTCTAGCAATTTCTTCTGCCGCATTTTGTTCCAGTGGCTCAACATTGTACTCATCAGAATGCTCACTCATTTCTGCAACGCATTCTTCCTCCATTGTGAAATCATCGTCACTATCTACTGGAGATTCTTCTGCTTCACTTCCAGATTCGGAATCCATATCAAATTCGTCTCTTTGACGGTTTTCACGTAGATTTTTTTCCATATTTTTGAAATCAATTGAATGTATGTATGTATAACGCAATGAAAGTAGGCGGCAGATAAAAATCAATTCAAAATTCACTAAAATTACTTATCACTTCAAACAAATTCAATTCAATCTTCACTCGTGTGTGTTCGAGAACATACTGATAACAAAAAAATTAAATAAAACGAACCTAACCCAAAAAACAACTGCAATAACCATCGGCAGATGTATTGTATCAATTTGATACGAGGGACCGATTCGTAACTATTTCGTCTCAGGTCCCGAAATGCCCGAACATTAAAAACTCATTAGCCCGATTCTACAGGCAAAATCATGTTATTTTCCCAAAAACCGGTTCTTTCCATCAGGCAGTTTTTTTTTATTCAACTTGAAAGACAAAAATTGTATCAAATAGATACGAGGGACCGATGAGGGTTAAAAGAATTATCGGCAAATAATAAAATAAAGCTGTAAAGTTTAACTAATTTTTTAATATCATTTTGTTTCAATAAAACGATGTTGGATGATTCAGAAAGTTTTATACATAGATTTATTTATTTTATATTACATAAAAAGATAACGGCAGCGAAAAATTAATTTTAGAAAGAAAAAAATTGTAATAAATTTTCTACTCAAAAATTCTTAAAAATTTTTTCTTCTAATTTGTATTCTTTTGACAACTATCATAACTAAATGCTTTTTTGAGATTTCTTGTAGGAACATTCATATTAAGTTTAGTTTGTTCAACAAACTCATATTTTGTTTTATAATCATTCTTTTGCTATTTTCATCTACTCATTCCCACTTTTTTTACTTTTAGGTTGCCCAAGAGGATCAAAAGACCTTTACCGATTTGGTGCGCCAACTGGTTGGACGTTGCACCACCGACATAGAGAAGGCGCGCACAATCTTTCGCTGGATCACGGTCAAGAATTTAAATGCGATGCACTTCGATGACGACCTACGTGGCGACACGCCGATGGGTCTACTACGGGGCATTAAATACGGCACCGAGAGCTACCATGTACTGTTCAAGCGCCTCTGCAGCTATGCTGGTCTACATTGCGTTGTCATCAAGGGCTACTCCAAGAGTGCCGGCTATCAGCCGGGTGTCAAGTTTCAAGATTCACGTTTTCGTAATTCCTGGAATGCAGTCTATGTGGCAGGCGCTTGGCGCTTCGTACAGTGCAATTGGGGCGCACGTCATTTAGTCAATGCAAAAGAGGCGCCTAAAGCGGGACGTGGCAAAAACGATAGTCTACGGTAGGGTATCTGGGATGGTTTTTGGGATAAAAACTTTTTTGTCTTTAACAAAAATGTGATTAAGTTACTTCTAAAGCTTTTATAAATCTTATAATATATATATTATTTATTTAAATAATACTTTTAAATTTCTTTTTTTTTTATCTTTTTATTATAAATTCTAACTATTCTCAAATTACACAGTGCAACGAAATTTCAACTTTTGGCTTAGTTCTCAATTAGTTTTAGAGTAATTTCGGGTGCTTACCTTCAATCTGAATTACATTTTCTCGCATCACAACAAGTTCTTCTAACAGATCGATTGAGTTGCGTTAACGGTTATTTTATTACTGAAGAAATTCAGCTTTTGGTAACTTTTACACCTTTTTGGTATTATGCAAACAGGCATTGCCAGTGAATATTGTTACCATCTCCTTAGGCAAGAAAAGAGTTTTATTTCAATAAGGTGCGCTTACGCCGTTTTACAGCGTTACCGAGTGCACAGAATACCGATTACTAAGAACGGTAACAAATTTTGGTAATAATATTACTATTACCGGTTACGCACAGAATCGATCTGTAAATGGTCAAAAAGCAAAAAAATCTTCAAGATATTTAATTTATTATTCACCTAAGGACAATTTTAAAATGGCACATACAAGGAAATTTGTGAAGACAGACTTTTTTAAAAAAAAATATGTTTTTTCCGGCAAAAAATAATGGCAATATTTTCTCCTTTTAGGTCGATACATTTAGTCCAGCATTTAGCCAATTTTTTATGCCACAAAATAATATGTTTTATCAACGTCCTCAAAATAGGCGTTTGTTTCAACGATAAACCTCTTTATTCTACCTAAATCTCTTACTACAGAGCCATTTCATCAGGTTTGGAAATAGAAAATAGTCGCAGGGCGCTTAAACTGGAGAGTATGGCGAATGGCTGTGAATAATATTCACAAGTGATCGTTTTACCCTTTTCAAGGTAATCGATACTCCTCATGCATCCCGAAAAACTGTCACCATGACCTTGTTGGCCGACAGACCCACCTTGACCTTCTTTGGTGCACGTTGACCCGGAGAAGTTCACTGCTTTGACTGTTTCTTGGTCTGTGATGTGTTGATATGTATCCAAGTTTCGTTGAAGGTTACTAAACAGTTCAAAAACTACTTCGGATTGGGATTGAACATCGCCAAACACTCATTTGAATTGATCACACGGCTGCGCTTATGGTCAAGTGTGAGCAATCGCCTCAGCCACCTCACGCACTTCGCACTATCGACGATTTCGGGCGTGACAACCTCTTTTGGGTGACCTGAACATTCGACGTCACTTATGTTGGTACGACCACAGCGGACTCTGCACCATCAATTTCAATGAGTAATTATCAAACCTTTCCTTGGTTTTGATGAAATAATGCTTGATGAGCACACGAAATTTAATTTTTTAATAAATTTAATAAATAAATTTGTGGCATTTATTTGTTCTACATTGAACATCTTTATACTATATAGACTTTGCTCGAGGTCTTAAGGTTTGCATAATAATATCAACAATTTTCGTTTATTTTTATTTTTATATTATATTTTATATTATTATTTTATATTATATTTTTAAACTCAACCCCATCACTTTGCGATGGAAGAAAAATCGTTAATAACCATCATACTGCCTTGGAAGAAAATGATATTTATGGAAAATTAGCTTGAGTTGTGATCGTAGTCCAAAAACCAAATGTTATATGTTGCTTACTTTAGCAGGACAATGGCTGAGGTAGAATATTCTAAATTAAAAATGGGTGACTTTGAAATAATTGTGTTGTTCGATAAACCGTTCTTATTTTCTAATAGAAACTTTTTCTTTCTTCCGAATTTGATAGTTTTCTTAACAATTTTTCTTCTATCGAAAACTATCTATCTAACTATTACATAGAGTGCAAGTATCAATATGAAAATTATTGATCTTATTAGCCTTAACAACTTCCATAAGAAACCTAAAATGTATTTCTTAAAATAAGCACATTTTCGTCTTCATGATCACATTGTGAGAGAATTAGAAGTGATTACAAAAAATTGACTTCAGATTCATGATCAGCGTTCTCCAATTACAGTGAAGGTGTTGAAAAATTTTTGAGAATATCAAATTCAAGTTTTAAAAAAATATGAAATTTCTTACAATTTTGAAGAAAATTTAAGGTCTATATTATTATTTTAGTCTTAAAAAAATATAGTTTTCTTAAGAATATCTTACCTTTTATGTTACAATTTCAATTTTAAAATATTATTATAATTTTCCAGTTACGAATACGATGACCACTACTTCTTAACGGATCCGCGCGAGTTTATCTACGAGTTCTATCCTCTACAGGAGGAATGGCAGCTTCTAAAACGTCCCATAACATTGCGTGAATTCGAAAATCTGCCTTTTGTGCGCTCGCTATTCTTCCGCTATGGCCTACACTTTGCCGATGAGGGTTACGGTGCCGTCGTTTTTACCGATGATACTGGTACATGTCAAAGAACATTCAGAGGCTACTTTTTTATATTGAAATTCTTATCTCACCCTTTTTGTCTATCTTCAGGTGCCGCCACTGTACGAATAGCCATGCCGACCGACATGCAGAGCTGTCTTATCTTCCACTATAATCTCAAATTTTATGACAGCGATGAGGACTCTTATGATACTGTCTCTCTGAAACGTTTCGTCATGCAATCGGTTATTGGTAATATTGTTGCTTTTCGTGTACATGCGCCCTGTTCGGGCGCATTTCTGCTGGACATATTTGCCAACGCTGTAACGCCGCAGGAGTATCTGACGGGCGAACCGATGAAATTCAAATCGGTTTGCAAATTCAAGGTATGTTCGTATGACTCGGATTTTAATTTTTGAAGTGAAACTTCTTTATGCGCGTTGAGCATTGTTTGGTAGAGGCAAAAGTTATGAATTCACGTCAGCACTGTTAACGTCAGCAATGTTATATTGTCATCACTGTAAATGTCATCTCTATTAACGATATCAATGTTAAGGCTGGCACTGTTAATCGCTTCATTTCTATTCAGCGGCGGATCTGACGAAATATTACTAGCAATACTAACAAATTTTTTTTCAAAATTAGAAAACACTAAAATAAAAATAATAAAAATGAAAACTTTAAGGGGGCAGGGGGCGGGGGGGGGGAGCCTGGAACTAAATTTGTTTTCTAGAATTATTTTAAAGTGTGAAATTCTGTAATTTTTAATATATCAAATATATATTTTTTTTTAAACAGTTTCGACGATCGGACAAATTATCGATAAATAGGCTTTTCCGATGCAAGACGTATCGTCGAAATTATTTAAAAAACTATTATTTTTTTGATATTTTTAAAATTAACCAATTTCACCCCTTAAAAAAGTTCTAAAAAAATTAGTTCCAAGCCCCCCTTAAAGTTACATTTTTATTATAATTTTAGTGTTTTCTAATTTTGAAAAATATTTGTTAGTTCTGCGAGCAACATTTTGCTATATCGCTGTTTCTGATTTAGCTACCAGGCAAACAGAAAATATAGCAGCATTTTTATGTTTTTTGCATGTGACCCTCAGAAGGGTGGCAGAAAGGGGGTAGATGTGTTGAGAAGAAATGTTTATGGGCAAAGAATAACAGCACCAGCTCATATATTTTACTTTATAGGGGTCAATTCGGAAGAGATATGAACTATAATCGACAGTTTTAGTGCCCTTTGTATGGAGACCCCCAGAAGAGTTCCAGATAGGCGGTAGGTGTGTACAGATGAAATTTTGCAGGCAAAACCAATAGGACTAGTTCATATTTTCACCACTGTATTGATCAATTAGAGAGAGATATGAACTATAATCGACAGTTTTTGTGTTTTTTGTATCGGGACCCTCAGAAGGTTGGCAGATGGGCAAATGTTGAATGGCAAAACATAATACGATCAGCTCTTATATTTGACCACTATACTGATCAATTCGAGAGAGATATGAACTGTAATCGACAGTGTTGATGTTTTTTCTATGGAGACCCCATGGGAGACCTCCAGAAGAGTGACAGATAGTCGGCAGGTGTGTTCAGTTGAATGGCAAAAAATAATGGGACCTGATCATATATTTCACCCCTATCAAAATCATTTCGAGCAAGATATAAACTATTATCGCCAGTTACTCGTATTGTTTTTTTTTTTATGGGGCCCAAACAAGTTTGGCAGATAGGCGCCAGGTGTGTTCAGAAGAAATGTTGAAGGACAAAATATAATAGGACCAGCTCATATATTCAACCCTTTAGGGACCAAATCGAGAGAGATATGAACTATAATCGGCAGTTTTTGTGTTTTTTGTATGGGGCCCCAGAAGTTTGGCAGATAGGAGTCAGGTGTGTTAGGAAGAAATGTTGAAGAGTAAAAAATTACAGGACCAGCTCATATATTTTACCCATCTAGGGGCCAAGTTGAGAGATATATAAACAATAATGGACAGTTTTTTTTATATGGGTACTCCCAGAAGAGTGGCAGATAGGGATTAGGTGTATTCAGAAGAAATGTTGAAGGGTAAAAAATAACAGAATCAGCTCATTTATCTGACTACTCTAATTTTTTAAAAAGATCAAGATTTATTCATATATATTACCATCGATAGATTTGTTGTGAAGAGCTTCAGACCGTTATGGTTCCTTTACCGGATTGTGCCAGTGGTGAATGGGGTCCAACGAAAGCTACGCGACTGTTTGGTCTAATACCTATAACACATCAGGTAAGATCTATAAAAGACATTCGATCTATAGAAGAACATTTTGGTACAATTTATTCCGTGTTCAAAATGATCCGTTTTTAAAAACAATTATAAACCTTTCTATTCTCTGAAAAAATTTACCTAGACATTCAAAATTTTTGTAATTTGTAACATTTTTTGGGTCTATTAAGAGATACCACCTTGTTCAAAAAGAAAGGTTCATTCACACTGTGAACCGGACTTAACTTTCCGATTCGAAAAATGTTTAGTAGGTTGCCACATGTGTATATGATAAGGCTGTCAAATATCAGCGTCTCTAGTTGACATTTGGTAAAGTAACAACGTTTTGTTAACAACTTTTTTCGTGTCTTCGATTTTTACGATGGAAGAAAAAATTGAGCAACGAGTTTGTATCAAATTTTGTGTGAAAAATGGTTTCAACTGCTTCAAAATGTTGGTGAAATGTTACGGTGGCTCTGCTCTATCGTATCAGAAGGCAAACAAGTGATTTAACCGATTTCTGAGTGGCCAAGACGAAGTAGAAGACGACCATTGTACCGGGCGGCCATCGTGTTCGACTACCGGAGAAAACGTTGAAAAAATTAAAGAAATGTTGGTCAAAAATCGGAAATTTGACGATTAGAGAGATAGCAGAGGACATCGACATTTCAATTGGATCCGTTCAGAGCATTTTGAAGAATGAATTGGGCTTAGATGTGTCGCTGCGAATTTGGTGCCGAAAGAGCTCATCTTATTCGTGACTTTTTGGCCAAAAACAACACGATAACCATTCAGCAGCCGGCAAATTCACCTGACCTGGCTCCGTGTGATTTTTTCGTGTTCGAGTCAAAAACCGAGTCGAGTCCCCATCGAGTCAAAAAACCACTTCGAGGAACGCGTTTCACCAGCAAAGAAGAGGTCATGGAAAAATCGGTGAACGCTCTCAAGGCCATACATACAAATGTCAACGAGAGACGCTGATATTTGACAGCCTTGTCATAAACACATATGGCAACCTACTAAAAAAAAATTTTTTTGAATCCGACAATTAAGTCCGGTTCACAGTGTTAATGAACCTTTCTTTTTGAACAAGGTGGTATTTACAAAAATTTCAAAAATATTCTTTGATTTGATCAAATTCTATTGTCTTTCATTAATATGATATATTAGCCTTTTTTATATTAATATCTTCTCTTATAGGATCCTCTAATTTTCGCTGGACGCAGCTTGGATCTGCAATTTCGTATGTCACGCCCTCTTACAGACTTTATGGCTACCGTGCATAAAAATGGTATCGAAGAGAAAAAATTATCCAAATACGTGACGCACAGTACGCTCGATGACATCGTCACCTTCATTATAAAGTAAGTTGTGTTTATCATAAAAAAAAACTTTCAATTATATTTCCCCCCACTTTAGTTTTCCCGAGGAAGGCCAATATGGTCTGGATATTTACACGCGTGAGCTCGGCGCTGCTGCGGTGCAAATCAACAATTCACCAAATGAAAAACATTTGCTGACGCATTGTTGCAAGTATTTAATTAATTCATCGAAACGGAATTGATAGAAGTTAAATTGTTTAGGTGTAAATTTTTAATTTTAAGTCACATCTATAAAAATATGAAAATAGAAAGACAAAAAGATAATTCTTTGCAATAGTTTTGAAGTAAAAAGTTATGCAAAATAAACACGATTTTAGAGACAGTTTAATAGTCCAAATGGAAAAATTGTTCTAATCTTCAGAAACTACTTTTTAGTGTACTGATCAAATTTTCTGGAAAAATTATAACAACGCAAGACGCTTTCAAATAAATGATATATTAAATAATTGGTGCTTTATAATATCAAAACTTCACACTTACCTAAGCAGAAATATGTTTATTAATTTGTAACTTTTTGTATTGCTAATTATGTTTGAGTAAACTTTTTAAATTTAATGAGCTAAAATTTAATCAACCAAATAGCATTGTAATAACACTAGCTCTCGTTTATATTCTTTTATACAAAGAAGAATTGATTTCTAAGCATGAATTGACTTACGTCAATAGTCGCACTGTAAATACTCTAGTTGCTAAACATGAAAATATATACTGACATAAATATATTACCTTTGTTTTTATTTATACACAAATTATTAATTATTTTTATTACTTAACTAATTCTATTATACATAAATTATTGTGGCACAAAAATAATCAAAAGTAATTTAAATAAAAACTAATTACAAGCAATATTAATATAAAGTAAACAAAATATAATGATAACAAAAATAACAACTGAGGTAACTTTATTAAAAAAAAAAATGTAATGCTTATAATATTTGTTATATTCATATTTTTTAATAGTAATATTAAAAATATATCATTAATACTTATTTTATTGTAACTTAAATAGTAATAAAAATTAACAATATTGATATACATTTATAAAACCAACAAAAACATTTACATTAAAAACAACAATAGAGACATACTTAAATTAAATAAAATTATACAAAATTGTTAAATATTTTCTATGATGTTCATATACTGATTTTTTTTTTTTTTTCTACGATTAGTTCAGCATATTATTATTTTTTATTGTATTTTAATGAATAAAATATATTAATCAAAAATGTATGCAACAATAAAAATTATCTATTATTTCAAAAATAGTACAATCGAGTTAGAAGTGGTTGAAAGTTAAACAGAATTTATTCAAAATTAAACAGAGTTTAACATAAGAAATTTTTCAGGGCGAGTTCCTGCGATGTAAACCGTAGACGAATGTGTACCACCTCTAATTTTTCTTCATAATTAATCAGGCCATTTTTCATAAGGCGTTCGAGAGTGCGAAGGTACATTTTAGTTACCCTGTAGTAAAATCAACTAATTTAAAATAGTTGAAAAAGTTGTTTTTTGTCAAGCACAACTAGTTGAAATTCTGACTTTTTTCCATAGAACGAACTAACATATTTTGTACGGTGATGTCCGCTAAATAAGTCAATTGACTTTCGTCTGCATATATTTTCAACTACTTTTTAAATTAGTTAAATTTTAATTATTTTTTAAATACTTTAAAATAAATCAATCGAAAACTAGTTAATATTCCACTTAATGAAGATGAATATAAAAGCATACAAATTTTTAATTTCTATACATCAAAGAGATTATTTATTTGGCTGAGTATATATATAAAAAATATATACATAAATTCATTACGTGAATGCAGTTTACGGTAGCAGTTTCCAAAAATGGACACGCCACCACCTGGGTACATGAGCGAAGGTGCCGATCCAATTGATCGGAATTGTATGGATACTGCACCTGTTATTTAATACAAGCCAGCCTTTTGATGCTTTATTTCAAAAATGAGGTAAACAAGCGTGTCGGCGGGATTTTCCACGCTTTGCAACCATCAATCATGGTCGATGGATACACCGATATTTTGCTTAGTGCCTATTTTAAGTGTCAATCGCAATGAAGTGATGGAGCAGACTCGACGCTACGTAGGAAAAGGCGTGCGTCTTTACTACTGAATGATGATGATGATGAGGTGTTTGCTGAATAGTTAAGCAATGCATCAATTTCCGTACAGAGTCCAAATTTTCCAATGTTTGCTAAACACTACTACCAGTTTGTAATTTGAATATCTTAAATAATAAAGAATTTTTAATCGTTTCACAGGGTTTTGAGGCAGTCTATCAGTTTAAAAGTGTTTTTTAAAAAATATGTCTTTTTGAAACAAAATTTTAGTGAAGCCTATAGTTAATAGTATTTGCTGAAATAACATGGTTAAATATATTTATAAACTTGTAATCTAATACAAATTTGCAATTAACATACAGCCGTGGACACATAAATAGCACAAAAATACATGTCAGGTGTTTCACATAAATTTAAATAAAATACATAGAGGAAAACAAGAATTTATTCCATGATATTTGAGTTTAAACATTAAAAACTTAAAACCAGTAGTAACTTTGTAATTACGAAATCAAAATTAGAAAATTAATGAAAAATCTGGAATTGCTCCTTAGCTGAGGTGGACGTATAAATAGCACAATTTGGATTCTGAAAAAAAGACATTGTGATTTATTTTTATTTTACAATGAGCCTACGAATATGCTAACTAGTACTTGGTACTGTATCCCGAATTGTCCAAAACAGCCCGAAATCTTCGTCCCATACTCTCTACAAGTTTCCTGACCCTATCCCTCGGAATAGAGTACCAAGCCTTCTCAATTCCACTCCATAACTCATCTAAATTTCAAAAATTGTGGTCGCTTAAGCTGACCTTCACATCATTCCATAAATTTTCTATGGGATTGAGGTCTGGGCTTTGAGCCGGCCAATTCAAAATATTTATATTTTCCTTTTTTAACCAATCAATCACAACCTTTGCCGTGTGTTTTGAATCATTATCGTGCATAAAAGTCCACCTAATAGGCATGTTCTCAAATGCAAATCGTTCCATCTGGTTATTGGGAATATCTAAATATATATTTTTGTCCATTATTCCTGGTATACGAAAAATTGGCCCAACGCCGTGCCTGGAAAAAGCTCCCCAAGCCATTAAATTCCCTCCTCCATGTTTTAATGATTTTTTTTGTATACTTCAGATTCAACTCTTGGCGTTTGGGGCGCCGAACAAAAGTTTTTCCATCTGGTTCAACCCTATTTAATTTAGTTTCGTTAGTCCAGAGCGCGTTCTTAGAAAATTGGTCTTCTTTATTTACATGGGCCCTTGCAAACGCTAAACGATCCTTTACATTTTTTTTGTTAAGAGCGGCTTTCTTCGGCTAATGCGTCCATAAAGATTAGATTCGTGTGATTCTCCTAGATACTAGTTTTCTTGAAACATTAAAGTTATTTTCATCATTTATTTCCCTCATATTTTGCTTTGCTGACTTGAAAGGATTAGCCTTACATTTGCGAACTATACATCTATCAGTAGAAGCGGTGGTTTTACGTGGTCTAGGATTGCGTGGCTTATTGTCGAAACTATTTGAATCACTTGAAGTAACCAGCTTGAGTGCATTATACACTATTTTTCGCGAAATTTTGAAAATATCCGCGATTTCAGATGGTTTTTTGTCTTCTCGACTTAGTTCGTGAATTATAGACCTTTTTCTCCGGAGTGCAATGTTTGCCACGACCCATTTTATTTAGAATCGGCGAAATTAACTGCATAAAACTCTAAAATTTTTACAAACACCCGATCTTGTTAACTTTTATTCACAAACTAACATGTGTGCTATTTCTATGACCACAGCAGATCGTACATGTCTATACAGAAAGAGATGGCCCGAGCAAATAAAAGTAAGTAACGGTACATCTCTCTCGGAGTTTTAAACAACGTCACACTGGAGTCTCAAAAAATTATAACTACAGTTAATGAATGCATTATTAGGTTCCAACGCAACGTTTAAAAAATAAGTTGACATTTGTGCTATTAATGTGTCCATGGCTGTATGTAAAAATCAGAGTAGTTGCCGCCTTAATATAATTCAAAGTGGTTCATATACTAGTTTATTTTCAATTAGTTTTTTAATTAGTTTTTGTTTTTAAAAACAAGTTAGTTTGTTTCTATAGGGTAGTGAAAGAAAATAAACGTAACGATATATTCTGTAGCGTAATTGTGTGAGCACACGAACTCAAACACATACACTACATAGGTTAGAGAATGTTAAAGTTGTGAAGGAAGGAGAACCGCAGGGGTTATTTTCCTCCTACTTAAAGTATTTTGAGCTATAAATTAAACTGAGTATTCGGTAAACCGAAGTTTTCGAGAGGCACTTTAGAACGAATTCTAGCCAGCGATGATGGAGGATGTTCAATCTTTGAGCGTGACTACCTATTCGCCATTGTCTGTTTAGATACATATCATAGAACTGATTCTCATACATTCAGAGATCTTTTAATTTTTTTTTTTTGTGACGACCTGCCAATTTCTGTCTAAGGGTCTTAAGCACTACCATAATTTTAACTATGTTCATTGTTGTCACTTGAAAATTTTATATATTGGTAGATTGAGTCTAAAATGAGTGGTAGATTTAGAAAATTGTTAGAATTTTCTCCTTAAAAAAAAATTCGATTCAAATCATGCAGCAAGACAAAAAATTCATTAGAATACCATAAAGATATTTTTCACGTTAAATTAGTTAAACACCAAAAGAATTGAAACAATAACAGAGGTAGTCCGTGTAGCCTTGGACCAGAGAAGGCAAAAGTAGTTCTGTGTGTATTTTAATGCTCTAGTAGTCCATTTTTTTTTTTTTTTTTTTGAGATCAAGTTTTGGAGATTAGGCAAAAATGTGAAAAACGGTTATTTTTCTGTTAATTGGACCGTATCTTTTTAACGCATCCGTCGATTTCAATGAGCTTTAATGGGCTTGAATAAGTAATATTAGAAATACCCATTTCAGTTAAGTTCAATTCATTATCTTTTATAGTTTTCAATATATTAGCCTTCTAAGGCATTTTCAAAATTATACATTATGTGCATACCAGAGACCTGCATCAAGTACTTGAAAAATCAAGCTTTTTCAAGTACTTGAAAATTCACTTCATTTGAACTTGAAAAAACCAAGCAAAGCAAGCTTCGTATCAAACTAATCAATCGCAAGCTTTACTGCGCTTGAAATTTTTGGGAAAATACTTGAAAAGATTGATATGTTCAGCGAAAGCTTATAAGCTTGCAAGTATCCAAATAATTCTAATTGGGAAAGCTTGTTGTATTGGGGGTCGCTGATTGCGATTCTGATGTCAGAATATAAAAACTTGTTTGGACACTAAGGCGGACCGTAACAATACTTTTTTGTGATTTTGGCAGATTTTTGCCCTTTTTTGCAATCTAAGTCGGATCAATTATTTTGATTCTGATGTTATGAAGATGATGTTCTGAGATTATAAAGTTCCATATCTCGAAGGGGAAGCAAAATAGGTAAAATCTAACCATTTTTTGTGGGTTATTATAGAAAAAGCATTTTTGAGACACAAATAGAGGAGTCTATCACTCCCCCATTTCCACATATTTAGAGGGGACGTTGAAACACGTGTTTGACTATAAGTCAAATTGTAAGTCATACACGTAATACACGTGTTTCGGTCTCTCCCTAAAAATATGTCGTATGGGGGGCACACCCCAATTTGTGTGTCCCAAAAATGCTTCCTCAAATAGTAACCCCCAAAAATTGGTTAGATTTTACCTATTTTGCTTCTCCTTCGAGATATGTAACAACATAAAATCGAAAGATATCGAAAAATCCTCGAAAAAATCAGTTCGGAAACGCAACTGATTCAGCAGCATTGCGCAAAATGAGCTGTCTACACTGGCCTCACCACATATCTCAAAGAAAGTCGGCTTAGTGGGGCCAGTGAAGATAGCTCATTTTGTGCAATGCTGCTGAGTCAGTTGCATTTCCGAACACAGCTTTGGTTTCTTCATTACTCCTATGTGAAATCTGTCTGCCTGTCTGAACCAGCGATTAATATGTTCGCAACCAAAGTAGATACAGCGAGCCCAAAAATTGGCCAAAAACATGTTCCGTAATTAATGAACAGCCCATTATCATAAAAACTGTAACCCCCTTTTTACAATTCCCCGGAGAAAATTTTTAACGATTGGGATGATTATTTAGTTTAGGGACTTTTCAAGACTATTTATTCTTTAAATTTGTCGAATAATATCGCTTGAATGAGGTTTTTATTTTAGTTTTAAATTATCAACTTCTTTCGCACTCGCAATCAGTCCAAGTCTCTAGTTACGCTTTTCCATCCTTCTTTGGTGGTCCGTTGTTTTCTATAACCTCAAAAATTCAGTTTGGCATTGAGTCAAATAAATTCTAAACTTGTTGCTCGCTGAAGTTATCTCAGGCTTGTAATAGCTAGTTGCAGTTTTAGAGTATTGGGTATTTCCTCCAAAAACAACGCGAACTAACGCACTCCACACATTTTCCATGATGAGATCAAGGAAAAGTGATGGAAACTCACGAACGGGAATATTATGGCTTCGAAAACAACGTCAAGCGGCGCGCGATGCGTGGCATGCTGCACTGTATTATTGAAATTCAAGAATTTCGTCTGCACTTTCGTTCAAAAAGGACAATTATTTTTTAGTAAGCATACCAATGTTCTCTTCTGGCTTTATCCGAGCGGTTGTAAAATAAAGATTGACCTTTCCAAGGGCACCAAGTGCACCCACACCATCAGTGACTCGCCACCGAAAGTTCTCTTTGAAAAAATATCGGGGTACAAGTCGTATATGCCGCCAGTATGGAAGCCATCTGCTCCATCCAAGATAAGCTTCTTTTCATCAGAAAATATTATCGTAAAAAAAAATTCGAGAAATCATCAATGTGAACTTTTTACGAAAGCATTATCTGGTTTCAATTACGTCACATTATGCTACGAGCGACTTGTTTACGCTGCTCTTTACGTTTGTCGCTTAGTCGAGGGGCTGGTTTCATTTTAGAAAACGTATGCTTTTTGTGCTATACCAACTGTTCGTAAAACACGATAAATATCATAATTGCCAAGATCTTTTTTGCGTCCATGTTGAGTTTTTCGAACAATAATTTTCCTTATTTTTTACAAATTTTCGTACAACTCAATCACTTTTCCCGATCAAGCGACTTATTCTTGAAGACTTTTTTTTTTAAAAAAAATTACTTCGATTTGACCTTTTTCACGCTCTGTCAACTGGCACCACGAGGAATTTTGCAAACAATGGAAGAAAGTTATCTGCGTTTTCTGATTTATTAAAACATTCCATGTGCGTTTATAATTTTGCAACAGCGATATTTTTCGTATGTACATATATTCTCTTTTAATGTTGTTTTTGTTGTTGTTCGTTATATATAACAATTTGTCTCAATACACTTTTCTAACGGTAAAAGTAGAAAAATGTTTTCATACCCACAAGATACTGGTAAAAATCTAGTGCGAATGTAATTTCGACAGTGTATATCCAAATACTTCTTTCCACTTCACCACTGACGAAAGACGGAAGATTAAGAGATGAAATGTCGCTTAAGTCCTAATTTCCTTTCAGATCTATCTCCAAAATTTTTCATTTAATATTTCATTTTCATAACCGGAAATTTTTTTTGAATGCTTGATGAAACTTTTTAAATACATTCGCACAAAAGCATTGCTGCGCACAACGCTGAGTTTTTCTTTTATACTTTTAAGCAAAGTAGTTCCATTTTCCAAAGTTAAAGATGCAAAGCTCCAAAGTTTCTATGGCTTGTGATATAGATTGAAGAGAATATAGAAAAATTTTTAAAATTCTACTTGTTGAAAAACCATATTTGAGCCTCTATTACTAAAATGCCTAAAAATGATAATAAATGCTTTATTATGTAAAAATCCATAAAAATTATTTAACTATGAAAAATGATCCAAGAAAAAAATAAAAATTACGAAAAAATGCCCTACAAATGTTTGGTTTTGGTACCTGGAGATTATGAACAGTGTTTTTCTATCAGAAAATGTCTATAAGAGCAGAAAAAAGTTGACTGTCAACAAAATCCGAGCCATGTTCATGAGTGTAAAAAATTTAAAGGTGACTTACCTGCAATCTTAAAAACGGAAATTCCCTTTTCCGATGCCTGGCGACAAAATTAGACATGAAAAGCCTGATTAAAACCTGTTGCAAATTCGATTTATCGCAATGCGGAACGATTCCTAGCTTGGTTTTGGTCTTGATTATCGTTTTCTTGCCTAAATAATAGTGTTTAACCAGAACACATTTTAAAAAAAAAAACTCGAAGATTGGTTGCCACTCACAGCTGTAACTTGTAAATGCGTAAACACAATTAGATGAAAAGACGTCTTATGAGGGAAGCTAGTTATAAATGGTTCACAATAGTGCATTACTAACTAACGCCATCTTTTAGGATTATTCCAAACTTTTTGATCCACTTAGTATGTAAAAAGAAAGTTCCTACTTCTTTTTTAAGCCGTTCCTTTCTTCTTTCGACTTTCCATTGTAGCTCTTTTTTCTTTAACACATAACTTGCAATAAATTCAAATCAGATGTTATTTTTATTTGTATTTTATTTGTAAGTTTCTCCGATTGTATACAATAACTTTAATTTTAAGGTTTTTTATTTATTTTATATAATCATCCTGACATACGCAACACTCGAATATTATTCTTTTGACGGTTTTACAACAATTTAAATCAATCAATCAATGCATTTCAACCATCTGGATAAATATTGTGTTTAAGTGTGTGCGTAGCACATATTTTATATTTCAAATTCTTAATACAAATGAATATTATTTAACTTGAAGTCATAGATAGCTAACAATTGTTAGTCGGTCACTAAAACATTTTCGCACACGATGTTCTTAGTTTAAATAGCAAAATGACAACAAAGTGACAAAAAGCGAAGAAAAACGCGCTACTTAAATTCCGCTCTAACAAAAGAAACATAAAATTAATTAGTTTTTTATGTAAAATGTAAAAATTTGCATTTAGTACAAGTTTTGTTGTTTTATTTGTTTAGTTGTTAGTAAACATTTTGGTTTTCTGTTGCTGTTGATGTGTTGATGTTGTTAGTGGTGTTGTTCAATACAAACTATGCAGCTGACTAAACAAACTATACAACAAACAATGTTTGTGTTAATGTTTACTTAATCTCTGTGACTAAAGCGGTTACTTTACTTGATACGTATATAAATGATATATTTTACTTTAATGACGTAAAAAATAAAAAAGAAATATGTAAATGGTATGGTGAGTGAACATTTTCACTTTAATGCTGCCTCAAAAACGTGCAAGCTCAGCTGGTGGGTTTCATGCTTCTTGCGAAACAATCAAATTGATCTTTTTTTGGTTTAAAAGTTATTTGCTTTCATGTTTTTTTTTGTTTGTTTTAAAATGCTAAGGTTTATATATTTTAATAATTGCCAAAATTAACTGAATTACTGGTTAGCTCATATTTTTGAACGCTTGTTTAATTTTAAAAATACCTTTTGAAGTATAATCATATTTTTTCGTAAATAAAACAAAATTAAGGATTTCTTAAACGGTAAAATGTTGCTTTTTTTAAGTTTCTGGTTCTCTTTAAAGCAATTCTTAGAATTATATTGTGGTTAAGTTTTTGTTTTTTCATTTCTCTTTTTTTTTTAATTAATTCTTGCTGTTATTTTGCTGCTGCTGCTGGTGTTATGTGCGTTATATGTCTAAAAGTTTCGCCTGTTGTTATTGTTGTTGCCGCCACCACCGCCACCGCCACCACCGCCGCCGCCGCCACCACCACCACTATTGTTGTTCTCGTGCACACTGGAATAAAGATAAGAAAAGAAAAAAATTGTGAGTTATTATAAAGTGAAATTATTATTTTTAAAATTGTGATAAAAGCTTGTATTATGGGGGAAATTCTTTTTTTTTTTTGCACTTAATGATGATGTATTTTTTTATGTTAGATTTTTTTCATTATTTTAGTTTAAAAAATTTGTTAATATTTTATGATATTTTTATGAATTTCATTTCACCAACACTTTTTCAGCACACGCCACATAAAACTTTCCGTTCATTTTTTTTGACAATACATGCAAGTTGGTTCGTAAAAATATTCACCTACATATGAATTTATTATATCAAAGCGAAATATACTAAAAAATAAAACACGCAAAAGATCTACCAAAACTTTAAGTAAGAAAATAATTTGTATGAATAAAAGAAAATATGGACTGAGATAAAAATATGTACAATCAATCTTATTGGCTTCGAAACTCGACTCAAATTATGGAATCTATGGGTTGGCAACTACGTTATTCCGGATTTCACTCACAGATGGCTTTAGTTGAATTTTTAGGTTTGCTGACGTAATCGAAATGTCAAACACATTTTGTTATTTGATAGTTGGTACTTCAACTGTCAAACAGTAAAAAATTTTTTGATCGGTTGTGTAGTTTCTGTTTGGAGTCTGTTGAAAAATGGAAAATCAAAACGAACATTTTCGTCATATTTGGCTTTTTTTCTTGTTTTATTTCCGGAAAGGAAAAAACGCATCGTAAGCTCACAAAAAGTTATGTGCTGTTTATGGTGACGAAGCTTTAAAAGAACGGCAAAATTGGTTTGCCAAATTTCGTTCTGGTGATTTTTCACTCAAAGATGAAAAACGTTCTGGTCGTCCAGTTGAAGTTGATGACGACCAAATCAAAGCAATAATCGATTCGGATCGTCACAGTTCAACACGTGAGATTGCAGAGAAGCTTCATGTATCACATACATGCATTGAAAATCGCTTAAAACAACTTTGCTATGTACGAAAACTCGATATATGGGTTCCTCATGAACTGAAAGAAAATCATTTAACACAACGCATTAACATCTGCGATTTGTTAAAGAAACGTAATGAAAATGATCCATTTTTAAAACGATTGATAACTGGTGATGAGAAAAGGATTGTTTACAACAATGTCAATCGGAAAAGATCGTGGAACAAGCCAGGTGAACCAGCTCAAACAACATCAAAAGCTGATATTCATCAAAAGAAAGTTATGTTATCAGTTTGGTGGGATTTCAAAGGAATTGTCTACTTTGAACTTTTACCACCCAACCGAACGATTAATTCAGATGTCTACATTGAACAACTAACAAAATTGAACAATGCAGTTGAAGAAAAGCGGCCCGAATTGACAAATCGAAAAGGTGTTGTATTCCACCATGACAATGCAAGGCCACACACTTCTTTGGTCACTCGGCAAAAATCATTGGAGCTTGGTTGGGATGTTTTGCCACATCCACCATATAGTCCTGACCTTGCACCATCTGATTACTTTTTATTCCGATCTTTGCAAAAAAATCCGCAATTACTTAGTTGCCAACCTGATAGAATTCAGTCGTGAGCATTTTCGTGCGATTATCAAGACAAGAATGCATCGATGAACTAAATTCTTTAAATGGCGATGAAGCACCATTCTACAGCACTGTAAAGAACTAGTATGACGAATTCAATCGTGGCCGACGTTCGCTCCACGACGAAATTCATGAAGACCTTCCAAAATCGGTTGCATTGCCTGAAAACATTGATGATACTATGCGTGAACTGATAAAGCGAGATCATCATGTGACATACCGTGAAATTGAGGCCTCTTTGGGTATAAGTGGACAAGCAACAATAATATTGCATGATCATTTGGATGATAAAAATATTTGATCGCGTTGGATCCCACATACTCTAGCAAACGATCAAAAAATGCTCGTGTCAATTTGTGCAAGGAAATGTTGAAAAAATACGATCAAGGTGCATTAAAGTCTGTGTATAAGATCTACACAGGTGATGACGAATCATGGATTTATGCATATGAACCCCAAACAAATCAGCAATCGTCTGTATGGCTCTTCCAAATCAAGCTAAATCCAACAAAAGTTGTTCGCGGAAGCAAATCGAAGCAAATGATTGCCTGTTTCTGCGGCACTACCGGTCATGTGGCCTGTGTTTGTTTGCCATTTGTCTGCCACAAGTCATCAGAAGCATTCGGAAAAAGCAAGTCAAAGAAGAGGCGAATTACTCTGCATCATGGCAATGAAAGCTCTTACAGATCTAAGACCTTTTTGACCAGTCAAAAAATCGCATTTCGATTATGAACATTTGTTTTTTTATTATTAGGTCAGAAATTTAAATAACAATCTACGTATGCTTTTCGATAGGAGCTTTGAATCGAAATAAAGGTTTTCTGAAATTCAATCAATCGTAATTTTCATAATTTTTATTCCGGCCAGACAATTGCCAGTGAATTGAATTATGAATAGAAAAAGTAAGAAATCCGTTTTTTGATTGAGCTAATTCTGTAGGCAAATTCTGTATCTATATGTTTATTTATGATGTAACTATAACCAAGACATCATTGCTCTATTTTTCAAAATTCGGTCAAACTTAAACTGTATTAATACATTTTTTTTTTTAAATTATTAAAAGTAAGCATGCATTTCATAAAAGTATGCATTTCATGCATATAAGAATACAAAAGCTTTATTATAAAATAAGTATATCAATTAAATTTCTTAAATAATTTTTTGTCATGTTATACAAAATATGAAATTTTGAAGTTTTGGTTTCTGATATATTTATTCCGAACAGCCGTAACTGGTAAAAAGAGCGAAAACTGACCTAATCCAAATATTGGGTAGGATACTATTTTGAACTTATCATAGTCCAGTTATGCCGATGATGGATTATTATAGAAGTTTTGTTAAAGCAGCACTTGGAAAGCATGTCATCTAACAGCATGTAGAATTCACGCTCATGCAATAATGAGCTGATGAAAGATAGATGTCCCTGTAAAGGAAGGATTAGTGTTAATCGAGGAGACCTCCATTTGTATAAGCATGAGCATCGAATTTAGCCCCAATATGACGTTGAAGACCGCAGTTCGAGTGGACTTAACCAATTTTAGCCCGCTGGTCGATTTTTCGACCACAAACTTTCAAATTAATTTCTAGAAAAACTATCAAAGTTTTTTCAAACTCTTTCCGCATATACACGGTTCGGTTAAATGGAAATTCAGAAAAATATTTTTTTCAAATTTCCTATTTTTACCTATTCAGGTAAGCGGTTAAAAAAACTTTTTTTGACAAATCGAAAAAATATAAAAAAAAAAAAAACGAAATGACCATTTCAACCCTTGAAACTTTGGCCTAGCTTCTTATGATCAATTGTGTAGTGTGTTTTGCGAAATGTTTGAACACAAATGATCGAGAACTGGACCTACCAGCTTTATGTCGACTCCGAACGGCTTTATGTTCTCAAGAAGCTTTTCATGGCTGTTTTTTACTCTCCGAGGTTTGCCATTGTCTGCAGAGAGGTGACGGCCGAACAGAAAAATTAATTCAATCAGTGACAGTAGTGCAGAAAATAAAAACATTTGTCCCTACGGAATAATAAAAAATTTAATTTAAATTTCCCGGTATTTTTTGCCCACAGTAGTACACAGTAGTACTTATTTGACTATTGTGTGAAACTGGTTTAGCCAATTAGAAAGATTTCTAGCATGCTTGATAACTAGAGTATTGACTACTATATTTTTCTAATCGGGTAATTTATAAATGAGAAAATGATGTGGTAGTGAGCTACACTGTTTAACTTTACAATAACGTACCGCGAAGGTTGTACTTCATGTTCGGTGGATAGTTAACAAATTGATATTCAATTTTATGGCCAATTTCAGAGGTTTTCGGCTTTTTTTTTTGTCAAGTGCTCAAAAATTGGGTCTCGGATGTAATTTCATTTTGGTACAAGATAACGACCCCAAGCATAACTCATTGTTAATCAGAACTTAGCCGCTAGTCGACACAACCACACACCTCAATCACCGGATCATAATCCTATTGAGCATCACTGGGACATACTCGAGCGAAAAGTACGAACTCTTGAAATATCAAAACAAAGAGCAACTACAGCAGATTATCCTACAGAAGTGGAACAAAAAAAAATCAACGATTCTTTCAAACTGGTGGATTCCAGTTATTCCAGATTTCAATTGAACATACCAGTTAAATAATTCTTTATAAAAATATTTTTTTGAACTAATCAAGCTACTAAGAAAACTGTCTTTATTTCTTATTTATAATGCTTCTTAAATGGAATATTATTATTTAATTTTGCAATATTCACGCTTTTTCACTTTAAAAACCAAAAAATCAAATTAATTAGCCTATTATTAAAAGTGAAATAAGGGTATTTTGGATTTTACTCAACTGCTTAAGACTGCTGATTTTAAATAAAATGATTTCAAAAGAATTAATGCCTTTTTGCACCGGACTACACATTTAAACAATACCCCAATATGCATTATGATCGACATGGTCAAGTGCCGCCATTTCAAAGTTCTTTTCTGGCATAACTTGTAGGAGTGACTAACTTTTAGGAGAGCTGATGGCAGTTCTAAATTGATTTTGGTTTGACCAAGCGTTATAAAGTGCTTTTACTGCAGCTAAGCTGTCCACCTTTGAATAGGTTAGTAGAACTAATTTTTTCTTCAGTTCTCAAGGTTCAAGGTTTAGATTTTCGTTGCAAATCTTTTTAGAGCCAAAAAACTAAGCAGCATAAAATACTTTAAACATTTTTCTTAAATTAACTTGATAGAAAAGAAATCAATTAAGATTTCTCATAGAAAACATGCGGATAAAATTATACCTACATAAAAACCAATATGATACCTGGCACATAAAACTAAAACTTAAATAAGTATGTTAATTGACTCTTATAACTTTCACTAAAATTTAAAAAAACAATTTAATCTTTCCCCTTGTAAGCATGTTTGTTTGTATGTGAAAATAAAATTTAACCCAATGTTCTTATATAAATAACTTAGCTTAAATGTAATTATAACCACATTCCACATGAGCGCAGCAGTTGCATGGTTTAATAAAAAAAAGCACAGAAATAAGCTTTTTATGGATAGAATGAATGTTTTGTTAGACACCGTTTAAAATTAGTAAATGGTTGATAGTTGGTTCTTTTTTTTTTTCTTCTTTGTTAATTAGTCAGTTAACGAGGAGGCACAATGAAGACAGCAACACACATTGTAAGAAGACAAGGGATTTATTGTTAATCGTAAATACCAAACAACAAAATCACTAGTCTTCCATACAAAATGTATTATATTGTTTTTTTTTTTTTAGTTAATGCTTTGAGACAAAATGAGTTTAGTTGTGTTAGAAGATTTTTGTTGTTGTAGTTTGGTTGTTGTTGTTTTGGTTAATAAAGCGCACATTCACATGATTTGATGTTTTTTGATTTTTTTTTTTTTTTTTTTTTTAATAGTTATGTAGGTTAAAGCGTTTATATTAGATAAGATGGACATGTATGAAGTTTCTGATAGTTTCCATTTTTAATGAGTATACTATAGTTAGCGATAGTGAGTTAATGTGTTTGTGTATGTGTGTGTTTGTTTGTTTACATAGCATACTTTTCTGATTCGGACACCAACCTCTGTTGTAGTAAATACTGGGCCATTTGTATTTGCTTGGGATTTCCAGAAATGGTTATTATGCGATCAGTGGATCCGGGCAGGGGTTCATCGATGGTGATATAAGCGCCCGATTCATTGCGAATACGACGAATACGACCGCCTCCCTTGCCAATGATAGCGCCAGCAAGCTGTTAAGAGAAAAATTTGTTAAAATTAAATTTTACTATTCTGTTTAAGTTAGAAAAACGTACATCTTTTGGAATGGTGACTTGTGTACTGTTCTTGGGATCATGGCCACTTGGCAAGTTTGCACCATTGGGTCCGTTGTTGGTAGGTCCGGGCCCAAACACACTAGCACCACCTCCAGCACCACCGCCCAAGCCATTGCCTAAATTACCAACACCGCCTCCAAAGCCACCACCACCACCGCCGCCTTGATTCATATTGTTACCACCGCCGAAACCACTGCCGCCACCTTGATTACCACCGCCAAATCCTCCACTACCACCACTGGGACCGCCGCCACCGCCCATTTGAGAACCCCCGCCAAAACCTCCGGAATTGCCTCCAAATCCGCCGACGCCACCCATACCGCCGCCACCCATACCGCCTCCAGAATTATTGCCACCAAATCCGCCTGAATTGCCACCAAAATTGCCTGATGGTCCATTGCCACCGAAACCACCAGAATTACCACCGCCAAATCCACCGCCACCGCCGCCGCCAAATCCACCGCCGTTACCACCAAAACCGCCGCCGCCACCAAAGTTACCACCTCCAAAACCGCCATTATTATTGCCGCCGCCACCGAAGCCGCCATCTTCATTGGCCCATGGATTGATAAAGTTGTTGCGGTCGTCACCGCCGCCACGTCCCCTGCCACCACTGCGGCTGCGATCATTGCGTCGTGAACCACTGCGATCTCCACCGCCGCCGCCACCGCCAAAGCGACCGCCACCGCCGCCGCCGCCACCACCACCACCGCCGCCGCCATTATTATTACCGCCATTGCCACCACGTGCATTACCACGTGACTGACGGGGATTTTGGCTGCCGCCCGTGCCATAACCGCCATACTCCTCGGCATACATGCGATCGAAATTGAGGGGATCATAATTGTGCACCGGTCCTTTTATGGGTGTCTAAAAAAAAGTGAAAATTTAAGTTAAAAATAAAGCAATTCTTATAAATAAACTAAAAAAAATTAAGAGCCACAAAACTCACCTCACGTGTCAAAGTTATGACTTCGCGTATAGCGTCCAAAACCTGGCTCTGTTTGCCCACAGTTTGCACAACGCGATCCGTGCTTTGAGGCGCCACATTAGAGAAGACCTTCAAAATCCGACAACCGATCTTCTGAAATAAAAATTAAGTTCAACCATAAGAAACAATATAAGAAACGGTGAAACAAAAATATCAACATTAAAAAAATAGCAACTACAGATTGCAACAATGTGTTCCAAGGTTGTCACGATGCAATTCTTTAGCTATGCCAAGTAATGGCAAACCAGTGGGAACTGTTTTCGAAATTTAAACACAACGTGAGAAAAACATGCCAAAAACCTGTTTAAAATACACTGATGAAATGACGCTGCGGCTACAGCTGTGACAAGCATCAAAATTCACAACACCAACAATGAAACAACACTAAACAACAATGAACGATATTATATACCGACATTCCGACCACCCAATTGTGAAAAAAGCAAACAAAATTACGGCTACGTAAAAAGGATAAGACAGGCAAAAAGTAAACACCAAAGGACACCGCCAGCAGGCTGAATATGGCTGACGTCAGTTGTCGCAGCAGCAGTTGGCGACTTGAAATTCGATACAGGCTTTTAAGCGTTTCAACTAAACTGGGTGACAAACGCATAAATACGCACGCACGTATGCACACACACAGATATACACATGAACGTAATAGATATTGCCTATTGTGCCACAGTTTCAAGTCCGAAAAATCGTTAAAGGCACTTTTTTAATTAAAATTTTAAGGTGATGACATTTTGGCCGATAAAATTATTTAAAAATAATGAACACAGTTTGCAAGATTATTTAAAGTCAAAGAATAAATAAAATTTAACTGAAACGATTTAATTTCGTGAATATCAGTTTTTTGTAGGTATAAATAAAAAAAAAAAAAAGACTTTAGAACTACTTTATATCAAGTCCCAGTATACCCAGCCAGAAACATGTTTTTGAGATAATTTCATAATGTCATGCAATTCTTCCATTACGAAGGTAATCCAACTTTAATTTTTAAGAATTAAAAGATGAGAGAATTGAGAGAAAATTTATTAAGGCCCCTATTATGAATTACAACTCAACTAAGGTGACTAGATTCAACTCAATTTTTTCCTCTCAAAACAATTCCAACGAACTGAACCTCCCAGTTAAGCCTTTTCTTACGATAACATCTGCCTAGACCCCGTGGAATCTAAATTTCAGCTTAATACGTCTCTTTGCGTTTTAAAAGAAATGAAAACAAATCCTAAACAATACAGAGTAATGTTTCTAAATCTGAAGCTAAAAATTAAAGATGTTTATATACTCTTATGGATACTTTATTAATGGCAAGGCCACATAAAGTATCACCAACGGAAATTAAGTCCTTAGAATCTCTAACCTACCGTTTTATAGTACTAGTCGAAGTCATTTTAAACATCAACAATAAAGATTACCACGTTTTACTGATTAGAAATCTTCTGAATTCGCAGACCAAGTTGCAAAACAGACTCACCTAAGCCCCCTTTATAACCACAAACAATAACCACCCTTCGCACAATACGAAAAACATTCCCATACCATCTGTACTTAAGGAAATTTTTGCTGTTTTGGGAGACTTCACCATTTCTACCAGACATAGATTTTTGCCATATCTTGAAATCTGCAGCTATAGCGATATATTTCGAGTCATGAAAAATATAATTTCAAAGAACAACAGCGCGCCGACTGATGATACATAGAAATGTCGACTGATAGTACCCAGAGTGCATATCAAATTTTCCTTAAATTATTTTGAACTTGTTTTTATTGTTTTTATTTTTATTGTATAATTTTTCCATTTACATTTATTGTTGACAAATAAAGTCCAATAAAGATATTTCGACTTAAAAACTGCAGCACGGAATTCTACTTATTTGCACTTATTTTCAACTTTTCCAAACTCAAAGTTGGTATGCTTATGGATGCCAATAACACACAAAATTTATATTCATTTTATGTAGTAAATGATGTTATTAAAGTAGGAATAAATGCTGAAGTTAGAGTAGCAATAAATGATGCAGTTGCAGTTTAAAAACTATGTTTCTTGTATATGATCTTAAAAGTAGCCCAAAATGCTGTTTTCGATTATATAACCTTAATTAAATATCTCAAAATTCTGACGTGATGAGTCAATTCTGATCTCAGGTTTGAATTCTTCGCAAAAAATTATTTCTGGAAATGTCCCCCTTGCCGCCCTCCTTCCCGATATATACCAGAATTTCGACAAAACTGTATAAATTGTTAAAAAACTAATTTTCTTTAAGCTGAATTTCATAACAATATGACATCAAACAACATTTACCTTAAAGAAAGTATTTAACTAAATCAATATCAATATTTTAAAGCAAATAATAATAAAAAGTATAGAAAAAACTTGACAACGATATGGGCAAAGGAATCACCATTTAAAGTACAAATTACCAATACAAAAGCAGGGAAGGAAATCGAAGCCGGAAGTAAATAATTGATGAGAGTGCAAAGAGCGGAAGCTTGTTCAATAAACTGAAGGGCGCACTCTATCCCCACCGCAGCCGCATCCCATCAAACCCAATAATGAGAAACGTAAAGCGATAAACATGAACCACTCTACAAATCGTCATAATTTAATCTTTGGGTTTATTTTTAACGAGCAAATAACAAGTTTTTCGTATTGGTTCATAATTTAAAATTTAAGCTGTTTCGTGCTGAATGATTCAAGCAAGGACGCTTTTACACTGCAGTCAGCAAGTGGCGTCGTCCTCGTTGTTCATCGTGTGCATGGTGCAGGACAAGTAAATAAATGAATAAAAAAAAAACAACCAAAAAAGTGCCGGAAGCAAGGTGTTTGACTATGACAGCTGCTGCTCAAGTTGTTACAAGCAGCATTTTATGCTGCTGATGAATGTTAAAATAAATGCAAGAGGAACGAAGGGGTGAACTAACAGACGGAAGAAGAAAGAACAGTGAACTTCATGCCAGTACATATTGTAAAAAAAAAAACGTTGTCAAGGCTGCCATCAGTCACATTGTGTAAAACACATGTTATGTAGAGGTATGAGTAATAAAGATGATCTAAAGACAGGTGAAGTTAAAAATGTTGAATGAGAAAGCGACGAAAGCGCAACATATTTACTAAAACGTAGCATTTACTTTAAAACCATAAAGCGTGGTTAAATATATTTGCCTTTTTTCATATTTCTAGTGAAATTCTAAAAAGCTTTGTGTAATCTTCAAGACTCTAGATGAGGTTTTGAAGAAAATAGGCCGCTTTTCTTTATGGTTAGCAAATAAAACGACTATTTCCTGGAGTTTATAGCTTTCAACACGCGAAAAATAGGCCCCCAGCAATCAATTTAAGGACTAATGCATTTTTAATGATGAGCAAAGGGAAAAAGAGGGAGGAGACGCTAGCAAGTTATTTTTTTTTTTTAACTACAACCTACTAAGATAGCATTAATTGAGTCAACGCATTTCTTAACTATTCAATACTCAAAGGAGCGAGCAAAGCACGATTTCCTTCCTTTTGTACGACACGAAAAACAATAGAAATGCGCTCGCCACAAAAGTTCATTAAAGTCAACCCCCATCCCGATCTCGTGGACACCCTTTTGAAGTAAGAAATAAGTTAGTTTATGGCTTATATGTTTAGCCACGCCGCATTAGCTGCCGATTAAATAAGGCTCCAGAGCTTTGAGTTTAGAAAAGGACGACGACGGACATCAAATACCACCATCAGCAGCACCAGCAAACCGATAAAATTTAGTTACTTTGCGCCGGTTGTTGGTTATGTTAATATTGTGCGTGTAAATGACTCGTCGTCGTCGTTGTTGTCGTCATCGTCGTCCTTTTCAACTACGACTAGTTTGCAAAGCTGACGGCAACAACTTGTAAAGTTTAATAACTTAAAACACGAACAAACATGCTCAAATATATATCACACGGGATAATACGATGAGGATAAGGACGATGACGATGACGACGACGACGACGATGATGATGATGGTGATGCCGTGCAAAACGAACAAATTTTCTTTATTTTACGTTTTTATGTACATAAAAAAACGACGAGCAGCAACGAAGAGTAGCACAAAAAACTTTAAACTTAGTTTTTTTTTTAGATGAATTAATAATCCTTGAGCTTAAAGGATAATAAAAAAACGTTTTTATAAATTTCAAGTAGTCATCATTACCTTTTCTTAATGCAAATATTTATGAAAAATTTTTAAATAATTAAATTTTTAAGCATTTCTATCGAAGAAAATGAACGCGAATAAACGGAGCAGCACCACGACGACGCACTCACGACCAATGTTAACTTTGAACTAGTTAAGTTTTTAAACGTCCAACAACTATGTAGGTATGTGTTGGCGCAGGACTAAAAAAACACAGATACTATTACGCTCTGAGAGTAACATGGAAATGAAACTCTTGACAGGCTTGACATTATATCTACCTAAAATTTAACAAGGATAAAGAACAAAGGACAATGGCAGCTACAACAAAGAGATAGAGAGAGTGAGTGAGAGCAGACATAACAACAACGCATGCGTGCACATTTGCAGCAAGAGAGGCGCAAGCAACAACAATAAACAGAACAATGTCTCTTAGGATTCAGCACAGAGTAAAATGCTATCATTGAGTCAGTCACTGTCACGAATGCCTTCCAGTTTAGTCATTGTTGTTATTGTAAGTTTTTGTTTTTTATTACATTTCAGGAAATGATGATTTCATGCACCACAGACGCTCTTCTCACCGCTCACACAGCAGCAGCCAAACAAATTCACATACACAGGAAATTTTTGAAAAAATAATACAAAAATAAAATTTTAAATAAAAACATTTAAAAAAAAGAAAACCAAAATAGTAGCAGCCAACAAGCTGAACACAAAACTATGAGACGGCGATGACGGAAGTTTAAGCAAAAAGTGAGTCAAAACTGTGTGGCAAAGGGAGGGGAGAAGAACAGCGAAAACCGCTTCTGACTAAGCAGGACTACTGCCTGACTGCTTAAACAAGCACACATAACAGTCTACTACAAGCAGGACCTCAACTCAGTGACACCATCCATCACGCATGCATTTTTTTTCTCATATATTTATCCCCTTCCACCCATACATATTTCCATATGTTGTAGAAAAGTACTAAAAATATGATTAATACTAAAACAAAGTAAAAAAAAAAAGAAACAAGCAAAAAATAAAAAAAAACTTTTTATATAATATGCATAAATATTCGTATTATGTACATATATAAACATGCATAGTTATGGAAATACTGATGACAACAAAAATGGGGCGCCCATTCTACATCATCATCATCATCATCATTTTCCAAGGGAGTTAACAACTTCATCATGAACTTGTTTTTATTGTTATTGTTGCATGCACACTATTACAGAAAGAAAGCAAACGGATATCAGAACGCGTTGAATATATTTTAAAGTTTTTAGTACATAAGAAATTCCTCAAGAGAAAAGTGGAAGCTAAATTATCTCAAGAGCAGCTTAGCCTGAATAAGTCATCTACACATAAGTAGGGAAAAATAAACAACAACTAGTTGATATAAAGTAGTTAATTAAAATTGAATAATATCCTGTTTTAGTTGCAAGTGGGGAGGTTCAAAAAAGTTATGAAAAGGTTTGGCAAAAGTTATGAAAATAATAATAAATTAAAAGGCACTTATTTCCCTGACTTCTCCAAGTTCATCCACTGCTTTTGTTTTAGGCAATTACGAACTTGTTTGAGTCCTTTGTTCATCACATCATCTGGGTGTGTTTTGTTATAGGTCTTAACTCTTAAAAACGATTTCAGCATACTGTTTTTTTTTAAATTGGAGTAAATTCCACGGAGCGTTTTTAAAGAAATCATGTTTTTTGCATGTAACTGATTTTCCCCAGAACCCATACCCAAATTTACTGCTTTAGTTTGTATATCGAAAATGCAAACCAACGACAGTAAGACACGAGAAGGAATACTTTTTTATATACAAAATTCTATAACTCTAAATTTTAAAAACATTATTGTTTTCAAACGGCTCTAAAAGGTGTATTGCGATTGGATGAAGCGATTTTGTCTTGTGGGATAGATATTGAGATCTTCCTTTTACACTCTGGTGCAGAACTATAATCGGGCATTGATAAAGGTTTTTGTTTTGTTGTAACTTTACGGTAACAAATTTTAAATAAAACGCAGATTTTTACAGCTATACCGTAAGTTGGTTTTTATTTGGTGCATAACTATAATCGAATGTAACAAATTAATATAAACTAGTAAAGATTGGAGCTTCGGCAGGGTACCGAAGCTAAATCCCCCTCTTCCTCCCTCCCCCCCACGACCGTATTGAAGTATAATCGAAGTCTTTAGCTGTCTATAAAATGTCTATAATCTGCTTAATTTTATTTTACCCTTAGCTGCACATAGAGTAATTTGTAGACTACTCATTATGCTAAAAAAATATATGTGCAAAATTTGATTGGTATGTGCAAATTCATACCAACGGTGTAAAATAGTTTGGTTTAAAATTAAAGTGCCACGCCCCTTTTTTAATTCCGCCCAATTTTCTAGATAACTGACTGCTCATTCTTCTAAAGAATATGGAAATTTTGAAAGAAGTCTGACAAAGGCTATAAAAGGCGCTCAACGAAAGTTTTCTATTTTGATGACGTCACTTTGTATGGAAGCAAGGCGTGGGGGACATCCGAATTTGCCAAATATCATAAAGATGTTTCATGTTATATATCAAAGATTACATATGTGCAAAATTTCAAGATATTTCTTTAATTTTTGTGGTTTTTTAAGAGATATTACGCCGCTTAGAATAAAGCCACTTTGTAGGGGAAGTAGTAGGCGTGGTTTGCATCCGATTTTGCTAAATATCATTGATGGTTTATGTTAAATTTAAAAACTTATGTGCAAAATTTCGAGGTATTTCTTTGATTTTTACAGATTTTTAAGAGATTTCACGTTTTAAATAAAGCCAATTTGTATGGGAGGTAGGCGTGGTTTTTATCCGGTTTTGCCATATATCATTAGTGATGGTCTATATTATATATCAAAGCCTTCTTATGTGCAAAATTCCAAGAGATTTATGATTAATGTAAGGCCACTTTGTATGGGAGGTAGGCGTGGTTTTCACCCTTTTTTTCAAATTTCATAGTCAGTATTTATATTGAAGATCAAAGCTTACGTGCAAAATTTCAAGGCATTTCATTAATTCTTTGAATTTTTAACGGTTAAAACAAAGTCACTTTGTATGGGAGGTAGTGACGTAGTGGGTAGAGGGTGTGACTCTTACGCCAGAGAACCCAGGTTCGAATCCTCCATCTGACACAGAACATTTTTTCAATTGAATTAATTTTTCTGTTCGGCCGTCACCTCTCTGCAGACAATTCCAAACCTCAGATTAAAAACTGTCATGAAAAGCTTCTTGAGAACATAAGCCGTTCGGAGTCGGCGCAAAAACATGTAGGTCCAGTTCTCGATCATTTGTGTGCAAACATTTCACATCACACACAACACAATTGATCATAAGAAGCTCGGTCAAAGTCCTTTCAAGGGCTGATATGGCCATTTCGTTGTTTTTTTTTTTTTTTGTATGGGAGGTAGGCGTGGTTTTCATCCGATTTGGCTCATTCTCGAACTTGATCTTAATTTTTTTAGGAAGAAGCTTATATTTTGAATTTCATCGCGATAACTTTAAAATTGCGGCTGTAATCGTGATCACAAATTAACAGGCGGATAGACAGATGGACACACGGGAATCGACTCAGGTAGTGATGCTGATCACAAATATATAACTTGTTCATACCTGTCACGCCTCCTTATTGGCGTTACAAACGTAATGACAAAGTTAATATACCCCTTACGCAGTACGCGTTGGGGTATAAAAATTCTAATAAAGCAAAAAAATTTCATGAAAAATATTTCAAATTAAAATTACTAATAATGTGCAGAACCCCACTGCTATGAGTTAATTCCAAAAGTCGATCTGGCATACTCTTCTCTACGTTTTTTCGAGTCTCCTGTTTTATTGATTCCCATGCTGTAATAATTCTGATTTTTAATTCACTGAAGTTTTCATTTTGATTGCTTATTCTCAGCATAAATTTTAAGGACTATAATTCTCCAAACATTTTCTATGGGTTTTTGTTCTGAGGAGCATGCTGTCCACTTCAAATCGTTGATGTTGTGGGACTCAAGCAATTGCTTCGTCACTCCTCTCGTCTCGTCTCTCCCGCGGACGCATTATCGTGTTGGAATACCCATTCAAAACCACGACTTTATTTTGTTCCAAATTTCAAAGATATATCTATCTTAATAAAGAGTAGAAAATTATTGCTTGACTGGACTTGCTGCTTTTTTGTTTAGATGCCTTTAAATTTTAGGTGCTTAAAAGATTTATCACTAAAGAGATGGTTGTAGCCATTCAGAACTCGATGAAATAAGTATGCGAAGCATTTATTTTTTTTTTCAACTCATTCTAAAGCCAGCTTATCGAGAAGATTTACAGTTCAGCTGTCGTTACAAAATACAAAGAAGCGTGTCAAAGAAATTGTGGCTGTGTAAAGGCAACATGTGCCGCTACAAATGCGCAGTTGTTCATGCCTAATGAAACATTTTTAAATTTTCAACAATTGGGTCTAATTCTGACTTGTGCTGAACTCACATACGCAGTTTGTTTTTCTTCATTTATCCTCAAAGCAAGCAGGTGCTGCCAAACAATTGTTGTATCCGTCGTCCTACACATCAACTTTTCAGCTGTCCTCCCTCTAAAGATTCCAATTTCTATGCTATGCAGCAGCAGCGGCAGCTTATGATAAATGCTGAACAGGTGGTGTTAAGCAAGAAGAAAACAACCACAGCAATAACAACAACTATGATATCATTCAAGCATCTGTTCTATCATATTTTGTCCTGTTTCCTTTTTGATCTTTACTTAAAACGCCTTCTGCTGCACATCGAGTTTGTGTTTTTTGAATTTTGAATCTTAATGCTTTTTATTAATCCTTAAGATCTCGTAGAATATTTATGCTTGTACATGTACTTCCTGGTATAGCCATATTTATGCCTCATTGTTCCATTTTAGTTGTTATAATTAAAGTTAATTATTTGTCTAAGTTTTCTATGTTTCCAAGTTCTTTTATCCTACCATGTCTTTGCTCACTGTCTAACCCCCACCGCCTCATAACAACTCACAGTTTCCCTAAGTATATTAAATCTCAAATGAAGCGCACCAACTGGCAACTGCTTCCTTTAGTTTCCGCTTTTCATCTGCTCTCTGCAAAGGTTCTCTTCTTTTCAAATCTGTTCATTCAATTTAAATTGAAGTGTTTTTGTTTGTGTGTTTTGGTTTTCGTTTTCTACCATTTTGCAAAACTTTAATTTTGAGTGCTATGCAGAGTATAATGCCGCCGTATTTTTCTTCTGAAACTCTACTTCATCTTACCTTTTTGGCTTTATCCGCCCGTCTCTTCTTTTTTTGCTTTCATTTCCATATTTTTGAGTTTTTATTTATGTTAATTTTTGTAGTTTTATTTTAATCTGTGTTTTATTTTTAATGCTTTTCTCCTTTTTGAGATTTTTTTATTTGTTTAAAAATTTTGCTTCTTTCTGCTGCTATTATTTTCGACATGCCAAGCAAAGGAAGTCCTGCTGTTGGCTGCTTCCTCTTGAACCTCCTGCTTCTCCTTATTCGCCAGTTTGTTTCTATGCTGAAGTTGTTGTCATGGCTGAGCATCGCTTGGAATTTATATATATATATATTTGTAGTTTTTTTTTTCCTATACACAAATTCCATTGGCAACCAAACCATCAACCGACAACTTAAGTTTGCTCCCTACAGAGCTTCACTCTGTCTACAACTTTTTTTTTTTTTTGCTGCATTTTATTTAGGTTGCTTCTTTTTATGCACTTTATTAAATTCTTTCGAAAGGATATAGAAATGCTTGGCTTGACTTGGTTGCTGCTTGCTTGGAAGGAAACAAGAGCAGCTATGTTGTGTGCGAAAACATATGATTAAACTTCTTTGGGAAAGAATGGTACTAGTATTTTTTGCTTGGCTTGAACTTGTCATATTATATTTCTTTCTGTGCTTTAAGTGGTTTTTCTCGCTTCCTGGCGGCACACTCTTTATTAAAGATGAAATCTTAACTTACATTTTTGTTTAAGTTTCAGTTCAATTTTATTAGTTATATTATTATTTTATTATATTCAAATTAAGTGAGAAAATTAATTATTTCATTTTCTCCCACTTCTTGATTACCACCCGCCATTTTGAGAGTAGGTTCTGAAATAAGTTTCTTATGGAATCCAATACGTTCAGAAAATCACAGCGAGTGCCGTTTAACCTTCAAATAATGAGTCATCTTCGACTTTAATATCACAATTCTTTTAAGAAATTGATTTTATTTTTTTATTATTATAACTAGTATAAAATCTCGTCCTACGACGGGGTGGAAGTATTTAGAGTAAAAAATATGACAAAACATTTATTGGATTTATAGCTGCTCCGCTATATCTAATATAGCTCAAAATGTAATTCTTTTTTGCCATTATTACAGTGCTTTTACAACATATACTGTCCTGAAAAATGTTCAGCCTGTAAGTATGCACATACATAAAAGACAAGAATGCTGCTCTGTCACTTATAAGTATTAAATTCATTTTCTGTGCATGCTTTCAGGCTGAACATTTTTCAGGACTGTTTATATTGGGAAAGCACTGATGGCAAAAGCAAATGATGGCAAAAAATAATTCTAGTTTGAGCGATCTTAGGTGCGGAGCAGTATGCTTGCCTTGTATTAGTATGTATTAATATATTCTTTGTCTGTTATATGGTAGATTCTACGTTAAGAGCTTCTAGCGGTGGCTAAATCAAAAAACCATACATTAGTTGGAAATTTGGGAAAAACGACAAACATACATAATAATAAACAACGTCTACTTTGTTACCAGTAAATTGCAATACCTAAATTTGCATAGTTTACTTATAACTGCATTTTAACCTTGAAAAAGTATCTACCCTGGCCTGTCCCTTTACTATCTCGCAGTCAGTATAATTTAATAAATTCCTGACTGATTAGACATTTAGATGCATTAGTAATAAGGGTAAATATTTAAAAAAAAAATCAAATTACTTTTATTTTCTATTAAAAAAAAATCCGCAATTTTTATTCTTCGTATTTTAAGTCTCCACCCTGGACGTTTTACGACCTTTAAAAATGTCGATAAGGTACTTGTATATACAATTTTAAATCTCAGAACATTGACTTTGATGTGAAGTTAACAACAAACGAAGCGAAAGCCACTCACGTGCTCTCATTGGCGGACAGTTCGATCACGCCACTGGGCATGTGCGGATGTGTTTTATTCCTTTGTAATTCAAAGTACAACTTTGTAATGTGTATGCCTTTAATTTCTGCGTAGTTTATCGTGTTCCTTCGTTTTTTTTAACAATGGAAACTCTTCTGATTGTGTTAGTTTTTTGATAAAAATATCTCTCCCGTCGTATGCCTCTTGAGATGCCAGGGTAGATACCATAAGTCCAGGGTAGACACGAAACAAGAATAGTATATAAAGGACTGCGCCTTGAAGTGAGCAGAAATGAACTATATTGCGCATCTACATCACATGTGCTTGCCAACCTTTTTTTGTTTTTGCTCAACTCATTTTTTTTGTTTGTGTTCTCTTTGAGGCTCTGGCTTTCATGTCTCTACACTATATAGTATAAAGCAGTGTGGGCCAGCGCATATACACGTGTGCATCGTGAACCCTGTCTGTTTTTGTCGCTCTCACATGTGCGGGTTCTAGCAAACAACTAAATGAACAGTGCAAGTGGTTTTTTGGCCGATACTGGTATAGAATATAGACTATCTCCCCTGGTCCCTTAAAAAACACGTAAAAATAAATTGACTGGCCATCTTAAAGTAGTATACAAAATACTTATGTAATCAAGTACTTCGGAAAAAGACATATTTTAAAATATTTATATTACGACGCCTTTCCTAATATCAGACAACCTCTTAACGTTGAATCACCCATATCCTTTATTTTTCCGCCATCTTGAGCTTGTCCATCTACCAAAAACATATTCAAGTATAGATCGTTTGCAAAAATTTCGTTACGAAAAGTATGGATATGGGATAAATTTCGAATTCTGTGAGTATGAAAAATGTTTTTCACGTCTTTTCTTATATTTCCCATTTTTGCAAAAACAAAAAACATCTTATCAAGACTTAAATATTCAATGTAATAAATATCAGGTGTAGTTAAAATAAATCCATTTTTTGCATGACATTTAAGGCTTTATTTAGCATAGTCAGAATGACCCGATTTTGTTCAAATATGCACCGTTTTTGTTCAATACCGTGTCATTTTTTAGTTAGTTTCATTATGCCTTCACAAGGTTCTCTTGAGGCAAATGTTTTATTAGCAAAATCATTCGCTATACACAGGAACAGATGGTAATCACTTGATGACAGGTTCGGACAATAAGCAGTATGCATAAAAACCCAACCGGTTTGTGGCCTGGCGTTGTCCTAATAAAACACAATTCCTCTCCTATTGATCAAAGCTGGCCGCTTCTGGGCGTTTGCTTCCTTCAGACGGTCCAATTGTTGATAGTACAGGTCCGAATAAAGAGTTTGACCGTAGGGAAACAGCTCATATTAGATGATTCTACGGCAATTACACCAAACATACAGCAACATCATCCTGACCGTCAATCCTTGCTTACCCACCGTTTGAGCTGACTTGCCGCGATTCCAGCACGACTGTATTCGTTTCCGTTGTAAATGACTCAATTTTCATCATCAGTCACAATTCGCTTCAAAAATGGGTTGATTCTTTTGTGATTCAGCAACGATTCGTAGATAGAAATTCGGTCCTTGAGGGTTTTTTTTGTGTTAACTTGTTGGGCAACCACACAACATCGAGCTTCTTTTTTATCCAGCTTAAGATTACTAAAGCCATATTTTGGAAAAATAATGGATTTCTTTTTAATAAACCTGATAATTTGAATGTAAAAAAATATTCTTTGTTATATGCTATTCCACCTACCAAAAAAAATTTCAAGTATAACACGTTTGCTAAAATTTTGCTACGAAATAGTATGGATAAGGATAAGATTCGAATTCTATGATTCTGAAAAATGTTTTTTTCTACTTTAAATTCAACATTTTCAAATGAAAACACTTTTTGTAGTAAGCATTGAATAGTAATAATAGACATCGAACTTCGGAATCCTATTTGATAAGACAACTTATCTCTGGTGTGCTAAGGAGCAATTCTTTCGGACACTTGAATTGATTTTAAAATCATTTGCTTTATTTCTCTTATTATACAATTCTATATCAAGACATATTCTATATCAAGCAGACGTTTAAAAAACCTCTGAAAAATACTGAAATCATAAGCATTCATGAAATCATATACTTGCAGATCTTTGATCGAATCGAGACTTATTCGATTTATAAAGTTTCTAGATCCAAAATACAAGCTTAAAAGACGAATTCTCAAACATTTTTTCAACAATATATATTTGCATAGCTTCATAAAAAAAAACAGCAAAACTATTTTTGTCCAGCAAAAAATAGTCGTTCAAGGAGAGGTGGTATCAACCAGAATGCTACAGAGAGCAGTTCTCAACAAAGGACAATAGAAAAAGTAACTGTTAACGAAACGAGATTCAAAGATTGACCTGAAGCAAGGACATGAGCTTAAATCTAAGACGATACATTTTCCAACAAAATAAATATGAAATTCAATTGACAATTAGTTTTGTTGTAGTTCTGATATTCTTATTTTTAACCATATTTCTAAAAAAGACAGCTGATCGCAAGAGAATTGAGCGCCTTTGGAACGGGTTAGTGCAGCTAAATTTTTTAAAGCCAAACCAGAAAGCAACAGAAGGCAATTTGAAGAAGTACATCAGGCAACACAAAAGCGAGGCTCAACAAATAAAGCACAGCTGCAAATACAAGAGTGGCAGCACGAGACAATTTAAGAAAGGAAATCAAAGAACGAACTCAAAAAAAAAAAGGTTCGGGCAAAACTAAGAAAATCCAGATAAGAAGACAGCAAGATTTAAAGCAGAATAATAAGCTAGGCTTAAGCAGTATGAAGTAAGTATTTAACAAAAACATTCTTAAATCGAAGGAAACACAAATTTTTGGGGGGCAAATATGAAATTTCCTATTACGGAAATATTTAGTCTCTTTATAGAAAAAGCAACGGTGCAAGAAAGATGCCCACATTAAAAAAAAAATTTATGCTGAAGAAACAAGCGGTGGCGGCAGCAGGCAGCAGACAGCATCTGCTTGGATACAATTGACAAAAAAAAAACAAATTACAGCTCAACACAGAAAACGGAAGACACAATAGTGGAATCCAAAACAACGGCAGAAGGACGCAGATACATGCAACTAGCAGGCGTCGATGTTGAATTATATAAAACATATGTTAAGGATGCTATTGCAACATACAGCAGTTTTTTTTTTTTTGGGGTGGATCAATTTTAATTTATTTGACATATTTATAAAAATTAATACACAACAGCTGTATAGATAAACGGGAAGCAGATATTGAAGAAAGATTCTTGCAAAAACAACGGCAAGGTTAAAATTTAGGTAAGCCACGAAGACAAAAAAAAAAAAACACGATATTCTAATTAGTTTCAAGCACTACAATCTTAACTGAAATATTATTCTGCCATATATTATTCAATATAATATTGGGCGGCAGCACTGTGAGTCCATTGGAGTATGATAGGTGGGTACAGTACATTAATTTTGAAATTTTCAGTTTTTTCCAGTCAACGTTAATGTAAAAATGCCAATAACTCAAAAATTATAAAATCGCTTTTAAAAAATGGGTCATGTCCAAATTAAGCTGTTTATATCAAAGTAACAGAAAATTGTATTTCACTCAGCAGTACTTTTTTCAATAAAAAAAAATATTAGTCTTTTGTGATGGTCCGTGTTAAAAAGGTTATGAATTACGCGAGAAAATATTTTTCATTATTTTTAGAAGTTCATCTGAAAATTTATTAAGTTTGATTAATGTTTTATTGTTGAGATTAATGTTGAGTAGACATATTATGTATGAACTCCACAAAACCTTTTCGCATTTTTTATATTTTGCATATTTGTGGTTGTTTTTTTTTTAAATGATTTTTTATATATTTTCTAAAATCTGTATTTCCGGCACACACATATCCGAGGAATGGATAATCTGTACAAAAAAAAAAAAAAAAGATTCAATTAACTATATGTTTATTCCAGGGACCGTAAATAACTATTATCGCTATCAATCAATCATTTTATAGCCATTATTTTTAGATCAATATTTTTTCGATCAGAAATAAGTTATTTTTTTATGGTTATTTTTTCAATCAGAAATTTCAACCAGATATAAAAATCATTTTGTGTTCTTTTTTTTAATCAGAAATAAGTTATTTTAGATCGATATTTTTTCGATCGGAAACATGAGTAGTTATTTCTTAATCGTTATTTTTTTTCGATCAGAAATAAAAATCAACCATTGATCTATTTTTTTAACACAAATAAAAATGATTTTTTATCGTTATTTTTCGATAAAAAATAGAAGTTTTTTCAATCAGAATACGTGATCGTTTTTTTTTTATCAGAAATGAGTTATTTTTTAATCGATATTTTTTAGATCAGAAATAAAAATCAATCATTGATTGGTATTTTTCGATCAAATTAAAACATTATTTTTGACCGATATTTATATCGATTAAAAAAAATGGCATGTATGTATGTACCAGAGATCTGCAGCAAGTCATTATAAACATAGTTGACTCGAGTATATACGCATTAATTTGGCTTCTACTTCATATTCAGACTTATCAAAAATGTTGAAGCATTCATAACACGCAACTTAAATCCAATGCTTCAAGAGTCATACTCTGACTCACAGTCGAACGTAGTCGGTATGATTCTAACTTCATTTCAATAAGTACAACATGCACAAGCACTTCAAAGGAATGATGTGTTTTTCAGGGTTACCAGCTCTGGTATAAATTAAGAATTTTAGTTTGATAAATGCTATTATTGAATTGTTCTAATGCTATTGACTATATGGTAACACTTCCTATAAGTTACTTATATAATTATTTTGCTGAATTTAAATAAACAAACTTTATTAAATTGAAATTTATTTTTATTATTTCTTTTGGAGAAGTTCCCTTTATATACAAGGTGTGTTATTTTACTTTTACACCATTTCGTGAAACGCACAGCGAAATTCTATAAAAAAGTGTTTACTGCATCTTAAAATCCAATTAAATGTATTTCGTTATAAAAAATTCTATGGTAACCCTGCTTCTCTTCTAACAGCGAGCGTAAGTTCAAAAACAGCCACTGCGTTTGACTGGAAAAACTCGCACGCATTCCTAATGAACTATGGGACTTTAGCTTGAGCTTTGAGTACTTTGTTTGAGCTATGGGTTTTCGGTATGATTTATAACAAGATCTTTGATGTTGCAGAGTATTTGGTAGACTTTGACGTTCGATTGACGAATCAAACATTGAACTATGATTTTCTTTCTGTAGCAAGAGTGCTTCGAGTAGTAGTGGTGGTTTTTGTTTGAAGTGCAAGCACTACAACTCGGTTTTGCATGAATCACTATAAGTCGCAAAAACGTGACTCGTTGCAGATCTCTGGTATGTACACTACGGTGGTCGTTATTCAAAAGAATTTTTAAATTAAATTTCTTTTAACTACGTCTTTCTTTTAATGCCATCTCTACTTTCATATCTACAACTATGTAATACTACTTTTTTCTGCTACCATTTTCTGCCAATATTTTGTCTACTACTTCTACTAATACTTCCTACTACTATTTAATACAACTGTTGTCTATTTATGTTCTATTATTTTGTATTACTTTTTTCTACTAATTTTTTTTACTACTATTTCTACTTTCATGTCAACTAATATTTGATACTACTATTTTCGACTACTACTATTTTCCACTATTTCCTTGTTCAAATCTTTGTCCTTGTCCTTATTCAAATACTTGTCCAAGTCCTTAACCAAATCCTTGCGCAAGCCCTTGTCCTTGCGCAAATATTTATCCTAATTCTTGACAAAATCCTTGTCCAAATACTTTTTTAAATACTTTCCAAGTCCATGTCTATAAAATATTGTCCTTATCCTTGTCAAAATCGTTCTTCAAATTCTTGCCCAAGCCGACTTGTTTGTATGACAGCAAATGTGGGTTCGAAGAGTGGGTCCGTTTTATCTTTATTTTTGATATGCTTAACTAAATATTGATTTGATTAAAATTTTAATGGTTATTGTTTCAATCAAAAAATAATTTTTTTTTCTCATTGAAAAAATAACGATTGCAAATGATTTTTATTTGTGATCGAAAAAATAACGATTAAAAAAACTTTTACTTCTGATTGAAAAAATAACAATCAAGAAATAATTTTTATTTCTGATCGAAAAAATAACGATTAAAAAAAACTTTTATTTCTGATTGAAAAAATAACGATCAAAAAATAATTTTTATTTCTGATCGAAAATTAAAAAAAAATTTCAGGCACGATTTACTATGCACTTTGAACCAGAGTGTGATTTGTACTTAATTTGGAGCTCATTTAAATTTGTTTAGTTCAATAATTTTGGAATCTTTCAATAAACCTTCGAAGTGCCACTCCGCAAGTCGAAATTGATTTTTGAACAATGGTGATTCGAGTTATGAAAGTTTGACTGTACAACATTTTAGCAAAACGAATGTAAAGAAGTTCGTCAATATTTTCATAATATACACACACCAAAAATGCAATTGTAAAAAATAGAAAAGAAAAAAAAGCTCCAACTGAAAACTACTTAAGAGAAAAAAAATGCCTAGTTTAAAGCCAGAAACGTATGTGTGAGGACAAAAACTTAAAAACGAGCGTGGCGTTTATATGAGAACTCGTTGACCTCCTCCTCTTTTGAAGTGGCCAGAAGTAGCAGACGATGGTCCTCATTATAATGATGATGATGATGAGGTTGGACGTGCAGGCAAATTGTAGGCGCTAAGTAGTAGGCTTTTTGCCTCATGAAAAGTTGTATTCTTTTCAATGCTGCTGTTTTTTTATGACAATATTATTTAGTTTTTTAGTATATTTGATATTATTCAGCTCTTGGCCTAAACTCTAGTGTTAACAATTATAACATAAGCCATAAATAGAAACACTACCTTTTTTAAAGAAGCAATTTTCTCCTCCAAGGTTTTCACCAATTGCCTTCCGAGGTTTTCTTAACATCTTTAACAGATTTTCAAACAATAATAGTTGTTTTTTAATGTGCATTTGAATGTTAACTCAAGAATTTATTTATGAAGTCCACACTGGTTGACCTTGTATGGATAACTCCATTAATATACAAGCTATGAGCATGAAATTTGGTACACAGATTAGTTTTAGGACTAGTAACAACCTTACAAAAATGAGCTGCATTGACCACTTCCACGCCCACTTCCAGCATACTAAATATTTACATGGTTGTTTTCCATTTTCAAAAAATTATGTGCAGGATTTTTTTTTTAGTTAAGCAACAACCACAGGAAATGTGGGCGGACTTAGGCAATTGCCACGCCTGTCTCCCATTATAAAATTTTTAAAGAAATATGTGAGTATGCTAACATAAAACAAAGAGAGTTATAATAGTCTATGCCATAGAATTAAAAAAAAGATGGTGCACAATAAAAGCTGTTGATAAGATGATAAAGGAGGTGTAAGCCCTTGACCAATAAACATTTTTATGTTTGGACTTCCCATCAAAACGCCCCCTCCCCCTCTTTTAGAATAAAACAAATTTCCGAAAATTATATGAACGAAAAAGATACATTCAGATGTATACATTACCATATGAATTTGAAGCATTTACGAAAAATATTAAAAGTTATTTAAATAAGTTATAGACACAAAAAAAGAAAACATCGAACAAAGATTACGTCAAAACGGGCGCATTTGGGCGGCTTATTTCTTTTGAATTAAAAAATACATACAATAAGTCAATAACAAAAAAAAAAATTGGGAGGGTACATTGAGGAAATCTATTTTGAAATCTAATCAAAAATATTATCCTAAAAAGTAAGGGTTTTGGAAACAGAATTTTATTTTTGTAACCAATTGATGCAGTTCCATAAAAACTGTACACAAATGATACTCTTAACTTGTTGCTGAACTTACATTATAAATTTCTTTCACTTTTTGACATAATAATAATATTTTTATTACAATCTTTAATATTTTTCGAGCAACGCTTTTCTCGTACGCCAACATCTAATCTAACCTCAAAATTTTGAAATTGACTGCAAAGAAATAAATGTTTTTGCAGTTCCGTTAGCTTTAGATATTTTTCTATACAGAACAGTGGTAAAGATCATATTTTTATACATGAAATTTTTTATTTTTGGCATATGGGTTGAACCACTGTGCAGTCGTTCGAAAATTAACAAAGATATTTGGGAAAAAGAACAGTGCTGTGGAAATGTGACACATTCCCCCATCCATTTCTAGTTATTATGAAGTAAATTCATCAATCAGACTAATACATTATAAGAATTTCACATTACCGAAGTCTTGGCAACAAATTCAACAAAAGATAACATGAGTTGATATTTTTTTTTTTTTTTTTAATGCACTATTATTCACGTCAGGTTGACTCAATAATTACACAGTACATTAGCACACATAACAGTCAGTAGTATAGAAAAATTTATTTAATTTCAATATAGTAAAAAGGATAATTGGTTTAAAAGGAATTATTACCCATAGCAGAGTATGGTAGTACACAGGAGGGAGGCAGCACCTAATGTTGTGTATCTGCCACATTAATATATGTTATAATAAAAAGAAAATAACTATATAAAGGCAGGCATGTGTCAGTGTAATGTGGTCGAAAACAGTAGCAAACATGACTACAATTAAAGAATATTATGATTATTGCACCGATATCGACGACCACACGAGCAAACGAACGGTGGGTCATCAGGTTCGCTAGTGCTAGTATAATTTAGTTGAACGCAGAAATGACATTAAAAATACGACCACCAGATTCCTATCTCACACCTTTTGCTACACGTTAAAAAAATAAAATAAAACTTATGACAACAAACGTCTGTCCAACTCTATCCAACCAACAGTGAATGTTCAATGCTTAAGTTATTAGTAAAAATTGCTCAAGGATAAATGCTGGCGTTGGTATTATTATTGTTGTCGCCGTTGTGGCGCTTTGGTTGCGTGTGCTTTATACAAGCTAGTTTGATGGTTTTCATTGTTGTTGTTATTGTTGGTGCTAATGTATTATGTGTTGTGCTAGGTATAACAAGCGGGACAAGTAAATAGAAAATTCATGTTTTTCCACTGAAGTTTTTTATAGTTTGAGATTCAAGGATTTTTTTCCTAGAAAATTTAAATTTTCATATTATTTAGGGCCAGTTTTTCAGTACAAATTTAAAGTTTAGTTAAATTAAACCGAGTTTAACTCACCAAAATTGGACGTTTAAACTCGGCTTAACTAGATATTTTAGCATTCGTTGAATTTAAATTGATTTAAATTATCATATAATGTGTTTCTTTTTTGCCTAATCCGAGCTTAAACGTTCAATTTTAGTGAGTTAAACTCAGTTTGATTTAACTAAAGTTTAAACTCGTACTGAAAAATTGGCCCTTAAGAGTTACCATATTAAACTAGTTTCGAAATTACGAGGGCATGATGAAAAGTCCCTAAAATGATTTAGCACATGGTCTAAAAAATTTAACCAACTCGCAAAGTTTTAAATAGAGACCGCCCAACAAAAGAATGTCACGTGTTTATATGAAAAAATATCATGAAAGTACGAAAAAAGATGACCTAAAAATGAAAGAGTATTATTTGAGAAGCACTGCGATACATTTTGGACAGCACTGGAAAATTGGCAACTTTTTATCAAATTCGGAAATTAAGTGTCGTATGTAATAGCAGAGTTATGATATGAACGAGCCAAAACACGTGCAAGCAAAGCAACTGTCAAAAATTAACTGAACACTCAAAATAGCCAAACTTGTCGGCTTAAGTGAGAGACATAAGTAACAACATACCACAAAAAAATCGAATATACGTACCTAACACGCGGAAATTCAAAATTCGCGATATTTTTGGAACACACCTCGTATTTGACATTTCTTCCTGAATTTCGTCTCAAACATTCGTCCCAAAAAAAAAAAGCTAACGCTATAAAATTCAACGTCCTCCAATATTAACCTGCTATGTGCCCAGTTTGTTTGAAATTTTGACTTACACAGTGGAATCAATGTAGCTTTCTAAAGTAATGGATAATCAATCTTTGGTGCAATCATCAAAATTTAAAGTCAAAATTTGAAGTACAATAAAAAATACAATAAAAAAGAAGTATATCAATACACTATTAAAACAAATCTACACTAATATATAAAATTGAAGTGTACATTTTTGTTTATTATGAATGATTTTTATGAGATAACTTTAAAAATGTCATATTTGTGTCAAAGCGCAGTATAGGATTATTTTCATTTTGAAATTTTAATAATAACAGGTCTGTTTAGTTAAAGTCACGTCACGAATTACTTGATCGTTTTATTTTCATGCATTTGTGTTGCGAGAGTTTCAATAAACTCCATGTTGCTCCCTACTTTTCTCTTTTTCTGCTCAGCTAGCACAACACTACATAAAAACAGACGAGTCTCGCGCAAGGCGAAACATGAGATACATATAAAAGCAGCGCTGAGAGCTGCAAAACAAAAGAATAAATGCTTTTTATTTCGTTTGACATGCATCCTCTTAAGGGTTGAGGTCACACGGTGATCGTTTGAACGACGTTAAACATTTTTTGTTGCTTTCAATGGAAACTGTCAAAAAAGCAGTGAGAGCGGATAATGAAATTTCAGAGCAATCAAAATTTGTTAATTTTTGAAGGCAAGGCGATTGACTACCATGTGCTTAGCGTGTTGAGAATTTTTATATATGAAGTTTTGCGCTCTTTCTCTTTTCACACTCATTCAAAGAGTAACAAAAACGTGTTAACGCCCTTAATGATAAAAAAAATCCGTGGTAAAGCCGCGGACCACTGTGACCTGCAAGTATTTTGTATAAATCAAATGTCCTCAATTATTTAACATTCAATAACTAACATTGCAATGAACATATTTCGATGCATACGTTTTAGATCCTCTACAAATCTCACTCGAAATTAGTCTTGTATTTTTTTTTTTTTAAACATGCAATAACAATAGAGTTCAGCTACTACAGCTTTTTCGCACTTCCTCAGCATTAACCAATTCAAAACCACGACCCAAATAGCATTGAAAAAAAATATCAACGTTATGATATATTATATGTGTTAAAATTTATGTAAGAAAGAAGTTCTTGAGAATCGAATACACTTACTATGCGTTGGTGTAAATATACGATATCAGCAGATTTTATTCGCTCACTTAAAGATTGAATTTTTAACAGTTTCAAACGATCCTCATAAGGAGGAAGGTCTAATATGCCAGCTCCACTTAAGCCTCTTAAAGCAAACCGAACAAAACGTTTTTGGATTCTTTCTATTCGATCAACATGCACATTGTAAGTTGGAGACCAAACTTGACTTGCATACTCTAAGTGAGGGCGCACGATTGCATAATACAATGTTGTAGTTGTAATCATGCTATTCAATTCTTTGACCCATCGTTTTATAAATACAAGCATTGAAGATGCTTATTTACAAATATTATCAATATGAATGTTCAACGATAGCTTAGAATAATTTTTGAATAGTATTCAAAAGTGAAAATTTTTTAGCATATTTAGACCTGATTTTCGCTCCCTCTACGTGGAGTTCATTATCTTAGACACAGATCTGTGAGGCAGTCTATGGGTCCGGATCGTACATTTTTATAAATTCTAAGTAAAAGCATACTTTAGCAGTTTGCCTCATTATTTTCGCTTTCTTAATGTCGATTTCAATATATTGGACGAGCTCTTTTGATAGCTTTTGGGACGAAAGCATAATAGCTGAATATTGCTGAATTCAAATTCGCAAAGATTCCAGGGTAAACAAAGAAGCTTCAGCAAAAAAGCTGTATTTTCCACCAGACTCATGTAAACTTTCATTGATTTTTGAATAAATTCTAAATTTTTTGTACGATTTGCGCAGTTAAAATTAAAATGTTTGTGAAATAATGAAATTTCATCTTAAATATTAATAATGTAAAAATGTAAAAAAAAAATTTTTATTTATTTATAATTCAGACTTTTAAAAAAGGCAAAAAATATCCTTTTTTTTTTGGTCTGTAACTGCTTCAAATCAAATCGATAAAAATAAATCTCCACTTTTCAAATCGAAAAGAACAAAATTACCTTTCAAACGGTATACAATTTTTGCACGTCAAATGAAAATTGATGGAGATGTGATCGAATAACTAAAAACAGGATCAAAAATCGTGTTTTTTAAAGATATCTCGAAAACGATTCTTAGGAACAAAAATGCATCGGAAAAACTGTATGGTTTCAAACGTTGTATTACCAACTTAAAAGATGAACACTGTTCGGGACGTTCAAAAACCACAACTGTCTGATGTCAGACAGATCTAGAAGCAAAATTTGGTCATACCCGATATTAAATGAGGGGTATGATATGAATATTTTGTTCTTCAGTTTTATTAAATAAATGTGGTGAACGTACTCTTTAAGCTTACAACCATTTGGAAGGAGGGACGAAGGATGAATGAATATTTTTCTCAACTATAACACCGCCATATCATAGCAAAGCAGGAGCTATCTTGAAAAAAAAGTGTGCACGTGATATTGACATAAAATCCTAGTCGAAAAGAGAAAAAAATTGGACCAACACGTTGAGATGAAGCAAAAAAAAAAAAGACATGCGAACAACGTAACTTTAACGCAGTCAGGTAACTTGTTATGTATGTAATAGGAAACTGAGCGGCAAACGAACGCAAATGTCAAATGCATGGAACTCTAAAAAAATATATACAGACACATACACAGACAATAGCAGATATACATATTTTTATTCTGAGTGCATAGCAATGCGTGTGTAATATATACAAACACGTTTAACACATCCTGTCCTATACTCCCCGAATTCCAAAGGATGTGGCAGGAAATGTTTGTGCGTTTGTGTGTTGCGACGGCATCGATAACGTCAATTGCTTCTAAGGAAACGCTTTTGTAGGTAAAAACAAACACAAAGCTGAGTGAGTTGGTGTGTGTGTGCACGTGTAAGTTGTTTTTTTTTTTTTTTTTTGTTATGACAGTCGCAGTCGCGCAGCTGTATTTCTTCTGTGAGTTGCTGCTGCTATTACTATTTCTCATTCGGTTGTTATACAAAGGTTTTCATTTCAAATTGTTTTTCATTAAATTGTTTTTGCTTTGCACACGTTTAACACAAAAGTGGATATCTGTGCTTCATGGGTGATTTTTCCAGGATGTTGATGGATGGCAACACAAACAGGTTAAGCAAGTGATCGCTTATGCCAGGACTTAAAGCGGAAACAGCAATCATATGAATTATATTATTCATGAGCACATGAACAAATATGTAACGCATTATTTTACATTTTCCAAATACGCACACTCCATAGATGGATTGGATGGATGCAATTGCAGTTTAAAAATGGCACTAATTTGCATTTTGACGTGCGTGCTGCCATTTTTAGCCAACCAACTTATACGAAACTAAATACCTATGTATTCAGAAAATTGTATTAAAAACTTCTTGATATAATAAAAAATAATACATATAAAATATTTTAGGGACAATGAATGATATGAATTGTAGGGACAACGTTTAGGCAGGCAGGCCACAGTCGTGCATTTAATTAATCAGGTATTTGAGCAAGCAACTCACTCAATAATAATTCACTTCACCCTTGAGTTGGCTTCAGCGTGTGCCGATCAGAGTAAAGCAACCCATTTCACCCTTAAACACCCGCCCACCTCAAGCCACTAGAGCTAGTGTGCGCGCATAAATAAGCAATAAAAAATTTATTGTTACTCTTGTTGTTGTTGTTGCTGGTGTAGTTTTTATTGTATTCCTGGGTACGTCTGACACACTCGTGAGTGACGTTCGTGTGTGCCGAGGTGCATTATTCGAATTGATTGACTGCCTGCCTGACAGTTGTTTTTTTTTTTTTTTTTTGTGTTTTCGCTTGCTCATGAACATGACAAATAAATATTCCCGATTGCATAAAAATAGAAAAGCTCCATTAAAGAAAAACAACGAGTATAAAAAGGGGCTGAGTAGACCTGGAAAGTTGGCGAATGGTGGAAGTCAGTCAACCAGCCAATAAGTTAAAATAGAGAAAAAAGAACTAAATAATATAAAAGTGAGGCGGGCATCGAAGCGAAAAATTGTTGTTGTTGTTAAGTGCTTTAAGCCAAATAGTAAGCATTAAAAAGAATCAGTTGTGGTGGGCACCTTTTCAATAGTCCAAATGACAATACATTAAATAATCATTAAATTATATTATGATTATAAGTGATCAATAATAATTAAAAATAATTAAATAGGAAGTGGGATGTAGTGCGAGTTGTCGTCACTCTTCATTTTATCATATAATTTGGATATTTTAAGTAGGTATTCATACAAAATGTTAAAGAAACAGCAAGTGTGTTAAGGAATTAAAAGAAAAATGAAATGAAAAAGAAAAGCTATTTACATGTTGAAGATGAAAGTCAGTGGGGAGAAGGCGAAATGGAAAGAAACAATAAACGCGGCACGGAACAATGTTAGTAGGAAGACTGTCCTGCTATGTAATTCAAACTTGAATAAATTAATGAAAGAGTTCCCCGTTAATAAATTAATATTTATTTATTTAAAAGTAATATTTAATATTTATTTATTATTTATTAGATTGATTTATTAATATTTATTAAAAAGTTAATAAATTATTTACGACAAATTATCGTTTTACGTAAAGAATGTTTTTTGTATAAATCAACATGGCTTTATATCTGGAAAATCAACAGCCACAAACTTAAATAATTTTTGTTTTTTTATAGTTAGTAATTTCTCTAATTTACAGACTGATCCCTCTAAGAAAAATAAACGTAACGCATTTTCCGAAACAAAACCGTACCGTATACGAACCGCCATTTCACTAACACTTGCATAGTTTTTCTTATTAAAACAAGACGAAATTATTTCAACGTAAAACTCTTTGTAAACGTAACGCTTTTGCAACGCCTTAGCGTTGTAGTACCAATACATTCAAATAACTACTTTTTTTTTTGTCGAATTCTCTTATTCCAAACTTTACATATACGGCACGTTTTCGTAGTCTTATATGAGAAAATTACTTTGCCTGCGCTATGCTGACGTGCCGTTTTTCTTAGAGGGATGTCATCTTTACGAACTTCGCTAAAGCGTTTGATAAGGCCAATCGCGAATCTCTTCTCCTAAAGTTTTCTGCTCTTGGATTTCATTCAAGTCTTAGTTCATGGTTAAAATTCTATCTCCTTAATCGATGGCGAAACATTAAAATCAATGAATGCTTATCTTCCGCCTTACAGGTTACATCAAGTGTACCTTAAGGAAGTCATCTTGGCCCACTTTTATTTGGTCTCTTCATTAATGACCTTCCTCTAGTCATTGAGCACTCAATATGTCTTCTTTCAATCTGACAATGATTTTAGACTTCTTCACATGACATCAATTCAATTAAATGGGACAATGATTTTAGACTTCTTCAACATGGCCTTACCTCGGTCGCTACTTGGTGCTTTATTAATAATCTTCCCCTTAATATTTCAAAATGCACTCTCTCTCCTTTTCTAGGTCTTCCTCCCCTTCCTATTAGAATTATTCTATTAATTACTTCTCTTGAACACAAACACGTGAAAACAAAACGATCAAGCAATTCGTGCGTGGCATCGGGAATGATTTCTTAAAAAAATTAATACTTTAAGTAAACATACTTTTTATTAAAATTTTTAAATAACAATACCCCTATGCTGTGCTGTAGCGGAAATATGACAATTTAAAACTTATTTCATAAAAATCTTTACTTTTTTACTTTACTTTTTGAGTTTACTTGGAAACAAAAATGTTGCACTTCAATTTTATATAATAGTATAGATACAACATTCAATCTGTTCTACCGAAAAGTTGACTATAACGACACATTTACCTCCGCAATTTAACTCTGAGGTACTATATAATAGATCAAATAATTAATAATTATAAATGTTGTCGAGATTTTAGTTTAAATGCTAATTAAACTGATTAACTCTGTCCAGGAATAAATAGAAGCAATCAAAACCTTTTCAACGATATCTTCAAAAGGAGGAAAGCATAAAAAATTATGAAGTTATTTGAATTTTTTGTGAAATTAACAAAAAAAAAATATCAAAAAATGCAGTTTTGAAGAACTTTTTCGGAACTATTATTTGACTTTTTTTTTTTTAACAACCACACCAGTCGAAATTTTTATGAAAAATATGATTTTTGGCGGTTATTTAAAAATGGTTTAACTCACTGGCAGTTATCGTGACAGCCAAAATATTTTGGGAATCATCATCAAATAGACCAAAGTTCGAGCCGATCGACTTCCAATACAGCAAAACAAATAAAAACATTTAAAGGATCTAAAGGCGGTAATTTTACCTAAGTATCATTACTTTTACGATAATCTTAGCCAGACGAATTTTTTATCTCTTGCTTCTAATATTTGTACTAAGTTTTCATATGAAATTCACAAACATTAAAACAAAACTAAGTCCTTGAATAAAAAATAGTTAAAAATGGTTCCAAGCATAAATTTGTTCTTAAAAAAGCTTATTTTGAATAGTGCAAAAGTGCCTATCTGCACATTTTATCTTACATAAAGATTTAATTTTGAATGCAATATTGTCATAGTAGCAAAATAACGCGAAATATAAGAAACTTTTTAGTTGTGGAGTTTAATAGACACTTTTTGTTAATATTGAAGAAGATGGGTTCATCAAAATTGTTGCGAATTAATGAATAAAAATTTTTCGCTGTCCTAAAAAATTGTGTTTTTGTAGATAGACAATTTTGAATATAAGCCTTCGACATGAAAGCTTACGTTTAGGTTGGGAAGCGACAACCAAGGTTTTTATTATTCACTAGCAGGACCCATTTCAGCGCAATCGACCCAGATTTAGAGTATTAATGATTTCTTAAAAGTGAGCGTAATTATAGTGCCACCACGCCCATTTTTAGTTCAGTTGCAGACAGTGAGCATACAAACTTAATTACCAAATTGCAGTCTTATACGACCAAAACCGTCTGAAATAAATAATTTTCATTGATTTGTGGGCGGTGAAAGTGGACGTGGAAACCCAATTTTGGTACAATTGTCGAAAGTAACCATACTAATTAAATTACAAAATTTTAATCTCGAACAATAGAAAGTCTGAAATATTGCATTTTTATTGATTTGTGGGCGGTTAAATGAGGCGTGGTTAAAACTAAGTATGCAAAAACCCAATCTAGGACGTAAGTAATACACGTTTTAAGTTTGACCGAAATCCGTTCAGCCCTTTGGATTTGTATAAAAGTCAAACAAACAAACAAACAAACAAACAAATAAACAAACATAAAATGATTTTTATTAATACACAGCGCGGCGACAAATAACTGTTGCTAAAGTTTTTTAAAAATAAAGACGACCGTTACTGACTTTTTGAAGAAAATGTATTATTTTTATTTCAGCACTTATTTTATTTAGTTTTTAATTATTAATTTCAAATCTTTCACCATTAAATTTTTTTCCAGCCGTAAACGCTTTGGGAAAGCAGCGCATGCGACACGCACGACTTCGTCTGGTATTTCGTTCCATATTTTCTAAAGGCGTCGCTTGAATTGTTCTATCTTTAGGTGTTTTATTTTCTTCATTTTGTCCAACATGAAGCCCCATATACAGAAATCCAATGGATTCAAAACAGGGGAAGAGGACGGCCAATCTTCGGCCGAAATAAAACACGGAAGTTCGTTCTTATACCAGCTCTGAACAATCTTAGTCTTGTGAGTTGGAGCGGAATCTTGCTGGAAGCAAAATCGTTCACTACCAAATAACTGCATGGCGTGGCAACATATGCTTAATAAAAAGCACAGGACCTTGCCTTTTTCTGAAATTTCCCCCCATACGATAACGGATGATACGTTTTGATACCGTTCGACAGCTTTTTTATGAGTAGGGATATCAGCCATATTTGGTGCATAAACGCGATCATTTTGAGCGTTATGACTGTCTTGTAAGTCGCCGAAGGAGTTGTTCGCATCTTTTCCTTCTCATTTATTTTTGACACTCTGTAAGACCGTGAATTCGCTTTTTAAAAGCATTCATTTTCAATTTTTTTTAATAATATTTTGTATGGTTTTGTGGCACACACCCATGTCTCTGGCGATCATTCTTGCCGAAACAACGCAATTTCGACGTATTCGCCAGCGTACTTTCTTCACCATATCTGGAGTTCTCACGGTACTATTGCGACCAGTCTTTTTTGCAATTTTAGAGCTTCCAGTTTTCTTAAATCGCGCGATAGTACGAGATTCAAACATTTTGTTTACTTTAAAATTTTTTAATGATTTAACAATCTCATAAGGCTTTGCACCCTTCAAATGTAGTTTTAACTACAAGTTCTCGTTAAGCGTCCATGCTTCTCAAATTTTTTGCACTGAATCATTTCTTTGCCTTAGTTACTTACTTACTTAGGTGGCCGTAACAACCCGTGTACGGGTTTCGGCCGACCTCATCAGCTCTCGCCAGGCGCCTCTACTTTGCGCGCGTCTTCTCCAATCGGATACACCAAGTGCGGTTAGGGCTTCCTCAGCCTGGTCCATCCATCGGAGGCATGGTCTTCCTCGTCGTCGTCGACCAGCGACCCTCACCTCGAGCACCTTTTTCGCTGGAGCTTCGTCGTCCATACGATGAACATGACCCAGCCAGCGTAGTCGCTGCACAGTTATACGCCGAACTACGTTAATGTCTTCGTAGAGCTCATACGGTTCATTCGGATGCGATAGTCATCGCTGACTCGAACAGGACCGAAGATTTTGCGAAGAACTTTTCTCTCGAACACCCCCAGAGCGGCTGCGTCAGTTTGCGAAACTACCCATGCCTCAGCGCCATAAAGCAACACAGGTAGAACGAGCGTCTTGTAGAGTGTTAGTTTTGTCGATCGAGAGAGGGCTCTGGAACTTAGTTGCTTACTGAGCCCGTAGTAGCACCTATTAGCAATTATTGCTCTTCGCTTTATCTCCAGGCTGATTTCGTTGTTGGTATTAATGGCGATGCCAAGGTATACGAACTCCTTTACTACTTCAAAGTTATAGCTGCCGGATGAAACGTGGGAGTCTAAACGCCGCGCTCCCTTGTTTGTAGACAGCATATACTTTGTTTTACCCTCATTTATTGTCAAAAACACTTTGGCTGATTCCTTTTCGATAGCGGCGAAAGCAGCGGTAACATCTCTCTTGGTTCTGCCAACAATATCAATATCATCAGCGTACGCATGGAGCTGGACACCTTTGGTGTTTGGAAAATGTGCCATCACGATGCACACCGGCCTTTCGTACGATCCCCTCCATGATGATGTTGAAGAGATCGCAAGACAGTGGATCGTCTTGCCTGAAACCTCTTTCGGTATTGAAGGTTTTGGAGAGGTCATTTCCAACCTTGACGGAGCTGCGTGTGTTGCTCAACGTCATTCTGCAAAGTCTAATCAACTTTGCAGGTATACCGAACTCAGACATTGTTGCGTATAGGCAATCCCTTCTCGGGATATCGAACGCAGCTTTAAAATCGACAGAGAGATGGTGTGTGCCAATTTGATTTTCGTGGGTTTTATCCAGGATTTGTCGTAGCGTGAAAATCTGGTCTGTGCTGGAATTTCCAGGTCGAAAGCCACACTGGCTTTCACACAGTACGCTTGAGAGAACCTTATAGGCGATGGAAATAAGACTGATACCTCTAAAACTAGCGTAGATTGTTGGGTCTCCTTTCTTAAGTATAGAGCACAGTACGCTGAGATTTCAATCGTCGGGCATGCTTTCTGCAAGCCATATTTTGCTGATTTCTTTGCCTTACTAGTGTATTAATTACGGTATTGATACAAAAAATAAAGCAAAAACAAATAGCAAGCCTAAACTTGTTGCGATGAGTACAGCAGCGCATTGATAAAAGGTAACAGTTATTCGTCGCCACGCTGTAGATATTGGCTATCAAATGGTTTTGGACATTACTCCGGTGAGCCTTAACAAGCAATTATCTTGAGTTTATTCGAATCTTAGGTAGAATTTTACTGTTATTGCAGTCTTTGTTTCATGCAAATAATAGTTTTGCTCGTAAATATAAACTATTTTGTAACTCAAAGTGGGACGAATTGTTGGTCCAAATATCTTAATATTGGTTACAATTTGATGCACCTTGTGTTATTTACCATTAATATTTTAAATTATAATTGTTAAGTAGAAAGGTACTTACATCGCGTATTTCCTTGATCTTTTGACCGCCTTTGCCAATAACGCAGCCAGCAAGACTCTGATGAATCAATAAACGCACATCGACTTCATCATCGCGCTGCAAATGTATACAAATTAAAATTATAAATAAGATGTTTCTAGTATTATCAACCCAAAACTTACCTCCTCAAAGTACTTCAACATTTCGGTTATAATTTTCAACGTTGATTCCAAATCGGATGAAATCAGAATAGTGCTGCGAGTTGCATGTAAATACAAGTGATAATAATAAAAGAATCATTAAGAGTATTTTAGAGGATCTTAAAATCTGAATTATGGGTATAGAAATTTTTTTAGAATGCAGTCCGAGAGACGAAACGACTGTACAGACTGTAACGTGCAATCAATGTTTGTTTAAAAATTGCTTAAAAAATTGTCACCAAGTAGTAAACGAGGAGATTGTCAGTATTAAAGAATGAATAGAAAAAAAAAATTAAGGATTTACTGCAAAACTGATGATGAATTCTGACATGGAAAGAAAAAAACAATTGTTGTTCAACAAACTTTATCTAGACACAACACAAAAATACCTTATTTACTTTCTTCTTCTTTTTTTTTTTTTTTTACAGTGTTAATTTTGTTATTTAAATAACTGCTAAAGCTAAAGTACAACAACATAATGGAAATCCCAACAAAAATGGTTTAATTTAAATTTTAAATGTGATGGATGACATTTTTGTGCCAATTGTTAACAAAATTGACAAGGGTTAAATAGGTGAATGTAGGGTACATACAGACAAACCAGCACCTTGCATTCAGACAGCTGTAGAAAAGCATGTTCTTTTTACAACAAAAATATTAAGTTTAGTATTATATAATAGAGTCAAGATAACTTTAAACAATCAATTAGACAAAAAAGGAACAACAGACAAGATGTAGAAAAAAATCTACTTAATGACAATTATTTATTTAATATACCGAAAATGGTTCTAGTTTTTGAAGGTGATCGATCATTTTTTTTAAGAATGACTTCTGAAGGAATTTTCAATATTTAAAAGAAAAAAACTCAATAAAAAAGGGTTTTGCACACTTTGCAAAATTAAACTGTGGATAAATTTTGGAATTAAAGAACAAACTTGAGTGTGAATGCGTGCACTTCGAAATTAAGGTTTGGAATTATGTCAAATCAATAAGCATGAAGCAAGCTCCGTAATTTTTGTAGTTATTAAAAACACATGTGCCGTTATTTTTTAATCAAATTTTAGCTAAGAAATTAATTTTTTCCAAAAATTCGAAAAGTTGCTGTGATGTCCTCGAGTTGTAACTCAATATGCCGTAAGTGAATTTTAAAGATTCCGGTATTTGTGAATTTTTAAGAAGTTAATTTTTGTTAAATTAATTATGATGCTATTAATTTTTTCTAGGAACACAAAAGTTGTGCCGCGATGTGCTTAAGTTAAGATATTTAAAATTGCGCATTTTTGCAAATTTTAAAGATTGTATATCTTTCTATAGTATATTGTAGCATAACTCGAACACACCACAGCGTCTGAATTTTAAGAAAAATTAACTATGAGGCATTAATTTATTTTTAGAATTTTATTAATTCTCATTTTTGCGTATTTCAAGAGCACAACAGTCCCTACAACTTTCAAATTGATGAAAGAAATTCATTAACTTTTTATTATTTTTAATTTATTAACTATTTACAATACATTTGTTTGGAATGCGGCACACATCGAGCACATTGCAGTACAACTTTTATTTTTCAATAATAAATCAAAAATAGCGGAGTTAACTTTATGGACATATCAAATCAAAGAAAATTTGCCAAATTATTTGCAAGAAGATAACGAAATTATTTTGAGTTTTTCTTTAACAATTTTTGCATTACAAAAGCGAAAAATGTAATTAAAGGCACTTATTTTATAATAGAAATAAAATAAAGTAAAGGACAAATTCTCTAAACTAGAATGATTGTTCATTTAAGTGGACAAACTTCGTTCTTTATGTGTGGCTTAGGATTTAATTTTCTGTTATACAGAAAGAAGAAGAGTTTTCAATGTTACTCATTTGGTTGCTTGTTGACGGGTTTCAGCTTGTTTCGGTTTTTTATTTTGATGAGAAGTATAGAGTACAGCAGAGACATTAGGCAATAAATGGTTAAACAATATTGTATATTTTTTGTTTGTTTTTGTTTTAAAGAATGAATAAAATACTTTTTTTAAATCAATTAGGATGCAAATATAGAACAAAAGAACTAAAATTAAACCATTATGTTTAACAGAAAAAAAAAACCAATAAAAAATACTTCAACTAAAACTAAATGAGATTAAGTATAAGAATAAAAAACTGATTAGAAAATGTGTTTACCGTTCGGGGCCTTGGCAATCGTCGACAGATACAGTGGCTTTATACTGCATTTATTAGATGATGGTTTGGTTGATGGATTGGTTTGTTGGTGGTGTTGGTTGTCGCACAACAGATGCGTTTATTATTCATAAACAAACCAAAGGTGTGTGTATAAAATTTATTGGTGGTACGTAGTTGAAGTTTGATATTTATTTATATTTTAAGTGCGGATAGTTTTTCGGCACAGACAGGAACAGGAGCAGCAGCAGGCAATCGATATTTATTATATGATGGTTAAATTATTTCAGTTGAATTAACAAAATTTTCAATGGAATAGTTTATTTTTTTGTGATTTAAAATAAATGAGAATTTAGATTTTATTACAAATTTTTGGTTATAATTAACGGTTTACCAACAAAAACACAACGTTGGTAATTGTTTGGCGATGTTCAAACAGTTGTAAGGTAGTACCAGATGGTAGGGTCAGTACCAGGACCAGGGCCGGGACCAGTTGAGTAACAGTTTCAATATTGATTTGTATTTGGCACACAATCACGGGCGGGCGGGCGCATGGACGGGCGGGCATTTGTGATGGACGTGGTTATTGGTGGCGTTCAGATTCATTGCGAGATTCATATCGAGCAGGCACAGGCACAGATCATCAGATCAGTTCAAGATCGGTTGACGACAACAGGTGTTTGGTTGGTGGTGGTAAAACATTCAACGTTTTTGTCGTCGTTATGATTTCGATTTTATTTGTGTTATCGGTTATCGGTTACATAGAGAGATAGTGATAAAACATATGGGGGCGAGAGAAGAGAGAAATAAATTTATTTAATTTAAGTTAATTGCTTATATTTTATTAATTATTGGTAAATAAAGCGCCTTAATATAGTAGAGATAAAATAAAGATAAAGAATTGTTAAGAGTTAAGGCAGCGTTTTGAAGTGGGAAAGAAATAAACGTTGTTGGTTTTAAAATTGGAGTTTAATTTGCATGACGGGATGTGAGATATAGAGAGATAAATAAAAGCAAGGCGAAAATTTCCATAAATTTCTAAACGTATTAAAGGATTTCAGTTGTTATAAAAATTTAGTGCCCAGAAATTTATTTCTTTGAAAAAAATACCCGTTCAGTTATTAAAAAGGTATATAACGGCACCATTTAAATGTCTAAGGATTTTAAGGAAACAATTAACGCTGCTTATTTGATTGAGTTAAAAGGCCAATGGCTAGGTCTGCAGCAGAATAGAGAGGCTCTAGCTAACATTAAAAAAAAAAATCTTTGCTTGGGTAAACTAAGCAATTGAGAAATGGTGCTTATTTTTATTTATATACAGGGCAGGAAATTCAGTGTAGAAGATGGTCACAACACGCAACACAAAATGTTTTGTTACGTAAGAAAATTAAAAAAAAAAATTAATATCAATACAACACAATACTACAATTTATACCTGAGAACGCATCTTCTGTATATGCTGTCCGCCTTTCCCAATTACAGCGCCGGCAATCTAGTTGTAAATAAAATAAGTATTTGTTATGTTTAAAAATTGTTTCAATGAACAAACAAAGCAACAAAGATTACTTACATTGCTGGGTATTAAAATTCTAACTTGATCATCATTGCGACGGTTGCGCTTATCTTGTTGTGGTCCATCATCATTATTGTCACGCTTCATTTTCATTCTCTCTGCAAAAAGTATAAAATTTGGATATAAGTAAGATTCTCAAAACAAAATAGGTTGTGTGAATAATAATATTAAAACAATAATAAATAATATAATTCAAATATGTACATGTAAATTTTTTTAAGGAATGCACAATAATAAATCCAGTCATGCGTATTCAACAATTGAAATGCTTCTAAGCACTTGTGTTTGAATAGCTGCTAAAAAGCTTTACTTGTCGTCTGTGATTGGCACTATATTTAAATTCACTTATTTTGTTTTTATTGTGGAGGCAGCAGTAAAACAATTTTAAGCTGATGCCAATAAACAAGTAGGAAGCATAAATTGACATTTGACGAAAGGCGGACAATATGGTGGTGGTATCAAGACATAGAGGAATTATATAACATTGAAGCAATGAGTAAGTTAATGTCAAGTTCCCATTGTAAAATTAGGTTAAGCAGAGGGTGAACAATTTGTACATAAAAAAAGATTAAATAAAAAAATACAAATTGACGACAGTTTTAACTTTAAATCGAGTTCTTTAAAGTTAGGAGACAAAATAAAAATTTTTTTTCTTTAGCTTTGGGAATTCTTTGAATTCTTGTATATTAATTACACAGTTCCACAGTCAAAATGCAACGGATAAACCGCTGCGTGTTTCTATGATAGTAGAGGAGCACCCCAAAGCACGGCCTCATACTCCGTTTTGCCGTAGATCTCAATTTGTTTAAATTGATCAATTCATTCTGCTGATTGTGGGGCCATTCCGAATTTTTATTGACATTTAAAATGAAAAAGAAAACTTGTCAAGGATTAATTTGCCCAATAAATTTGAAATTAAAGTATTAAATTGAACACGAAGTATTTGATGAATTGCAGTGGCAATTCGAAATATTGAAAATAAGAATCAACATCTAAAATTACATATAAAAGAAATTGTAAAACTTTTTGATTCATATTTGGATGACCTGAAGCCAGTCAAAAATAAATCTTAATATTAATTTAAAAAAAAAAATTCTCGGTAAACATTGACAGAAGTTTCTTAATAACTTCAACAAATTTTTAAATTTATAAGATCCGTACGTCATTCCCTTCAAAATCGAATGCAGAAACAACAGTTTAAATTTCAAGTCATAAAGAATACAAATTGTTTACATTTTACTGCTAGCCGATTTGAAAAAGATATATTTTTAAATTGAAACTCATTTTGAAACTTTTACACTATTCAAACTAATCAAATTAATGCTTTCAAGTGATTGTTGCATTCAAAAGGATAGCGTTATTATTAGTAAATATTTGTCATTTTGAGTGGAGTTCATTTTATAACTCTCCGGCAGACAATATGGATTTAAGGTAAAGGTTGGTTAATGCTCGGCTGGAAAGCACGCCTAAAAGAAAATTGTACGACAGCACTTGTCCAAAAAGTGAAAAGTTTTTTTGAGCAACCAACGCCTTAAATATTGTTGTGTTTCGTATAGGTCTTTAATAGCTCTATGTTTTGGTTACACATTTAACCAATTGATGATAGTTCTTAGAACCTCATAAATGTACGTTCCTCATAAATGTAATCATCAAGTATGGTTTTCCAGTATTAGGATATTTTCTGGTTTTTTTTTCTATTCTGCTCAATTTTAATCGAGTAACCGTAAATGCATTGCTGTAAAAATTTTCTTATTAGAATTTATTCCAAAATTAAATGAAGAACAGTTCGTATAAGAACAATGTGAACAATGTGAACGTCCTCATCAAAACAACAAAATTATAATGTGGATGGCATATTAATTAAAAACTAGTATAAAAGACCGTCCTATGTCAACGCGATAGGTTGGAAGCATTTAGGCTCAAACTGTAATAATTTTTTGCCATTATAACAGTGTTTTTATACAACATATACATATACTAATAAATAAAAAATAATAAAAACGTTTTAAAAAGAAAATGCAAATAAGAATAACACTTGAGATAAGAATTTTACACAGAGCACTGCTTTGAAATAATCTTGCATATCAATTTTGCATCTAAGTCTGCCTTTGTTTCGAAATTTAAAAATAAATTATTTACGTAAAACGATCTACATAAAATTATAAAAGTCTTGATGTATACTCACTCCCATATAACTCAAACAATTCCAACAAATTATTTGAATAAACATAAAGAAACACAATGCAGCAGCAGCCCACTCAATTATTACTATACTCTTTATAATTGAAAGCATTCCTCTGCCAAAGAATGCCACATAAAAAGCTAGTAATACAGCATAAAAAAAATTATAAATTTTGTAGAGAAAAAAATCATGTGGGCAGTCATCAGTTAGCAGCGCAATTGACAATAATTTCAATCAAATTGTTACAAAATTTAAGCTTTAAACAAAAAAAAAAGAAAAAAAACCCACTTAGAAGTATTTGGCAACATTATAGATTGTGAAAGCTATACCGAAAATGCAACAACTTGATTTTGGTTATTTATTAGAACGTTGTGGTTTGATTTCTTGGCAAAGCATGAAGTAATAAAGGCCATAAGTCACAAAGTAGTTAAAATAATACAGAGGGAACTAAACTGATGTGTTTGAGAAGGTTCTGTCTCCAAGCAATTAAAAAGTTAGAGTTTAATTTATTATTCAAATGTATTAAGAATTTTTGTATTAGTAGTTTTATTCTTTGATTTTATCAAGAAAAACTTGTTGGAAGTCAGCATAATGCTATTTGGCAAAGTCAAGGCAACCCAAGTTTTTATGATTTTTAACTTGTTCGGAGGTATTTTTTTTACAAGCTCTACCATTCCTAGGAATTTAATTTTATCTTTGATGTAAGCGTCAATAAATATTTTAAAAATATGGCATTTTTGTTGTCTTTTTTCTGACAAAAACATGTTTATATGTGAATAGATGAAATATTTAGTTGCTTAGTAAAATTGATTTTGTTGTTGTTTTTGAACAGAGATTTTATATTTATAAGCTGTGAATTTATAAAATGTTTGTGCATAAACAACAAAAGACCAAAATACTGCTTGATGTTCCAATGAGTGGGTTTTTGTTTTTGTTTTAAAACAGCATATTGATTCTATGCAAATCGAAATATTTTGATTGCTCCTCTTAGCTACACAAAAATAAGGCAAGGCAAGTTGTTCATCCAATAAATGACATTGAATACATTTATTGAATTTATTTGATTGGGAATTTGTATGTTTTTTTTTATTTTGGTTTATAAACACATGCAAACGAATGAATTGAAATCGATTGCTTGCCGCTATAAAAAAAAGACATTGAATGTTATATGAGTTTGTAAAACTTTTTAATTTGCGATAACATTTAAAAATGCAAAGAAATGAAAAGTGAAATAATGCAGCAAAATCTGCAATTCAGATTATGAAGTGGATTTGACACATGTATTTGACATGTATATCCACTGTATTTGACACATCAACAACCAACGTATCAACAATAAAAAAATGGTTTGTGTCCACAATACGTCTTTATAATTCAATTTGAAAAACCAAAAATTTATTTCTAGCTTTGAACTGGTACAAGACCTTTGGCGTAGAACAGTTGGACTAAGTTTTTATTGTATATGTTTTCTTCCAAAAAAAATAATAATATACATGCTCAAAACGTCGTGTTGTGACTCCATTTTTTACGTTTTCATTGGGCCAAATTCCTCATCTGATTTTTCCCAAATAAGTTTATACTGATTTTTTGCGAAATTTTTGTACATAAATTTTAATGAAATAGATCATTTAGGCTGATGTGTAACACGTTTTCAGAAGAGCCAATTTGAAGTGAGTATTCGATTTTAAAATATGGCCTTTTTGGTCTATTTCAAATCGGTGGGATGATGTGTAACACCAACAAAATATGGATTTAAGGACCAGGAACTTTAATTTTTTATGCTTATTTTGACTTTTTATGTTTAGTAAAAGTATTACGATAAGAACTTAATGAAATAATAGCAAAATCTCGTAAATATATCTGATTCTCAATGCGCACACACACATACTTGGAAATTAAAAAAAAATTATAGTTAACTTCAATAAAATATGGGCATTTCCACCAAAAATTCCACCCTGAACAAAAAATTTTAAGTTATTTAAAACGTAATATTTTTTTATTATCTTAGACAAATATTTAAGCAGTTATACATAAATTCATTTACCATGATGATCAAATTGTCTGCATTGTTTCACAAATGCTGTTTTCTTGGAGATATTATGAAATGATTGAGGCAAAGAGAGAACAATATATTTAATTTGATTTTTAATCACTTAATCAAATTAATTAATCAATTAAATCATAATGGGAAAAAATGTCACGTTCAAAATGTCACGTATCGACTCAGATTATGATTAAAAACGAAAATACTGAAGTTATTTGAATCAAACAATATACATTTTAAAAAAATATTATTTCATAACGTTCTAAAATTAGTTACACTAAAAAAGTGTGACAGATTTCGTTGAATTCTGACTTTCTATATATGGATTCTACTGCTATATATTGAAAACTACTTTCATTTTTGTCACATTCGAATTGCTTCCTTTTTTGCATATTTTTTTTTTTTTGGAACCAGGATTATGTCTACTATACACTTTGGCACTAATTAAAGTGCTTTAATGTAAACTTAAAAGGAAATGCAAATATGGTTTACTTTGCCTTTTTTTTCACTTTAAATGTGTGATTTACGTCACGTTCGACATATGGAAATGCCCATATATGAATGACTTTATTAACTCAGATAAGCCCGACGTCCTTCCAGAATTCCAGATTCAATTAGAACACAGTAGCCGAACTATAATTTTTAAGTGCCGTTGGGAATGAATTTTATTTTTTAGTTTTATTTTGGACAGTGAAAAATAACATGAATTTTCTATCCCTGAATTTGTGGATCTTATCGTACACAGGCGAGTTTTATTTATTAAAAAAAAGGATTAAACAAACTCAGCTATGAAAATCCTTTAAAAAAAATGTTTGTGTAAAGTGTTTTCATTGCATTTTAATGAAATATCACATGAAATATGTTTCAATGTAGTGCAAAGCGTCCAACATCCTTCAAGATTGATAGGGCGTTACGTAAAATAGGTTGGAGTGGAATTTCAAAAAATGTGTTTATTGGATTACTTATGATATATTAAACAAGTTTTGCGCAAAAGTACCAAAAAGTTAAAAAAAAATCGGACTTATTTGAGTTAATTACAAAAAAAAAAAATTCAAATGTAAAATGATCATTCGCTAGAAATATATGATAAATTGTCACCATATCGGAGTGACACTTCTCACAAATAAAATGGTTCGCGAAAAAATAAAAAAGCGCTTGTTGCATTCAAGTGAATTTTTTTTTATTTAAATGCTTTTAACAAAATTCGAGCACCTGCAGATTTTGTCGTTTGTTTGATTTTCTTTTCTATAATTTTTTTTTGCCACCTCCTGGAACTCTAAACGTTTCTGCGGCGTTATTAGAACACAACTTCTCATTGACTTCCTACCACGATTGGGTTTTGGTCTGGGCTGAATAGTATGAACTGGGCCAATCTTTTATAATGCCGTTGATGTGATTGCATTTGAAAGTTTGATGTTGTTGCCTCTTTAATGGCAATTATAATGTGTAACATGTGGTACACATCACCCCACCTTGAGTGTTACACATAACCCTAAACAAAGTCATTTTTTCTCATTGATGGTATTTTACAACGTGAAAAAATTAAAAATCTTTTGTTATATTTAAAGATATTAAGCAATACCAAATTTTCCATGTACTCATTTTTAAAGTTCGAAGGAAATTTTATCTGAAACGCAAGTTTTTGTAAATTAAAAAAAACTTTTTAACAAAATTTTTGACGCAAGAACTCTAATGAAATGTATGTCTACCTACTCCCAACACTTAACTACAAAAACTAGATGCTGTCAAGATAAACATATCACAGTTGTTCATTCACTCATATGTTAACATTTTGTACGAAAAATCGCCGTGTTACACATCATCCCACCTCACCCTACTTAAATGCCTGGCAAATATTAATTTCTAATCTGATTTTTACCAAATTTGTTCAAAATTAGTGCAAATATCTAATCTATCAAAATATAATATAAAACTTGAAAATATATTTTTAGTAGCTATTCACGCACACATAAATCACGATTTTCGTGAATTTTCTAATAAATAACAGGTCTGCAAGGTATATTTTTGAGTTCTCCGCTGAAGTTAGCAGTCCGATTTTTATGAAATGTAAAACAAAAAAAAACAAATTGGTCAAATTCAATCAAATGCTAGAGCCACCAAGGCAAGAAACTTTTTTTCGGCCCAATCATTATGAAAAAGATCTGATACGTTTTTGCAAAAGAATCAATTCAATAAAGTGCCGATGCAGACTTCAATTAAAAATAGGGGATTCTTTCAAAATATCAAATATTATTTCATTATTTACTTACAAGCAGTAATTTTAAAAAATCGCGAAAACTTAATCTGCAATATCTGGAAAGAAGCTCAGTTGATTTTCAGATTGTTGGGGTTTTTGAAATTAACGGAATATATATCAGGTGTAGTAAAAAGAAATGCATTATTTTTCCAACAGATTGAGAAAGTTTTCTTGGTCGAAGCCGTTAATACATTTAAATTTCATTACATCTAAAATTACAAAATTACATCTAACTTTTGTCGTGTTAAATTTTTCGTATTTATTTTTTGTTGAGTTGATAAAGATAAAAGTTTCTGTTGTTTTTTAGTTACTTAATATTCAGCTCTTATTGAACTGCGTTTTCATGAAGATTCCTAAGTTTTGCATAAATCAAAAAGTCGATGCTGTATGTAGGCTTTAGTCCTTGGCTGTATGTGAATTCGGTGTTTTGAAAAAGTGCCTTTTCGTTGGATTTTGTAACAAGATAAATACGAAGGTTTGGTTTTTATGGATGGTGGGTGCCTCTACCTTGAACATTCCAATATCCGAAGTTGAATCAGATAGTGAACGTTTGAAAATGTATCAAAAAGCTCTGAAACACGATAGAGCTCAGAATATTAATGAAGTGCGGAGAAACGGCCCAATCATTATGAAAAAGATCTGATACATTTTTGCAAAAGAATCAATTCAATACAGTGCCGATGATGCAGACTTCTATTAAAAATAGGGAATTCCTTCAAAATATCAAATATTATTTCATTATTTATTTATAAGCAGTAATTAGTACATCAGTTACAATAGATCTTTTGTACAATCATATAATACACCTATATCTCGAACATGCATGAATGATTTTATGCCTTAAAATTGAAAAAAAAAACCATAAAAATAGCTATTATTTACCGCACTTCTTTATATAACGAAACACTAAAATTGGAAATCTCTTAGTTTTCACCTTTCTATTTTAATGATGGTGAATATTTTTTTTTTAAATTTTGTTATCGATTATGAACTGCACAAACAATGTTATTTTAAATATTAAACAAGCGCTGCCAATTTCACATCTAAATATATATGGGGAATTTAGTTCTATGACGGAGTTAATGCAGCAAAACAGCTATATAATCCATAAAAGAATCTGGTATTCAGATGCTATGAAGCTTCAAGCATCGAATTGATTTCATTTTGCTTTAAGAAAGATTTAGATGAGGAAATCTTGTTTAAAATACTAAATAAAACTAAATACTACATTTACCTTTCTTAAAAAACTATTCAAACACGATCACAGTTTGTGAAAATTAGTGAGCATTTATATGATTTTGTTTATATTTAAATTTTTATAAAAATTTGTACTAATTAATAAACATTATAAAAGAAGAATAAATGTTTTCAGTTATTATTATTTAACACATAATTTTAATTTTTTTAGGTACAAAAAAAACTTGAAAATATCACAATTGCTAACACTATTATCCACAATAAAAATGCAAAAGTGAACACTTCGATTCTGTATTCAAGTGTCCATGCAACTAACAATCTATCAAATGAAATGCCTTTATTTATAACAAAATATTCCAAATGCATTTTCAGGACATTTATCAAATTACAAGTAGTGCGAAAAAGAAAGCTAATGCTTGCTGCACACGTCACTCCGACGTACATAGTTCCGATTCAATTTCGACCGGATATTGACCAATCAAATTCAACAATATTCAAAACTCCACCTGACCATTGAAGCGACCCATACTTTCTAATATGGATCAGATCAGTCAAAATGGTAGCAACTTCAAAGAGAGGCACGAAAGTAGGATAACACGAACAGAACATGCAGTGTGACAGCCAATAAAAATCTAACAAATAATAGATAGATCATTAAAAATTCTAGTAGCTAGTTGGAAAAAATAGAAAAGACAAAAAAATGAGGGGAAATATTTGTGGCTACTACGCAACGGAAATAATTATTGTGGTCACCAAAAAGTGCCACAACAGAAGTGCTATAGACAAGATAGAAAAGAACAGTTAAAAGTATCCTTCATTGAACACAGATATATATATGCATATACATAAAATAAGTTAAAATCATGCACTACCTACATACGTCCCATACACCCACCCATACAAACCTACATATATGATGAATGAATTAATAAATATACCAAGGTAATACCTTGGATTTAATATTGACAAAAGCACTTTTAATAATGCAAGCAGCCCCTTGGTTTTAATAGCAAAAACGTCCTTTCTAACATAGTGTAACGTAATCAAATTATGAAGAGAAATTGTTATGGTTGTTGTAGACGTAACGTTATTACTTGAAATTGCTGACTTTTTAATGACCCAAACACCGTACCAGGTTTAAATGGACGCATTTACTTTTGTCAATATCAGCTGATATTTCACATTATGAATTATTAAAAATATAAAGCTACTATAAATTGAAAGAGAACAGACAAAGGCAGCAGGTTAAACGACAACTTCGATGACAAAGCATGGGAAATATTACAAATATTCCAAGTTTTAAAATAAATACAAAAAAAAAAAATTGAGAAGCACCACCACAGCAAAAATAATAGAAGTGTAGAAGAAAATTATACACTATTAAGGCATAAATATTTTAAGATAATAAATACCGTACGATAAGAACGATACCAATACTGCATTTTGTTCGTCATTTTAGTCAACCATCACGGTTCGAGAGTTCGGTTGGGTCTGTTGAGTACTAATTTTCAAAACACATTTTGCATGTATTTATTATTTATGCAACTTGAAAACAATTAATACCAAAGAAAAAAAAAACACGATATTTGCCACATGAGAATTTTGACCAAATGTCAATTAAGAAAAGAAGCACAGGTGCTGCTCATATATTACATGGAGGACGCCAACATGCTTGAACTAGTTTGAACAAGTTTGACACAATATATATAATATTGGCAAGAGAAAAGTACCACATCACTTATAAAAAATACTGTTGACAAAATTGACAAAATAATTGAAGATAGCATATCGATGCCTTAATATAGAAAAGGCTTATTTCAAAAGGCCCTATCTCAATAGGAGAAGGAATAAACTTAATACAAAATTAAGTTCTATAGTTTAAAATTAGTTGCAAACGCATATATTTATTAAAAACTATAAGTAGTATGATGATGTAACAATTGTTTTTGCTGCCAAAACTGCAGAACTTTGTTTTTTTTTTATCAAGTTTTTATTCTCCTATAAAGTGAAAAAAATTGAGATAGGGCCTTTCTATATTAAGGCATCGATATATAAAAGGCAAGCACAATTTCGCTCAAACTGTAATTATTTTTTTCCATTATTACAGTTTCTTCCCAACATGTACTGTCCTGAAAAATGTTCAGCATGAAAGTATGCACAGAAAATTCATTTGGTACTTATCAGTGATATGCTTGCCTCTTATGTATGTGCATACTTTCAGGCTGAACATTTTTCAGAAGAGTATGTTGTAAAAGCACTGTAATAATGGCAAAAAATAATTACAGTTTGAGTGAAATACAATTTTTACCTTTATTTTCTTCCTTTTTTTCTCTTTGAAATGTGAAAATAAAGCAATTTATGGATCAGAGAAATTTTGTTTTTGCTGAAATTGTTGCGGTGGTCCATTCTCAGAACATTGATGAATATTGATGACGCACGAAAATTTGCCTGCTTTTGATATTCTTTACTTTGATGAAATTTTTCTTAATGTTTTTTTTCTTAATAATGTGACCTATCCAGCTAGGATGAAACAAGAAATATTAGCACTGTTCATTCATCAAATTGCTCATCAAATCGAGTCATCCAACGATTTGGCAAACAGAAATATACTACTTGTGGCCAAAAAATAAGGTGAATTTTATTATAAAATGAAAAAACTTCATTTATTCTTCTATATCAATTTCATCGCCTTCAAAGTAATACCCCTCCGACAAAATGCTCTTCTGTCAACGTTTTTTCCAATTCTCGAAACAGTAGCTAAATTAATTTTCTGGAATAGCCTTCAATGGACTCGAAACGGTGTCCTCAGAGTGGTCTTTTGAGTCTGTTGAATAGCCAGAAATGGCACAGACCTTAATCAGGTGAATACGGTAGTTGTGGAACGATATGCGTCGATATTCGTCTTCTGATATTCCAACCATATCAATAAGGCCTCTAACAGTCAATCGACGATTTTCGAGCACTAATTCTTTTATTTGATTGAAGTGTTGCTCATCAGTTGATGTTGATGGTTGTCCAGGGCGTTCTAAGTCATCAACACGTTCTCTGCCTTCTTTGTTCCACTTATAAAAATTTTTCTGCGACATGGTCAAATCATCGAAGGCCTTCTGCAACATTCTGAACGTTTCCGCAACCGAAATTTAATGGCACTTCTTTGCTCAACAAAATCAGACATCGTAAAAATCACTTTTACTCGTTTAGAAAACACAAGCTTAACTATGTAACAAAAGATAACATTGACATGATATTTGGCACAAATGCCAGTAACAGTAGTACCAACATAAATAGAAGTTTTCCCCAATCGGTTTGCCCGCAGTTTAAATTAAAAATTCACCTCACTTTTTGCCCACAGTAGCATATGGTTTTGATGACAACTTGACGAACACTCATCAAATCGTTTCATGAACTGTTTGACTAAAGATTTCACAAAAAATTTGACAATGTGAACCACTTGTAAATTTTTTTGTTTTGTGAACACTTGTAAATTTTTATTTTTGTGAACACTTGTAAAGACACCTGTCACTTGTGTGACTAATTAATTATTAATTATTAATAATTAATTAGATTAATTATTTTTAACAATTCCATGATTATTTCCATGACTGTAACACAATTTTTTTAACATTCTAAAAACGGAAGCACATTATTGAAGAGTGGAAAAACAAATTACTTTAACATGGTATAGAAATTTTTAAGTGAAGTTTGAAATAAATAATTAGTTCCTTTTAATTTTTTTTTTCTAAGCAATTAGTTTTATTTTTTAATTAAAATATATCGCTAGTCATAAAATTGTGTTATTTACTCATAGCATTAGTATTCCCAGTAACGTCTATATTACTTTTTTAAATACAATATATTGGTTGTACACACAAGAGAACTGCACGAATAAGGTAAAATGTAACTCAATTACACTGTGCAACAATTTGAGTCATATGAAATAACTGCAAAAAGTCATTAAAAATGTTCATCTAAAATATTTCTCATGTACGCAGTAGTCATTATCCTATCATTGTATGAGTGCATAGGATAAAAAGAAGGTAGAATTGTAAGGTAGGCTCAGATTGGAATAAAAAAATAGCTGGATGGACGTCAAAGTCAGCTGTTCGAATTTTGGTTTTCTAATTTTTGTTGTCCCAGCTTTTTTGTTGTTGAAAGAGTTGTTAAAAGAGTTGATTTTTGAAAAGTTACGTACACCTTACTCTCTTATTATTTTGTTTCTCACTTGCAAGTTTTTCGGATAAATGAACGGATTTATTGTAACAATTTGTAAAATTTGTACAAATTGTTAAAATCTTTTGGGTACGCGAACAGACCTTAGAATCATGCGGTGAAAAGTTACAAAAAGATTTTTTTTGTTAAAGGCACTGCAAAGGTATACAGAAAAACAGCGAATTGGAATGAGTAAGACCGAAGTAACGTGAAACAAAATTCGCTGCATTTGGCAGTCTGTATGTTTTATGTGATTTATACTATTATTCGATTTTTTTTAATTGACAATTGAATTATTTTATACTAGTACCGCCTGGGCCGAAATTCGACCATTTTAGAATCGGTTTTTTGCTGAACGCACCAACCCATAGCCTGAACAGAATGAACGGCGTCAGCGGCGCTCTCTGTCGCAGCATCATATTCAAATACACCACCAAGTATAGAACAAAATGAACAATTATAAATATCTTTGCGCAGCAGTTAAGTTTTTTTTTTGCTTTGATGTGGTGGCAAGTTCATTGTGTTGAGAGAGAAATTAAGAGAAAGCAACAACAATAATTATTCACAGCTCTTTTGAATAGAGTCTGCGTCACTCTCGCATTCTACTCTTGCTTATGTATGCTACAAAAACGATGTTCAACAGAGCTGTATCGCTATGTATTTTATTGTTGCTTTCTCATTGTCACATTGGACAAATTGTGCATATCTAATCAAAAATACCTTTCCATCGATAGAAGTTTTATGTGAATATGTTGAAGTTAGCAAAGGAAAATAGGTATCATAAACTTTTTTGTTGGCGTACCTATTAATATGTATGCGTATTATAAGATTTATGTATTATTCTTATAGTTTTAATTAAATTTACGATGCACTCAAAAACTAAAGATTATGTCAAAAAAAGTACCGGCAATTGGTCAATAAAACACTTAAAATTTATTATTCAATCAAATTAATTGTATCGCCTTCACATTAGGCCCCTTTTCGAAATAATACATTTTTGCCGACGAAAAACCCAATCATCAAAACATTTAACAAACGCACTTTCCGGAATCGTCTTCAGTTCTCGCCTACATAGCGAAAATTCATCCAAATGGCTTGCTAATGATGAGCCGAAACTAAAAACAATCACTGGAAAGGCGCTCAAAAATTAAAAATTAACTGATGGTTTTCTTTGATTTTCGCGGTGTCGCCCATTCTGAAGACCTTCCAGATAGCCAAACAGTTAAGAAAGATTATTATTTACAAGTTATAAAACGTGTGCGTGAGGTAGTTCGAAAGAAGAGGCCAGAATTGTGGCGCACTCATGGATTTTACAACAACTCGTGGATCCGTCGCACACCGCCCTATTTATGAATTTTTGACCAATATTCCGAGTGACTTCTTCCTATTCCTATACCACTCAGAGGAAGGCGCTTTGACACAATTGAGAACGTTAAAAAATTCGCTGGACGAGTTGAAGGACTTACCTTCACCGGTTTAAAAAATTATGAGTGAATTAAGCGCCGGCATATTTGTATCATCTCGAATGGCAAGTACTTTGAAAACGATAATAAAGAAATTACATAAAGTTTAAAATAAATGCGTTTCTTTCAAAAATACCGGAATTTTTTATCACAGGGTATATACAGAGCATTGCACGAACATAATATTTTCATTTGTTCGTTCCCACGTTCGTAGAAAATACAACTATTTTCTATGAACGACGACCAACTTTTTTCTGCGAACGAACGAATGAACAACTATTTTATACGAACGAACAACTATTTTCTACAAATGAACGAACATATATTTTCTACGAACGACCAAATATTTATTTTGTTTCCCTACAAAAGAGAAAAAGATATCAACATTCCGCTCATACCATATCATATTTTATAAAAAAATTTAATCTTTCTCAATAATTTAAAAAAAGAAAGTTTTTATTTGTATTTTCTACGAACGAATATGTATTTTCTACGGCGAACGAACGAATATCTATTTACTAGGAACGAACGTCTGTTTTCTGCGAACGTCCTAAATAGTTTTATGTTCTTTTTATGAACGAACGAACGATCGTCATTGGTTATTATTTCATGAACTCGTCTTAATGACTTGTTGTTCCACGTTTAGTATTATTTGGAAATCGAAAGATATTGGAACGTTTAAAACACTAATGAAGAAAAGATAAGACGAAACTGTGAAGAGCTAATTACAGCAATATTAATAAGGAGGAATATTTGCATGACTAACAAAACAGCGTACTTTGAAATCATTTTAATTATAGAAGAAACAAAAAACCCGAACAGCAGAACAAATATTTGTGAGGTTAAAGGACGGCATATTGACAAGCATAAAACATAGGTTAAAATATTGATAGCGGAAGATTGCAATTAAGTGCTATACCATTGTACTTTTTTTTATAATCAATCCCGTACATGCAATTACTCGAGTTCCTCTTCTTTTTTTATAAGAAACAAATTAACATAACCGTAATATTTCTTAAGCAATCTACTTTGGGCTTGAGGGAACCGCCAACACCACTTTTTAAGTAATACATAGACAGGAAATTAACATATATAAATGCAATGTATATTTTTTTTTTGTCGTATTCATCACATTATTTTACTCCACATAAAAAAAGAGTGGCCTCATTATCCTTTTGGTGAAATTGTTGCAAGAATAAATATAAAGATGAATACCAATCAAGCACCCGTAGATTAAAAAAAAAACAAAACTACGTATGTAGAATGAAAAAAAATGGAAATACCCGACATGGGTACATCATGGCGTGCAAACACATTCCTTCGTCCTTTATGCTAGTGTCAAAACAATCGGTTGCCATGGTAATAGTTAAAAGGATAACCAAAAAAAAAAGCAAAAGAGCAAAAAAGCTATTGAGTGGATGGACATGTAAAATGACCACATAATGACAGTCATAAGGAAGACCAATGGAAGTAAGGACGAACACACAAACTTAAAATGGCCAGCAGCAGGCAGTAAAGTCGATTAATATTTGAAAACTAGTTAATTAACTGTTTTTTTTTCTTTTTTTCCAATAACAAAGTTAGTGCCACATGCAACTTTTTGAAACACAAGTCTCAAGTGGGTGGACTTGACAGGAATATTTAAATTTCCATCCTGCTTTCGATAAAAGTTCAATGCATGGTGAATTATATACAAAAGGGAAAAAAACTCAAAGGCCGCAACTTATGGTTAACTTCTGTCAGCTGCAAAAAAATACATGCTAGTTTAAAGCAGGGCGTAAAGGGGGCGGCAACCTGAAACTAGCAAGGAAAACACATTTTCATAAAAAAACATTTTACAAATTTGTTTAAGACAAACTAAACTATGTCGATGATATTAAGACAAAAGTGGACTTGAATACCGCTGGTTAAAGTCACGGAAGTACGTGATGAGAATAGACTAAAACAGGAAAGCAATTTTCTTCAAACGATACATGATATCTCTTAAATTTTTTGTTGTTTGTAGGTGTGGAAATTTCGCCAAATTCAGCCATCTACGCAATTGAGCCACTAGCTGCACACTACTGATTTCAATCAAATGATCGTAAAACATTTTAACTTAAAATTCCAATGCATGTTAGGACTTTTATTTTTTCTTCCACGTACACTCTTAACCAATCCATTTTTAGACACTTATCTTAATTGCTGGAACTACTTAATATTTTCAGATATATAATTATATAAGTTCATATTTTATTGACTTGCACTAAACATGTAGTGTAGAAATATACATGCAGCAAGTCTCCCTTAAATAAGCGGAAAAAGCTAATGGGAAGTTATGTATATCCTTCCGGATAATGTGAAAATTAGGAACAGAAAAAATTCCTTATATGACACCTGTATACAAACGAGTAAACGTAGGCGCACACAAACGGACAGGTAAGTAGATAGAGAAAGAAAGCATGTATTTAAGCCAAAGGGTAACAAATAAAAATGACGTTGTCGTCGGCAAACAACAGACACAGGAGAACAATTGCGCTAAATGTCCACTCAGCCATAGTGTTCAGTATTGTCATTTATCATACCGTGCTCCATACATCCTTTCATACAGTCGACAACGACCCGCCTCTTCCTATACAGCTGCCCCATCCATACAGTAAGTTGATTTGTTCGTTCGTTCGTACGATCTGTTTGCCAGTCTTTCGTTCGTTTTATGATTTCAAAGTGTGTCCTGTGCGGTTTTGTTCGCGGTTAATTTTTATGGTTTCGAGTAAAACTTGTTTCCTTTTTTACGTCAATAACAAATGTTGTTATCGCGTGTGGTAAGCAAACTGCGAGGTAAACAGTTTTGTGTTTTTTTTTCCCCCATTTCATGCCAAGCAAGAAAATACATGAACACATATAAGCTAGCAAGCAACACACACATAAAGAAACGTCAAAATGTGGCAATAAACATCAAGTTTAGGTCTGAAAATGGATTATTGAAGGAATTCATCCGATTAAATTTGTCCACTACCTTATTATTCAGATTAATATAAATATTTTAAATGTAAAAGCATTCAGAAGAGTAGATTTTAACATCATGAGTGCTATGATTGTCAAGTTTTATTAGAGAAAGCTATTTAATACTACTGAGAATTATGTTAGTTATTGTATGCGACCTCGGTAGTCAAGTGATAGCTGTCAAGACTACCATCCAATAGGTTATGGTTTCAAATAATTCACAATGTTTACACCTACAAATCTTTGTACATATAAAATGTTAGTAAAATGGTTTGGTATATTTAATATTAAAAAATTATTAAACAATTTTCTTAACCAGACACAGTTTAACAGTCTTTAAATATTGTTAAGTCGTTAAACCAGCAAAAAGGACATTATGAAGCAAAAGAATTACTAAAAAAACTGCAACTTCTGAAGAATAATTTCAAGCACCTCAAAGTATGGAGGTTTCATCACCCGATTTTTTATCATGTTCTGTTTCGATTAAACTCGATAGCTACAAGGGTGGTCCCAAAAATAACCGACCTAACAAAGAAAGCACAATAAATTTAGGAACAAATATTTTTATTTTTCAACATAGTCTGCTTTCAGCTCGACACACTTTTTCCCAGCAATGTTCAATAGCTTCGATACCCTGTTTAAAGTGAAAACCGTCGAGCGCCTCAAAATAGCCATCAACAGCAGATTCCACCTATTCACTGTTGGCAAATCTTTTAACACAGCGCCATTTTTTAAGTTTGGAAAAAGAAAATAGTCCGAGGGGGCTAAGTCTGGCGAATAGGGTACGTGTGGAAGAAATTCGAACTTTAATGCATTGATTTTAGCCACCGCGATAGTGGCGGCCGTGGTGTAATGGGTAGAGTGTGTGGCCCATACGCTAGAGAACCCTGGTTCAATTCCCACCTGACACAAAGTTGTTTCAACTGAATTAATTTTTCTGTTCGGCCGTCACCTCTCTGCAGACAATGGCAAGCCTCAGAGAGAATAAAAACTGCCATTTCTCGATGGCAGTGTTCCAGTTCTCAGACTGTCCAGTTCTCAATCATTTGTGTTCAAACATTTCACAACACGCACAACACAATTGATCATAAGAAGCTCTGTCAAAGTCCTTTCAAGGGTTGAAATGGCCATTTCGTTTTTTTTTTTTTTTGGTGCATTGTCTTGAAACAACACTTGTACAAACAAACTCTGCAATAAGTTTCGCATAATACTCGCCGTTGTTTTTAAAACTTAAGCTTTATAAGGTTAGTACTTTCAATAGTAATTTGTTAAAACAACAACCGCTAAAAAAAACTTATTGGCCATCCAGCCCCTTCATTGTGTTGTGCGTGTTATTGAATGTATGTCCACAAATTGTTGAGAACTGGACCTACAAACTTTATGCCAACTCCGAAGGGCTCATGTTCTCAAGAAGCTATACACGACAGTTCTTACTAAGTTTTGCCATTGTCCGTAGAGAGGTGACGGCAGGCAGAAATCTCAATTTCAATTGAAAAAAAGAAACATTCTGTGTCAGGCCACGTACTTAATGCGCCATATTTATACATATTAATATTTGACAATTTGTCAGTTTTAGATTAAACAGCGATCTTTAATAAATTCAACAAATTCTTCAAAGCCGAATTGTAAAGGTTGTAAATTAAAAGGAGCATTAAATTATGAGCATCACCTTTCATTAAATTTAAAATTTGGATAAAATTTAAAATTTGAATAAAATTTAAAATTTGAATAAAATTTAAAATTTTACTAAAAGTTAACCTGAAAGTAGTCATTGAAATATGATCGGAGGTATTGTTAAAAAACACAGCTAATTTTAATATAACTAATATGTTTGATTATAAATAGAAAAAAAATTAAAACCAGATTCAAAAATTTATTAAATTTTAAGTAACAACTAAATTATTTAAAATTTAATTATCTTTTTTTTAACAAATTCACTGTTCAGTGTTGCAAGTTTAAATACCATTATAACCATAAAAAACTCACATTTAGTAACAATAGAAGAAAACAAACAAGTTTTTTTTTAACGTCGCACAGTGTTTCGCCTACAACAATCTAGCTCGACAAAATTTAATATTGATATTTATAAAAAGGTAAATGGAGATGTATTGAAAGTTGTTGAAGTAGCAGGAAAAAATTCTGCTGTAATCAGAATGTCAAAATATCAGCTTTCTTATTTAAGCTTAAATCGACAATCAATTGTCTTATTGAGGCATTCATTCTTAAGCACTCAAAATTATTTTTCTAAGGAGTACAGTATAAGCAGCAGTGCATTGTACTCGTAAATTAGTAGCATTATGTAAATCTTAAGCATGATAATCTAGGCTATAAGCTTTACTCTAACTTTATGTTTTACAATAAATTTCCCCTTTATATAATATCTTCTTTAAACCTTAACTACAGCTCTCTCTAAATTATTACATAAAACATGTATCTTGCTAAGGACGTATCTGCGATCCGATCTCCATATAATTTTTGTTTCTTGTTTTGACTTTATTAAAATAATTTTGTCCAGCTAGCACCTTCTAGTCGAAACACTGTGCGCCGTATCAGCTTATTATTTTTAATATTTTTTTGTCTTTGTGCACTAAATTATAAACTATACCGTATATTAAATTTTTTTGACACTGAAAATAAATATTGTCAATATTTATTATTGTCAATTTATATCTTTCACCAAGGCAACTACTAAAATTTTTACTCGAACCAAACATTTTTTAAGTTTCATTCAATTTAAACACGCTCAAGACCAAAATTAATTGATTTAACAAAATAGAAAATTAAATGAATTGAACAAAAAGTGCATGATTATAAATCTTACCGAAAGGTTTATGTTAATTAAAAACTGACAAATATAAAGATTGAAAAAAGAAATTTAATGATAACAACGCAAAAAATAACTAGTCAAGAACTATTTAAAGAACTAATTTCACGTTATTCATCAAGTTTTTAATAATGTACCAGTTTAACACAAATTTCAAGAAAAATGTTGCGTCGTACAGTACGATTGCTTAAATTTTAGGACAAAATTCAAAATAACCGTATGCCAACTAACTTTTTTTTGTATATTTGTTTTTAGGTATTTTTTTTTTGTATATTTTTTTTTTGTAATTTTTTTTTTTTGTATATTTTTTTTTTTTTGTATATTTTTTTTTTTGTATATTTTTTTTTTTTGTATATTTTTTTTTTTTTTGTATATTTTTTTTTTTTTTTTTTATTTTTTTTTTTTGTATATTTTTTTTTTTTTGTATATTTTTTTTTTTTTGTATATTTTTTTTTTTTGTATATTTTTTTTTTTTTGTATATTTTTTTTTTTTTGTATATTTTTTTTTTTTTTTTTTTATATTTTTTTGTTTTTGCTATATTTTCGATACGAAATTGAAAATATTTATTTAAACCTCATGCCAAAAAACCACAAATAGTTGATCAAGGTTTCCCAATATTAAAGATCAACTTTTTAGAGTTGTATGGGAGGTAATCTAAATAATCAAAAACTTTTTAGTCGTAAAATAAAGCAAGAAACCGAATTTTATCGTTATAGCATGTATTAAACCAAAGTTTAGCAGTAATTACTATTCGAATTGTATGGGAGGTAGGCGTAGCAGTTAAGCGATCACTCGCACTTTCAGTCAGAAATTTTTTAGTTGTAAGATAAACTAACGAATTTTATCGTTAAAGCTTTCATAAAAACAATCTTATGCCGTCATTATGACTCCATTTGAATGGGAAATAGCAGTGGCAGCTGATCTATCATGACCATTTTTTGTAATAATAGTATTTTGATCATTAAAATGCATGTGGAAAATTGCATGCCTCTTACTAAAGTGCTTTTTTGAGATATAAGTTTTGTCTTCATAAAAATTGATAAAGTCTCACTGTGCGTCGTTGGTTTCCACGTTTTTTCATTGCATTCTTTACCATACTTAACAACATAATCATCTTGAATTCATAAATCGATGGAATGCTTGTGGTGGTTGGCATAAACGAATTTGTCATCGTTTTGTGAGTAACAAGACATTTTGTTGAAATAATTTATGCATTATGAGGGAGAAAGTATAAAATAAAAATATACTTTACTTATGTAGTACAAGAAGTTAAAACAATGAGAGAAAAAGCAGAAAGAAAAAATTCTGCTTAAAATTTACTTTAATAAATTAATTTTAACTAAATTAACCCAATCAGTAAGATGCACAAAAAAGTGCGTACATAGGAAATAATTAGATATTGGTTGAATTTATGATAATTCGCTTTTATATATTCTGAAACTAATAAGTTATGAGTTTACTACAAAGACAACGAATGATTCAAGGTCCTCCAATATATATATATATATAAAACTTGTTGCTAAAGTTGTGTCATTCAAACTACGGTACAGGTTAAAACTATCTTTTGACTTTTTTTGAGAGAAGGCTCGAAAAATTTTAAAAATTTCAATAAATTGATTTGTATAAATTTTATCAAAAAATAATCTATATAGTGCATCAGAGTATGATGTATTATATATGTATGTATGTATAGTATACGCATAACAGCACAAATAGAGTTGAGTAATCAAAATAATTGCTCTTTATATTAGAAATATTCTAATTCAGTCATATCAAATTACTTAATATGATATTCATTAACAGCATTTCGATGTAGACACAAAATATTATATATGAATTAAGATGGAAGGTGTAAAGGTGGTCAAATATTCAATAACTTTTTATAACTTCTAAGCCAGAATAAAAATGTTGACAGAGTGGCTGGACTGAGTCGTTTTAATTAATATATGATTTAAATTACAAATTAGCTACTTTTCTTGGTTATCAAAAAAACATAATTGATTAAAGCTTAATACTTTTTAATACTCTCATAAAAGTTAACAAAAGGTAATAACAAATCTGTGGCAATAAGCAATAATCGCTTAGGTCGACTTAAGACAGACCTAAGTTATTGATGTAGCTGTGTTCAGTGAAAATATCTCTATATACACACAAAATTTTAAGCTTCTAGCGTGATCCTAGCCAAAGTTATGGCATAAAACCCAAAAAGCTTTCATACAACTGATATGGCGATTAAAAACTTTAAAGCAAGATTTCTCCAAATACAGAAATCGGAATTAAGCTGTTAGTTTTTATGGACACAGAACTATAAACATCAGAAATTTTGAAAATATTTACTTTAAAGGTACAATAATATATTCATGTTTGTCATATGCGTGGTTTTGTGCATTTCAGCTTGGACAAGATAAATAAAGCCTCAGGTCTTAAATAGTGCAAACTAAAGGATACTTTGTAGAAGAAAAGGTGTGGTAGGTATGTTTTGTGTTTTTGTTCTTATGTATTGAGTATTCATGTATTGTAATACATATTGTTCTTATGTATTCTTATGTACACACTTCAACGTGTTCATCGCTTGTTTTATTCTTGATTACCAAAATTATCATTTAAAAATGTAATTGACAGAGTATTTGGAAATATTTTAAAAAAAATAGTTGTGTGAGAAATATTGGCACATTTAATTTATGTATATAATACGCAATTTAAATGTGTTTTGTGGATGCTTTATAAGGCATCAGTATTTGACTTAAAAAATAAGTTTGGTAAAAATTGCTATGGAATGGGATGTCCAGTATAAGGAAATTTCGGAAAAAGAAATTGTCGATTTAACAGTAAAATATTCGTTAAAACAAAAAATAGTTTGAAATTTTAACATTTCTATTCTGTAAGCAACTAAGTTCCAGAGCCCTCTCTCGATCGACAAAACTAACACTCTACAAGACGCTCGTTCTACCTGAGCTGCTTTATGGCGCTGAGGCATGGGTAGTTTCGCAAACTGACGCAGCCGCTCTGGGAGTGTTTTAGAGAAAAGTTCTTCGCAAAATCTTCGGTCCTGTTCGAGTCGGCGATGACTATCGCATCCGAATGAACCACAAGCTGTATGAGCTCTACGACAACATTGCCGTAGTTCGGCGTATAACTGTGCAGCGACTACGCTGGCTGGGTCATGTCCATCGTATGGACGACGAAGCTCCAGCGAAAAAGGTGCTCGAGGCGAGAGTCGCTGTCAACGACGACGAGGGAGACCATGCCTCTGATGGATGGACCAGGCTGAGGAAGCCCTAACCGCACTTGGTGTATCCGATTCGAGAAGGCGCGCGCAAAGCAGAGGCGCCTGGCGAGAGCTGATGAGGTCGGCCGAAACCCGGACACGGGTTGTTACGACCACCTAAGTAAGTAATTCTGATTTAAAGAAAAAGTGCGTGAATCTAAAATTGTTTCTAAATATATAAGGAATGCGCATGATAAAACTAGTACACGTATTGCTTGTACATTTTTTCAAATTCTAAACTAATTTTTTTTTTAACAAGATGCCTTTGCTAGATATTTACAAATGATCATTAGTTTTTAAACCATTTTTGGCTTTGGGTACGAAACAATTATTAGATTAGTTAACGAAAATCCAAATTGGACTTGCACGTTCGCGTGAGCTTGTATTGTTGCAACAGGTCTGTGTATCATGAGTATTTTATCAACGAACCAGGAGTGTGTTGTAAGGTACTGTTTCATAAACTATCGCCCCCGTAGTCATGGGCAAAGTAAAATTAAGCCTTAGGGGCAGGGGTCTACTATAAACACAAATAAAAGATTTCAGTTTCTAGGTGTCGATTTTTATATTGCAGATATTCAGGAAATGTCAAAAAGTTAAAGATCCAAAAAAAAAGAAAAAGTTTCCTAAAACATTTTTGATATCAAATTTCTCGACCATAAACGCGATCGTGTGACTGAATCAAATGCGTTTTTGGCGATGTTGAACAAAGATAAGGATTTTTTCCGACGATTAGTAGCCGTGGAGGAAACATGGATCCATCACTGCACACCAGAAACAAAGGAACAGTCGAAACAGTTATCGAAACTCGTCGAAAGGTTATGGCGACAGTATTTTGGGATGAACGTGGTAAAATATACATCGATTACCTTCCACCGAAAAGAACGATCAATGGTGAATACTATACAGCCGAATTAGACCGTTTCAATGACGATTTGAAAGAGAAACGACCCCATTTGGCGAGGAAAAAAGTGCTCTTCCATTTAGACAATGTGCGCGTTCACACATGCCCAGCTCCCATGGCAAAATTACATGTATTGAAGTACGAATTGCTTCATTATTCAGCAGATTCCCCAGATTAGCCCCCAGCGACTATTTTCTGTCTCCAAACCTGAAGAAATGGCTCAGCGGAAAGAGATTCACCACCAGAAAGGAGATCACTCAAGCATAGGTCTATTTTGAGGACCTTCCGAAAACGTATTTTTAGGATGGGACCAAAAAATTTAAGGAACGTTAGACGAAGTGTATCGAGCTAAAAGGGGACTACATTGACAAATAACACGTTTTTTGTCGTAAAAATCATTGCTTGTTTCATTTTCCACTGAATTATAAAACCGCCCCCGTAATTGTACGCCATTATATGGTGGTGGGAATTATGACCGAAAACCACTTAAAACAGATTTTTTTCTTAGTTTTGCTTTTAAAAAAGTCAAGTCAATTCTACAATGTGTCGTTTATAGATAGATTCATGCATTTCAAATATTGCCACCAAAGGTTTATTTAAATTGAAACTACTTTCCGAGTTATAGCTATTAAGTTATAGGCAGCAAAAAGCAGACAAACAGATTAAAGGCGAATTCACTGACCACCCTCAGCAAGTTTTGCACGTTTATTTTTTATATAAAGTTTTTGCGTTCTATCTCCCTCTCCACTCAGCGGGAGAGACTTGCTGCACGCTCTTTAACTTGATTAACATTTGAAATTTCGCAAAAACTTGCTGAAGGGGGTCAGTGAATCCGCTTTGAGGGGCGTATTGTTCAACTCTGGATATCTTTAACCAGCGAAAAAAGTACTAGATTTCCAGTAGTTTCAGATGTCAGCAAACTAGAAAATAACCACTGGTTAGATATCCAGAGGTGAAGAATACGGCTATTAGAGGGCTTAATCCTGATCTGATCAAACATTTTTTTTAAGATTAAAATTACGGCTAGGATGGTGCACATAGCTGTTTAAACACGTTCTAATAAAATTAAGTAACGGAATCGGAGAGTTTTCATCTCAAAATATATGTATTCTTAAAAATAATAATTAAAGGCTGTTACTTTTTTTTTCATTCGCTGCAGTAGATTGTCCCCTTAAAGAGTATATTTTCTTGATACGCCAAGCAACATCAATGCATACTTTTTTGATATTTTAGTAATCTTTACGTTCGTAACAATAAAATTAAAAACTAAAAATTTTTCGTAAAGTTTAAAAAGAATGATTATAATTAAACAACGCTTATTTAAAACAAAACAATAGTTGTGTGCGTATTTGTGTTTGAGTGCAAATTTAGCTGGTCTAAAATAGAAAAGAAAAGAAAAACACTTCTAACCAACTAATTAAAAATCAAAACAACAACACTAACAAATAAACAAGCTTACTTACTCGTCATTTTTTATTTGTTATAGATTTTTTTTTTTTTGGTAGAAATAACTTTTAAACTGAGGCAAGCAAATAGCAACTCTGAAGACACAGAAATCGTGAACCTTACAAAGTTTTAATCTGCAAAAAGAAAAATATTTAGTTGAATTTTTTTTAGAAAAAAATATTGCAACGAATTTTACAACATAGTAAAATTTAATTACAAATTCTATGGCAATATTACTCAACACACAACGACAACGAGTCTTCCAACAAAACATGTTTGCTACCTTAAAAGAAGCCAATTCAGTTCAATGTCAGTGAATAAATTTGATATTGTAATTGAAGTAAAGTGACGAATAGGCGGGCGTGCTGCTTCAACAGGCACGAAAAGCAGCATTAGATGAATAGTGCAAAAAAAAAAATGAAATAAAAACAATACCAAAAATAGCAACAAAGCAAACAATTAAATGAGATAAAAATGTTGCTTAAAAAAAAAAAAATTCAAAGCTTGCTAAGCTAATTAACATTAAATGCTTTAGAAGAACTGCTCATTGCATCTAATTCTCATTGGATTTAAACACGAAGTTCAAACGTGCCAAAGTTGCAGCATAAGCGTTGCTTGCAGCGTGTGGAGAGTTAGTTAGATACAAGCGTGGAAATAATTGACGCGCAAAAAATTAAAACAAAAAATGAATTAAATTGCCTGCACCTGTTGGCACACATTTGTTTTTTTTTTTTCTCGCATTTATTGTGCAATATTTATGCAGTTATTTTATTAAATAAAAAAAGAAACAAAATGTTAGTGACAAGAACAAACGAGTAGGAAGGAAGACAACAAAATCATCTCTGAAACCTTAACAATCTAAACCTAATATGTGCTGGATTTTATTTTTTAGTCATAAAAATGCCTTATTTTTATGTATTTATTTAACTTCTAACTCAAAAGATAATCGAAAAAAAATCTCTTACGTTAGTAGAACTTTATATAAACAAAAATATTGAAGCAACAAATATAGGAATAGTTTTCTGTAAATTTATCTAAAACCTTCCCACCAGCTTGATACGAGGAATTCTTAAAAACCAGCATGCACTGGGTCGCTTGTACGAGATACTTTGACAAAATTTTTTTTAGAAAAGACAAAATATATCTAAATTAAATTTTAATCTAGATTCAAGACTCAAAAATATTATACGAGCACAAATTCAAAGCGTATATTTTTAAATGGGGATGTGTGACGGTTCAAATTCTTTTCGTAGAGAAGAATTTAATTTCTTATGTTGTATTTCTTTTTATGTTGTATTTCTTTTTATGTTGTATTTCTTTTTATGTTGTATTTGTTTTATCTATATATTTATTCCTGTGAAGGTCCGCTTATTCCAGCAAATCTACAAATGCTACAACAACACTTGATATATCATTAAAAAGGTCTTGAGGTGTAGGTAAGCAGAAAATTAGATTTTGGAAAAGTGATAGCGTTTAGCAGATATGAGCGTTTAAAGTTGAAAAAAATTGTAAAAAGACTTAAGACACGAACTCGCTTCAATGTGAATGAGAAAGTCTGATTTCCAAATCGAAGTAGAGAAGTGTATCCGATTTTCGGGGCGTTATCACTAGTTTCCTTTATTTCTTTAATTTTTTATTTTTTATTTTTTATTTTTTATTTTTTATTATTTCTATTTTTATTTCTTTATTATTTTTGTTTCCTTTATTATTTTTTATTATTTTTTATTATTTTTTAAGTTTTTTAAGTTTTTTCTTTTCATTATATTTATTTTTTTTCTTATTTTTATTTCTTTTTTATTAATTTTATATCTTTTTTATTATTTTTATTTCGTTTTTATTATTTTTATTTCGTTTTTATTATTTTTATTTCTTTTTTATTATTTTTATTTCTATTTTATTATTTTTATTTCTTTTTTATTATTTTTATTTCTTTTTTATTATTTTTATTTCTTTTTTATTATTTTTATTTGTTTTTTATTATTTTTATTTCTTTTTTATTATTTTTATTTCTTTTTTATTATTTTTATTTCTTTTTTATTATTTTTATTTCTTTTTTATTATTTTTATTTCTTTTTTATTATTTTTATTTCTTTTTTATTATTTTTATTTCTTTTTTATTATTTTTATTTCTTTTTTATTATTTTTATTTCTTTTTTATTATTTTTATTTCTTTTTTATTATTTTTATTTCTTTTTTATTATTTTTATTTCTTTTTTATTATTTTTATTTCTTTTTTATTATTTTTATTTCTTTTTTATTATTTGTATTTCTTAAAAACGTGAGAAATATGGGTCTTACAGAATTTCAATTAATAGAATTATGAATTGGATTTTTTTTAACGATTCCTGAAATAAAAAAGCAGTCGACTTTGGAAAACAGTAAAAAGTGGGTGGTAGAAAAGTGGTAGATCTACCAAAATTGTAATAAAGTTACAGGCACTGTATATAAAGCAAAGAATAATAATTGTTAATAAGTGCTGCTACGGGCTCAGTAAGCAACTAAATTCCAGAGCCCTCTCTCGATCGACAAAACTAACATTCTACAAGACGCTCGTTCTACCTGTGCTTCTTTATGGCGCTGAGGCATGGGTAGTTTCGCAAAGCTCTACGAAGACATTGATGTAATTCGGCGTATAGCTGTGACTACGCTGGCTGAGCCATGTCCATCGGATGGACCAGAGATAGAGATAAGAAACTTCGATTTTGTACTGTGAGAAAGGGATAGCCTTATGTCCTGATTGTGTCAAATACTAATACGAAATATTCAATACAAGCACAAAAACCACAAAAACCACAGAAACTCCGCTCAAACATGAGATATCCAAACTCACCATAAATGTGTAAAAGGTTGATAAAACACAGAAACTTCCCTCAAACATGGGATATCCGAACTCATATACACAATTCGTGAGTTTTGAATAAAAAATAAAGAGTTGAAAAAGGTGAAATCTGAATTAACCTTGAAAACATGAAGTTTTCTTTCATTTATCTCTGGTATGGACGACGAAGCTCCGGCTGTGCTTGAGGCGATCGTCGTTGGTCAACGACGGCGAGGGAGACCATGCCTCCGATGGATGGTCCAGGCCGAGGAAGCCCTAACCGCACTTTATGTATCCGATTTGTAATCCGATTGGAGGAAAGCATAGGCGCCTGGCGAGAGCTGATGAGGTCGGCCGAAACCCGAACACGGGTTGTTATGGCCACATAAGTAAGTAAGTAAGTAATAATAAGTGATTTTCTGGCTTTGATGGCGATCTCATACTTTTCTTTAAGTGCAAATTTTGTAAGTAAAACTTTACAACACAATCATAAAACCTACCGTAGGGCTTCTTTACTTTTTTTTTTTCAACCCAAAAAAACCCAAAAAACAAAACAATACTGGTGGGTTTTTTGTGCTGGAGAAATATGCCAGCCCTGTAAAATAATGTTTTGAATGAGAGGACCGCCGTCCTTTTGTCCAGTCTTTGTTTTAAATCATACATTAAGTTCATAGAATTCAGAACCTGTTTCTAGTTTTTTAGGTGCGATTTGCCAACGAATATCCACTGAATGTGGCATAAGAGATCTAATATACTAAGAATTTGAGTTTTTTCCAAGCATCTCATAAAAGCGACACAGTGTGCAGCACCTAGCTATTTTTAGCCACAGCTTACATTATGTCTATTATACCTTCCAGGTATGTCAAATTATCTACCAACAATTTATGGTGGCCCTAATTTAATGTTTGTTGATTTTAAGTGAAGCAAACTTTCCTAAATGCGATACAGCGAAGAGTTCGTTTTTAGGTTAAAGTGATAGAATGTGTTGCCACTCAAATCTTGCCAAGCTTAATGTTATGAATATTTTAGGCAAATCAAGGCAAGAACTGTTCAAAATGTATATAATTAATTAGCATGTTGATGCAAGAAAAAAAACTGGCTTCAATAAAGAATATCTTAGGAAACGATTTTATACAAGACTTAAAATTTGAGCTTAAGTTGTTTATATAAAAAATAAATATTCTTAAAAACTTTACTTCCAGTTCTGGAATAGCCTTAATACTTGATTGAAGCTGAAAACTTTCTTAGCTGAAAACTTATCTAAAATGAGTAATTAAGTTCTTTAAGTAGTTTTTTCAGATGTCTGCAGTCATCAGCAAATGTTATCTTAAACCTCAAATTGCAAAGCAGCTAATCTCGTTTCGTTTTTAAGCATGATTATTTGTTTAATAAGAGCTGATAAAAAATAGATAATAAAAAATAAAATCTATGCTGCTACGAGCTACAACGACGACGACGTTGGCGTCTGCGCCGCTAGACAGACCACGAATGAGGTGTAGTAAAGAAAAACGATGTAGAATAAATGTAAAGCCGGCTGAAGAAAGACACAAGAAAAGGTGATGAAAACGCATGGCTCGACGACCATGAGAAGGGGCGGAAAAGACACACCAATAATAGAGAAAAAATGGTGGTTGCAAGCACAGAAAAGTCGAGGAAAATTTTACTTCTGTACATTTTTCCAACACTTACAGCCAAAGCACTTGGAAGCAGCCAAGTGCAACGCTTTTAAGCGAAGAAGCAGAAATATATTAAAAAAGCCACAAAAACACATAGATATTAGCAGAAAACGTAGTTAAAAATGAAACATTTTTACAACGAAATTCATAAAAATTTAATTAATAAAAATTTAGAATTGTTTAGCAAATTATGGCGGCGGCGACAGCGCCCAATTTAACCTGAAAAACTACACAAAAACTACTTTTATTGCATCTGCCAAAATTTACCAAAAAATAAATCAAGCAAACTAATAATCCTTACGCAAGGAATTGAAGTTTTAATTTTGTAAAAATAAGAAAATCTGTCTTCTTTACTTTAAATTAGTTTGCTAGCGCTGAAGGGACCGCGTTTTTCTTGCATTAATTTGGCTGAATAAATTTATTCAATTCCTTGTTAGCGCGTCGTCACTTCCTCGTTTTTTTTACCATCCAACACTCACCTTGACCAAGGTTTTTTTTTAAACTTCTTTCTATTCACACAATTATCTTTACTTTTTTGAAGTAAAATACTTTTTATGTATTCTTTTACTGTTTTTACAATTAAATTTCAATAAATTTGCAAAGACTTTCGTTTAACAGCCCGCGGTTAGTTCTTCTTCAACAGAAGTCGTGAAAATTAACCACTGCGAAAACCGAGCGAGAAATTGCAAATGGCGACCTATTTAGTGCGGCGAAAAAACACTACACATCGCCATTGCCAGGCTTCGGTTTTGCAGTGTTCCGTTTTTGGTGCGTTCTATAGAAAATGTAAGAGATTATTAGTTTTCATGACTGTGTTCAGCTATAGATTAAATTAGGTACATTGTATACCATACCAAGTCTCACAAGATGTTTTTATAGGAAGGTATTAAAAGATTTACTTATAGTGGTATTCATATATAAGTTTGCTACAATGTTAGATTTCTAAAATGTTTATTATTTCAACGAATTCTTGTTGTACACTTTTTGTCACAATTTAGCAATTGGAAACCTTACCAATGCCCCGATCCCATTATTGTGAGTTTTTCTACGGTGTTTTTTTGGTGAATTCTTATGCTTCAATTATTACAAAATTGAAGGTGTATCAAAATATGTTAACAAGTGTTCTACCGAGCGTTTCCACTGCTGAACGAACGAAGAATACATCGCGAACAAAACTTAGCATCTTGCTCGTTTGTGAAGTGGAAACACTTAAATTCAATGTTTGCAAACATCAGCATTGATTACTTTTTTAAACAAACGTATTAAATCGAACTAATTTTTAATACTTTTATATATTTTATTAACATATAATAGTCACATTTTTCAAATAAAATCCAATAAACAATATTAACCCTCTAAGTGAAAAGGTTAGAATAATGAAAAAAGCACCAGCCGTTTGTTGGCATCCTTTGGCATATTTGCATTTCTATTGACATGTTAGACGTTAGGTGAAAAAAATACAAGAAATCAATTTACAAAATGCAAGACAATTCTCATAAAACTATCATTTTTCCGTCAAAAACTACAGATAATAAAAATCATAATAGAATAACACAATGCACATGCATTTCGGACTACGCTCTCTTTCTAAAATATCTCCAACATTGTCAAAATTGATACAATCACTTTTTTGTTTACATTTTTTTAATTAAATCTTTCTCATCGCTTCAGATTTCATAGGAATAGGGCTGTGTGCTATTCGGAAACTTTTCACTCGGATGATCAAATTTTGACAGTCATAATGTGAATATTTGGCACTTGCGAGGTGAATATGATTGTCAAAAATTCATGTAGCCTCAGGGGCTAGTATAAATTTTGACAATCAGCGAGAGAATTTTTCACACAAGCATACTTAGAAAAAAAAACACTTGTAAGTTCGCGTTTAAAATAACTAAAGTGAAATGAATGAAAGCTAAACTTTTTAGTTAATTATAAATTAAAAAAGCACAAAGAATTAAAAAATAATGGAAATCCCAACAAAACAGCAAAGGAAGTTCTACGTAATATGTAGAACTATTTTGCATACTGTCCGCAATTCCATAAAGTTGCTACTCGATAGCAAACCACTTCATACTCTATTGATCATCCATGATGCTTCGCTGGAATAAACTCCACAATTTTGCGAAAGAGCTAGCTGACACTCTTAAATGCATTTAAGTAATAATATAATATAGGTAATATCCTTAAAGGAATAATGTTTTCGGTAGTTGTCCGGAGCAGAAAAGCAAAAGCAGAACTTACTCTTCCCCCTTCCTTTAAAAAAAGTCATAAAGAAGTTCAAAACTTTGTGCTTCCGACATCAAAGCAATCAGAAGTGGAAAATATTTGCGTAAAATTCTGTTAATTTTCAGTTATATCAACAATTTTGCAAAATAAATTAAATTCTCGCGCAAATACACTAACGAAATCTAAAACGCCAAAATTTCTAGTTGTCAAAATTTCATTGTTCTTTTGGCACAGCAAAAATGACAATTTTATTTCAACAGACAGAAATTGTATTCAACTCAGTAACTTCTTTCCTAGCACGAGTGAAAAGTTTCCGAATAGAACACAGCCTAGATTGGCAAATGTAATCTATTACTAAAAAAGTACTACAAAGGTCATCTGATATCCCCTTTACCCCCAAATGATACATGTCGGATTGACCTGTTATGTCATCACACATGCAGTATCGTTTGTGTGCAAAATATCAAGTCGGATGAACTTGTCCGATGGAAGACAAACATTTTTTACTTTTCTGTCGGCTCATCCGACATGTGAAATCGTTTGGGTGTGTATCCAACCAACTTGGTGCATTTTATCATTCGATTAAAATTTAAACAAAAAAACATCTCTCACGAAAAATGAATAACATAAGAAATGTTGAATTTTGAGAAGAATTTTTCCAAATTTGTAGAAATCTCCCGGTGGTTTAGAAAATAAAAAGTGAAGAGCACAATAATGATTGCTATAATCAATGCGTCCGTCATCTTTACGCCACAAAATATCTACAGCGCTGGATGTTAACTCTTTGAAAACAATAAAATAATGAAGTCCATCAGACATGTGCTACCGTGTGGGACAAACGTAAAAGTCCCATTGTTTCATCGAACTACATGTCCATTCGACATATAGTATCGTCTGGGGGGGACCCTTATAGAGCATGTCTAGGATATTATACACATCAACCTGAATCGAGAGGTGACAAAAGCTATAAGTTCAGGCCCTGTGCAAGTTGTTATAAATACGACCTAAACTAAATTGTGTCGTTAAAACAGTGCTTCCTGAATAATTTAGGTAAATTCCGAGCTACCTAAATGCTTCCTAAAATAATGACATTTTCTAAGAGAAAATATTATGTTTGTATTAAATCATTTCTTAACCTGAAAATTAAAATTTCTTTGATTTCTTTACGAAAATTTAGGAAGACTGTTTATCGACACAATTTAGTTTAGGTCGTATTTAGATCAACTTGCACAGAGACTAAGTTTACGTAGCCTTTAAATGCCAATTTCGTCATTTAAATTACGCGGATATTAAACAAGTCGGAAAAACTTTTGTGAATAGCGATGTGTTGCTTTAAGCTGGTTTAAGGTTACGCAGCCTCTAAATATGGATTCATATATGGATATAAATTATATTGCATATGATTCAAAAGCAAAAGTACAGATAAAAACACTATAGATGCAAAAATTACTTTGAAGTGAAACTAAATCGTATTGTTAAGATTGTTAGCAAAGATATTGTACCGTTAATTTTCTTTCCCTTTTGTTACAAGCTCCAAAAATTTAATTCATTTCCTGACCAATGTGAAGAAATTTTCATACGAGCTGGATAGGTGTTTTCATGTTAAAGCAAACCTTGGCAAACTAGTGCTCTTTCGGAAAAAGGGTTTCCACTGCATGAACGAACGAGCGAATCTTCGAACGAACATTAAAATGGCATGCTACAAAGAACGGACAAAAAAAAGAAAGATATAAAATGTATGGAAATTGCGTATCTTTCGAAAACAATAGGTTCTTAAGAGAAATTCCTATATTAACTTAAAAAAAATTTTTCTCATAGTATTACCTTAAACTTTCCCTGCATTAAGTATGAAACTTCAGAATTTAAATAGTTGTCACTGTTTGTTTCAAGCATAACTTTTATTTTTTTGATGAGCTTAAAATTCGGCTTACAGCTCGTTAATATTGTCTTTCGATGTGCTACGACATGTGAGAAAAAAAAATTGTGATCAAACTCCATTTTTCCCCCGAACACAGCCATTTTTATTTTTTGTGTGAAGAACTAAATTTATACTTTCACACAGTCTCCTCACACTTCTATAAAAACACACTTTGTGAAATTAATACTTCAAAATTTAATCAAGGAATTAAAATTAAGCATAAAATGTGTTGTTCGCATTACTTTTAACTTGCTTACTATTTAAAAAAATTAGTTTAAGCTAGAAGTATTCTATACGATAAAATTTATCTCTGATCGGGTAGAATTTGTGTTTAAATTAAAAACAAATTTTAAAAAAAATAGAAGATTCTAAAGCATTTGGTTTTTTTTCCTGTTTACGCTCTCTCACATTCTATCACACATGAAAATATTGACGTGTCGTAACACCGAGAAGTACAATTAGTGCAGATTTTAGGAGTTCTACATCCTTTTTAATCCGTATATGAGGGTGAGCTTATTTGGGTGTTTCGGTTGTTTCTGGTTGACAAAAAAATTAAGTTTAAGCAAACATCCCTACCACAAAGAATTATGTGATTTACCATGTAATTAGAAGATGAAACTTGAAAATAGTATTAAAGAAAATCTCATGCAAGTAGTCCCTTGTAAAATCGCAAGCAACTTCCGTGTTACACACAGTAACATGCTCACAAATTAGCAGGATGTGTGAACATTTTCGCTGAACTGTAATCTTCGGCGATTTGACATTTTTTAATTTTCTCGTGTGAAGCGTTTTAACAGCTTTGCTTTTTTCTATATTAGTGAACGTACTCTTGATGTAATAGATTTGTCTGTACTACTCGCTACTCGTTGCATTCATAAATAACGACTCGTTATTTTCAAAGGAGATTTTTTGCTTCTTTTTTGGAAATTTTCCTGCAAGGAATTTAATTCAGATATTTGAAGCGCGGTGAACAGATGTGCTTAGATGAGCTTTGCTTGTTATTGTGGGTATCAAGTTGTTAAAGTGTAATTACCGTTCTAACGGATGCTTATTAAAACAGTTATTATTGCAGAGTGATTCAATATTTTACAAATATGTGCTGACTTTAAAAATTATTTAAAATTGTTGAAATGTCGAACACTTATAATGTTCAGGATGTTAATGTTACAGTCGAGACGCTAGATGATTACGACGTTGCATACAAGAAACACTTTGAAAACGCGGAGCGCGCCAAAACCGAATACAAGCAACTCTACAAGGAAATGGTTGAGAAACTAAGGTGAGCTTAATTAAATTTGTTTAAATTTTTGTTAAAATTTTTATGGCATTGATTCTATCATCGTGGCACTTTTATTTATGAGCCGTGGCTTGTTGCAATTATGTTGATTACTATGGGCTCATATTGCACAATCCCCGGCCTGTAAATATGATTGCAGACAGCAGCCATTCTTTTGCTCATCTCAATTGATTGCGTTTAAACTGTAATTGCATTAAGATAATGGTCTTATAATTTAGTACATCACACTTGCAACCATTGGAAACAGTATTGGTTGAGAAGGAAAAACGCACACTTGTCGGTCAGGAAGAAATTATATGTGTGCTCAAGCAGAAGTTGCTGTCCAAGTTACTGGAATCTTTCAATAATGGTTGGGAAGCTTTCGACATTTCAAATAAACTTGCTACTCTGGCAATGCTCGAGGAGCGCTACAAAAAATACAAAGGACAAAATTTGTAGGTTTTTTCAGTCTTTGTCGGAATTTATTTTATTTGTATGCTCAATATTTTAGCCACAATCAAGATATGACACCGAAGCAACGTCTGTTGCCACTGCGCATGAGATATAAGGAGAATAGTAAAAGATATTTACAGAAACAAATACAACATCAGAATGTTCAGCTGGAGGTAACCTTATAATTGTAAATAATGTAAATAAATAATCCTTGAATTTCTTTTGTTCAGGAGCTAGTAAAGATCATCTCAACGAAACGCGCGCTTCTACAGGAAATCACTAATCAACGTGTGTATCTTAGAGAGGCCATGGAACACAAAGTCAAGCAACTGGCGGAGATGAAGCAGAGTTTACAGCAGCTGCAGAATGAAATGTTTGCGAAGCTTGAAGATGGATAGATCTTAAGGCACTGTATTTTTCAATTTACTTCTAAATGTATTCAGTGATAGTTTTTATTGTTTTTTTTTTGGTGCCTGTTGAAAAATTTTACTTACAAACATGCTGCAGCTGTTAGTTTTGACTCAACTTAATCCTTTTTATTGTATTTCTTTGTAGTATTCCTGTTTTAAGTTTCCTTTGTTGTTCTGCTTGTACAGATATGCATGCGAAATTTCTTTAAATTTGCTACTCACAATCTATTGCTTATTTTTGCACTACCTACCTGTATCTGATATTCTTTTGAATTTGATCCTTATTTAAAGTGGCAGCTGGCCTGGCTTGCTTTGTCGTTTCTGAAAGAATATATTTTGCAATTGTTGCAACTTGTTTTACTGGAATTTTCTGCATTTATTTTCTTTGTTATAGGGGTTGGTTTATATTTTATTCTCAGTATGGGTTTTTAATTGCTGTCTAGTTTTAGAAATATTTGTAAAAGCTGGTTTTTGCGGACATAAATCAAATCTATTTAAAGGAAGCTCTTAAAATATATCTCGTTCATCGACAATTTTTCGATTGAAGATGTTTAATAAAACTAAAGTGAAGTATTTCTATGACCAACCAAAAATGTGCCTTAAGCTTAACACTTAGCTGCCGCATTTGTAGTAGCTTTTTTTAAATGAAACTTAATTTTTTATTTGCTTGTTTTTAAATTAATATTTATGTGCTAAAAACGTATGTTCCGTTTATTGTACGTGTCAAAAACCAAATTTTACAGGAGAGCTTTATCTCTATTTTTTATACACTTTAATATTGTTTTACCTGTAAGTAACTGTGAAGCGAATAGAGGCATGATACGAAAGGGCTACATAAAAGTGAGCAATTCGCTTCACATTTTACTTCCAATTTAAAAAAGAAATAGTAAAGTAAATATAACAAATAATATGTACAAAATATATCAGTGGTCACAAGGAATAACGACATAACTCAAAATATCTTAGAAAAAACGATATTTTAATTTCACTTACTACGATCCTTTATTCTGAAATATATGAACCGTTACAAAAGAAATATGTGCACACATAAACGGTGTAATATATTCTGTGAAAAAAAAAACGGATTGCTACATCCTTCCAAAGATTGACAGTAAAGAAAACGTCATATAGCTTTTTTATGATATTTTGAGTTATGTCGTTATTCCTTGTGACCACAGAGATTTGTATGGCACATACGATAATTTCGCCCACAAGAAAAAAAAAAAAATACATTGTAATATACGACACAGTAAATTTTTGGCGTAACTATAGGGATTTCAGCTACAATATTTTACCTGATGATGCGTTGAGTAATTTTTTCGACCAGAATCCGAAAAGGGAATTTCTGCTTTTTAAGATAAAGCTCAAGAACTTTGGAAATTTTTAATGCAAATTTGTTCATCAACCGTCAATATTCATGAGTGTAAAAAATAAAAAGGCGAAGTCTTACTTGCTATCTTAAAAACGAGATCTTAAACTCCCTTTTTCGATTTCGAACGAAAAAATTACTCATGATAGGCCCGAATGCGAAATAAAAAACGGGGAAAAGTTGAAGCTATTCGTGCGAAACATATGTTGCAAATTTGACGAAAAATGTATTGAAGATTTCAAAAATGTCTGAAATAGTAGCTGCATTAATTGATTTAATTATTTAAGTGAATTCTGAAAGTGATAGTGATGAGGAAATATTTGACATTATCTAATACATAAAAATCTCGTGTCACAATGTTTGTGGCCGAACTCCTCTCAAATGGCTTGACCGATTTTAATGAAATATTGTTTGTATATTTGATAGGTATGAGAATAGGTTGCCTGTCTTACTACAAGAAACTTAATGAAATATATAAAGACAGTGATTTTAAAAAAATTAGTGCTTGGTTTAAGCAAAATTATATTTGACAAAAAATAACAGTCCTAAATATGATCCTGATTTTTGGTGCGTTGCAGATTCTATAAAAGAAAACTTTCCACGGACTCAAAACTCTATCGAGGCGTGGCATCGTCGACTTAAAGTTATTGTCGCAAGGAAAAATTGTGGCCTTTACCAAATTATTAAAGAAGTTAGTATTATTCAAAAACTAACTTGGAGAAGTTGCAGTCGGGTCAAAGTATACTTAAGAAAAAAATGCAGCATTCAACGTTTTAAGTGTATTAAAAGAGTTTTAAAAAATCGAGTAAATATGGAAAAAATTGAATACCTTAAATCTATTGCATATAATATTTCGCTTTCATGTTGAATTTTCTTATCATTATTAATTTTACTTTTGTTTTATTAAATTTATATTTTTTTTCAGATATTTTGAATTTTTCCGAAAAACGAAGTTTAAAACTCGTTTGTTCATTTATATAAAAATCATACTAAATTAAATTTATTTATAATTAAATCTAGTATAGTGCTTATATTATCTTTTATAATTATCAATTTTAAAATTACACAAAAATAAATACATTGAACATGATCGCAGCTCTTTTTACATATATTATTTTAAACAGGACTTTAAGATATATATATATATATATATACAGTGTTGCGCAAAACAAAAATTGTCTCTCTTTTTTAATATTGGGGCCACACAAAAATTATTATAGGAACCAAAGCATACATTCATACATCATATAAAAACAAAATCATATTTAAGTTTGGTTTGGATTTTTTTATTAAATTTTAAATTAATGTGTCTACATTCAATTTGTCTGAGTGCAAAACAAAAGCAACAAAACATCAAAAATGTAAAATGAGAACGGAAGTTCCAAAAATAATTGGTAAAAGTTCCGTTATTGTAAAGCACTTGTTGTTTGTGAGTCAAAAACATTTCAGTATAGTTTTGTTTTTGCGCTAGTTGTGATACTGACTGATCCCATTTATAATGGCACGTGTCAAATACTGTGAAGCTCTAAAAAACAAATTATTTCCGAATATAAAAAGGGAAATTTGCAAATATCTATCGCGAAACAGTTTAATATTAATCGGTCAATAGTTTGTAGATTAATAAAGAAATATAGCATTACAAAAGTCGTAACCTTTGCTTACAGCTAAGCATAAACAAAAAAGGTGAAGTGTTATAATTCGTACAATTCCGTTTGAAATTGTGACAACGAGTTGCAATTTATTGTTTTTAAGGCACACTATTGCAAAAGAGCACCTAAATTGGACCGTTAAAAAATGAAAAACCGTTTTGTTTAGCGATGAATCAAAGTTCAACTTGATTAATTCAGATGGGATGTGCACGGTACGGCGCTGCACAGGTACACGACTTGAAGCCCGAAACTGCAAAATGATTTTTAAGCACGGAGGCGGTGGTATCATGGTCTGGATTTGTTTTTCCTATAATTGAGTTGGAACATTTCATAAAATTGATGGAATTATGGATCGATTTTGGTATAAAGACATTTTAGAAAGCAAGATGCTACCACATGCAGAGTGGAATATGCCGCTTCAGTGGACATTCCAGCACGACAACGACTCGAAGCACACTTCAAAACTCGTCAAAGATTACATTAGAGACAATGGGATTCAAGTCCTTGATTCGCCGGCACAATCACCAGACTTGAATCCCATTGAAAATCTTTTTGGGATTTTTAAGAGAAAAGTTTCTGGTCAAAGATTTTCCAATAAGACTGCACTGTATGAAGCACTTAAACTTAATTGGGAACTAATACCTAATACCACCATATCTAATTTAATAGAGTCGATGCCGCGCAGATGTGTAGCGGTAATCAAGAATAATGAGTCTTACACCAAATATTAATATTGTTGCTTTTGTTTGCACTCAGACAAATTGAATGTAGACACATTAATTTTAAATTTAATAATAAAACCCAAACCAAACTTGAATATGATTTTGTTTTTATATGATGTATGAATATATCGTTACCTTAATATAGAAAGGCCCTAACTCATTTTTTTTTACATTATAGGAGAAGAAAAAAACTTGATAAAAAACAAAGTTCTGCAATTTCTACAGTAAAAAGAATTGTAACATCGCTACATCACTTATAGTTTTGAACAAAAAAATTGATTTACAAAAAATTCGAAACTACAGAATTTAATTTTTTATTAAGTTTTCTCCTTCTCCTATTGACTTAGAGCCTTTTGAAATAGGGCCTTTCTATATTAAGGTAGCGATATGCTTTTCCTATTATAATTTTTGGGTGTCCCCAATATTAAAAAATAGAGACGGTTTTATAGCAGCGCAATAATTTTGTTGCTTTTGTTTTGCGCAACACTGTATATACTAGCTGAATACCCGGCTTAACTCGGAAGTTGATATAAATAATTTTCGATCTCAATTGTCGATTTGAAAAAACTTTTCTCAAACTTTAGAAGGAATTTTGTGTGCATCTTTTAAACCGGTAACTTTGGCGAAATGAGCAAAATGTTGCTTCAACATCTGAAAATGATGAGAAAAAGTTAAGAAAATAGTGATTTGTGTGTGCGTGTCGCCGATCGCTTGCAACAATATATTTTCAAATCTTATATTGTATTCAATAGATTGAATATTTTTGGAAAAAATCAGACCAAAAACGAATATTTGGCAATTCGCGAGGAAACTGGACAAATATTAAATAAGCATTGAAAATAGAAATTGAAATATCAAAACAACGCCAACTTACGACGCAACTGACTTGCGCATGTGTTGATACGTACTCAAACACCACAGAATTCGGCATCAGCTGTCCTGATCTGCGAAAAAGTAAAGTGGAATATAAATACACATAAAGAAGAAAAGAAGATATTTATCACCCTTCGCGCTTTGCTACGCCTTACTGTATTTTGTAGTACAGTGCCCTCTGGAGTGCAAAATACTTAGCGGCAAAAGACCCACCGCACCCGAAAACCACTTATAAAAATCATACTCATCGGATGAGTTGTTTTGAGTTTTTTTGCGGTATTTGTACAAAAGCACCCTCTGGTTTTCGAGATAGAATAAAAAAATAACGCCAAAGCCCTTTCCATATTCGATAATCAAATCCTATATATCCGATATATAAATTTTTATCTAAATCGAATGGGCGGTTTTTGAGTATTTCACGATTTCTTATGTGATATGAACTAAAGCACCATCTGGTGTTTAAGATAGCTCAGAAAAAAAAGGCCAAGATCCGTATCCTAAAACTCCTATGCACAAATGTTTATGCAAATCGGATGTACAGCTGAGTTTTTCGAGATTTTCGACCCGAAAACCCCTAAATACAAATTTTCATGTAAATCGGATGCATGGTTTCGAAGATAAACTATAATAACAAAATTCGTGGAACCTGATCGCAGCGCCACCTACCGGGTCCAATTGCGAATCTGAACCATCCAGGGATCCACTTAAACACACACAAAAAATTTCATCAAGATCGGTGCAGCCGTTTAGGAACATTTTATAACACATACACGTACAAATTGTACAACAGCGCGCTCTACTTTTCGAGACAGAGCAAAAGAGATAACGCTAAAACAGTTGCCGTACACGAAAATCGTTTAATAAAATTTTTCATCCAAATCGCATGAGCGGCTTTCTACTGTTTCACGATTTCTTAAAATATTTGTACTAGAGCGCCCTCTGGTGTTCGATATAGTCCAAAAAATACAAGTCCAAAACAGTCACCATATTAGAAAACCCCTATATACCAGTTTTCATGAAAATCGGATAAACTACTTAGAAGTTTTTTAAAATATTTGTACACAGCGCCCTCTGGTGTTCAAGATAGAACAGAGTAGATAAGTCATAAAAACTCACCGTATTCGAAAACCTCTGTATACAAATTTTCATGCAAATCGGATGAACGGTTTCCGAGATAAACTATAAAAACAAAATGCCATAAGCACGATCGCAGCGCCACCTACCGGCTCCTATTGTAAATCTAAACCATCCAGGGATCCACTCAAACACACAAAAAATTTCATCAAAATCTGTTCAGCCGTTAAGGAACAGTCTCACGTCTCAACAGGAACATACACACGTACAAATTGGACAACAGTGCCCTCTAGTTTCGAGAAAGAGCAAAAAAGATAGCACCAGAAACCTTGCCGTACTCGATAATCGCTATTTACAAATTTTTATCCAAAATTGAATGAGCAGTTTTGGAGTTTTTCCCGATTTCCTAAGATTTGTACTAAAGCGCCCTCTGGTTTTCATGATAGCACAAAAAAGATAAGTCGAAAACTCTCGCCGTTCCTTTACTTTCCAATTTTCATGCAATTCGAATGCACGGCTTAGGTGTTTTTCGAGGTTTTTCAAAATATTTCTACTGCAGCGCCCTCTGGTGTTCGAGAGAGAAAAGAGTAGTTATTTAAAAAAAACTCAGCGTGTCCGAGAACCTTTACATACAAAATTTCATGCAAATCCGATGAACAGTTTTGGACTTATTCAACGTTTTTTAAAATATTTGTACTACAATATAGAACCTAGTTTATAAGTCATAAAAGCTCACCGTTTCTAAAAACCTCTATATACCAACTTTCATGCAAATCGGAAACACTTAGGAGTTTTTTGACGTTTTTTAAAATCTTTGTACTACAGCGCCGTCTGGTGTTCGAGACAGAACAGTGAAGATAAGTCAAAAAAACTCAGCGTGTTCTAGAACCATTCCATACAGAGATAAACTAAAAAAAGGATGCTTGGAACCCAATTGCAGCGCCCCCTACCGGGTCCAACCTTTTTTCCTGTATAAAAAGTAGCCTATATGTTGACCGGGGATAAAAGGAACCTAGATTTCAAGTTTTATTTAAATCCATCCAGTGGTTTTCGCGTGATACTTTAACAGACAGACACAAATAGACACAGACAGACACAAAAATTTTAAAAATGCGATTTTCGGAGTCAGCGTCATTCAATACGTCCATCGCAAAAATAATTTAAAAAAAATATTAAATGAACAGATTTTTTTTTACAATTTTATATATATATATAGTTATAGATGCTACAATGTTGTGATATATATCGCGGCAATTTTAATTAGCTCAAATTTATTAATCAATAAGCACATAACCACCAAATTTAGTTTAACTAATTTAGTTTAGCGATTGATTTAGTTTAAATCGCCGCGATTTTTAACCTAACCCAAGCTTGTTAAATTAAATTCGAGGATTTTGTGTTTGGGGATGTTTTATTTGGGTATTTTATTTTTGGGGATTTCGTGTTTGGGGGTATTGTATATGAGGATTTTGTGTTGGGGATTTTGTACCCAACCCGTGGTGCATAGATGGCCAAATTCGCGAAACATTCTCATTTGTTTAAACTGGCCGTTACAAAAATATTTAAAATTTCGAAGTGGCGTTATATATATGAAACACACCTTATAGTCCCTGTGAAAAATCTATTTGAAACGCCCTGTAAAGTTGTTTGACTGTAAATACCTAAGGATATGCAATGGAATTTTATTCGGAGTACTCAATAAGACTGGCTTTGAGCAGTGTTTCTTAAACCTTCATGTGGCATTCAATTAAAGGATGAACTTTAACCTTCATGTGTTCGATAGTATACATTTGTAGCATTTTTGCTGAAAAAGTTGAATAAAAAAAAAAAAAATCCGCAACAAAAATATTTGAGGTTTTTAGTAGCTTGTCACAATATAAGATGTGCCCGTATAAAAATATTTGTAATGTTATGAACACTTTAAATAACATCTTAGTCGATATATTTCTCAAATATTCACAATTGTTTTTTTTTTTTTTTATTTGTAGTACACGGCTCAATATTTTTCCTATTTTTAATAGACATTGCCTTTTTTGTTATCTTACGTTAAATTACATTAGGAATAGAATATAAATTTGAAATGATTTTTTTAAGATTTCACAATTTTTAGAATTTTTAAATTTTTAGCATTTCACAAAACAAACAAAATGTGTCCAAGCATAGAAGTTAACCCCTTCATTCTGTGTCACGAAAAGACACACTATCGTTGGTGTGCAAGACACGTGTAGCAATACTATCTGCCATAAAAAAATTATATATTGCTTATTGTGTCTTTCTTATCGTTGGCGTGCTTTTTCGTGATACAGAATGAAGGGCGGCGATAATTGAGTAAAACCGATTAATTTTGGGAATCTTCAATCGATCTCGAGTTTTTCACGTTTCGTTTGATAAATTGAATCACTTGAATAATGCAATTTTTTAGCATATAATTTTTTAAAAATGAAATAAATATTACTGAAATTTCAATGATACGAGTATGAATACGATCTACCTCTTTGATATTTATACCTCAACGCGTGCTGCGTAAGGGGTATATTAACTTTGTCATTCCGTTTGTAACGCCAAGAAGGTGGCGTGGCAGGTATAGAAAAATATATATATTTTTGATCAGCGTCATCTCCTGAGTCGATTTCCGTGTGTCTGTCTGTCTGTCCGTCTGTCGACACGATTACAGCCGCAATTTTAAAGCAATCGCGATGAAATTGAAAATATAAGTTTATTTTTAAAAAATTAAGATCAAGTTCGAGAACGGGCCAAATCGGTTGAAAACCACGCCTACCTCCCATAGAAAGTGACTTTATTTTTATTAACCGTAAAATGTCTTTAAAATCCACAAAAATTAAAGAAATGCCTCGAAATTTGGCGTGTAAGCTTTGTTTTTCAGTCTTAATTCTGGCTATAAAATTTGGAAAAATCGGATGGAAGCCACGCCTACCTCCCATACAAAGTGGCTTTATTTTAAATTCTTGAAATTTTGCAAATAGGCTTTGATATATATACTATAGACCATCACTATGATATTTGGCGAAGTCGAATGAAAATCACGTCTACCTCCCATGCAAATTGGCTTAATTATAAACGTAAAATCTCTTCAAAATCTGCAAAAATTAAAGAAATGTTTTAAAATTTTGCACATAAGCTTTGATATTTAATATAAACCATCTGTATGATATATGGCAAAATCGGATGAAAACCACGCCCACTTCCAATACAAAGTGGCTTTATTTTAAACGTAAAATTTCTTAAAAATCCATAAAAATTAATGAAATGTCTTGAAATTTTGCACATTAGCTTTGATATATAATATGAATCGTCCGTATGATATATGGTAAAATCGGATCAAAACCACGCCCACCTCCCATACAAAGTGACGTCATCAAAATAAGAAAACTTTCGTTAATATATAAAACTGAATATCATCGTCTATGTCGTGGCTAAAGACTTCGAATATACTTCAATATGGCCACGGGGGGTATTTTAGCTTCGGTACCGAAGCTCCATCCTTACTAGTTTTAACTATATTTTTTTAGATGTCCCATTTATGACGATATTTTTTTTTAGGGCCCGAAACTCTTACGTTTCTTCAAAGCGGCGATAAATGATAAAAAACCACTGAGAAAAGCGGCAATTGATTTTGGGATTTACAAATCGTGGCGACCTTGTCATACTGCTTAAGGTGCGTGGCTGGGATCTGAAAGAACCCAGTTTTGAATTCCATCTAGCACAGAATGCTTTTGCAATTGAATTCATTTTTCTGTTCGGCCGTCACCCTTCGGCAGACAGTGATAAACCTCAGAGAGTAAAAACTCGGCATAAAACTTGTAGGTTCAGTTCTCATCATTTGTGTTTAAACATTTCACAACACGCACAACACAATCGATCAAAGTCAAAGTCCTTTCAAGGGCTGAAAAGGCTAATAATTTTTTTTAGATTTAATTAATTTAGTTTAAATTAATTTAAAAAATTTAAATTTTAATAATTTAGCTTATCAGCTCGAAAAAATAAGCCAATTTTTTTGCTTAAAAAAATTCTTAAAGATTTAATTAATATTGATGAAATTTCTATAATATGCATATAATCAACATCTTTAACATTATAAGAGAGATTTTTTTAGGTGTCCCACTCATGACAATATGCTTTTTTAAGGCCCAAAATCGAACATCAGTTCAAAGCGGCGATAATTGATAAAAACCACAGAGAAAATAAATCGAGCTTCTAAAGGTTTGAATAATTCTAATTGAATTTTAATAATTTTAATAAATTTAAGGAATTCTTAAATATTAAATAAAAGTTAATGAAATTTCAATGTTATACACTTGATCTACATCTTTGATATTTTTAGAGAGATTTTCTTAGATGTCCCACACATGACGATATATTTTTTTAGGGTCTAAATTGAACATCATTTAAAAGCGGTGATAATTGATAAAAACCATTGAGAAAGACGGTGATTAATTTTGGGATTCTTAAATCGAGCTTGTCTAAAATTATCTTGGTACGTTAAGAAAATTTGAATGATTCACATGAATAAAACAACTTTTTTGCTTAGAAAAATTCTTAAAAATTGAATAAAATTTCAATGATATTGATCCTCATTTTTGACATTATCAGAAATATATTTTTACGTGTCCCACTCATGACGATATACTTTTTCAGGGTCCAAAATTGAACATTATTTAAACGCGATGATAATTGATGAAAAAACACTGAGAAAAAAGGCAATTAGTTTTGGGACTCCTACACTGTGCACAGGCGTGCAGTATGTTTGGAAAATTTAAATGATTCACATGAACAAACCAACCTTTTTGCTTACCAGCCTTTTTGCTAATTAAATATTGATGATTTTTTAATAATATGTATTTGATCTACTTCTTTGACATTACTTGAGAGAGATATTTTTAGGTGTCCCACTCATGACAATCTACTTTTTAAGGGCCCAAAATCGAAAAACATTTCAAAGCGTCGATAATTGATAAAAAAAATCACTAAGAAAAACGGTGAATAATTTTGGGATTTTTAAATTGAGTTTGTACGTTTGGAAAACTAAAATGATTCATATGAATAAAGCAATTTTTTTTACTTAGAATTTCTTAAAAATTAAAAAATATTAATGAAATTTCAATCATATGCATTTCATCTACATCTTTGACATTATTAGAGATATATTTTTACGTGTCCCACTCATGACGATATTCTCTTTTAGGGTCCAAAATTGAACATCATTTAAACGCGACGAAAATTGATAAAAAAACACTGAGAAAAACGACAATTACTTTTGGGGCTCCTACACCGTGCTCGGGCTTGTCATAGTACGTTTGGAAAATTTAAATGATTCACATGAATAAACAAACTATTTTACTTAAAATTTCTTAAATATATTCATTTATTATGATGAATATTTTATGATGAACATTTTTGATATTATTATAGAGATTTTTTAGGTGTCCCACTCATGACGATATTTTTTTTTTGGGGCCCAAAATCGAACATCTCTTCAAAGCCGCGATAGTTGTTAAAAAATCACTGAGAAAAAGGTGAATAATTTTAGGATTTTTAAATCGAGCTTGTACCTTTGGAAAATTTAAATGATTCATATAAATTAGCCAATTTTTTTTGGCTTCCAAAAGAATTCCTTAAAAATCCTTAAAATTCAACGAATATTAATGACATTTCAATGAAATGCATTTGAGCTATAACTTCGACATTATAAGTGAAATCCATTTAGATGTCCCACTCATGACAATAACTTTTAGGGGCTAAAATTCAAACATCTCCTCAAAGTGGCAATAATTGATAAAAAACCACTGAGAAAAACGGCGATTAATTTTTGGGATTTCTTAATCGAGTTTGTCATGGTACGTTTGGAAAATTTAAATGATTCATATGAATAAAATAACGGTTTTGCTTAAAATTTCTTAAAGATTAAATAAATATTGATGAATTTTCAATAAAATGCATTTGATCTACATCTTTGACATTAAAAGAGAGATTTTTTAGGTGTTCCACTCAAGACGATATTTTTTTTTGAAGCCCAAAATTCGGACATATCTTCGTATGACCATATTGTTTCTATCCTACACCCAATCTATACATGCATACTTTAATCTACAAAGTTATATCTTAAGCCTGTAGCTTTTCGGCTGTATAGGTATAGTTTGTTTCGAAACTTGAAACACGAAACCTAAAGATAATTATAAACTAAAAAACTAAGGTGTCCCACTCATGACGTCTATTCCCTACTTTTATTAAAACTATTTTGAAAAGCGTATAAAAGATACATAAAAAAGTTAAATTCTTTAAAAATATATCTCATAAAATTTTACTATAGGTCTGTGAACATAACTATTTATATCAAAGGCATGTTAGTAATTTGCTAAATTTAGTGTTAACTTAAAACTCATATTTTATGTATGTACGTATAATATTTTCTTATCTATTTCATCAGAATCCGTTGATAGAAGTCTGTAATTATTGAACATATGTGCTACTGTGTTACACAACTTACAAAAAAAAAAAAAATTGATTTGATAATTTTTCCTTGGGTATTTGAGCCCCTTATTTAAAAAAATTGCAATTATTTGAAATTTGAAGTAGCAACTGAAATTAAATTAAAAATATTCTTAATTTGCTACATTTGTTCTCATAGTTTTTATGTGTCCATCAACGATGGAAAGAGCAGCAGTTAATAATATATTATGTAGTTTTATGCGTTCATTGGCCACATATTGATGTTGGTATGTGTGGAATAAATAAGTGAGGTGCGTTGAAAAGGGATTCGGGGGTACCGAGCCAACATTGGCTGCAAGATATTTGCCAATATTCTATGCTAATCTACGAATACACGACAACTTTGTGTTCTGCTGCGGTTGATAACAATGCAGGTATAGACGACAATATTTGCATTTTAAATAAATTAAAAAAAAACAAACATACACAATATGTTAAATAGTTGTGAAATAAACAATGTTTGTTTTGGTTGAGGGGGACACTAAAAGAAAAGCGCGCCATGGTCAATGATTGATTGGAACTTAAGACTCCAGCAAAGATTTGTAGCCATTATGTTGTAGCATATATAAATAATAATAGTCATTATTATTGCTGAAAAATAGAAACTGTTGGGTGAAAAAGAAATGGTAAAATAGAAACAAACTGTTTTTAGGTTTTTTTTTTTTTTTTTTAATTAAGACTTAATTTAAGTCTTAAACCTAAAAACATGACAAACATGCAAATTTTTAAATGAGAAATAATAGACAAAACAACAACAACAACAACAACAACAACAACAACAACAACAACAACAACAACAACAACAACAACAACAACAACAACAACAACAACAACAACAACAACAACAACAACAACAACAACAACAACAATAATATAGCATGTTACAGTCGCCTAACTTACTGTTATTGGCTGCCACTTAAATGGAAAATTTGCCATAAACTTGTCATTGTGTCTTGGTTAGTGAGTGTGTGTGTGTGTGTGTGTGCTTGTGTTAAAAATACTATGACAATAATAACAAGAACAACAACAACATGTTGTCGCCCTGGAACGGTGCTTGCAAATATTTTGCCATAAACTGTTTTATGGCACAATCTTCTTTAATTTCTTCTTCTTATTCTGCTTCTTTTTTTTTCTACTACTATTTTTAATTTTTTATGTGGCGTCTGTTCAGTGTTGAACACATTGAACTGAGTTGTTCGTGCAACTTGTTAGCCATGAACTTCTGTCAAATAGTGCAGCAGTTGTTGCTGCTGTTGATGTCACTTAATATGCTGTTGTTGTTGCTGTTGTTGTTGTATTTTGTTGTTGACAACAGTGCGTAAGCACATGTTTGTCACATACATTTTAGTCATATTTCACAAGTAGTTGTTTTTGTTATTCGTGCTGCCTAGTTTAGCGTTCGAACTCTTCGTTGCTAGTTTTATTTTTTGTTTATTGTGCTATTTCAGCCCGTTTGGCTAAAAGCAATTTTTTACCAATCAAAAATAATTTGTTGATATTTATAACTGCACGTTGGCAACTCTGGCTTATTCTATTTATTTCCAAATTTCTATTTTTTAAACACTTGCAAATTTTTCGGTTTATTTATTTGCACCTTGTGTTGGTTTAACAGACCATTACAAAAAAATATAAAAAATAACAACAAAAACAACTACTATAACACAAAATTGCATGTGTTGTTTCGTTATACCGTTGTGTTAACGACTTTTGTTTCGCTGAAAATAGCAAATTCCTTTTTATGAAATTGTTTTTTTTTTCTTTTTTTGCCTATTTTGCTGCAACAAAAGGTGTATTTAATAGTTTTGACCACTCGTTTGGAAACACAGCCGCAGTTTTATGCTTGCTTTGTTCTTAAATTTAAAAAAGAAAATAATATAAAAAAAAAATTTTGTTGCTATCTGGTGAATGCACTGCTTGCATGCTTAAAGGTCTGTTTGATGTTTTTTTTTTTGCTTAAGTTGCTGTCTAGCATTTAATTTAATGAAAACTGTTATGCTCTTTGTTAGTATAAATAGTAGTTGTTGTTGTTGTTGTTAGTGTTGAGCTCATAAATTGCTCTGTTAATTAAATTAACAGTTCATGACTTGACCATGCTACGCTTAACATAAACAATCAATTAGTTTGTTGGTTCTTATGGCAAATTGTAAATACAATATTAGCTTTTATTATTATGTTCAAATAAAAAGCGATACTTTATTTTGTCTTTGTGCAGTTAAAGATATAAATTTAAACACACATGTTATTGTTTCTTCTGACTCTTTTTTTCGGCATAATAGAAATTCATTAAATTTGTCACAGTAACGCGTTCGTTTCTTAAGTCTTTTGTTTTTGCATTTCTTTGGAGCCAAAACAACGGAAAAATAATTATTGGGAAATTACTGAGAAAACTCAAAAGTTTATTTTACCACTTTTGGCAAGGAAAAAGTGTTTGTTGTTAGAACAAGTTTGTTTCTTAAGTCTTTTGTTTTACCAGCCATTAAAGTTTATTAGATAAGTTTTCGTTTGTGCATTTTATGCTATAAATGTGCCGTTAACTTGTTAAAATCAAGTTGATGGCTCGATAAAAGTTAACAAAAAAAAAAAAAATAAACATTGCAAAATTTATTTTTGTTTTTATTAACACCAAATTTGCCAAAAGGCATAAAGCAACAAACATACACTTACATAAGATGATTCAAAGACTGATACAAAGAATTGATGATACTGAGTGATCCTTTACTTGGTGTGTGCATACATGGCTAAAAATTCAAATCTAAATTTTCAACCTTACTGAAAATTTTGTGGTTGAAATCAACATTTTTCCAAATAAAACTAATTTTTCGATTGAAAACATTTTCACCTTTCTTTGGTCTTCTTTACAAAAAAAAAAAAAATTATGAAGATATGTTATTTGGGTCCTGAGGTATGCATTTTTAAAATCATCATAAAGCAGAAAAGCGTAATTTTTCGTACTTTGTGTTACTACAACAGCAACAACAATACGAATTTAAAAAAAAAAAAAAATAAATGATTTGACCTTTCAAAATATATACATTTTGTCCATAATGGTGACATCAAAAAAATTCCACTCAGCCGTGGAATGAGTCTGATGAAGATGCGCGCGTATTATTTTTATTCAAAATTTATTTTCGAATCTATTAATTGAATGTAATATTGAATGAATGTATTATAGAATTCTGAATTCTATATTCAAGATGATCTTAAATCCAAAAGGATATCGAAATCGGTTTGACCGTGTGCCAGCGATTTTGATTTAAAAAAATCCCTTTTTCGCCAAAAATCAACGGTTTTTTCGGCGTAAGTTTTTATCAATCTGAAATAACAACCCAAAAGTAGGGTGCAAACGAAACGAAATCTAGGACCCCAAAGTTGTGAATAGGAAAAACTGTTAGATTTTAGAATTTTTTTAGTGCAATAGTGTTCAAAATTCGGTCAAAATTTTGGGTATTTTTCACAAAAAGCGCTATAAATCTGCTATTTTTAGGTAAATTTTAGAAATTTAGTATTGTTAAAAAAGACTTGATGTAATCTATTGATATATATTGATAAATATAAAAAAAAAAAAATCAAAATAGCAGAATTTAATTTTTGAATGAGTTTTCATTCAAAATAGTGGAATTTATTTCTTTAATGAATTCTCATTGGAAAGTCTTTGAATTGAATTTAAGGAATCTCTTCGTGATTCCACTATTTTGATTTTTTTTTTTTTATTTACATCAATATTACATCAAGTGTTATTGAAGAATACTAAATTTTTTTAAATTTACCTGAAAATAGCAGATTTATAGCGCTTTTTGTGAAAAATACCAAAAATTTGGACAGAATTCTGAACATTGTTATACTAAAAAAAATTCTCGAATCTAACAATCTTCCTATTCAGAACTTTGGAGTCTTAGATACCTTGCATCTGCACCCTACTTTTGGGTAGTTATTTCAAATTTATAAAAACTTACAAAGAAAAACCGTTGATTTTTGGCGAAAAAGTGATTTATTTTTAAATCAAAACTGGTAGACGGTTCCACTGATTTCGATATCCTTTTGGATTTAAAATCTACTTGAACTCAGCTCCCAGAATATGAGTGTCGAAAAAAGTGTTTTTGTTTTTTGACCCACCTTAATATGTATGTAGGTAAGAATTTTTATTTCTTATTGTTATGTACAACTTAACATTTATAATATTTATAATTTATACGTTTTGTAGTATACATTACGAGTAATCTTTTATAGTACATCAATAGAAGAAAATGGAATTAAAACACCTTAAACTAACTTAACTAAGATTTTACCAAAAAATGTTTTTAATGGAATTAAAAATGATCAAAAATATACTTACTTACTTAGGTGGCCATAACAACCCGCGTTCGGGTTTCGACCGATCTCATCAGCTTTCGCCAGGCGCCTCTGCTTTGCGCCCGCCTTCTCCAATCGGATACACGAAGTGCGGTTAGAGCTTCCTCGGCCTGGGTCCTTCCATCGGAGGCATGGTCTCCCTCGTCGTCGTTGACCAACGACCCTCGCTTCGAGCACCTTTTTCGCTGGAGCTTCGTCGTCCATACGATGGACACGACCCAGCCGGCGTAGTCGCTGCACAGTTAATACGCCGAACTACGTCAATGTCTTCGTAGAGCTCATACAGCTCGTGGTTCATTCGGATGCGATAGTCATCGCCGACTCGAACAGGACCGAAGATTTTGCGAAGAACTTTTCTCTCGAACACCCCCAGAGCAGCTGCGTCAGTTTGCGAAACTACCCATGCCTCAGCGCCATAAAGCAGCACAGGTAGAACGAGCGTCTTGTAGAGTGTTAGTTTTGTCGATCGAGAGAGGGCTCTGGAACTTAGTTGCGTACTGAGCCCGTAGTAGCATCTATTAGCAATAATTTTTCTTCGCTTTATCTCCAGGCTGACTTCGTTGTTATTATTTATGGCGGTGCCAAGGTGTACAAACTTCTTGACTACTTCAAAGTTATAGCTGCCGGATGAAACGTAGGAGTCTAGACGCCGCGCTCCCTAGTTCGTAGACAGCATATACTTTGTTTTACCCTCATTTATCGTCAAACTCACTTTGGCTGATGCCTTTTCGATAGCAGTGAAAGCAGCGGTAACATCTCTCTTGGTTCTGTCGACAATATCAATATCATCAGCGTACATAAGGAGCTGCAGACCTTTGTAGAAAATGGTGCCATTACGATGCGCACCGACCTTTCGTACGATCCCCTCCATGATGATGTTGGAGAGATTGCAAGACAGTGGATCGCCTTGTCGCGTATTTTTTTTGATATATTTCTATTTAAAAGAGAGAATTGTGCGTTACTCTCTTGCAAGTTGCTGCTGGATATTTTTCACTGGAGAAGTACGTGAACTGAATTTGATCTCTTTTTTACATAACCAACAATGAAAGTAATGAAACCCATCGTTTATATTCAAGTTCCATTAGTTCGTTTGAAATGTGCTATTTTCGACCTTTTTAATTTTTTCGACATTTTTTATTTCGATAATTTTCGGCATCCGGGGTACGGGTCCCGTGTAGTTCGGAACACGTGAATAACTTCGAATTCTAATAGGAAGTCACCAAATCTACTCCTATGCCAAATTTTATTATTCTAACATCAATGTGTATTTCCGCCTATTTCAAAAGAAAGCGTGTGGCTTAGTAGAAAGAACTGATATGGAAATTATATTTTATGAAATATATGTTAAGATAATCTTTCGAAAAAGCCTTATTACGTTCTCAAATCGATCATATTTAAATTTGTGTTTGAAATCTGCACAAAATAACCTGCTGCATCCAATCTCCACAACCTGCATCCAAAATAACTAACATAGTATGCTTTAGAGTAGTAGTATCAAGTCTAAAATTTGAACTACTTTTCATAAAAAAAAATTAAAGCTGATTTTATTAATATATATAAATTTTATTAATATAAACTTGGACAATATTAATATCTTGTTGTTAAATTTTGAATAATAATTTCAAAATGCAGTGGCTTACGAGTTTAGTAACAATTGTTATTTTCTTAATTAAATTACTTTTTCCTGCACACTTTTGTTAGAACAATTTATGTTCTTATTGACTCCTATAAACTAAATTTTTTGAAATGCTTTTTGTTTCTTCAACTTTTCTTACAAAAAAAAAAAAAAAAAAAAAACAAAAATACCAATTTTTTGTTTTCGTCATAAATAATGATAAAAAAAGAATTCCTTTCAGACCGAACATTTTGCTGAAAGCAAAGAAAACAAAAGACTTAAGTAACAAACTCTTGTGTGCATTAGTGAATCATAACATAAATTTTAACTACTTTACGCTAAAAAAAAACATAAAAATGATAAAGTATAAACATTTTTTAAAATGGCAAGCAATGATAAGCCGACGACAGTCTGTATAAAATAATATATGACAAACATATAAGTGGCATTTAAAAACAAAGATTTTTTTTTTAACCTTACGTCTCATTTTATTTCAGTTCCCTCAAAAAATTGTTATCAACCAAAAAAGAAAAAAAAAAAACCAGCAGCGAGTACATTGCTCTGTCTGTTGCAAAACAATAGCTTTGGAATTATAACTCTAGGTGTTGGTTGGGTTCCCATACCATACCATACGACTAGGCATGCATACCATACCATACCATACAACTTGTTGATAATATCTACAAAAGTGGCTTAATTTTTTAAAACCAGCCGTATTTGCTGCAGCTGCTTCCACTACTATTTCAAACAATTAGAACATTTTTTTTTTCTCTTTTCTACAAACTTAATAAAAATTGCAAAAAATGTGCTACAATTTAGACTAATGTCACCAAGCAGCATCTTGAAATTCACACGATTTCTCTTGTGCTTGATGGCACTAACATTGCGAGCACTAAAAACAGCAATCATCATGCTATGAAAAAAGTGCTTAAATGATATTTTACTAAAATGACAACAATATTTTTTGCAGTTTTTTTTCCATCTTTTTTAGTTAAACAATGAGCAACAACAAGTTGCAAAAGAATTGTTGTCACATAAATTTCTCTAACAATTAGTGCAGATAGCATCGCATTCATGTCACTGCCCCTAAAAATAACTAAGCAAGCTGATTTTGTTTATTGTAGCTGTTCACCTTGTCTTGTCTGATGCTAATCAGCTAATAAGAGTTAGCATGTGAGCCATATTTGTGCAACACCATCCAACCTACAGTCAGTCAGTCAGAGACTTACACCCTTCTCTTTCACAACATTGTGGGTGGTTTGTTTATAAACATGATAGTGTTTGTGTCGCATTAGCTGTTCGTGTTGTGCTGCCATTATTATTGCTTAATTAATGATTACTTTAATAAGTATTGCAAATAGCGTCTTTCATGCTATTTATGAATTTGATGTAGTGGGAGCTTGACAGCGCATTGGCAATGGCCTTTAAAGGTGTTGTGAATCTGATTTCCGTTGGAACCAGTTGACGATTAAAAATGCTGCTTGTCATATGCAAAATTTTTTTTTAGAATAAGAGAATAATTTTTGTTTAAAGAAAAATTTTCTAACGAGTATGAAAAAATACAAATACAGAAAACTTGGATTGGTATATATTTTCATAACATTTTATCAAAGCAGAAATGTTGTTGTGCTGCTTTAATATATTCAACACACCTTCTCAACATAATATTTTAATATTTGCATGTTTTTATTCTAAGTCCAACAATATAGTTAACCTTGAATGTTTTAATTGTGACATGTTTTAAGTTAAAATATTTGCTACCATATCACTTGTAGAAACATAACTTAATTATATTTTTCCGTCTTGATGTACAGGAAGTACATGATGATATTTTATATCAATGTTTTTACTATGAGCATGGTAAACTGTATTCTTGACTAAGATGACACAACTTGCTATTTACTACTAATTTAAGCTATTTAAACATGTTGAGGTTGTATCGACAGATTAGAAAATAAAAAAAAAATTAGGCAGTGGGGGGACTGCCGACCGAAGTAAAAGCTATGAAATGACATAGCTGTTATAAACTTTCGAGGTAGCTAGAGTCAGCAAATCAGACACGTTCTACTTTTTTAACTCCTTTTATCTCTTTTTATGTAATTCGTTCGGTAATCGGTTGGTAATTGCTTCTGCAGTTGCTAATCGCTTCGGTAATCGGTAATTGGTTTGATAATCGGTTGGTAAACGCTTCGGTAATCGGTTCGATAATCGGTAGGCAATCGCCTAGGTAATCGGTAATTTGTTCGGCAATTGGTTGGTAAACGCTTCGGTAATCAGTAATTTGTTCGGCAATTGGTTGGTAATTGCTTCAAACATCGGTAATGGATTCAGTTATCGGTTGGTAATCGCCTTGGAAATCGGTAATTTGTTCGGAAATTGGTTGGTAAACGCTTCGGTAATCGGTAATTGGTTAGTAATCACTTCAGTAATCGGTTATTGGTTTGTAACCGCTTCAGTAATTGGTAATTGTTTCGGTAATCGGTTGGTAATCGCTTCGGTAATTGGTAATTGGTTCGGTAGTCGGTAGGTAAACGCTTCGGTAATCGGTAATTGGTAGGTAATCGCTTCGGTAATTGGTAATTGGTTCGGTCATCGGTGGGTAATCGCCTCGGTAATCGGTAATTGGTTCGGTAATTGGTTGGTAATCGCTTTAGTAGTCGGTGATTGGTTGGTAATCGCTTCGGTAATCGGTAACTGGTTTGGAAATCGGTTGACAGTCGCCTCGGTATTTGGTTCGGTAATTGGTTGGTAATCGCTTCAGTAATTGGTTGGTAATCGCTTCGGTAATTGGTAATTGCTTCGGTAATCGATTGGAAATCGCCTCGGTAATTGGTAATTGGTTCGGCAGTTGGTGGGTAAACGCTTCGGTAATCGGTTATTGGCTTGTAACCGCTTCAGTAATTGGTAATTGGTTCGGTAATAGGTTGGCAATCGCTTCGGTAATTGGTAATTGGTTCGGTAGTTGGCAGGTAAATGCTTCGGTAATCAGTAATTGGTTGGTAATTGCTTCGGTAATCGGTAACTCGTTCGGAAATCGGTTGGTAATCCCTTCGGTAATCAGTTGGTAATCGCTTCGGTAATCGGTAATTGGTTGGTAACTGGTTCTGTAATCGGTTGGTAATCGCATCGGTAATTGGCCTGGTAATCGCTTTGGTCTTCGGCTTGGTCGATGCTAAGTAATCCCGAAAAAGGAATGCTGTACAGCAATAATTTCTGTTACGTTAACAGCGTGATGATATCGCGAATCTATAGTTTTGCTCTTTACCAAAAAGTGCTTAACGCGCCTAAAGAAGTTTTCACTTCAAAATTTTCAGACGCTGGGCAGCCTAAATACAAAAGCCTAAAATAACACTATTTTTGGCTAAGGTTGAATTAAAATTTTAAATATTCAGTTGATGTCAAGCATTTTTTTTTAAACCGGATCAAGTTGAATTTGAAGTGGCGAAAACATGAATTTGAAGTCAAAATCCTGTTTTTATTGGACATTTTTATAACAGACAAATGTAGTTTATTATGAAATCGCCGCACTTTAAGCACTTTTTACAAAATTATTTTATTATTTTAATTTTTCTGATATTTAAGGATGGGTAGCTGCCTCCTTTTCCCCTCGCTACGCCCACGAACATAGAGGTACATTTTTCATATGCGACTTTTCCTACACGCTATATAAAAACATTGCTTATACCATGGCAAAATTATAGGGTAGGGCCGACTCGGAGAAAAATGGAGTAGACAGCAGAGAAAATGCCGGTTAGTTGTCAAAATCAGCTGTTCATCTCGAGTTTCTTTGTGTTCACGTTTTGCAGTTGATTTTAGGTTAGAATTGCTACAAGTTTTCTTGCATTTTTAAGACTTCTTCCACATTTTATAGTTTTCATTGCACTGTTTTTATAATATTTTCACTCAAATTATCACAAATTTAACACACGCGACAGCACAGTTTACAACTTGGAAACATTTTATATTTACTTCGTTTGCAATTTCTACGAAATTCCTCGTTTTGACAACTAGCCGGCATTCTCATTATTCACTATTCGTTGACGCGTGAGGGCACAAAGCGACTCGGCCCTACCTTATAATTCTGCCATGGCTTGTAAAATCTTTATCAAAATTAGATCAAATAAAATATTTTTCACTCAATTTTAATTATATTTTAATGCTCTTAAACTCGAAAATACAACAAACATCATTATTTAACAGCGACAGCGAAAACAAAAAAAAAACAAAAGACTTAAGTAACGAACTTGTTCTCAATTGCTCACAAATAAACAGAGCATTAAAGGAGCTATCAAAGCTTTACTTTTATAACTGGTTAATTGTATGTGACAAGTGTTGCAAATGGAATTAACTATTGTGGGCTACATTTCTGTGACAAGTTAAAACAGATTTTAATCAGTTATTGCGTGGGTTTTGCTAGCTGCTGTTTGATGATTCATGACAGCCATGAAATAATTATTTCATGTTTATTTAAGATTTTTTTAATTTCTTGATAATATCAGCTTTTTTTTAGCCAATTAAAGCTTAACACCATTTTTTTACAAGGCTTGCAAAAAAGCTGCAATTTAAATGATCTAAATGAGCTAAGAGCGAAAAATTTTGAGGTTTCGAGGGAGACAAAGCTTTTGTATGAATTCAACATAGTGAGAGAAGAAAGCTTGACGCGCTTATTCACCATCAATAGCGCTGTTGTGAGTCATCAGCTGCTTGAGTTGAATAAAGTTTTGATGCTACGGCTGTTGTTGTTGGTTTTGTTGTATTTGTCATAGTTATTGCCAGGTTTTTTTTTTCTGAGTCTTCACAAAAAATTCTGCAGTTGTTGCGGTCTGATAAAATTTTTAACATTTCAGTTTAAAACGAGCTGGCGAGCGGTTAAGACACGTTGTGCTGCAATCATCGTTTGTTGTTGTAGATTTTTCGGTTTAAAGTTGTAGTTTTTTGTAGTGGCTGAAACAGCAACATTAACGTTGACTCGCATATTTATTTAGACGTGTTTTAATTTGCGATATTTTATAGTAATTCTAGCTACACTTCCGCTCATAGATTGGCGTGTGTTTTGTTGATTTTTTGTTAGTTTGGGTTGTTTATTTATTGGAAGCTATTGTTTTTGGAAAATTTTTTTTTGTAATAAAAAATAAACAAGTTAAATAAGTGAAAAAAAGAAATTCGCATTCTGTTTTGAAAATTGTTGAGTATTTATAAAAAAAAACAAAAAAAAAAAACGCCGTAACATGTTCAACTCTAATATATGGCAAGCCTTGAGGCTGGCTTATTTTATTGGAGTAGCTATAATGATGATTGGATTAACGCAAGCTAAAGGTAGGTGCTACTTTTTTTGGACATTATTTTGTAAATTTAACATAAAACCAAAAACATAAGTTGGTGTATATTTGGGGGAAAAAAAAATTATGTAATCAGTCAGCTTTTAGTGCTGCAGTAAAGATTCTCTAAAAGTTGTGCTACTCAAAAAGCTTTTTCCGCTCAGCTTAGACTCAAACTTCTGTCGCGCTCTACTAAAACATTATAAATGTCATGTTTTGTGAAGCAACCAGCTCAAAAAAAAAAAAAAATAAAGCAAAGAGCCGACCTCGTTTTATGTCTGAGTGTGTGTAAAAAATTGTTTAAGTCGAGTGTGCAGTTTAACTGTTCAAAAACATTATGCAAATTTATGAAGCTGCTTTAGTTGAACGAAAAAAGTTTTGTTTATTACCACATTTACCGCATAACAAAAGACTCAAGAAACGAACTAGCGGTTTATTTTATGAAGGCGTTCTCGCTACAGCATGCTAATATCTAATTTCTATAAAAAAAAAAATCATAATTATAAGTTTATGACTGACAAGAAAAATATTACAAAAAAAAAAAAAAAATATTAAAAATTTATATGAGTTATAAGCTATAAAAAAGACTTTTTAGTGGGCATTATTTAAGCTTTAAAAAAGTTAAAACAAATTACAATTTGAAGTAGTTAAAAATGAAGCATAGCTTTTGAAGCAAGCTCTTCACTAAAGCTGCTTAAAATTATTCTGTAGACTTAAGTGCTAAAACAAAATATGTGCAAATATATTCCAGCCGAAAATGAATGAATAAAGGACAATAAAGTGAGCGGCTATTTAAGAAAGTCTACAACATTAGATAAACTTATAGCTTATAACTTTCAAATAAAAAAAAGCTATAAACTGTTAAGTTTTTTTGGATACCAAACTGAATAGAACAACCAAAACAATTGATTCACAATCTATTTTTTTTTTATTTGTGTGAACTTATATATAGTGGTGACAACAAAAAAAAAAAGTGTTTTTGTCTTGGTAAATCAAACAAGCTACCATAAAAAGCGCTGAACTTAAGAGCAGCTCAGAACAGCCCACACAAGCTTCCTCAACTCTGTCAAACAAACAGACAAACAACATGCAAAAAGCGTTAAAAAAATGCACAACGATTAGCAAGAAATAATATATATAAAAAAAAGCAACTCATGTCTTATTATTAACTAGCCATCATACAGAGCAGCATTAACAGCAGCAGCGTCAACAGTAACAATAAACATGAGATGAGATCATGGAGGACAGTTCCTAGACACACCATAGAGCTACAAGAACAAGCATAACAGCAACAAAAACAACAACAACAACAACAACAATAACAACAACCACTTGTGTGCAAAATGTCAATAATAAAAACATTTTAGTAAAAAGTGGATTTTCTTGGTAATCATTTTAATGACGCACACAAACGCAAAAATGCGAAAAAAAAGAAAGAGTTATATATAACTTTAAAAAAAAAATTTAAAAAAAAAATATTGACAGCAGTTGCTGAACAAAGAAATCAACTAAAAAGCAGTTTATATACATTTTGGTCTGTCTCTTCGCTGTTGTTGTCGTCGTCGTCGTCCTCACCGTGTAGGCGAACCAGCCAAGTTGCTGTTTTTTTTTTTTTATTTTTGTTGTTATAGCTAAATAAATGCAGATTAAATAAAAATACTTTTGTGGTAGTGTTGGCAGACTGCGACACAGACAAATGCTTTAGTTGCTGACATCATAATGGATAAAATATCGTACAACTATATTACGTTGGTATTGAATTGGCAAACAAGCGGCAGGCATAAATTAAAATTTACTATGACAGCTGGAAGTTTTCAAGGACAGCCCATTATAGATGGGAAGCAATTTTTAGGAAAGTTCAATTTTACTATAGGACACTCAATTGCGAAGGAAGATAGTGAGTCTTACGTTTTAATTTTGAAATAGAATTACGTCTTACAGCGCGGTTTGTATGGGGGTATTATCACAAATTTTTTCAAGGTGATGATGCTAACGTTTTTTGGGGGATACTTTAGGTATACATACAACCTTTAATATTCATCGTACAAAGATAAAATTTATGCCAAAATATAACTTCTGTAATTAAGCCACAAACTATAGTAAAAGAAAAGAAGAAAAATTCACATTTTTGTATGAGAAAAATGCATTGATAATTCAGTTGCTGCTGATGTTGTTATGCATGTTGCTTTAGTTCGTGCCGAAATCTCGAATGCAACATCGTGTTGTTTGTTGAATAGAATCTTTTTACGAACTTCTCAGAGCAGTACAAGCAATGCATACGTATATAAATGCTTGCGTCGCTAAAAAACTTTCAGTCTGCTGTCAGGCTCTAATTAGTTAGGGTAGCGTCGCTTTGTCCGCATTATGAACTCAGAAAATAAGACGTTGCAATACTAAGAAGCGATGCATAGTTCTTTATATTAGTTTATAGTTGGTATTTAAAAAACGCAGCGCTACAACATATAAACCATTATAATTATATAAATCAAGAATAGTTTTGCGAATATTGTTCAGTAACTGCTTGTGTTGTTGTATGAATATTTGCATACATATACATATATTCTTTCGTTTTTTAATTTGTTACTGTTTTTGTTAATATTCAGCCAGATTAATACAATAAATACTACATACATAATACATAAAATTATATAGTGCTACAATGCATTTTTATATATACGCAGATTGGAGACTAGCGTGGTAGTTATGCTATTATGAACTTCATTTATTTTTAAAATATAATAAAATCGAATTATATATTGAACTTATTTCATAAATACATATTAAAAATATATTTTGATTGTTCAAATTGAAATATTCAATTATATTTAAAATAAATATGAGTCCCGCAGTATACTGCAGGAAAAATAATAACTTCATATTATTCCGAAATATTTATTTTAATTTATTAAACAAAAGTTTGCATTACATTTATTTTTAACCAACATAAAAATGAATAAGAACAACAAATTCATCAACAAATATATCAAAAAATTCTACGTCCACACTTACGATACTATTAAAACTGTGTCTTTTTTGTACAAATAATAATACAAATTTTACAGATCATAATTATTACATCATTTGTAAAAATATAACATGGGCGTCGCCAAGGGGGGCTAAGGGAGGGGCAACTGCCCCCTAGAGATTAAAAAAATGTAGTTTCGATTGATATAGAACCCCTGCACGTCAAATGAATTAGGTTTATTCTAGTATTCCTTCCTCGCTGCTATAGTCTATTGTTAAAGCGGACCAAGAGGGAGTGGGGCCTATGCTAAACTGAAAACAGTAATATGAATCTTTAGCTCTCTCAGATACATATCACTCTTTTAGCTTACTAGCTCTTTCAGTTCAGAACTTCTCAGTAGCTCAGTATTGTGGGGCAATGGTTCGTCTGAATTGTTTCATTTTGCTTATTCGCTCACTCGCTCACATATCATAAAGAACCAAACATTGCTGTTTGAAGTTTCGCCTATTTATTGCTATGTTTTAAAATGTAACAACGAGTTAAGTAACCTTTGTACAAACATTGAAATAAAACAATATTATAAGTACAGTAAATGTAACAACAAGATTGTGCATTATTATAAAACCACGTCATCGAAGCAATCAACCAGCAGAAAACCCTCCAGAATTCTGCGTGAAGTTATTATTAATACTATACTTTGTGACATGATTTTTCTCAAAGGCTGAGATAAAGCTCAGCCGCCCTAGGATCTTGTGAAAGATCCACTAACTTTTACAAATTATTTTTGAATAAAAACGCAGATTTTTCAATACTACATAAAATTGTTTTTATTGAACAATTTATTATTACAATGTCCTAATCATGCAGCTTCAGATAATGTTTGGAGTGGGTATGGGTGTGTCACGGTCTGAGTGCATGCTGTCGCAGTTTCTCGAGCTTAGTAATCGATTTGGTAATCTGTATACGACTTGGTAACCGATTGAGTAATCGGCTCAGTAATCGGTTCGGGAATCGACTCAGTAATCGGCCTAGTAATAGACTTAGTAATCGGCTCGGCAATCGATTCGGTTCGGAAATCGGTAGTCCATGGTTACTATTCAATAAAAAGGAATGCTCGCAGTGTTGCCATGAAAACAATTTTGATATCGTAACTTTTTCACACAGTTTGTCAAACTCTCGCCGGATTTTTGAAACTATGAAAAACAACAACTACCTAGAAATTTTTGAAATTACTAATGTTTTGAAATTATTATTATTATAATTATTTTACCAATATAGTTAACATTTAAGACTTAAGTCTTTTACATGCTGTATAAATATCAAAATGAATAACAACTTATATTACAATTATAATAAACTATTTGAAATTATAAAAGATTGAATATGAATCATATACGATTTAATAGTTTAAACATATTTGTTTTTGATGTCAGTCACATCAGTAAAAAGAAGAACTAATTCAATAATGAATAACAACAATTTGGAACAAAAATTTATATATATATATATATATATTAATAAAAGGAAATTTGCAGAAAGGTATATAAAGAAAGTAGTTAAGATGTTAAGATTTAATAAGAAGAAAGACAAATAGGCAAAAAGGTGAAGAAGTTAAGAGAAGTATTTGAAAATTAAATGCTTAAAGTACTTACTGTTGGAAACAATTTTAATGTTGGTTGGAAGTGAGTTCCATAGTCTTATAGCACTAACGAAAAACAGTCGGCTTGAGTTTTGAAAATGATACTTCGGAATTACAAGGTTCATGCTTCTGTTTGACCTGCAAAACTTTATCTTTTCAAAAAGGTACCCTGGACTCCGCGAGTGGATGATCTTGTGTAAGATCAATACAATTTCTTGCTTCGAGATGGCTGACTAAAGTACGACCTAATAACCGGCTGCTAAATGGTGAAATGCGATCAAACCTCCGCAGACCGTAGACATAACGTGTAGAATTATTGAAAGCCACTTGCATTTTGTGTGAAGATCTCGAGTCCAGTTTGCTATAAACAACTTCCGCATAGGTAAATATTGGAAGTAACAACTGTAGGACTAGCTTTTTTCTAGTTTCAATAGGTAGTTTACGTTACTGGAGTTTACGTGATCATCGCAGGACAATGAAGAGTTTATCTGAAACCCTAGATTTGTGGCTTTACTCACAAATTTTAGTTCGGCACCATTGAGGAAGATTGTGGGAATATCCAGATTCTGATACGGTGTTTTTGAAATCGGCAAGACTTACGATTTAAGAGGGTTCAGGTTCAGCATATTGTTTCTGGTCCAGCTTACTACAATATTTAAATCTTCATTGACTCTAGCACATAAATCTTCAGACAAATTAACTAATATTAATAGATGTGTACAGTTACAGGTCGTAAGCATAAGCATGCATGGTTACATGATTGCATTTACTAAATACACATGTGGACAGTAAAATAGGTGTATGCTATGTTTTTACACAAAAGAACGGTAGTTTCATAGTTTTAGTTATTTTATAATATTTTTGACTTAAGAATATAAAAAAATAATGTTTATTGTAAAAGAAAAAACCTTAAGTATGCAATCAACAACAAAAAAATAACTTATAAATCATTACTTCAAGGTACTTGTCAATTTTTAGTTGGACAGTAAAATAGGTGTAAGTTAAAAATTTTAAAATAATACAGGAACTTTATATACGAGGTGCATAGTTTTTAATAGAAAATGTTATTAGTACTTAGTAGCCGGTATGTCCACCATTATTTTTTAGTACTGCCTCGATTCTCTTGGGCATGGAGGTGATCAGCTTACGACAAGTCTCTACTGGGATATTATACCAGGCTTTTTCAATATTTGTCCATAATTGAGCTTTGTTTTTGCAAGGTTGCTTAGAAATTTGTCGTTTAAGCTCACCCCAAAGGTTCTCAATTGGGTTTAGGTCAGGGGATTGACTTGGCCACTCCATAACGTTCAAATTTTGTTCTGTGAACCATGCTCTTACGAAGTTGGATGAATGTTTCGGATCATTATCCTGCTGAAATTTCCACAAAATAGGCATGTTCTCTTCATCGTAAGGTAGCATGACGCTCTCTAATAAATCCTTGTAAACGAATCTGTCCATAGTGCTTTCAATCCGGTGTATTGGACCTACCCCTTGCCACGAGAAGCAGCCCCACACCATTATGTTGCCACCTCCATGCTTCACTGTTTTTTTTGTAAATCTAACATGGAATTCTTTGCCTTTGGGTCGTCGAACATTTCTCTCAGCATCATTACCGAACAAATTTATTTTGGTTTCATCACTCCAAAGAATGTTTCGCCACTTCTTTACGCCTTCAAGACCGCTCCAGGATTTATGTGCCAAAGCAAAATTTTTCCTCTTCTTTAAATTTGCCGTTCTTAGCAAAGGAACTTTTCGAGCTATCCTTCCGGGTAATTTTGCACTCACCAATCTGCGACGTACTGTTCGGGATGTGACAATATTACCTATTTCGGCTGCAATTGCCTTAGACGACATAAAAGGATCACGTTTAGCCAAAGTTACAATGCGGTTATCCGCAACTGAAGAAGTTTTCTTCGATGCTCCACGCCTCTCAGCCATTTTTTTAGGCTTTAGAGCATTTGTCACAAAGTTTTCAGATCTTCCTAATGATTTGGCAATAAATTTGTAAGTGTGCCCTTGTTTGCGAAGCTCCTGCACAAGTCTTCTCTCTTCTGCGCTACAGTGATGTCCACGACCCATCTATTACGTTTTTTTGATAAACAAATTGTCTTAAACTAAAATTATTTTATTCAAAATAACATAAAATTACCTTAAAGTTTATTTTTTAATATTAAATTACGTTCGAAAATGCTTTTTTGTGATATTAAACGCAATGCACCTATTTTATTGTCCACACAAAATTGCTAGCTAAACAAAGAAATTCATCGTATTTTTCGTCAGTTAGCATTTAAACTAACGGGAACTCCTATTTTCGCATGAAAACAGTGCTGCCAGATAAAAAAATAAGTAATTCTACTTGTAGGCATTTTAATATTTAAATTTCATGGTTATATTGGGAATTTTTTTTTTACACCTATTTTACTGTCCACATGTGTATATCATTTATAAACATGGTAAATAGAATTGGGCCAAGAACTGAGCCCTGTGGAACTCCACTATTTGTACCTCTAAATGATTGGAAGATGTTACCAACCTTTACTCTTTGAGACCTGCCATTCAGGTAGCTAAGCATCAAACGAACAGAAGCATGTGAAAAACCAAAGTTTAACCTGAGTTTTTTACACAGTAGGGAATGATTCACGCAGTCAAACGCTTTGGAAAAGTCTAACAAGCAGAGTAAACTCAAATGCCCCAAATCATATGGCACTCTAATGTCGTCTTAAATTTTGACCAAAGCGGAAGAACAGCTATGTCCGGGTCGGAAACCAGATTGTTGATTATGCATTAGACCTAATGTACTTATGTGGTGGACAATTTGTTCAGCCATTAAGTGTTCACATAATTTGGACAATGAGGACAATAGACTTATTGGCCGGAAGTCGGATGGTTCACGAGCATTTGATTTCTTTGCTATTGGAATGACAGTAGCTCGGTCACATTTTTCACAAAAAAATAAAAATAAAAAGCAATGTTGGTATATGACGCATTAAAAATAATATTTAAACTCATTAAATAATTTTTCCACGATAATTCTTATGATTTTTAAAGAGAGACTTATCCGTATCTAAAAATTCTTCATCCAAATTCAAATTCTTCATCAAAAGCAAGGCAGCAAAAGTTATCGTAACTCGTAAATTTGTTTTTTTTTTTTAAAATGGATGACGATTACGTATATTTACTACTTTTTTACACTACAAAACTACACAACGAAACACTGAAACTTACCTTTTTTACCAACATCACAAAAAATTGTTGGAAGATTGTTAAAATATTTTTGTTAACATAAATTAAGTATACAAGACAAAAAATAACCTTATATTATTGAATCATGGTGCAGACAAAATCTTGAATGAAACTTTACAAAAAGTAAGAGAATAAAGAACAAAAATCAATGTAACAATAATAAATTTTTTAAAATAAAACCGAGCTTAGAGAGATAAAAGACCAAAACCATTAATATTAAACCTATTAAATGCATTCAGACTGAAGTCAAAACAAAAAATTTAAGCCATAAACTAGCTCAATCAGCTATTTCTTTAGCATAAAGAATTCAATGCCTATGAATAACAGCACTTCAAAGTGTTAAAATTTTTAAACATAATAATAATAAATCCATCAAAAAGCATTGGCCAAAAAACAATAGTGAAAGAAAATACTTTAAATGTATGCAGGTTGCATTCACAAAAGACCAGAAGAGAAGAGTCAATAAATCAACCTTAAGACTTTTGTGCTACAAAAACACACAACTTGTACTACAAAAAACACAGCTCAATAAACAACAAAAAATAAAGAACAAATATATCACTACTCTTCACTTTATATCACTACTCCTCAACTATCGACTTGGTTTGAGTTGAAATTTAAGTCTAAGACTGAAAAAGGCTTAAAAAGTAAAAGTGACATAAACAGCAAATCTGTGGAAAATTAATCAACTACATTTGGTTCCGGACAGACCAGAAGTGAAAAGCAACAAAGTTATTCACCTAAAAAAACTCTAAACAGTGCGTGTTAATATTGAGCCAACAGCCAAGACAAGACAATAAATGAGGTTAATGTTTAAGAAAATGTGTCTTGAAAAAGGGACTTATTTTTTTATAATAATGACAGCTGAAGAAAGTTGTAACACACACATAAAATAAAAAACTAGATATTTCCTTTACATAGAAGAAAGTGAAATGAAAAAAATTTTATAAAGGAATCAGCTTGTTTAGCTGTATAGAAGAAAATTATGTCACCGTTTTTTATATAGGCAAACAAGAATACTCAAAAAATAAGAGCCCCTTAATATAAAATAAATATTAAACTCGAAATTAACACTTGAGCAAATAAAAATCTTCACTTGAATATATGTTTTTTGCTGTGTTGATTTTTAATGCAAATATTTAAATGATCGTTTATAACTTGAATAATCTTCGCTTGACATGCATCTTCTGAAAAATATCATTAAAAATTGAATTCTATAAATAATTTTATTCTCTCCAATAACAGCTCAATACTGCAGCGAGTGTGAAGTAAAGCAAATGACCTTGTATTGAAGCACAAAACTTTGTAAAATATAGAAAAAAAAAAACATATTTTCAATATAAGCAATAATTAAAATCGTAAACATGCAGTCATCATCAATCAAGCGCTAATAAAAATATTGGATGCCATTTCAAGTATGCGCAATTTAATGATTTTTCTCCCGTCGTTTGGTTGTGTTTTTAAAATTCAAGTGATTTGTTAAGTTTATTTTTATTTCATTTTATTTTAATGCTATTATTAGAATTTTGTGCTTTAACTATATAAAAAAAAACTAAGGCCATCAAATTCTATCATTATTGCAAGTTTGTTGCTTAAGTCTTTTGTTATCTTTAAAACAAGTTAAGAATAACTTGTGTCCTTATTTTGTAAAATGAACGCAATCACCTCACTTGGAGTTGTTTGCCTGGCAATAAATTTCATTAGTAAATTTCAGCACGAGAAACAAAGTTCATTTTATTTCATATGAAAACGGAATTGCCAGACAAGAAAACCTTAAATGAGGTGATAGGGTGCGTTTTACAAAATAAGACCAATAATAACTGTATATTAATTTTATGAAAATACCAGCTGAAATATCCGACGCTATTCAGTATTTCATATAATTAATTTTTATCATTCCATCTCCATTTATTTAGAGAGTTTATATAAATAATATTTTGTCATTCAGTCCTCATTTTTATGTTTTTAATAATACCTGAAAAGTTTTCCGGGAGTTTTGATAATGTATACATTTTATAGATTTCGATGTGCTCTTTCCGAATTTCAACTTTGCCACCTCGTATTGTTGCCGCTCGCGCCACCATATTGGCAAAATGGCGCCTAAAAACAGTTTTTTGCTAATATCTCCTTTCCAACTCATTTCATGATAAAAACATATAAAGGGTGGTTAAATTTTAAGGGCCGATGTTGATTTTGAATAAAACACAAATTATTTAAGAAATTTTTGTCATTTCTTTTTATTATGATAATATTGGTATAATTCAATTATGTATGGAACAAAATATCGGCCAAATGGCTGCCGCGACCTCGGCGGCACACCTCCATCCGATGGTCCAAATTTTGGATGACGCTGAGGCATAAGTGAGGTTCTATGCCGTTAATGTGCCGAATTATCTCATCCTTTAGCTTTTGAATTGTAGCTGGTTTATCGACCTACACCTTTCCTTGCAAATAACCCCACAGAAAGAAGTCCAACGGTGTCCACATGATCTTGGCGGCCAATTGACATCGCCACCACGTGAGATAACACGGCCATTGAATTTGTCGCGCAAAAGAGCCATTGTTTCGTTAGCTGTGTGGCAAGTGGCACCGTCCTGTTGAAACCACATATCGTCCACATTCATATCTTCCAATTCGGGCCATAAAAAGTTCGTTATCATCTCACGATAGCGAACACCATTCACAGTAACTGCCTGACCGGCCTCATTTTGGAAAAAATACGGCCCGATGATGCCGCCAGCCCATAAACCGCAGCAAACAGTCACTCTTTGTGGTTGCATTGGTTTTTCGACAATCACTCTTGGATTATCATTCGCCCAAATGCGGCGATTCTGCTTATTGACGAATCCACTGAGGTGAAAATGTGCCTCATAACTGAAGATGATTTTCTTTGAAAATTGATTATCCACTGTTGCCAATTCTTGCAACCATTCTGACCATTGACGACGCTTGAAATGGTCAAGAAGCTTTAGTTCTTGAGTCAATTGCACCTTGTAGGCGTGTATATGCAAGTCTCTATGCATAATGTTTATCAACGACGAGCGTGAGAGGTGCAATTGTTGGGCAGGACGACGAGTTGAGATGGACGGCTCTTCAGCCACACTATCGCGAACAGCAGCAATATTTTCTGCAGTACGAGTTGTACGAGCATGCACTGGTGTTTTCACATCCCCTACATACCTGGTTTGCTCAAATTTTTGCACGATTTTACCGATTGTACGCACATTTGGACGATTAAATTGACAGAAAAAATCACGAAGTGCACGATATGCATTTTGATTTGAACGCCCATTTTCATAATAAGCCTGAATAACTTTAACGCGTTGCTCGATTGTGTATCTTTCCATGGTTCAAATTGAGTTAGTCTGAAATAGAGAAATGTCAAATGAAATGCAGAAAAAAACTTGACGTTTAGATGTGGTTCGCATTCAACATCGGCCCTTAAAATTTAATCACCCTTTATGTACCATATGAAACTGGAGAACTTCCCTACAATTCACGTTATAACCTTTTTTTCGTAAAATCGCTAGTTTTGGCGTACTGCCAAAGTGGAGCACCGTAAAGTGTATTTCAAATAAAATAAAAATTTTGGTTTGTATTTAAAATGCTTAAATATTTGGGATCCTTCGTGGTCCCCGAAATTGTAAATAATGGCAAATTAAATAATTTGAGCTATTAAAAGTTCAAAATTTTGGGATTTTTTATATGATATTTTCAAAAACAGAAATTATGCATTTGAGATTTGCGGAAAAAAACACAAATCATCTATTTCGATGTTGAATTTGGTGAAGAATCTAATTCTGGACTTGGAATTACCGAATAATTTTTTTTAATATTAATTTTTTTCATGCTTATCCATTAGGTCGACACTGACAAATTTTCAAAAACTTTTTATGCAATATGAAAGCACGTTTTGTGTACACAGTAACTAAAATAAAAAGTTTTTGAAAAATCATCAGGATCGACCTAATGGGTATGCATGAAAAAAATTATATGAAAATAATCGAAAAATCTCAAGTTTGCAGTGGGTTTGATGGCACAAAAAAAAAAATAAATCAAAAAAGCCCAAATTTGAAAAAAAATTTAAATGATATCTTGTAAAAATATTTTCGTAATCATGTTGAATAACCTAGTCGCTATGAATTCTTTTACTAGAAGTGTATCTATTTGAAAATTTCGTGCTTGAGTATTTTAACGAAAATAATTCCCAAAAATCCTAAAAAATACAAAATTTCAATAAACACTAGCATGGATGATTTAAGCATAACCTTGAGCTATTTTCTGCAAAAAAATAAAAATAAAAACGTAATTCGAAAAAAGTTATAACTGTTGAAACTTCACTTTTTTTCTAGCCCTTTCTAGCAATTCTACACCGAGAAAAAAGCAATAGTTAAATCACCTAAGTCGGCTTGAGTAAAGAGAATTGTATGGGAAGTATAAACTTAGCTTACTCACCCAAGCAATTTATTGTTACAATACATTGCTTTGAAAGCACATACTTTGATACCCTGCCACAAATAATATTTGATTCACCTAAGCGCAAAATCCAAAAATACAAAATAAACAAAAGTAGCATGGATGGCTTAACCGTTGTGTCAACAGCTGTTGGGTTTTATCCACATCGACAGTAGATGTACCCGGGTACTTCATACGTTTTGTATGGCAGATAGTTGCTTTTGATATACAAATATTAACTACTACCTGGATTCTTGTAATTTTCTGGTTTTTTTTTTTTTTATTTATTGGAAATATTGTCTAGTTAACAAAACTTTTATCATAATTTGGGAAAAAAAAAATTTGGTACCTAAATAATCCATTTTTACCAAAAATGGGAATTGCCAAAATCCATAAAAATTTAACAATTTCCAAATTCTTTTTTAATCCTTGTAATTTGATCCCTTTTTACCAAGAAAAATAATTAACATTGAATTTTCATTCGCAAAATTCCGTTATATTTGAACTGAAAATCAACCCCTCTTGCTCATAGTGCTATTTTTAGTACCTGCGCAGAATAATTATAACTCATAAAATATTTGTTCAATGTAAACATTTTTTTTTTGGAATGTGTAGGAAAACACGTCTACTAACAGGAACAAAAGGGTATTTGGGAATATCTTGCCTACCTACCCTTGCACAACCAGTTTTGCAGGCAGAAACATGATTTTTTGCGCAGGTTTCGTTTTGAGTAGTTTTGTATGCATAAGTCAGTTTATGTGCGATTTTTGAAGTGTAAAGACCTAAAAATTTATTTTGTGCGGCAAATATATAAAAAGTGAAAATAAAATGGATGGTGCAATTTGTAATAAGCCTGTGTGCGCAGAGCACTCGAAGGATCATCCACAATGCCTCAGATGCTGCTAAAATTCATAAAATATATTTTTTACTTTCATTATAATGATTTTCTATAAATAAATAAACAAATTTCCATAAAATAAACTAAATATTTCCATTTATTTCTATATATTTGTATGAATTTTCA